>CALYLW010000013.1:34565-1442065 GCA_944989445.1 Ampullaceana balthica | reverse complement strand
GGTTAAGAAAGTTAACATTCTTAACAGTGGTGTGGTTAAGAAAGTTAACATTCTTAACAGTGGTGTGGTTAAGAAAGTTAACATTCTTAACAGTGGTGTGGTTAAGAAAGTTAACATTCTTAACAGTGGTGTGGTTAAGAAAGTTATTTATCAATGTTGTGTTAACGAATGTTATCACTTTATTTATTTTTTTACCTATTTACAAATTAGATTTAATACAATAAAATCGCCTGTCTGCCCGTCGTAAAAATGTTCTTACAAATGCATGACATGCCATCAATTATTGTACCTGGTGCATGCGCACTGTCTTAACTACTGGGTAACATTTGCCGCCTAGCTCACAAACTTGTCCTGTTTGTAATAACATAGAATTATTGTGGCTAGTAAATAATTGGTGTGTTATTTTGTGTGCTTCTCTCTGTGTTATTAAACATTTCATCATATTTTAAAACATTTTTAATAACACATATTTTGAAAGGCGCTGTTTTCGTAGCAGTGGTTCTTTAGTTTATAACAACAGTTGTCCAATATTTACTTATAAAAATATATCTATTTATTGCATCATTTTATCTATTTATTGCATCATTTGATCTATTTATTGCATCATTTGATCTATTTATTGCATCATTTGATCTATTTATTGCATCATTTGATATATTTATTGCATCATTTTATCTATTTATTGCATCATTCGATCTATTTATTGCATCATTTGATCTATTTATTGAATCATTCGACTATTTTGAAGAGCAAGAAGTGAGTGTTGTTAATATATAAATTAAATTATCTATCAATGAATCCAAATTTCGAGTTACCGTTATTTCTACCTGGCCGACTGAACAGAACAGTTTGAGGACCAGCTGTAAATGTTTCGATAGACACCCGATGAAAATAATTCCTCCTAAAGGCCGGGTCCCTGATAAAGTCGATATCAAGACGGCGGCACAAAGCTCCATTGTTTCCTTCATACCGGGAGCCGCAGCGCAAGTCAATGCCATTAGAACCGCTTTCTGCAGCAGCCACAAAGTCACGCTGTCAGCATTAGCCGTCAAACAAAACAACAGCTTCTAGACAAGATTGGAGGAGAGAGGAAAATTGTCCAATTACGTTATGCACTCTGTTCAGCTGGTGGGGGAGGGGGTTTTCTTCTCACCTGTTTGGGAACCGTTCTGGTCTGACGCGCCCATGCCCCCAGGGGAGATCAATGCCGTCACAATCAAATGTAGCCATAATGGTAAGACAATGCTTGACATTTTTTTTATCAGCCTGGAGTAGTCGGTCTTGATAATGTTCCGCGTAGGTGTTCAGCGTCTCTATATAAACAGTTTCAGGTTGCTCAGCGTCTCTATATAAACAGTTTCAGGTTGCTCAACGTCTCTATATAAACAGTTTCAGGTTGTTTAACGTCTCTATATAAACAGTTTCAGGTTGTTTAACGTCTCTATATAAACAGTTTCAGGTTGTTTAACGTCTCTATATAAACTGTTTCAGGTTGCTCAACGTCTCTATATAAACAGTTTCAGGTTGTTTAACGTCTCTATATAAACTGTTTCAGGTTGCTCAACGTCTCTATATAAACTGTTTCAGGTTGTTTAACGTCTCTATATAAACTGTTTCAGGTTGCTCAACGTCTCTATATAAACAGTTTCAGGTTGTTTAACGTCTCTATATAAACTGTTTCAGGTTGCTCAACGTCTCTATATAAACAGTTTCAGGTTGTTTAACGTCTCTATATAAACAGTTTCAGGTTGTTTAACGTCTCTATATAAACTGTTTCAGGTTGTTTAACGTCTCTATATAAACAGTTTCAGGTTGTTTAACGTCTCTATATAAACAGTTTCAGGTTGTTTAACGTCTCTATATAAACAGTTTCAGGTTGTTTAACGTCTCTATATAAACAGTTTCAGGTTGTTTAACGTCTCTATATAAACAGTTTCAGGTTGTTTAACGTCTCTATATAAACAGTTTCAGGTTGTTTAACGTCTCTATATAAACAGTTTCAGGTTGTTTAACGTCTCTATATAAACAGTTTCAGGTTGTTTAACGTCTCTATATAAACAGTTTCAGGTTGTTTAACGTCTCTATATAAACAGTTTCAGGTTGTTTAACGTCTCTATATAAACTGTTTCAGGTTGCTCAACGTCTCTATATAAACAGTTTCAGGTTGTTTAACGTCTCTATATAAACAGTTTCAGGTTGTTTAACGTCTCTATATAAACAGTTTCAGGTTGTTTAACGTCTCTATATAAACAGTTTCAGGTTGTTTAACGTCTCTATATAAACAGTTTCAGGTTGCTCAACGTCTCTATATAAACAGTTTCAGGTTGTTTAACGTCTCTATATAAACAGTTTCAGGTTGTTTAACGTCTCTATATAAACAGTTTCAGGTTGTTTAACGTCTCTATATAAACAGTTTCAGGTTGCTCAACGTCTCTATATAAACAGTTTCAGGTTGCTCAACGTCTCTATATAAACTGTTTGAGCCACGGCTGTGCTAGGCATCTTGTAATCATGGATATCATCTTGATTGTTGTCATTAAGTCATTTTCTATAAACTGCACACACTTAACACACAGAACACACACTTAACACACAGAACACACACTTAACACACAGAATACACACTTAACACACAGAACACACTTAACACACAGAACACACACTTAACACCACATAGACACCCTAACCCGCCCTATGACCAATGTTCCCTCAAATGTTCGTTGGTCCGTGTGCAAATTAAAAAAAAACTAGACGGCAAATTAGTGCAGTATCTATTTTTTGTGTATTATTTTACAAAATTTACTGCGTGGGGCCTGTAAAATGTCTGCGCAGCCGCGCAGCTTAAAGGGAACATTGGGGGGACACCCCAACCCCTAACTTTCCTGGCACCAAACAGACACCCCAACCACCCCACTTTCCTGGCACCACACAGACACCCCAATCACCCATTTTCCTGGCACCAAACAGACACCCCAACCACCCCACTTTCCTGGCACCAAACAGACACCCCAACCACCCCACCTTCCTGGCACCACACAGACACCCCACCCCCACCTTCCTGGCACCAAACAGACAACCCAAACACCCCACCTTCCTGGCACCACACAGACACCCCACCCCTCACCTTCCTGGCACCACACAGACACCCCAACCACCCCACCTTCCTGGCACCACACAGACACCCCAACCACCCCACCTTCCTGGCACCACACAGACACCCCACCTTCCTGGCACCACACAGACACCCCAACCACCCCACCTTCCTGGCACCACACAGACACCAGCACATGTCGCCGCCATATTCTCTACGTAGCTGTCTGTCGGTAAACGAATCAAACCCCCGCCTTTCACCTTGCACACAGCCGCACGTCAGGCATCAAATAACTTGGCGCCTCTGGTACTCACGTCAAGCAGTGGATACTGGGCGCTTGATAAATGCCGTTTGACGGGGCCACCTTAGTCACGCCAATTTGAGAATTCCGATGGCTTCCGGAAGTTGCTATGTTGGTGTTTTTTATACCTCCTTTCTCCAATATTAATTGTTTCGGCAGTCGGAACCGTTCTTGATTTGAATATACCATCAGATAATTAAGGTGTTCCATTTAATTTTGTGTGAGCACATCTGCAAGTAAACATCTTTAGATCTATAGAATATATCAATACGTCCTGTAATTTGGTTTGAAGATATTTTTAGAAGTTGTATCCCAGCAAGGAAAAACCCAGTTCATGATTTGTGTGATCGCTGCTCGAAGTTAGTACGTCATAGTTTGTCTCTGCTTTCAAGATAATAATAATAATTTTATTTTTTTTTAAACTTTTTGATAAATTGTGCAGAAATTCTAAAAAAATTAAAAATTTCAAATGGAGCGTTTTTTGGGTTTTTGGTTTTTTTTAAACACACTTTTTTATACTGATAAAGAAAAACTATTAAACATTTTTAAAGTAAACAACAAATTCAGGAACTAACATAATATTAAATGTTAGTAAACATTTCTTTGTGAGTGGCCAATTTATACCAGAGGTTCAGATTAAAGGCAAATGTCAGGTCACCTTGTCACTCGTGACATCTTTCTGTAATGTCAGGTCACCTTGTCACTCGTGACATCTTTCTGTAATGTCAGGTCACCTTGTCACTCGTGACATCTTTCTGCAATGTCAGGTCACCTTGTCACTCGTGACATCTTTCTGTAATGTCAGGTCACCTTGTCACTCGTGACATCTTTCTGTAATGTCAGGTCACCTTGTCACTCGTGACATCTTTCTGTAATGTCAGGTCACCTTGTCACTCGTGACATCTTTCTGCAATGTCAGGTCACCTTGTCACTCGTGACATCTTTCTGTAATGTCAGGTCACCTTGTCACTCGTGACATCTTTCTGTAATGTCAGGTCACCTTGTCACTCGTGACATCTTTCTGCAATGTCAGGTCACCTTGTCACTCGTGACATCTTTCTGTAATGTCAGGTCACCTTGTCACTCGTGACATCTTTCTGTAATGTCAGGTCACCTTGTCACTCGTGACATCTTTCTGTAATGTCAGGTCACCTTGTCACTCGTGACATCTTTCTGCAATGTCAGGTCACCTTGTCACTCGTGACATCTTTCTGTAATGTCAGGTCACCTTGTCACTCGTGACATCTTTCTGTAATGTCAGGTCACCTTGTCACTCGTGACATCTTTCTGTAATGTCAGGTCACCTTGTCACTCGTGACATCTTTCTGCAATGTCAGGTCACCTTGTCACTCGTGACATCTTTCTGCAATGTCAGGTCACCTTGTCACTCGTGACATCTTTCTGTAATGTCAGGTCACCTTGTCACTCGTGACATCTTTCTGTAATGTCAGGTCACCTTGTCACTCGTGACATCTTTCTGTATTCACTGACTGTTGGTCTTTATTTCATTTGAATATTTATTTACAGCATATAATTTATTCAAACATCTTTAAAATGTCATTCCACCATCTTTATAATTTCATTCAATTATTTTGTTTCTTGTCTTTTGGATTGTCTTACATTTTACTTTAAAGTCGGTTCAGACAAGATTGTGGAATTGAATTAACATGAAATCTATAAAGTTCACCATTATGATCCACTCTCTCCACCATTATGATCCACTCTCTCCACCATTATGATCCACTCTCTCCACCATTAAAATCCATATTCCTCACCCTGACAATCCACCCCCCCCCCTAAAATAAATAATCATCTCAAGCCGATTTAATGTGTGAAACGTGTAGAAAAGTAAACACAATTAAATAGTTCAATTAAATCTCGTGGTTGCCATTAGCCCATATTTAGGACTGGTCAAGATAATGAGTGGAACTAATGTCCTGGTTCCGTTATGTATCTATCATAAACAGGGGTCCTCAATCCACTTACAGCTGGCCACAATAATAGTCACTTAGACAAGGCGGCTGTTTATGTATAGGGTGGGGAGGAAAGTCGGAACTTCAAGAATAATGGAAGTGTGGTGGTGTAATGGAGGTGTGGTGGTGTGATGGAGGTGTGGTGGTGTAATGGAGGTGTGGTGGTGTGATGGAGGTGTTGTGGTGTGATGGAGGTGTGGTGGTGTAATGGAGGTGTTGTGGTGTAATGGAGGTGTGGTGGTGTGATAGAGGTGTGGTGGTGTAATGGAGGTGTGGTGGTGTGATGGAGGTGTTGTGGTGTAATGGAGGTGTTGTGGTATAATGGAGGTGTGGTGGTGTGATAGAGGTGTGGTGGTGTGATGGAGGTGTGGGGGTGTAATGGAGGTGTGGTGGTGTGATGGAGGTGTTGTGGTGTGATGGAGGTGTGGTGGTGTGATGGAGGTGTTGTGGTGTGATGGAGGTGTGATGGTGATATGGAGGTGTGGTGGTGTAATGGAGGTGTGATGGTGATATGGAGGTGTGGTGGTGTAATGGAGGTGTTGTGGTGTAACGGAGGTGTTGTGGTGTAATGGAGGTGTTGTTGGTGTAATGGAGGTGTGGTGGTGTAATGGAGGTGTGGTGGTGTAATGGAGGTGTGGTGGTGTGATGGAGGTGTGGTTGTGTGATGGAGGTGTTGTGGTGTGATGGAGGTGTGGGGTGTAATTGAGGTGTGGTGATGTAATGGAGGTGTGGTGGGTGATGGAGGTGTTGTGGTGTGATGGAGGTGTTGTGGTGTGATGGAGGTGTGGTGGTGTAATGGAGGTGTGGTGATGTAATGGAGGTGTGGTGGTGTGATGGAGGTGTTGTGGTGTAATGGAGGTGTGGTGGTGTGATGGAGGTGTGGTGGTGATATGGAGTTGTGGTGGTGTGATGGAGGTGTGGTGGTGTGATGAAGGTGTGGTGGTGTGATGGAGGTGTGGTGGTGATATGGAGTTGTGGTGGTGTGATGGAGGTGTGGTGGTGTGATGAAGGTGTGGTGGTGTGATGGAGGTGTGGTGGTGTGATGGAGGTGTGGTGGTGAAATGGAGGTGTGATGGTGATATGGAGGTGTGGTGATGTAATGGAGGTGTGGTGGTGTGATGGAGGTGTGGTGGTGTGATGGAGGTGTGATGGTGATATGGAGGTGTGGTGGTGTAATGGAGGTGTGGTGGTGTGATGGAGGTGTGGTGGTGATATGTAGATGTGTGGTGGTGTAATGGAGGTGTGGTGGTGATATGGAGGTGTGGTGGTGTAATGGAGGTGCGGTGGTGTAATGGAGGTGCGGTGGTGTAATGGAGGTGTGGTGGTGTAATGGAGGTGTGGTGGTGTAATGGAGGTATGATGGTGATATGGAGGTGTGGTGGTGTGATGGAGTTGTGGTGGTGTGATGGAGGTGTGGTGGTGTGATGAAGGTGCGGTGGTGTGATGGAGGTGTTGTGGTGTGATGGAGGTGTGGTGGTGAAATGGAGGTGTGATGGTGATATGGAGGTGTGGTGATGTAATGGAGGTGTGGTGGTGTGATGGAGGTGTGGTTGTGTGATGGAGGTGTGGTGGTGTAATGGAGGTGTTGTGGTGTAATGGAGGTGTGATGGTGATATGGAGGTGTGGTGGTGTAATGTAGGTGTGGTGGTGTAATGGAGGTGTGGTGGTTGAATGGAGGTGTGGTGGTGTGATGGGAGGTGTGGTGGTGTAATGGAGGTGTGGTGGTTTAATGGAGGTTTTGGGGTGTTATGGAGGTGTAATGGAGGTGTCGTTGGGTAATAGGATGCGTATGTAAGAGTAAAATAAGCTTTTCCTTGTCCCTGTATATTTTCATAAACATTGACAGTTTGAATTAACTTTATCTTGAAACTAATGTCAGGGGAATAGAAAACAATCTGGGAGACGAACCAATCGCTCCCATCACATCTCATCCAACCTCTTCCAACCCAGTTGCACCAACCCAGTTGTACCAACCCTCTTGTACTAAACCAGTAGTACCAACCCAGTTGCACTAATCCACTTGCACCAACCCAGTTGTACCAACCCACTTGTACCAACCCAGTTGTACCAACCCAGTTGTACCAACCCAGTTGTACAAACCCAGTTGTACCAACCCAGTTGTACCAACCCAGTTGTACCAACCCAGTAGTACCAACCCAGTTGCACTAATCCACTTGCACCAACCCAGTTGTACCAACCCAGTTGTACCAACCCATTGTTTCTTACCTATGTCCTCCAAGCAATGTTGGAGGCTGATGTAATCCTTCCTCTACTCAGTGGCGTACATCTTCTTGTCTTGGAAGTCGTTTAGAGTTTATTGTCCTACAGTGTTGTCCTAATGCCACTAACGTCATTGTCCTACAGTGTTGTCCTAATGCCACTAACGTCATTGTCCAAAGTGTTGTCCTACTACCACTGACGTCATTGTCCTACAGTGTTGTCCTACTACCACTGACGTCATTGTCCAAAGTGTTGTCCTACTACCACTGACGTCATTGTCCTACAGTGTTGTCCTACTACCACTGACGTCATTGCCCTACAGTGTAGTCCTAATGCCATTGACATTGTCCTACAGTGTTGTCCTAATGCAATTGACATCATTGTCCTACAGTGTTGTCCTAAAGCCATTGACATTGTCCTACAGTGTTGTCCTAATGCAATTGACATCATTGTCCTACAGTGTTGTCCTACTACCACTGAAATCATTGTCCTACAGTGTTGTCCTAATGCCATTGACATTGTCCTACAGTGTTGTCCTAATGCAATTGACATCATTGTCCTACAGTGTTGTCCTAATGCCATTGACATCATTGTCGTACAGATTTGTCCTAATGCCATTGACATCATTGTCCTACAGTGTTGTCCATATGCCATTGACATCATTGTCCTACAGTGTTGTCCTAATGCCATTGACATCATTGTCCTACAGTTGCCCTAAATTCCTAATGCCATTGACGCCATTGCCCTACATTTGCCCTAATGCCGTTGACGTCAACTCAATGTTATGTTGTAGTTTTTCTTCTATATGTCTTTTTTATGCAACCATTTTGTGAACATCCAATAATCTTCCATATTTTTGCCGTAACGCTGAAGGTGCTGACATTAATGGACGTCAATTAACACTTCTGTTAGCTCGTCTTAATTGTCAAGTGAACTGTCACTCTTGTCACAACAAATCATCCGGCCAGCTTCAATTGAGACCTGTCACTTATTAGACATGTCATAATTAGTTTGAACCAGGCATTAAACCACAGTGATTCTCAAACGCGTGGCTGACGTATTCTCTACATTAGTAACATCAAAAGTTAGTCCTTCCCTAACCCCCCCCCACCACACACACACACACCCACACACGCACTCAAGTTTAAAATGATATATAATCAGATTTGCCCGGCGTTTACCGTCAACAGTAGACATCTTGTTACTTGATTTTATATATATTTTTAGGGCTGCGGAGATTAACAATTGATTAATCGATTAATGGTTTTAAAAAATCGATTAAATTGATTTGATCGATTAAAATTCGATTAAGCTTTTTAAAAATATTTCAAACATTTTTTGTTTCTATTCATTAATAATATATATTTTTTGTTTATTACATACTGTTCCCTCGTATTATTATTATTTATTTACAAGTGCATACATAACCTAAATGGGTTTTCTTCCTTATTGTTTGCATAGCAGAACGAATTTGTTGTGTTACTTGAAATATGGAAGCCATGGAATTACCGCGACTTAATCGATTTCGTGAAATAATGAATAGCAAATTAACGGGATCTATATATGCGTTATAACTCCGCCGTAGCCGGTCCCGAGCCCGGGTGAGAGATGAGGAGGGTTGGGCCAGGGGCGGATTAAGACTGCATGGGGCCCCTGGCTGCAATTCAAATGGGGGCCCCACCAAGCCAGCGTCCCTTTAAATAAAATGATTGATAGCAACTTATATAAGACTGTAACTAAATAGTTCCATTGGTTCCTTGCTCATGCTTTGTCTGTACTACGGGATCGGCCTACCCAGCCAAAAATATTATTCATGAAAAAAACTAACACAAGAAATAACTGTTTGCCGGTATACTAAAATTGAGTGTAAAAAGACAAATGAAAAAAATAATAAATTCCACCACTGGGAATCGATCCCTACATCGCTTGCACCACAAGCCTACACACTTCCATACGACCAGGAGAGCTTAATGGAAGTTTTGAATTTAAAGAATATAAACAGTATTCTTTAATAGTACCCTGATTAGGTACATCAAATCAGGTTTTTTCGATTATTACGACTATCGGGTCGGAATAGTGATCAGACTAATAGATAAGATTGTATTAATTTATTTAATTTATTAATATTTTCAGGGATTCATGCATACATTTGTACACCTTTATTATAAAATATACTAAGTTTGGGGGCCCTTAAATCAATGGGGGCCCTGGCTTTAGCCCGTTCAGCCCCCCCCCCTTAATCTGCCATAGGGTTTGGCGAAGGGCTAGCATCCCTTCCGTGTTTAAAAAAAGCCTTGCAACAAAATCACGAACAAAGATTGCAAAATGGAACTCGGACCTTGGAAAAGATGGATCTCTTAACAGCGAACTAATGAAGCTAGGTGGCCAAAGCCAACCGGAAACCAGCCGGCAGACAACCATCCTCTCCACTAGAACCACCACCAGCTTAGGAACATGGAACGTAGGTAAGGACCATGTCTGAGGTTGGAAAAACTGACGAAGTTGCTGCCGAACAGTCGCCAAAAAGAGTGAGCACATCTGGGGACTGTTTGAGAGACTGTCACAAGACTGGGATGCCTGGAGAGACTTTGTTTGTGTGTGGCCTATGCCCCAGATGGGACAACGGGCGATGATGATGATAATGATATATGCGTTATAAAATATAATTAATCGAAATTAATCGATTAATTTTTTTTACTGATTAATCGAACAAAACTTTGTTACTCTGTACCAGCCCTAATTTTTTTTAACCTACTGAAAGTCATTTTAACATTTAGGCCAACGAAAAAGGTCATTTTAACAGTTAGGCCAACGAAAAAATTTCACAGGAGGCTAAATGACTTGAGGTAACTAAACAATAAATAATAACGAAATTTTGGACGTCATCATTTTTGTACAACACCAGAAACAACAAAAATCAACCTCTGACCTTTCGGGACTCGAACCCGTCTCCTTCGAGAGGGCAGCATGACATAGTATGGCGTAACCGCTGCATCAGACAATGTGTTGGCCCTGTCATAACTTGTGCCAATGTTAACTGAGTGCTTCCCTCCCAAAACGTGAAGTTTTGATGTCCTCATCAAAGCGTTCATGTTTCTCAGTTCCTTTGGACCCAATATACCATCTACTTCATGAAGATAATCACATTTTCTCAGCTCTACACAATATTCAATTTTTGATTATTTTTTGAATGCTTGGTACATGAACATGGGTTTATTTCATAGTTCAGCTCGCTGCAAAAATGAAATACTATTCAACATTCAAACTTTGTAAATTACTGAAGACAAGCCCTTTAACTTTAATCTATGTCAAGCGACGTCCATGCGGGTATCTCCGCTAAAAGTTTGATCAAATCCAGTCCCTTGATAAATTTGAAATAAATGTGTTTAAATTAAAGTTGTGTTATATGAACACAAATAACAGCGTCCCATTTCTCATTAGCCTCGGTGCAGAAAGGTTTCGTCGTTGTGAGAAGACTTAAGTGATCAGCTCCCTTCCGTTATATCGTCCAATCATTTATTCCAAGGTGTCAGCCGAGGTTTGATTCGTTTTATTATTATTTTATTTTTTTAAAAATATATATTTCTAACAGCAAAGGGCAGATAAACGTTGTGCTACGTTTCAGAGCTTCGCGTGAAAAACAGATTGCTGGCAGGGATGGGCTGGGTGTCATAATGGTGGGGAAATACGGGTCCTTTGGTGGTGTTTGGCTTGAAATCTTGCTGTGAAGAGTGAGTGACATGAATGTTTGTTAGTGTGTTTGTTATTGTGTATCGGCCGCGCTAATGGAATTGCTTTGACAGTGAAACTAAATGTGTCCCTTACCTAACAGGCCTCGGGGCAAACCACTCGTTCCCTTTAATCCGTAATTAATTTTAATGACGTTATTAACAGCAGAAAGGTGTGTGTAAGGTGCAAACGAAATGATTTGGTCTGAGAGAGAAAGGTAAGTGTGTGTGTGGGGGGGTGTGGGAGGGGGGGGGTTGTTATGTGACTACTTAGATGATGAAGAAAGGTTTCGTCGGTTCTTTGGCTGCAATAATTTGACAGCATCATTACTACTGGGAGAAGCAGTGTCGTCAATCATACCATTGTACTCTCAATGATTGCTACTGACCGGGTCAGCGTCGTCAATCATACCACTTGTACTCTCAATGATTGCTAATGACCGGGTCAGTCTCGTCAATCATACCAATTGTACTCTCAGTGATTGCTACTGACCGGGTCAGCGTTGTCAATCATACCACTTGTACTCTCAGTGATTGCTAATGACCGGGTCAGTCTCGTCAATCATACCAATTGTACTCTCAGTGATTGCTACTGACCGGGTCAGTCTCGTCAATCATACCAATTGTACTCTCAGTGATTGCTACTGACCGGGTCAGTCTCGTCAATCATACCAATTGTACTCTCAGTGATTGCTACTGACCGGGTCAGTCTCGTCAATCATACCAATTGTACTCTCAGTGATTGCTACTGACCGGGTCAGTCTCGTCAATCATACCAATTGTACTCTCAGTGATTGCTACTGACCGGGTCAGTCTCGTCAATCATACCAATTGTACTCTCAGTGATTGCTACTGACCGGGTCAGTCTCGTCAATCATACCAATGGTACTCTCAGTGATTGCTAATGACCGGGTCAGTCTCGTCAATCATACCAATTGTACTCTCAGTGATTGCTACTGACCGGGTCAGTCTCGTCAAGCATACCAATTGTCCTCTCAGTGATTGCTACTGACCGGGTCAGTCTCGTCAATCATACCAATTGTACTCTCAGTGATTGCTACTGACCGGGTCAGTCTCGTCAATCATACCAATTGTACTCTCAGTGATTGCTACTGACCGGGTCAGTCTCGTCAATCATACCAATTGTACTCTCAGTGATTGCTACTGACCGGGTCAGTCTCGTCAATCATACCAATTGTACTCTCAGTGATTGCTACTGACCGGGTCAGTCTCGTCAATCATACCAATTGTACTCTCAGTGATTGCTACTGACCGGGTCAGTCTCGTCAATCATACCAATTGTACTCTCAGTGATTGCTACTGACCGGGTCAGTCTCGTCAATCATACCAATTGTACTCTCAGTGATTGCTACTGACCGGGTCAGTCTCGTCAATCATACCAATGGTACTCTCAGTGATTGCTAATGACCGGGTCAGTCTCGTCAATCATACCAATTGTACTCTCAGTGATTGCTAATGACCGGGTCAGTCTCGTCAATCATACCACTTGTACTCTATCTTCACGGCCGTTTAGTTTAAATGTAAGAATCACTTCACCCAGTACCCAGTAAACATTCACATTAAAGGTCGACATTCACTTTCCAGGTCAACATTCACATTAAAGGTCGACATTCACTTTCCAGGTCAACATTCACATTAAAGGTCGACATTCACTTTCCAGGTCAACATTCACATTAAAGGTCGACATTCACTTTCCAGGTCAACATTCACATTAAAGGTCGACATTCACTTTCCAGGTCAACATTCACATTAAAGGTCGACATTCACTTTCCAGGTCAACATTCACATTAAAGGTCGACATTCACTTTCCAGGTCAATATGCACATTAAAGGTTGACATTCACTTTCCAGGTCAACATTCACATTAAAGGTCGACATTCACTTTCCAGTTCAACATTCACATTAAAGGTCGACATTCACTTTCCAGGTCAACATTCACATTAAAGGTCGACATTCACTTTCCAGGTCAACATTCACATTAAAGGTCGACATTCACTTTCCAGGTCAATATTCACATTAAAGGTTGACATTCACTTTCCAGGTCAATATTCACTTTAAAGGTCGACATTCACTTTCCAGGTCAATATTCACATTAAAGGTCGACATTCACTTTCCAGATCAATATTCACATTAAAGGTTGACATTCACTTTCCAGGTCAATATTCACTTTAAAGGTCGACATTCACTTTCCAGGTCAACATTCACATTAAAGGTTGACATTCACTTTCCAGGTCAACATTCACATTAAAGGTCGACATTCACTTTCCAGGTCAACATTCACATTAAAGGTCGACATTCACTTTCCAGGTCAATTTTCACATTAAAGGTTGACATTCACTTTCCAGGTCAACATTCACATTAAAGGTTGACATTCACTTTCCAGGTCAACATTCACATTAAAGGTCGACATTCACTTTCCAGGTCAACATTCACATTAAAGGTCGACATTCACTTTCCAGGTCAATATTCACATTAAAGGTTGACATTCACTTTCCAGGTCAACATTCACATTAAAGGTCGACATTCACTTTCCAGGTCAACATTCACATTAAAGGTCGACATTCACTTTCCAGGTCAATATTCACATTAAAGGTTGACATTCACTTTCCAGGTCAACATTCACATTAAAGGTCGACATTCACTTTCCAGGTCAACATTCACATTAAAGGTCGACATTCACTTTCCAGGTCAACATTCACATTAAAGGTCGACATTCACTTTCCAGGTCAACATTCACATTAAAGGTCGACATTCACTTTCCAGGTCAATATTCACATTAAAGGTTGACATTCACTTTCCAGGTCAATATTCACTGTAAAGGTCGACATTCACTTTCCAGGTCAATATTCACATTAAAGGTCGACATTCACTTTCCAGGTCAATATTCACATTAAAGGTTGACATTCACTTTCCAGGTCAATATTCACTTTAAAGGTCGACATTCACTTTCCAGGTCAACATTCACATTAAAGGTCGACATTCACTTTCCAGGTCAACATTCACATTAAAGGTCGACATTCACTTTCCAGGTCAACATTCACATTAAAGGTCGACATTCACTTTCCAGGTCAATATTCACATTAAAGGTCGACATTCACTTTCCAGGTCAATATTCACATTAAAGGTTGACATTCACTTTCCAGGTCAACATTCACTTTCCAGGTCAACATTCACACTTATCTTATCTTATCTTATCTGTTTACACACTACAGGTCAACATTCACATTACAGATAAACATTCAGTTGTATTTATTTATTAATTTTCTTCCAGCTCCGAAATGCTTATCTACATAATAATGAAAACTTTAACTGTAGTTAAACCAAGTTTTGATATCAGGGGCGGACACTATCTAGTCGGTAGTGCGAGGAGATACAGGGGTGGACACTATCTAGTCGGTAGTGCGAGGAGATACAGGGGTGGACACTATCTAGTCGGTAGTGCGAGGAGATACAGGGGCGGACACTATCTAGTCTGTAGTTGGAGATACAGAGGGTGAAACAAAAGAGACTATTTAATTGGGGAGTCAGTATACACTGGAATTGTGTTGTTAGTAGACAGTGACTGGCACCAAAATCAAACATTGGGCGATGATGTCATCAATAGTAGTGGTGGAAAGTTTGTTTGCTTCCTATGCATTAATACACGTTTTTTAAATTGAAATTTAAGGGGGGGGGGATGCCGCTAGTGTGCTAGATAACCCCCGTCCTTACAAACCTATCTACTGGTGAAGGCCATTTGAATTTTGACTATCACCTTGTATCATGGAGTTATGTACCTTGACCATAAAGTTATATACCTTTCTCATCCCCTCGCTTTTGGCAGTTGTGCACCTTGTCCATAGCAAGTCTCAGAGAGTTATGTACCCTGTCACGGGCAATGAGTTACTACCATTAGTGGTTAGTGTAGTGTCCTATCTCGGGCAGTTACCCACATCAATGAGTTACTACCATTAGTTGTTAGTGTAGTGTCCTATCTCGGGCAGTTACCCACATCAATGAGTTACTACCATTAGTGGTTAGTGTAGTGTCCTATCTCGGGCAGTTACCCACATCAATGAGTTACTACCATTAGTGGTTAGTGTAGTGTCCTATCTCGGGCAGTTACCGACATCAATGAGTTACTACCATTAGTGGTTAGTGTAGTGTCCTATCTCGGGCAGTTACCCACATCAATGAGTTACTACCCTTAGTGGTTAGTGTAGTGTCTTATCTCGGGCAGTTACCGACATCAATGAGTTACTACCATTAGTGGTTAGTGTAGTGTCCTATCTCGGGCAGTTACCCACATCAATGAGTTACTACCCTTAGTGGTTAGTGTAGTGTCCTATCTCGGGCAGTTACCGACATCAATGAGTTACTACCATTAGTGGTTAGTGTAGTGTCCTATCTCGGGCAGTTACCCACATCAATGAGTTACTACCATTAGTGGTTAGTGTAGTGTCCTATCTCGGGCAGTTACCCACATCAATGAGTTACTACCATTAGTGGTTAGTGTAGTGTCCTATCTCGGGCAGTTACCCACATCAATGAGTTACTACCATTAGTTGTTAGTGTTGTGTCCTATCTCGGGCAGTTACCCCCATGATTGAGTTACTACCATTAGTGGTTAGTGTAGTGTCCTATCTCGGGCAGTTACCCCCATGATTGAGCTACTACCATTAGTGGTTAGTGTAGTGTCCTATCTCGGGCAGTTACCCCCATGATTGAGTTACTACCATTAGTGGTTAGTGTAGTGTCCTATCTCGGGCAGTTACCCACATCAATGAGTTACTACCATTAGTGGTTAGTGTAGTGTCCTATCTCGGGCAGTTACCCACATCAATGAGTTACTACCATTAGTGGTTAGTGTAGTGTCCTATCTCGGGCAGTTACCCCCATGATTGAGCTACTACCATTAGTGGTTAGTGTAGTGTCCTATCTCGGGCAGTTACCCCCATGATTGAGCTACTACCATTAGTGGTTAGTGTAGTGTCCTATCTCGGGCAGTTACCCACATCAATGAGTTACTACCATTAGTGGTTAGTGTAGTGTCCTATCTCGGGCAGTTACCCACATCAATGAGTTACTACCATTAGTGGTTAGTGTAGTGTCCTATCTCGGGCAGTTACCCACATCAATGAGTTACTACCATTAGTTGTTAGTGTAGTGTCCTATCTCGGACAGTTACCCACATCAATGAGTTACTACCATTAGTGGTTAGTGTAGTGTCCTATCTCGGGCAGTTACCCACATCAATGAGTTACTACCATTAGTGGTTAGTGTAGTGTCCTATCTCGGGCAGTTACCCACATCAATGAGTTACTACCCTTAGTGGTTAGTGTAGTGTCTTATCTCGGGCAGTTACCCACATCAATGAGTTACTACCCTTAGTGGCTAGTGTAGTGTCTTATCTCGGGCAGTTACCCACATCAATGAGTTACTACCCTTAGTGGCTAGTGTAGTGTCCTATCTCGGGCAGTTACCCACATCAATGAGTTACTACCCTTAGTGGCTAGTGTAGTGTCCTATCTCGGGCAGTTACCCACATCAATGAGTTACTACCATTAGTGGTTAGTTAACTGATTAGTGAACCACCGTCTTTAAAATCGTTAGAAACCAATTTAAATTTGGACGTTTGTGACAAGTAGCCTGCCCCAGAGATGAGCCTGCCCCAGAGATGAGCCTTGTTTGGTTTCAAATTGAGTTTTGTGTCAGGGTGACGCATTAACTGTGACCCCATTCTCCTTGTGTCGTCGGCACAAGTCCCGTTACTCTCCGAGGACTAATTGGACTCACCACTTAACAAACCGGCAAGAGTTATCTGGAGTTATAGATAAAAATGTAACAGTAACGGCTGTTAGATCTTACCTGTCATTAAATTTGTTAACAGGGTTTTAAATTAGTCTTTACTTTATAACAAAGTGTGAAAGATATTTTAAAACTTTGGCACATGCCAACATTATGTCACAAACTAATCATTTTGTCGCAAAGAAGAAGGATGGCCTCAATTACTTAACAAAATCATCCCGTATTCTTCTTTTCGTTTCTGTTTTTGTTGTTTTGTTGTTGTTTTTTTTTCTTTACCTAATTATTATTTTTCCATATTATAGAATATGTTCTATAATGTTAGTTCAATTTTTATGCTTGTCTTATTTGTACTGATGAAGGCATTATCTGAAACGTCTACCTTCTATCAGTCTATTAATAAAGCTTTTATTTATTATTTTGATCACACAATTCAATTGTGTATCTTGTATTGTCTTTTATAAGAGACATAATTTTACACACTCGTTCAGGCTAATTACCTAAACAAAGAAATATTTTGTTTTTAAAACGTAATACATTTACCAGTTAAATTTTAGTTTATAAACGCTAACCAGATAGGAAGAGGTATCAAACCACGTTTATTAAGATGTTGTTGTCTTGCGACTGGTTCACTTGACTAGCGATGATAGGAAGAGGTATCAAACAACGTTTATTAAGATGTTGTCTTGTGACTGGTTCACTTGACTAGCGATGATAGGAAGAGATATCAAACAACGTTTATTAAGATGTTGTTGTCTTGTGACTGGTTCACTTGACTAGCAATGATAGGAAGAGATATCAAACAACGTTTATTAAGATGTTGTATTGTGACTGGTTCACTTGACTAGCGATGATAGGAAGAGGTATCAAACAACGTTTATTAAGATGTTGTCTTGTGACTGGTTCACTTGACTAGCGATGATAGGAAGAGGTATCAAACAACGTTTATTAAGATGTTGTTGTCTTGTGACTGGTTCACTTGACTAGCGATGATAGGAAGAGGTATCAAACAACGTTTATTAAGATGTTGTCTTGTGACTGGTTCACTTGACTAGCGATGATAGGAAGAGGTATAATATCAAACAACGTTTATTAAGATGTTGTCTTGTGACTGGTTCACTTGACTAGCGATGATAGGAAGAGGTATCAAACAACGTTTATTAAGATGTTGTTGTCTTGTGACTGGTTCACTTGACTAGCGATGATAGGAAGAGGTATCAAACAACGTTTATTAAGATGTTGTATTGTGACTGGTTCACTTGACTAGCGATGATAGGAAGAGGTATCAAAAAACGTTTATTAAGATGTTGTCTTGTGACTGGTTCACTTGACTAGCGATGATAGGAAGAGATATCAAACAACGTTTATTAAGATGTTGTCTTGTGACTGGTTCACTTGACTAGCGATGATAGGAAGAGGTATCAAACAACGTTTATTAAGATGTTGTCTTGTGACTGGTTCACTTGACTAGCGATGATAGGAAGAGATATCAAACAACGTTTATTAAGATGTTGTATTGTGACTGGTTCACTTGACTAGCAATGATAGGAAGAGATATCAAACAACGTTTATTAAGATGTTGTATTGTGACTGGTTCACTTGACTAGCGATGATAGGAAGAGGTATCAAACAACGTTTATTAAGATGTTGTCTTGTGACTGGTTCACTTGACTAGCGATGATAGGAAGAGGTATCAAACAACGTTTATTAAGATGTTGTTGTCTTGTGACTGGTTCACTTGACTAGCGATGATAGGAAGAGGTATCAAACAACGTTTATTAAGATGTTGTTGTCTTGTGACTGGTTCACTTGACTAGCGATGATAGGAAGAGATATCAAACAACGTTTATTAAGATGTTGTATTATGACTGGTTCACTTGACTAGCGATGTTAACGTGTTTGCTGACGAGCCCTCCCCCTTGTCTTGTGTTTACAGTTGAGGTCAGTCTGTCCGACATCCTGGCCGTGCAGACCCAGTCCAGGGATAACTCCAGCATCAACAGTGTCGTGGTCCACTATGCTGGACATAAGAAGGACAAGGTCCTGACCTGGGAGAAGCTGGTCCTAGCCGGTGAGACGGAGCTGTGTAAGGAGGTCAACAACGTCTTCTCTTACGCTTTCGCAGGTGAGTCGGGAATCTGTGGTCAACTTTTACATATACACCAATGACAGGGTTGACAGTAACATCACCAACCATTTCTTGACCTGGGTTGACAGTAACATCACCAACCATTTCTTGACCTGGGTTGACAGTAACATCACCAACCATTTCTTGACTAGGTTGACAGTAACATCACCAACCATTTCTTGACCTGGGTTGACAGTAACATCACCAACCATTTCTTGACCTGGGTTCACAGTAACATCACCAACCATTTCTTGACTGGGTTGACAGTAACATCACCAAACCATTTCTTGACTGGGTTGACAGTAACATCACCAACCATTTCTTGACTGGGTTGACAGTAACATCACCAACCATTTCTTGACTGGGTAGACAGTAACATCACCAACCATTTCTTGACTGGGTTGACAGTAACATCACCACCCATTTCTTGACTGGGTTGACAGTAACATCACCACCCATTTCTTGACTAGGTTGACAGTAACATCACCAACCATTTCTTGACCTGGGTTGACAGTAACATTACCAACCATTTCTTGACTGGGTTGACAGTAACGTCACCACCCATTTCTTGACTAGGTTGACAGTAACATCACCACCCATTTCTTGACTGGATTGACCGTAACATCACCACCCATTTCTTGACTGGGTTGACAGTAACATCACCACCCATTTCTTGACTGGATTGACAGTAACATCACCACCCATTTCTTGACTGGGTTGACAGTAACATCACCACCCATTTCTTGACTGGGTTGACAGTAACATCACCACCCATTTCTTGACTGGGTTGACAGTAACATCACCACCCATTTCTTGACTAGGTTTGATATCCAAAAGTCTCGTGAGTTGCTGCCTTCTGTGTTAAACTTCTCTCTTAAAGACACATCTTGCACCAACACCACACGTCTGTCCTCAACACATCTTGCACCAACACCACACGTCTGTCCTCAACACATCTTGCACCAACATCACACGTTTGTCCTAAAGTTTTCCTTCTTTTATTAGAAAATTGATATTGACCCGGTAACTTAGCTCAAGACAATCGATATTTGTATAGTATTTTCAACTTGCGATACGCTACTAAAAAAGAATCGATACTGGCATTTTTATTACAACATACGATACTTGACTTTAAAAAGATAATCGATTATTGTTATTTTGACTTAAATCTCCCCCCCCCCTCCGTCCCAGCCCCCCACAATACAACCAAAAGAAGACCAACGTGACACCGCGTACATAAGAGCGTCACTATACGATACTCTCGAAGGGCTGTTGGTGAAACATTTCTTAGGCTGAGATTGTCGCTACCACTTGGTAGACTCGCTACCACATGGTAGACTCGCTACCACATGGTAGACTCGCTACCACATGGTAGACTCGCTACAACTTGGTAGACTCGCTACCACATGGTAGACTCGCTACAACTTGGTAGACTCGCTACCACATGGTAGACTCGCTACAACTTGGTAGACTCGCTACCACATGGTAGACTCGCTACAACTTGGTAGACTCGCTACCACATGGTAGACTCGCTACAACTTGGTAGACTCGCTACCACATGGTAGACTCGCTACAACTTGGTATACTCACTACCACATGGTAGACTCACTACCACATGGTAGACTCACTGCCACATGGTAGACTCACTACCACTTGGTAGACTCGCTACCACATGGTAGACTCGCTACAACTTGGTAGACTCGCTACCACATGGTAGACTCGCTACCACTTATTTGTCTCGCTACCATTTGGTAGACTCGCTACCCGCCAAGTTGTATCCAACAGTCTCAGCGAGCAGGTGTGAGTTGGGTGGGGGAGGGGGGAGCGGGGCCAAGGATTGACATTGCCCTCCCCCTGGTCTAGCCATAACCTGGCAGAGGTTTAAAGTCGGCGGATGGTTTGAGACAGGAAACAGCGGGAAATGATGGCACATGTTTGGTTTTTTTTGTTTTTTTTTATTGTAACGTGCTTTCAGGGGATGCAAATGAGTTGGGTTTTTTTTTATTTGTTGCAAGCAATTCGCAGTTGGAGAAACAGGTAATGGGAATCTATCTATAGTATATACGATAAAGTTGAATTTCCCGTCATATTCGCCTCCCCCTGGCCCCGTGGAACCACGTGCTCAATTTTTGACTAGAATTTTCTTTAAAAATATTAACTTTAAATTTTGCCTATCAAGAAGTAATGGGTGTGTATGAGGGCTGTGGTTAGGGAGTCCTGATGGGGGCGGCAGTGCTAATGTGGGGTTCAAGTCCCGGGAGAGGTGGCCAATCATCTGGTGATGGGCAGGTCGCTTGTTGGTCTCCAGGTGGTAGTTACAGAAGACGTGTTTGCCGCCTGGCTGTTTGTTTGGAGCCGACGTCTGCCCGTGGGGTCCCAGCATCCAGCTGTGTCTGATACCTGGCGCCCCCCCCCCACCCGCAGTCCCCTCAACACTCTGCCGACCACACAAACTTGATGTCAACACTTCACTCTTGTAAACCCCACAAACAATCAGCTTTTTCATCTCCAAGTCCATTAACTCTAATTTATTATTTACTCACCATTCATTGAAGTTTATAAAATCATTCTCTTAACTTGTTCATCATAATGTCGAGTTCTGCCTTGTAATATTTGATCTCATTGATGATACTGTCGTCAGCGCCCACTACCATTTCATCACCTTTTCACATTGACTTTTTCTATTCTTTTTGTCTTTGTTTTTCTCTTCAATTATATGTCTTCTGTGTTTATATGTGTTCTTATGTATACTGTCTTCACGTCGGACCTACTGTATTAACGTCAGACCTACTGTCTTAACGTTAGACCTACTGTCTTATCTTCAGACCCACTGTCTTAACGTCAGACCTACTGTCTTAACGTCAGACCTACTGTCTTAACGTCGGACCTACCGTCTTAACGTCAGACCTACTGTCTTAACGTTAGACCTACTGTCTTATCTTCAGACCTACTGTCTTATCTTCAGACCCACTGTCTTAACGTCAGACCTACTGTCTTAACGTCAGACCTACTGTCTTAACGTAGGACCTACCGTCTTAACGTCAGACCTACTGTCTTAACGTTAGACCTACTGTCTTATCTTCAGACCTACTGTCTTATCTTCAGACCCACTGTCTTAACGTCAGACCTACTGTCTTAACGTCAGACCTACTTTCTTAACGTCAGACCTACCGTCTTAACGTCATACCAACTGTCTTAACGTGATGAGCTTGTTCTCCAACAGACACCCCCCTCCTATGGTATCATGTAATGTCATGTTACGTGATGGTGTGTCACGTGATGTCATTTCACGTGATGTCGTGTCACGGGATATGCTGTTACGTGATGTTGTTTATACATCATCCATTGAACAATAAACACAACGGGATGTGGTCGCGCCCATGCCTCTGGAAGACTTGTCAAGCGACCATGTCCTCATCTTTGGATCGTTGCGAACATCTGGAGGACTTTAAGGCCACGTCGGCTCTAGCGCTACACATTTCAATATCAAATGTCAGTCTGTGTTCGTGTGTGTGTGTGTGTGTCAGTGAGTGAGCGAGGAGATTGGAATGGCCTTCCGAAAGGTGAGCTGTACCGGAGAACCAGGACGGGGCCAGCACAAATCAATAACCTGTTCGCTGTATTATTCTTGAATCGTTCCATATCTGCCTGGCATTGCCCCTCCCTCCCTCCCCCAATCTCCGCGGTCTCTCTTCCTTTTCGTGTCCTTGATTGTGTCTTCCATTCACTCACCCACGTCCCTTGCAGCCCTATGAGTGACTCTGACAAATATATAACTCCTGCAGTTTCATATCCAGTCAAATTTGTAGGCATTGCTTTTGATGTTAAATTGTGCGCGTCGGTGCAGTACGGCGCGTAAAATGCACATATCAATCATGATTGCGTAATGGGACAAGACAATTTCTGGGCGCCAGTGTCCCGCTGATACCAGGGGCGGATGGCGCTAGTAACCAACAGATGGAAGACAAGATTCGCCGGCGTCTCCCGAGCGTAGTGGGTCTCTCCGAGATAACATAAATTACTTTTAGCAATAATTTGGGGTTATTTTCTTCAAATCGTCAATATCTGGACGCTCGCTGTTTTATGACAAGTCTTTTAATCTCAGGGTGAATAAGGTTGATATTGCCGTATTCAACGGCGTAGTTCTGTCGCTTAGAGATCAAAGACAGCAAGTAAAGTGGTCGTATTTCACAATTAGACATCTCCAATATCTTTGGTCATATACCTAGTTGCTGCGTTATAACACTGTCTGAGAATGCGTCCTCTTATACAAGGCATCTCTATCGAAGTTTTCTTTATTTTAAACCCATAGAATTGGTCCCCTGAGTAGTTGAAAACAGCGCAATCTTTACCTGGCCTCATCAATTTTTTTTTCCTTGTACGAGTTTATGATCACTTTGGTACTTTGTGCATATTGGTACTTTGTGCATATTGGTACTTTGTGCATATTGGTACTTTGTGCATATTGGTACTTTGTGCATATTGGTACTTTGTACATATTGGTACTTTGTACATATTGGTACTTTGTGGATATTGGTACTTTGTGCATATTGGTACTTTGTGCATATTGGTACTTTGTGCATATTGGTACTTTTTTCTTATTGGTACTTTGTGCATATTGGTACTTCGTGCATATTGGTACTTTGTGCATATTGGTACTTTGTGCATATTGGTACTTTGTGCATATTGGTAATTTGTGCATATTGGTACTTTGTGCATATTGGTACTTTGTGCATATTGGTACTTTGTGCATATTGGTACTTTGTGCATATTGGTACTTTGTACATATTGGTACTTTGTACATATTGGTACTTTGTGGATATTGGTACTTTGTGCATATTGGTACTTTGTGCATATTGGTACTTTTTTCTTATTGGTACTTTGTGCATATTGGTACTTCGTGCATATTGGTACTTTGTGCATATTGGTACTTTGTGCATATTGGTAATTTGTGCATATTGGTACTTTGTGCATATTGGTACTTTGTGCATATTGGTACTTTGTGCATATTGGTACTTTGTACATATTGGTACTTTGTGCATATTGGTACTTTGTCCATATTGGTACTTTGTACATATTGGTACTTTGTGCATATTGGTACTTTGTACATATTGGTACTTTGTACATATTGGTACGTGTTAGCACAAGCCATCCTCAATGAAGAGCGGTTGCTTTAATTCAGGTTCATTGTCTTGTAAGATAAGTCGATCACAGGTCAATGGATGTGGGACAACAAAAGACATCTTTCTCCGACATTTCTATGATCACAAGACATCTTTCTCCGACATTTCTCTCAACACAGAACATCTTTCTCCGAAGTTTCTCTGAACACAGCTCTCATTGATGGAGATGGGAGAATGCAGAACTGACCACTAAATATCGAGAGCCGCTAGAATTTTTGATGAAGTTAGTCAGCCATGACTAACATTTTAATTGTGTACCCTTATTATTTTGACATCGGCCACTCTCTCCTAACAACATACACACATATTATTTAATTCGGTCACTCTCTCCTAACAACATACACACATATTATTTAATTCGGCCACTCTCTCCTAACAACATACACACATATTATTTACATCGGCCACTCTCTCCTAACAACGTACACACATATTTACAACAGATTGCCAGTATCAGGAAAGAAGAAGATATGAACAGTTGAATTCAGCAAGTTTGTTTCTTTAATTTCATCATTTTTCAACAGTCTTTCTTTAACAGCGGGGCCTAATAGTAAACAAAACTTGATGACGTTAACGACTGTTAGTGTCATTGAGACTCTCTAATCGAGTTGTTACCACCTATCCAACTATAGAAATAAGAGTGACGTGATTCAATCTTCAGACGTGGCTCGCGTGCTTCATTCGCGGTGCTACTCGCTACATCTGCTTGAAGATGACAACAACATCACGATGTCACTAGACCGTGATGAAGATGTTGTGGTACTCGGTGGTTGGTAGTTTGCAGTTTACTAAATAGTGTACTGCTATTTGTGTTTGCTGGCTCAAAACTAACCTTTATAATTGGTTTACTTTTCTTAAAGAAAGCCTCCGTGTGATGATTTCGTGTGATGCAATCTTTGAGTAGCTGTAATCCGTAAAACTGTGTTTCACACTCTGATATTACCACCCCACCCCCCCTTCCTCACGTCAACCTTCCATTTTCTGACAACTTCGTGCTAGATGTGATAGGCGTTTGCTGAATAGTTGTTAAAAACTGAAATGGCCGCGGGGGAAGATAAGTAATGTCGTGCGTTTTCAAAATCGGAAATGACGCAATAAAAACAGGGAAGGTCAAATAAAAACAAATAATTACACGTTGACTTCAAAATGGAACAGAATGTATATTTCAGGTACATGTGGGAGAGGAATGGCCTCGGGTTTGAGTAACGTTATACGAAATATCTTTCTGCTAGTGCATAACAGTCAGCAAATTATATTGTTGAAAACAGTCGGAAAATTATATTGTTGAAAACAGTCGGAAAATTGTATTGTTGAAAACAGTCGGAAAATTATATTATTGAAAACAGTCGGAAAAATATGTTGTTGAAAACAGTCGGCAAATTATTATTGTCGAAAACAGTCGCAATGTTACGTCGTTGAAACTGACATAGACTAACTCATTTTGTGTGTGCTTGAATCGAATATCGGTCTTATATTTTGGATTCGATATTCTGTTTGTTTGAAATGAGGATTGATGACACCGACTCCTTATTTCTCCAAACTCCGAGATTGACGTCGAATAGTACCGCAACAAATAGTCGAATATTCGACTCAACGTTGGATTCACGGTAGAAGCTTTCAACAGTATTCATGATGTCAACAGATATTATGTTTCATATTATTATTATTGATAGAAAGTATATTTTTAAATGTTCATTTGTTTCGTTTTTAATCAAAACTCGGCTTGACTGCAACTTAACGCTAATAAAATAGAAAGTTTTGGATGAAATCTATTTATATGTAAGCTCATTGTTTGAACAAATTTATCAAGCGAAAGATCTCGGTATGGCAAATCTGTCTTGTTAGTGAAACACGAGGCTAGTGTACGTGCAGCATAGATCAAAACTTGGTTGGAAGTTTACCGGTGACTTGTTGCTTTCGATGATATTTTTTACATTATTTTTTTTAATTTTCTGAAATTCACCAATTTCGTGTCCCGGAAATGCGAAGTACTTTCCACTCAATATTTGTCAAGTTCGACTTTTGGTTCACAGCACAATTTTAGTCCGTTCATTGCAATCGATGGCCGCCCAACTGATGTGAACAGTCGATACTCGCTCTTATTAAACTCTGCTAATAGCTGCCGCCAATACCGCACGCCTCGTTACAGTATCTGGAGTCTGTATGCCTGCTGGATCGCACAGTCTCCACTCACTACCCAATCAAATGACCTGTCTCCACTCACTACCCAATCAAATGACCTGTCTCTACTCACTACTAGGTCTGTCAATTTGTTGAAAAAATCTGCCCGGGTACCCGTGAAAATTTCGAACGGGTACCCGGGTTACCCGTTCTAAACGTCGCATAATTTTCCCCGTCGTGACCACTATACCGTGCAACCTAGCCAACATCCATGCACCTCATTTCACACAGTAGTAGTAGCTAACGGCTTGCTTCCTGTAACACTATTACTAATGCACTACAATTAACTATAATGCACTAAAAACTGTTATTCAATTCCTGCTGTAAATGCTTTCGTCATAATCATAAACTAAAACTACAGTAAACTGAACATGCAAACAAAATGACAACAGCAATGACGTAACGTTCAGTGTCATACCTTGAATGTTAATATCCACTTGGCGTCGGTGGTCAATGCTAAGGGCGATGACGGATGCAATACTGCGGTAAATCTCAAGTGATCGTCCTTTGGTCAGTGGTACTGCTTTTTTTATTAATGTTAACACCAAAATATTTCTGGTAGGTCAGTGGTTTGTTTATCAAAATCAATATCCAATTTAATGAATAGTGTTCAGATGGCGTTTTATCGCGCTGGGTTGCCACCCTTCGCAGACACAATTTCATTACAATGGTTGCATTTTGCCGTGGCATGATTCCACACGGCCATCTTACCCATCTTATTAACTTTAAAAACTGACAACTTTGGGTGTATATCAATTTTTGGGCTAGGCAAACACGTGTTAATGAACACAAGAAACACATGCGAATGCAAGGGGTGGGGGTTATAGCAGTGCTTCTCAAAATGGTGGTCCGTGGAACTTATCAAGAAAGGAGATCGAAATATAATTATAATCCTCCAATTGCTACCAATAATACTAACACAATAGAATTAGGCATTTTTTACAATTAGCTAATAAATGAAAGAAATGAAAGGAAATAAAATACATTTCGCTACCATGTAAGTACAGGGAAAATAGTGCACCGGTTTCTGGTACCATAGAAAAAATTCAATTCCTGCCGGTCCGCTATACTAAAAAGTTTGAGAAGCACTGGGTTATAGGAGGGAAGAGAGAAGAGGGGATGGGGGTAAATAACACATCAGATTGTATCATTCGGTGACCCACTGTCGGCTATTTCAAAGCAAAGTTAGTGTCAAAATCAAGGTTGTTGTTTTTTTTATTAACAAACACACCGTCTTTCATCTCTAAGCAGTCCATCCTTATTTTTGGCAGAGGACTTTTGTTTTCTTTATATGATTTTTTTAAAGAACCAAAACCTTTTTGTGTTGTGAGATTTCTGTTTCACGTTGAGAGAAAAAAGATGTATCAAAATACATTGCAATTTGTTGGGACCGTATTTTATTTCCCATTGACAGATTCTGATATTTCTCCATAGATGTACTTCACAGCACATTTAAAAAAAATTCATTTGATAAATTGTTTCGTGAGCCACAATGTAAACACAAAAAATCCGCATGGGAGCCGAAGCTTGGCCTCCTTTAATATAGAACATAGACATTGTTGCCACATTTTCACGGGTACCCGAGCGGAATTTTACTACCCGGGTAATCACACGAGCAACGGGTACCCGGGTCCCGGGTACCCGTTGACAGGCCTACTCACTACCCAATCAAATGACCTGTCTCTACTCACTACTAAATCAAATCAAATGACCTGTCTCCACTCTCTACCCAATCAAATGACCTGTCTCCACTCACTACCCAATCAAATGACCTGTCTCCACTCACTACCCAATCAAATGACCTGTCTCCACTCACTACCCAATCAAATGACCTGTCTCCACTCACTACCCAATCAAACGACCTGTCTCTACTCACTACCCAATCAAATGACCTGTCTCCACTCACTACCCAATCAAACGACCTGTCTCTACTCACTACCCAATCAAATGACCTGTCTCCACTCACTACCCAATCAAACGACCTGTCTCCACTCACACTACCCAATCAAATGACCTGTCTCCACTCACTGTCCAATCAAATCACTTGTCTCTCTATGATCTAATAAAATCAGTTGGTCCCCCATAACGAAGTGACCACAACAATAACATACTGATAAGTCTCAGTCATGTTGCTTGAAAGAAATTTGTTAAAATGGGAGGAGGCGCAGAAACAACAACAAAGAGACAACATAACAACGAACGTATTGGAAAAAAGTACACCGTCTACGCACACCATCTACGCACACCATCTACGCACACCATCTACGCACACCATCTACGCACACCATCTACGCACACCATCTACGCACACCATCTACGCACACTATCTCTGTACACAGCACACCATCTACGCACACCATCTACGCACACCATCTACGCACACCATCTACGCACACTATCTCTGTACACAGCACACTATCTACGCACACTATCTCTGTACACAGCACACCATCTACGCACACTATCTCTGTACACAGCACACCATCTACGCACACTATCTCTGTACACAGCACACCATCTACGCACACTATCTCTGTACACAGCACACCATCTACGCACACTATCTCTGTACACAGCACACTATCTCTGTACACAGCACACCATCTACGCACACTATCTCTGTACACAGCACACCATCTACGCACACTATCTCTGTACACAGCACACCGTCTACGCACACTATCTCTGTACACAGCACACAGTCTACGCACACTATCTCTGTACACAGCACACCATCTACGCACACTATCTCTGTACACAGCACACCGTCTACGCACACTATCTCTGTACACAGCACACCGTCTACGCACACTATCTCTGTACACAGCACACCGTCTACGCACACTATCTCTGTACACAGCACACCGTCTACGCACACTATCTCTGTACACAGCACACCGTCTACGCACACTATCTCTGTACACAGCACACCGTCTACGCACACTATCTCTGTACACAGCACACCATCTACGCACACTATCTCTGTACACAGCACACCATCTACGCACACTATCTCTGTACACAGCACACTGTCTACGCACACTATCTCTGTACACAGCACACTGTCTATGCACACTATCTCTGTACAAAGCACACCATCTATGCACACTTTCTCTGTACACAGCACACATAAACCATCCTTACCATCCAATGTTTATTTACGGTCACTCTAAACAGTGGTCTCAAAGCCCCGCCCCGCGGACCGGTAGCGGTCCGTGGAACAATTGGTACCGGGTCGCCCAGGAAACATTACATTATTTCCCTTTTATTTATCGGGCAGTATTTTTATTGGGATTGGACGACTTTCCAAAGACAAATGTCAGGATACTTTGGAGAAAAAAATCACGAGAAAACGAAGGACAGAGAAATCTTCTAAGCAGGGCCACCAAATCTACCACTTCAATGAAGGAGAATGCCACCAACTCCACCACTTCTATGAAGGAGAATGCCACCACCTCCACCACTTCTATGAAGGAGAATGCCACCAACTCCACCACTTCAATGAAGGAGAATGCCACCAACTCCACCACTTCAATGAAGGAGAATGCCACCACCTCCACCACTTCTATGAAGGAGAATGCCACCAACTCCACCACTTCAATGAAGGAGAATGCCACCAACTCCACCACTTCAATGAAGGAGAATGCCACCACCTCCACCACTTCTATGAAGGAGAATGCCACCAAAGCTAAAGCTAAGACTAAAAAGTCATTCCCTATCGGTGAAGAATTGATCTTGTCCTTCAGTAAAGACATCTACCGTGAACCTCTATGAGATATTTCTGTTAACAAGGTAGCACATGTGCCTTTTGTCGGCTAGCACTGTGACAAGGTAGCACATGTGCCTTTTGTCGGCTAGCACTGTGACAAGGTAGCACGTTTGCCTTTTGTCGGCTAGCACTGTGACAAGGTAGCACAAGTGCCTTTTGTCGGCTAGCACTGTGACAAGGTAGCACATGTGCCTTTTGTCGGCTAGCACTGTGACAAGGTAGCACATGTGTCTTTTGTCGGCTAGCACCGTGACAAGGTAGCACGTGTGCCTTTTGTTGGCTAGCACTGTGACAAGGTAGCACATGTGCCTTTTGTCGGCTAGCACTGTGACAAGGTAGCACGTGTGCCTTTTGTCAGCTAGCACCGTAACAAGGTAGCACATGTGCCTTTTGTCGGCTAGCACTGTGGCAGGAACGTTTAGGACAAACCCGAAGACACTGAGACAACATTAAGAATTAATAGATCACCGTGGTTCGCACTCTACAGATATCGACAAAAACCCAATAACTTGTTTATCTGCCATATCTTTAGCTGGGGGGTGTTTATGAGAACTTGCTACGTACACTATCTTTGCCAACCAACATCACAGTAGTAGAACTGTTTATGAGAACTTGCTACGTACACTATCTTTGCCAACCAACATCACAGTAATAGAACTGTTTATGAGAACTTGCTACGTACACTATCTTTGCCAACCAACATCACAGTAGTAGAACTGTTTATGAGAACTTGCTACGTACACTATCTTTGCCAACCAACATCACAGTAGTAGAACTGTTTATGAGAACTTGCTACGTACACTATCTTTGCCAACCAACATCACAGTAGTAGAACTGTTTATGAGAACTTGCTACGTACACTATCTTTGCCAACCAACATCACAGTAGTAGAACTGTTTATGAGAACTTGCTACGTACACTATCTTTGCCAACCAACATCACAGTAGTAGAACTGTTTATGAGAACTCGCTACGTACACTATCTTTGCAAACCAACATCACAGTAGTAGAACTGTTTATGAGAACTTGCTACGTACACTATCTTTGCCAACCAACATCACAGTAGTAGAACTGTTTATGAGAACTTGCTACGTACACTATCTTTGCCAACCAACATCACAGTAGTAGAACTGTTTATGAGAACTCGCTACGTACACTATCTTTGCAAACCAACATCACAGTAGTAGAACTGTTTATGAGAACTCGCTACGTACACTATCTTTGCCAACCAACATCACAGTAGTAGAACTGTTTATGAGAACTCGCTACGTACACTATCTTTGCAAACCAACATCACAGTAGTAGAACTGTTTATGAGAACTTGCTACGTACACTATCTTTGCCAACCAACATCACAGTAGTAGAACTGTTTATGAGAACTTGCTACGTACACTATCTTTGCCAACCAACATCACAGTAGTAGAACTGTTTATGAGAACTCGCTACGTACACTATCTTTGCAAACCAACATCACAGTAGTAGAACTGTTTATGAGAACTCGCTACGTACACTATCTTTGCAAACCAACATCACAGTAGTAGAACTGTTTATGAGAACTCGCTACGTACACTATCTTTGCCAACCAACTTCACTGTAGTAGAACTGTTTATGAGAACTCGCTACGTACACTATCTTTGCCAACCAACTTCACTGTAGTAGAACTGTTTATGAGAACTCGCTACGTACACTATCTTTGCCAACCAACTTCACTGTAGTAGAACTGTTCAAGTCACTGGATGGTTAAATATTTTGTTAAAGTTATTGACCACATCAAGGAACAAGACCTTAACTTGCGCCTGTTTAAAGAGCTTTGTGAGGAGATGGACGAAAACATGTCTTCTCTTGTACACAGAGATCAGTCTACATATCTTCTCTTGTACACCGAGATAAGATGACATGTCTTCTCTTGTACACCGAGATAAGATGACATGTCTTCTCTTGTACACCGAGATAAGATGACATGTCTTCTCTTGTACACCGAGATAAGATGACATGTCTTCTCTTGTACACAGAGATAAGATGACATATCTTCTCTTGTACACCGAGATAAGATGACATATCTTCTCTTGTACACCGAGATAAGATGACATGTCTTCTCTTGTACACAGAGATAAGATGACATGTCTTCTCTTGTACACAGAGATAAGATGACATGTCTTCTCTTGTACACATATATAAGACGACATGTCTTCTCTTGTACACATAGATAAGATGACATGTCTTCTCTTGTACACCGAGATAAGATGACATGTCTTCTCTTGTACACAGAGATAAGATGACTTGTCTTCTCTGTACACAGAGATAAGATGACATGTCTTCTCTTGTACACATAGATAAGACGACATGTCTTCTTGTACACATAGATAAGATGACATGTCTTCTCTTGTACACATTGATAAGACGACTTGTCTTCTCTTGTACACATAGATAAGACGACATGTCTTCTCTTGTACACAGAGATAAGATGGTCATCCAGAGTATTTGAATAACGAGAGCCATTGCTAAGATTTATCTCAGAAAAAAAGTCACAACTGGCAGCAAATTAAATGTCAGCGGCTATAGGTATGGCTCTCAAAACTGGCTTATATGTGAGACATTCAGCCAGCTTAATGAACTGAATCTGTCCCTTCAGCAGAATATGACAGCTAGTACTGTTTTTTGTTGTTTTTTAAAAGTTGGTTGATAACGTACATGTAGCTGGTAGCTGCGTTTAAAATGAAACTGGAGTTGTGGGGACGTTTTGTGGGGACGACGACTGAGTCCGAGCTTTCATTTTCCCAGGTCGTGTCAGATCACTTGTCTTTGTTTTTAAAAGTGTTTGAGTGCTACTTCCCAACCAAAAATTACCCCCGAACTGGTCAGGACTGAATCCACGTCCCATTTGTCAACTAACCAGGCGAATCTATAAATAGCATGTATGCGCTAAAAAAAGATCAACAGCTGGTGATTGCAAATGACGTCGGCCTTGAAACTACATTTGAGACAACCCTAACGTTGTTCATGGCGAAAGATCTTGAGATTAAGCGGCTGACTTCTGATTTCATTATCCACTATTACCGCCAGATTGAACTTACCGTTGCAGAGAAACAAGCTCAGGGCTCTCATTTAGTGGTATGATGAATTATAATTATTACCTGACATAACTGGACGACCACCATTACCCACCAATTATGACATTCCATTCGAAGAACCAAAACTCCTTCACAAAGCAAATCACTTTTGAATCCGTATTCCCAAAAACACTTTTCTTTTCCATCGACCATCGAATATCAGCTATTTGAATGCGTGGAAGATATTAATAGAATCTAACTACCTCCCCTCCCCTCTCTTATATTTCTTTCCATTTCATCGCTAATCACTTGCCTCATAAATGAAGCTTTCAAATCTTTTCCGGTGTCATTTAAAATTTATACAATTCTCTTTGATTGGTCGTTTCCATTTGGATCCAGTCAAATCTCGGGCTTATCCCCTACGTTGGGCTGTCCGATTTGTCATTGAATGCACCAATGATCCGGAGCGACATTCATGTATCCTAAAACATATTAAATCCAGTTCATTTGCGATTGGCTGGTTTGCGTGAGTGTCGTACTGCTAGAGAGCATCTCATTGGCTTGGCTGGGTGTTTTATATACAACTAGCATTCGTCTTATTGGCTAGACTGGGTGTTTTATATACAACTAGCATTCGTCTTATTGGCTAGGCTGGGTGTTTTATTTACAACTAGCATTCGTCTTATTGGCTAGGCTGGGTGTTTTATATACAACTAGCATTCGTCTTATTGGCTAGGCTGGGTGTTTTATATACAACTAGCATTCGTCTTATTGGCTAGGCTGGGTGTTTTATATACAACTAGCATTCGTCTTATTGGCTAGGCTGGGTGTTTTATATACAACTAGCATTCGTCTTATTGGCTAGGCTGGGTGTTTTATATACAACTAGCATACATCTCATTGGCTAGGCTGGGTGTTATATATACAACTAGCATTCGTCTTATTGGCTAGACTGGGTGTTTTATATACAACTAGCATACATCTTATTGGCTAGGCTGGGTGTTTTATATACAACTAGCATTCGTCTTATTGGCTAGGCTGGGTGTTTTATATACAACTAGCATTCGTCTTATTGGCTAGGCTGGGTGTTTTATATACAACTAGCATACATCTTATTGGCTAGGCTGGGTGTTTTATATACAACTAGCATTCGTCTTATTGCCTTGGCTGGGTGTTTGGTATATAACTAGCGTACATTTCATTGGCTGGGGTGAGTATTTTGTATACAACTCGCCAGCAGCTCATCTTGGAAGCAATAAAAGATTAACCATGTTTACTTTTCAATCATGTTCTCGTCATGACGCCATCATGTTTCACATTAATCCAAGAATTCCTTTGATCAACTCTCCGGTAGAAGAGAGAGAAAAAACAAGTTTGTGGGGGAGGGGGGGGTAACCTTGTGAACAGTGTCGTAGCCAGGGGAGGGGGAGGGGGGTATCCTTGTGAACAGTGTCGTAGCTAGGGGAGGGAGAGGGGGTCCAAATTCGAAAGTCCTCCTGGGCCCCCACAAGTGGGGCCCCCAATGGAATGTCCGAAATTTTTTTACATTAAATAGTACGCCACCGCAACCTATGCAGCCCCCCCGGACCCCCAAAGCCCTTCGAATTCCTAGCTACGCCACTACTTATGAAAATATTTTCTAGTTAGTCATTGTTTTGTGACTATTATAAGGCTGTTGTATAATCTACGTTTGTGTGCGGGACTACCGGAAATGACTTAAAGGTTTATTTACTTTTCTTTAATATTTTTAATTTTCCACCGTGAACATGAAATTTGTAACGAATTTTTTGTTTTAATCATACAATCTCAATGATAAATTTTAGCCTCCGAAAAAAGTATGTAGTCCGATTTGCACTCTCATATTACCCGTTATCTAACGTGTGTTTTATTATTTGGTATCTTCTTTCCACATCATTCCAAATTATTTATACCTGGCAGCGGTTCTAAACCATGTTATTTGTACACGGCAGTGGTCCTCATCCCATGTTATTTGTAGACGACAGTGTTCCTCATCCCATGTTATTTGTACACAGCAGTGGTCCTCATCCCATGTTATTTGTACACAGCAGTGGTCCTCATCCCATGTTATTTGTACACGACAGTGGTCCTCATCCCATGTTATTTGTACACGACAGTGGTCCTCGTCCCATGTTATTTGTACACAGAAGTGGTCCTCATCCCATGCTATTTGTACACGACAGTATCAATTTACATCAGTCCCTAGTATGAATGAACGCTGAGATTATCAAGTTTGTTCTAAAATTCTCGGAAGCTAGAGAATAACGTAACCCAATGGAACTGTTCACAAATGTGTTGTCAACGAACTAGACTGTAAAGTATCATTGAAGTTTGTAGATCTTTTAGTGACGACATGTGACATGACTGGTTATTTTCTAAATCAATGTACCGGGAATTTCCCCAGGTGGGAACATTTCGAGAAAATATTTTGTTTTTTAAAAAAAAACCGTACGGCTTCGCGTACATCCGAACATACCTGCTAGAGTCCGAAGCTGTGAGTGACTCGTCCCACTATCGTTTCGTCTTATTAATTCCAGTGTCGTGCTTGACTGATTTCAAACCAACCGTGACGTCCAGACAACAAAACGTTCAGACTTGTTGTTTGTCTCTGTGAGGGAGCACTGGTATAAGTAACTGCCGCCACTCAATGGAACGTTCAGGGGATGACGGTTGAGCTGTTTAAAAATGATTTCTCCCAAGTCTCGGTCCTGCCGTGCATGGGGCTGAGACGTTGAGTGCACTCATTGCAGCGCGGTGCGGTCTTTGATTGAGTCTTGCAGCGAACAGCGAAAGGAAGCGCAGGGCTCCCCGGGGGGGAAAAGGCTTTCTTCCAAGGTTTGCAAGATTGATGAGTCTCATAGACAGCAAATTTTTTACTCTGTGCTGCTAGCGATGCGCCTCAGTGGCGACGCGTGATACCTTAAAACACATCATTCTGTTTCCATGACATTCTGTCATGATGAGGTTTATAGAAATCGTTCGAGCGTGATAATCTGTCATGACGAGGATTATAGAAATCACTATAGCCTGGGGGTCTGCCATGAGGTTTATAGAAATCACTCTAGCATGAAGGTCTGATACGAGGTTTATAGAAATCACACTAGCGTGACAGTCTGTCATGATGAGGTTTATAGAAATAACTCTGGAGGTGGGTCATGATGAGGTTCATAGAAATCACTCTAGCGTGACAGTCTGTCATGATGAGGTTTATAGATTATAGAGATCACTCCAGCGTAGAGGTTGCGCTTGCTGGTGTAAACACACAGTCACGTGAGCGTGACTGTTTCCATGATGAAAGAGTTTGTTGTTTAAATCTTTTGTTGTCCTGCTAACTACCTCCCTTTTATCGGTGGTTTAGCTGCCAGTTATGTCCCTTCTTTGTCCTTGGAACCCCGCCCTCCCTTTCCTACCGGCCTTTTATCCCCATCTTTTTGTCACGCCTTATGCCCCAATTAATAAAGTGGCTCAGACAGAATGCCCAGATTCATCTTACCGTAACTACGCGGTGACTGACAGCAGAAGTACTAAATCCGCAGCTAAGACTGGATCGATGCCTGATCAAAGTTGATGGTCTCGGAAACTTTCACTGCTACACTCGAGGGTCAAAGGTCTTGCTCTCAGCTTTGTCTGGTGATAAGCAATGAAATAATTGGGATTGGGTGGGAGGGGGGAGGGGCGGGGGGATTAACCCATAATTATACAAGTTCTTTTTAGTGGTCATTTCCACCTGATATTAATAGGCATTTCGTCCTGTTATTTATTGACGGTTTCCCCTGTTATAAATGGACATATTTTTAGGTCCCGGCACAAGGTCTAAGGTCACAGTTCACATTGTTAGGTCACGTTAACACGTCCCACCAGAAAGTCTTATTTAAGGACCCGTTATGTGAAACTGCCCGCCCCATCGCAACAGTGTAAACCTTTGTCACACATTTCATCGACCGTCACGGTGTAATGGCTACCAGTGCTGTTGCCTAGCAACATTAATACTTCCGTTAATCCAAGAAGAAATAGGAATTGAAGTAAACTTTGACATGTGCTACACTGTCTAGGTATTTAGCTAACTTTGACATGTGCTACACTGTCTAGGTATTTAGCTAACTTTGACAAGTGCTACACTGCCTAGGTACTTAGCTGACTTTGACATGTGCTACACTGTCTAGGTATTTAGATAACTTTGACATGTGCTACACTGTCTAGGTACTTAGCTAACTTTGACATGTGCTACACTGTCTAGGTATTTAGCTAACTTTGACATGTGCTACACTGTCTAGGTATTTAGCTAACTTTGACATGTGCTACACTGTCTAGGTATTTAGCTAACTTTGACATGTGCTACACAGTCTAGGTATTTAGCTAACTTTGACATGTGCTACACTGTCTAGGTACTTAGCTAACTTTGACATGTGCTACACTGTCTAGGTATTTAGCTAACTTTGACATGTGCTACACTGCCTAGGTACTTAGCTAACTTTGACATGTTCTACACTGTCTAGGTATTTAGATAACTTTGACATGTGCTACACTGTCTAGGTGCTTAGCTAACTTTGACATGTGCTACACTGTCTAGGTATTTAGATAACTTTGACATGTGCTACACTGTCTTGGTATTTAGATAACTTTGACATGTGCTACACTGTCTAGGTGCTTAGCTAACTTTGACATGTGCTACACTGTCTAGGTATTTAGATAACTTTGACATGTGCTACACTGTCTAGGTATTTAGCTAACTTTGACATGTGCTACACTGCCTAGGTACTTAGCTAACTTTGACATGTTCTACACTGTCTAGGTATTTAGATAACTTTGACATGTTCTACACTGTCTAGGTATTTAGCTAACTTTGACATGTGCTACACTGTCTAGGTATTTATCTAACTTTGACATGTGCTACACTGTCTAGGTATTTATCTAACTTTGACATGTGCTACACTGTCTAGGTATTTAGATAACTTTGACATGTGCTACCCTGTCTAGGTATTTAGCTAACGTTGACATGTGCTGCACTGTCTAGGTATTTAGCTAACTTTGACATGTGCTACACTGTCTAGGTACTTAGCTAACTTTGACATGTGCTACACTGTCTAGGTATTTATCTAACTTTGACATGTGCTACACTGTCTAGGTATTTATCTAACTTTGACATGTGCTACACTGTCTAGGTATTTATCTAACTTTGACATGTGCTACACTGTCTAGGTACTTAGCTAACTTTGACATGTGCTGCACTGTCTAGGTATTTAGCTAACTTTGACATGTGCTACACTGTCTAGGTATTTAGATAACTTTGACATGTGCTACACTGTCTAGGTATTTAGATAACTTTGACATGTGCTACACTGTCTAGGTATTTAGCTAACTTTGACATGTGCTACACTGTCTAGGTATTTAGATAACTTTGACATATGCTACACTGTCTAGGTATTTAGCTAACTTTGACATGTGCTACACTGTCTAGGTATTTAGATAGCTTTGACATGTGCTACACTGTCTAGGTATTTAGCTAACTTTGACATGTGCTACACTGTCTAGGTATTTAGCTAACTTTGACAGTTGATTTTTAGATTCAAATGAGAAATCTAGTCACCATTAAAATTGAGATTCAATTATTTATTTATTGTTCTTTTTTTTTCTTTAAAGAGGGGGGAAGGTGCTATTGTAAGGTTTTGCGTAAAGTATAAGGTTAATCCAAAGGTTAATATAAGGGTTAATGTAAAGATTAGAGTTAAGCTAAAGGTTAATATAAGGGTTGAGGGTTAGCGTTAAGGTAACGTAAGGTAAAGGTTAGGATTAGGTTTGTGTGACGGTAAATATTTTGGTTAGCGTTAAGGTAAAGGTTAGGTTAGCATTAATGTAGAGTAAATGTTATGGTCAGTGTCAAGGTAAAGGTTAGAGTCAGGACTGTGTTAATGTGTCCTTGGACATCAGCATAGAAACATACCATTTCTTAATATGTGTTAAAACGCCTGATCGCATATGCACCTTTGGAATACCTGAACAGGTGTGTGCAAACATGTGGCCTGCGGGGGGTTGTCATCTATGATTCACAATTTGAAAATCTCATCATACTTTGATTATACTAAAGGTTGGAAAACTTTGTTGTTGTGACTATACGGCTATATAAGCAGTGATGGCATTAAGATCGTTGACTATACGGCTATATAAGCAGTGATGGCATTAAGATTGTGGACTATACGGCTATATAAGCAGTGATGGCATTAAGATTGTGGACTATACGGCTATATAAGCAGTGATGGCATTAAGATCGTAGACTATACGGCTATATAAGCAGTGATGGCATTAAGATCGTTGACTATACGGTTATATAAGCAGTGATGGCATTAAGATTGTGGACTATACGGTTATATAAGCAGTGATGGCATTAAGATTGTGGACTATACGGCTATATAAGCAGTGATGGCATTAAGATTGTGGACTATACGGCTATATAAGCAGGGATGGCATTAAGATCGTAGACTATACGGTTATATAAGCAGTGATGGCATTAAGATTGTGGACTATACGGCTATATAAGCAGTGATGGCATTAAGATTGTGGACTATACGGCTATATAAGCAGTGATGGCATTAAGATTGTGGACTATACGGCTATATAAGCAGTGATGGCATTAAGATCGTTGACTATCCCAGCAGTACGGTGAAATGAAAATGGTGATACAATCATACTAAAATCTGTCCCCCACTCAGGTAAACCTGCCACCCCCACCCCCTTGTTGGTCGCACCCATTTCAATCTCGCATTCCGTTTATTGGCACCCGCTCACCTTGAGTCCCCAGGCCGGAAATTGAAAGTGTGAAATGTGTTAAGTTTTTAAATATGCCCATAATTGATTTGATTTTTAAGACTTGAGCAAAGTGTAAAGTAATAACCCTGCTGGCTCCACGGTGGAAAGGGGGAGGGGGTGCGGGGCTTTATCTCCTGTCGGGTCGGTTTAACGTAATTTGAGGAGCCCTGTATTCAAAGAGGCTGACGGGCGCCTCATAATTAGACAGCTTCCTCTTACCCAGGATTTTATTCTATGGTGCCTGCGAGAGGTGGGGTCTATGGGGGTGGGGACCTATGTGGGGCTGGGGGACTGTGATAATACGTGTCTGCAGTCACTCCAATGTTTAAAGCCGAGAGCACTTTGCCTGATTGATGGCAGCTTTATGTCACTGTGTGCCTGGATTATCCCCGGCTCAGAGCTAGGTGAGAGAAGTACCCGTGATGTTTGATAGATGGATTAGTGATTAGTTTCAAATGCTAAACCCCAGTACAGAAGTCTGCAGATGACATTAACGTGGAGAATTTTATGCTCACTCTCTTTTTGTCCTCCGGTATATCTCTTGGCATTGCCTATTTTCAGATTCCTGTCTTTAATGGACGCGGCTTCTTGCTTCACTTCATTTCGTGGAAGATATGAAAATATGTCAGGGTATTGGTACATAAGACTGCACAGTGTTTCATTTCTCTGTATGGGTATCTCGAAGATGGTTCTTTACTGGGTGAACTACTTGCATTTATATTAATTCAACCGTAAGATACCATCTCCGATACCATCTCTGCTAAAGTCAAGAACTAACACATTCATTTAATTAATTTTTAAAAATATTATTATTTTTTTTTATATCTTCTCTCCTAACCCTAGACACGCTACTGTCTGTACATGTTATTTGTCCCCTTACTCTAGACACGCCACTGTCTGTACATGTTATTTGTCTCCTAACTCTAGACACGCCACTGTCTGTACATGTTATTTGTCTCCTTACACTAGACACGCCACTGTCTGTACATGTTATTTGTCTCCTAACTCTAGACACGCCACTGTCTGTACATGTTATTTGTCTCATAACTCTAGACCCGCCGCTGTCTGTACATGTTATTTGTCTCCTAACCCTAGACACGCCGCTGTCTGTTCATGTTATTACTCATCTCTGCTCACTGGAAGCCTCGGAATTTTTATTTTTTTTAAAAAAAAATTCTTATCCAACTTGAATTGAATTAGTTCCTACGGCTGTGAAAAGTCTCCAATAGACAGAAGATGAAATCTGGACCTGGGCAGCCGAACCATGTCACATCTAATGCCTTCATCCACCACACCATCAGACCATCGCCCCGTTAAACATAGCAGACATTCTCTAAATAAAATACCCGCCCCGAGCTCTGTCCCTTTTCAAGTTTTAAACAAATCGTCCCGCCTCGGTCGAGATCTGGAAATAGCATCGCTCCTCGTGTTTAGATATTGGCAGCACGCGGCAGCAGACGATTGAGCTATTCTGACGTCACATGTTATTTAGACGCAGTCCAGATCCTGATTTACATGAAATAAATTTTAGAGGTTAGTTTGGGGCGGACGGACAGACGGGGTGAGGAGGGGTCGGAGATTTAACTCCTGGCCTAAATAAAACGTTAAATATTTACATCTCATAATACGACTTCCTTGGATTCCTTGATTGATACGTTGGCCCGTGGGGCTGTGGGGCTGTTGGCCCGTGGGGCTGTGGGGCGGTTCTTGAGTCAATGGAATGTGGATGTAAATGTTTGCTTCTTGTTGAACCCAAAACGAGGTCACGTCACATTTACTTCCACTGCCAACCCCATGAAAACCCGCCGTAGTATGTGATAGGTTGTGGTGGTTGGTTGCCAGGTTGTGGTGGTTGGTTGTGGTGGTTGGTTGAGGTGGTTGGTTGCCTGGTTGAGGTGGTTGGTTGAGGTGGTGGTTGTGGTGGTTGGTTGAGGTGGTTTGTTGTGGTGGTTGGTTGTGGTGGTTGGTTGAGGTGGTTGGTTGCCTGGTTGGGGTGGTTGGTTGTAGTGGTTGGTTGCCTGGTTGAGGTGGTTGGTTGCCTGGTTGAGGTGGTTGTTTGTAGTGGTTGGTTGCCTGGTTGAGGTGGTTGGTTGCCAGGTTGAGGTGGTTGGTTGTGGTGGTTGGTTGAGGTGGTTTGTTGTGGTGGTTGGTTTTGGTGGTTGGTTGTGGTGGTTGGTTGTGGTGGTTGGTTGTGGAGGTTGGTTGTGTTGGTTGGTTGTGGTGGTTGATTGAGGTGGTTGGTTGAGGTGGTTGGTTGAGGTGGTTGGTTGAGGTGGTTGTTCGAGGTGGTTGGTTGCCTGGTTGAGGTGGTTGTGGCTATAACGGGGCGGTGCGTGTAAACAAGGGCGCCCCACTGTTTGAAAAACGTTGTCTTGCCTCGTCGTAAGGGGGTGTGGGCATAGAATGGTATCTCCACCCCATTCCTCTTCTACCCGTCTTCATGACTCTGTGAGTAGATCTGCTGTGTGTGTGTGGGGTGGGACTAAGCGGACCATTTGTTTGAGTAGATAGGTAAATAATATCATAGGAAACGCGCTAAATGATACTTTAGGTCTTTGTCAATATGAGATCTTATGTAAATTGTTCGTTTTGTTATGGCCCGATAACAAGGGAAGCACGGACAACCAGATCAGATGGAGTTCAAAGGTGTTGATGAACAAAATCTTTAGGGAGTAAGGGAGAGAACGTGAGGGGGGGAATGGATGGGGAGGCTTTGCAAATATGTTGACAAATTTACGTTTTCATGTATTCGACGAAGCTGTTAAGCCAATACATGTGAAATTAACTTTGTGACCGTTACCATGACAACACATGTGACATTAACTTTGTGACCGTTACCATGACAACGCATGTGACATTAACGTTGTGACCGTTACCATGACAACACGTGTGACATTAACTTTGTGACCGTTACCATGACAACACATGTGACATTAACTTTGTGACCGTTACCATGACAACACATGTGACATTAACTTTGTGACCGTTACCTTGACAATACATGTGACATTAACTTTGTGACCGTTACCATGACAACACACATCCAAGAATGCTTCTAACACCGGTGGCCACTGTGGATCATCACATGCTATAAGTGAAGGTCAATTGAACTCACAAATACCCGGACTGACCATAGATTGTACAAACTGAATGCTGATCAACATTGCACACGGAACAAAAAACTTAAAGGGAACATTGGTTGTTAACAAAACTTAGAAGGAACATTGGTTGTTAACAAAACTTAGAGGGAACATTGGTAGAGGGAACATTGGTTGTTAACAACAAAACTTAGAGGGAACATTGGTTGTTAACAAAACTTAGAGGGAACATTGGTTGTTAACAAAACTTAGAGGGAACATTGGTTGTTAACAAAACTTAGATGGAACATTGGTTGTTAACAAAACTTAGATGGAACATTGGTTGTTAACAAAACTTAGATGGAACATTGGTTGTTAACAAAACTTAGAGGGAACATTGGTTGTTAACAAAACTTAGAGGGAACATTGGTTAACAAAACTTAGAGGGAACATTGGTTGTTAACAAAACTTAGAAGGAACATTGGTTGTTAACAAACTTAGAAGGAACATTGGTTGTTAACAAAACTTAGAGGGAACATTGGTTGTTAACAAAACTTAGAGGGAACATTGGTTGTTAACAAAACTTAGAGGGAACATTGGTTGTTAACAAAACTTAGAAGGAACATTGGTTGTTAACAAAACTTAGAGGGAACATTGGTTGTTAACAAAACTTAGAGGGAACATTGGTTGTTAACAAAACTTAGAAGGAACATTGGTTGTTAACAAAATTTAGAAGGAACATTGGTTGTTAACAAAACTTAGAGGGAACATTGGTTGTTAACAAAACTTAGAGGGAACATTGGTTGTTAACAAAACTTAGAGGGAACATTGGTTGTTAACAAAACTTAGAAGGAACATTGGTTGTTAACAAAACTTAGAGGGAACATTGGTTGTTAACAAAACTTAGAGGGAACATTGGTTGTTAACAAAACTTAGAAGGAACATTGGTTGTTAACAAAACTTAGAAGGAACATTGGTTGTTAACAAAACTTAGAGGGAACATTGGTTGTTAACAAAACTTAGAGGGAACATTGGTTGTTAACAAAACTTAGAGGGAACATTGGTTGTTAACAAAACTTAGAAGGAACATTGGTTGTTAACAAAACTTAGAAGGAACATTGGTTGTGAAGTTACATAAAAAGGGTTTCTTAAAGTAACACTGAGAGCGAGATGTGTGTCTTGAAATGCATCAGAAAATAAAATCTACGGTCAGGTTGACAATGTAATAATTAGATGTAACACAGAACTGTGACCTCGGTAATGTGTATACTTCACATCTTAAGTCTCAGTTACTTGGACAGAACATTCAACTAAGCCAAAATATCTTTATTATAGTCACAATTAGTAACTGGGATAACACCGCTAATGTTTATTATAGTCACAATTAGTAACTGGGATAACACCGCTAATGTTTATTATAGTCACAATTAGTAACTGGGATAACACCGCTAATGTTTATTGTATTTACAATTAGTAACTGGGATAACATCGCTAATGTTTATTATAGTCACAATTAGTAACTGGGGTAACACCGCTAATGTTTATTTTAGTCACAATTAGTAACTGGGATAACACCGCTAATGTTTATTATAGTTACAATTAGTAACTGGGGTAACACCGCTAATGTTTATTAAAGTCACGATTAGTAACTGGGATAACACCGCTAATGTTTATTATAGTTACAATTAGTAACTGGGATAACACCGCTAATGTTTATTATAGTCACAATTAGTAACTGGGATAACACCGCTAATGTTTATTGTATTTACAATTAGTAACTGGGATAACATCGCTAATGTTTATTATAGTCACAATTAGTAACTGGGGTAACACCGCTAATGTTTATTTTAGTCACAATTAGTAACTGGGTTAACACCGCTAATGTTTATTATAGTTACAATTAGTAACTGGGGTAACACCGCTAATGTTTATTAAAGTCACGATTAGTAACTGGGATAACACCGATAATGTTTATTATAGTTACAATTAGTAACTGAGATAACACCGCTAATGTTTATTACAGTCACAATTAGTAACTGGGTAAAACCGCTAATGTTTATTTTAGTCACAATTAGTAACTGGGATAACACCGCTAATGTTTATTATAGTCACAATTGGTAACTGGGGTAACACCGCTAATGTTTATTATAGTTACAATTAGTAACTGGGATAACACCGCTAATGTTTATTATAGTCACAATTAGTAACTGGGATAACACCGCTAATGTTTATTATAGTTACAATTAGTAACTGGGATAACACCGCTAATGTTTATTATAGTTACAATTAGTAACTGGGATAACACCGCTAATGTTTATTATAGTTACAATTAGTAACTGGGATAACACCGCTAATTTTTATTATAGTCACAATTAGTAACTGGGATAACACCGCTAATGTTTATTATAGTTACAATTAGTAACTGGGATAACACCGCTAATGTTTATTTTAGTCACAATTAGTAACTGGGATAACACCACTAATGTTTATTATAGTCACAATTAGTAACTGGGGTAACACCGCTAATGTTTATTATAGTCACAATTAGTAACTGGGGTAACACCGCTAATGTTTATTATAGTTACATTTAGTAACTGGGATAACACGGCTAATGGTTATTATAGTTACAATTAGTAACTGTGATAACACCGCTAATGTTTATTATAGTTACAATTAGTAACTGAGATAACACCGCTAATGTTTATTTTAGTCACAATTAGTAACTGGGATAACACCGCTAATGTTTATTATAGTCACAATTAGTAACTGGGGTAACACCGCTAATGTTTATTATAGTCACAATTAGTAACTGGGGTAACACCGCTAATGTTTATTATAGTCACAATTAGTAACTGGGATAACACCGCTAATGTTTATTATAGTTACATTTAGTAACTGGGACAACACCGCTAATGTTTATTATAGTTACAATTAGTAACTGGGATAGCACCGCTAATGTTTATTATAGTTACAATTAGTAACTGGGATAACACCGCTAATGTTTATTATAGTCACAATTAGTAACTGGGATAACACCGCTAATGTTTATTATAGTCACATTTAGTAACTGGGATAACACCGCTAATTTTTATTATAGTCACAATTAGTAACTGGGATAACACCGCTAATGTTTATTATAGTCACAATTGGTAACTGGGATAACACCGCTAATGTTTATTATAGTCACGATTAGTAACTTGGATAACACCGCTAATGTTTATTATAGTCACAATTAGTAACTGGGGTAACACCGCTAATGTTTATTATAGTTACAATTAGTAACTGAGATAACACCGCTAATGTTTATTACAGTCACAATTAGTAACTGGGTAAAACCGCTAATGTTTATTATAGTTACAATTAGTAACTGGGATAACACCGCTAATGTTTATTATAGTTACAATTAGTAACTTGGATAACACCGCTAATGTTTATTATAGTAACAATTAGTAACTGGGATAACACCGCTAATGTTTATTATAGTCACAATTAGTAACTGGGATAACACCGCTAATGTTTATTATAGTTACAATTAGTAACTGGGATAACACCGCTAATGTTTATTATAGTCACAATTAGTAACTGGGATAACACCGCTAATGTTTATTATAGTTACAATTAGTAACTGGGATAACACCGCTAATGCTTATTATAGTCACGATTAGTAACTGGGATAACACCGCTAATGTTTATTTTAGTCACAATTAGTAACTGGGATAACACCGCTAATGTTTCCTCATAGATTCGTTGATCCATGTGCAAAGTAAAAATAAAAACACTCGTGCGCAAAGTTGCACGTTTTACTAAATTTGCTGCGCGAGCATTCTAAACTGCTGCGTGGCGTCGGTCATATATCTGCGCGGCTGCGCAGCCACGCAGCTTAAATGGAATATTGGACACCGCACATTTTTGTTCACCCCCCTAACTATCATAGTAGTTAATCACCAATTTCTTTACGCATTACTTAAACGTTTGACTATTATACACACATTAAGCGATTGTAGTATTTCTTAAATGCCTTATATTATTATTATATTATTATTATATTATTATTATATTATTATTATATTATTATTATATTATTATTATATTATTATTATTATATTATTATTATATTATTATTATATTATTATATTATTATTATATTATTATTATATTATTATTACATTATTATTATATTATTATTATATTATTAACTTCACCGGTTCTTGTCTTGGTCGCATGGTCCCGCGGAAAAAACAAAAGTAAAAAATTACCCACTTCTCGGGGTCCTATCGAGCTGAAATTATGCTCATAGACTTTTGTCACCTAACATTGCATCAAAATTTCATATCGATTGAATGTACTGTAATTAAATTCATGAATTTTTAGATTATCTCAATGTAGCATGTAAATGTTTATGCTAGTCTGTCGCGCGGTGCGTATTATATTGAACATACTTTTATATTTTCCCTGTCTGTAAACGTTTATACTAGTCTGTCGCGCGGTGCGAATTATATTGCACATAGTCAAAACTTTGTTTTTACGGGTTGTTTAATTAAGAACTTCTTTATAGAGCTAATATCTGGATTTCCACCAGATCTATTTATAGTAGGGCTCATAAGCAAGGCAGTCATGCCCCCATGGAGAATTGTGTATTTTGATTCCACGAGCGAGCGATTCGCCAAAATATCAACTTGTTTTTGTTATACACTGGCTCCTTCGAGTCAAAAGGATCTTGTTTGAGTCGGAGCAAATAAATAATTTTTTAGCACACTGAAACTATACACATTGTAGAGAATTCTACCAGTCTCACTGAAACTATACACATTGTAGAGAATTCTACCAGTCTCACCGAAACTATATACATTGTAGAGAATTCTACCAGTCTCACCGAAACTATATACATTGTAGAGAATTCTACCAGTCTCACCGAAACTATATACATTGTAGAGAATTCTACCAGTCTCACTGAAACTATATACATTGCAGAGAATTCTACCAGTCTCACCGAAACTATATACATTGTAGAGAATTCTACCAGTCTCACCGAAACTATATACATTGCAGAGAATTCTACCAGTCTCACCGAAACTATATACATTGTAGAGAATTCTACCAGTCTCACTGAAACTATATACATTGCAGAGAATTCTACCAGTCTCACTGAAGAGACAAAAGCACATTACTAGCCATGCAGCGGCATCGAGTCATATAAAAGCATGTATTGTGTCCTACATGTAATCTGTATGCCCAAGGTCCCTTCTAATCATACTCGTAATACTATATGACGTAAGGTCTTGTTTATCCTGGCCTACGTACAAATTCACCAAGCACAACTTTTCAAACTCCTACTTCTAACTCTCTTCTCCCTTACGAGAACTGCACTAACGCCATAACATGACTGTAGCATTTTCACCGAAATTCGATTTAATTTCAAAACCAGCAAACTGTCTGGTACAAACGTAGGAACTGACACTGAAAAAAAAACAACTGCTTTTGCATCTAAATTCTCATTTTCTCATTTTAACCCAAATGGCAGCATTTAGTTCAAATTGTTTGATTTCAATCTATGTTTAAAATTGAATGAGTGAGTTGTACCGCAATGATCGCCCACTGTTAACACTTCAATTTTGTAAATGGGTAGGGGGGGGAGGGTTAAGAGTTGCCCCAACTACCTACAAAAACAGTTGGCAAAGCATGAAGCCCGCCATTTAGCCGATCATAGATCACCCTCTCTATAACAAACTGCTTCTTATTTCCCTGTATCGCTACCTCCCTATCATATTCGCTACCTCCCTATCATATTCGCTACTTCCGTATCATATCCGCTACCTCCCTATCATATTCGCTACCTCCCTATAACGGATGTGTTCTTATTTCTCTGTATCGCAACTACAATAAGAATGGAAGGATGGTAGTGTTAACGGGATTTTATCTTGTTGGTCATTTTCGCTAATGTCCGGTCAGTAAATTTATATATTTGTATAAAGTTGTGTTTTTTTCTGTATTTATATTCGAGAGCCATGTTGCCCCCCTCTCCCCCCCCCGAACACTGTCTTTACTGAATGCTGTCTGACTGCGACAGTCATTAGAGATCCCATCAGACTAATTGCTCGCAGCTGAAAGATGAGATTGATAGGTGAGGTGAGTTAGTGTGAGAGGAAGCGGCTTATGAATCGCCATGTCCTCGCTGGCAGCGCGGGTTTTCACCAGGTCTTCGCTGGCAGCGCGGGCTTTCGACAGGTCTTCGCTGTCAGCGCGGGCTTTCGACAGGTCTTTGCTGGCAGCGCGGGCTTTCGGCAGGTCTTCGCTGGTAGCACAGGCTTTCGACAGGTCTTCGCTGGCAGCGCGGGCTTTCGACAGGTCTTCGCTGGCAGCGCGGGCTTTCGACAGATCTTCGCTGGCAGCGCGGGCTTTCGACAGGTCTTCGCTGTCAGCGCGGGCTTTCGACAGGTCTTTGAAGGCAGCGCGGGCTTTCGACAGGTCTTCGCTGGTAGCACGGGCTTTCGACAGGTCTTCGCTGGTAGCGCGGGCTTTCGACAGGTCTTCGCTGGCAGCGCGGGCTTTCGACAGATCTTCGCTGGTAGCGCGGGCTTTCGACAGGTCTTCGCTGGCAGCGCGGGCTTTCGTCAGGTCTTCGCTGGCAGCGCGGGCTTTCGATAGGTCTTTGCTGGCAGCGCGGGCTTTCGACAGGTCTTCGCTGGTAGCGCGGGCTTTCGACAGCAAGGATTCTAAAAAAGTTTAACTCAACGTAACTGAATTGTGTGTGGATAATGGAATGAGGCATACGAACAATGGAATGACTAGTTAGGTTCGGCCAAATAGGCCTTAAGACCTGTGACTTTTTGGGGGTCCAGATGGCGATAAGTTTTTGTTCATCTTATACTACTGGACTATCTCATCTTGTACTACTGGACTATCTCATCTTGTACTACTGGACTATCTCATCTTGTACTACTGGACTATCTCATCTTGTACTACTGGACTATCTCATCTTGTACTCCTGGACTATCTCATCTTGTACTACTGGACTATCTCATCTTGTACTACTGGACTATCTCATCTTGTACTACTGGACTATCTCACCTTGTACTACTGGACTATCTCATCTTGTACTACTGGACTATCTCATCTTGTACTACTGGACTATCTCATCTTGTACTACTGGACTATCTCATCTTGTACTACTGGACTATCTCATCTTGTACTACTGGACTATCTCATCTTGTACTACTGGACTATCTCATCTTGTACTACTGGACTATCTCACCTTGTACTACTGGACTATCTCATCTTGTACTACTGGACTATCTCATCTTGTACTACTGGACTATCTCATCTTGTACTACTGGACTATCTCATCTTGTACTACTGGACTATCTCATCTTGTACTACTGGACTATCTCATCTTGTACTACTGGACTATCTCATCTTGTACTACTGGACTATCTCACCTTGTACTACTGGACTATCTCACCTTGTACTACTGGACTATCTCACCTTGTACTACTGGACTATCTCATCTTGTACTCCTGGACTATACCGTACAAATTTAGAAACACTAGATAGAGTATAAAGAAATCGTAAACATGTTTTAATTGATCTCTTTAGATGTGTTCAAATCTTTTCACGTGTTATCTATTGGATCCCATCTTGTCACGTGATAAACAGTATTTATTTTTATAAGATACGTTGACATTCATTAGGCCAGGGGTGGGAAAACTTTTTAGGGCGAGGGCCGCATTAGAAAGAAATGAAACGTCAAGGGGCCGCACCTAACCAAAATTTAGCGTCAATTCAAAACAAACATCCATCTTTAACATAAATTTATTGATTTTTTTTTATATTACCGCAGGTTGCCGCTGGCCGCAAAAAATTCCTTAGCGGGCCGTATGCGGCCCTCGGGCCATAGTTTGCCCACCTCTGCATTAGGCCATCCTAAAACTGTCTTATCTCAAACAATCATACACACTTACATACACACTTAAACACTTTGATAAGTTACAAGCCTTACAAAATTAAAGTGTTAACAGCGGCCGACCATTGCGGTACAGTCCACTGTCATCGTGTGGTCATTCATTGCGGTACAGTCCACTGTCATCGTGTGGTCATTCATTGCGGTACAGTCCACAGTCATCGAGTGGTCATTCATTGCGGTACAGTCCACTGTCATCGTGTGGTCTTTCATTGCGGAATAGCCCACTGTCATCGTGTGGTCATTCATTGCGGTACAGTCCACTGTCATCGTGTGGTCATTCATTGCGGTACAGTCCACTGTCATCGTGTGTTCATTCATTGCGGTACTGTCCACTGTCATCGTGTGGTCATTCATTGCGGTACTGTCCACTGTCATCGTGTGGTCATTCATTGCTGTACTGTCCACTGTCATCGTGTGGTCATTCATTGCGGTACTGTCCACTGTCATCGTGTGGTCATTCATTGCGGTACAGTACACTGTCATCGTGTGGTCATTCATTGCGGTACAGCCAACTGTCATCGTGTGGTCATTCATTGCGGTACAGCCAACTGTCATCGTGTGGTCATTCCTAACAACTCGCTCATTCACTCCTCCCATAAGTCGTTGTGTATGAGTCGCTTGTGTTGTTTTTTCCTCCCGGGAAACGAGAGTCAAATTAGTGAATCTTTCTAGAATCTAGATCAGTAACTGTTGATGTATCTATTACTAAGACTATATAAGAAACCAGCTGAATGTTAGTTTTGCTCATTGACCAATATGAGAACATATTTACTGGTACTGTGTTTAATGTAAGTTTTAGAATACTCCCGTAAGAGGTAGAACAAAAACTGACTACATTCTAAAAACGCTATTTGCGGAAATTTCGGCAAATATAATTTATATTAACTAATATGTGTCCGCTAACCTGGGGGACACCTGACACTGTGACGTCAGCATGGTCAAGACGGCGATTTAGGTTATACTGCCAGAAATAAGGCCAGGAGACAATCAGCATCAAATATGTATGTGGTGGGGGGGCGGGGCGCCATTTTCTGAGCCCCAGTCGCTGTGAGCTAAGTCGTCTGCTGAACATGACAAGAGTGACTCTAGAACGAAAACTCAATGTTACCTTTGACCTCCCGTGACAATAAACTTATGACATTCAGAAATCCATAGCTTCTATTGACCATTTAAAGTATGTTGTGCTCTGATTGAAGTAAATATGCCTTACTGTCTGATTGAAGTAAATATGCCCTACTGTCTGATTGAAGTAAATATGCCCTCCTGTCTGATTGAAGTAAATATGCCCTACTGTCTGATTGAAGTAAATATGCCCTCCTGTCTGATTGAAGTAAATATGCCCTCCTGTCTGATTGAAGGTAATATTCCCTCCTGTCTGATTGAAGTAAATATGCCCTCCTATATGAATGAAGTAAATATGCCCTCCTGTCTCATTGAAGGTAATATGCCTTACTGTCTGATTGAAGGTAATATGCCCTCCTGTCTGATCGAAGTAAATATGCCCTACTGTCTGATTGAAGTAAATATGCCCTACTGTCTGATTGAAGTAAATGTGCCCTACTGTCTGATTGAAGTAAATATGCTCTACTGTCTAATTGAATGTAATATGCCCTCCTGTCTGATTGAAAGTAATATGCCCTCCTGTCTGATTGAAGTAAATATGCCCTACTGTCTGATTGAAGTAAATATGCCCTACTGTCTGATTGAAGTAAATATGCCCTACTGTCTGATTGAAGTAAATATGCCCTCCTAACTCTCGATGAACGCGGAATGGAAGATCCAGGAATGGGGGGGGGGTATGAGATTGAAATATCGACAATTTCTTTATGTGGTGCAAATGAGAAATCGATAGCATGTTATTTCCAATAGATCTTACTGTTGAGAGAAGAAACAACATATTAGTCCTAAGATGACCGCTTCTATGAAACATTTCTCTTTGGTAGGACTCGTGTTCACTTAGAACGTCGCCGGAAAAAATCTGAATTTTTAAAGATTTCCTCTGGTCGAACAGTTGACCCATATTGGTCTCTGGGCCATTTTCAGATTAGGAGGGCCTAGTTGTATGCAAGCGGGGGCCTTCATAGTAGCCTACCACCTCATACAACGAACACCATTCAGGCGGGGGCCTTGACAATAGCCTACCACCTCATACAATGAACACCATTCAGGCGAGGGCCTTGACAATAGCCTCCACCTCATGCAATGAACACCATTCAGGCGGGGGCCTTGACAATAGCATCCACCTCATACAATGAACACCATTCAGGCGGGGACCTTGACAATAGCCTCCACCTCATACAACGAACACCATTCAAGCTGGGTGTGAGAATAGCCTCCACCTCATACAACGAACACAATTCAAGCTGGGTGTGAGAATAGCCTCTACCTCATACAACGAACACCATTCAAGCTGGGGTGTGAGAATAGCTTCCACCACATGCAACGAACACCATTCAAGCTGGGGTGTGAGAATAGTCTCCACATCATACAACGAACATCAGTCAAGCGGGGGTGTGAGAATAGCTTCCACCACATGCAACGAACACCATTCAAGCTGGGGTGTGAGAATAGCTTCCACCACATACAACGAACACCATTCAAGCTGGGGTGTGAGAATAGTCTCCACATAATACAACGAACATCAATCAAGCGGGGGGTGTGAGAATAGCTTCCACCACATACAACGAACACCATTCAAGCTGGGGTGTGAGAATAGCTTCCACCACATACAACGAACACCATTCAAGCTGGGGTGTGAGAATAGCTTCCACCACATACAACAAACACCATTCAAGCTGGGGTGTGAGAATAGATTCCACCTCATACAACGAACACCATTCAAGCTGGGGTGTGAGAATAGCTTCCACAACATAGAACGAACACCATTCAAGCTGGGGTGTGAGAATAGTCTCCACATCATACAACGAACATCAGTCAAGCGGGGGGTGTGAGAATAGCTTCCACCACATACAACGAACACCATTCAAGCTGGGGTGTGAGAATAGCTTCCACCTCATACAATGAACACCAATCAAGCTGGGGTGTGAGAATAGCTTCCACCTCATACAACGAACACGATTCAAGCGGAGGATCCTTGTAACGAACTTTTTACGCTTTCAGTCGGCAGGAAGCTTTCTCTTCGTCTTAGTTTGGTTTCGTGACGTGCCTCCCACGCAAGCCTCGGGATAACACCACATAGTTCAAACACAACATCACTGAGTTAAACACAACATCACTGTGTTTAACACAACACCACTAAGTTAAACACAACACCAAGAGTTAAACACAACATCACTGAGTTAAACACAACACCACTGAGTTAAACACAACATCACTGAGTTAACACAACATCACTGTGTTTAACACAACACTACTAAATTAAACACAGCACCAAGAGTTAAACACAACATCACTGCGTTTAAACAAAATACCGCTGAGTTAAACACAACACCAAGAGTTAAACACAACATCACTGAGTTTAAACACAACACCACTGAGTTAAACACAACATCACTGAGTTAAACACATCAGATCTTACATGTACCGTTGCAGCGTTAGTTTTTAGATCTCGTCATTTATTTCTGAGTTTGAACATTAACGACTTTAATTTGTTTTGTAAAAAAAATTAATAAAAGATTTTAAAAAAATAGTTTTAATTAAACTCATCTTCTTGAGCTGTGCACCGGGTTAGATTTTTAATAAACCGTGTAAACAGAGTCTGAAATCTTTGGATTGTGGATTGCCGTCACGCCCGAGGCATGCGTGGATAATAATCCACTCAGTCTGCCAGTCGTGCGTGACGGTATAAGTGGTGTTGGTGCTGCTGGGAGATAGCAGTCATGCTCAGGCTACCCCAACCACCACACACCACCACCACACACCATCACACACCACCACACACCATCACACACCATCACACACCGCCATACAGCATCACACACCATCACACATCACCACACACCATCACACACCACCACACACTACCACACACCATCACAGACTACCCCAAGCACCACACACCACCACACACCCTCACACACCACCACAGACTACCCCAACCACCACACACCACCAACCACCATCACACACCACCAAACACCACCACATACCACCACACACCATCACACACCACCACACACCATCACACATCACCACACACCATCACATACCACCACACACCATCACACACTACCACACACCCATCACACACACCATGACTACCACACACCATCACACACCAGCGCACACACCATGACTATCACACACCAGCGCACACACCATGACTATCACACACCAGCGCACACTCCATGACTATCACACACCAGCGCACACACCATGACTACCACACACCATCACACACCAGCGCACACACCATGACTATCACACACCAGCGCACACACCATGACTACCACACACCAGCGCACACACCATGACTATCACACAACATCACACACCAACGCACACACCATGACTATCACACACCAGCGCACACACCATGACTACCACACACCAGCGCACACACCATGACTATCACACACCATCACACACCAGCGCACACACCATGACTACCACACACCATCACACACCAGCGCACACACCATGACTATCACACACCAGCGCACACACCATGACTATCACACACCAGCGCACACATCATGACTACCACACACCATCACACACCAGCGCACACACCATGACTATCACACACCATCACACACCAGCGCACACACCATGACTATCACACACCAGTGCACACACCATGACTACCACACACCATCACACACCATGACTACCACACACCATCACACACCATGACTACCACACACCATCACACACCATGACTACCACACACCATCACACACCATGACTACCACACACCATGACTACCACACACCATCACACACCATGACTACCACACACCATCACACACCATGACTACCACACACCATCACACACCATGACTACCACACACCATCACACACCATGACTACCACACACCATCACACACCATGACTACCACACACCATCACACACCATGACTACCACACACCATCACACACCATGACTACCACACACCATCACACACCATGACTACCACACACCATCACACACCATGACTACCACACACAATCACACACCATGACTACCACACACCATCACCACCATGACTACCACACACCATCACCACCATGAGTACCACACACCATCACACACCATGACTACCACACACCATCACACACCATGACTACCACACACCATCACACACCATGACTACCACACACCATCACACACCATGACTACCACACACCATCACACACCATCACCACCATGACTACCACACACCATCACACACCATCACCACCATGACTACCACACACCATCACACACCATCACCACCATGACTACCACACACCATCACACACCATCAACAAAAACGAACCACTCTAATCAGTGAGATGAGTAAAAACGAAATCCTTAAATGACAATACACTTGAGACTTTTTCCGTGACTGCGCATGCCCAGAGGACTTCGCCAAAGTTATTTATTTTTAACAAATCGCCGCGATGGTGCTCTCGTGCTCAGTCGACCGTGACAAAATAAATAATCAACAATAGAAACTTCCGCTCCATTTAATTTCCTTCCATTTTTTTAGTTAATCTTAATATTGATCGCAGCTCCCTTAGAATCCACGTACTCAGATGTAATGGTCTTTACTGTTCCTGTGATCATCTTCACTCCTTCCCTATGGTCATCCTCACCTCCTCCCCTATGGTCATCTTCACCTCCTCCCCTATGGTCATCTTCACCTCCTCCCCTATGGTCATCTTCACCTCCTCCCCTATGGTCATCTTCACCTCCTCCCCTATGGTCATCTTCACCTCCTCCCCTATGGTCATCTTCACCTCCTCCCCCATGGTCATCTTCACCTCCTCCCCAATGGTCATCTTCACCTCCTCCCCTATGGTCATCTTCACCTCCTCCCCTATGGTCATCTTCAACTCTCCTTTAGGACGCAGTGTTTCTAAATCTCTAGAAACCTGACCCAGAGGCGTAACACCAACACAAGGGGTGACACCAACACAAGGGGTGACACCAACACAAGAGGTGACACAAACGCAAGGGGTGACACCAACACAAGGGTTGACACCAACACAAGGGGTGACACCAACACAAGAGGTGACACCAGCACAAGGGGTGACACCCACACAAGGGGTGACACCAACACAAGGGGTGACACCAACACAAGGGGTGACACCAACACAAGAGTTGACACCAAAATGTAAAATTCTGTACAGGTTGACACCAACCCTAGTGATGCTTCAGACCTGACTATAGTCACATTTAGTTCCATGCACTCATACGCATATACACTCACGGACACACGCCATCCCACGCTCACGCACACGCCATCAAACGCTCTCGCACACGCGTGGTAACATATTTGAATTTGAAATAATTCGATGAAAATCTCTAAGTTGAGCCACGAACATCAAGTGCCTGATCCTTATCTGTAAACACAAAACGAAGTCATGTCAAGCTAATCCTTGTTTGCCCAATGTTGCGACAACAAACAAATTAATTAAAACCTGACTGAGTCCCCATCAAGAGATCATCTCATGAGTCAGCCATGCAAGACGGTCACGCTGTGAAGACCACGCTGATGGCCGCCAATGTAGCGTGACGAATCTGTCCCTCCTTGTCTCCGTCCTCCCCCGTCCTTGTTGACCCCCCCCCCTAGTACTCCGTATTGCTGACAGTGACGTCACTTGACTGACATTTATCAGCACCGAATCATGAAGAAAGATTTCGACTGCTCAAGCTGAACGGCCAAAGATCTCTGCTGCCCAAGATGGACGGCCAACTACCTCTGCTGCCCCAGATGGACGGCCAACGATCTCTGCTGCCCCAGATGGACGGCCAACGATCTCTGCTGCCCTAGATGGACGGCAAACGATCTCTGCTGCCCTAGATGGACGGCCAACTACCTCTGCTGCCCCAGATGGACGGCCAACGATCTCTACTGCCCCAGATGGACGGCCAACGATCTCTGCTGCCCTAGATGGACGGCCAACGATCGCTGCTGCCCCAGATGGACGGCAAACGATCTCTGCTGCCCCAGATGGACGGCCAACGATCTCTGCTGCCCTAGATGGACGGCAAACGATCTCTGCTGCCCTAGATGGACGGCAAACGATCTCTGCTGCCCTAGATGGACGGCCAACTACCTCTGCTGCCCTTGATGGACGGCCAACGATCTCTGCTGCCCTAGATGGACGGCCAACGATCTCTGCTGCCCCAGATGGACGGCCAACGATCTCTGCTGGACGGCAAACGATCTATGTTGTCCTAACTGGACGACCAACTACCTCTGCTGCCCCAGATGGACGGCCAACGATCTCTGCTGGACGGCAAACGATCTATGTTGTCCTAACTGGACGACCAACTACCTCTTCTGCCCTAGATGGACGGCCAACGATCTCTGCTGCCCTAGATGGACGGCCAACGATCTCTGCTGCCCTAGATGGACGGCCAACGATCTCTGCTGGACGGCAAACGATCTATGTTGTCCTAACTGGAAGGCCAATAATCTCTGCTGCCCCAGATGGACGGCCAACGATCTCTGCTGGACGGCCAACGATCTCTGCTGGACGGCAAACGATCTCTGCTGCCCCAGATGGACGGCCAACGATCTCTGCTGCCCCAGATGGACGGCCAACGATCTCTGCTGCCCCAGATAGACGGACAACGATCTCTGCTGGACGGCCAACGATCTCTGCTGGACGGCCAAGATCTCTGCTGCCCCAGATTGACGGCCAACTAACTTTGATACCGAAGCCGGTGTTCCCCATCTAATCTTCATGGCTCGCAAGAATCCAGGTCTTTCCCCTGTGTTCAGAGTTGTTAAATGACCACAGTTGTATCATGCAGCAGTTTGTATCTCAAAAATACCACAGTTGTATCATGCAGTAGTTTGTATCTCAAAAAGACCACAGTTGTATCATGCAGTAGTTTGTATCTCAAAAAGACCACAGTTGTATCATGCAGTAGTTTGTATCTCAAAAAGACCACAGTTGTATCATGCAGTAGTTTGTATCTCAAAAAGACTACAGTTGTGTCATGCAGTAGTTTGTATCTTTAAAAGACCACAGCTATATCATGCAGTAGTTTTTATCTCAAAGTTTTCATTATCCTGTTGGGGGGGGGGTCCATCCTAGGGTCCAGCATGCGGCCTTTTACTCGTGCTGAAGCTAGGGATGACGTTGTATTCAGCCCCCCCCCCATCTCTTGTGTTAGGGTCAGCAAGTCATTGGTGCCATATTGTACTTGACAGCTCTAGCATTCTCGGGTTAACGGTCAGTTAGTTGTGTTGTGTTCAATAACGTCATCCAAGCACCAATCATTGACTTGTTTCGATTGTTATACGTCATGCAATCAGCGCCTTTTAGCCCGTGCTTGTGGACAACATACAAGCAGCTCTTATAAGTTGCATAACCGCCCTCGCTTGTCGATACCTCTAACATCACAAAACGTGATTTCTTGTTTTTTTATCATTGCTGGGTTTGTTTCTTGAAATGCCCGGTTGTAAGAGGCGGCCCGATGAAGTAACGAGGGGCAGAAATAAATCGACTTGATCTTCGTTAGCCGAGTTATGTACAGGAGTCAAATATTCTGGTTATTTGAGTTCTTTCAAACTCTCACTTCTTGTCTTTAATTAATATTTAATTAAAAGATGCCAGGAGACCCGGGGAGGGGGGGGCACAATCAAAGAGATTTTGTCTTGAAAGCACCTGACAGAAAGATGTTAAAGATGAAGGCAGTAAATAACATGCGGACATTTTTTAAGATTATGTGAGAGTGTTGTGTTTACATAACTTACACATACGGGAGGAAGATTAGCTCGCGGTATAGAATCCCCGTCTCAACAGTGTCGGCATTTTTAACCACACTCGAACATGCATTCACGAGAACTCACTCGCATTCACGCACACACAAACGCTCGCATTCAATCACACATAAATACACACATTCAAACACACGCTTTACTCAGACACATGCTAAACCTGTTACCTGATGTCTTGGAATTTTTATTAAAACTGTAGATATATTGGCCTAGTCAGTACACTTTTATGTACACATAAATCTAGGGAGTTTATTGAAACTGTAGATGTATTGGCCTAGTCAGTACAATTTCATGTACATATGTGCACTCACTGTCATCATATTATCCACCAGAGTGCATATGTGCACTCACTGTCATCATATATCCACCAGAGTGCATATGTGCACTCACTGTCATCATATTATCCACCACAGTGCATATGTGCACTCACTGTCATCATATATCCACCAGAGTGCATATATGCACTCACTGTCATCATATTATCCACCAGAGTGCATATGTGCACTCACTGTCATCATATATCCACCAGAGTGCATATGTGCACTCACTGTCATCATATTATCCACCAGAGTGCATATGTGCACTCACTGTCATCATATATCCACCAGAGTGCATATGTGCACTCACTGTCATCATATATCCACCAGAGTGCATATTTGCACTCACTGTCATCATATTATCCACCAGAGTGCATCTATTAAAACGTTATGTGCCACACCTGATTGCCTCTTGTCGTTTATGTTAAAATAATGTTGACAATATGTGCGTATGGTGTGAGGGTGCGTATGTGTGCGGCTGCGTATATGTGTATGGATTTCTTTTCAGTACACTGTTAGAGGCGATTAGTCTATAGACAATAACTGATCATGTATGTCTCACTGCTACCCTCATGTCCAGCTATTGATACGTATTGGTCAATGATTTGTTTCTCTGACCTCCTCAGATCGCCAGCGGCCCAGACATTACCTGGTGTTGATCAACCCTCAGAGTGGCAAGAAGTCCTCCAGGCGGATATTCCACAAGAAGGTGGCGCCGCTGTTTCGAGCCTGCGGCATCACATTCAAAGTCTACGGTAAATACAATGTACCCGGATGTCATGACCAATGTTCCCTCAGAGCTACTCGTCCGCGCAGCTATCTGCCAGACACCGCGCAGCAGTATAGAGTTACCGCGAAGCAAATTTTGAAAAAGATGAGTGTTTGAGGGATGTGAAATTTTGCACAGAAAAATGAATAATTTGCACTCCAGTTAGTTTTTTTTCACATGAACAAACGAAACTTAGAGAGAAAATTGGTTATCTCTATACACCTACCACTGACAGATGCCATCACTATACACTACCACTGACAGATGCCATCACTATACACTACCACTGACCGATGCCATCACTATACACTACCACTGACCGATGCCATCACTATACACTACCACTGACCGATGCCATCACTATACACTACCACTGACCAATGCCATCACTATACACTACCACTGACCGAGGCCATCACTATACACTACAACTGACCGATGCCATCACTATACACCTACCACTGACCAATGCCATCACTATACACCTACCACTGACAGATGCCATCACTATACACCTACCACTGACCAATGCCATCACTATACTCTACCACTGACCAATGCTATCACTATACACTACCACTGACAGATATCATCACTATAGACTACCACTGACCAATGCCATCACTATACACCTACCACTGACCAATGTTTCCTCTAAGGCTCGTTGATCCGTGTGCAAAGTGAAAAAACTCTTGTGCAGAGCTGCACAGCATATATTTTTTTGCAATATATTACAAAATTTGCTGCGCGGCGTCGGTCAGATATCAGCGCAGCCGCGCAGCTTAAACTGAACATTGCCACTGACAAATGTAATCACTATACACCTACCACAGACATATGTCATCATTATACACCTACAATTGACAGGTGTCATCACTTAACACCGTTGGCAGATGTCATTTTCATACTTTATACCAATGTCACCTCTGTTCACTTATTGACATTTCTTCGTCAGTAAAAACGTGAGTTTATGTTTTAATTTATGGAACATTCTTTCAACTGCCACGTGATCTAACTTCCATGTAACACGTGATCTAACTTCCATGTAACACGTGATCTAACTTCCATGTAACACGTGATCTAACTTCCATGTAACACGTGATCTAACTTCCATGTAACACGTGATCTAACTTCCATGTAACACGTGATCTAACTTCCATGTAACACGTGATCTAACTTCCATGTAACACGTGATCTAACTTCCATGTAACACGTGATCTAACTTCCATGTAACACGTGATCTAACTTCCATGTAACACGTGATCTAACTTCCATGTAACACGTGATCTAACTTCCATGTAACACGTGATCTAACTTCCATGTAACTCTAGTTTCCATTTTACTCTTAACTTCCCATTTATACTACCTTCCATTTAACTCTTAACTTTCCATTTATACTACCTTCCATTTTACTCTTAACTTCCCATTTATACTACCTTCCATTTTACTCTTAACTTCCCATTTATACTACCTTCCATTTAACTCTTAACTTTCCCATTTATACTACCTTCCATTTAACTCTTAACTTTCCATTTATACTACCTTCCATTTAACTCTTAACTTTCCATTTATACTACCTTCCATTTTACTCTTAACTTTCCATTTATACTACCTTCCATTTAACTCTTAATTTTCCATTTATATTACCTTCCATTTTACTCTTAACTTTCCATTTATACTACCTTCCATTTTACTACAAACTTCCCATTTATACTACCTTCCATTTAACTCTTAACTTTCCATTTATTCTACCTTCCATATAACGCTAACTTCCAAATGCACCAGAGAGTTACGTTTTGTCAATTTCCGCTGCTAATTCTTAACCTCTTTTTTATTCTTTTCTTTTCTGTGACGTTTTTTTTTAAACATGTTGCAATTACATTTGTTGAACTTTAACCTTCTAAAACCTTGACGAGAAGAAATGTCTGATGAAATGTCTGATGAAATGCATAATGAAATGTCTGATGAAATACCTGATGAAATGTCTGATGAAATGCCCGATGAAATGTCTGATGAAATGTCTGATGAAATGTCCGATGAAATGTCTGATGAAATGTCCGATAAAATGTTGATGCATGTCTGGTGTAAAAAGTTCTTCTTCTGATAATCTTTGACAAGTGCCAAATCTGGACGTGGTCAATTTCTTACAATTTAGCCTTGAATGGTAGTGTAAGAAAGGGAGGGCGAGGCGAGGCGTGCAATCATGAAATTCAGAAAGACGCAGCGGTTTTTAATCGCACAGAAGTCATTTTTAATGACTTGTGCCGTGAGAAATATGGATCCCTCCTCTCCCCCGCCCTGGATTGTGGAACGACTAACTGGCCGTTTGGATGATGGATGGAGTATGTTGGTGGATAATGCCATCGTGAAAACGATATATCAACAACCAGCGGAGATAAAGCCTGGGTCTCTTGTAGCATTGTAGCGCTCCTCTCGGCTGGGGTGGGGGAGTTAAGGAGAACTGGGAGCTCATGAGAGAGAGAGTGGGGGTGGTGGGGGCGTGGGGTTAGGGTCGTTGTAATAAAAGACGGGCGAGGTTTAACCACAGACGAAGGTCTCAAACTGCAGCGTTCCGTGACATAAGGCTAAAGGATTCATGAAAAGACGGACCTCAGTTTTTGTCAGTCTAAGACCCGCTGGACCTTGGGAAAGATAATAAACTGAAATAACTATAACACATGAAATTATACAAGGCTAGAACTGAAATAAATAAAGCACATGATATTATACAAAGCTTAGATAAAATGCATATAACTACAGAATGTCCGACCAATTGCAATGAAACACTTAAGTCGCTACATTCATGAAATACATGTACAAGTATAGCAGACAAATAGACTGGATATCGGCGTTATGGTTAAACTTATGTTTATTTACACTTATTACCCCACAAATCCGTTTTGTCCGTTAGATTTTTACCACAAAAGCTCCCAACGCACGTCTTTTACACAACACAGCTTGCACACCATATCCTTGCACAACATAGCTTGCACAGAATGTCCTTGCACAACACAGTTTGCACACCTAGTCCTTGCACAACACAGCTTGCACACCATGTCCTTGCACAACACAGTTTGCACACTTAGTCCTTGCACAACACAGTTTGCACACCATGTCCTTGCACAACACAGCTTGCACACCTAGTCCTTGCACAACACAGTTTGCACACCTAGTCCTTGCACAACACAGCTTGCACACCATGTCCTTGCACAGCACAGCTTGCACACCATGTCCTTGCACAGCACAGCTTGCACACCATGTCCTTGCACAGCACAGTTTGCACACCATGTCCTTGCACAACAGTTTGCACACCATGTCCTTGCACAACACAGTTTGCACACCATGTCCTTGCACAACATAGTTTGCACACCATGTCCTTGCACAACACAGTTTGCACACCATGTCCTTGCACAACACAGTTTGCACACCATGTCCTTGCACAACACAGTTTGCACACCATGTCCTTGCACAGCACAGCTTGCACACCATGTCCTTGCACAGCACAGCTTGCACACCATGTCCTTGCACAGCACAGCTTGCACACCATGTCCTTGCACAGCACAGCTTGCACACCATGTCCTTGCACAGCACAGTTGGCACACCATGTCCTTGCACACCACGTTCTTGCATAACACAGCTTGCACACCATGTCCTTGCACAACACAGCCTGCACACCATATCCTTCTGTTATTAGCACCTGTGATGTGTCACAAGGGTATCGTCCATCACGCAACGTGAGACCCGTCGTGCTACGAAAACCTCCACTTGATACAACATAAGTGCCTCCAGTCCTCTTGAAGACGTTTCAAATTCTCGGCCTATTTGTGTCAAGAAAAAACCGCTTCTTTCCGACATGCCGCTCAAAAAACTTGGACTTGAAATTCCATCTCCACAAAGATAATTGAGGTCTAAGTTTAATCTTGGGATAAACGACGTTGTGGGATCCTTTTGTTCAGGGAAATGTTTCAAATAATGGAAGGCCATCCCGAGATAAGAACAAACCTTTTTGTTATTTTTTTAATGTTTATCGAAATACATAATAAAAGTTATATTATACATGCTATTCTAGATCTTTCTTGGATAACAAATCTACATTTTGACAATTTTAGGATCCTTAAATTTGAGACACGATTTCTAGATTTGAGACACGATTCCTAGATTTGAGACACGATTCCTAGATTTGAGACCAGATTCTCTAGATTTGAGACACGATTACTAAATTTAAATACAGGATTCCTAGATTTGAGACCAGAATTCCTATAAAGCTGTATGGCTTTCATAAAGTCATGTGAAAGTGACAGAGTGAGTATAACTGTAACTGAGAGAATATGACTTAATGATAGAGAGAATATGACTTAAATACAGAGAGAATATGACTTAATGACAGAGAGAATATGACTTAATGGCAGAGAGAATATCACTTAATAACAGAGAGAATATGACTTAATGACAGAGACAAAATGTCTTCATTACAGAGAGAATATCACATTATGACAGAGAGAATATGACTTACTGACAGAGAGAATATGACTTAATGACAGAGAGAATATGACTTAATAACAGAGAGAATATGAATTAATGACAGAGAGAATATGACTTAATGACAGAGACAAAATGTCTTCATTACAGAGAGAATATCACATTATGACAGAGAGAATATGACTTAATGACAGAGAGAATATGACTTAATGACAGAGAGAATATGACTTAATGACAGAGAGAATTTGACTGTGACTTACTGTTTCTGTATGAACTCCCCCCCCCCAATAAATGAACGATATCTGTTGACGTCGACCACAACTCTAGCATCTACAACATATCAGACCTGAGAGTGTCAGCTCCCATATCAGACCTGAGAGTGTCAGCTCCCATATCAGACCTGAGAGTGTCAGCTCCCATATCAGACCTGAGAGTGTCAGCTCCCATATCAGACCTGAGAGGGTCAGCTCCCATATCAGACCTGAGAGTGTCAGCTCCCATATCAGACCTGAGAGTGTCAGCTCCCATATCAGACCTGAGAGTGTCAGCTCCCATATCAGACCTGAGAGTGTCAGCTCCCATATCAGACCTGAGAGTGTCAGCTCCCATATCAGACCTGAGAGTGTCAGCTCCCATATCAGACCTGAGAGTGTCAGCTCCCATAGCGGACCTGAGAGTGTCAGCTCCCATATCAGACCTGAGAGTGTCAGCTCCCATATCAGACCTGAGAGTGTCAGCTCCCATATCAGACCTGAGAGTGTCAGCTCCCATATCAGACCTGAGAGTGTCAGCTCCCATATCAGACCTGAGAGTGTCAGCTCCCATATCAGACCTGAGAGTGTCAGCTCCCATATCAGACCTGAGAGTGTCAGCTCCCATAGCAGACCTGAGAGTGTCAGCTCCCATATCAGACCTGAGAGTGTCAGCTCCCATATCAGACCTGGGCGTGTCAGCTCGCATATCAGACCTGGGCGTGTCAGCTCCCATATCAGACCTGGGCGTGTCAGCTCCCATATCAGACCTGAGCGTGTCAGCTCCCATATCAGACCTGAGCGTGTCAGCTCCCATAGCAGACCTGAGAGTGTCAGCTCCCATACCAGACCTGAGAGTGTCAGCTCCCATATCAGACCTGGGCGTGTCAGGTCGCATATCAGACCTGGGCGTGTCAACTCCCATATCAGACCTGGGCGTGTCAGCTCCCATATCAGACCTGAGCGTGTCAGCTCCAATAGCAGACCTGAGCGTGTCAGCTCCCATAGCAGACCTGAGACACGAAAACTCATGGAATCATAGAATTAGAAATTCTTATGTTGTACCGTCTCTTGAAGCTATTCATACCAGCCAACATTTGTCGTGTTGTACCGTCTCTTGGAGCTATTCATACCAGCCAACATTTGTCGTGTTGTACCGTCTCTTGAAGCTATTCATACCAGCCAACATTTGTCGTGTTGTACCGTCTCTTGAAGCTATTCATACCAGCCAACATATGTCGTGTTGTACCGTCTCTTGAAGCTATTCATGCCGGCCAAAATTTGTCGTGTTGTACCGTGTAATGAAGATATTCATACCAACCAACATTTGTCGTGTTGTACCGTCTCTTGAAGCTATTCATACCAACCAACATTTGTCGTGTTGTACCGTCTCTTGAAGCTATTCATACCAGCCAACATTGTCGTGTTGTACCGTCTCTTGAAGCTATTCATACCAGCCAACATTTGTCGTGTTGTACCGTCTCTTGAAGCTATTCATACCAGCCAACATTTGTCGTGTTGTACCGTGTAATGAAGCTATTCATACCAACCAACATTTGTGGTGTTGCACCGTCTCTTGAAGCTATTCATACCAGCCAACATTTGTCGTGTTGTACCGTCTCTTGAAGCTATTCATACCAGCCAACATTTGTCGTGTTGTACCGTGTAATAAGGCTATTCATACCAACCACCATTTGTCGTGTTGTACCGTCTCTTGAAGCTATTCATGCCGGCCAAAATTTGTCGTGTTGTACCGTGTAATGAAGCTATTCATACCAACCAACATTTGTCGTATTGTACCGTCTCTTGAAGCTATTCATGCCGGCCAAAATTTGTCGTGTTGTACCGTCTCTTGAAGCTATTCATACCAGCCAACATTTGTCGTGTTGTACCGTCTCTTGAAGCTATTCATACCAGCCAACATTTGTCGTGTTGTACCGTCTCTTGAAGCTATTCATGCCGGCCAAGATTTGTCGTGTTGTACCGTGTAATGAAGATATTCCTACCAGCCAACATTTGTCGTGTTGTACCGTGTAATGAAGCTATTCATACCAGCCAACATTTGTCGTGTTGTACCGTCTCTTGTAGCTATTCATACCGGCCAAAATTTGTCGTGTTGTACCGTCTCTTGAAGCTATTCATAGCAGCCAACATTTTTCGTGTTGTACCGTGTAATGAAACTATTCATACCAGCCAACATTTGTCGTGTTGTACCGTGTAATGAAACTATTCATACCAGCCAACATTTGTCGTGTTGTACCGTGTAATGAAGCTATTCATACCAACCAACATTTGTCGTGTTGTACCGTCTCTTGAAGCTATTCATACCAGCCAAAATTTGTCGTGTTGTACCGTGTAATGAAACTATTCATACCAGCCAACATTTGTCGTGTTGTACCGTCTCTTGTAGCTATTCATACCGGCCAAAATTTGTCGTGTTGTACCGTCTCTTGAAGCTATTCATAGCAGCCAACATTTTTCGTGTTGTACCGTGTAATGAAACTATTCATACCAGCCAACATTTGTCGTGTTGTACCGTGTAATGAAACTATTCATACCAGCCAACATTTGTCGTGTTGTACCGTGTAATGAAGCTATTCATACCAACCAACATTTGTCGTGTTGTATTGTGTAATGAAGCTATTCATACCAACCAACATTTGTCGTGTTGTACTGTGAAAAAAAGCTATTCATACCAGCCAACATTTGTCCTGTTGTACTGTGCAATAAAGCTATTCATACCAGCCAACATTTGTCGTGTTGTACTGTGCAATAAAGCTATTCATACCAGCCAACATTTGTCGTGTTGTACTGTGCAATAAAGCTATTCATACCAGCCAACATTTGTCGTGTTGTACCGTCTCTTGATGCTATTCATACCAACCAACATTTGTCGTGTTGTACCGTCTCTTGAAGCTATTCATACCAGCCAACATTTGTCGTGTTGTACCGTGTAATGAAGCAATTCATACCAACCAACATTTGTCGTGTTGTATTGTGTAATGAAGCTATTCATACCAACCAACATGTGTCGTGTTGTACTGTGAAAAAAAGCTATTCATACCAGCCAACATTTGTCGTGTTGTACTGTGCAATAAAGCTATTCATACCAGCCAACATTTGTCGTGTTGTACCGTCTCTTGATGCTATTCATACCAACCAACATTTGTCGTGTTATACCGTCTCTTGAAGCTATTCATACCAGCCAACAATTGTCGTGTTGTACCGTCTCTTGAAGCTATTTATACCAGCCAACATTTGTCGTGTTGTACCGTGTAATAAGGCTATTCATACCAACCAACATTTGTCGTGTTGTACCGTCTCTTGAAGCTATTCATGCCGGCCAAAATTTGTCGTGTTGTACCGTGTAATGAAGCTATTCATACCAACCAACATTTGTCGTGTTGTACCGTCTCTTGAAGCTATTCATGCCGGCCAAAATTTGTCGTGTTGTACCGTCTCTTGAAGCTATTCATATCAGCCAACATTTGTCGTGTTGTACCGTCTCTTGATGCTATTCATACCAACCAACATTTGTCGTGTTGTACCGTCTCTTGAAGCTATTCATACCAGCCAACATTTATCGTGTTGTACCGTCTCTTGAAGCTATTCACACCAGCCAACATTTGTCGTGTTGTACCGTCTCTTGAAGCTATTCATGCCGGCCAAGATTTGTCGTGTTGTACCGTGTAATGAAGATATTCCTACCAGCCAACATTTGTCGTGTTGTACCGTGTAATGAAGCTATTCATACAAGCCAACATTTGTCGTGTTGTACCGTGTAATGAAGCTATTCATACCAGCCAACATTTGTCGTGTTGTACCGTCTCTTGAAGCTATTCATACCAGCCAAAATTTGTCGTGTTGTACCGTGTAATGAAACTATTCATACCAGCCAACATTTGTCGTGTTGTACCGTGTAATGAAACTATTCATACCAGCCAACATTTGTCGTGTTGTACCGTGTAATGAAGCTATTCATACCAACCAACATTTGTCGTGTTGTATTGTGTAATGAAGCTATTCATACCAACCAACATTTGTCGTGTTGTATTGTGTAATCAAGCTATTCATACCAACCAACATTTGTCGTGTTGTACTGTGAAAAAAAGCTATTCATACCAGCCAACATTTGTCGTGTTGTACTGTGCAATAAAGCTATTCATACCAGCCAACATTTGTCGTGTTGTACTGTGCAATAAAGCTATTCATACCAGCCAACATTTGTCGTGTTGTACCGTCTCTTGATGCTATTCATACCAACCAACATTTGTCGTGTTGTACCGTCTCTTGAAGCTATTCATACCAGCCAACATTTGTCGTGTTGTACCGTGTAATGAAGCTATTCATACCAACCAACATTTGTCGTGTTGTATTGTGTAATGAAGCTATTCATACCAACCAACATTTGTCGTGTTGTACTGTGAAAAAAAGCTATTCATACCAGCCAACATTTGTCGTGTTGTACTGTGCAATAAAGCTATTCATACCAGCCAACATTTGTCGTGTTGTACTGTGCAATAAAGCTATTCATACCAGCCAACATTTGTCGTGTTGTACCGTCTCTTGATGCTATTCATACCAACCAATATTTGTCGTGTTGTACCGTCTCTTGAAGCTATTCATACCAGCCAACAATTGTCGTGTTGTACCGTCTCTTGAAGCTATTCATACCAGCCAACATTTGTCGTGTTGTACCATGTAATGAAACCATTCATACCAGCAAACATTTGTCGTGTTGTACCGTCTCTTGTAGCTATTCATACCGGCCAAAATTTGTCGTGTTGTACCGTCTCTTGAAGCTATTCATAGCAGCCAACATTTTTCGTGTTGTACCGTGTAATGAAACTATTCATACCAGCCAACATTTGTCGTGTTGTACCGTGTAATGAAACTATTCATACCAGCCAACATTTGTCGTGTTGTACCGTGTAATGAAGCTATTCATACCAACCAACATTTGTCGTGTTGTATTGTGTAATGAAGCTATTCATACCAACCAACATTTGTCGTGTTGTATTGTGTAATGAAGCTATTCATACCAACCAACATTTGTCGTGTTGTACTGTGAAAAAAAGCTATTCATACCAGCCAACATTTGTCGTGTTGTACCGTCTCTTGAAGCTATTCATACCAGCCAACATTTGTCGTGTTGTACCGTCTCTTGAAGCTATTCATGCCGGCCAAGATTTGTCGTGTTGTACCGTGTAATGAAGATATTCCTACCAGCCAACATTTGTCGTGTTGTACCGTGTAATGAAGCTATTCATACAAGCTAACATTTGTCGTGTTGTACCGTGTAATGAAGCTATTCATACCAGCCAACATTTGTCGTGTTGTACCGTCTCTTGAAGCTATTCATACCAGCCAAAATTTGTCGTGTTGTACCGTGTAATGAAACTATTCATACCAGCCAACATTTGTCGTGTTGTACCGTCTCTTGTAGCTATTCATACCGGCCAAAATTTGTCGTGTTGTACCGTCTCTTGAAGCTATTCATAGCAGCCAACATTTTTCGTGTTGTACCGTGTAATGAAACTATTCATACCAGCCAACATTTGTCGTGTTGTACCGTGTAATGAAACTATTCATACCAGCCAACATTTGTCGTGTTGTACCGTGTAATGAAGCTATTCATACCAACCAACATTTGTCGTGTTGTATTGTGTAATGAAGCTATTCATACCAACCAACATTTGTCGTGTTGTACTGTGAAAAAAAGCTATTCATACCAGCCAACATTTGTCCTGTTGTACTGTGCAATAAAGCTATTCATACCAGCCAACATTTGTCGTGTTGTACTGTGCAATAAAGCTATTCATACCAGCCAACATTTGTCGTGTTGTACTGTGCAATAAAGCTATTCATACCAGCCAACATTTGTCGTGTTGTACCGTCTCTTGATGCTATTCATACCAACCAACATTTGTCGTGTTGTACCGTCTCTTGAAGCTATTCATACCAGCCAACATTTGTCGTGTTGTACCGTGTAATGAAGCTATTCATACCAACCAACATTTGTCTTGTTGTATTGTGTAATGAAGCTATTCATACCAACCAACATGTGTCGTGTTGTACTGTGAAAAAAAGCTATTCATACCAGCCAACATTTGTCGTGTTGTACTGTGCAATAAAGCTATTCATACCAGCCAACATTTGTCGTGTTGTACCGTCTCTTGATGCTATTCATACCAACCAACATTTGTCGTGTTATACCGTCTCTTGAAGCTATTCATACCAGCCAACAATTGTCGTGTTGTACCGTCTCTTGAAGCTATTCATACCAGCCAACATTTGTCGTGTTGTACCGTGTAATAAGGCTATTCATACCAACCAACATTTGTCGTGTTGTACCGTCTCTTGAAGCTATTCATGCCGGCCAAAATTTGTCGTGTTGTACCGTGTAATGAAGCTATTCATACCAACCAACATTTGTCGTGTTGTACCGTCTCTTGAAGCTATTCATGCCGGCCAAAATTTGTCGTGTTGTACCGTCTCTTGAAGCTATTCATATCAGCCAACATTTGTCGTGTTGTACCGTCTCTTGATGCTATTCATACCAACCAACATTTGTCGTGTTGTACCGTCTCTTGAAGCTATTCATACCAGCCAACATTTATCGTGTTGTACCGTCTCTTGAAGCTATTCACACCAGCCAACATTTGTCGTGTTGTACCGTCTCTTGAAGCTATTCATGCCGGCCAAGATTTGTCGTGTTGTACCGTGTAATGAAGATATTCCTACCAGCCAACATTTGTCGTGTTGTACCGTGTAATGAAGCTATTCATACAAGCCAACATTTGTCGTGTTGTACCGTGTAATGAAGCTATTCATACCAGCCAACATTTGTCGTGTTGTACCGTCTCTTGAAGCTATTCATACCAGCCAAAATTTGTCGTGTTGTACCGTGTAATGAAACTATTCATACCAGCCAACATTTGTCGTGTTGTACCGTCTCTTGTAGCTATTCATACCGGCCAAAATTTGTCGTGTTGTACCGTCTCTTGAAGCTATTCATAGCAGCCAACATTTTTCGTGTTGTACCGTGTAATGAAACTATTCATACCAGCCAACATTTGTCGTGTTGTACCGTGTAATGAAACTATTCATACCAGCCAACATTTGTCGTGTTGTACCGTGTAATGAAGCTATTCATACCAACCAACATTTGTCGTGTTGTATTGTGTAATGAAGCTATTCATACCAACCAACATTTGTCGTGTTGTATTGTGTAATGAAGCTATTCATACCAACCAACATTTGTCGTGTTGTACTGTGAAAAAAAGCTATTCTTACCAGCCAACATTTGTCGTGTTGTACTGTGCAATAAAGCTATTCATACCAGCCAACATTTGTCGTGTTGTACTGTGCAATAAAGCTATTCATACCAGCCAACATTTGTCGTGTTGTACCGTCTCTTGATGCTATTCATACCAACCAACATTTGTCGTGTTGTACCGTCTCTTGAAGCTATTCATACCAGCCAACATTTGTCGTGTTGTACCGTGTAATGAAGCTATTCATACCAACCAACATTTGTCGTGTTGTATTGTGTAATGAAGCTATTCATACCAACCAACATTTGTCGTGTTGTACTGTGAAAAAAAGCTATTCATACCAGCCAACATTTGTCGTGTTGTACTGTGCAATAAAGCTATTCATACCAGCCAACATTTGTCGTGTTGTACTGTGCAATAAAGCTATTCATACCAGCCAACATTTGTCGTGTTGTACCGTCTCTTGATGCTATTCATACCAACCAACATTTGTCGTGTTGTACCGTCTCTTGAAGATATTCATACCAGCCAACAATTGTCGTGTTGTACCGTCTCTTGAAGCTATTCATACCAGCCAACATTTGTCGTGTTGTACCATGTAATGAAACCATTCATACCAGCAAACATTTGTCGTGTTGTACCGTCTCTTGTAGCTATTCATACCGGCCAAAATTTGTCGTGTTGTACCGTCTCTTGAAGCTATTCATAGCAGCCAACATTTTTCGTGTTGTACCGTGTAATGAAACTATTCATACCAGCCAACATTTGTCGTGTTGTACCGTGTAATGAAACTATTCATACCAGCCAACATTTGTCGTGTTGTACCGTGTAATGAAGCTATTCATACCAACCAACATTTGTCGTGTTGTATTGTGTAATGAAGCTATTCATACCAACCAACATTTGTCGTGTTGTATTGTGTAATGAAGCTATTCATACCAACCAACATTTGTCGTGTTGTACTGTGAAAAAAAGCTATTCATACCAGCCAACATTTGTCGTGTTGTACTGTGCAATAAAGCTATTCATACCAGCCAACATTTGTCGTGTTGTACTGTGCAATAAAGCTATTCATACCAGCCAACATTTGTCGTGTTGTACCGTCTCTTGATGCTTTTCATACCAACCAACATTTGTCGTGTTGTACCGTCTCTTGAAGCTATTCATACCAGCCAACATTTGTCGTGTTGTACCGTGTAATGAAGCTATTCATACCAACCAACATTTGTCGTGTTGTATTGTGTAATGAAGCTATTCATACCAACCAACATTTGTCGTGTTGTACTGTGAAAAAAAGCTATTCATACCAGCCAACATTTGTCGTGTTGTACTGTGCAATAAAGCTATTCATACCAGCCAACATTTGTCGTGTTGTACTGTGCAATAAAGCTATTCATACCAGCCAACATTTGTCGTGTTGTACCGTCTCTTGATGCTATTCATACCAACCAACATTTGTCGTGTTGTACCGTCTCTTGAAGCTATTCATACCAGCCAACAATTGTCGTGTTGTACCGTCTCTTGAAGCTATTCATACCAGCCAACATTTGTCGTGTTGTACCATGTAATGAAACCATTCATACCAGCAAACATTTGTCGTGTTGTACCGTGTAATGAAACTATTCATACCAACCAACATTTGTAGTGTTGTACTGTGTAATAAAGCTATTCATACCAGCCAACATGTGTCGTGTTGTACCGTGTAATGAAGCTATTCATACCAGCCAACATCTGGCAAACATTTCTTAGCGTCTGCCCAGCACATCTCGCAGTCGTTTCCTTAGTTCTCACGTTTGTGATATATTTCGGTTTGTTTGTTGTTTTTTCTCAATGCTTAAACCGCCATTTAACTAACTCCCCGTTCATGCAAGCTCAGCGCTGTCGCCAGTATTCTCCCTTTAGTTTCTTTAGTGAAATGACCAGTGTAGATCAGAGGTCGGTGAACAAGGGAAAATTTGGGGTAAAAATGGAATTCCTGGGGGTAAAACAGTCTCATTTGGGACATATAAAATTCGCCAGATTTTAATTTTGTAATTTTTTTTAAAATCAAAATTCGTCATGTGTACATATATTTACAAAAGTTACGGTTTATTAATAAGATTTTTCGGCTTTTGTAATAGAGAGCAACCCCAAAATTGATGTTAACCACTGTATGATCCATGTAACTAAATTCAGTACCTTAGTCAAAAAAAGTTGTGAAAGACAGAACTTCTACCTTGGACGAAAATGTCCATGAACAAGTACTTTCTTCTATAAATTAGAGTATAAAGCGCTGTGAGCCCGGCTCCTTGCTGGGAAACAGCGATATAAAAATTATCAATTTATTATTATTATTCTTTGCTATTCAGCTTAATGAGACCGCTGATGTCCGTAGTCATGCACAGCTTATGGCATATGTTCGATACAAAGGTATACAAACAATTGAAGAGGAAATGTTTTGTGCTCCCCTCGAACTGATGTCAAGGAATTGATGTATTCAATAAAGTTCGTGAATACTTTGAAAAAGTTAATTTAAAATGCGAAGACTGTATTGCTGTGTCTGTTGATGGAGCTCCAGCTATGTTGTGTCGTGTAAGTGGGTTTTCAGCTTTTTCAAGAGAGAGAAATCCCAAAATTGAAGTTAACCACTGTATGATCCATCGTCAAGCTCTGCTTGTGAAACATTTGTAACCTGAACTGGAGGTTGACATGCATGATGTTATTCAGATTGTAAAATTCATTAAAGGACATTCACTGCCAACACGACTGTTTCATTTAAGGACATTCACTGCCAACACGACTGTTTCGTGACTTATGTAAAGATGGCGAGGCTGAATGTACAGACTAACTTTATCACACCGAGGTACGGCGGCTTTCACGCGGCAATGCTCTAACAGGGTATGGGCTCTGAAAGCTGAACTACAAACATTTCTGTCTGGTCCAAGCATAGACTGGCGGATAAGTTTACGAACTATTGTTGGGTTGCACATCTCGCATATTTAGCTGATATTTTTGAGCATGTGAATGCGTTGAACTAAGAATTGCAAGGAAACAATATCAATATAATTACAGCCAGAGAAAGGATTGCGGCATTTGGATCAAAGCTTTCATATTGGAAACAAAAAGCAGAAGGAAACAAGTTAGCGGCCTTTTCAAAGTTGACCTTGTACTTGGAAGAATTTGTAAATATAACTTTTTATCAAAGATATAGTTATCAGATATCTTACCAAGCTCAAAGAGCGATTCATTTTTTACTTTCCAATTTTTTATTCGCATATTGTCAGTTGGGTTGTAGATCTATTTTGATGTGACATCGAGGACGTACCAGATGAGCCTTAAGGGTTGGCATATCTCCTTCATCCATTCTCCTTTCATCCAATCTCCCCTTATCAAATCTTCCTTCATCCAATCTCCCCTTATCAAATCTTCCTTTATCCAATCTCCCCTCATCCAATTTCCCCTCATCCAATTTCCCCTCGTCACATATATGATATTCCCTCATCGCATCTCTTCTCATCAAATCTCCCTTCATCCGATCTCCCGTCATCTAATCTCCCCTCATCAAAACTATTCTCATCAAATATCACAATATCATCCAAATCCCTCATCAAATCTCCCCTCATCAAATCTCCCCGCATACCATCTCCCCTCATCAAATCTGCCCTCATCAAATCTCCCCCCATACCATCTCCCCTCATACCATCTACCCTCATCCAATCTCCCTTCATCTAATCTCCGTACTATGACAAACCAGCGAAAGCGTCTTAGACCCCATCTTTCTCACATTGAGTGTGCAAACGCCAACTTTTGAGTGTTCTATAAACACCATTGACAAACACCATTGACAAACACCATTGACAAACACCATTGACAAACACCATTGACAAAAACCATTGAAAAACACCATTGACAAACACCATTGAACTGTTCATGAAATACTTGTTCATTCAATATAAATATGATAATTTACCCATGTATATAACGAAACCTAGTCCTAACAATGTCTATAGTGTTTTTACCCCTGTATATGACCAACACTAGTCCTAACAATGTCTATAGTGTAATATAACCTATGTATTTCAGAGACCACTGGTCCTAACAATGTCTATAGTGTAATATAACTAGGGCTGTTATCGATTAATTTAAAATTAATCGTTAACTTTTGAAAAATTATCGATTAGTTAATCGATAATTTCGATTAAAGTCAAAAATAGAAATGTATGACCTCATTAAACTGAACATTTCTCACGGACTTTGAACATTAAGAATATTTTGAACTAAATTTTATGACAATGTGTTGATACTTGATCGGATGTTTGTGCTGAAGGTGGTACTTCAGCGATGTATTTGATCCTTTAAAAGAGAATTGTTTATGGCAGTGAACACAGTAAAAATTTTCACCTTCTTCGACTTTGCCATCCGCAGTTAGCTTAAAAACAAAATTTTTGCTCAACTTTCTAGTTATATCTTTAATTTTAACTGCGGTGCCGCTGTCAGCCATTTTTTAGTTGATGTCTGCCGGTCCACATAAAGTAATAAAATAAATTATAATATTACGCGGGAGAAGTTTGTAAGTAAAAAAATATATAAATTATTATTAATTATTAATAATTAATTATTTATTAATACAAAAAAATTAAAATTTTATAAATATTTTCTTTAATTTTAATCGAATTTTTATCGATTAAAATAATTTTAATTGATACAAATTGTTAACGATTAATCGAGAAATTAATCGTTAATTTCCGCAGCCCTAAATATAACCTATGTATTTCAGAGACCACTGGTCCTAACGACGCAAGGACAGCCTATCAGGACGTGGATTTTACAACGCTTGACGGGTAAGTAACATTACCTTTTTACTAGGGCTGTTATCGATTAATTTAAATTTAATCGTTAACTTTTGAAAAATTATCGATTAATTAATCGATAATTTAGATTAAAACCAAAAATAGAAATTTATGACGTCATTAAACTGAACATTTCTCACGGACATTGAAAATTAAGAATATTTTGAACTAAATTTCATGACAATGTATTGATACTTGATTTGTGCTGAAGGTGGTGCGTCAGCGATGTATTTGATCCTTTAAAAGAGAATTGTTTATGGCAGTGGACACAGTAAACGTTTTCACCATGTTCGACTTTGCCATCCGCAGTTAGCTTAAAAACAACATATTTGCTCAACTTTCTAGTTATATGTTTAAATTTAACTGCGCTGATGCTGTCAGCAGGGCCGTCTTAACGCATAGGCCCGTTGGGCATTTGCCCGGGGGCCCACGAGCATATGGGCCCCATGGGAATATGTTTATTTATATATATTATGTATATTCATTTTTTATTCCTGCGGGGGAAGGGCCCAACACTATTTCTTTGCCCGGGGGCCCAAAATGGTGTAAAGACGGCTCTGGCTGACAGCCATTTTATAGTTGACGTCTGCCGGTCAACATAGATTAATAAAATAAATTTTAATATTACGCGGGAGATGTTTGTACGTATACAAAATATATAAATTATTATTAATTATTAATATTTTATTATTTATTACTAAAAAAAATTAAAAATATTATAAATATTTTCTTAAATTTTAATCGAATTTTTATCGATTAAAATTATTTTAATCGATATTTAATCGATAAAAATTTTAACGATTAATCGAGAAATTAATCGATAATTTCCACAGCCCTACTTTTTACCAAATGTAACATTATCTTTTATTTACTGTAAAAAAACGTCATATCTACTGCAAAATTACCTTATTATCTACTGCAAGACTGACTTCTTATCTAGAGTAACATTAACCTTCTTATGCCAGTGTGTGGGGAGTGGGGTGGGGGGGGGGTAAGGTGAGTTATGAAACGTGAAAAACCGCAACCCCACACCTCCCACCCCCAAAAAATTAAACCTCGGTTGAAGCACAAACAAGTCATATTTTATCACATATATATTTTTTTAATATTTACTACGTGCTTCCACAGTCCACACAGAGCCCAATAGTGGGCCACATTTTGTCCGCGGGCCGCAATTTGAACTCTTGCCCTGATTTATGCTGTTCAAGTCTTATCTCGTGTCTTTTCTGATAAAACGTCATGCAATGTTTCTAGCATCTCTAACTCTGGTGATATAACGATGCATATTTGGCTACTTCTAACCTGAGTACTTTCACAATGTATTTTCCAGTGGTCCCTATTTGTCGATTGGTTCTTGTGTTTATGACGTAACCTTTGTCTAGTCGCCGAGTTATTTCGGATATATCCGCCATGCCGGATCTCCCACGTGGGGCGGCGCTCGTCCCCATACGGTTGCCATGGTGGCTCGTGTTTGCTTACAGTGTAGAGTCGGGAAAACAAACTCTCCACGGCGTCGACTCCGGCTTTGTTTACATCAGACGTCATAACGATGTGTCTTCCTGTGCGTCTTTTGTTCGTGACGCACGTCGCGAATGGTCTCCCCTGTTAGCGCTGACAATTGTAACATCTCAGACGAGGGGCCCGCGAGGGAACAAACTGAAATGCTACCGTCACTAACAGATGTATACAACTTACACCTGTTCAACACCTTCAGCTACTACTTCCCCTCCAGCTTCGTGTCCTACCGTTGGGATTAAGCCAACGGTTCTAATGTTACGGTGTTATATTTACGGTAACCGAGTGACATTCCTTACGAGTTTTTACTTTTAACTTTTTTAAAAAATCTATTTTTTTATGAACTTGAGAATTGATTCGGCCTTTTGGCAAATTTTCTTGAAGTCATTTTGAGCACAGCAAGTCCTCAAACTCACTGATGTACATGACGGGTGTGCTTTAGTATCACAGACGATGGAGATACCTTTAACGAAAGGTTTAGACTTACGGGATAAAAATACCGTTTCTTTTCATGAGTCCCCTGGGCCATGAAATAGCCATTTAACGAGACCGTTGGAGGGTTTCTCGTGATCTTAAGGCTACATTTACATAATCTGTTTCAATCTTGAAATTTTTACTTTCACAGCTGTTCACATCGTCACCATTCCTACTCCCAATAAAAGATACAATGTACCTTTATAGAGTTTATAGAGTTTATAGAGTTTATAGAGTTTATAGAGTTTATAGAGTTTATAGAGTTTATAGAGTTTATAGAGTTTGTTTGTTTGTGTGTGTGTGTATATATATATGGGTGTGTGTGTGTGGGGTGTGTGTGTGTGTTTGTGTGTGTGTGTGTGTTTGTGTGGGTGTGTGTTTGTGTGTGTGGGTGTGTGTGTGTGTGTGTGTATTTGTATAAATATAGGTGTGTGGGTGTTCGTTTTTTCTTGAACTAACTTTAGATGCCATGTGGATTAAGTGATTAAGTATAATGGCTTGAAGATTAAGTCCAGCCATGACTTGAAGATTAAGTCCGGCCAAGGATTGTTGAAGGAAATATTACTTTCGTTTTTGTCAAGACATTTGTTGTCATACAAAGAGGAAGAGTTGGGGGGGGGGTAACTATTAGAATTATATCAGTAAAAAGGGACTTATGTCGGTGTATTGATGGGGACCTTTTTGTCGGGGTCGATACTCTTATCGCAGGGATCAGGTCCTAGCTGAAGGTGTCCTTGACCTACAGATAGTATCAATTAAAGGCAACTCATAACGTAGCCTCTAGCCATACATAGTGCTGGAAGCCTTGCAGAGTTGGATGCGATCATACATAGTGCTGGAAGCCTTGCAGAGTTGGATGCGATCATACATAGTGCTGGAAGCCTTGCAGAGTTGGATGCGATCATACATAGTGCTGGAAGCCTTGCAGAGTTGGATGCGATCATACATAGTGCTGGAAGCCTTGCAGAGTTGGATGCGATCATACATAGTGCTGGAAGCCTTGCAGAGTTGGATGCGATCATACATAGTGCTGGAAGCCTTGCAGAGTTGGATGCGATCATACATAGTGCTGGAAGCCTTGCAGAGTTGGATGCGATCATACATAGTGCTGGAAGCCTTGCAGAGTTGGATGCGATCATACATAGTGCTGGAAGCCTTGCAGAGTTGGATGCGATCATACATAGTGCTGGAAGCCTTGCAGAGTTGGATGCGATCATACATAGTGCTGGAAGCCTTGCAGAGTTGGATGCGATCATACATAGTGCTGGAAGCCTTGCAGAGTTGGATGCGATCAGACATAGTGCTGGAAGCCTTGCAGAGTTGGATGCGATTTAACGAACAAAAATTGTCATAAAGTTGTTATTTCCGTTTAATTTTTTATTAAGAATTTGTTATTTTCATTAAGTTGTTATTGTTACAAAATTGTTATCATAAAGTTATTATTGTTATAAACATTTTGATGTCATAAAGTTGTTATAGTCATAAAGATGTTATAGTCATAAAGTTGTTATAGTCATAAAGATGTTATAGTCATAAAGATGTTAAAGTCTTAAAGTTGTTATTTTCATAAAGTCATTGTTGTAATAAAATTTTTACTGTCATAAAGTTATTATTATCATTGTTATTGTTGACCCACTTTCCCACTGTCCGAGACACAGAACCACTGATACATTTATAACGACTACCGCAACTGCCTAAACGAAATACCAGTTGTCTCCGTCTAGTCACGTGGTTAGAGGTGAGAAATGTGGAATACCTGGGCGACACGGCCAGGAGAAAGTTTACTGTCTAGAATGTTCCGACGTCTGCCAACAAATGTAGAGGTCGAGAAATGGCCGTGTGTGGCATTCACCTGTCTCAAACACTCGAAACTTGATTGTCGTGAGGTCAGATGTGGGCAAAGATGGTTCCCTGGTTAGGATGGTGTGTTGCTAAATATGGTTTGCTGGTTAGGATTGTTTGTTGCTAGAGATGGTTCGCTGGTTAGGATGGTTTGTTGCTAGAGATGGTTCGTTGGTTAGGGTGGTATGTGCCAAGACGCTGTGTCTTGATTCTAGAAGGTGAGAGATCTAGTTATGTCCAAAATAAAAGTTGTTTTCATTGTTATCACCTAATACTGACCTATACACAGTTGTTGGTTCTTAATAGTTTTGTTATCACCTAATACTGACCTATGACCTATACATAGTTTTTGGTTCTTAATAGTCTTGTTATCACCTAATGCTGACCTATACACAGTTGTTGGTTCTGAATAGTTTTGTTATCACCTAATACTGACCTATACACAGTTGTTGGTTCTTAATAGTTTTGTTATCACCTAATACTGACCTATGACCTATACATAGTTTTTGGTTCTTAATAGTCTTGTTATCACCTAATGCTGACCTATACACAGTTGTTGGTTCTGAATAGTTTTCTGTTGTATTGTGATCTCAGTTCTTAAATCCAGGAAAAGTTTTCCCGCCAAGTAAGATGACAAGTTGTGTGGCGGTGGGGGTGGGGCAGAGTTCTCATCATCAGCTACGCCTTTGAGAGTAACCCCCCCCCCGAAAAAAAAGACACAAGGCGTTTTGCTAGACTCCACTTAAAAATGAAATCTCTAAAAGCCGGCGTGTGTTAAGACAAGCCACCTTTGGGAGCAGGTTTAATGGCCCGGGGGGCGACCGCTAACTCGCCCCTCATGGCAGGCTCATCAAGGACTAGTCTCTGCGTTTCCTCTCTAGACGGTTCCCGTTTCCCTGGCACCGGAGGTGGAAACGTGGCCAGGACATTTGCCTTATAGATTGCTCCGGTCTTTGTTGCCTGGTTGGAATTGTTTCAAGTGGAACGCGTTAAAGATATTCATTTCTAAGACAGGGAAACGTCATAACCTATTCGGTCATTGCTATTTTAAGGGATTGAGGTCAAACTGTTCTTAAATATCCGTAACAACAACAGTGTATTTTGATACATTGATCTCACTGAAAACTATCTTCTAGGTGCAAGTTTTTGTGCAAACAAATATTTCTTTACACGTTGTTTATGTGCTGAGTAAATTAGTAAAATGCAGAGGACTAATGGAATTAAGTCTAAACATTTTTAAAGATGAGTGTAAACGGTCGTTCGATAGTCTTAAATACTAGTCCTAGTCCCAGTATTAGCTATTAGTAGGCTGGTATTAACTTATAAAAATTAAATATTAATTGTTTTTTTTCTTGGTCCTTATAAAAATATAGGGAGTGTCTATTGGTATTCGAGTACCAATAGCAGGTCCCCGCGGCTGAGGCTATTTGTAGTCAGTTATTTATAGCATCCAATGGGATTACAGGAACAATAAATTGCTACTAATATAGCCTTTTAAAATTGCCCAAATGTACCGAACTTCTTTGGTCTCATGAAAGAGAGTTGGACTGGTTAACTGAATGTTGAAGACCAATCATGGGTTCCATTTTCGGCTGAGCCTAATAGATTTTTTTTTCCTTTTCTTACAAAAATTCTTATACATTAATTACGATTAAATTAGATCTTTTAGTTTTAGGGTCAGGGTTAGGGTTAGTTGTCCATTTTTGACATTAAAATAGAAAAACAAATTTATAATATAGGGACTAAAACTAATGATATGAAATATCAATTTAATATTCTTATAATTACGATTTAATTAGAACTATTAGTTTTTTTTAGGGTTAGGGTTAGTTGTCTATTTTATTAATTTATACATTAAAATAGAAAAACAAAAATTTTAATATAGGAACTAAAACTAATTAAATCAATTTAACATTCTTATAATTACAATTAAATTGGAGCTTTTAGTTTTAGGGTCAAGGTTAGGTTTAGTTGTCTATTTTTTACATTCAAACATTACATCAAACTCAGAATATCACCTAGTTGCAGTTTTATTAACAATTAGTAATAGCGAACTACCAATAGCCGACAACCGGAAATGGCTACTGGTAGTCAACTACCAATAGCCGCAGCCAAATTATATGCCTTAATATTTATTATAAGTACAGCAGTAGTATTAGGATAAATACAGCAGTAGGATTGGGATAATTACAGCAGTAGTATTAGGAAAATTACAGCAGTAATATTATGATAAAATAGTATTAATAAAAAACAAGAACCAATGAGCCAATGAACCAATGAGCCAATGAGCCAATGAACCAATGAGCCAATGAACCAATGAACCAATGAACCAATGAGCCAATGAACCAATGAGCCAATGAACCAATGAGCCAATTAACCTTGCCACTGAAACATTTAAACAATTCATAAGCCCGAGGACGTTCTATTTTACATAATATAATTTATCGTTGAATATAACCTTACATTTTTATTAACATTCAGTATAAGTAAACTTTTGAACACGTTTTAGTCAACGTTAATGATACCATTCGTTGAAACAGTAATGAACAAATATTTACAAGTTGACCCCTCGGTACCTCCGGAAGTTACCGATTTATAAATAGATTATATTAATATATTTCCCTTTGGAAATGACAAGCCCTGTGGCTATAGTCGTTTTGACCAAAAAAATTGATTATCGCTGGAACAATGAGCAGACTGTCTATCAATTATTAGATCATGTCTAATAATGTGTAACATTGTGCGGCTGTATATGGACGAGATTTGAGAAATGGCATATTTAGATAATTGTGATCTTATCTGAGTACTTGTACGACACACTCGAGGGAGAAACATGTCTGATGATGGATGCGACTCATCTCGCCATGCACTAGGGACAATGGATGCGACTCATCTCGCCATGCACTAGGGACAATGGATGCGACTCATCTCGCCATGCACTAGGGACAGCAACTTGGTCAACATTTAGAGTGAGGTCTACTGGAGTTCAAACTACACTGGTATCGAATACTGCACTCAACAGTGTTGGTATCGTACGGAATACTGCACTCAACAGTGTTGGTATCGTACTGAATACTGCACTCAACAGTGTTGGTATCGTACTGAATACTGCACTCAACAGTGTTGGTATCGTACGTAATATTGCATTCAACAGTGTTGGTATCGTACTGAATACTGCACTCAACAGTGTTGGTATCGTACGGAATACTGCATTCAACAGTGTTGGTATCGTACTGAATACTGCACTCAACAGTGTTGGTATCGTACTGAATACTGCACTCAACAGTGTTGGTATCGTACGGAATACTGCATTCAACAGTGTTGGTATCGTACTGAATACTGCACTCAACAGTGTTGGTATCGTACTGAATACTTCACTCAACAGTGTTGGTATCGTACGGAATACTGCATTCAACAGTGTTGGTATCGTACTGAATACTGCACTCAACAGTGTTGGTATCGTACTGAATACTGCACTCAACAGTGTTGGTATCGTAAGGAATACTGCACTCAACAGTGTTGGTATCGTACGGAATACTGCATTCAACAGTGTTGGTATCGTACTGAATACTGCACTCAACAGTGTTGGTATCGTACTGAATACTGCACTCAACAGTGTTGGTATCGTACTGAATACTGCACTCAACAGTGTTGGTATCGTACTGAATACTGCACTCAACAGTGTTGGTATCGAATACTGCACTCAACAGTGTTGGTATCGTACGGAATACTGCACTCAACAGTGTTGGTATCGTACGGAATACTGCACTCAACAGTGTTGGTATCGTACGGAATACTGCACTCAACAGTGTTGGTATCGTACGGAATACTGCACTCAACAGTGTTGGTATCGTACGGAATACTGCACTCAACAGTGTTGGTATCGTACTGAATACTGCACTCAACAGTGTTGGTATCGTACTGAATACTGCACTCAACAGTGTTGGTATCGTACGGAATACTGCACTCAACAGTGTTGGTATCGTACTGAATACTGCACTCAACAGTGTTGGTATCGTACGGAATACTGCACTCAACAGTGTTGGTATCGTACGGAATACTGCACTCAACAGTGTTGGTATCGTACGGAATACTGCACTCAACAGTGTTGGTATCGTACGGAATACTGCACTCAACAGTGTTGGTATCGTACGGAATACTGCACTCAACAGTGTTGGTATCGTATGGAATACTGCACTCAACAGTGTTGGTATCGTACTGAATACTGCACTCAACAGTGTTGGTATCGTACTGAATACTGCACTCAACAGTGTTGGTATCGTACTGAATACTACACTCAACAGTGTTGGTATCGTACTGAATACTGCACTCAACAGTGTTGGTATCGTACTGAATACTGCACTCAACAGTGTTGGTATCGTACTGAATACTGCACTCAACAGTGTTGGTATCGTACTGAATACTGCACTCAACAGTGTTGGTATCGTACGGAATACTGCACTCAACAGTGTTGGTATCGTACGGAATACTGCACTCAACAGTGTTGGTATCGTACTGAATACTGCACTCAACAGTGTTGGTATCGTACTGAATACTGCACTCAACAGTGTTGGTATCGTACGGAATACTGCACTCAACAGTGTTGGTATCGTACGGAATACTGCATTCAACAGTGTTGGTATCGTACGGAATACTGCACTCAACAGTGTTGGTATCGTACGGAATACTGCATTCAACAGTGTTGGTATCGTACGACACACTACCCGAACTTACATTTAGATGCAGCACAATTTCAGGTTACCTGTTGATGTCTCAATGAATCTTATATTGTGATGGGGGTTGGGGTCAAGAAATCAGTGTTGTTGGTGGGGGCTATGGGTCAGTGAATCAGTTCATGTGATTGGGGTTATGGGTCAGTCAATCAGTTCTTGAGATGGGGGTTATGGGTCAGTGATCCAGTTCATGTGATGGGGTTAGGGGTCAGTGAATCAGTTCTTATGATGAGGTTATGGGTCAGTGAATCAGCTCTTGTGATGTGGGTTATGGGTCAGTGAATCAGTTCATGTGATGGGGTTATGGGTCAGTGAATCAGTTCATGTGATGGGGTTATGGGTCAGTGAATCAGTTCATGTGATGGGGTTATGGGTCAGTGAATCAGTTCATGTGATGGGGTTATGGGTCAGTGAATCAGTTCATGTGATGGGGTTATGGGTCAGTGAATCAGTTCATGTGATGTGGGTTATGGGTCAGTGAATCAGTTCTCGTTATGTGGGTTATGGGTCAGTGAATCAGTTCTCGTTATGTGGGTTATGGGTCAGTGAATCAGTTCGTGTAACCCCTGTCGCCTATGCCTACATTGTAACCCCTGTACGCTGTGGGGAAGGTTGTTGTTGGATGCTACGCTCCTGTCGCCTGCCTACATTGTAACTCCTGTACGCTGTGGGGAAGGTTGTTGTTGGATGCTACGCTCCTGTCGCCTGCCTACATTGTAACCCCTGTACGCTGTGGGGAATGTTGTTGTTGGATGCTACGCTCCTGTCGCCTGCCTACATTGTAACTCCTGTACGCTGTGGGGAAGGTTGTTGTTGGATGCTACGCTCCTGTCGCCTGCCTACATTGTAACCCCTGTACGCTGTGGGGAAGGTTGTTGTTGGATGCTACGCTCCTGTCGCCTGCCTACATTGTAACCCCTGTACGCTGTGGGGAAGGTTGTTGTTGGATGCTACGCTCCTGTCGCCTGCCTACATTGTAACCCCTGTACGCTGTGGGGAAGGTTGTTGTTGGATGCTACGCTCCTGTCGCCTGCCTACATTGTAACTCCTGTACGCTGTGGGGAAGGTTGTTGTTGGATGCTACGCTCCTGTCGCCTGCCTACATTGTAACCCCTGTACGCTGTGGGGAATGTTGTTGTTGGATGCTACGCTCCTGTCGCCTGCCTACATTGTAACTCCTGTACGCTGTGGGGAAGGTTGTTGTTGGATGCTACGCTCCTGTCGCCTGCCTACATTGTAACCCCTGTACGCTGTGGGGAAGGTTGTTGTTGGATGCTACGCTCCTGTCGCCTGCCTACATTGTAACCCCTGTACGCTGTGGGGAAGGTTGTTGTTGGATGCTACGCTCCTGTCGCCTGCCTACATTGTAACTCCTGTACGCTGTGGGGAAGGTTGTTGTTGGATGCTACGCTCCTGTCGCCTGCCTACATTGTAACCCCTGTACGCTGTGGGGAAGGTTGGTGGGAGGCGCAGTTTGTGTTAGGTGGGGGAGGGGGAGGGCAGCAGATCTGAGTGGTCTGAGAGGCAAGACAGTCAGGTACATCAGACCTGAGGAAAACCGCCAGATTAAAACGGCATAATCTTGATGGGGGATCTAAATTTGAAAGCTCCGCCCGAATAAAGAAAGCATTGTGATTATTTGCTGGAATCACATCAAGGACTGGGTGCCATGGAATATTGGACACAATTAACGCTGAGCGTTGGACGCTAGATTATAATTGTATGATAACATAATATTGTTAGGTGCCACTAGATTATAATAATATGATAACATAATCTAGTGTTTGTTGCCACTAGATTATAATAATATGATAACATAATCTTGAGTTAGTTGCCACTAGATTATAATTATATGATAACATAATCTTCAGTTAGTTGCCACTAGATTATAATTATATGATAACATAATCCTAAGTTAGTTGCAACTAGATTATAATTATATGATAACATAATCTGGAGTTAGTTGCCACTAGATTATAATTATATGATAACATAATCTTGAGTTAGTTGCCACTAGATTTTTTTTATATGATAACATAATCCTAGGTTAGTTGCAACTAGATTATAATTATATGATAATATAATCTTAAGTTAGTTGCCAAGATTATAATTATATGATAACATTATCCTACGTTAGTTGCCAAGATTATAATTATATGATAACATAATCTTGAGTTAGTTGCCACAAGATTATAATTGTATGATAACATAATATTGAGTTAGTTTCCACTAGATTATAATTATATGATAACATAATCTTGAGTTAGTTGCCACTAGATTATAATTATATGATAACATAATCTTGAGTTAGTTGCCACTAGATTATAACTATATGATAACATAATCTAGTGTTAGTTGCCACTAGATTATAATTATATGATAACATAATCTTGAGTTAGTTGCCACTAGATTATAATTATATGATAATATAATCTTGAGTTAGTTGCCACTAGATTATAATTATATGATAACATAATCCTAAGTTAGCTGCATAGATTATAATTATATGATAACATAATCTTGATTTAGTTACCACTAGATTATAATTATATGTTAACATAATCTTGTGTTAGTTGCCACTAGATTATTATTATATGATGACATAATCTTGAGTTAGTTGCCACTAGATTATAATTATATGATAACATAATCTTGAGTTAGTTGCCACTACATTATAATTATATGATAACATAATCTTGAGTTAGTTGCCACTAGATTATAATTATATGATAACATAATCTTGAGTTAGTTGCCACTAGATTATAATTATATGATAACATAATCTTGAATTGGTTGCCACTAGATTATAATTATATGATAACATAATCTTGAGTTAGTTGCCACTAGATTATAATAATATGATAACATAATCTAGTGTTTGTTGCCACTAGATTATAATAATATGATAACATAATCTTGAGTTAGTTGCCACTAGATTATAATTATATGATAACATAATCTTGAGTTAGTTGCCACTAGATTATAATTATATGATAACATAATCCTAAGTTAGTTGCAACTAGAATATAATTATATGATAACATAATCTGGAGTTAGTTGCCACTAGATTATAATTATATGATAACATAATCTTGAGTTAGTTGCCACTAGATTTTTTTTATATGATAACATAATCCTAGGTTAGTTGCAACTAGATTATAATTATATGATAATATAATCTTAAGTTAGTTGCCAAGATTATAATTATATGATAACATTATCCTACGTTAGTTGCCAAGATTATAATTATATGATAACATAATCTTGAGTTAGTTGCCACAAGATTATAATTGTATGATAACATAATATTGAGTTAGTTTCCACTAGATTATAATTATATGATAACATAATCTTGAGTTAGTTGCCACTAGATTATAATTATATGATAACATAATCTTGAGTTAGTTGCCACTAGATTATAACTATATGATAACATAATCTAGTGTTAGTTGCCACTAGATTATAATTATATGATAACATAATCTTGAGTTAGTTGCCACTAGATTATAATTATATGATAATATAATCTTGAGTTAGTTGCCACTAGATTATAATTATATGATAACATAATCCTAAGTTAGCTGCATAGATTATAATTATATGATAACATAATCTTGATTTAGTTACCACTAGATTATAATTATATGTTAACATAATCTTGTGTTAGTTGCCACTAGATTATAATTATATGATAACATAATCTTGAGTTAGTTGCCACTAGATTATAATTATATGATAACATAATCTTGAGTTAGTTGCCACTAGATTATAATTATATGATAACATAATCTTGAGTTAGTTGCCACTAGATTATAATTATATGATAACATAATCTTGAGTTAGTTGCCACTAGATTATAATTATATGATAACATAATCTTGAATTGGTTGCCACTAGATTATAATTATATGATAACATAATCTTGAGTTAGTTGCCACTAGATTATAATTATATGATAACATAATCTTGAGTTAGTTGCCACTAGATTATAATTATATGATAACATAATCTTGAGTTAGTTGCCACTAGATTATAATTATATGATAACATAATCTTGAGTTAGTTGCCTCAAGATTAAAATTATATGATAACATAATATTGAGTTAGTTGCCACTAGATTATAATTATGTGATAACATAATCTTGAGTTAGTTGCCACTAGATTATAATTATACGATAACATAATCTAGTGTTAGTTGCCACTAGATTATAATTATATGATAACATAATCTTGAGTTAGTTTCCACTAGATTATAATTATATGGTAATATAATCTTGAGTTAGTTGCCACTATATTATAATTATATGATAACATAATCCTAAGTTAGTTGCATAGATTATAATTATATGATAACATAATCTTGATTTAGTTGCCACTAGATTATAATTATATGATAACATAATTTTGTTTTAGTTGCCACTAGATTATTATTATATGATAACATAATCTTGAGTTAGTTGCCACTAGATTATAATTATATGATAACATAATCTTGAGTTAGTTGCCACTAGATTATAATTATATGATAACATAATCTTGTTAGGTGCCACTAGGTTATAATTATATGATAACATAATCTTGAGTTAGTTGCCACTAGATTATAATTATATGATAACATAATCTTGAGTTAGTTGCCACTAGATTATAATTATATGATAACATAATCTTGTTAGGTGCCACTAGGTTATAATTATATGATAACATAATCTTGAGCTAGTTGCCACTAGATTATAATTATATGATAACATAATCTTGAGTTAGTTGCCACTAGATTATAATTATATGATAACATAATCTTGAGTTAGTTGCCACTAGATTATAATTATCAAGATTTTATTTTCCATAAAAATGCCCAACTGTTCAAACATCGATGTTTCCATCTGTCTCCTGGTGTACATAGGACCTCAGTAACGGTAGCTATCTGCACATCTCCCCATTAACCCTTCCATTCCCATCGATGTTTCCATCTGTCTCCTGGTGTATATAGGACCTCAGTAACGGTAGCTATCTGCACATCTCCCCATTAACCCTTCCATTCCCATCGATGTTTCCATCTGTCTCCTGGTGTATATAGGACCTCAGTAACGGTAGCTATCTGCACATCTCCCCATTAATCCTTCCATTCCCATCGATGTTTCCATCTGTCTCCTGGTGTATATAGGACCTCAGTAACGGTAGCTATCTGCACATCTCCCCATTAACCCTTCCATTCCCATCGATGTTTGCCTCTGTTCCCTGGTGTATATATAGGACCTCAGTAACGGTAGCTATCTGCACATCTCCCCATTAACCCTTCCATTCCCATCGATGTTTCCATCTGTCTCCTGGTGTATATAGGACCTCAGTAACGGTAGCTATCTGCACATCTCCCCATTAACCCTTCCATTCCCATCGATGTTTCCATCTGTCTCCTGGTGTATATAGGACCTCAGTAACGGTAGCTATCTGCACATCTCCCCATTAACCCTTCCATTCCCATCGATGTTTCCATCCGTCTCCTGGTGTATATATAGGACCTCAGTAACGGTAGCTATCTGCACATCTCCCATTAACCCTTCCATTCCCATCGATGTTTCCCTCTGTCTCCTGGTGTATATAGGACCTCTGTAACGGTAGCTATCTGCACATCTCCCCATTAACCCTTCCATTCCCATCGATGTTTCCATCTGTCTCCTGGTGTATATAGGACCTCAGTAACGGTAGCTATCTGCACATCTCCCCATTAACCCTTCCATTCCCATCGATGTTTCCATCCGTCTCCTGGTGTATATAGGACCTCAGTAACGGTAGCTATCTGCACATCTCCCCATTAACCCTTCCATTCCCATCGATGTTTCCCTCTGTCTCCTGGTGTATATAGGACCTCTGTAACGGTAGCTATCTGCACATCTCCCCATTAACCCTTCCATTCCCCTTACCAGCCAGTTTTTGTTTCTCTGAACGTCAAAAATTTGATATTCTTTGCTAACTAAATAACTCGTTCCCACCTTTAAAAAAACTGGCGACTAGCAATTAGTGAGTGCAATAAGTACGCTGTGAGATCTGTCCCCCCCCCCACGCCAGAACCACCACCTCGCTCGGCCCCTTCCTCAACATTTTAACATTTTCACCGGTGACTGGAGCTGAAGAACTCGGCATTGATACGCTCGAATGAAAACATTTTCCACATGGATGCCATTCAACAGAACCAGTGAATCTCTGCCACCTATCAGAGCCATCAGAGCCATTAGAGCTATCAGAGCCACTAGAGCTATCAGAGCCACTAAAGCTATCAGAGCCACCAAAGCTATCATAGCCACTAAAGCTATCAGAACCACTAAAGCTATCAGAACCACTAGAGCTATCAGAGCCATCAGAGCCACTAGAGCTATCAGGGCTACTGGAGCCACCAGAGCCACTAGAGCTATCAGAACCACTAGAGCTATCAGAGCCATCAGAGCCACTAGAGCCATCAGAGCCACTAGAGCCATCAGAGCCACTACAGCTATCAGAGCCACCAAAGCTATCAGAGCCGCTACAGCTATCAGAGCCCTAAAGCTATCAGAGCAACCAAAGCTATCAGAGCCACTAAAGCTATCAGAGCCACTAGAGCTATCAGAGTCACTAGAGATATCAGAGCAACTAAAGCTATCAGAGCCACTAGAGCTATCAGAGCCACTAAAGCTATCACAGCCACTAGAGCTATCAGAGCCACTAAAGCTATCACAGCCACTAGAGCTATCAGAGCCACTAAAGCTATCAGAGCCACTAAAGCTATCAGAGCCACTAAAGCTATCAGAGCCACTAGAGCTATCAGAGCCACTGGAGCTATCAGAGCCACTGGAGCCACCAGAGCCACTAGAGCTATCAGAGCCACTAGAGCCATCAGAGCCACTAGAGCTATCAGAGCCACTACAGCTATCAGAGCCACCAAAGCTATCAGAGCCGCTACAGCTATCAGAGCCTAAAGCTATCAGAGCAACCAAAGCCACCAGAGCCACTAGAGCTTTCAGAGCCACTAGAGCCATCAGAGCCACTAGAGCTATCAGAGCCACTAGAGCTATCAGAGCCACTAGAGCTATCAGAGCCACTAAAGCTATCAGAGCCACTAAAGCTATCAGAGCCACTAAAGCTATCAGAGCCACTAGTGCTATCAGAGCCACTAGAGCTATCAGAGCCACTACAGCTATCTGAGCCACTAGAGCTATCAGAGCCACTACAGCTATCAGAGCCACTACAGCTATCAGAGCAACCAAAGCTATCGGAGCCAACAGTTCTAAAAGAACCATAAGAACCAACAGAACTACCAGAGCCACTACAGCTATCATAGCTACCCAAGTTATAATAGGCACTAATTTCCTTTCCCGTGTTATATAAGACAGCACCTTGTGGTGTTGGTCCCGCTAGAGCAGTGATTCTCAATTGGTGGTCCGGCTAGAGCAGTGCTTCTCAATTGGTGGTCCGGCTAGAGCAGTGCTTCTCAATTGGTGGTCCGGCTAGAGCAGTGCTTCTCAATTGGTGGTCCAGCTACAGCAGTGCTTCTCAATTGGTGGTCCCGCTAGAGCAGTGCTTCTCAATTGGTGGTCCGGCTAGAGCAGTGCTTCTCAATTGGTGGTCCGGCTAGAGCAGTGCTTCTCAATTGGTGGTCCGGCTAGAGCAGTGCTTCTCAATTGGTGGTCCGGCTAGAGCAGTGCTTCTCAATTGGTGGTCCAGCTACAGCAGTGCTTCTCAATTGGTGGTCCCGCTAGAGCAGTGCTTCTCAATTGGTGGTCCGGCTAGAGCAGTGCTTCTCAATTGGTGGTCCGGCTAGAGCAGTGCTTCTCAATTGGTGGTCCGGCTAGAGCAGTGCTTCTCAATTGGTGGTCCAGCTACAGCAGTGCTTCTCAATTGGTGGTCCGGCTAGAGCAGTGCTTCTCAATTGGTGGTCCGGCTAGAGCAGTGCTTCTCAATTGGTGGTCCGGCTAGAGCAGTGCTTCTCAATTGGTGGTCCGGCTAGAGCAGTGCTTCTCAATTGGTGGTCCGGCTAGAGCAGTGCTTCTCAATTGGTGGTCCGGCTAGAGCAGTGCTTCTCAATTGGTGGTCCGGCTAGAGCAGTGCTTCTCAATTGGTGGTCCGGCTAGAGCAGTGCTTCTCAATTGGTGGTCCGGCTAGAGCAGTGCTTCTCAATTGGTGGTCCGGCTAGAGCAGTGCTTCTCAATTGGTGGTCCGGCTAGAGCAGTGCTTCTCAAATGGTGGTCCGGCTAGAGCAGTGCTTCTCAATTGGTGGTCCGGCTAGAGCAGTGCTTCTCAATTGGTGGTCCGGCTAGAGCAGTGCTTCTCAATTGGTGGTCCGGCTAGAGCAGTGCTTCTCAATTGGTGGTCCGGCTAGAGCAGTGCTTCTCAATTGGTGGTCCGGCTAGAGCAGTGCTTCTCAATTGGTGGTCCGGCTAGAGCAGTGCCTCTCAATTGGTGGTCCGGCTAGAGCAGTGCTTCTCAATTGGTGGTCCGGCTAGAGCAGTGCTTCTCAATTGGTGGTCCGCGGACCGGTGCCCTCTGTTAGACCATCCGCTGCCGGTCCGCGGGACATCCGCCGCCGGTCCGCAGAAGTAATCAAGAAAGGACAGAAAAATATAGTTATAATGCTCCATTTGAAACCTTTAATACACTATAGAATATGCAAATTCTCTCCCATTATCTGATTGAAGCACGCCTGGAGCCCCTATAGTCGTGAAGATATCAAGTAGCTAGTAAGCGACTTTTTCTGCTACTTTGCTTTTGAGAGGTTGCAATAATGCAAACTTCAAAATGATCCTGTGTCAGAATAAGTAGTCACAATGACAGACGAACAGAATATTATTGTCACTGCGTGGCACGATCCTTGCTACCACGTGCACGCCATCACACCAGAAGCGACAGATGGGCCGCTTACCGGGCAGTCTTCCAAAACCACATCAGGCTTTAGGCAAGGATTCCACGCCTCTGGGCAGTCTTCCACAACCACACTGGGCTTTGGCCAAGGATTCCACGCCACTTTGCGAGTTGGTGGTCCAAAGTAGGATCTACAATGCTAATTAAGGACATATGGATTTGGCATAGATATGTCGGCCAAAGTGCGAATTGGCCGGCCAATTCGCGAACTGGCCGCACTTCGGGCTTTGGCCGTAACATATACACGTTTTTCAAAATATTGCACCACATACTAAAAATTAAGATTAAGCATGAAGACAAAAAAGGTTCATATTTTGCGGATTAAACAGCACAATTTATCTTTTGGGGCATATGAATGTCGTGTCTTTATTCCGTAACAATTGGTGAATGACGTCATGTCTTAGTTTTGGGCTCACGAAGTTATTCATAAATGTTATTCTTTTCTGAATTGAAGAGTGTGTTTTTTTCTTTCAGAATATGTTACTAATCTGTTTGTGTCAAACTCTTTCTTTCGCGGTCCTCCAATATTTCCAGACTTACCTATCCGCCCCCACCGCCGTACCCCCCCCCCGGGTCAAACTTTATCTCCACTGTTGTTGTTTTTTCGGTCATCCACTTATCTCTGCTGACCTTGGTGACCTTGACCTCTGAGAGATCCTACGACCAGATTCTAAGACACAACAGATGTATGGGTCAGGTTTACTTGTGTGAGTGGATGGGACCCAGACTTTGGATTGGGACCTAGGTCAGTTCAAGCAATAAAAGTTTGATGTATTCTAGCGTTTCGCTATCTTGAGATACAGTCGGCTCAATGAGCTTTGACTACTGCCTCTCTTGATCATGGATTGCATTCAAGAGGGAGGCCGGGGGGGGGGTAATAGAACTTATAGGTCAAGTAACAAGACATTCTCTGTGTTCTGGTTAACAACTGTCTTTAATCACTCTATACAATCCACTGGGATCAACTGTACAATCAACCACCTAAGCAGCTTGTATGCTATCCACCCTGGTTACCTCTTGAACCGTACATTTATAGTCAGCTCTCCTCCATGTCCATGACCACGCACGCTTACAGTTCACATCACAAACCACGTGTTTCATTCTAGGTCAAGTCCTTGCATGCTCATACAATGTGAACACAACAACACGTCTCTCACATCTCCCTTCTAACAAAAAACAGATGAATGACCCAGACAATATCAATAAGAGAATAATACAATTAAAACATCAACAATAGAGTACATGAGTTCTACCTAACACTGAATCTTCAAATTGTACAGTTGATCCCAGTGGATTGTATAGAGTACATGAATTCTACCTAACACTGAATCTTCAAATTGTACAGTTGATCCCAGTGGATTGTATAGAGTACATGAATTCTACCTAACACTGAATCTTCAAATTGTACAGTTGATCCCAGTGGATTGTATAGAGTGAATAAAGACAGTTGTTAACCAGAACACAGTGTGTTTAAGTCTTGTTACTTGACATGCAAGATCTATTACATGGTGTCAGAAGTAAAGGACCTCAAGAGTATTTGAAGTACTGACGCCATAACTATTACATGGTGTCAGATGGACCTAATCCACCCACCACAACCACTGGAGCTAAATGGAAACACTGCAGACAACAGGAAGAGATTTAAGCAGTCTTTCCAGATTTAGAAGATAGCCAGTGGACTCGACACAAAAAGCAAAGAAGTGCAGAGCATGACACTGCTGCATGTAATAGGTCAGGAAGCGGTAGAAGTGTACAATACATTCCAATGGACTGGACAGGAATGTGCCGATTGTGACACATATGTTCATTCAGTGAAGTACTTGTTACGATATTCGAGAATTATTGTTTGCCAAGAAAGAATGTGACAGTCGAGAGACACGTGTTTTTCTCCAGAAAGCAGGTCAAGGTGAGGGAGAAATTTTATCACAGACCTTAAACCTAAAGCTAAGTCTTGTGAATTTGAAAATTTAACAGAGTCGCTAATAAAAGACAGAATTGTGGCTGGGGTAAATAATGAATATCTCAGGGCTAGACTACTGAGAGAATTAGACCTGAATTTAAACAAGGCTGAAATTATATGCAAAGCGGCGGAAACGTCAGAATGGCAACGCAAAGCTTTAAATGAAGAAAAGAATGTTCAAGCTGTGAACTCAAAGGCATGTGAGTAAATCAAGTGCGCATATGACAACTAGTCAACATGTCAAGCAATCTATAAGGTCAAGTACACACACAAAAGCAGGCAAATATAAATATTGTGGAAAGAACCATGAACCTAGAAGATGTCCTGCATAAGGGAAGTTATGCAACAACTGTGGAAAATTCAATCATTTTTCTGCTGTATGCAAATCAAAAAGTTTTTAAGTTGTCACCGTCAACAAAAAGATCGCGTGGACTATAGTCAAAAAACATTCTGCTTATGAAGTGTGTGCACGCAACAAGTGATGCATGGAGGGACGTCGTCACGATTGAACAGAGGCCAGTAGTGTTCACACTGGACACATGCGCAAAAGTAAACATTCTGCCACACAGATTGTTTAGTCAACTTAGAATGGGAAGAATGCAGAAATCAACAGCAAGGCTCACTACATACAGTGGGGGAAAATTGCCTGTTGTAGGCAAACATCAATCAAATGATCTGTGAAAGACAAGACAGAGTGTGTTAAAGTCTTGGTACTTGACCTGCTAGTTCTATTACAGGGGGTGGGAGAGATTTCGGCGCCCTGATTGAATCTACTTCCACGTCATCTAGCAATATCAAAACGATTTCCGTCTCAAATAACGGTGAATAACTCTTGGTTGTTCTGTCTTAGACTGCGCAGTTTTCTCAACAGTCGCTGGCTCCCATCATGGCGTTGACTATAACAGATTTGGTTTACAGTTTTCTGATCTAGAAAGTAGCATTTTGACGCCTTAACTTTAAAGTAACGTTTTGACACCTCAGCTTTAAAGTAACGTTTTGACACCTCAACTTTGAAGTGACATTTGACGCCTGAACTTTAAAGTGACGTGTTCACGCCTGAACTTTAAAGTGACGTGTTCACGCATCAAGCCATTGAGATGTGCCACAAGTAGTTCGTCCACCTGCTTCACTAATCACCGCCTGGGATGTCGTCACGTGTACATGACATGTACAACGGTACAAGACCTGAACGTGAGACCGTACACTGTGCGGACATATTGGACCGTGTTCCCACACCAGTCGCCTGACAAGATAAGCCGGACTGACATTCCCTGGTATCATGATACAATGATAGCTCCGCACCCGGCTCGACACTCCTATGGCAAGGTCCATTAAAGGATTAACTTCCAGGCACTGGTAACCTTTCCCCGTAGAGTAGACGCGGCTGTATTGTCTAGGGACATTCAGATGGACTCGGTGGCTAAACCTGGTATTGTTCACATCAATGGCTGGGAACTCGAGCTCTGTCCTTGCGACCTGGTTTTCCAATGGTATTTTACTCCCCGACATTTTCTCATGCAACAGACTGAATACGTGTCCTTATGTATCGTACTCTTTAACATTTTTTCTGGGAATTGTGAAATATATTTATTTGAGTTTATCACACGTTTTTATACACGAATATTGTTTGGTAATGCACCATTTGCACATGATGGCGGGGACCTGACATTTATCATTGAGTTTAGTAAAAGTTCAAGAAATTCAAGGACAGTTGCTCGTGAATGGGACATGTGACCATTAGACGAGGCGTGACCAATTGCAGATAACTCACGGCAAATACTTACAACACATGACACTCCAACCACAACATGAAGCCACCAAAAACCACAAAGAACCACCACAAACCACAAAGAACCACCAAAAACCACAAAGAACCACCACAAACCACAAAGAACCACCAAAAACCACAAAGAACCACCAAAAACCACAAAGAACCACCAAAAACCACAAGGAACTACCAAAAACCACAAGGAACCACCAAAAACCACAAAAAAACACAAAGAACCACCAAAATCCACATGGAACCACGAACAACCACATGGAACCACCAACAACCACATATAACCACGGCAAACACATGGAACCACTAACAACCACATGGAACCACGCCAAACACATGGAACCACCAACAACCACATGGAACCACGCCAGACACATGGAACCACCAACAACCACATGGAACAAGTTGTTCACCTAAGACAATCCCCACAATGACCTCCTAAAAGCCCGATCTTTCTTAAATCCTCTGCTTATGGTTGTCTTATAGTAACTTCCCCCCTCATCTCGCCCTCCTGCCCCCTCATCTCGCCCTCCTGCCCCTCATCTCGCCCTCCTGCCCCTCATCTCGCCCTCCTGCCCCTCATCTCGCCCTCCTGCCCCTCATCTCGCCCTCCTGCCCCTCATCTCGCCCTCCTGCCCCTCATCTCGCCCACCTGCCCTTCATCTCGCCCTCCTGCCCCTCATCTCGCCCTCCTGCCCCTCATCTCGCCCTCCTGCCCTTCATCTCGCCCACCTGCCCCTCATTTCGCCCTCCTGCCCCTCATTTCGCCCTCCTGCCCTTCATCTCGCCCTCCTGCCCCTCATCTCGCCCACTTGCCCCTCATTTCGCCATCCTGACCCTCATTTCGCCCTCCTGCCCTTCAACTCGCCCTCCTGCCCATCATTTCGCCCTCCTGCCCCTCATTTCGCCCTCCTGACCCTCATCTCGCCCTCCTGCCCCTCATTTCACCTACCTGCCCCTCATTTCGCCCTCCTGCCCCTCATTTCGCCCTCCTGCCCTTCATCTCGCCCTCCTGCCCCTCATCTCGCCCACCTGCCCCTCATCTCGCCCTCCTGCCCTTCATCTCGCCCTCCTGCCCTTCATCTCGCCCTCCTGCCCTTCATCTCGCCCTCATGCCCCTCATCTCGCCCTGCTGCCCCTCATCTCGCCCTCCTGCCCTTAATCTCGCCCTCCTGCCCTTCATATCACCCTCCTGCCCTTCATCTCGCCCTCCTGCTCGCTCCCAAACGCTCAATCTCCCAAACAAAAACGCGAGCAGGACGAGTTGCTGTGAGTGGCATCAGCTGTGAGCGCCGCACACTTTGCCTGGGGCGCCGTGCTCCCCACTGTGTGCGTGGTCCCCCCCCCCACAAGCTGTGAGTAACACTGACACAAGAGATTGCCCGCCGTTATTTGATCGTGGGAGGAGTGTGCAGAATAAAAATAACAAACCAATTAACATTCTCTTTCATTTTTTCTACCTTATCTCATCTTCTCGAGGCTTCACCGTGAAAACAAGACTCGTAGCTTTAACCGACATTCAAATATTGACTCTAAGTTTTAACCAACATTTTTATTTATAGAAATATGTGTTCTTGATGTTTTTTTTGTGTATTAACATTTTTTACGTAAAGATAATTACAAACTACAACCCTCCCCTCCCCCCTCATACACACACACACATACACACACACACCCATACACACACACATACACATACACACATACACACACACACATACACACACACACATACACACACACATATACACACAGACACACACAGACAAATTATCCAGAAATTGTAAAATTAATAGAATTTGAAAATTTGATAAGTTTGCCCTAATAGTGGTGTTTCACTAATAGATTTACAAATGTTGACTCCCAGCAACGCGGCTTTAAAAAAGATTAGCTTCCGCATCTTTCACTAAACTCGTGTTTTAATGGTGATTAATCTACACCTGCTAACTAACATTCACATCAAGCGACGCAGTTTTGTGTGTATATTCACATGAAGTGACGCAGTTTTGTGTGTATATTCACATGAAGTGACGCAGTCTTGTGTGTATATTCACATGAAGTGACGCAGTCTTGTGTGTATATTCACATGAAGCCACGCAGTCTTGTGTGTACATTCACACGAAGTGACGCAGTCTTGTGTGTACATTCACACGAAGTGACGCAGTCTTGTGTGTACATTCACACGAAGTGACGCAGTCTTGTGTGTACATTCACACGAAGTGACGCAGTCTTGTGTGTACATTCACACGAAGTGACGCAGTCTTGTGTGTACATTCACACGAAGTGACGCAGTCTTGTGTGTACATTCACACGAAGTGACGCAGTCTTGTGTGTATATTAACATAAAGTGACGCAGTCTTGTGTGTACATTCACATGAAGTGACGTAGTCTTGTGTGTATAGTCCTAGATTTTACCTCAAAAGTCTGAAATGTCATTAGTGCGCGTGTTGCATAAATCAATCAAGACATATTTTTCCAAGTTACCTCTGAGAAAAAATTCGACTCATGCAAAAAGCAGGACTCTAGCAATAGTAAACTACAGCCATTGAGAAATGTACAGATTGAAACACTTTACTACTACCATTGGTGCTGCTTGTTATAGATTCTGTGTCTAACAATTTGGTCTGGGACTCCTCTACTCAGTGGCGCCCTAAGTGGCGCTTTAAAAAAAATTGAGATTCATCATTTTTGCCAAGTACCCAACTTTTTTCTTGAAGGCAGTTGGCAAAAATTCTCTTCCTCTCAGTACGGCAGTAACTCTGACCACGCCCCTGACTCTGACCACGCCCTTTACTCTGACCATGCCCCTGACTGGAACTCATGATTTCATGTTGACAGACATTTTCATAACGGATCCTCACGTGACCATATAATATCAGATGACCTTGGAGATCTTTGCCCTTTGTCTTTCTTCTCCCACCTTATGAACATACTATGTGCCCACTGGCCCGTCTTTCCCAGCCGTCTCAAGTGGCCCCCCGCCCCCCACATCCACAACACTGACATCCAGTGGTAAGTGAAGTGTAATCGGAGCGATTGGTGTGCTGCGGGCCATGGGATGTTGTTTGGTAAAGTCCGCCCAATGGCTTGAAGCTATGTTTAACGTAAATATTGGGGGGAAATCAAGGAATGTTGGCATTTTATTTGTGCCCGACGGTTCGTCCCGAGAGTGTTCAGGAAATGCACACCTTGGGCAGGGCTCCTCTTTAATGATACCCAACACTAGCCGATATCAAGGGACGCTACAACGATTGGTCTTTGGTATCTATATCAGGTGGCTTTCTATCAGGTGGCTTTCTATGGACTGACTCGAAAATGTCATTGTTTTGATCCAACTTTCTTACATCAATAGACCCTCCCTCCCGACTGACGTAATCATGGCCAGAAGGGGGGGGGGAGTAGACGTTTTTCCCTTTAAATCCCTGACATTCCCGGGAAGTTATGACCAGAGCACGTGCGTGTCTTCTCGGTTTTATCTGAGGTCTTGATCTAACCAGGTCGTGACTTTACCCTTCTCAAACTTTCCTTTTGATGAATGCACGTGGCTTGATGCTGTGATCAAACTGTTACTCAATCGGCCTGGGGCTGTCTCTGTGAGCAAGTGGGTGGGGGGGCGGGGCTGAAGAAAAGTTATTAAGATCAACATGGCGCTCAGATCGGAAACTAGAGATAAATTTGAATGATCACGTGACTGGTCAAATTTTGTACAGTCTGTTGTGTCCAGTTATCGTTTAGTCTGATGGTTTATTTATAACGGTGATTCCCCTAAATACGACACGTTTCTTTCACTCGCTTCTGTTGAACTAACTTTTGAGGTTATTATGGGGTTGGTGCGGTGACAGTGTCACCGTCCTTCGATCTCTTCCATCCATGTTGACTGGCTCCCCCCGCCCCTTTGCCTCAACCACCGCCCCTGATGTTCCCCCCCTGCCTCCAACATCACTGATGTTCTCTCCCTTGTCTCCACCACCGCCACTGATGTTCTCTCCTTTGTCTCCACCATCGCCCCTCATGTTCTCTCCTCCTGCCTCCACCATCGCCCCTCATGTTCTCTCCTCCTGCCTCCACCATCGCCCCTCATGTTCTCTCCTCCTGCCTCCACAGCTCACACCAGGTGTCTCTGTCATCATACACCCAACTCCAGTTAACGATGGAACCTTACACAATTATTTTATTATAGGCCACAATTTGTGTCTATTTAACTCCTAAAGATAATACGCCGACAAAAAGCTTCTTAGAGCTTCTAGAACCATGTACACTATCTGCCCTCACACCTGTACCATGTACACTATCTGTTCTCACACCTGTACCATGTACACTATCTGTCCCCACACCCACCTGTACCATGTACACTATCTGCCCTCACACCTGTACCATGTACACTATCTGCCATCACACCTGTACCATGTACACTATTTGCCCTCACACCTGTACCATGTACAATATCTGCCATCACACATGTACCATGTACACTATCTGTCCTCACACCTGTACCATGTACACTATCTGTCCTCACACCTGTACCCTGTACACTATCTGTCCTCACACATGTACCATGTACACTATCTGCCCTCACACCTGTACCATGTACACTATCTGTCCTCACACATGTACCATGTACACTATCTGCCCTCACACCTGTGCCATGTACACTATCTGTCCTCACATCTGTACCATGTACACTATCTGCCCTCACACCTGTACCATGTACACTATCTGCCATCACACATGTACCATGTACACTATCCGTCCTCACACCTGTACCATGTACACTATCTGTCCTCACACCTGTACCATGTACACTATCTGTCCTTACACCTGTACCATGTACACTATTTGTCCTTACACCTGTACCATGTACACTATCTGTCCTCACGCCTGTATCATGTACACTATCTGTCCTCACACCTGTACCATGTACACTATCTGTCCTCACACCTGTACCCTGTACACTATCTGTCCTCACACATGTACCATGTACACTATCTGCCCTCACACCTGTACCATGTACACTATCTGTCCTCACACATGTACCATGTACACTATCTGCCCTCACACCTGTGCCATGTACACTATCTGTCCTCACATCTGTACCATGTACACTATCTGCCCTCACACCTGTACCATGTACACTATCTGCCATCACACATGTACCATGTACACTATCCGTCCTCACACCTGTACCATGTACACTATCTGTCCTCACACCTGTACCATGTACACTATCTGTCCTTACACCTGTACCATGTACACTATTTGTCCTTACACCTGTACCATGTACACTATCTGTCCTCACGCCTGTATCATGTACACTATCTGTCCTCACACCTGTACCATGTACACTATCTGTTCTCACACCTGTACAATGTACACTATCTGCCATCACACATGTACCATGTACACTATCTGCCATCACACATGTACCATGTACACTATCTGTCCTCATACATGTTCCATGTACACTATATGTCCTCACACCTGTACCATGTACACTATCTATCCTCACACCTGTACCATGTACACTATATGTCCTTACACCTGTACCATGTACACTATCCGTCCTCACACCTGTACCATGTACACTATCCGTCCTCACACCTGTACCATGTACACTATCTGTCCTCAAACCTGTACCATGTACACTATCTGTCCTTACACTTGTACCATGTACACTATTTGTCCTTACACCTGTACCATGTACACTATCTGTCCTCACGCCTGTATCATGTACACTATCTGTCCTCACACCTGTACCATGTACACTATCTGTTCTCACACCTGTATCATGTACACTATCTGTCCTCACACCTGTACCATGTACACTATCTATCCTCACACATGTATCATTCATACTATCTGTCCTCACACCTGTACCATGTACACTATCTGTCCTCACACCTGTACCATGTACACTATCTGTCCTCACACCTGTACCATGTACACTATCTTTCCTCACACCTGTACCATGTACACTATCTGCCCTCACACCTGTACCACGTACACTATCTGTCCTCACACCTGTACCATGTACACTATCTGTCCTCACACCTGTACCATGTACACTATCTGCCCTCAAACATGTTCTAGACTCCAAGAATCTCTGATTGAACGTGAGCACAAAGTTATTTCTTGTGGCTTCTTTAATAACCACTCACCCCCACCACGCCACTCACCCCCACCACGCCACTCACCCCCATCACGCCACTCACCCCACCACGCCACTCACCCCATCACGCCATTCACATCACTCACCCCCACCACGCCATTCACATCTTCCCCCCCCCATCACGCCATTCACCTCCCCCCATCACGCCATTCACTTCCCCCCATCACGCCATTCACCTGCCCCCAATCATGCCATTCACATCTCCCCCCCCCCACCACGCCAGTCACCTCCCACACACTTAGACCTGACCTGATTCCCTTGCAAGGTTGTCGTGGTTATGTAGATGTTTGAAGGAAATGGTTTTCACACATTCCTTTGATCCTATCACTCGTCACAATGTCTCACAACACGCAGCTAGTGGCGGTGTTTTTTTACATTTTTGGGTGTCTTATTACCTGTGTTATCACATTGCTTTCTCTAATGATCACCCCCACCCTCGGCCTGCCCCCACCTCGGCCTGCCCCCCCCCTCGGCCTGCCCCCCACCCTCGGCCTGCCCCCCACCCTCGGCCTGCCCCCACCCTCGGCCTTTCCCCCCACCCTCGGCCTGCCCCCACCCTTGGCCTGCCCCCACCCTCGGCCTGCCCCCCACCCTCGGCCTGCCCCCACCCTTGGCCTGCCCCCACCCTTGGCCTGCCCCCCACCCTCGGCCTGCCCCCACCCTGGGCCTGCCCCCCACCCTCGGCCTGCCCCCCCACCCTCGGCCTTTCCCCCACCCTTGGCCTGCCCCCACCCTCGGCCTGCGCCCCACCCTCGGCCTGCCTATTTATTTTGATTCATTTCAGAAACTATATTTGCTACGAATTCACACAACAGAATTCACTCCATTTAAAAAATAATTAAAAAACTAAAAACATGACAATGAAACGGATTTTCTTTTTATAGTATCAACCTAAAGTATAAAATTTTAAATATGAAAATGATTTTTTGTATTTGAAGGAAACAAAATCTCAGAAAATTTTTGTTGTTTTTTTCTCATGGCTGATTCTCCACAGGGAATGTGGTGAAGTTTACAACAAAAACTGAAATCAAGTAAATCTCCACCATGCTAAAGTGACTCCTATTTCTCTGTTGACAGTGTCCTCATAGTTGGCGGAGACGGATTTTACTCGGAGGTCGTCACAGCCCTGGTGCTCAGACAGCAACAGGCCAATGGAATCAATGCTGATGACCCGGAAGCGACCTTGATGCCGTTGACCTTTCCAGTCGGCATTATTCCAGGTGGATCTGGAAACTACGTCGTCAAATATTTACACGGAACTACGGACCCTGTCACTGCCGCCATCAAAATAGTTTTAGGTAAGAGTTACATCCCCCTGAATCCCGTAGACCTAATTTAACCAGCCATGTGGAACTAATGTATCATGTGTCCAGCCATGTGGAACTATTTCTTTCTTATGTGTCCAACCATGTGGATCTATTTCTGTCTCATGTGTCCAGCCATGTGGAACTAGTTCTGTCTCATGTGTCCAGCCATGTGGAACCAATTCTTTCTTATGTGTCCAGCCATGTGGACCTCATTCTGTCGCATGTGTCCAGCCATGTGGAACTAAGACTTTCTTATGTGTCCAGCCATGTGGAACTAGTTATGTCTCATGTGTCCAGCCATGTGGAACTAGTTCTGTCTCATGTATCCAGCCATGTGGAACTAATTCTTTCTTATGTGTCCAGTCATGTGGAACTAATTCTGTCTCATGTGTCCAGCCATATGGAACTAGTTCTTTCTTATGTGTCCAGCCATGTGGAACTAATGCTTTCTTATGTGTCCAGCCATGTGGAACTAATTCCGTCTCATGTGTCCAGCCATGTGGAACTAATTCTGTCTCATGTGTCCAGCCATGTGGAACTAGTTCTGTGTTATGTGTCCAGCCATGTGGAAATATTTATGTCTCATGTGCCCAGTCATGTGGAACTAGTTCTGTCTTATGAGTTTACTTTGCCATGGTAACATGTTGACTTCCATTTTCTTCAGGTAAAACCACAGCAACGAACATTGTTAGTTTACATCAGGGGAGCAAACTCCAGGCCTACGCTGGTCTTTTGTTGGGCTTCGGACTTTTCGGCGATATGATGTACATATGTGAGAAATACAGATGGATGGGTAATGTCCGGTACAAAAGTAAGTGTCAAAAATGTCCGGTTTATTATCAAAGTGTTATAATTAATAATTATTTTGTATGAATGTAACTGTTACAAATGTTTGGTTTAAAATAATTTGTTATAAATGTCAGATATAAAATAATTTGTTATAAATGTCTAATATAAAATTAATTGTTACATTAAGTTATAACTTTCAAGTATAAAAGTAAGTGTAATAAATAACGGCCTGTGTTATAACGTTACTTGTTATACAGTAAGTGTTATAAACGGACCATCTTACATTGAGATTTATTTCCCATGTCAGTGGTATATGTCAGTGGTATATGTCAGTGGTATATGGGTAATGATGTGTTTGAAGTAATTCTATGACCGGGTAATTACCTAGTTTCAAACAGCCGATATTTAAAGCACAAGAACTAAAGAAAGAACTAGACATTTTAATTCATTTGGGATGTCACATAACCTCAAAAAGAAAATACCTCATTTCTGATGAACATCTCAATCTCACAGCTGTGTGCCTGACGTAAACTTTAGATTGATGTGGTGGTGGGGAGGGGCTGTTGTCCACTCCAGGTCTAATGTTTGCATATGTTCCTGTAGTTTTCCCTGTCAAGTGTCTGTTTAGTCGGAGACTGATCAACGCCACAGTGGACTACCAGAAGGAAAGCACTGGTCACTGGCACACGGTCAGTGGCTCCTTCTACAGTGTAGAGGCCGGTGTGGTGGACCTGGCGGACAAGGAAACCAAATTAGTCCCGGTGTTTGGGGACTCGGCCCTGAGTCTCCATTTGGTCTCAGAGTGTCCACTCGGTGACCACATCAAACAGCTGACCAAAGTAAACGACTGGCTGTCTGGGGCTGTGAGTGGCATGTTCCTAAATTTTCACTTTTAGTGACAGCAACCATACTAACCCACACACGAGTCGCCTCACACACTTTTCACTCCACACGATAGTCACCCCACACACGAGTCACCCCACACACTTGTCACCCCACATGCTAGTCAACCCACACGAGTCACTCCACACATGATTCATCCCACACACTAGTCACCCCACACACGAGTCACTCCACACATGATTCATCCCACACACGAGTCACTCCACACACGAGTCACTCCACATACGAGTCACTCCACACATGATTCATCCCACACACGAGTCACTCCACACATGATTCACCCCACACACTAGTCACCCCACACACGAGTCACTCCACACATGATTCATCCCACACACGAGTCACCCCACACACGAGTCACTCCACACACGAGTCACTCCACACACGAGTCACTGCACACACGAGTCACTCCACACATGATTCATCCCACACACGAGTCACTCCACACATGATTCATCCCACACACGAGTCACCCCACACATAATGTTACTATTCACAACAACACTCCTCTAACACCCATCATTCCCATCATGCACCTGGTTCCCTCACACTATTGCTCACCCCACACTAACTCCCCCACACACTCTACACGCCACCCCCCCCCACGCAATGTTTTCAACACCCTGTCTGTGTTTATTCCATACTCTTACTAGTTATTTGGCATTTTATGTTTTATTTGTTATTTTTAACAAAATTAAGATAGACTAGCGTATCACCCGTCAAAAATGACGGAAGTTTTCTAAATAAATACACATCAGATTATAAAATAACGTAATACAGAACTTTCATTTATTTTATTTATTTTTATTTGATTCATTTATTATCATATTGAACAATTTTATGCGGAACGTTCGAAAAGTGTTATTTTTGGTGCAGTAATTTGGTGCGCTGCTTTCTACAATTAGTAGCACTATAAAACAAAATAGATCGCAGAGTCTCCTAACAGCATTGTAATTACATGCATACATACAGACAACGGGAATTATGTATATTGATATTTGTTACTGTATTAGTATTAGGATAGATGTTATTTGTTACAGTATTATGTGTTAATTTTTATGATATTATGGCATATGATTTTTGTTTGTGTCCCCAGTATGACTTCAGCTTCATACAAACAGAGCGAGTGTTGCGTTACAGAGTTTCCTTGGCCAACTTGGCAACTGTCAAACTGGCCAGTGGAGAGGATGTTTTAGCTGATCATTATTATGTGAACTTGGATGGAGAAGCACTTCTTATAAACAGAACAAGCTTCGATGTCAGGTAGTTCAATTATAACCTTTCATTCATCGATGTCAGGTAGTTCAATTATAACCTTTCATTCATCGATGTCAGGTAGTTCAATTATAACCTTTCATTCATCGATGTCAGGTAGTTCAATTATAACCTTTCATTCATCGATGTCAGGTAGTTCAATTATAACCTTTCATTCATCGATGTCAGGTAGTTCAATTATAACCTTTCATTCATCGATGTCAGGTAGTTCAATTATAACCTTTCATTCATCGATGTCAGGTAGTTCAATTATAACCTTTCATTCATCGATGTCAGGTAGTTCAATTATAACCTTTCATTCATCGATGTCAGGTAGTTCAATTATAACCTTTCATTCATCGATGTCAGGTAGTTCAATTATTACCTTTCATTCATCGATGTCAGGTAGTTCAATTATAACCTTTCATTCATCGATGTCAGGTAGTTCAATTATAACCTTTCATTAATCGATGTCAGGTAGTTCAATTATAACCTTTCATTCATCGATGTCAGGTAGTTCAATTATAACCTTTCATTCATCGATGTCAGGTAGTTCAATTATAACCTTTCATTCATCGATGTCAGGTAGTTCAATTATAACCTTTCATTCATCGATGTCAGGTAGTTCAATTATAACCTTTCATTCATCGATGTCAGGTAGTTCAATTATAACCTTTCATTCATCGATGTCAGGTAGTTCAATTATAACCTTTCATTCATCGATGTCAGGTAGTTCAATTATAACCTTTCATTCATCGATGTCAGGTAGTTCAATTATAACCTTTCATTCATCGATGTCAGGTAGTTCAATTATAACCTTTCATTCATCGATGTCAGGTAGTTCAATTATAACCTTTCATTCATCGATGTCAGGTAGTTCAATTATAACCTTTCATTCATCGATGTCAGGTAGTTCAATTATAACCTTTCATTCATCGATGTCAGGTAGTTCAATTATAACCTTTCATTCATCGATGTCAGGTAGTTCAATTATAACCTTTCATTCATCGATGTCAGGTAGTTCAATTATAACCTTTCATTCATCGATGTCAGGTAGTTCAATTATAACCTTTCATTCATCGATGTCAGGTAGTTCAATTATAACCTTTCATTCATCGATGTCAGGTAGTTCAATTATAACCTTTCATTCATCGATGTCAGGTAGTTCAATTATAACCTTTCATTCATCGATGTCAGGTAGTTCAATTATAACCTTTCATTCATCGATGTCAGGTAGTTCAATTATAACCTTTCATTCATCGATGTCAGGTAGTTCAATTATAACCTTTCATTCATCGATGTCAGGTAGTTCAATTATAACCTTTCATTCATCGATGTCAGGTAGTTCAATTATAACCTTTCATTCATCGATGTCAGGTAGTTCAATTATAACCTTTCATTCATCGATGTCAGGTAGTTCAATTATAACCTTTCATTCATCGATGTCAGGTAGTTCAATTATAACCTTTCATTCATCGATGTCAGGTAGTTCAATTATAACCTTTCATTCATCAACAAACTCATTTATCATTCTATACTTTTATGAATATTTAATTTTACAAAAGGGCAGGTGGAGATAAGTATTCAATTTCTGTTTGAGTTGTGTTGATGAGCTGTTGAGTTGATGAGTTGTTGAGTTGATGAGTTGTTGAGTTGATGAGTTGTTGAGTTGATGAGTTGTTGAGGTGATGAGTTGTTGAGGTGATGAGTTGTTGAGTTGATGAGTTGTTGAGTTGTTGAGTTGATGAGTTGATGAGTTGTTGAGTTGATGAGTTGTTGAGGTGATGAGTTGTTGAGTTGATGAGTTGTTGAGGTGATGAGTTGTTGAGGTGATGAGTTGTTGAGTTGATGAGTTGTTGAGTTGTTGAGTTGATGAGTTGTTGAGTTGATGAGATGTTGAGTTGATGAGTTGTTGAGGTGATGAGTTGTTGAGGTGATGAGTTGTTGAGGTGATGAGTTGTTGAGTTGATGAGTTGTTGAGTTGATGAGTTGTTGAGTTGATGAGTTGATGAGTTGTTGAGTTGATGAGTTGTTGAGTTGATGAGTTGTTGAGTTGATGAGTTGTTGAGTTGATGAGTTGTTGAGTTGATGAGTTGTTGAGGTGATGAGTTGTTGAGGTGATGAGTTGTTGAGTTGATGAGTCGTTGAGTTGTTGAGTTGATGAGTTGATGAGTTGTTGAGTTGATGAGTTGTTGAGGTGATGAGTTGTTGAGTTGATGAGTTGTTGAGGTGATGAGTTGTTGAGGTGATGAGTTGTTGAGTTGATGAGTTGTTGAGTTGTTGAGTTGATGAGTTGTTGAGTTGATGAGATGTTGAGTTGATGAGTTGTTGAGGTGATGAGTTGTTGAGGTGATGAGTTGTTGAGGTGATGAGTTGTTGAGTTGATGAGTTGTTGAGTTGATGAGTTGTTGAGTTGATGAGTTGTTGAGTTGATGAGTTGTTGAGTTGATGAGTTGTTGAGGTGATGAGTTGTTGAGGTGATGAGTTGTTGAGTTGATGAGTTGTTGAGTTGTTGAGTTGATGAGTTGTTGAGTTGATGAGATGTTGTCTTGACGAGCTGTTGTATTGTATCTATTATTATTTCATGTTATTTTTATCTTAATTCACAGATTACACACTGGGGTATTTCAAATTTTTGGTGAAGTTCAACTTTAATGACAGATCCTACAAACATGGACATTCTAACAATGATAAGAATTTTTTTTAATAACAAAAAAACAATCTGTGCTGAAAGAAATGGATGTGTGATAAAGTAAAAATCCTCTTTTCTAAGTTTCCATTCATCCAAGACAAACAAGACAAAGAAAGTGTTTTATTTCGAGTGCTCCTTAAACGCCAGGACAAGAAGATGATAAAACTACTTGCTGTGTCCACCAGATGGACTGTAGCCTCATCTTGACTTCTGCTGGTTCCCTCGTGTGTTCTAATGCTAAGATAAGTTGTTATGCATCAAATATAGAGAGAAACAATCAGCTATTTGTGATGTAGATAAATGTATAGAACATTTTTATTATACAGAATCATGAAAACCATTGAACAATCATACAAACCATGACATCATCTGTACACACCATGACATCATCTGTACACACCATGGCGTAATCTGTACAAAGTACAAACAACATTATTGTGTTACATATTTGTTATATTTCACAAGACAACAACAGAGATGTGTGCTCTGTGGCGATGACTTCAATCTTGTTTTCCTTGTGGTTGTGCTATCTTGGTGGGTTTGTTGGGTGAAATGGGATGAGGTGGGTTTGTTGGAAGTAATGGGATGAGGTGTGTTTGTTGGATGTAATGGGATGAGGTGGGTTTGTTGGGATGTAATGGGATGAGGTGGGTTTGTTGGATGTAATGGGATGAGGTGGGTTTGTTGGGATGTAATGGGATGAGGTGGGTTTGTTGGGATGTAATGGGATAAGGTGGGTTTGTTGGGTGTAATGGGATGAGGTGGGTTTGTTGGGTGATAGTTGGTGAGGTAGCTGTGTAAAGAGATGACAAAACTTTAAAAACTTCCTCATAAAATATTTTTATAAACTTTGTTTAAATAAAAAATTGTAAAATAAAACCAGCAGTGACTCTGTAGACATGCCCTTCCATCCCTTCTAGCAACCCTCCAGATATAGACAAGCCCTTCCATCCCTCCTAGCAACCCTCCTGATATAGACAAGCCCTTCCATCCCTCCTAGCAGCCCTCCTGATATAGACAAGCCCTCTACCCCTAGTTCCCCCCCCCCTAATACTAATAGACTGCTCCTTAAGGTCACAACAGATAGATTACCCCCCCCCCACCCTGAAAATTACTAAGAAACATGACAAATTGGTAAAATGTATTTTATACAGCAATGTTTGTGTGTAGGGCTTTGTAACATGTCAAACATTGATATTAAATGCTGGTTTGGAACATAAAATTGTGTATTTCAATGTATTTCATCTTTATTTGTTTTTTTCCTAACAAAATTATACTTTTTTTTTAATGGTGTCTCCCTTTCGTAAAACTTTTTGAATTGGCATTTTTTATACTTTTCTGTACAACTACTTCATGTTTATTGTTTCATTTTACTCTCTTTACTCTCTAATTAAATGTTGATACTTTTTGATCCATTTCGTGCTGCATGTTTCTAATTGTATTTTCTTTCTTTCTCTTCCATTTACTCGATGTTTTTTTAATAATGAAACCAAAGCATTACACAGAAGCTTAACTTGGTTTTCTGCGCCCTTGGCTAATTCATTGTTGTCACCCTTGAGAAATAGGGAAAATACTAAGTTATACAGAATAAATTGATAATTGAAGGATTAGCCCTCGGCGCCCTTGGCAACTGCCCCGATGCCAAGTCGTTGTGACGTCTGTGGCATTACATTGTTTTGTTTCTTTTGTTGTTGGTTGTTTTTTTTAAATTTAATTGCTTTGTGATTTTGTGATTCTATATTGCAATAGACTAATGGAACCTTAAATTGGTGCTTGCTTGTAATTGGTGCTAATTCAATTTGAAATTTGATCCCAGATTTTGTCTGTGGTGTAATAACCTTCATGAGGGTCCCTAGCTTTTAAAACTGATCTTCATTGTCATCCCAACCCATCTGCAGCCAACATTTCAATGGAGATATGTGTTTACAACCCATCTGCAGCCAACATTTCAATGGAGATATGTGTTTACTATTAACAAAGGATCTTGTGGTTATTTATGTCAGAGTTTTCCAAACATAATTAACATAAGACCAAATTATCAACGTTTTTTTTTGTGTTGTTTTTTGACATGGTTTCATTGGAATATAATGATTTGTATAGAGGGTCTGACAGGGTCTCTAATTTTCAATAAAAACATGAAACAAATTCTATTATAAAACCTGGGCTAGTTTTTTAATGTCATAATGAATTATGACGTGTATTGATGGTTGTGATGTACATGAAAATATTTGATGTTATTTGTTGCTGGGACTGACTGTGAGCCTCTATTTGTACATATGATTCAAAGACTTTCAGACCAATAGGATTCAAAGACTTACTCTCAGACCAATAGGATTCAAAGACTTACTCTCAGACCAATAGGATTAAAAGACTTACTCTCAGACCAATAGGATTCAAAGACTTACTTTCAGACCAATAGGATTCAAAGACTTACTCTCAGACCAATAGGATTCAAAGACTTACTCTCAGACCAATAGGATTCAAAGACTTACTTTCAGACCAATAGGATTCAAAGACTTTCAGACCAATAGGATTCAAAGACTTTCAGACCAATAGGATTCAAAGACTTTCAGACCAATAGGATTCAAAGACTTTCAGACCAATAGGATTCAAAGACTTACTTTCAGACCAATAGGATTCAAAGACTTACTTTCAGACCAATAGGATTCAAAGACTTACTCTCAGACCAATAGGATTCAAAGACTTACTGTCAGACCAATAGGATTCAAAGACTTACTTCAGACCAATAGGATTCAAAGACTTACTCTCAGACCAATAGGATTCAACGACTTACTGTCAGACCAATAGGATTCAAAGACTTACTGTCAGACCAATAGGATTCAAAGACTTACTTTCAGACCAATAGGATTCAAAGACTTACTCTCAGACCAATAGGATTCAAAGACTCTCAGACCAATTGGATTCAAAGACTTTCAGACCAATAGGATTCAAAGACTCTCAGACCAATAGGATTCAAAGACTTTCAGACCAATAGGATTCAAAGACTCTCAGAACAATAGGATTCAAAGACTTACTTTCAGACCAATAGGATTCAAAGACTCTCAGACCAATAGGATTCAAAGACTTACTCTCAGACCAATAGGATTCAAAGACTTACTCTCAGACCAATAGGATTCAAAGACTTACTTTCAGACCAATAGGGTTCAAAGACTTTCAGACCAATAGGATTCAAAGACTTTCTTTCAGACCAATAGGATTCAAAGACTTACTTTCAGACCAATAGGATTCAAAGACTTTCAGACCAATAGGATTCAAAGACTTTCAGACCAATAGGATTCAAAGACTTACTTTCAGACCAATAGGATTCAAAGACTTACTCTCAGACCAATAGGATTCAAAGACTTACTCTCAGACCAATAGGATTCAAAGACTTACTCTCAGACCAATAGGATTCAAAGACTTACTCTCAGACCAATAGGATTCAAAGACTTACTTTCAGACCAATAGGATTCAAAGACTTACTTTCAAACCAATAGGATTCAAAGACTTACTTTCAGACCAATAGGATTCAAAGACTTACTCTCAGACCAATAGGATTCAAAGACTTACTCTCAGACCAATAGGATTCAAAGACTTACTCTCAGACCAATAGGATTCAAAGACTTACTCTCAGACCAATAGGATTCAAAGACTTACTTTCAGACCAATAGGATTCAAAGACTTACTTTCAAACCAATAGGATTCAAAGACTTACTTTCAGACCAATAGGATTCAAAGACTTACTTTCAAACCAATAGGATTCAAAGACTTACTTTCAGACCAATAGGATTCAAAGACTTACTCTCAGACCAATAGGATTCAAAGACTTACTCTCAGACCAATAGGATTCAAAGACTTACTTTCAGACCAATAGGATTCAAAGACTTACTTTCAGACCAATAGGATTCAAAGACTTACTTTCAGACCAATAGGATTCAAAGACTTACTTTCAGACCAATAGGATTCAAAGACTTTCAGACCAATAGGATTCAAAGACTTTCAGACCAATAGGATTCAAAGACTTACTCTCAGACCAATAGGATTCAAAGACTTACTTTCAGACCAATAGGATTCAAAGACTTACTTTCAGACCAATAGGATTCAAAGACTTACTTTCAGACCAATAGGATTCAAAGACTTTCAGACCAATAGGATTCAAAGACTTTCAGACCAATAGGATTCAAAGACTTTCAGACCAATAGGATTCAAAGACTTACTTTCAGACCAATAGGATTCAAAGACTTACTTTCAGACCAATAGGATTCAAAGAGTTACTTTCAGACCAATAGGGTTCAAAGACTTTCAGACCAATAGGATTCAAAGACTCTCAGACCAATAGGATTAAAAGACTTACTCTCAGACCAATAGGATTCAAAGACTTACTTTCAGACCAATAGGATTCAAAGACTTACTCTCAGACCAATAGGATTCAAAGACTTACTCTCAGACCAATAGGATTCAAAGACTTACTTTCAGACCAATAGGATTCAAAGACTTTCAGACCAATAGGATTCAAAGACTTTCAGACCAATAGGATTCAAAGACTTTCAGACCAATAGGATTCAAAGACTTTCAGACCAATAGGATTCAAAGACTTACTTTCAGACCAATAGGATTCAAAGACTTACTTTCAGACCAATAGGATTCAAAGACTTACTCTCAGACCAATAGGATTCAAAGACTTACTGTCAGACCAATAGGATTCAAAGACTTACTTCAGACCAATAGGATTCAAAGACTTACTCTCAGACCAATAGGATTCAACGACTTACTGTCAGACCAATAGGATTCAAAGACTTACTGTCAGACCAATAGGATTCAAAGACTTACTTTCAGACCAATAGGATTCAAAGACTTACTCTCAGACCAATAGGATTCAAAGACTCTCAGACCAATTGGATTCAAAGACTTTCAGACCAATAGGATTCAAAGACTCTCAGACCAATAGGATTCAAAGACTTTCAGACCAATAGGATTCAAAGACTCTCAGAACAATAGGATTCAAAGACTTACTTTCAGACCAATAGGATTCAAAGACTCTCAGACCAATAGGATTCAAAGACTTACTCTCAGACCAATAGGATTCAAAGACTTACTCTCAGACCAATAGGATTCAAAGACTTACTTTCAGACCAATAGGGTTCAAAGACTTTCAGACCAATAGGATTCAAAGACTTTCTTTCAGACCAATAGGATTCAAAGACTTACTTTCAGACCAATAGGATTCAAAGACTTTCAGACCAATAGGATTCAAAGACTTTCAGACCAATAGGATTCAAAGACTTACTTTCAGACCAATAGGATTCAAAGACTTACTCTCAGACCAATAGGATTCAAAGACTTACTCTCAGACCAATAGGATTCAAAGACTTACTCTCAGACCAATAGGATTCAAAGACTTACTCTCAGACCAATAGGATTCAAAGACTTACTTTCAGACCAATAGGATTCAAAGACTTACTTTCAAACCAATAGGATTCAAAGACTTACTTTCAGACCAATAGGATTCAAAGACTTACTCTCAGACCAATAGGATTCAAAGACTTACTCTCAGACCAATAGGATTCAAAGACTTACTCTCAGACCAATAGGATTCAAAGACTTACTCTCAGACCAATAGGATTCAAAGACTTACTTTCAGACCAATAGGATTCAAAGACTTACTTTCAAACCAATAGGATTCAAAGACTTACTTTCAGACCAATAGGATTCAAAGACTTACTTTCAAACCAATAGGATTCAAAGACTTACTTTCAGACCAATAGGATTCAAAGACTTACTCTCAGACCAATAGGATTCAAAGACTTACTCTCAGACCAATAGGATTCAAAGACTTACTTTCAGACCAATAGGATTCAAAGACTTACTTTCAGACCAATAGGATTCAAAGACTTACTTTCAGACCAATAGGATTCAAAGACTTACTTTCAGACCAATAGGATTCAAAGACTTTCAGACCAATAGGATTCAAAGACTTTCAGACCAATAGGATTCAAAGACTTACTCTCAGACCAATAGGATTCAAAGACTTACTTTCAGACCAATAGGATTCAAAGACTTACTTTCAGACCAATAGGATTCAAAGACTTACTTTCAGACCAATAGGATTCAAAGACTTTCAGACCAATAGGATTCAAAGACTTTCAGACCAATAGGATTCAAAGACTTTCAGACCAATAGGATTCAAAGACTTACTTTCAGACCAATAGGATTCAAAGACTTACTTTCAGACCAATAGGATTCAAAGAGTTACTTTCAGACCAATAGGGTTCAAAGACTTTCAGACCAATAGGATTCAAAGACTCTCAGACCAATAGGATTCAAAGACTCTCAGACCAATAGGATTCAAAGACTTTCAGACCAATAGGATTCAAAGACTTACTCTCAGACCAATAGGATTCAAAGACTTACTTTCAGACCAATAGGATTCAAAGAGTTACTTTCAGACCAATAGGATTCAAAGACTTTCAGACCAATAGGATTCAAAGACTCTCAGACCAATAGGATTCAAAGACTCTCAGACCAATAGGATTCAAAGACTTACTCTCAGACCAATAGGATTCAAAGACTCTCAGACCAATAGGATTCAAAGACTTACTCTCAGACCAATAGCATTTAAAGACTTACTCTCAGACCAATAGGATTCAAAGACTTACTTTCAGACCAATAGGATTCAAAGACTTACTTTCAGACCAATAGGATTCAAAGACTTACTTTCAGACCAATAGGATTCAAAGACTTTCAGACCAATAGGATTCAAAGACTTAATTTCAGACCATCTATTAAAATAAACTGTCCATGGTAGATTATAAAAACAATTCTTTTTTAAAAACATTATTTATTTCATTGTAGTTTTCAATGATTTTCATTTATTTTATTTTATTTTATTTAAAATACAGTAATTGATAGGAACTCTTTCTTTTACAAGTTAAGAAAATATAACTGTTATTGGTTTTGTAATGAATCGTTTTTACTGATTTAAAAAAGTGATTTTGATTTTTATTTCAGTATTTATGTTTACAAAAATGCTTTCATGTCAACGTGCCATGTTAATGAGTTATTGGGATAAGTTGCTCAGTTGGTGGATAAAGTCCCAAACCCTAAGACCCTACTGTGTTATTTAAGCTTTTCTTTCACTTATCAGTGGCTAGTGGTACAATACTACAAGGCTCACAGTTAACGGGTACATAACCAGTGTACGCATGACACCTGGAGGGGAAAAAAAGACTCAAAGAATTTACTGAGATTCAGCATCCAGAAGATTTTTAGCTAAAATATATTGATTTATATAAATTTAATTATGTAAGGAAATAATTTTCATACATTTCCTTTTTATTCCCCAAAACGAATACAATTATAAAATAAAATATGTCTGAATTTTTTGTGTCAGAGTCTTCTGGTCCATCAGAAACACAAATCTCTGATTTTATTTAATGTTTTTAACATCTCATTTGTCTGTGAAATTATAATCTGCTCGTTTTTGTCAAACTGAACTCATCTTGAAGCTATTGTTTACTCATTTTATTAATAACATTTTCTATGTGCAAGCATAAAGTATTTATAAGTATTAAGTTGTTTTTTTTCCACTGTTACATCAGCCACTCAAGTGACTTGAGCTCATTCAAGAATTCTATTTTTTAGAAATAATCTATCCATAAACCATTTGTATATTTAACTTCTGATCTGAAAATTGCTCCAATTATTTAATTTATTGTTGAAACCAAATAGAAGCCATTCATCAAAATGCCACTTCCAAATGTGGGGAATTAAAAAAATCGTTTTCACTGTACTTGGTATGACATGTCACAATGATAACACTCAGAAAGTCAATTTTGTGAACAGAACATGGCCACTTTTGAAAAACATGGGTAACATCCTGAAAATTATTCGAAACGTCCAAAAAAACATGGGATATGTCAGAAAAATGTGGATATGTCTGAAAAATGTCGATGTGTCATAAAAGGATGGGAATGTTGAGATCAGGAAATGTCCAATGTAATTCACTTGGAGTTGTGGCTATATATAACAAATCTAAATACACAATTGAATAAAACCTAAACACAGACAAGTATTTGGTAGACAAGAAACAGGCTGGTAAGAATTTCTGTTATGCTCAAGTGTTGTGTTTCTCAACCAGTTGAGGACCACTGGTCTATTTAATTATAAGAATTATAACCAGTATTTTTTCAATTTTCTGTATGAGATCCAGTGTTTACTTAATGTGAACAATCATCCATCGTCCAATCATTGGAATTATCCACTATTCATTATTTAATGTCTTTCTTGTCTTTGCTCAGGTTCAAATATTTTCAGTGGTGATTCAAAATGTCCAGATTTATTGACATATTTTTTGTTTGGTTTTAATGTATTTATCTCATTCAATCACTCCTCACTTTGGTTTTAATCTTTTTATCTCATTCAATCACTCCTCACTGTTTTCTTCTCTTTGTATTCAGATTTACTTCTTTAAACAAATCATACTGTTTATCAATATCAAAACCAAAAAAAAATCAATATGATAGTTTGATTTTAGAAATTGATAATTCAATTTAAGAATTGATCGTTTAATTTAAGAACGGATCATTGAATTCAAGAAATTGATAGTTTAATTAAAGAAAATGATTTTTTGTACTTTGGTTTAACTCTTACCCTAATAAGTCGCCCTAAGACATCAGAGTCTAATCAAAACAATTTTGTAATAACTTTCACTTTCACAGATAGTCCAAACGAATGTATTAGCACAATCAAAGCTGTATGTAGATGATGTAGAGCAGAGAGACGAATTTTAAAAGACATTTCTTCAGTTACATCTGTTTTTCAATTGTAACTGGGTATCAATACAATTTACAAGAATAATGAATATATCTATTTTTTAATACGTGGAAACATTTGAAATATGTGAACAACACAAAAGATTGAATTATATGATTAAACTTATGAATTAATGGTGCTATTACTGCTATTAGTTTGTTAAAACTATTGTGTTTGGTGCGTGTGTTGTATTCATAGTTGTGCATGTAAATGTACTTTAAGCCACCCAGAGATATTGTGTTCCCAAAAGCTTACTCTTGATATTAGCTTTAATGCATGAAGAGATTCTTCTTTGGTAATTGATGTATAAACCTGATGATTAGGGTGGTGTCCCTTGTGATTGTAATATAACGAGAGTTGAATTATGGGAACACTCCAGCAACCACCAGGTGCCTATATGACGTGATTATCAAATTAAATACTCTCTCTACATTGTAATGGAAGGATATATAATATATCAATATAGATTTACTTTATAATTAATAACTTTATACACCAAACAAATGCTAATGAAAATCAACTTTTTGTTGAAGTCTATTTCAGGCTATTTAATGTACCTAGACTCTCCTGTCATGGAATTATGCCTGTCACAAACTACAAGAACCGTCCTAGTTAAGTTTAGCATGGTTTTTTGCTATAACATAAAAAAAATGAATTGTCTTTTTAACAAATGTCTTAATTCAAGTGACTTGTTAGTATATTTACCTGTTTGGGAATCTGGCTTACGTGCTCATCAAATTTACATGTTAATTTTTTTTTAAACCTTTATGGTTTGTTTCATATAAATAAATTTATTGTTTTTTAGGCTCTGTGTTTTATTACATGTCCATGATAAATATTAAATAGGTAAGACACATGAATTTATTTCTTATACATGATTCGTTAATTGCATCTCATTATTCTAATCGTTGTTAATACTTGTTACATAATTCTATATTCATGTTTACGCGTTGTCTGCGATGTTCTCAAAAATGTATTTCTTTTTTTTAAATGTTTGTACATTAACATGAAATAAATCAACGCCACTTCAACGAGGTCGCCGATTTCTGTGTTGCAATATTTCGATTAACTTTAATTATTGTAACTGCTATAAAAATGTTCAGGTTAGTTATACATTGTCCCACAGTTCAGGATAAAGTTAGGCATCTTTAATACTGATTTATTATTGAATATTTGAAGAAGAAAGAATATTTTAAGTTTTTAATGTCATGAATCAAGATTATGTTTAAGGAATGTATGGATGACTGAAGGCATGTTGCCAGATTTTTACATGCACCACCAATAACACAAGCGCTCAATAATGTCTATAAAGATATGTCACATGTCACATATTTTGTGACTGAATCCATGAGCAGAAGCTAGGAACAATTCTTAAGAGGTAACAAAATATGTGGGAGTTCAATTGGTCGGTTAGCATAAAATAGTCGCTGGCCTATATACATACCTAGTATTTTGACGTATTTTATATAGATATTTATAGATGCATCTGATCAACTGAAAGCCTTGGATTGTTTACATGGTTTCACTGATAGACTTGCAGGTACATTAAATGTATTTTAATTTTGGAGGTTTACATGTGCACAGCTGCGTTTCTCATTGGGCAACTTTTCCATTTTTTGTGATGCTCTAGTCAATGTCCATTTGTTATGACGCTCTGGTCAATGTCCATTTGTTGTGACGCTCTGGTCAATGTCCATTTGTTGTGACACTCTGGTCAATGTCCATTTGTTGTGACACTCTGGTCAATGTCCATTTGTTGTGATGCTCTGGTCAATGTCCATTTGTTGTGACGCTCTGGTCAATGTCCATTTGTTGTGACACTCTGGTCAATGTCCATTTGTTGTGACGCTCTCGTCAATGTCCATTTGTTGTGACGCTCTAGTCAATGTCCATTTGTTATGACTCTCTGGTCAATGTCCATTTGTTATGACGCTCTGGTCAATGTCCATTTGTTGTGACGCTCTGGTCGATGTCCATTTGTTGTGACGCTCTAGTCAATGTCCATTTGTTGTGACGCTCTGGTCAATGTCCATTTGTTATGACTCTCTGGTCAATGTCCATTTGTTATGACTCTCTGGTCAATGTCCATTTGTTGTGACTCTCTGGTCAATGTCCATTTGTTATGACTCTCTGGTCAATGTCCATTTGTTGTGACGCTCTGGTCAATGTCCATTTGTTGTGACGCTCTAGTCAATGTCCATTTGTTGTGACGCTCTGGTCAATGTCCATTTGTTATGACACTCTGGTCAATGTCCATTTGTTGTGATGCTCTGGTCAATGTCCATTTGTTGTGACGCTCTGGTCAATGTCCATTTGTTGTGACACTCTGGTCAATGTCCATTTGTTGTGACGCTCTCGTCAATGTCCATTTGTTGTGACGCTCTAGTCAATGTCCATTTGTTATGACTCTCTGGTCAATGTCCATTTGTTATGACGCTCTGGTCAATGTCCATTTGTTGTGACGCTCTGGTCGATGTCCATTTGTTGTGACGCTCTAGTCAATGTCCATTTGTTGTGACGCTCTGGTCAATGTCCATTTGTTATGACTCTCTGGTCAATGTCCATTTGTTATGACTCTCTGGTCAATGTCCATTTGTTGTGACTCTCTGGTCAATGTCCATTTGTTATGACTCTCTGGTCAATGTCCATTTGTTGTGACGCTCTGGTCAATGTCCATTTGTTGTGACGCTCTAGTCAATGTCCATTTGTTGTGACGCTCTGGTCAATGTCCATTTGTTATGACTCTCTGGTCAATGTCCATTTGTTATGACGCTCTGGTCAATGTCCATTTTTTGTGACGCTCTGGTCAATGTCCATTTGTTGTGACGCTCTGGTCAATGTCAATTTGTTGTGACGCTCTGGTCAATGTCCATTTGTTGTGACGGTCTGGTCAATGTCCATTTGTTATGACTCTCTGGTCAATGTTGTCCATTTGTTGTGACGCTCTGGTCAATGTCCATTTGTTATGACTCTCTGGTCAATGTTGTCCATTTGTTGTGATGCTCTGGTCAATGTCCATTTGTTGTGACGCTCTGGTCAATGTCCATTTGTTGTGACGCTCTGGTCAATGTCCATTTGTTGTGACGCTCTGGTCGATGTCCATTTGTTGTGACGCTCTGGTCAATGTCCATTTGTTGTGACGCTCTGGTCAATGTCAATTTGTTGTGACGCTCTGGTCAATGTCCATTTGTTGTTACGCTCTGGTCAATGTCCATTTGTTATGAATCTCTGGTCAATGTTGTCAATTTGTTGTGACGCTCTGGTCAATGTCCATTTGTTGTGACGCTCTGGTCAATGTCCATTTGTTATGACTCTCTGGTTAATGTTGTCCATTTGTTGTGGCGCTCAAGTCAAAACTTTGCGTCTAACAGTTAGTATGGTCTTTATGAGTAGTCTTGTATTATGTGTACTGACGCTCCTTCTATACAGTGAATTAGTGCGTCCACAGGCCACGGAAGTCTGTTGGCAAGGGACGCAGCGTTCACAGGCCAAGACTATGAGGGTTCCACGCATTACCCAGCCGCCTAAATAGTGTTCATTACCCATTCGGAGCTGGGTGGACTCAGGGGCAACTTTGGTCCTGGGAACAACAGAGCTGGGTGGACTCAGGGGCAACTTTGGTCCTGGGAACAACAGAGCTGGGTGGACTCAGGGGCAACTTTGGTCCTGGGATCAACGGAGCTGGGTGGACTCAGTGGCAACTTTGGTCCTGGGAACAATGGAGCTGGGTGGACTCAGGGGCAACTTTGGTCTTGGGAACAACGGAGCTGGGTGGACTCAGGGGCAACTTTGGTCCTGGGAACAACGGAGCTGGGTGGACTCAGGGGGCAACTTTGGTCCTGGGAACAACGGAGCTGGGTGGACTCAGGGGGCAACTTTGGTCCTGGGAACAACGGAGCTGGGTGGACTCAGGGGCAACTTTGGTCCTGGGAACAACGGAGCTGGGTGGACTCAGGGGCAACTTTGGTCCTGGGAACAACGGAGCTGGGTGGACTCAGGGGCAACTTTGGTCCTGGGAACAACGGAGCTGGGTGGACTCAGGGGGCAACTTTGGTCCTGGGAACAACGGAGCTGGGTGGACTCAGCGGGCAACTTTGGTCCTGGGAACTAATATCTGCCTTTACAGAGACCATCGACCACCGCGCCCAGTGAACCAACCCAAAGAAGGGTATTAGTAGTAGTTACACTTACACTATTCTGCGATACTCTTACATAGCGTATCACATTACCATTGCCTTATAGATGAAGTGGAAGAAGAGGTCGTGGAAGCCAGGAATGGCATCTTAGAAAAAAAGTTTTTTTTCCTGGAACCAGCGGTGAAATCTCGGCCTGTCCTCCAAGGGCAATAACTCTTGCTACAAACAGACCTCCTGCAAACATTTTACTTCGATGTGAATACAAAATTTGGGAATATTAAATTATAATTGTTATAGGATTCATTTTTTTATAAATATATCAATATTTCATCCCAGTTCCGAAATAGTAGCAGTAGCAAGTAGCATCCTACTACTAGTAATAGTAGCCAAGGACAGGGATCGGCAACGTTTTGAGACGGAAGAGTCGAAAGCTACAATTTACAAAATATCCTAGATTTTAAAGAACCACTAACATGAGTTTTGAAAATAAAAATATATAATCCTCCTATATAATAAAAGGCAGGTTTCTGTCCGGTCATCTATAGCGATTGGTCCTTCAAACACACATGACTCCTACAGCCAATCATATTGAACAAGTTGACGCGGACGTTCAAAACGAGTTATATTTGGTGCAGTATTTCTTCCAAGACTTTATTTTGAGTTATGCGCGTTGGGATTTATAGTCAAAAGCTCTGTTTTTACGAGTTATTTATTTTAACTATAATAAATAGTATTTTTGACATGATGCACATGTATGCCGGTCGAGACGGCTGCAAGTACCAAGAGTCTGTCTTTTGTAAAATAGTTACACCAAACTCAACACCACTTATTGTATGCAGTATATATAGACCACCGAAAACAAACCTAGAATATATGAAGAATCTTTGTAGTCAATTAAAGTCCATAAATGAAAATCATAAAAATTCTGCAATTTTGGATTATGGGGGACTTCAATCTTCCAGATATAAATTAGAAAAACTATACAACTGATAACCATCAAACTAATAAAGATATTAACGGACACTTTATAAACACTATAAACAACTTAAACCTAGAACAGATAATAAGAAGAAACAAAGAAAAATAAAACACTAAATTTATTCCTAACAAATAGACCAGGACTAGTGTTAGACTATAAAATAATTCCTGGACTGTCCGACCATCATATTGTTAGGGTCACCAATACAATAAAAACTAAAATTAATAAGATACCTAAAGAATAATATATGTGTAGAATAAATGTAATTCCATAAAAATACACCAATCAGCGGCTAACTTAAGTAAACTAATGTGGTGAATGCTTTTGAGAAGTCTAGTAATATTGTGTCTATTTGATCATTATTGTCTAAGCCTTTTTGATAGTTCATCTATTAAACCTATTAATTGTTTTTCACAAGATGGATATCAGAAAAAAAAATTTTACAGGCTCAAAAAAAAATAAAAAAAGTAGAGCAATCGCACGATTCCGAAAATGCCGTTATTAGACGATTTTGGGGCGTCTGCAGCATCTGACTTATCATTGCCATTGAGAAAAACAGTACAAGTTCAACAGCCAGACACAACTGAAGCAATTGTTTCTAATGTGATTGTCGCTGACACTTATTCATTTCCTAAATTGGATATTGGAACGTATGTCTTGACACACGACCTGTCAAATGAGTTGAAATTGCAGCTGATTCGTGATTGCTGGACCCCTGATAAAAAGCATGATTTTAGAGCTGACAGTGATGGAAACAGAGTTTTTAGATATGCATGGTTATCAGACTATTCACCGTGGCTTGTATACTCACAAATGTTAAAAGGTGCCTTTTGCAAATATTGCGAGTTGTTTCCGCAAAAATAATTCGAGGAGTTCAGAGGGCATTTGTCATCAAACCATGCACAAAATATAAAGATTTTAACGAAGATGCACGTAGCCACATGCAAAGCACATGGCACAAAGGCTCTCATGAAGATGCAAGCAATTTTGTTGCATTATTGGAAGCCAAAGCAGTTCCTATAGATGAGCAGTTGGACTCATCATTTAGAAGACAAATTCAAGAAAATCGCAACAAACTGGGTCCCATCATTTCTACTATCCTATTTTGCGGGATGCATGTTTTAGCACTTCGTGAAACAGAATCAAATTCTGGTAATTTGTATGAACTGTTAGTGTTTCGTGTTGAATCTGGAGATGAAGTTCTTGGTAATCTTTTGTTAATTGGTTCTTGTAGTGCTGAGTATGGTTCATCGACAAAACGCCCCAGACAAAACGGCCCCGACAATTGGGCTCCGACATAACGGCCCTGGACTAATAGATGGACAAATAGTAAAATTTACAATAAAATATATTTGTATTTGTACTCGACTATTCAGTGTCAGGTTTAGCTAACAATAAACAATAATAGTAACACCACAAAAGTGAATTTAATAGCCTTTACGCGAAATGGTACCAATAACGGTTGTTTGTTGATAAGAAACAATATAATAACGTCACAAGAAATAATTTTACAATTTTACCACTTTTTTAAGGGTGAAAAAATTGACGAAAGCTTAAAATGCAAACAAAATTAATTTTAAAAAAAATGTTAACAATTTGTCTGGGGCCGTTTTGACCGGGGCCGTTATGACGGGGCCATTTTATCTGGGGTCGTTTGACGGGTAACCGCTGAGTGTATCTCGGCAACTACGCAAAACACTATAATCGAAATTTGTGGGTCTCTCTTGCCTGAAGACATTGTTCGTGAAGTAAATAATTCAGTTGCATTTTCTATACTTGCCGACGAGACAACTGACATTTCAGACATTGAGCAGATGTCACTTGGTGTTAGATTTTTCAAAGAACCAAATGAGAAAATGATGGCCATAGAAGGATTCCTGGGATATATTCCAATTGTCGATAGAACAGCTAAAGGTTTAGCCAACACCATCATTCCAAATTCATTAGAATTTGGATTAGATATGACAAAGCTTGTTGGTCAAGAATGCGATGGATGTTCTGCAATTGCAGGTAAAGAAGGAGGAGTCCAAGCAATAATTCGAAAAAAAATACCCAAAAGCAGCATTTGTACATTGCAGTTCACACAAACTAAATCTTGTCGTGAACGATTTAAATAATGTGAATGTTGTACGAAACACAATAGGAACAATTAAGTCATGTATAGCGTTTTTCCGAGAAAGTAGTCAGCGAAGAAAACTAATTCCAAATGTCCCTTTGCTATGTGAAACTAGATGGACACATAAATATAAAAGCTTGCGGGTTTTTGCTGAAAATGTGACAGAAATTGTTAAACAACTGGAATATTTAGAAGAATCTGGAAAAAGCATGCAAGTTACACATCAGTTACTTTGTGCTGTAAGAACTCCTACATTTGTTATTTGTTTAGTTATTATACAAAAATATTCATCAAAGCTAGAAGATGTGACCAAAAACTTGCAGTCAGTGCATTTAGATTTACTGGAAGTATAAAATTACATTGAAGAATTGTTGACTACATTTGCTGTTGATCAACAGAATTGTGATGAGAGGTATAAGGAAATCTTTAGAGTTACAAAAGGTGTTGCAGATGACATTTGTGTCGACATTCAACCTCCACGACACGCTGGAAGACAAATGAACAGGGAAAATCCAAAAGTTGATTTACCTGAAGATTATTTTAGAATAACTGTTTTTATATCCTACCTTGATTCTATTATATCATCGCTGGAAACTCGTTTTTGTGTGGAAAATAAACCAGCATTTTCTCATTTAGTTTTGCATGCCTTTTTGATGACAAAACTAGAAAGACTCGCATTTAAGGATCAACCCAGGGCTATTGCTGAATATTACGCATTTGACAATTTTATCGAGGAGAGTGAAACCTGGTATGATATTTGGAAATGTAAAACTAGTAAAGGGGAAAAAAACAGAAACAATGACTCTATGTGAGGTTTTAAATGAAACCAATTTTTTCTCCATGATTAAGATGGCTTTTTTTTATACCATTGGCTCTTCCAGTAACAACATGCACAATCGAGAGATCATTTAGTCCAGTGTTGTCCAACCGGTGTGCCGCGGCACACTAGTGTGCCGCGAGAAAATTTTAGTGTGCCGCGAAAGATTTCAAAAATACCATAAATTGCTAGGCTTCTCGAACCTTCAAGTTTTGAAGAAAAAAAAACTTAACCGAAAAAGAATTGAATAAAAACGTTTCACGTTTGTGTTGTTCTGGGTGTGAGAACCTCTTGAAAGCTACAAAATTTCTCTCCTCCATTGGGAATAAATATCTGTTGTAAGTTGTAAGTAAATAAAAAGCCTTTCCTGCTGTTCACTTTTTTAAAAACTTTTAATTACAGATGGCTATGGATAATTTTTTGAAGAGAAGCCAAAAGGATTCCAGCGAGCATCAAAATGGAGAGAGAGCTGCGAAATCCAAGAAGAATGTTACCAAACGGAAATATCACGAGGAATATCTTGAGTATGGTTTCATACAATGTGCAAGTCATCCTTCTCTTCCGTTTGTCTTAATTGTAACATGGCATTGTCCAACAAGTCCATGAACCCTAGTAAACTGAAGCGGCATCTAAACTCAAATCATCCAGGATTGAAAGACAAGCCGAAAAGTTATTTCGCATACATTCGGTCCAACTTAGAGCAGCAATCAAAAGTAATGAAGAAATCTTTATCAATTCCTGTCAAAGCTCAGTTAGCAAGCTATAAAATTGCGAATATTTTGGTCAAACAAAAGAAATCTCATTTGGACGCTGAGACAATCATATTGCCGTCTTTACGAATCGCAGTTGAGACTATGGAGTTTAAATAAATAAGATTCCACTGTCTCACCAGACGATGGGACGTCGGATTGCTGACATTTCGACAGATTTGGACAATCAAATTAAAGAGCATTTTGCGAAAGCCGACGACATCAAAAAGCTCTGGGCGATGCAAATCGATGAAAGTACTGACAACAGCGGAAAGGCGCAACTGCTCGCATACGTCAAACGTAAAAGACTGCAGATGATAGAGAAATGAGAGTTTGCTTATCCAGCAATGAGCCGCGTTTTGAGCTCATCTGCTCCAAAGAAAACGCCCAAGTATCTCATTAATTATGAAACATCTTTTGAATAAACACTGATTTCTTTTCTTTTTTTGGTGAGGTGTGCCGCGCAAATTTTTTACCAGTTTAGTGTGCCGTGAACGATTTTCGGTTGGACAACACTGATTTAGTCTCTAAGACGAGTAAAAACGTGGCTACGCTCAACAACTGGTGATGATCGCTTATCTGGTCTTTGTATGATGAGTATCCACAGAAAAAGAATATCTCAAAACAAGGACAAAATTATAGAAAATGTTATCAATCGATTGGGACAAATACCAAGACGTTTACAATTTTTGTTCCAGGATAAATAGTTTAAAATTACAATATTTTTGCTGTATCATATCAGTGTAATTTATAATTTTATACTCTATTTTATTTGTTTAGTAACTGTTCGACACTGAAATCATTATTTGAGAAATTACAAACATTTAATCAGTTATACTTTCAGATATAATTCTATTTTATGTTTGATATATGTACAATGTTTCAATGTAATAAACTTTCAGGAAATTTAGTTCAGTTTTCTTGTAACAAACCATTATTTTAAAAATTACAAAAATGTTATCAGTTATACTTGCAGATATAATTCTTTTTTATGTTTGAAATATGTACAATGTCTTAAATGTAATAAACTTTCAGGAAATTTAGTTCAGTTTTATGGTAACATTTAACAACTTTATGACATTTGTATGAATTTTTTTCTAAAATGTAGGGGGGGGGCAAATGCCCCCCTTGTCTACGCCCATGGGTGTATTAATAGATCTTGTTAGAACTTGGAGATTGAATTTGTATCTTAAACATCATTTTTCAGAGAGAAAATCATTTTTTCCCACGATTTGCTGAGTATAAACAGCTGATGTTTGTATACAATCCACGACTCCAGCTATCTCTGAGAGCAACTATCTTTCATGCTGGAGGAATGGGCAATGGTATATCAGGGAAGGCTACCCATCTTTCGTTAGAAGCCTACAGAAATATACAAAACTATCTGTTGAGAATATTAGCCGCCCCTGTATTTTTGTAAGTCGTGGAAATCGCGGCTTTTTGTGAAAAATGTGTGGTTGATTTTTCGGTGGGTTTTTTTTAATCCCCGATATTTATTTTCTAATGAATTTTTTTTCCATCTATATTCTATATTTATAATTCACCAGAGCCAGAACAAGGGTGAGTAGTGTGCAAATTAGCATGACGAATGACCCTCTCTAGGGTCGACCAATCAAGCGAAGTGGGTTCAAAGGGAAGGGGGGGACATGTTTCGGGGGGGGGGACATGTTTCGGGGGGGGGGACATGTTTCGAGACCAACAATGGTTCTCGCGCACTTGCGTTGTTCCTTCACAGAATAACATGTACGTAGCGAGTGGTTATCACGTCCGCCTTACATACGGAATGGGAGGTATTAGGTTCAAGCCACAGTGGAAACATAATTGTTTAATTTTTAAAAATGTTTGTTTGTGCCCCTTCTTCCCCCCCCCCTTTTTAGCGAACATAGCCTGACCCTCGCTGTCTCGAGACCATCAATACTTCAGCAATGCCCCCCTCCCCCAACGCTCATTCGCATTGTTCTGATTTCTTATTGCTGTAGATTGTGTCCACTCATCCCCCCCTTTGCTTTGCACTATCTATGAGCAAGTCTGTGGCGTATGCCACGGGTCGTATCTAGTATGTTATATTTTACAAACTCTCCTACAATACAGAAGATTGTGTCTTAAGTTTATCCATGGTTTATGTTTTGTCTAGCATTTTTATTCGAATCTTGAATGTTGACAGTGTGCTGGTTTTCTAGGCTTGTTTAGACAACTCATTCCAAGCCCGAAGGTCTGACTGAAGAAGATCTTTGTGTATGTTTTCCACGATTCATTATGATATTCTTCTACTTCTAGTCTGAGTGTGTTGTTTTATACTTTTATATCCAATAAATCATATATAATTTTATAACTTTTCAAGGGTTCGAATCCCGGTGAAGGCAAGCAATTGTTCCCGGGGCCTAGGGCGTCCCTGACTCCACCCAGCTCCAAATTGGTACTCAACACTAGTTAGGGAAAAAAGGCGGCTGGGTAATGTGTGGAACCCTCATAGCCGTGGCCTGAGAAAGCTGCGTCCACTTGCCAACAGACCGGCATGTGGGACGCAATAATCTTCTGTATAGAGGGAGCGTCTGTATGGATAAGACATTTCTTCCAGAGCATTCTATTGCTGTCAATGTTTTACATTTCTATTTATTTATTTAAATAGACACGTCATCGTGTGAAGACAAGTTGTGAACGGTTTTAAAACACCTGAGAGGGGGTTCTTCTGGTGCAGGGGGTCAACAGGTGCACTCCGGAAACTTTAGAAACCATGTTTATCTTTCTCCGCTCGAATTTCTAGATTTGCTGAGCGACTGCTGACAAATAAAAATTATCTAAGAAAGATACGAAAACATTTTGGAGAAAAGTATTTTTATTTATATGGACACCTTACGCCTCATTGATGTGTACTGTACGTGTTTGTGTGTCTTTGTGAAACACGATGGAATGACTTCCAAGTTCAGAATAAGTCATCATTATAGTTTTAAATACTATTTCGTTTTGTTCGTCCGGATTGACTAACTTTGTTAAATTTTGGCAATGGGAAACGGTTAATTACCAAAAGACTTTTAACTATTTTAATCTTAAGGTCTAAGTCTAATAAAAAAAAACAAAAGCAAATACAAAAGCTAACACTAACATGATGTTTCAGGCGTAGAGGGGGAAATTCTAGACTTAACTGTTATGTTACGGTTTCGTCAATTATTTTTATGAATTGCTAAATATAAAAGTGAAGGCATACACCACTTGCCTTCAACTTCATAGAGATGAGAAAAATAAACAAAAATAATAATTTATCTTAACTTATATTTAAATAGACTTCAATTTCAATCAGTGTTTATTTACGATATCTCTTGTATATTTAACAAGAAAGCGGAATCTAAATACATAGATAAAAGTTGGTGTTTTTTTTTGTTTTTTTTAATTTATTTTTTTTTAATTTCAGGGGTAAGGCAAAATAATATTTTTTGTCATAGCTGTGCTGCAGTTTAAATAAAAAATAATTTTTTAATTGTCTTTACTGGAGATTTTCAAGCTGAATAATTCCTAAACGGTTTCTAACAGCAATGCTACATTTGAGCTGTCATTTTTTTTTATTCCACCTTAAATTTTTCTTTGATTTAGCTTTAACATTTTTTTAAGAATGTTTCGGAAACTCCTCTATATGAATATGATTTATAGTATCTTATCTATTAAAGATGCTCCTTCTATACAGAAGATTATTGCGTTCTTTGCTTATCCATGGTTTTATATTTGTAGTCATGGATCTTTATTAGAGTTTTTAAATGTTGATAGAGTGTTGGTTTTAAAATGTTGATAGAGTGTTGGTTTTAAAATGTTGATAGAGTGTTGGTTTAAAATGTTGATAGAGTGTTGGTTTTAAATGTTGATAGAGTGTTGGTTTTCCTGGTTTCCTCAGGCAAACACATTGCATATCCAAATTCAGGACGGGAAGAATGAGAATTTTGATGCGTTTTGTTTCTTGTATACGGAATAAGAAAAAGTGTTTTTTATCCCTATGTCTATCTATAGTATTAGGACTATCTTTGTGTTGTATTCCAAACTTAGAATCGTTTAAAAAACATGTTTTGCCAAATTGGCAGAATAATCTATAAGGTCTCAGGAAAATGTAACGTTATGGTGAAAAAATGACTTCAAAGCATTTAAAATAATGCACACTTAGGAATTAATTTTTCTAAAGATTATTAAAAAATTGTCCCTCATATTGTCACAAAAAAAATGGATGGGTCATATAAATATAAATCTTGAATAAGGTTATTACACGTTTTTTTGTTAACGGAATTTTCCCCTTGGGAATTGCGTTTATATATTTTGAAATCGCTGGCCTGTCTTTTCTAGCTTTGAAACAGCAAACTCCTCCTGATATAGGGTATGGGTCTTTTGCAAATACGTGAAGTCGGTCCCAAGGATGTGCACAGGCCAAAAAAAATTAATGAAAAGGTTTACTGGATTTTCCTGGAAAAATCCCAAAAAACCCCGAAAAAAATATCAGTATTTTGTCAATTTTCTTGCCAACCATAAACATCTATCGGGTTGAAAACAAAAGCCAAAACGATAGCTAATAATATTTAGAGCAATGTTGGAGAAGGAATTTTTGAAAAAATCTCTTTTTGTATTACTCCCGTAATTTTAGCAGCAATTTTGTAGATAGCAATTGTTTTGTTTAGTTTCACAATTATTGATTTGACATGACTTTTAATGTAATCTAGAATGATAGTTAATGGGGGTTTTCCCGCTTTGTGAATTCTTATGTTAGACTTGCGCGGTGCGCATTATATTGACACATTCTTGGTGAGACTCTAGAATGATTTCCCTTGAATAAAAAAATCGGAAATTCTTTATTGGAAATTGCGTTTAAATACTCATTTGAGTTTTTATTACTTTTTTTTTACCCAGTTATAAAATTTGAAATTACTTAGCAAATACCATAAACACAAAGTAAAAATAAATGAAACCATTTTTTAAAAATTATTTTAAATTTATTTCATTTGGTTATAATAGTTAAAATTTATGGGACGGCTAATAATTATTGTTAAAAACTACAATAATGCAGGTAATTAAACTTAAGATAATTATATTCAAAGATCTAATACATCACTTTAATTTCATCTAAATTTTAACAAAAGAAGCAACAACAAAAAAGGCTCCATACCATTAGTAAATAGAAAATACCTGGAATTACAATTTCATGATAATTTTATGTAGAATATATAAACTTTACTAAAACTACTTTCAAATGGCTTTTCTTTTGTAAAGTATTTGCCACATTAAAAAACATTATTGTAACTAAACAAATCATTTATATATCACAGTTTGCTTATGCAAAGATTAGTATTGTTAAAAAGGAACATCTGTTAAGCTACTAAGACCAATATGACCTTCTACAAACTTTTTCTCCATATTTGCCACATTTCTGTCTTCATTCTACTTTACTAATTAGGGCAAGAACATTCATCTTAAAAAATATATTTGTTTACAAATTGTTTTGACAATCATGTCTTTGACAAACAAAGCTTAGACATGATTCAGAGCACTGATTGAATTGTTTTTGACAATCATGTCTTTGACTAAAAAAGCTTAGCATGATTCAGAGAACTGACTGAATTGTTTTTGACAATCATGTCTTTGACAAACAAAGCTTAGACATGATTCAGAGCACTGATTGAATTGTTTTTGACAATCATGTCTTTGACTAAAAAAGCTTAGCATGATTCAGAGAACTGACTGAATTGTTTTTGACAATCATGTCTTTGACAAACAAAGCTTAGACATGATTCAGAGCACTGATTGAATTGTTTTTGACAATCATGTCTTTGACTAAAAAAGCTTAGCATGATTCAGAGAACTGACTGAATTGTTTTTGACAATCATGTCTTTGACAAACAAAGCTTAGACATGATTCAGAGCACTGATTGAGTTTTCCAGCTCATGATTATTTATCTATCTAAACGTCTCGGATAAGATCCTCAATGGCGTCCCAGTCTATGACACTTAACACACTTCCACTCCCGACTGATGCTGCATCAGCAATGCGCTCAATTTCACGAATGTCAACAGACTTGCGATAATCTCCAGCTCCGATTTCATCACTGTCAGCTGACCTGGAAATATTGTTACAGGATGAATATCAATTGGTGAACTCAGTAAAAAAAATCAATCAATCAAAGTCACTGGTTTTAAGTTTTTGGTGTAAATCTAACTCAGACTATTTTTAGATGGCATCATCCAAACATTTGTACCTGAAAGTTTTCCCGTCTCCCATGATGTCAGCATAATAATCTGATTGGTTCTCTGAGGGAGCACCAGGGCGTACATCCCCTCCAGACCTACTCATGTCCAGCTCGTCAACCTGTTCACATTATAGAATTATTAGAAATAAATGTAAATTTCAATAGACATTTCTCACTTTGATCAAATTAGGAATATCACAACTCAGATCACCAACAAGAGCCAAAATGGTCATTTTGTAAAACACTTTTATAAAAAATTAAATCACTTTCGTATTTCACTGTTTAAAATTGTATTTTTTCTAAGATATTTTATATAAAAACCATTGTGCACTATATAAAGTAAAGGTAGGTGACCAGAATTATAAAACCATTGTGCACTATATAAACTAAAGGTAGGTGACCAGAATTATAAAACCATTGTGCACTATATAAAGTAAAGGTAGGTGACCAGAATTATAAAACCATTGTGCACTATATAAAGTAAAGGTAGGTGACCAGAATTATAAAACCATTGTGCACTATATAAAGTAAAGGTAGGTGACCAGAATTAAACAATGATAGTATGGCAGATGGCTAGTTTCATTCATTCTACCAGTTTAAAATGTCCTCAGTCCAAAAACTAAACTTAAAAACTAACTGAGTTTTTAAATGCAAATTTGCAAGATTGGTTACATGATAAAATATGGCCTATAATAGTAAATATTGGGTATAGTATTGTGGGTATAGTATAGTGGTGGGTACAGCTATGAAGTTGGGTACAGCTATGAAGTTATTTTATTTCCTACTTCCTTCTCTCAACATTGGGATGTGTAGGTTAAAGTCAATGCATCTACTGGTAGTGAAATTGGATATTGAAAGAATCACCAAATATATTGATTGGTGTAGGTTAAAGTCAATGCATCTACTGGTAGTGAAATTGGATATTGAAACAATCAACAAATATATTGATGGGTGTAGGTTAAAGTCAATGCATCTACTGGTAGTGAAATTGGATATTGAATGAATCAACAAATATATTGATGGGAGGGGGGTGTGTAGGTTAAAGTCAATGCATCTACTGGTAGTGAAATTGGATATTGAAACAATCAACAAATATATTGATGGGGGGGGGGATGTAGGTTAAAGTCAATGCATCTACTGGTAGTGAAATTGGATATTGAAACAATCAACAAATATATTGATGTGTAGGTTAAAGTCAATGCATCTGCTGGTAGTGAAATTGGATATTGAAAGAATCAACAAATATATTGATGTGTAGGTTAAAGTCAATGCATCTACTGGTAGTGAAATTGGATATTGAAAGAATCAACAAATATATTGATGTGTAGGTTAAAGTCAATGCATCTGCTGGTAGTGAAATTGGATATTGAAACAATCAACAAATATATTGATGTGTGTGTAGGTTAAAGTCAATGCATCTACTGGTAGTGAAATTGGATATTGAAACAATCAACAAATATATTTATTTCAACAAATCAAAATTTCTACATTTTGATAAAAGATAATTATGGAAAATTTTAAACAAATACAATGAATTTAAATAAATCTGCCGCTTCAATCATAACTAACATCATCGAGCAATAACTATAACTTAAACCTCGTCTAAAGAGGGGTCATCAAGCAATAATTTAAACCTAGTCTAAAGATGGTAACTATTCATGTGGATAAAAACTATAAGTTGATTACAGTTCCAGGCACAACACAAAATCAAGACTTACAATGAAGGCCACATCAAGACTTACAATGAAGGCCACATCAAGACTTACAATGAAGGCCACATCAAGACTAACAATGAAGGCCACATCAAGACTTACAATGAAGGCCACATCAAGACTTACAAGGAAGGCCACATCAAGACTTACAAGGAAGGCCACAGAACTTGTCACAGTTGAGCCCCCATAAATTATATTGTGCACATTTTCATCCATTTCCCAGCCACTAAGCACAGAGGCAATTTCTTCATAGTCCATTTCAGAGTATGGGTCATTGTATGGCCTGACCCTGGCTTGGTTGCGAGATGCAGAACTGTGCACAGTCACTGTGAAGATAGATTTAAACAACTGATTAAAGACTTAGTCAACCAGCAAAACCCCTATTACATTAGTCAACCAGCAAACCCCTATTACATTACTCAACCAGCAAACCCCTATTACATTAGTCAACCAGCAAACCCCTATTACATTACTCAAACAGCAAACCCTTATTACATTAGTCAACCAGAAACCCCTATTACATTAGTCAACCAGCAAACCCCTATTACATTAGTCAACCAGCAAACCCCTATTACATTACTCAACCAGCAAACCCCTATTACATTAGTCAACCAGCAAACCCCTATTACATTAGTCAACCAGCAAACCCCTATTACATTAGTCAACCAGCAAACCCCTATTACATTGGTCAACCAGCAAACCCCTATTACATTACTCAAACAGCAAACCCTTATTACATTAGTCAACCAGCAAACCCCTATTACATTATTCAACCAGCAAACCCCTATTACATTAGTCAACCAGCAAACCCCTATTACATTAGTCAACCAGCAAACCCCTATTACATTAGTCAACCAGCAAACCCCTATTACATTAGTCAACCAGCAAAGCCCTATTACATTACTCAAACAGCAAACCCTTATTACATTAGTCAACCAGCAAACCCCTATTACATTATTCAACCAGCAAACCCCTATTACATTAGTCAACCAGCAAACCCCTATTACATTAGTCAACCATCAAACCCCTATTACATTACTCAAACAGCAAACCCCTATTACATTAGTCAACCAGCAAACCCCTATTACATTAGTCAACCAGCAAACCCCTATTACATTACTCAAACAGCAAACACTTATTACATTAGTCAACCAGCAAACCCCTATTACATTAGTCAACCAGCAAACCCCTATTACATTACTCAAACAGCAAACCCCTATTACATTAGTCAACCAGCAAACCCCTATTACATTAGTCAACCAGCAAACCCCTATTACATTACTCAAACAGCAAACACTTATTACATTAGTCAACCAGCAAACCCCTATTACATTAGTCAACCAGAAACCCTTATTACATTAGTCAACCAGCAAACCCCTATTACATTAGTCAACCAGCAAACCCTTATTACATTAGTCAACCAGCAAACCCCTATTGCATTAGTCAACCAGCAAACCCCTATTACATTAGTCAACCAGCAAACCCCTATTACATTAGTCACCAGCAAACCCCTATTACATTAGTCAACATGCAAACCCCTATTACATTAGTCAACCAGCAAACCCCTATTACATTAGTCAACCAGCAAACCCCTATTACATTAGTCAACCAGCAAACCCCTATTACATTACTCAAACAGCAAACCCTTATTACATTAGTCAACCAGCAAACCCCTATTACATTACTCAAACAGCCAAACCTTATTTCAAATATTATTTTTCAAACTTCAAACAATCTGACCCCCAAAAATCTGCCCCTTATTCAATTCTGGTTGTACATTAGTTGTTTAGTTAAACTTAAATATGGGGTTTGAGGTTATTGTCCATGCTTTCATCGTTACCTGTTGCATACATTGGTGATTTTGTAGCTGATGTCTCTGCTTGGTGAGGATGAGGATTTAACTCATGCAGTTGTTCAGCGTAAGTTTTTCGTTTGTGCAGTGGCCCATGTGAGCGCAAGAAAGTTCTAGTTGGGACAGATGTTTTATGTGCAGCTGAGAAAGTACAAGATATTATCTATTAATTTAGATCTTTTAAGTCAATGAAATGGGACTTCAAAAATTGACTTGTGATATGCCTATTTATTATAATTAAATCTGGAAATATTTTGAAGTTTTTTTTTATTATGTTTAACAGTTTATTTTAAGAACATAAACTGATATGTTTTTTTGTATTCAGTTTAAGAATAATACAAATTACTTTTAAACAAATATTTATCTTGGTTAAAAGCTTCTAAAAATGTTTATTTCTAAATACTTTGTAGCTTTGAGAAAAATAATTCCTAATTTCTTTATGAATGTGTAATATTTTTAAAGTGATGTAAAGAAGAAAATGAATTATTCTAAAATAAAATTAAGATTAAACTTTGTGTAATAAAATAAGGAGAAATCCAAAATATTCATTCACGATCATTTTGAAAAATTTATAAATAAAAGGTAAATATAACAAAAATGTTTACCACCCTATAGACTATAACGCAAGTATTTTTTAAAATTTACACACATAAATTATTGAAACCAGTTAACATTTCAGAAGGCAATTTAAACTTTATGCTAACAACTGATTTTGTGTTCTTTGAAAACTATGGTGAGGTTGCATGCTCTTTTTATGATGAATTTTCTATTTACCATCTTAAATTGATATCACACTAAAGTGTTTTGTTGTTTGTTCTTTTTTGTTGCATTTCTTGTCTTACAAGATGATGGTGATTATTAGCTGGAGTGGCACCTGAGAATTTCAAAAGTTTGAAACACTCAAAAAATTAAGTGAAGTTTTTATTGACTCTACTGACCTTGTGAAGAAACCCCTTTGTGACGTAATCCTGCTTCATAAGTCTTCAATTTCTGAGGTGGTCCACGTCGTGAGCTTGTTGGAGTCGTCAACTTTGTAGCAGCTGAAGTTTAATTTGAAGAGATTAAAATACTAGTTGGCCCTTGCATGGCAAGTTGGTATTTAACCTGAATCAACTAGAATGAAGTTTGTGGCAATCATGTTCTGATTCTCAAAGACACATCAGAGAAGTATTTTGCTCCTAAATAGCTCTATTATTATTTATGTTAGTCAAATTAACTTGATTGAGTAAGATGGTTCATCCTAAATTACACACCAGTGCTTCAACACGTGTTAGTCATAATGCAAAAATCAATATTTTTAAAATACTTTGTTTTAAAAGCTTTCAATCAAGGACGAAAAACAAATACACAACAAAAGACTTTGCTTAAGTGGAAATATATGAAGCCAAAGAATTTCAATCTAGAAAAATTTAACATCCTTTATTTTTTTTAAGTTAACATATTTTATTTTTAAGCTGAAAGTTGAAAAATATTGTATGTAATTAAATTCTTTATATTAACTTGTGGTGTCTGTTTGAGCCCTTCATTGTTTGCTTGCTTAAAAACTTTGGATCGATTTTTAACCCACTTCCTCATAAGCTAGCTAGCTGAAATTTTGCAGGCAGACTCGTGTCGATGATAAAAACGATGTATAAAAATTTCATATCGATCGCATGTAGGGGCCATCCATATATTACGTACACAAGGAGGGGGGTCTTAAATTTACGGCATTTTGCGTATGCATGCGTATGTCTTGACTGAATGTGTACTTTTGCAAAACAAATTTAATTTGCATAATACTAAGCATAGTAACATAAACCGTTCTGGCTGCAAATGGCATTCGAGACCGACTGAGTGAAGTCTGATATGCAATAATTTTTATAATTTATTGCAAACGAAATTTTGAACTTGTAATTACTTAGAAGTAATTAACATTCGATTCCAACCAAACGTTTACACATTATTAAAATATATCCGTCGGATTTATATTTCCATTTCTTGAAATTAGATGAAGTTTTTCATTTGCCCACCAGTGCCTTAGCTGTTATAAACACACAACGGGACGGCGATTTCACGCAACTAGGGGAAAGGGGGGAGGGGGTCTACATATTTGTGACATGGGGGAGGCGGGGTGTTAGAGAAATGTGACGTCACATCAAAAATCGCAACTTTAAATAAAAGTTCCACTTAAATATTTGATTTGTTACATGGTGTTTTACATGACTTCACACGTGTTACGATATTAGAATGCTGGCCTAGACTAAATAAATACTTAAATGACAAAAAAGTGATTTTAAACATGCTCTTTTCAAATAGAAAATAAAGCTTTTATTGGGGGGGGGGCGCAAAGCTTTGTGACATCATATTGGAGGGGGTGGTCTATGTTATTGTGACGACGCATGACGAGGGGGGGGAGGTGGAGTGAAAATCTGCCAAAATCGCGTGACGTCGTTTATGGACGGCCGTCCGTAAATCACGTTTTGCACCTTAGAAGGGGGGAGGGGGGTCGACCATTTGTGACGAGGGGAGGGGTAGTTTAAGAAATATCATGTCACATCAAAACGCGTAACTTAAAATAAAAGTTGTACTTAAATATTTGTTTGTTTACAATTTATTTAATGACGTTTTACATGGGCCTCGCGCATGTTACGATATTAAAGTGCAGCCTTACACTAAATACATACTTAAACTTAAATGACAAAAAAGTGATTTGAAACATGCTAATTTTCAAATTAAAACATTTTGCATTTTTGTGATGTAATATTGGAAATGAGGGGGGGGGGTCTAACTTTTAGTGACGCTTGACGTGGGGGGGGGGATGAAAATCAGCCATAACCGCGGGACGTCATTAATGGACGCCCACAAAGCTTTGACCCCCCCCCCAAAAAAAAGCCGCATTTTCAAATATTTAGCGCGCATTTTGATGTGACATCACATTTCTTAAACACCCCCCCCCTCATAACAAATGTGTGACCCCTCCCCCGCCCCTTTTTAGGCGTGTGATGTCATTTATGGACGGTTTTAAAGAGTAAAACCAATATCTTCTGACTCCGGGATGCAAGGGAGGGAGGGGGGGGGTACAAAAATACTAATTCTGTGCGTATGTAATATATGGATGGCCCCGTACTGTAATTAAATTATTGAATTTTTAGATTATTTTATTTATCTCTATGTATCATGTTAATTTTTGAGATAGAGTGTCACGGTGCCTATTATATTGAACGACCTTTTTAATACTTTCCTGTTGCGCGATTCGGTGTGTATTTTATTGACAATACTTTTTATAAACATATTCCTGATCGGTGCGCATTATATTAAACATGTTTTACGAGACATAACTACAATTTTGTATTTTCGGATTGTCTTGCGCTGCGTATTATAATGAACATTCTTTTAGTTATGTCTCGTACATAAAGGATTTATAGTCAAAAACTTGTTTTTTTACCGGTTTTTTAAATTTTTTATTGATTTTTTATGGACCTTGATTTCAATATCTAGCTTTTTTAATGTTTGTTTTTTTAATTTTCTAATTATTTTTTTTTGTACAATTGCACTGCAGTCTTTGAACTATTTGAAAAAGTAAAATAACTTATTTTACAAACAAAAATTTCTTATTAGAAAGCATCAAAAATAGATCAGATGTAATTAGAGTTGCCAAGCTGTGAGTTTGATAATTAACAGCTAACAGTATAACTTACCCGAGACAGGTTTTCTAGATACAGGTGCAGACAACTTTCTGCCGGGTTTCATCTCCTGTAGACGTTCCGAATACGTCTTGACCCTGCGCGGTATCATCTTACCAGATCCAGGAATTTGTTTGGAGCCTAGGAAAAATAGAAGATAGATATGAAAAAAATTGTTTATGCTTTTTAAAAAAGGAGATTACAGATTGATTGAGTGGAATTGTTTCTTATTTAAAGTGTGTTATCAAAGAGGGAATCTATGAAATGACTATATGTGTTATCAAAGAAGGAATCAATGGAATGACTATATGTGTTATCAAAGAAGGAATCAATGGAATGACTATATGTGTTATCAAAGAGTGAATCAATGGAATGACTATATGTGTTATCAAAGAGGGAATCAATGGAATGACTATATGTGTTATCAAAGAGGGAATCTATGGAATGACTATATGTGTTATCAAAGAGGGAATCAATGGAATGACTATATGTGTTATCAAAGAGGGAATCAATGGAATGACTATATGTGTTATCAAAGAGGGAATCAATGGAATGACTATATGTGTTATCAAAGAAGGAATCAATGGAATGACTATATGTGTTATCAAAGAAGGAATCAATGGAATGACTATATGTGTTATCAAAGAGTGAATCAATGGAATGACTATATGTGTTATCAAAGAGGGAATCAATGGAATGACTATATGTGTTATCAAAGAGGGAATCAATGGAATGACTATATGTGTTATCAAAGAGGGAATCAATGGAATGACTATATGTGTTATCAAAGAGGGAATCAATGGAATGACTATATGTGTTATCAAAGAAGGAATCAATGGAATGACTATATGTGTTATCAAAGAGGGAATCTATGGAATGACTATATGTGTTATCAAAGAGGGAATCTATGGAATGACTATATGTGTTATCAAAGAGGGAATCAATGGAATGACTATATGTGTTATCAAAGAGGGAATCAATGGAATGACTATATGTGTTATCAAAGAGGGAATCAATGGAATGACTATATGTGTTATCAAAGAGGGAATCAATGGAATGACTATATGTGTTATCAAAGAGGGAATCAATGGAATGACTATATGTGTTATCAAAGAGGGAATCAATGGAATGACTATATGTGTTATCAAAGAGGGAATCAATGGAATGACTATATGTGTTATCAAAGAGGGAATCTATGGAATGACTATATGTGTTATCAAAGAGGGAATCAATGGAATGACTATATGTGTTATCAAAGAGTGAATCAATGGAATGACTATATGTGTTATCAAAGAGGGAATCAATGGAATGACTATATGTGTTATCAAAGAGGGAATCAATGGAATGACTATATGTGTTATCAAAGAGGGAATCAATGGAATGACTATATGTGTTATCAAAGAGGGAATCAATGGAATGACTATATGTGTTATCAAAGAGGGAATCAATGGAATGACTATATGTGTTATCAAAGAGGGAATCAATGGAATGACTATATGTGTTATCAAAGAGGGAATCAATGGAATGACTATATGTGTTATCAAAGAGGGAATCAATGGAATGACTATATGTGTTATCAAAGAGGGAATCAATGGAATGACTATATGTGTTATCAAAGAGGGAATCAATGGAATGACTATATGTGTTATCAAAGAGGGAATCAATGGAATGACTATATGTGTTATCAAAGAGGGAATCAATGGAATGACTATATGTGTTATCAAAGAGGGAATCAATGGAATGACTATATGTGTTATCAAAGAGGGAATCAATGGAATGACTATATGTGTTATCAAAGAGGGAATCAATGGAATGACTATATGTGTTATCAAAGAGGGAATCAATGGAATGACTATATGTGTTATCAAAGAGGGAATCAATGGAATGACTATATGTGTTATCAAAGAGGGAATCAATGGAATGACTATATGTGTTATCAAAGAGGGAATCTATGGAATGACTATATGTGTTATCAAAGAAGGAATCAATGGAATGACTATATGTGTTATCAAAGAAGGAATCAATGGAATGACTATATGTGTTATCAAAGAGGGAATCAATGGAATGACTATATGTGTTATCAAAGAGTGAATCAATGGAATGACTATATGTGTTATCAAAGAGGGAATCAATGGAATGACTATATGTGTTATCAAAGAGGGAATCAATGGAATGACTATATGTGTTATCAAAGAGGGAATCAATGGAATGACTATATGTGTTATCAAAGAGGGAATCAATGGAATGACTATATGTGTTATCAATGACTAACTGTAAATTATATATTCTCAATGAGAGCAGCATGAGTTTTACAGCCTTATTTTAAAGCCTCTAACATTTTAAAAGCTTGTAAAACTTGTCTCCCTAGCGTTTTCTCTGAGTTATTTTAGTCGAAAACATTTAACACGATCTCAAAGCCCTTAAAATAGAAACAATATTAAATTAATATTTGATTTATTTTTTGGTCTGAAATTAGTGCACATGGCAACGGAAATTACCTAGGTCTTTTGATTTGGGATGAAACAGGTTTGAATTGGGCCCGGTTGAAGATTTTAGTGCTTCCTGTCTGGCGGTTTGTCTTTCTTCTTCCTCCTGTATCTGCCGCCGCCTATTTATTTCTTTCCACTTTCTGGTAGCCTCTGGTCTCTGCATGCGAACAACGTCAGCAAAGGATTTTCCCTGTCGTGCCGGGGATTTCTTGGTCGCCTGTGGTGAAGATCCTCTCCTGGAACCTCTAGACTGTTCTCTTGGCCAATCTTTAGATGAAGGTCTACACAGGAAACAAATTTAATATAAGTATTTTATTAGTCAATCTGGTCCATTTGAAAGGAAAGTTATATGATGCAGTAAATTGTCAACTTGCTATGATTGCAACAGAGAATACAAAGAACCAACACATTTAATTTTTCTTTGTTTTCTTTTACTATAAGCTCAATAGAACCAGAAATGTGACTGGACTAAGGGAAATATTTGTTACTTGTTTTTATGCTAGGCAGTAGAGTTAGAGTTTAAGTACCTTCTGTAAAAATGACATGCCATGCTAGTACTAGTAGAGGTAAATTACCTACTGTAAAAATGACATGTTATGCAAGAAGAGTTAAGGCATATACTGTAAGAATGAGGTGTTATGCTAGTAGAGTTAAATTATTTACTTTAAAAATGACAGGGACGGAGACGCTCTATCCTGGCTGTCCATCTCTAGCACTTGTTCGGCATAGCGGATGAGGTCAGCACTGGAGTCCACGCTCCTGTCCACCTCACTGATGGACGCTAAGACAGGGTGGTCAAAGTACAAGTCAGCAGAGCTTGGACGCACCTCTCGATCTGAGCCTTTCAAAATGCTCTTGACAGGAGTTGAGTCGGTTGACATCTTGGACCTAATAGCTTGGGGTGCTGGGGGAGTCAGAGAAACAGGGAGTCAAGTAGGCTGGGAAACAGGGAGTCAAGTAGGGTGTGAAACAGGGAGTCAAGTAGGGTGGGAAACAGGGAGTCAAGTAGGCTGGGAAACAGGGAGTCAAGTAGGCTGGGAAACAGGGAGTCAAGTAGGGTGGGAAACAGGGAGTCAAGCAAGGTGGGAAACAGGGAGTCAAGTAGGGTGGGAAACAGGGAGTCAAGCAAGGTGGGAAACAGGGAGTCAAGTAGGGTGGGAAACAGGAAGTCAAGTAGGGTGGGAAACAGGGAGTCAAGCAAGGTGGGAAACAGGGAGTCAAGTAGGGTGGGAAACAGGGAGTCAAGTAGGGTGGGAAACAGGAAGTCAAGCAAGGTGGGAAACAGGGAGTCAAGTAGGGTGGGAAAGAGGGTCAAGCAAGGTGGGAACTCAAGTTTGTCAGTGTAAGGTTAACCATTCAAATTTATTATTATTAAATCATTCAAATGAAGGTTAAAATTCAAGTGTGTTTCCAAATGGCCACTCAATTGAAGCTGATATGTCAGCAATTAACTTTGAGTAAACTCTTAGATACATTTTCTAAGTTTTTCCCAAGTGTTTTTAAATATCTGTATAAGAGATCACGATGTTTGGTTTCTTTCCTTCATAAACAGTTCAAAAAGTTATGAGTTAAACTGCCTAAACAAATTTTGAGTTAAACTGTATAGATGGATGTCAGTTAAACTGCATACTTGAATGTCACTTAAACCACATACAAGAGTGGGAGTTAAACCAAATGGACGTGTGTTGAATTGCATACATGAATATGTGTTAAAGTGTAAACACTTAATGTTTGTGAATGGACATGTGTTGCATACATGAATATGTGTTAAAGTGTAAACACTTAATGTTTGTGAATGGACATGTGTTGCATACATGAATATGTGTTAAAGTGTAAACACTTAATGTTTGTGAATGGACATGTGTTGCATACATGAATATGTGTTAAAGTGTAAACACTTAATGTTTGTGAATGGACATGTGTTGCATACATGAATATGTGTTAAAGTGTAAACACTTAATGTTTGTGCAGTGTATTTATTCTCACATCTACTAGATGATTCTGGCTTGTACGACCAAGTAGCTGAACTTGCAACTTTTCTGACGGGAGAACGCGACTTCCTGTGTGCAGCGGACATCTGCCTTGATGGAGATGTGGTGGAAGTGGACGGCACACGTTTGGGTGACCGTGTGGGGAGTCTCCTGGTCTTGCTTTCAAACTGCGGCTCCCAGGTCAAGTCAGGCTTATCCCCCATGATGCTCCCCATCAGATGCTCGGCTTCGATCAGTCGCTGGTTCATGAACTCCGAGGCCATGTGGATACGCTTCTCGCTGTGCTCTGCTTCAAGGATTTTCAAATTTTGTCGGGTGACCTTCGGAATATTTGAGATGCGATTAGGGCCTTTACTCCGATAAATGTGGAAACATTTAAAAAGTTGAAATATTGTTTTAAAAAACAGAAGCTTCTTAACTCCTTGACCAACAATCATTGGTTTAAACATCAAAAGTAAATTACTGAGTTAACAAACAAAACTTGGCTTTGTAACACAACAGAAAATATACGTTTAAAAGAGAATTTTTAAAAGAAGGATTTTTTCGGGGGATGAAAATAAAATTTAAAGCAAAATAAGCAAATGATTTCTTTTGAACTTTTTCTAACACTTATAATATTTATTTTATAAATATTATTAATAATTAGCTATTAATTATGCTAATAAATTCTAAGTTTTAACTTGAAAATATCTTAGACCTATCACACTAATGCATAAATATTTTAATGTGCAATTACAAGTACAATAATGGTACTAGTGTCTATCTATTCAAAACTTAATTTCTCTAAGATTGGCTTTTGCTTGGATCACAACTCATTTCAACTGTTGCATTTTACAGTCCTAGCCAAAGCAGATTCCCCTGGTTGAACACAGTCAAGATACTTATAGTAAACCTAACTGAGGTAAGAGTGACAATTCCTGTCTCCATGGCAACACTTACAGTTGCCAGAGATTTGAAAGGTTTTGGCTCCCTCTCTATCAGCTCGCTCCTCCTCCTCTTGTACTCCTCCTGCCTCTGGTGGTACTTCTCTGTCATCCACTGCTTGAGCTTCTCTCTCTCTGCCAGACTTTTCTTGTGTGAAGCCTCATCCGATTTCTCCATGTTGATCAACTTGTCTCGTGGAGTCAGACCTCCCCATCTGATCAAATATTGGAATTATCAAATATTGGAATGATCAAATGTTGGAATGTTCAAATATTGGAATTTTCAAATATAGGAATGTTCAAACATTGGAATGTTCAAATATTGGATTGTTCGATTATTGGAATGTTCAAATATTGGAATGTTCAAATGTTGGAATGTTCAAATATTGGAATGTTCAAATAATAGGATATTGAAATATTGGAATTATCAAATATTAGAATGTTCAAATATTGGAATGTTCAAATATTGGATTGTTTACAAACCATGACATCCCTGATATCAACTTGGAAAAGAAAATACAGTCGAAACCGCTTATGTCGACGGCGTTGGGGTATGAAAAATGGCGTCGACATAACCGATGATCGAGATAAAGGAAAATCAATATGGCGGCAAAATATTAACATGTGCTTGAAATTTCTTTATGTACATGATTAATTAGTTAGCATTAATTAGTGATGGGATGATTTATCGGAATCGTATCGGAACCCTAATATTTCTTCACTCTTTCCTAAGTCTAAGGTTGTAATGACCGTTCGTTTTTAAGGGCCGTTTAAAATTTAAATATAACCATGGTTCCCACTCGCCACTCAGGAAAACGGGAAAAAGTCGGGAATTCTTAAAAATAAATTCTCGGCCTTGAAAGTCGGGAAAAGTTATGACTAATCGGGAATTTATATATATATATATATATATATATATATATATATATATATATATATATATATATATATATACATATATATACACATGCATATATATTTATGCCGAAGTAAAGGACTTTGATTACGTCTCTGTCATGTTTGATTCCATTTATTTAATGAAAAATAAGTTACCAGTTTATAATTGTCTGCGCATGCGCTAAAAGGTCAAAGTTTACGCTTCGCCGTGTCGCTTTTGCCATCGTATCAGGGATTTTAAAATACAAATAAACAAATCAATATGGTTATTTTAAGTTTAATGCTTTTGATGTATATATATTTATGCCGTAGTAAAGGACTTTGATTACGTCTCTGTCATGTTTCGATTCCATTTATTTAATGAAAAATAAGTTACCAGTTTATAATTGTCTGCGCATGCGCTAAAAGGTCAAAGTTTACGCTTCGCCGTGTCGCTTTTGCCATCGTATCAGGGATTTTAAAATACAAATAAACAAATCAATATGGTTATTTTAAGTTTAATGCTTTTGATGTATATATATTTATGCCGTAGTAAAGGACTTTGATTACGTCTCTGTCATGTTTCGATTCCATTTATTTAATGAAAAATAAGTTACCAGTTTATAATTGTCTGCGCATGCGCTAAAAGGTCAAAGTTTACGCTTCGCCGTGTCGCTTTTGCCATCGTATCAGGGATTTTAAAATACAAATAAACAAATCAATATGGTTATTTTAAGTTTAATGCTTTTGATGTATATATATTTATGCCGTAGTAAAGGACTTTGATTACGTCTCTGTCATGTTTCGATTCCATTTATTTAATGAAAAATAAGTTACCAGTTTATAATTGTCTGCGCATGCGCTAAAAGGTCAAAGTTTACGCTTCGCCGTGTCGCTTTTGCCATCGTATCAGGGATTTTAAAATACAAATAAACAAATCAATATGGTTATTTTAAGTTTAATGCTTTTGACGTGCAGGATATCTGTTAATTAACTATCAGAACGTTCTCGAATTTCCTCAGTCAATCAAACTTTGTAATATAAATAAAACTATTGTGGCCTTGACCGTTGATCACAGCACGCTGTGGCGCGGCTGTGGACTGTGTGTACTGTGTGTGTGTTAATCAGTTTCATCGTCACGCGCGTGTTAGTGTCACAGTCACTTATCTTACTGGTCACAAAGCAACAACAACAAACTTTTAAAAGAATAATAATTTATTAATTTTTTTATTTAATTATATAAAAACCACCGTCGTTTCTCGATACAAACCTTTATTTTCAACCGACGAAAATCGAGTTAAGTTGCAAATTTGGCCCTCTTTTGTGCTCGAGATACTAGGTTTCGGCGACATAAAAGAATCGACATTACCGATGAGAAAATGCTAAGACAAAGAGAGAATTTGGCGGTTCCAATAAAAAACGTCGACATAATAGGGTGGTCGATATAACCGAGCTCGAGATAAGTGGGTTCGACTGTATTTAAAATGTAAATATAGCTCAGTCGGGTTGCATATTCTAACTTATTTTAACCATTTTAAAAGAGTAAAGCAAGTGTAGCTAAAGATTGTGTAAATAGTGAATGATTTAGTTCACAGATACAACAAAGATACATAATGAGGGGTTAGTTGTTGGGGGTGTAATTTGTTGAAGGTCTTATTTGTTGGAGGTGTTACTTAGTGTAGATGCTACTTGCTGGAGTTGTTAACTTGTTGGAGTTGTTAACTTGTTGGAGTTGTTAACTTGTTGGAGTTGTTAACTTGTTGGAGTTGTTAACTTGTTGGAGTTGTTAACTTGTTGGAGTTGTTAACTTGTTGGAGTTGTTAACTTGTTGGAGTTGTTAACTTGTTGGAGTTGTTAACTTGTTGGAGTTGTTAACTTGTTGGAGTTGTTAACTTGTTGGAGTTGTTAACTTGTTGGAGTTGTTAACTTGTTGGAGTTGTTAACTTGTTGGAGTTGTTAACTTGTTGGAGGTGTTAACTTGTTGGAGGTGTTAACTTGTTGGAGTTGTTAACTTGTTGGAGTTGTTAACTTGTTGGAGGTGTTAACTTGTTGGAGGTGTTAACTTGTTGGAGTTGTTAACTTGTTGGAGTTGTTAACTTGTTGGAGGTGTTAACTTGTTGGAGGTGTTAACTTGTTGGAGTTGTTAACTTGTTGGAGTTGTTAACTTGTTGGAGTTGTTAACTTGTTGGAGTTGTTAACTTGTTGGAGTTGTTAACTTGTTGGAGTTGTTAACTTGTTGGAGTTGTTAACTTGTTGGAGGTGTTAACTTGTTGGAGGTGTTAACTTGTTGGAGTTGTTAACTTGTTGGAGGTGTTAACTTGTTGGAGTGTTAACTTGTTGGAGGTGTTAACTTGTTGGAGTTGTTAACTTGTTGGAGTTGTTAACTTGTTGGAGTTGTTAACTTGTTGGAGTTGTTAACTTGTTGGAGTTGTTAACTTGTTGGAGTTGTTAACTTGTTGGAGTTGTTAACTTGTTGGAGTTGTTAACTTGTTGGAGTTGTTAACTTGTTGGAGTTGTTAACTTGTTGGAGTTGTTAACTTGTTGGAGTTGTTAACTTGTTGGAGTTGTTAACTTGTTGGAGTTGTTAACTTGTTGGAGTTGTTAACTTGTTGGAGTTGTTAACTTGTTGGAGTTGTTAACTTGTTGGAGGTGTTAACTTGTTGGAGTTGTTAACTTGTTGGAGTTGTTAACTTGTTGGAGTGTTAACTTGTTGGAGTTGTTAACTTGTTGGAGTTGTTAACTTGTTGGAGTTGTTAACTTGTTGGAGGTGTTAACTTGTTGGAGGTGTTAACTTGTTGGAGTTGTTAACTTGTTGGAGTTGTTAACTTGTTGGAGGTGTTAACTTGTTGGAGTTGTTAACTTGTTGGAGTTGTTAACTTGTTGGAGTTGTTAACTTGTTGGAGGTGTTAACTTGTTGGAGTTGTTAACTTGTTGGAGTTGTTAACTTGTTGGAGTTGTTAACTTGTTGGAGGTGTTAACTTGTTGGAGTTGTTAACTTGTTGGAGTTGTTAACTTGTTGGAGTTGTTAACTTGTTGGAGTTGTTAACTTGTTGGAGTTGTTAACTTGTTGGAGTTGTTAACTTGTTGGAGTTGTTAACTTGTTGGAGGTGTTAACTTGTTGGAGGTGTTAACTTGTTGGAGTTGTTAACTTGTTGGAGGTGTTAACTTGTTGGAGTTGTTAACTTGTTGGAGGTGTTAACTTGTTGGAGTTGTTAACTTGTTGGAGTTGTTAACTTGTTGGAGTTGTTAACTTGTTGGAGTTGTTAACTTGTTGGAGTTGTTAACTTGTTGGAGTTGTTAACTTGTTGGAGGTGTTAACTTGTTGGAGTTGTTAACTTGTTGGAGTTGTTAACTTGTTGGAGTTGTTAACTTGTTGGAGTTGTTAACTTGTTGGAGTTGTTAACTTGTTGGAGTTGTTAACTTGTTGGAGTTGTTAACTTGTTGGAGTTGTTAACTTGTTGGAGTTGTTAACTTGTTGGAGTTGTTAACTTGTTGGAGTTGTTAACTTGTTGGAGTTGTTAACTTGTTGGAGTTGTTAACTTGTTGGAGTTGTTAACTTGTTGGAGTTGTTAACTTGTTGGAGGTGTTAACTTGTTGGAGTTGTTAACTTGTTGGAGTTGTTAACTTGTTGGAGTTGTTAACTTGTTGGAGTTGTTAACTTGTTGGAGTTGTTAACTTGTTGGAGTTGTTAACTTGTTGGAGGTGTTAACTTGTTGGAGTTGTTAACTTGTTGGAGTTGTTAACTTGTTGGAGTTGTTAACTTGTTGGAGTTGTTAACTTGTTGGAGTTGTTAACTTGTTGGAGTTGTTAACTTGTTGGAGTTGTTAACTTGTTGGAGTTGTTAACTTGTTGGAGTTGTTAACTTGTTGGAGTTGTTAACTTGTTGGAGTTGTTAACTTGTTGGAGTTGTTAACTTGTTGGAGTTGTTAACTTGTTGGAGTTGTTAACTTGTTGGAGTTGTTAACTTGTTGGAGTTGTTAACTTGTTGGAGTTGTTAACTTGTTGGAGTTGTTAACTTGTTGGAGTTGTTAACTTGTTGGAGTTGTTAACTTGTTGGAGTTGTTAACTTGTTGGAGTTGTTAACTTGTTGGAGTTGTTAACTTGTTGGAGTTGTTAACTTGTTGGAGTTGTTAACTTGTTGGAGTTGTTAACTTGTTGGAGTTGTTAACTTGTTGGAGGTGTTAACTTGTTGGAGTTGTTAACTTGTTGGAGTTGTTAACTTGAGTGTATTGGGAGTTGTTAACTTGTTGGAGTGTTAACTTGTTGGAGTTGTTAACTTGTTGGAGTTGTTAACTTGTTGGAGTTGTTAACTTGTTGGAGTTGTTAACTTGTTGGAGTTGTTAACTTGTTGGAGTTGTTAACTTGTTGGAGTTGTTAACTTGTTGGAGTTGTTAACTTGTTGGAGTTGTTAACTTGTTGGAGTTGTTAACTTGTTGGAGTTGTTAACTTGTTGGAGTTGTTAACTTGTTGGAGTTGTTAACTTGTTGGAGTTGTTAACTTGTTGGAGTTGTTAACTTGTTGGAGTTGTTAACTTGTTGGAGTTGTTAACTTGTTGGAGTTGTTAACTTGTTGGAGTTGTTAACTTGTTGGAGTTGTTAACTTGTTGGAGTTGTTAACTTGTTGGAGTTGTTAACTTGTTGGAGTTGTTAACTTGTTGGAGTTGTTAACTTGTTGGAGTTGTTAACTTGTTGGAGTTGTTAACTTGTTGGAGTTGTTAACTTGTTGGAGTTGTTAACTTGTTGGAGTTGTTAACTTGTTGGAGTTGTTAACTTGTTGGAGTTGTTAACTTGTTGGAGTTGTTAACTTGTTGGAGTTGTTAACTTGTTGGAGTTGTTAACTTGTTGGAGTTGTTAACTTGTTGGAGTTGTTAACTTGTTGGAGTTGTTAACTTGTTGGAGTTGTTAACTTGTTGGAGTTGTTAACTTGTTGGAGTTGTTAACTTGTTGGAGTTGTTAACTTGTTGGAGTTGTTAACTTGTTGGAGTTGTTAACTTGTTGGAGTTGTTAACTTGTTGGAGTTGTTAACTTGTTGGAGTTGTTAACTTGTTGGAGTTGTTAACTTGTTGGAGTTGTTAACTTGTTGGAGTTGTTAACTTGTTGGAGTTGTTAACTTGTTGGAGTTGTTAACTTGTTGGAGTTGTTAACTTGTTGGAGTTGTTAACTTGTTGGAGTTGTTAACTTGTTGGAGTTGTTAACTTGTTGGAGTTGTTAACTTGTTGGAGTTGTTAACTTGTTGGAGTTGTTAACTTGTTGGAGTTGTTAACTTGTTGGAGTTGTTAACTTGTTGGAGTTGTTAACTTGTTGGAGTTGTTAACTTGTTGGAGTTGTTAACTTGTTGGAGTTGTTAACTTGTTGGAGTTGTTAACTTGTTGGAGTTGTTAACTTGTTGGAGTTGTTAACTTGTTGGAGTTGTTAACTTGTTGGAGTTGTTAACTTGTTGGAGTTGTTAACTTGTTGGAGGTGTTAACTTGTTGGAGTTGTTAACTTGTTGGAGTTGTTAACTTGTTGGAGTTGTTAACTTGTTGGAGTTGTTAACTTGTTGGAGTTGTTAACTTGTTGGAGGTGTTAACTTGTTGGAGTTGTTAACTTGTTGGAGTTGTTAACTTGTTGGAGTTGTTAACTTGTTGGAGTTGTTAACTTGTTGGAGTTGTTAACTTGTTGGAGTTGTTAACTTGTTGGAGTTGTTAACTTGTTGGAGTTGTTAACTTGTTGGAGTTGTTAACTTGTTGGAGTTGTTAACTTGTTGGAGTTGTTAACTTGTTGGAGTTGTTAACTTGTTGGAGTTGTTAACTTGTTGGAGTTGTTAACTTGTTGGAGTTGTTAACTTGTTGGAGTTGTTAACTTGTTGGAGTTGTTAACTTGTTGGAGTTGTTAACTTGTTGGAGTTGTTAACTTGTTGGAGTTGTTAACTTGTTGGAGTTGTTAACTTGTTGGAGTTGTTAACTTGTTGGAGTTGTTAACTTGTTGGAGTTGTTAACTTGTTGGAGTTGTTAACTTGTTGGAGTTGTTAACTTGTTGGAGTTGTTAACTTGTTGGAGTTGTTAACTTGTTGGAGTTGTTAACTTGTTGGAGTTGTTAACTTGTTGGAGTTGTTAACTTGTTGGAGTTGTTAACTTGTTGGAGTTGTTAACTTGTTGGAGTTGTTAACTTGTTGGAGTTGTTAACTTGTTGGAGTTGTTAACTTGTTGGAGTTGTTAACTTGTTGGAGTTGTTAACTTGTTGGAGTTGTTAACTTGTTGGAGTTGTTAACTTGTTGGAGTTGTTAACTTGTTGGAGTTGTTAACTTGTTGGAGTTGTTAACTTGTTGGAGTTGTTAACTTGTTGGAGGTGTTAACTTGTTGGAGTTGTTAACTTGTTGGAGTTGTTAACTTGTTGGAGTTGTTAACTTGTTGGAGTTGTTAACTTGTTGGAGTTGTTAACTTGTTGGAGTTGTTAACTTGTTGGAGTTGTTAACTTGTTGGAGTTGTTAACTTGTTGGAGTTGTTAACTTGTTGGAGTTGTTAACTTGTTGGAGTTGTTAACTTGTTGGAGTTGTTAACTTGTTGGAGTTGTTAACTTGTTGGAGTTGTTAACTTGTTGGAGTTGTTAACTTGTTGGAGTTGTTAACTTGTTGGAGTTGTTAACTTGTTGGAGTTGTTAACTTGTTGGAGTTGTTAACTTGTTGGAGTTGTTAACTTGTTGGAGTTGTTAACTTGTTGGAGTTGTTAACTTGTTGGAGTTGTTAACTTGTTGGAGGTGTTAACTTGTTGGAGTTGTTAACTTGTTGGAGTTGTTAACTTGTTGGAGGTGTTAACTTGTTGGAGTTGTTAACTTGTTGGAGTTGTTAACTTGTTGGAGGTGTTAACTTGTTGGAGTTGTTAACTTGTTGGAGTTGTTAACTTGTTGGAGTGTTAACTTGTTGGAGTTGTTAACTTGTTGGAGTTGTTAACTTGTTGGAGTTGTTAACTTGTTGGAGTTGTTAACTTGTTGGAGTTGTTAACTTGTTGGAGGTGTTAACTTGTTGGAGGTGTTAACTTGTTGGAGTTGTTAACTTGTTGGAGTTGTTAACTTGTTGGAGTTGTTAACTTGTTGGAGTTGTTAACTTGTTGGAGTTGTTAACTTGTTGGAGTTGTTAACTTGTTGGAGTTGTTAACTTGTTGGAGTTGTTAACTTGTTGGAGGTGTTAACTTGTTGGAGTTGTTAACTTGTTGGAGTTGTTAACTTGTTGGAGTTGTTAACTTGTTGGAGTTGTTAACTTGTTGGAGTTGTTAACTTGTTGGAGGTGTTAACTTGTTGGAGTTGTTAACTTGTTGGAGTTGTTAACTTGTTGGAGTTGTTAACTTGTTGGAGTTGTTAACTTGTTGGAGTTGTTAATTTATTGGAGGTGTTTACTTGTGGAGTTGTTCATTTGTTGGAGGTGTTACTTGTGGAGTTGTTAACTTGTTGGAGTTGTTAACTTGTTGGAGTTGTTAACTTGTTGGAGTTGTTAACTTGTTGGAGTTGTTAACTTATTGGAGTTGTTAACTTGTTGGAGTTGTTAACTTATTGGAGTTGTTAACTTGTTGGAGTTGTTAACTTGTTGGAGTTGTTAACTTGTTGGAGTTGTTAACTTGTTGGAGGTGTTAACTTGTTGGAGTTGTTAACTTGTTGGAGTTGTTAATTTATTGGAGGTGTTACTTGTGGAGTTGTTCATTTGTTGGAGGTGTTACTTGTGGAGTTGTTAACTTGTTGGAGTTGTTAACTTGTTGGAGTTGTTAACTTGTTGGAGTTGTTAACTTGTTGGAGTTGTTAACTTGTTGGAGTTGTTAACTTGTTGGAGTTGTTAACTTGTTGGAGTTGTTAACTTGGAGTTGTTAACTTGTTGGAGTTGTTAACTTGTTGGAGTTGTTAACTTGTTGGAGTTGTTAACTTGTTGGAGTTGTTAACTTGTTGGAGCTGTTAACTTGTTGGAGTTGTTAACTTGTTGGAGTTGTTAACTTGTTGGAGGTGTTAACTTGTTGGAGTTGTTAACTTGTTGGAGTTGTTAACTTGTTGGAGTTGTTAATTTATTGGAGGTGTTACTTGTGGAGTTGTTCATTTGTTGGAGGTGTTACTTGTGGAGTTGTTCATTTGTTGGAGGTGTTACTTGTGGATTTGTTCATTTGTTGGAGGTGTTACTTGTGGAGTTGTTCATTTGTTGGAGGTGTTACTTGTGGAGTTGTTAACTTGTTGGAGTTGTTAACTTGTTGGAGTTGTTAACTTGTTGGAGTTGTTAACTTGTTGGAGTTGTTAACTTGTTGGAGTTGTTAACTTGTTGGAGTTGTTAACTTGTTGGAGTTGTTAACTTGTTGGAGTTGTTAACTTGTTGGAGTTGTTAACTTGTTGGAGTTGTTAACTTGTTGGAGTTGTTAACTTGTTGGAGCTGTTAACTTGTTGGAGTTGTTAACTTGTTGGAGTTGTTAACTTGTTGGAGGTGTTAACTTGTTGGAGTTGTTAACTTGTTGGAGTTGTTAACTTGTTGGAGTTGTTAATTTATTGGAGGTGTTACTTGTGGAGTTGTTCATTTGTTGGAGGTGTTACTTGTGGAGTTGTTCATTTGTTGGAGGTGTTACTTGTGGATTTGTTCATTTGTTGGAGGTGTTACTTGTGGAGTTGTTCATTTGTTGGAGGTGTTACTTGTGGAGTTGTTCATTTGTTGGAGGTGTTACTTGTGGAGTTGTTCATTTGTTGGAGGTGTTACTTGTGGAGTTGTTCATTTGTTGGAGTCGTTACTTGTGGAGTTGTTCATTTGTTGGAGGTGTTACTTGTGGAGTTGTTCATTTGTTGGAGGTGTTACTTGTGGAGTTGTTCATTTGTTGGAGGTGTTACTTGTGGAGTTGTTCATTTGTTGGAGGTGTTACTTGTGGAGTTGTTCATTTGTTGGAGGTGTTACTTGTGGAGTTGTTAACTTGTTGGAGGTGTTAATTTGTTGGAGGTGTTACTTGTGGAGTTGTTAAGTTGCTGGAGGTGTTACTTGTTGAAAGGATTACAGTGATTGACTGTTGGGATGGGAATTGTATGAGATGTAAGAGACACACAAAATTATGTATTTTAGTAATATTTTTGGGTAAATATCAATTTACTCACTTCTCTTTCTGTATTTTTTCCCTGGTATCTTTCTCCAACTGTAAAGCAAGTTCTTGGGAAAAGCCAGCAGACTGCAAGTCAGCTCCACTCTGGGCCAGAACTTCTGCTATCAGAGATGTCAGCACACTCTCTGACTGGCTCACAGCCTCTCTGCTGTCATGGAAGACATGTCAAATTACCTTACCACAAGATTATATGATAGAAGGGAAGCAACCTTTAAAGAGTTTTCTCCCCTTGACAAAATATTTGCCTTGATCTCAAATATCAATGCATAAACCTTTTAATCATATAAATTAAGAGTGAAACATTTGACTAATTCCCTGTATGGACACTGGTTATTAGGAGGAATTGTAATCAATAAAGTCCAATAAAACTGACCTCTCTGTGGCCACTGTACTCCTAGATTTGACAGACCTGGCACTGGCCTTGGGAGATTTGCTGGACGTCTTGGGTGAGGGTAGAGTAGGTGAACCTGACTTTGAAGATTTCTCCTGTAAATTAATAATGGGAGGGGGGAAAGGGAGGGTTTTCTTTAGTCAATCTAGTTGTGATAAGAAATTCTTTCTTATAATCATGTCTTTTCAGGGTTGAAATTGTATTTTTATAATCAAAAAGAATTAAGTTTTGAAAAGAAAAAAATCTTGTTTTCCTGGTGGATTTTAAAATCATTAAAATTAGCTTAGGCCCAGACAACAAATTTTTAAGATTGGTAAGATTTTTGAGAGATAAAACAAAATAATTTTTAGACAGATAATAAAAAATAATTGTGATGTCTTATACATGTTTTTAAATCAGAGAAAATAGCTTTTTACAAGAGCTAAATGAATGTAAGTTTTTGAAACAACATTTTTAACACTTTTAATTTTCATTTATGAGGAGTGTTGTTAGCATGAAAGAAATCTGCTGAAATCCACTTTTAAATATAAATGACATTGTTCTGTTTTGTATAATATCCAATACTGGAATGTGAATTATGCATATAATTGCTGTGCTTCACAAAATGATTAACCAAGAACATTACATTCACTGCGCTAACCTCTTCTTCCTCATCCATGGAGTATCTTGTTTCCTTCTGCATTCTGCGCTTTGACCTGTCTGGGCTAGGAGACCTTGACCTTTGTATGGAGGCATTGACATCTTGTATTGTATTCAGCAACTGTATTTATTACAGAAGCCATCAAGATTTATTAAGGGTCATCCAAATCAATGTTAAAAGAATACAGAAATATTTGCCACGTTAATGAAAATTTCTTTAAAAATAAATACATGACATTATTAATGTGTCATTCTTTCACACTGGCTTTTTTAACACCATTTCTTAATTTAAAACTGAATTGTTATAAGTACAGCAGAAATAACGTGTCAAGATCCGAGACAGGTTATAAAGAGATTACCAGGTGAGAAGACTTGAAATCTCTTTCAATATTCTGAGACATTTCATCAATAGCTTTCAACTGGTCAGACATGTCACGGAGGCGACGCATCATGGCTGACTTGGGTTCCGAGACACTGCTCCGGGGCATAACAGCAATGGAGACTCTAAATGAGAGAGAGTTACTTTTTTCAGGATCATTCAGTAAGGACTCAATCTTTTTTTTTCCAGCTCATCGTTATAAATATAACGAAGATTCTGTCAGGGAAAACTATTTATCAGTAAGTGAAAATGATTGAATTAAACTATAAAATACCAAAAAACTATGTTCTGCTTCTAAGAAAACTGATTCCTGTAAAAGTTGATAAAACTGATTACTGTAAAATTTGATAAAACAGACCTGTCATCTTTGCTGGCTTTTAATTGGTCAAACATTTTGACGGTGAGAGAATCGTATCCTTGTGGTGTGACAACATGGGCTCTGGGGGCAAACTTTTCTCTCAGGGATTCCTCAAGGACTTCTGCCAAAACAAATAAATTGGTCAAGTCTAAGCTCAAATCTAATGCAAGCATCCAAAATGTCATGTAGGGGATAGGGAAAACGCCCAGGAAACAAAGTTAAAATAAATTAAATTATTAATGACTATAAATTAGAAGCAAACAATTTTTAAATTAATGATGTACCCATATTTTGGGCTGCCCTAAGTGACGTCATTAGGGCAGAATCTATGTCCACATTGTGTCCTTCCTCTGTCCTGTCGGTGCGCTCAGGTATGTCTCTTAAGATGGATGATGCCCGAATGTCAACAACATTGAGATATGACCGTCCCTGGCCAGGCTAAAATTATAAGAACATGGGTGCAGATTATTACTTTGTCATCAGTAATGACACATTGAGACCACCTGAAATATTACTTTGACTAAATGTTAGCTGTCATCAATAATGACACATTGAGACCACCTGAAATATTACTTTGACTAAATGTTAGCTGTCATCAATAATGACACATTGAGACCAACTGAAATATTACTTTGACTAAATTTGTTAGCTGTCATCAGTAATGAACTTCAAATAAAAAAAATTCATAACCTAAATATGATTTTTTTAATGCAATTTTTCCTTTAAAAAAATTAAATTAAAATATTGTTTTTAATGCTCTCAAATACCTGTTGAGTTGCCTCCCTTGTTTGCATGTTCTGGTCAGCAAATCGCAGGCCCATAAAAATGTCTGGCGGTAGAATGTTGTTGTGCTGTTTTATATTGTATTCATTGAGAGCCTCTTGAATGGGATCAACACCTTCATCAAGAAATGTCACAATTTATTACTGAAATCTTTTATGTGATCAATGACTGGGGGAACCAAACAAAATGTATAGAAATCTAGCCACAACAAATATGGTCTTAAAAAAATTGGATTGTTTAGTTTAATAGAATGGGTATACTGCATAGAGCAGCGGTTCTCAACTTGTAGGTCGCGACCCCCGCGGGGGTCGAATGACGATTTGGTAGGGGTCGCCAAAGACCATTTGAAAAATATGTTTTTTGTGTGTTTAAATGTGTAAAAATGTGTAAACCTTGCCATGTACATATTTTGTCTATCACTCTATACTAGTCTATAGTCTATTCAGTAACTTTAGTAAGTTTAGTTGTTGTAACTTAATTATTTTTAGCTTTTTATAATGTTTATTTCAACACTATTTTATGAACCCCTCAACAACCGGTAATTATATCAACAGAGATTAGGGCGCGCCTGGATGCTCAGAGGTCTTATCTTCTTATCTTATCTTATCTATACAGACGCTCCTACTATGCAGAAGATAATTGCCACAGACCATGACAGATGATCTGTTGTCAAGTGATGCAGCGTTCACAGGCCACGCATTACCCAGTCGCCTAACTAGTGTTTGGTACCCATTCGGAGCTGGGTGACTCTGGGACGCCCTAGGCCCAGATGGATTCGAACCCATGACCATCGGTACGCCAGTCGAGCGGCCACTCGACCACCGCGTCTCCAGGTCTGAGCTCAGCAGGCTGGCTAAGTGACGTAGAAGCTGAACTGCTGCTGCTTCTGGTTCCAGACACTGTAGTGTAGGGCTGTAGGTCAATTTTTCATTGTGCGTGGTATTGAAAGCTATCGTTATAAATTTTTCATTTTAAATTTAAAGTTTTTAAACAAACCGATGGAAATGGAACATGCAGAGAAGAACATTATGATTAAGAAAAGAAAATATAGTGACGATTTCTTACAATATGGTTTTACTTCAATAGTTACAGCAGGAATTGAGAAACCGCAATGTGTTATTTGTAATGAAGTTCTTTCAGACGAATCTATGAAGCCAAACAAACTGAAACGTCATTTTGATAGCAAACATCCAAGTTTTGCGGGGAAGGATACCGAGTATTTTAGAAGTAAAGCTGATGGCGTCAGGAAAGCCAGACTTGACACTGGCGGCAAGTACCACCAACAAAATGTAGCAGCCGTTGAAGCTTCATATTTGGTGGCGCTCAGAATCGCAAGAGCTATGAAACCTCACACCATTGCCGAAGACTTATTGTTGCCAGCGGCCAAAGATATTGTTCGAGTTATGATCGGACCCGAATTTGTTAAGAAATTGAGTGCAATTTCCTTATCTAATGACACTGTCCGGAGAAGAATAGATGATATGTCTGCTGATATTATTGATCAGGTAATCCAGGAAATAAAATCTGCTCCACTTCCATTATTTAGCATCCAGCTTGACGAATCCACGGACGTTGCAAACTGTTCACAACTACTGGTTTACGCGAGATATATAAATGAAGGCGACTTTAAAGATGAGTTTCTTTTTTGCAAACCTCTTGAAACGACAACTGCATGGGATGTATTTTTACAGTTGGTTCATTTCTGAAAGATCATAAGATCTCTTGGGAAAAGGTTTGTGGTGTTTGCTCTGATGGTGCTCCAGCTATGCTAAGATGTCGGTCTGGATTTCAACGTTTGGTACTAAATGAATCACCAAAAGTCATTGGAATCACTGTATGATTCATCGACAAGTGCTAGCAACGAAGACGTTGCCACAAGAGTTTCAGGAAGTAGTGAAAAGCGTCGTAAGTTCTGTCAATTTTGTAAAAGCGAGTGCGCTGAACAGTCGTCTGTTTTTGAAACTTTGTAATGAGATGAATGCGTCCAATGATGTTCTGCTATTTCACACTGAAGTGAGATGGTTGTCGAGAGGGAAAGTTTTCAAACGCGTTTTTGATCTTCGTGACGAACTAAAAATATTCTTTAATCAGAAGTCTAAACCACAGTTCGAAGCACTTTTCAGCGACAAAAATGAGCTTCAGAAAATTGCTTACCTGGTAGATATATTTGCCATTTTGAATGAGTTAAATTTATCACTGCAAGGACCAATGCAACATGCCTAGATTTGTCTGAAAAGATCCGATCATTCGAAATGAAACTTCAGCTTTGGCAAAAAAAAATTGGATGACAATAAAATGTACATGTTGCCCGCCTTATCTGCTTTCTTTGAGGAAAATGACATTGAACTGGACAAGAGAAGTAAAATGATAATTTCTGTGAAAGAACACTTGCATATGCTGGCAGACGAAATTTCATAGTACTTTCCAAATCTACCTAACACTCCGTTTGCACTTGCCAGAAGTCCATTCACAGTCAAAGTTGACGATATTCCTGAGACAGCACAAGAGGAGTTCATCGAACTCATTAACAGTGATGCAGCGCGAAATGATTTCTCTTCAATGTTAGTTACAAAATTCTGGATCAAGTGTTTGCAGTCATATCCTGTTCTGTCTGAAACTGTGTTGCGCTTCTTCTTCCTTTTCCAACAACGACATCTTTACGAAACAGGGTTTTCCAGCTTGCTGGTTATCAAGTCTAAATATAGAAGTAGACTTGTTCTGGAAGATGATCTTCGTTGTGCTCTCGCAAAGACTGTCACGAGAATTTCTGATCTTGTGAGAAAGAAGCAACCTCAACCTTCACATTAATTGACTTTGGCCTTCTTACGTATTTGTAAATAGAAATAAATACGAATACCTTGTATGTAATGTATGTAATTGTAATCACTGTTACATATTGTGTTTTTTTATTACTAACTACGTTACTACGAGAACAGTGTCTGTGCTTTAATTACGTAAAAAAATTTAAATGAGAATACAATGTCATTTTGCATATGAGATATAATTAAATATATTATAACAGTAGCACAATTACAGCTATGAGGTAGATACCAAAAAAATTTGATGGCGGGGGTCGCCACAGCACGAGTAATTTATTAAAAGGGTCGCGACACAAAAAAGGTTGAGAACCGCTGGCATAGAGGATTGAGCTGATAATTGTTACAGTAAATACAACGGATAAGTGATGTCTCTTATTTTTAGGAACAATCTAAAAACATAAAGAAAATACCCCACCTGTGTCCTTGGTGATGGATGTTGCAGCCTCAGCCGTCCTGACCACCTCCATGGCCGGATCAGTAGCCATAGCCATGTCAATCTGTTCTTGTGTCATGGTGCTAAAGTCAACCTGTTAGATGAGACAAAGTCAAGATAATCATGTTCATCACAAGTCAAGATATTAAATTATGTTATTCAGGATTCATTACACAGAATTGGACTGTGATAAAGCTTTCAAATAAAATACAAAACAACCAAACAATTTGTGTGATTTAAACAATAAATATAGAGATTTATTCATGGAACAATCAATACAACAGTAGATGTTTTGGCAAAATGCGTCAACAGGACAAAAAAAAACACTGGCATTTATAATAATTTTACATTATATATCCCATACTATATGATGGAAAACTAATTAAATAGAGAAAAGAAAATAAGAAAGACAGGCGCAAATACTTAGAAACAAAGCATAGAAGAACAGCTGTTAACCATCAATCAAGATAATCAGTCAAAATAATCATGTTAACCATGGGTAAAGATAATTCTGTTAACCAGGAGCCCAGATAATCATGTTACCCATCAGTCAAGATAATCATGTTGACATCAGTAAAAATAATCATGTTGACCATCAGTCAAGATAATCATGTTACCCATCAGTCAAGATAATCATGTTGACCATCAGTCAAGATAATCATGTTGACCATCAGTCAAGATATTCATGTTGACCATCAGTCAAGATAATCATGTTGACCATCAGTCGAGATAATCATGTTACCCATCAGTCAAGATAATCATGTTGACCATCAGTCAAGATATTCATGTTGACCATCAGTCAAGATAATCATGTTGACCATCAGTCAAGATAATCATGTTGACATCAGTAAAAAATAATCATGTTGACCATCAGTCAAGATATTCATGTTGACCATCATTCAAGATATTCATGTTGACCATCAGTCAAGATAATCATGTTGACCATCAGTCGAGATAATCATGTTACCCATCAGTCAAGATAATCATGTTGACCATCAGTCAAGATATTCATGTTGACCATCAGTCAAGATAATCATGTTGACCATCAGTCAAGATAATCATGTTGACATCAGTAAAAAATAAAAATGTTGACCATCAGTCAAGATAATCATGTTGACCATCATTCAAGATATTCATGTTGACCATCAGTCAAGATAATCATGTTGACCATCAGTCGAGATAATCATGTTACCCATCAGTCAAGATATTCATGTTGACCATCAGTCAATATAATCATGTTGACCATCAGTCGAGATAATCATGTTACCCATCAGTCAAGATAATCATGTTGACCATCAGTCAAGATATTCATGTTGACCATCAGTCAAGATAATCATGTTGACCATCATTCAAGATATTCATGTTGACCATCAGTCAAGATGATGATCACGTTGACCATCAGTCAAGATAATCATGTTGACCAGGAGTATCCACTGCCTCCACTGAGTCCAGCTTACCTTGGCCCTGATTCTCTTCTCCACCTGTCTCTGCATGGCCATGGCCATTCTCAGTTGAAATGCTGCACTTGTTTGGTTGGCTTCAGGGCCGATCAGGTGCTCACCCAGTTGCAAATAACTTTCAAAGATACCTGTTATAAACAAATTACTGTAAAGACACCTGTTTTAAACAAATAACATTTTTAAAGGCACCTGTTTTACAAATAATAACTGTCAAGACAACATTGTATTGTAAAGACAACCTACATTTACAAGAATTATCATGTATCACGAAAAATTGGAAATGTGACGAAACTACATTTAAGATCAGAGCTTCACATAAAACTGTAGGGAGCTTCACATAAAACTGTAGGGAGCTTCACATAAAACTGTAGGGAGCTTCACATAAAACTGTAGAGATTCACATAAAACTGTAGAGCTGTAGAGCTTCACATAAAACTGTAGAGCTGTAGAGCTTCACATAAAACTGTAGAGCTTCACATAAAACTGTAGAGCTTCACATAAAACTGTAGAGCTTCACATAAAACTGTAGAGCTTCACATAAAACTGTAGAGCTTCACATAAAACTGTAGAGCTTCACATAAAACTGTAGAGCTTCACATAAAACTGTAGAGCTTCACATAAAACTGTAGAGCTTCACATAAAACTGTAGAGCTTCACATAAAACTGTAGAGCTTCACATAAAACTGTAGCGCTTCACATAAAACTGTACCTCTTGGCAGAGCAAAGCCATCATTGATTTGAGTGTCACTTGTTGCAGCATCAGCCGTTGGCACGTGTTCCATGTTCTGATCAGGAGAAGTTGCCTGTTCAAGTTTCTCTGGCACCTCCACAAGTTGTTCAAGAGACTGAGACGGGGTCTTGACACTTGACGCCTTAGATTTGTCTGATCTGTCTGACCTGGTCGACTCCTAGAAGGGAGATAAATACTTTCCATGATCACAATCATCTCCCCTTTATACAAGACTTAATTTACTTTGTTGCACTGACCAAACAGATCAGCAAACAGATAGGAAATCTTTGAAGTTCCTTTTAATGAATATAATAAAATATGAAATTTTAAATTTATTATAATTTTCATTTAACCTGTAAATAAATTTTGAAAAAAATAAATAATTTACTTCATTTAAAGCAGTGGTCCCCAACCTTTTTAACGCCGCGGACCACTAAAAGATTGATAATTTTACCGCGGCCCACTAACCTGGGGTAGGGTTTGCGGCTGCGTTGATTGTTTAAACAAGTATTTAAAGATTGTTTTGATTTAATTGTACTTAAACATGCCTTCAAAATAAAATACAAAAATAAACATTATATAATATTTTAATTTACTAGAATGTTATTAATGAGAACCCTGAGCTTCTTTCTCTGCAACAAGACGGTTCCAACTTAGGGTTATGGGAGACAATGACACCCGAAGTGTGCTGCTTATGTCCATTTTATTCCGTTGTTTTGTCTTCGTTGCTGTCACTGCAGAAAACCCCGCTTCACACATAAAGGATGTGCAGATGCCGACACAAAATGACCATTTTAGGTGTCCTGACATATAACCATCCAATGACTTGAAGAGTTCAGCTCCCTTGGTGTTGGTTGACAAAGACAGAGCACATAACAAATTCTCACGTACATCCTCATGATAAATACATCTCATATAAAAAAGGAATATTGCCTTGTTGTCGATGTCTGTAGATTCGTCAACCTGGAGTGAGTACCACGGATATGAATTAATCCTCTCCAACAATTGTATCTCAATATCTTCGGCTATTTCCTCAATGCGCCTAGTTACAGTGGTAGCCGACAATGGCACATGCGCTATCTTTTTAACTGCAGCCTCTCCTAGAAGTTCACGGCAAATGTCTTTAGCAGAGGGCAAGATTAATTCTTCACCGTTAGTGAATGGCTTTTTAACCTTAGCAATGCGGTTAGCCACCAAATATGAAGCTCTCAGTGCGTTCTCATTTACTGATGTGGTGGCCCTGAGAAATTTCTTCTGTCCTTCATGTTCCAGTTTTTTCCTTTCAAAATACTCCATGAGCTTATCTTTTAATCCAGGGTGCTTGGCGTTAAAGTGGCGAAGCAGTTTTGAAGTTTTCATCGCCTCATTAGAAAGCTGGTCACCGCAAACTATGCAGAGCAGTGTTGGTATGTTGGAGTCAACTGTCTCAATAAATCCATGTTTCAAGTAGGACCCATGGTATTGTCTGTTACGAGTTTTATGCTTTTTGGGTGTTAAAGGCTCTTGTTCACTCTCTTCACTGGCCTTTTTCATTTACCAAGAAAACTTTTTAAAGATGCCTGTTTCGAACTCATTTTTCTAATTAGTGGGTTTAATATGAGCGTTCCAGTGACCGATCTGTAACCTGGAACATAAAACATCATAAAGGTCAAAAATATTTTATTTCACTTTTATAACATATTAAATCTTCATAAAAATTATCTATTAACCGTATTAGTATAATCACACATAGTTGTTTATTGGAAGTCATTCAAGCTGTTTTTAAAAATTGTTTTTCTTAACATGTGAATTTGACGCTATAAGTCTAAGCATTTATTTAAAATTATAAGCATAAAAATGAATTAGATAATTTAAACTTACTTTATAGTATAGCTGTGTTTGACACAAGTAACACTCTTAGCATAATAGCGATAACGTCACCAGAAGACACTTTCAAATCCCGTCGTTGATGAGATATCAATGAAATTTAGGAACACAAAAACAAAATAGGAAAAAAGCAGAAATAGAAGTAGTAAAGTAGATCAGCTTGCCAACATGGGCGACCCATCCAAATCGCGCCTGATTAAAAGCGCCGTGATAAGAACGCCGACATAAGAGCGGCGACACAGAGCGCAAAGATTGATTGTAGGCGGTTGTCCGCTCTGCGCCATGTGTCATTGATGTTCTTTGGACATGGTGCCGCCAAAACGGGTAACAAGCTTTTCCATCTTGTATATGGAAAGACGCACAATCCCTAGAGAAATACACCACAGTTTTTAAAAAAAGTAAATTTAATGTTCCTAGGCTCGCGGACCACAAGCACATCTCCGCTGACCACTAGTGGTCCGCAGACCCCAGGTTGGGGACCACTGATTTAAAGGACAATTTGTGAACATTTCAACTTTTTCAACAGATTACTTTTAAAAATATAATTTCAAAAATAATAAAATGTGCTTTCCAACTTCCTTTGGAGAATTCAAACTTAAATTTTTCATTGAGATAGTAATCAAAGTTCTGTTGCAGTAATTATGAGAAGTTATTCTGTTCTAAGGTAAGAAATGTTGCATGTCAACCCATGAGATTACCAATGGACTTGGTTGAGCTTCCATGCGCAGCATCTGCTGTCCCAGGACCAGCTTTTCTGAGTTTTCTTTATCTGCTAGAATCTCTTCTTGGAACTTCCTCAGGAGTCTTCTCTTGGTCTCTTCAAGCTTGTCTCCCCCTGAATCAGACCCAAATTGTAAACCAGGGGGGAGCATCTTCAGGAATGGAAGGCCAGGTGACGGGGCATCGCTGGGAGGGGCGTGAAGTAACTGGTGGGGTTTGTGCTCAGGAGGAGGGCGGAGGGGAGCTGGGAGTACATACGGAGATGGGGCGGGCGAGGGTGGGATGTGGAACAAAGGAAGTGAGCCAAACTGAGGCGGTTGGGTCTGCGGTACATGAGGGTGGTGTTGAAAAGTTGGTAGTGGTGGGGGTTGGGCCTGAAGCCTGTGTGTATGAGACTGGGGTGGGAAGACAGGTGGTGGGGGCACTTGTGGTAGGTAACGTCTGAGGTTGCCAAAAGGCTCCTGGACATCCATTATTTTGTTGATGTGCAAGAGTGGCATCTGATGTAAAGCAGGGGAAGGAACTGGGTGTTGCTGTTGTCTCCCCTGTTCAGGCCACGCATTGACATGTAAGAATGGCAGTCTAAGATTTCCTCCATTGTCTTGTCTGAAATTAACATTGTAAGTAGCTTTGTTTTTTTGTTCTTTTTTTTTCTTCCATTTTTTAAATGGTATTATTATAAAACACAATGACCTTTCACCTTTGATATCTACCCTCTTTTACAAAGAATGATACTAAATAATACAAGCACTTTTCAAAGAAATTTATTTTTAAAATATTCATTCAAGGGATAAAAACACATTTTAACAGAAATCATGGACAAATATGAAGACATTAAAATGAGCTGCTACTCACTGCGGGTAACTTGCCAGCAGAAATCTGGGATGTGAAATTGTTTCTTGCCTCAAAGAATTGTGATGAGGATGCTGGGAATGAACAAAATGTTTTTGTGACATCAAATCACATGACACAGAGTTGTTACACATAAATATTCTTAAATAAGTTGGCATTTATTGACCTTCTGCATTATGTAAGACATAAATCAAATACATCGTACACATTAATTACGTATACATTATACATGTGTGTTGATATTGGTGTACATATAAGTAATGAGACTTATATGTAGGAATGTGATGCTACTGCTGTTTACTCCATGTTTTTACAAATCATTTGGTTAACTTTAGATGATGAGCTTTTAAATTCAAATGAAAAGATTTTATAAAAGTGGGAGAGAGAAAAATGACTTGTTTCATTTCCTCACCAAAGTTGAGTAACGCTGAAGATTCTGAAGTTCTGCTAGAGCCTCTCTCATTGGTGGGCTTATCTTCTCTCTTTTTCTAGTTTTAGGACTTTTTAAAGGAGATGTTGGGACCATTTCATCCTGCAATGATTATAGGAAAATATTTATAGTCACTCTGATATATATATATACTAGAAATCTATCCAGGCTGCACATTAGAAGAGGAATGCCTTAAAATTAAATAGGTGCAAATATGCTCATAATTATTTGTTAAATATCACTTTGTTTTCGATGATTTTAATTCAGCCCTGTGGTTGTATTATAACTAAACAAAGCGCGGAGCTTGCTACTTATAGTTGGCCAGAAGTAGACACATGGAAAATGTAAATTCTCTGATATTGAGAAACTTTCAAGTTAGATATAGAACTAGAACAATTTGGAAATAAAAACAAAAATTCCATAGAGTATTAATTTCATTTTAAAACCTGCATGAAAAAATCTCATAGCTTATACACGTGTTGTGGCAAGGGATGGCATTTAGAATAAATAAACAGATGCAGTCTTTCACAAGCTCAAAGAATGTTTTTCAATTGTAAAAAGTAAAATAACTCAGTTTTTTTTTGTTTAAAGATCCCTTTATAAAGTACATTACAATTATTTTTGTAAAAATTTTGTTCCTTTTCCCCAAAATGATCCCATTCACCAATGGAATCCCATATCTAATATGTTGCTGAGTCACAAAGGGATGCCATTGTGGATTCCCATTCCTGATAAACATTATGTTTTGTAAATTCTATTCCCAATCCCCCAGTATTTGTTTACGTATAATGAAGACATTATGTGCCAAGTTTTTCAATGTTCATCATTCCACCTTGAAAACATATGTGGAATAATGACTCAACATTTAAGAACAAATGGATTTTGATGCCCAGATTGAGCAACAGAGTCAAAATGGTTTGTGGATAGTTAACTAAGGAAATAATTTACATTTAGTTGATTTGTTGGCTTTTTCATGAAAGATTTTGTTAACTTATAGAGTGATACAGTCTATTCTAAAAGAACTTTCAGTGGAGATATTATTTTTAACTAAAATGTCTTCTCTGTTTAAACGTTTGTTAACTGAAAAGACAGCACAAGTTACCTGTAAAGACAGCACAAGTTACCTGTAAAGACAGCACAAGTTACCTGTAAAGACAGCACAAGTTACCTGTAAAGACAGCACAAGTTACCTGTAAAGACAGCACAAGTTACCTGTAAAGACGGCACAAGTTACCTGCAAAGACAGCACAAGTTACCTGTCAAGACAGCACAAGTTACCTGTAAAGACGGCACAAGTTACCTGTAAAGACGGCACAAGTTACCTGTAAAGACAGCACAAGTTACCTGTAAAGACAGCATTTCTGCTAGTGACTCTGACTCCTCCTCATCCCTGGCCCTGGTCCAAGCTGTTTGAACTTTAACTTCAGCCGACTGACTGTGGTCAGATCTTTTAACTGTAGCCGGCTGACTGTGGTCAGATCTGTTCTGGTTTACTGGCTTCTCCAATCTTAGGGAATTAGATTTAGTCACTGCATTCCCTGAATCTCTCTGTCCAACTGAGTTAGAAGGTAAGGCAAGGGGTGAAAACTCTGCTGGAGAAATACCATCGATGGCTCCCATCATTGCTAAGACACTTCTGTGCTGCACCTGGTCATTGCAGTGGGGAGAAAATCACATATTTATTTCATATCAACACCTTCACTAGTAGGGGAGACAATCACATAGTTATTTCATATCAAAACCTTCACAAGTCAGTGTTAACTTTAAAAACTGATTGTATTATTATATGGAACTAATTTTTTTCTTTTAGTGACCTTTACATTATTATCCTATTATTATAATTATATCATCTAAACAATACCAAGGCCTACCTCCATGATTCTACGCAACTCATCTCTTATTATACCCTGGAGCTGACCGGCTATTCCCCCAACCTGGTCCTGCGGGTTGGGCTGACTGTCTCCAGCAGAAGTTACTTTCCTCGGGGACGTGGCCTTCGACTCCTGGGATACTTTGCCTGCACTTCCTGGTGGACTCTGTGACTTTTGATCCTTTAGAAGGGGTGCAGATAAACTTGGCGTTCTGGCTTCTGAAAAAAAAACTCATGAAACCAGAATGTTGCAGATTCTTTTCAGCCAAGAAAAATGTTCCCTCTAAGTTTCTTTGGTTGATGTTCAAAGAAATTTTAAAAATCATGTGCAAATTTATTCTCAGCAAAATTTTTCATCCCAAACACACACATTTGATTCTTTTCAAAATTTGCAGCGCTGTAACTCTAAACTGCTGTGTGGTGTCTGGCAGATAGCTTAGACAGAATATAGGCCAGTAATAAAGAGGTGGTTATAGAGAGATTAAATATCTGTAACTCTAAGCTGCTGTGTGGTGTCTGGCAGATAGCTTAGACAGAATATAGGCCAGTAATAAAGAGGTGGTTATAGAGAGATTAAATATCTGTAACTCTAAGCTGCTGTGTGGTGTCTGGCAGATAGCTTAGACAGAATATAGGCCAGTAATAAGGAGGTGGCTAAAAATAGATTGAATGTTTACATGAAGCAGTTTTTTTCTCAATATTCATTTATTTTCCCTTTTAGACAATTTTTTGAAAAAATAATTAAAATATGTATTTTAAGAGACAGAGAATGTCATTTAACATATTATAATAACACGTTAAAAAGGACTGAATAAATGTATCTTATCTCAGGATATTGCAGATGCTCCTTCAATATAGAAGACTATTTATTGCGTCCTACGCTTATCCCTGGTTTTTGTCTAGTCTTGCATTTTTATTAAAATACAGGATTAAATTTTAAAATATCTTTTTGTTTTGCAATGCCATCTGCAGAATTTGTCAATTTAAGATATGGAAATTACAACATCAAATTTTCTTTACTAAATTAAAACAATCAGGACTCTATCCAGCTGACCAAACTTGGATGTGAGTGACACCATTTAATTAGGATGACACATAGTAATTAGGAGGAATGGCTAACAAAAAATACCTAATAAATAACAGAATCTTTAACAGTGAAAAACAAATTACTGCTATTACAAAAAAAGTATCTGCCCTGGCTTTTAGACAGAAGTTCATGAGAATATATAATAAACAAAACTTAATCCTCACCAGATGTCCCTGGCTTTTAGACAGAAGTTCATGAGAATATATAATAAACAAAACTTAATCCTCACCAGATGTCCCTGGCTTTTAGACAGAAGTTCATGAGAATATATAATAAACAAAACTTAATCCTCACCAGATGTCTCGGGATTTTTTATTGGTGTGCTTTGGTCTTGAGGTTTGAATGGAGAAATCTGGGGAGCCATCTGAGGAGCCACCTGGGGAGCTACATCATTTGGCTGGATAGTTTGCCCCAGCACTGACCTGATGTCAATAAAATTAACATAACTTTTCCATCTTTACTATTTGGACATGGAATGAGGGAACAGAAGTGAAAGTTTCAATGTTTGTACATGGAAAGAGAGAAAAGAAGTAAAGAAGTGAAAGTGTCAATGTTTGTCAACATAATAAGAGAGCTATTTCTAGAATCTTCCTAGAAGCACTTACCCTCTCAGCATGTTGAGTGTTGTCTTCAAACTGTCCCCCATCTCATCTGAGGCCAGGGAGCTGATGTCTATGGAGCTGCTCTCATCTTGTCTGTAAACAAAGGGAAGCAAGTCGTTCATCTCAGTAAATTAAACAGCTTGCTAAAGTGGGAATCAGTGATGCAGCAGAGAAAGGTTGTTTTTTACTATCAAGTACAAAACTGAAAAAGTTTCTTTGAATGAACAATAATCAACCACGGCATCATCATTGAGGTTTAGGTTAAGGTTTAGTTTATCACTCAACATTCTACTTTGTCTCAGCTTTATTTGAGCTGGAAATTATGTATTTTTATTTATTTTAATTACTTAATGCCAGCAAAATGGATATATTCCAATGTAAAAGACATCATTTGAAAATCGAATGACACAGAAGGTTTTGAATTACCGCTTCACTGAGGCTTGTACAGAACTTATTACACCTCTATTTCTCTATTCACTGTGTATGTGTAGATACTAACCCATCCAATGCCTGAGTATATGCATTGATTATGTCCTGATTCTCTAAAGTGGACTGACGAGAGGGTTGTGCCGACTTGTTTGGCAGACGTACGGCACTCTTTTCCTCTGGAGACTCAAACCTGGCCCAATGAATATTGATGGATGTAAATTTATTGTGACTTAGGATGATCATTTTGTGTGAGTGGATGTGGCTGGGGGGATGTCACATATGAATCATGAGTGAACCACCAGTGTATCATGTGTGTATTGCATGATCGGATGACGGAGAGGTCACGTGAGTAAAAAGCGCGGGAAGAGAGAAGCCTTCCCATTGGCTGAGAAGGTTGGGCGATCAGTTGTCAGATAACTTCCATACTGGAAGGACGGAATGTGTGTGTGCCTCAAGATTTCCACGTTGTATAACCTCAAATATATGTTATGTACATAGTATACATATTAAAGTTGTTTTATTGAAACAAGTTCTTCAGTGGATTATTGTGTACAAGATTATGTATTGAGAGAACGCCTACAAGAGAGTTATACATATTAATAAGTAAAAAATACAGTCACAGTTACAGGGGAGGGGTGTTTTATTTACTTTTAAATCAAAATTGTTTAAACCATTTTTAAATTTTGGATTTTTCAAAATTTCAAATAGCATTATGCAACACTATCAATTAATAATATTAGTAACCTTATGCCTGGCTTTAAAATAACATTGAAACAATTACCAACATGTACCTGGCTTTTGACGACGGCTGCTGATGATGGGATGTCAAAGACTGCTGATGAGATTTTTTCATTTCTAATTGAGATGAGACATCTGGTGGCCTTTAGAGAGGATCAGATTATCAAATATCAGATCATCAAATATCAGATTATCAAATATCAGATCATCAAATATCAAATTATCAAATATCAGATTATCAAATATCAGATTATCAAGTATCAGATTATCAAATATCAGATTATCAAATATCAGATCATCAAATATCAGATCATCAAATATCAGATTATCGAATATCAGATTATCAAATATCAGATTATCAAATATCAGATCATCAAATATAAGATTATCAAATATCAGATTATCAAATATCAGATTATCAAATATCAGATTAACAAATATCAGATCATCAGATTATCAAATATCAGATTATCAAATATTAGATTAACAAATATCAGATTATCAAATATCCGATATCAAATATTTATCAAATTCAATTCTGAAGATGAAGACTAAAGCCAGCATTGTCATTCAACCTTTGAATCACGAGTGGGACAATAATTACAACTATGTTGTTTAAGACCAAACAATCTCGCCATCCTTATAATAAATCAACAAGCTTTCAATAGTTGCAACAAGTTACATTGTTCAAATCAGTGGGAAAACAGCAAAAATTTTGTGCAAGTGCAATTAAATGGTCCTTTGCTGAATTTTATGACAGTATTCATTATAAAAGTTGATTTTCTGCCTGCTACACAACAAGGGTATTTTCATTTACTGAAAACACAGACTGCAAGAGTATTTTGTGTTACACTAATCGAGACTGGCATTTTTAAAACAGGCTCTTATCATATATTATTTTGTACCGACAACACCTTGAGAGTGAACAAATATTTATTTAAATGTTAGAAAAATGGAATATTAAGAAACTGTGGGAAGCCCCAATACCTGTAAGGTGGGCTCAAAGAACTCGCTCGGTGTGGACTTCTACTTAGTCGCCTTGATCGTCTCCCCTTGTTTACAACAGGATCAATCTTGACTTCATCTGGTTCCGTCTTACTATACTTGTTCTCTAGGAGCCAAAGGGAGAGAATGATCAGCTGAGCCGGTATTCGGATCCTCATTTTGGGCTGAAATTGTAAAAATGGAGAAGTTTATAAATCAACCAAGACTGTGATCTGTGCAACAATTAACTTCATTGGTCATTCTCCAAACATTTTATACCGCCAGCCAATACCCCCCCTCCCCCCACCTGGCCATAGTCCACCACCTTCACACAGCCAACAGCACTTAGATAAACACAGACACTCTGATCTCAAGTTCAAACGATGGCATCAAAATTAACATGTCTAACTGTTACAAATAAAATGTTCAGTTTTCACCTAACAAAATAATACAGATTATCAGATTATCAAATATCAGATCATCAAATATCAGATTATCAAATATCAGATCATCAAATATCAAATTATCAAATATCAGATTATCAAATATCAGATTATCAAGTATCAGATTATCAAATATCAGATTATCAAATATCAGATCATCAAATATCAGATCATCAAATATCAGATTATCGAATATCAGATTATCAAATATCAGATTATCAAATATCAGATCATCAAATATAAGATTATCAAATATCAGATTATCAAATATCAGATTATCAAATATCAGATTAACAAATATCAGATCATCAGATTATCAAATATCAGATTATCAAATATTAGATTAACAAATATCAGATTATCAAATATCCGATATCAAATATTTATCAAATTCAATTCTGAAGATGAAGACTAAAGCCAGCATTGTCATTCAACCTTTGAATCACGAGTGGGACAATAATTACAACTATGTTGTTTAAGACCAAACAATCTCGCCAGATCAGATCTCTTGGCTCATTTATTTAAAATAATAAGATACAAAAATTATCCCTTAACACTTCATACTTTTGCAAGCACACCAAGTAAATCTTAAAAGCCTGGTAAACAACTTTAATGAAAAGATCCTCTAACAGAGATGAGCAATGCCCCTATAAGCTAACCAGCTGCACAGCTATCTGCCAGACACCACGCTGTAGTTTGGAGTTACAGCACAGCAAATTTTGATAGGATAATATGATACGTGGGTTGTGGAATATATAATTTTGCACACACAAAAAGTGCTGTACAGCTTTGTACATGAGTTTATTTTGTTGCACATGTACCAACGAAACTTAGAAGGAAAATTTGAGATGAATATTGGCAGTGCTAGTCAGCTCATTGCCAATAAAGAGACTTGTATAAATCTGATAGCCCCTAAGTCCATTACCCTTCCCCCTATTATTCCCTACTTGGATGTCCAGAATCTCCTCCTTGTCTGGGAGGCCTAAGGCGTGAGACTTGTTGCTCCAGACCTCCAACCATTCCACTAACTGATGGAGCACTTTGTACTTCTTTCCGAAATTCACAGTCAACGACCAGGATGTCCTTTCCTGTTCTCTGACATGGCTATTTCTCCGTACATCTTCTACTGAGTGGCCAAAACGGGAGGCCAGGCTGGAAAGGTTCTGTCTGCCTCCTGCGGCCTGATCACTTGACCCAACAAAATATTTCATATCTAGGTCATCAAGGCTGGGTTCACTCTCAAATCTGAAAATTAATCATAGATAAACTAATTATGTAGCTTTCATCTTTATTCTCACAAGTGAATGAATATTTATGGAAAATCTGATAATACAATTTATGCAATACAGTATATACAATATATATTTAAGAAGTCTTTGTTTACCCACCTCCTCACCACGGCGTGGCTTTTAACCACTGGGGCATCTATCATGCTCTTTCCTCTGAACAAGCCCACAGGTCTGGCATCTTTAACCTTTTTACTTTTCATTTCCTCTGAGCTGCTGAAAACTTGTTTGGCCGTTGTTCGACCAGGAACTGACCTCTCCTTACTCTTGGGCCATCCAGACAACCTCTCCTCACTGGCCGCCCTGGCCAGATTCTGAGAGGCACCAGAAAAAACGGCCAGACTTTGGTTCTTTTTGGGGGCAGAGTAACCGGCCCTCTGAACAAAGAATGTCATTTCATGGTCCACAATATCTTTGGCGAACACCTGCAGCATCGGCAAACTGTAAATCTTGTCAACACCCGCCATCATGTCCATGACCTTGTTGAAGCTGACAGCAACAAATGTGTCCATAAACTCTATGTACGATTTCTTGGTTTCAAAAGGAAGGGAACCAATGTTGAGTTTGGTTTTCTTTGGCTTTGCAAGGGACTCGGTGAAAACAAACTCTTCAAAAGAACCAAAACACTGACTTTTCTTCTTTATGACCTTATCCATAGCCTGTGTGAGAGGAAGGATATTCTCTGAGTTAACATTTGAATAAAGTAATTTATCATTTTAGAAAACAAAATTGAAATCCAGACGAATTTATGTTAAATAATGGAGGCATTAATTACAAATTATATTTAAATATAAATATTTGTTTCTCAACACACAAAAAAAAATTTTTTAATAAATAAAATTTAATTGTCTTTTAAATTACTCTTACTATTAAATATGATTAATGATTCAATAAAACTGAAACCAAATAGAAAGACAGAAATGTGAATGTACAATACAGCTTAAATGCCTGCAAGCTCTAAGTATCAGATCTAACCATACACCGGCTGTGACAACAGACAGGAATGTAAAACAGAGTATACTAACCATACACTGTTTGTGGAAATAAACACTTAAACTCATTCCCCTGGGACTAGCAGCCAAAAATGTCACAGATTTTCTGCCGTCCAAGTCAATGTTTAGATTATCACCAACTGACCTGCCGTCTGCAGCCTGCCGCAAGATGATCCCCTGGATTGGATCGTTTTGTTTAAATAAGTTTTTTATTGTCTGTTCCAATGATACTTGTATTTTAAAGATTAAATTTAACAGATTGGTAGAAAAAAATTGATATAATTCTCTATCCTCAGACATTAAAATTGAATCATGATTTCAGTAAATCCTACCCATGTTATTTCGTAAGCATTTTAACAATTACATGAAATAAAACCATTAAAAAACACCTTGTCCCTATTATTTAGAGGACAAATAATTCTACTTGCTCTATAGGGAGCATTGACAAAATTCTGTTGTATTTTCCCAATTAATTCATTAAATGTGATCTTATCTTATCTTATCTGTTGACAGATGCTCCTTCTATACAGAAGATTATTGCGTCCTACGCTTATCTATGGTTTGTGTTTAGTCCTGCATTTTTATTAGAGATTTAAATGTTGATAAAGTGTTGGTTTTCCTGGATTCTTCAGGCAACCCATTCCACGCCCGAATTCCGGACGGGAAGAAGGAAAACTTGTATGTGTTTGTTCTTGCATACGGAGTAAGAAAGGTGTTTTTATCCTTATGTCTATCTGAGGGTTGTATTAAGTTATCTTTGTGTTGTATTTCTAAATTAGAATTAATTGCTTTATGTATGATTACTACTTTGCTTTGCATTTTGATCTTTTGCTTCAGTCCACCAATCACCATGTAAATGACTAACACAAAAATAACCAACCTGCCAGGATTTCAGCGTACGGTCAAGTCTCTCTTGGACTTCTGGGTGGAGGTTTTCAAGGTCATACATGTGCTCTGCTAAAATATTGGCCGTATCTTCTGTGGCCGGCAGATCCAAAAGCAAGGACAGCACCACCTGGTGGTCAGGGGGATTATACAACAATAGATATGTACTACCAGGGGTATCAGTGCTATCTGGGCTATCAGGGGTATCAGTGCTATCAGGGGTATCAGTGCTATCAGTGCTATCAGGGGTATCAGTGCTATCAGGGCTATCATTTAGAAGTATAAATAAATCACCTAGACTGGATTCTAGAGCAGATTTATAACCACAGCCCACATCCAGAGTTAGAAATTTTAGAGTTAGAGAGTTTAGAGTTAGAGAGTTTAGAGTTAGAGAGTTTAGAGTTAGAGAGTTTAGAGTTAGAAAATTAAGAGTTAGAGAGTTTAGAGTTAGAGAGTTTAGAGTTAGAGAGTTTAGAGTTAGAGAGTTTAGAGTTAGAAAGTTTAGAGTTAGGATCAGAAAACAATTAACGACTTTAATTTTAACAAACAATTCATTCAAACATATAATTTATGACCAAACGCTGATAAAATTTGTAACGAAAATATGTTTTAAAAATATAAATTATACAATACAGGGGAACCATTTTATCATTTAAACAAAATTCACTAAAAATCATTTTGCTAAAAAAAATGTGTCATCAAATAAGGGTGATCAACTAGTGTGTCAGCAAATAAGGTGATAAACTAATGTGTCAGCAAATAAGGTGATTAACTAATGTGTCAGCAAATAAGGTGATAAACTAATGTGTCAGCAAATAAGGTGATAAACTAATGTGTCAGCAAATAAGGGTATAAACTAATGTGTCAGCAGATGAGGTGATAAACTAATGTGTCAGCAAATAAGGTGATAAACTAATGTGTCAGCAAATAAGGTGATTAACTAATGTGTCAGCAAATAAGGTGATTAACTAATGTGTCAGTAAATAAGGTGATAAACTAATGTGTCAGCAAATAAGGTGATAAACTAATGTGTCAGCAAATAAGGTGATAAACTAATGTGTTAGCAGATAAGGTGATTAACTAATGTGTTAGCAAATAAGGTGATTAACTAATGTGTCAGCAAATAAGGTGATTAACTAATGTGTCAGCAAATAAGGTGATTAACTAATGTGTCAGCAAATAAGGTGATAAACTAATGTGTTAGCAAATAAGGTGATAAACTAATGTGTTAGCAGATAAGGTGATTAACTAATGTGTCAGCAAATAAGGTGATAAACTAATGTGTCAGCAAATAAGGTGATTAACTAATGTGTCAGCAAATAAGGTGATTAACTAATGTGTCAGCAAATAAGGTGATAAACTAATGTGTTAGCAAATAAGGTGATAAACTAATGTGTCAGCAAATAAGGTGATAAACTAATGTGTTAGCAGATAAGGTGATTAACTAATGTGTCAGCAGATAAGGCGCTAACAACTCCATTGGGAAAGGGATGAAACTCTCAAGGAAAACTCTCACCTTGTATATACTGGCCTCGTCTGGGAGATAATGGCTGAAGGCTAGCATGTGAACTGCCCACTGGAGGGTAGAGAAACATTCCCTCAGCCACAGTTCATTGTTCTCAACGTCCAGGCCCTGGGAGTATTGGCAGACTTTATTATTAGTTATAGCAGATGTGGACAAAGTCCTTTAAATAACATCCCATTAGCTCATGATCTTTCAATGTGGAACATATAACATTTATTGCATTATGCTAACATTTTACAAACAAAATATCATATAACATTTATTGCATTATGCTAACATTTTACAATCAAAATATCATATAACATTTATTGCATCATGCTAACATTTTACAAAAACAATATCGTATAACTGTGAAAAAGAGAGATCAATTCATCTATGCAAACAATTAACCAAATTTCCCTAATTAATCTATTTTATAGTGAAATAAGTATTTATGTGATTAAAAGGTGATATGCCTGAAATAAAAATGTTTTCAACCTTGCTAATCACACAATAAAGGTTGTATAAGAACTCACAGTAAACACTCCGTCAGATGCAAACAATAATATTTTATAAAACCAGAAATCGCCCTCTCAATAAAGAAATATAAAGGCTCAAGTAAATGTTTGTTCCTTCTATTTTCATTGAATTTTAAAGAAACCCTTTTTTATGAATATATATTTGTTTATTTTAAATTAAAACATCGTTAATTTCAAATGTTTCAATCTAGAGTTGTTGCCAAACTCAACACCAGCTTTAATTGTTGTGTTAATGAACCATATATGAACATTACTAGCTACATTATGAAACCAACTCTGTTGGCGACTGAAAAAAATAATAACTGCTAAAAAAGTCTCTGATTTCTATCTCTACTGAAAATGTAGTTTGTCTTCCATCATTGTACTCACAAGGGTCAGATGTCGTTCTCTTGACCGTATGCCCATGGAGAGCTTGTCCCTGGCATGCAGCAGCCACAGCAATGAGCACAGGTCCCTGAAGCTGGACAGCACAGATCTGACAGAGTGGTCCTCAAACATCTGGTCAAACTCGGACTCTCTGTCCAAGAACTGATACAGAACATCTGGGAAGTTGGCACAAGGTCCCTCTGTGTTGGCCTGAGGATCAAACATTACAAATATTTACATGGAATATACATTAGTGGGAACATACATTAGTGGGAACATACATCAAAGTATCATTAGTGGACACATACATCAAAGTATCATTAGTGGGAACACACATCAATTAATGGGAACATGCATCAAAGTATCATTAATGGGAACATACATTAAAGTATCATTAATAGGAACATATATCAATTAATGGGAACATGCATCAAAGTATCATTAATGGGAACACACATCAATTAATGGAAACATACATCAAAGTATCATTAATGGGAACATATATCAATTAATGGGAACATGCATCAAAGTATCATTAATGGGAACATACATTAAAGTATCATTAATAGGAACATACATCAATTAATGGAAACATACATCAAAGTATCATTAATAGGAACATATATCAATTAATGGGAACATGCATCAAAGTATCATTAATGGGAACACTCATCAATTGATGGGAACACACATCAAAGTATCATTAATGGGAACACACATCAATTAATGGAAACATACATCAAAGTATCATTATATTTCCAATATATATGTATATAATATTTTAAAATCTGTGATGATCTCAAATGAGCACATAGACAAAACAAGTTAAAGGCTCAGTTAAAATGATTCATTGCTTCAGGCCATTAGCAGAAATCAAGGTGCAATGCTAAATGTATCTGAAAAAAACTCTATCTAAATATACTAAACATAAATTTTTGTTTTAAAAACAAATAAAAGAAGTGAAGAAAATGCAGCTACCTTAAATTGAGATGATTTCTTATTGGCCTCCTCCAGTTCCTGCACATACCAGGTGGCTGCAGGTATTGACAGGTGGGTGGCATTCATAACACACAGGGCCAACTGGATTATAGATGAAGCTCTCTCTCTCAGTCTTATTTCATCTTCAGTTTCCAGTGAAACACGCATCTAAGTGAAATAATAATACCAGTAATATATATATATCAGTGCAATGTCAGCCATGCATGAATATTGTTATTTATTTAGATACAGTCGAAACCGGTTAAGTCGACGGCGTTGGGGTATGAAAAATGGCGTCGACATAACCGATGATCGAGTTAGAACGAAAACCAATATGGCGGCAAAATATTAACATGTGCTTGAAATTTCTTTATGTACGTGATTAATTAGTTAGCGTTAATTAGTGATGGGACGATTAATCAGAATCGTATTGGAACCCTAATATTTCTTCACTCTTTCCTAAGGTTGTAATGACCGTTCGTTTTTTAGGACCGTTTAAATTTTAAATATAACCATGGTTCCCACTCAGGAAAATGGGAAAAAGTCGGGAATTCTTTTAAAAAAATTCTCTGCCTTGAAAGTCGGGAAAAGTTATGACACTAATCGGGAGTTTTATAAATATATTTTATTATTTTTATATATATATTTATGCCGAAGTAAAGGACTTTGATTACGACTCTGTGGTATGTTTCGATTCCATTTAATAAAAAAAAAGTTACCAGTTTATAATTGTCTGCGCAAGGTCAAAGTTTTCGCCTCGCGCCGTCCCATGGCACGTGTCAAGCGTTTGTAAATTTTAAGTTTAATGCTTTTGACGTGCAGGATATCTGTTACTATCAGAACGCTCACGAATTTCCTCAGTCAATCAAACTTGTAATATAAATAAAACTATTGTGGCCTTGACCGTTGATCACAGAACGCTGTGGGCTGTGTGTTAGACCTCGGCCGGCAACTACCTAAGTGTAAGCGAATTTTTTAAAAAATCATTCCTTATCAGAAATGATTTGATTTCATCGTCACGCGCGTGTTAGTCACAGTCACGTATCTTACTGGTAACAAAGCAACAACAAACTTTTAAAAGAATAATAATTTTTTTGTTTGATTAAATAAAAACCACCGTCAATTCTCGATACAAACCTTTATTTTCATTTCTAAAGATATTCGTTTATCTTAAAAAATAAAATGATTAATACATCAGAAAATGAATTAAGTTTAATAATAATATAACATGCACTGCGAAATAATGAAGATTAAAGACCGATAACATGATTGTCCAGTACCTCGGGTGAATACATACTCCATGGATACACGTCGAACTAATAATTCACACACGCAAAACATCCGGTAATTTTTATTGAAATCTCGTAGAATCACACAATAGCCGGAAGTCTCGAAGAAAGCGAGATGTCAACACTGTTTTGAACTAAAAATGCAGAGTGCATTGCTAGGCCAACCGACGAGGATCGAGGTAAACCAACGTTAAGTTGCAAATTTGGCCCTCTTTTGTGCTCGAGGTAGTAGGTTTCGGCGACTTAGAAAAATCGAATTAGCCGATGAAAAAATGCAAAGACAAAGAGAGAATTTGGCGGTTCCAATAAAAAAACGTCGAGTTAGTGGGGTGGTCGAGCTAACCGAGCTCGAGGTAAGTGGGTTCGACTGTAATTGTTAATTGGTTAAGAGACAATCATTAAATTCTATTGGTTCCTTTTGATTTGTATTTTGTTCTTTGAGTCGCGTCTACCTGGGCCCCATGTGAAGGCAAACATCTTTGAAATATACCTATAAATGATACTTTTTTTACTTACCTAAAAATGATTCTCTTTTACACACCTACAAATTATATGTTTTTACTACAAATGATACTTGTATATATTACATATATAAAAAATTAATCTTACCTTTCCTCCCCTAGCTGGTTGGGGACAGTAAAGTGGGGGCGCTGGAAGGTAAAAATCTTTGGTGACCAATGGTGTCAACTGTCTGACCACTGCCTTGAGTTTGCTGACCAGTTCCCCAAGTAGCCATGAGCCGACCTCTGTGTAACCCATCACACCGGCCAATGCAATGTCTTCCAGGACCTTTGTCAGGTGGGTCTGATCAGAATGACCACTGGTCACCTCCAGATCTGTGGTACCAAGAGGAGAAGACCCCTTCAATTAAAACAGAGACACTGTCCCAGGTTCAGCATCAACATAAATTGATCAAAGACATCTATGAAAATTTAATCCATTTCTAAAAAATACACAAATTTCTCATTGTCAGAATATTGAAATATAAAAATAATGTAATGAGCTTCAGTGGAGGCTAAGCACTATTATTTGACAACAGTCTATCAAGTGGCTTACTTTCATAAGCTTCTATCTGAATGAGAGGATCATAAATGTGCCATAACTCATTATTTGACAACAGTCTATCAAGTGGCTTACTTTCATAGGCTGCTATCAGAATGAGAGGATCATAAATGTGCCATAACTCACCCTCTTTGACCAGTTTTTCTAATCTTCTCTTCATAATAGCATCAGGATTGAGCCACTCTGGCAGTGTCAGAGGTTTCTTGGCACTGCGGAGAAATGAATAAATGTAGCAGACATATTTTATTTAGGAATAGAATAAATGCAAAAACAGTTGCTTCAAATTTCCAACTCCTTCAAACAGAATTGTAAACTGAGAACCAGTTTAAGTTGTTTTTGTTTTTTGTTAGATTGTAAGAGCAAGAAATAAATTAAAGAACTCATTTTATTTGAATAATCAAATTAACTAATAGAGTACTACAGCCCACTCCCTGTATGTAAAAGTAATTCAATGTTGTTTCATTCTGGAGGATCTAGAATTCATTCACAATTTGTTGGTTGGGTGCCCAACATGTCATAATGTTTTAACTGCCCCATTTTTTCATTAATTTTACTGTTAGACACTTAGTGGTAGTGTGTATAACGTAGAGGTCAAGATGACCTGCTGCTCATCTAGACTTCCATGTCAAGACGACCTGCTACTCATCTAGACTTCCAGGTCAAAATGACCTGCTACTCATCTAGACTTCCAGGTCAAAATGACCTGCTACTCATCTAGACTTCCAGGTCAAGATGACCTGCTACTCATCTAGACTTCTAGGTCAAGATGACCTGCTACTCATCAAAACTTCAAGATCAAGATGACCAGCTATACATTTAGACTTCCAGGTCAAGGTGACCTGCCACACATATAGACTTCCAGGTCAAAGTGACATGCCACACATCTAGACTTCCAGGTCAAGATGATCTGATACACATCTAGACTTCCAGGTCAAGGTGACCTGCCACACATATAGACTTCCAGGTCAAGATGACCTGCTACACATCTATTTAAGGTCAAGATAACCTGCTACACCTCTTGACTTCCAGGTCAAGATGACCTGCTACACATCTTGACTTCCAGGTCAAGACGACCTGCTACTCATCTAGACTTCCAGGTCAAAATGACCTGCTACTCATCTAGATTTCCAGGTCAAGATGACCTGCTACTCATCTAGACTTCTAGGTCAAGATGACCTGCTACTCATCTAGACTTCTAGGTCAAGATGACCTGCTACTCATCAAAACTTCAAGATCAAGATGACCAGCTATACATTTAGACTTCCAGGTCAAGGTGACCTGCCACACATATAGACTTCCAGGTCAAGATAACCTGCTACACCTCTTGACTTCCCGGTCAAGATGACCTGCTACACTTCTAGACTTCCTTACCTGGCATACAATGGAGCAGCCAGGCGCTTGTGTATCGTGTGAGACACAGACAGCTGGTAAGCTGACTTCCAGTCCCCCATGCGGTCAGCAAACCATGTCGCCTCACAGAGCAGTCCACTCAGGAGCAGGTACTCTAGCGTACGCTCCACTGTCCACACAGAAGCCAGGTTTTGGTGCCGTATGATGGTGGCTATGTCTTGATGATACTTGGGGATGATTCTGCTGTCTATTGGATCAAAAATAGTTTACAAACAATTATAAATGAACTTGATCAATTTCAATTAATGTTCAATAACAGATAAGTGCTCTAAAAATACTTTTTTACATTTCATTACTTCAGTAGTACCTTCGGGGCACAAACATAATGTGCTCCAAAGTTCAGTTCATAACCTGAAACATTAAAATCAATGACATATTGATTATATTCTTTTCATGAACAAATCGTTCTTTTTTTTATTTATTAAGATCCCGTTGTTTACCGAAAACATGCAAAGAAAATGTGTACTTCAAGTGTAGGAAAAATTAAAGAAAATGAAATAAACCAAAAAAATGAAATGTGAAATAAAATGATCTTATCTTATACAATTCAGACGCTCCTTCAAACTTCTAAACAGAAGATTATTGCGTCCTGATCACGAGAAAATTGTTTCTTTATAGGAAATCTTTTACTGTTTTTAGCTGCACACACTGGCCCACTGGCCAGAGGCTAAGCAATGTTAGTACATCACGGCCTCGCTTTGTACAGTACACCATTGTTTGTCTTGAATGTTAGACTTTGCTCTCTCTTTCCCTCTCTCTCTCCCCTCTCTCTTGCCCTTCTCTCTCCCTCCCCCTCTCCTGCCTTCATTCATAACATGAGACACTTAGTTCCTCCAGACACACACAAAAGTTAAAGTAGTTGTTCATAACCTAAGGCAGTTGTAAACCCAGGAACCATGATAGTTATAAGATTAGAGGAGAAAATCTTCAGTTAAAATATTTAGAAGAGTACACTGACAATTGACTCACTGGCTATGGAGGTCTCAAAATGATAATTGACTCACTGGCTATGGAGGTCTCAAAATGATAATTGACTCACTGGCTATGGAGGTCTCAAAATTATAATGACTCACTGGCTATGGAGGTCTCAAAATGAAAATTGACTGACTGGCAATGGAGGTCTCAAAATGACAATTGACAGACTGGCAATGGCGGTCTCAAAATGACAATTGACTCACTGGCTATGGAGGTCTCAAAATGGACGGCAGGAAGAGATGTCGGGTGGTGGGGTGGGAAGATGAAGACCATTTGATTGCTGAAGTAGGCGGCCATGAATCTGCCCAAGGACTGAACAACCTGCCTGATGGCCCTGTCACGTATGCACGGCACCATGTCAGGTTCATCAAGTGCCTGGCAAAATAGGAACAGAAATATTGTTCACATTTTACTCAATTGATGACTAAATTAGTCAGATTTTGTTTAATACATTCAAAGTTGGATATTGAGTCACTTACTGCAGTCAAATTTGTTGACTTTTAAATGTGTCAATAAAAAATAATAATGCATTCAAATTTAAGACAAAATATTTTGGCGGATTTAGCTAAGTTAATATATAAAAAATATTCAGATTGACTTTTAATATTGCCATAATTACCAGGGACTTGAGCGTAGTTGTCACAAAAGTCATCAGCGAGGGTTGGAGATTATGGCTTGAAACTCTTCTATTTGGGTCAAAGTCTTCTACGTCACAACTATTGGCTTTTGCTATCAGAGTGTCCACAAAAGAAACTGCGGTGGTGAGGTCATTGCGCAGGATGTAGGTGTACAACAAGGAATGAAACAGGCGGGCTGCATTCTTGACATTGCCCACCTCTGGAATAGTCCAAAGTGTTTAGATTAACCCCTTTACCGGCTATTAAAAATTTTAATACTAACCCTTATTTGGCGAATAAATCTAAAAATAAAAAATTTCACATTTTTTGTTGTTGAAAATTTTCAAATTAAAAACCAAATTATAAGAATCGTCATTATCACGCAGTAATTCGGCACGAACATCGTCTGCTGTAAAGCCACGTTTGCGAGTAGTCATAGCGAAAATCAAAGAAATGTTCTTATAAAAAAGAAGATATTTATAATATCGAATAAATAAATGAATTTAGTACAAACCGGAACGAAATAATTTCTAAAAGATTCACGCCACGTGCTTTTCTGTCGTCGGAAATACAGACTCATATGTGCTTACGCAATTATTGATGACGTCAAATGCTCGAAAACAACAGTACGGTAGACCGAAGAAGTCATAGTGTACACAAAAATTTGATTGTTTCATAACCATCAAAATAAAATATTTCAAGGGATCTGAACAACTGGAAGGTCTGTGACATTTGTTGTTGTGTAGAACTCTAAAAAAAACAACACTTTTACACTGTTATTTACAACCAAAAAAACAGCTACATGCACTGTAACTATGTCATAGCATTTTGGAAGAGAATAATCGGGTCTGCCGCATACGGCAGATCATAATATCGTTTGGACGATTATAGTCGGGTCTACCGTGTAAAGGTCAATAGATCAAGACGAATATAGTCGGGACAACCGGTATAGGGGTTAAGATTCGCCTTAGACTAATTGATAATAAATTGTTTGATAACGTGTTTATTTATCCAAGGTTTATTCTAAAAACATCTTTGATTTACAGAAAGCATATCCTAAATGTGAGTGTTAAAGTTTCTCATAAAGACACTTATTTTAAAATTGAATGATTTAGTTGATGAACATTTCACCTTGAAATTTCTTGAGCTGTTTCTGCCAAGCATTCATGGCTAATGTGTGTTTCCCATCAAGACTAAATTTCTCACCTGTAAATAGAAGCAAGAATAATTGTGTCTAGATAGAGGCCATCATTTTCTATTGACCTTAAAGTAAATCTATTCAAACTATTTCCCTCTCATCGGGTCATATTAAAAATGGAATACTTCTTGTAACAACATAAGTCTTAGACGTCGAATTAGGGGTCTACCGATATGCCTTTTTGCCGATATTGCCGATACCGATATTACCGATATTTTTTTTGCCAATATGAGTACCGATATGAGTATTTGTTAGGACAAAAACCAGCGGTCATATTTGATGACGTCATTCTTAAATTTATCACTCGTAATTAATTATCTTTTATATTAGGGGACTACCGATACGCATTTTTATCGATATTACCGATATTTTTTTTTGCCGATATGAGTGCCGATAGGGTATTTGTTAGGACAAAAACCAGCGGTCATATTTGATGACGTCATTCTTAAATTTATCACTAGTAATTAATTATCTTTTATATTAGGGGTCTACCGATACGCATTTTCGCCGATATTACCGATATTTTTTTTCCGATATGAATATTTGTTAGGACAAAAACCAGCGGTCTTATTTGATGATATCATTCTTAAATTTATCACTCCTAATTATTTATATTTTATATTAGGGGTCTACCGATAAGCATTTTTGCCGATATTTTTTTCCGATATGAGTGCCGATATGAGTATTTGTTAGGACAAAAATAACAGAGGTTACATTTGATGACGTCATTCTTAAATTTATCACTCGTAATTATTTATATTTTATAATTAAGAGGGTCAACCGATATCCAGTTTTGCCGAAATTACCGATTTTTTTTTCCCGAAATTCGAAGTTTCCGATGTGTTTACAAGTTCCAGATCATGACCTACATAGGACTCATAACAAAACAAACCGTCCTTTATAAAAATGTACAAGCATATTAGGTACTCCTTTTGAAACTTAAACCTTGACTCATAATTATTAATTCTAACCAATAGTTTAATGGCTTTTGCACACGGCCACCTTTTATGAATGAAACAATGAGAACAAAGTACAATAGAAATTTGAAATAGAGTGAAAATGAGGCTGAAGGTTGAATGGTTGCCAATGACAACAAGTCTTCACACGGTACATTTTGTTATTCCATACGAAACGAAATGTTTTAGACATCTGCGATTCTGCGTGCATCTTTGCTATTAGAGCAATTACGTGAACATGTTTACATTTATACATTTATTAGAGCAATTACGGGATACTTGGTATCGGCACTAGTTACACAGTATTTCTGAGTATACGAAAATTGGCCGATACCTAAACAATATCAAAGCACATGGCACACTGTATCGTGGCTGCACATATTAATACTAGGACTCTTTTGACTATTTCAATACCGGTATCGGGGTCGATATATTAATTTGTCGAGATATTGTAAATCTAAATGATAGTTTTTTTGTTTCCGTTTTTTTGGGGTCAAAATGTCACTTATGAAATGTCAGTGACGTCAATATCAGGACCTTTACATGCTACCGATACCGATATTGCCGATATCCAGATATCGGTGCCGATATATCGGCCAGCCGATATATCGGTAGACCCCTACGTCGAATGCAATTTTATTTTCTTCCATACCACTACTGATGATGGGGGCTTGACTAGGAGCTACGTCAACATCAAGTTCTATCAAAGACTGTTGTATGGCACACTGCAGTGTCTGGGCCTGCCTCATGTCGTGGGCACTCTCTTCATTCCCTGACAGGAACTGTAAGACGGCTTTGTGAAGGAGTTTCCACGTTGACGTCAGTCTGGAACAAAAAAAAGTTTGACTGAATCAAAGCAAGATTTACAGTAGACTGAATTTAAGAACATGATCTGATCAATTTTTTTAAGTTTCAAAATTTCTGAAAACTATCATAAATAGTTAGCCTGGAAATATATTGAAATATATCTTTCCAATGTTGATCCAATGTAGTCAAATTTTGAAATGCGTTAAAATATAATTAAAATTAATAAGAAATACAAACAAGAAATGAATTATTCTTTTTATTTCAAGATTCATTTCATTTGAATATGTAAATGAAGAAAAATACTCTTACCGTTTAGCCATCTGCATGTCAGTTTGGGCTGATTCCACACCTCCAAGGTGAAGGTCACCCTCCTCATGACCCAGATTGAGGCTGGGACTAAAGCCTTTAGACCTGAGTTTCCGCGGGACGGAGACGTAGGTCTGCACCATGGTCTTCTCTGTGAACTTGAGCAGCGTGAAGCAGCCGGTCAGAGTCTTGAGCCTAGGGTCAGAGTCACAGAGTCCAACACTGGACAAAATGACAATCAGTGTCTTGTGGGCCAGCTGCAGGACAGACGCCAGAAGGTGGCAATGCTGGCAGTCAAACTGCATGAGATCCAATAGCTGCTTGTACATGGATATTACCTGTCAGGTGTACAAGAATGTGTACAAAAAAATTATTGAGTTGCCCAAGGTATTTTGTGTAATTTGGTTATTAAATGAGTTGAAAATAATGTATAGAAACACAAAGCAAATATCAAATATACCAAACAACCATATTTTTTCAAGCAACTGTTACTGAATTGTTGAGACAGAGATTGAAATATCCAACATAGTACAGATATTTACAGGTTTAATAGAGGGGATTTTAAATATGTTAAAAGCTGAAAATTGCACGGACGTGAGCTTTAAACCACCACTTGGTTGCTTATATATTCATCAGTATGGCTTGTGTATTTCATCAGTGTGGCTTGTGTATTTCATTAGTATGGCTTGTGTATTTCATTAGTATGGCTTGTGTATTTTATTAGTGTGGCTTGTGTATTTCATTAGTGTGGCTTGTGTATTTCATTAGTATGGCTTGTGTATTTCATCAGTATGGCTTGTGTATTTTATTAGTATGGCTTGTGTATTTTATTAGTATGGCTTGTGTATTTTATTCGTATGGCTTGTGTATTTCATCAGTATGGCTTGTGTATTTTATTAGTGTGGCTTGTGTATTTTATTAGTGTGGCTTGTGTATTTCATTAGTATGGCTTGTGTATTTCATTAGTATGGCTTGTGTATTTCATTAGTGTGGCTTGTGTATTTCATTAGTGTGGCTTGTGTATTTCATTAGTGTGGCTTGTGTATTTTATTAGTGTGGCTTGTGTATTTCATTAGTGTGGCTTGTGTATTTCATTAGGATGGCTTGTGTATTTCATTAGTGTGGCTTGTGTATTTCATTAGTATGGCTTGTGTATTTCATTAGTATGGCTTGTGTATTTCTTTCAATATTGTGGTTGATTTAAGATGTATATATTCCTGACAATTCTATGTATAAGAACTGTGGCTACATGACAGATTGGATCAATCACCTTGTACAGACTCTGAGTGCTGACTGTTGACGGTGTTCCAAGTTGATCGGCCGCCCCCTCCAGCAGATCTTTTATTTGGGGGCAGTCAAGAATCAAGGAGAAAAGCTTGACGATGTTATGCACGGTATGGGAGACAATCTTATCTAAATTTGGTGACCACAGCTCAGAGGTCGAGGCGGCCAGTTTCCAGACATTAAAGAGGTTCATTTTAGCAAGCTGCAAGGCCTTCATGGTGGAATTTGGCTCATTCAAGAAAGAGCCCTCCGTCATCAACAGCATTTCTGGTTCACCAAAGACAATCTTCCCAGAATTCATGTAGGGAATAGCTCCCCCTTGCTGACCTTGGTCCACTCCCAGAGCACAGCTGACCTCACTGTCCAATGTTTCATTCAAGCTTTGACTTGCTTCCTCAAAGGAAAAGTTTTGGGGGGCTTTGCTAGGCCTAATTTGTCTGACTCCTCTTGGCGTCTGCTTCACACTCTCAAGCTCTCCAGCAGGGAGGTTGTAGGCGTTGGCAAGGGTGAGGTCCAGACGAACGGTTTCTGCAATCTGCCTGAGGTGGGATGAGGACTCGAGGACCAGGTCACGCATGAAGATCATCGGACTAAGCTCACTGGGCAGCTGAACTATGGTGACGATGTAACCATCAGAGTAGAGCATGATGGGAAGAGTTGGGTGAGTGGACACTGAGAACTTTTGTTGGAGCGGGTCTCGTTCTGAATTGTGAGAGAATTGATGCTCATCATCTCTCATTCTGTCTGACCTGCAAATAGATGGTACACAATTTTTTTTAAAATCTGTATAAATAGTTGGTACACAATGTTTTATCACATGTGGCACAGATTTCTGGCAGAATTTCTAAAACATTTAAAACCTATAAGTTCTTTAAACTTTTACAATTTCTAAAACATTTTCATTGGGATAATTATTTAACTCAAAGTTAACCTTCTAAATGGTTGGATTGAATACAATTGTTAAATTGAATTGCTAAATGTTGTAAGAATGACTCACTGCACTGAAATGAGGGGAGTGAATGGTAGAAAATAAGAGGGTCCCATTTCAACAGAGCAGCCCCTTGAGAAGATGACCAGAGGTTCACCGAGACGAGACAGCAGGCCAGCTGATCCGTTACGCAGAATTATGGCCAGAAATAAGTTGTCGCTGGTCCAGCTCATGTCCGCAATCCAGAACTGCCTACAGAAAAAACAAATGGCAGTGACAATTTCATGGCAGTGACGGTTACATGACAGTGACAGTTACATGGCAGTGATGGTTACATTGCAGTGACAGCTAATATTTCCCTTCATTCATAAAATTTACTTCACAAGTATCAAGTAATTATAATTTAAATTTACAAATTTGCAAACATTTTATCTCACAAAAATTATTTTCATTGTAATTTTTTAAAATAATTTTATAAATCTCTTTGTGGTTCATAAAATAGAGTTCTTTTGCTAGCAATTAACAGGTAAACTAAAAAGAAATTAACATATGGAAACAGTTTCATCTTGAAACAAAATTAACATTTCAAGGTTCAAATGCAGAGTAAATTAAGCTGACAGAATATCAAATCATTTATTTTAATATACCAATTATGCAAAAGAAGTACTGCACCAATTAAAAATGAAGTATATCACCAATTATATAAATAAAGCACTTCACCCATTATATAAATGAAGTACTCCAATACTGGCTAATTATTAAATCCCTTATATTAACTTCACCGTCTTGTTGTGATCTCTGTTTGCCGTGGTCCCGCAGAAAAACAAAAATCGAGCTGAAATTTGGCACATAGACTTTTGTCACCTAACAATCCAAATGTATCAAAATTTCAGATCGATCGTATGTACCACAATTAAATTAATGAATTAATGAACATAGATCTCTATGTATCTCCATGTAATATGTAAAGTTTTGAGCTAGTCTGTCATGCTAGTCTGTATTATATTGAACATACTTTTTTAATATTTTCCTGTTGTGCGGTGCGTATTATATTGAACATAATAATAATAATAATAAATTGTTAATTTTTATAGCTCTGTTTCCCAGCAAGGAGCCGGGCTCACAGCGCTTTACATGGAGATAATAACATACATATAATAATTAAAATATACATTCTTTTCATAATAACCAGATAAATAACAGTACAATACACATAAGCTACGTTAATCATTAAAAAGAAATGGTGTTTCTTTAATTTTGAAAATAAATTTTGAAAAGATGCGTCTTAAGTGCAGTCTTGAAGGACTAGGTAGATGAAATACTCCGGATGTGTAATGGTAGAGAATTTCAATTATGTACTTTTAGTTATGTCTCATATATAAGGGATTTATAGTCAAAAACTTTGTTCTAAACAACAAACATTAAGTTGCTTACCTGCCTCTCTTTATGGCTATGTCCTTCAAACAGCACAACATTAAGTTGCTTACCTGCCTCTCTTTACGGCTGGGTCCTTCAAACCACAGCCTCGCAAGTCTGAAACTAGCAAAGTGTCTGTGAACGGAGAAACAAAAACCACACTGGTCTGAGCGGGAGACTTCTGATTAACACCAATCGCCAAAAGTTGCCCATCGTGAGAGTATTGACACACATAAGCCCCGCGCATGGCCATTGGCTCACAATCTGGTTGGATAGTGGTAAGTGGAATATTCAATGTGTTCCATATTGACACAGGGATTTTGTCTTCTTGGGTTGAGCTGAGGGAAAAAATGTTTAGATGAGTTTTCTGATGTGTTGAAATGGTGATCCTGAAACAAAGATTATGTCCCTTTAGTGAAGGTAAAAATGGATAAACCAAATAGAAATAAGTCTTTTAGGTTGATGTGATTATTTTAAAGAAAAAGTATTCACTTCAAATAAATGTTGATAAAATGAAATACAACAATTATTACCCTCTCTTGATATAAGCAAAGGCAATTTATTTTTAAATACTACTTCATTCCTTATCTAGGCTTGGTTTGATCCATATATCAACTCATACTAGAATTGTAATGAACTTACTCAGGTAGTATATCAGGACTGAAGCGAATGAGGAGGGATGAAATATTTAGATGTTTCTTCTGGTTGTGAACTATACTCAACTGACAGCAGCTTCCAGATGTCTGGTAAAGTTCATTACAATAAATATAAAACTGATGTTTGGTTAAGATAATTACAACAAAAATAAAACAATAATAAAAATTTTTATTAAAAATAATTGTTTGTGTTACAATAAAACATGTTTAAAATCTTAAAAAACTGAAATAGTCGCTGATAAGACTTTGATAGACTTACACATAAACAATAAATAAATACCTAGTTAAAATTAAAATTCTCAAAAACACTTTATGTATGTGTTGCACCTAAAATTTTAATTTATGTCCAAATAGTTGTGGAACTGTTGCTCACCTCATTGCTAGCAAAGACAGCATGCATGTCAGCTTCCTTACATTCAGCTGATGGTAGATAAATCAAACCTGGTGTGGTAACTTTTGACCAGTTTCCGAATAGGGTGTTATTTTTTGCATCCCCAGCATGAATCTGTCTTTGCCAAAGAAATATGTGACAATTGGCAACCACCAAAAGAATCTGAGAGCAGTCTGGTGATGAGAATACCATGCAACCATCTGTGGAAAAATAATGCATACAAAAAAAAATAGTTTTGTTGAGTTATATGAATTTATAAAATGATATAATATAACCTATTTCAACATTCCATTTCAAACACATTTTCAATATCAATGGTGAAAAAAAAATTTAAGCTACTTTAGCAAAACTCTAACCGAACAATTTTCAAATAAATCCTATATAAGCTACTTTAGCATGACTGTAACCTAACAATAAATCCTATTGTTTCCAAATTATGATTTCTCATACCTCCCAGAGTAATTTCCCCACTGAGAAGAAGACCTGGGAGTCCACATATAGTTTTGAGTTCATCTGTATCTTTGTGCCATACGAATATTTCACCGGATGACTGGATGCCAACTAGATATAAACCTTTTCAGTGATTAGATAGAGAGACCATTAAAAATCAAAATGTAATTATTCAACAAGCTTTTTATATTAAAATTAACTGAATAAAAAACTTGAAACAAAACTAATTTTTGTTTTAAAGTGATTGTTATGGATGATAAGATCCCAGCTACAAAAAAAAAGTTTACCTCCTAAAGTTGAAGTGATCGTTACAGTTTCTGATAGCAGACTAGACAATTTTGCTACATTTCTTTTGGTTTTTCCTGATGGTACATATAAAACACTGACGCGCTTGTTGTCCAATAGAAATAAACTTTGGCGGTCCTGAAACAAAATTAGCATACCTTAAAATAATTTTCTAATGTGTCACATTTTAACTATGGTTGTGGTGCACTGAATGGTAAAGTAGATAGTGTACAGAAATAAACTCAGAGCTAGAAAGCAATCAGTCCAACAAAAAATGAGATGGATGGATGAGGTAGACAAGTACCTACAGCTACTGGAGGCCCAGGCAAGAAGTAGAAGGTCACTGATCAGTCACTAAGCAGACTAGGGCCTTACATGGGCTGTAGTGCCTAGAATATTGGTTCTTTTAGTGACTTAGTAACACTGACTTCTGTGGTTACTTTATTTGGATGGCAACAATAGCTTATTCTTACATGTTTACTGCACAATCAGATGACAACCCATCGACATATAAGGCTATTTCATACTTTCTGCACTACAGTGCTTTACTCTCTCTGGCTTTTGTCTTGATTTATCTAACAGCCTTGATCTATCCCCGATTTCAGATGACATTGTTTACAAATTTTTCCCCCTTATATTGCGATTGCCTTGACTTTGTTTTTAACCCCAAAAAGCTAATTTCCCTGCTCCATACTTCTTGAATGCCTTCGGACATGTAACCCATTGATACACTACCACTATCACACCTATGATATACAACTTTATACTCCTTACTTTTAGATTCTTAAGGTCATAGAATTTGTGGCAACATGGATCACCAAATATAACTGAACTTTGTCAGATTTTTCACATGACTAAATGGGATAAAATTTTAGGGATTACCTATTAATAAAATTGAATAGTGCAGGTGTTAAATAGTGTTAATAAAACAAGGACCAACAATTTAACATGAACATCTTGTCAAGAATGAGAATGTTATTTAATTCTGAAATTAAATTAAGCAAAAATAATATATAACCTTTCCAAGCCATACTATTCGAGACCAAGGTTTCCTGCGTTTTATACTGGTTGAAGCTAATACTTCTAGGCCTATTTTCATGATGTAAAGATTGTGAGTTGGCTATAAAAATCTTGACTGCCTGAAAATAAACAAAAACAGATTTGCACAAAGTGTATAAAAAGTATAGCTTTTGTTTTTAATACGTGCCTAGCAGAACACATAAAAAGATTGAAATAAACAATAAAATAATTTATAAGGTTAAAACTACTTAAAACTAGGTTTTTATTAAGAGAACTATTTATATATTTATACTTATTTTCAGCAGCTTAAAAAATTTTATTACAAAAACAAAAATCAATTTTCAAAGAAAATTGTTTTCTTTCCAATAATAGAGTACTGGTGTGTTTAACAGATCTAGATAATTAAATAGATATAAATAAAAGATATCTAGATAATTAAATAGATATAAATAAAAGATATCTAGATAATTGAATTCTGATGTATTAATCAACATCTAGTTTTAAATTTAACACAATTTTAACAAATTCATACTTCTTCAAGTACTCGGTATCAGTACTCGGTATCGGCAAAACATGGCTGCCACTACTCTGTACTCTGTACTCGGCAATAAATCATACTCAGTACCCCCCTAGTTTTTTTATTCTTATAACATCTGTAAAAATTTCTCTTTATAAAACCTAAGGTTTTGTTTTATTTTTTAATTACTTCATTGACACCGGGATTCCATGATAATTTATTATTTATTATTATTCTTAAATATTTTGCATCTTTAGTTTGGATTAGTTGTTTTCTGTGAATGAAATATTTTGAATTTATGTGTTTCTTTTCATTTGTTACTCTTAACAGTTGACACTTTTCTGGGTGGAGAGACATACTCTAGTTTCCCATGTCCATTTTGCCATTTTATTAATTCATTCATTATTCTTTTCATTAATTATTACAGTTCTCTCTCTAACAAAAAAGGAAATTCTTTGATTAAGGTGCCATTTAATATTAAAATGGCTTAATTATCTACATATATATTTCACCAAAGCGAGTATGTGCAAATGAGCATGATGAATGACCCTCGCTGGGTTAGACCAATCAATTTATAGTTGGTAAGCAGAGGTGGTTTTGAGACCAACAATGGTTCTTGCGTTCTGTTGTTCTTTCACAGAATAACGTGTGATTCATAGTGTAGTGGTTATCACATTGGCCTTACACGCGGAAGGTCCAGGGTTCAAGCCCCAGTGAAAACATTATTTTTTAATTTTTAAAAATGTGTGTTTTTGCCCGTTCTTTTCCCCCTTTTTTGCAAACATGGCTGACCCTCGCTAGGGTCGGCCAATCACAGTTTATGGTTGGCATGCTAGGGTGGTGAAGGGTGGTGGGCAGGTAGATAACCGCAGTGCAAATGTCTCGAGACCAACAATGCGTCGGTGGTCCACCCACCACGTTTACTCGCGTTGTTTTGATTTCTTCATGCTGTAGTTTGTGTCCGTTCTTTCCAACCCCCCCCTTTCTTTGCACTATCCATAAGCCAGTCTGCCGTGTACGGTACGCCGCTAAGTCTATCTAGTATAATATAATACATTATACTGACCCCCCTCATACACACAGAAAACCGGTATAATTGATAGAGAGCTCAACAGACTGAAGATTGACATTGCATGACTTCAGGAGACTAGGCTGCCAGACAGCAGCTCTCTAAAAGAGACAGATTACATATCTCCCGGCAAGGCAGACCTACAGATGAACCAAGACAGCCTGGTGTAGGTTTCGCTGTTAAGAACACCCTCCTACCATCAATTGAACCCCCATCATCAGGCACGGAGAGGATCATCACTCTAAGACTCAGAACAGCTGCGAGCCCAGCAATCATTCTTAGTGCATGCGCCCCAACTCTCTGTTCAACCCTGGATGAGAAGGACACATTCTATGGAGCTTTAGACCGGGCAATAGACAGCATCCACAAAGATGAGGCAATTTATCTCCTAGGAGATTTCAATGCTAGAGTGGGGAGCGACAATGAAGCCTGGCCCACATGCCTTGGTCTTTTTGGAAGAGGAAAGATAAATGAGAATGAACAAGAGGTTGCTGGAACTATGCCGCTCACGAGGCTTGTGTGTGACCAACACTTTAAGTGCAAAGATATCGTGCCAATGGAAACAGCTGGACCTAATCATCACCACGCGTGCACAACTGGCTAGTGTTCTACTTACCCGCAGCTATCACAGTGCCGACTGCGACACGGTTCACTCCCTTGTGGTCAGCAAGGTATGAATAATGAGGAAAAACTTGTATCATACCAAGAAAAAGGGATGTCCACGCATCAAAACCATCTGCACTAAAGACCCTGTGAAAACACAGCTCTTCATAGACACAGTGCATGAAGGTCTCTCAAAGACATCTCCATACGTCACATTGACTCCAAATGGATGCATTTCAGAGACACGATCTATACATCAGCATTAAATGCCTTTGGCAAAAAATCTCACAAAAACACGGACTTGTTTGATACACATTGGGACGAGATGAAGCCAAAAGGAAAGCTCTTATGGCCTACAAGGAAAAGCCTACATCCGACAGACTGCATGCCTTAAAAACAGCCAAGTCGCATGCCCAAAAAGTCGCACGTCAATGTGCCAATACCTACTGAATAAATTATCAAAGACCAGGCAGCACAACTAAAATGGTTGATTGAGCATTGATGACATCCCTGATATGCCACTCATGGAAGAACTTGATGTCATGCCCACAAAGGAAGAACTGAGCTAAGCAATTGACAGCCTAGCTTGTGGAAAAGCCCCTGGAAATGATGGTTTACCTCCAGAAGTTCTAAAGAATGTCAAGACAGTTCTACTCTAACCCTTGCACGAGCTTCTGTCCCTCTGCTGGGAACAGGGATACATCCAAGACCTAAAAGATGCAAATATAGTGACACTATATAAGAACAAGGGCGATAAAAGTGACTGCAACAACTATTGCGGCATTTCACTCCTTAGTATTGTAGGAAAGGCTTTTGCCCGTGTCAAACTAAGACAATTATAGAGTTTAGCCTCCCGAGTTCATCCAGAATCTCAGTGTGGTTTCTGGGCTGGTCAGTCTACCATAGACATGGTGTTCTCCATACGGCAGCTCCAGGAAAAATGCAGAGAGCAGCAGGTGCCACTATACATTGCCTTTGTGGAGCTTACGAAAGACTTTGATTTCGTCAGTCGCAACGGGCTATTTCAAAACCTGGAAAAAGTTGGCTGTCCCCCCACACCAACTCGCCATCATCAGACAGTTCCATGAAAATATGCAGGGCACATTGCAGTTCGATGGAGCTGCATCAGAAGCCTTTCCAGTAAGCAGCGGAGTTAAACAAGGTTGTGTATTCGCACAAACACTGTTCGCTATATTCTTGTCTGTATTGCTTCGATACACATTCAAGGATAGCAGTGATGGAATCTGGTTACACACCAGAGCTGATGGAGGACTTTCAACACTGCCCGCCCAACCAAAACCAAAACGACAGATGTCCTAATTCGTGAGCTACTTTTTGAGGATGAGGCAGTACTGATAGCACACACAGAAACTGGTTTGCAACAACTCATGTCAAGCTTCTCCAACGCCTGCAAAGAATTTGGTCTGTAAATCAGCTTGAAAAAGACAAACATGGCCCAAGACACATGTTCTCCTCCTACCATCAATATCGACAATGAAAACTTGGAGGTTGTTGACAGCTTCACCTACGTTGGGTCAAAGGTTTCCAACTCACTGTCCATTGAGGACGATATAAACAGTAGAATTGGCAAGGCAGCTGCAACAATGGCTAAACTAAATAAAAGGGTCTGGCAAAACACCAAGCTAACGGAGAAAACCAAAATGTGTGTCTATTGAGCCTGCGTCATCAGCACGCTGCTTTACGGGAGCGAGACATGGACCACTTATACATCCCATGAGCGCAAGCTTAATAGCTTCCACTTGAGGTGCCTGCGTCGCATCCTTGGCATTAAATGGCACGACAAAGTGCCAAATAATTGTGAGGTCCTGATGCGTGCTAATATCCAAAGCATTTTCTCAATCCTTAATGAAAAACGTCTAAGATGGCTAAGACATGTAAAAAGAATGAGCCAGGGTCGCATCCCCAAGGACCTCCTATATGGAGAACTGGCATCGGGAAAGAGGAAGACAGGTCGCCCACATCTCCAATTTTAAGATGTCTAGCAGAGAGACATGAAAGCAGCCAGAATAAGCACAAGTGACTGGGAATGTTAAGCAGAAGACCTATCTATGCGGCGCACTTTTCTTCAAAGAGGGTGTCATAGTAGCCGAGGAGCGAAGGATGGAGGAGGCTACAGACAGAAGAGCTGGGAGAAGGGCCAAAACATTGGGAAGCACAGAACACGTGTGCAAAAGCTGTGGTAAAGACTGTCACTCAAGGATATGACTGCTCATCCACACGAGGAAATGCAACCCAACCCAACTGGGATGCACCATCGTCTCTCGAGATGGAAGGATGCCGATTATTATTATTATTACTGACTTCCCTTTTAACTGCTGAGTATATCCTTACTGAACTTACTCCGAAATTGAAAATATCTCATGGCAGTGACTGTGACAGTCATGACTTCCATTTTTCCCAACTGCCTTGGGCCCCGCGCTTTTCAGGGCCCCGCATTTTGACTAGTTACTACTTTTTACAATTTAACTACTGCAGTCGAACCCACTTACCTCGAGCTCGGTTAGCTCGACCACCCCACTAACTCGACGTTTTTTATTGGAACCGCCAAATTCTCTCTTTGTCTTAGCATTTTTTCATCGGCTAATTCGATTTTTGTAAGTCGCCGAAACCTAGTACCTCGAGCACAAAAGAGGGCCAAATTTGCAACTTAACTTGGTTAGCTCGATCCCCATGACCAATCGCCAGCTTTTGAAAATGTTAGCTATGATTTTTTTATAACCAAGGGAAGGGACCAATTTTCTGTCTCACCAGGGTCTACTGGTGACGTCACAGCCCGCTTGCTCAGCGCTGTTACTTCTGGTACTATGCTTCGGTAAGTAAGCGAATACATTTTTTTTTAAAAATCAGTCACTAGCGAAATCCACAGTCTATATTTTTAGACCAGAATATTATTATTATTAAGAAAACGCTTTGATTTTGATGTCACGTTCGCTTGCGTGTTGGCTCTGGTATTCTGCCGTAACACAACATAAAATTAACTCCGGGTAATAAGCTAATATACCGACTAAGTCCTGATAAAACGGAGTAAACAATCATAATAAGATGGAATTTATTTAAATACCATATTATGTTTCACTCGTCAACGTGCCAGAATTATTGAATTCGACGCGCACACGACGACCCCCCCCCCAATAGGGTGGGGTTGAGCTACACTGGCCATTAACCAAGGCACGCTCTGACTCAATTTAAAAAGAAAAATGTTCCTTCCCCCCAACCCACTGTAGATGTATAACAGTGGGGGAGGGGAGGGAAGGTGTCTATTATCGCGGTCTTGTATTGGTATGTCAAAGCAAGAAGCTTCCTTTTATATAAACATCAAAGACCTGTCTAGCCTTCCCCCCCCCCACCCTCATTATCCCTAACTAGAAAACTCCGTAACTTGTCCACCCCCCCCCCTTTGAATTCACTTAGAGCGCTGTAGTAATAGCCATGACCTTTGACCGTACAGTGCCTCGACAACTAAGCAAATTTTTTAAAAAAAATTTTTAAAGCATTCATTAGCCGTAGACGAAGTAGACTAAAAGTGATGACGTGTATATTATTTAGTAATATTTAGATACCGGAATAGGGAGAAAGCGATTTGAAGTCACCGTCGCTAACACAACAAAAACGAACTCCGGGGTAAAAAGCTATTACTGGCTTATTGAAGTTGCAGCTGAATAAATTATTTAAATTCCGAAGACTTAAAACTTAAATAAATAAGCCTAAACATTTTTAAAGATGAGTGTAAGCGGTCGTTCGATAGTTGTAACTACGGTAAACACTAGTCCTAGCGTAATGGTAGTCAATTATTAACAAATTTAAACAATATTTGCGACTTTTTTCCACATGCGCAGAACGATGCGCGAACGACTATCTGAAGTAAAGTACCTACAAATATATTTAAAATATATTTATTTGAATATTGATTGTTTTCCTTGGTCCTTATACAATTAAATGCCTTGGTATTTATTAGTAATTTACGTTTCACTGGAATAAAATATTTCGAAAAATTGAATACTAATATAATAAAATATTCTAATCACCCTAAATCCTAATTAAAAAAATATCTTTCCTAGAGCATTTTAGTAAGCATTTATGGATTCAGGAGAACATATTAAATAAGAAACCGCCGCCCATGATCACTACTTCAGAAAGCGAATTAAAAGCAAGCTCATTTTGTTGATGGGAAAGAGGCAAGGAAAATTATTGTAGGAAGAGTAAAATCAGCTAAATACATTTCAGTAATACTTGATTGCACACCAGACCAAAGTCAACAAGAACAGATGTCAATGACAATTTGCTATGTAAGCCAAGAGGTGAATATTCTGAAGTAATTCATGAGCACTTCATATGTTTTCTAGAAGTAGAAGAACGTACTTGACAACACCTGCTTGATATCTTACAATTGGAACTGACAAAATTGGCTCAGATGTTTCGGATATCTGCAGTCAAGGATACGACAATGGTGCGAACAGGAAGGGACATAAGTCAGGTGAACAAGCTGGTCTTTTACAATTAAATCCTAAGGTATTTTTTACACCTTGTGCCTGTCACAGTTACAATTTGCTGCTATGAGATAGGGCAAAAACTTGTCCTGATGCAATGACATTTTTTGGTATAATTCAACAAATCTGTTTTATTTTTTGTTTCATCAAAGCGATGGGCTACCCTTTTCAAGTATGTTTGAAATATTTCTATGAAACCATTTTGTGAAACAAGATGATAAAGCTGTGTGTAAAGTGGAAAGGCAGTGCGATATCAAGCAGGCGAAATATGTGATGCACTTTTCAAAGTTGCAGAGCTAAGTAGTAATCCAACATCTCTAAGTGAAGCAAAATCATTGTGCAAATAACTTAAGAACTTCAAATTCATTGTTTTAATCGATTTTATTACGACATATTGTTCCAATTTAATTACATCAGCAAAGATTTTTAAAATATTTATGTCGATCTAGCAACTGCAGTTGACAGCATGGAACATACATGCAAATGGTTGAAATCTTACGGAAATTGCAGTTTTGAAACATTAACTCATTCGCTACTAATGCGACTGAATGCAACATACCCCCCTCGCTACTAATGCGCCCAAATGCGACATGGCGTCTAGCAACGCGTATATAAAAAATGATCCCGCGAGAAGCATTGTTACCGTGCGAATAGCTCTTGGCTTTTTAAAAAGTAGAAACATAGCTGATTTCGTTTAAAAAAAACGGATGTTTATGTCATTTACGGTTCAAAAGCTGTGTGGCTTAGAAGTCGGACACTATTTGGTGAAATTTGATCGTGTGGCCTTCATTATCTTTACTCTTTAATTGCTGCTTCAACGTTTAATTATGCAGCAGTTAATAATTTAAACAATGAGGAATCAGATGTTGAAGTTAGTGATAGTGATACTGATAATAATTAACTCTTAACTCTAATCAGAGTGACGCTAACGAGAGTTATGAAATGAAGGAGATACTGTCACTAGTGTCACTGAATCTTGATCAGACAATTTGATTAGTGTTACAGACAATTTAATGAAATTGCAGGGGAAATCATTTTCTCCCTATTGACAGCAGTCTCATAGACTACTTCAAACTTTTCATGAACTCTGCCATGATCGAGTTGTTAATTGCTGAAACAAACATTTACGCTGAACCGCAGCAAACGGCCAAGGGTAAGAAGGACGCCCTGTGGAAGGAGGTTACTAATGAGGACATATATAAATTCCTATACATTGACATCATGATTAGCCTCAAGTAACCAATTACAAAATTGTATTGGTCAGTGGATTAGATGTTTCTCAAAGTTTCATGAGACAATAAATTGACAAAAAGGTGACAAACAACGGAGGTCGCATCCCAAAACAGCGATGTAAATTTTCAAAAAACACTTTTCAAGATTTATTTCAAATATATTTGTGAATTAAAGTGCATCAACCTATACATTTTTTTAAAGCTCATTCAATTTTCTGTTTTTTGGTGTGTGTTTTGTTATTTTAAAATTTCATTTAGGTGTTTAAAAATATTTTTATTTAACATGGGGGTGCATGTTTTTGAGAGTAATCTCCCTTTGCTTAGTATTTCAGGGGGTGTTTTGGTTATTGCGCTTAGTAGCGAATGAGTTAATAGCAACTGCAAAAGAAATTACTACAGACTTAGAAATTGAACCCTCTTTAAAGAGACGAGTATGCGGGGAAAAACACACACACAAAACAACAATAATTATTATAATTATATGAAAGAGAAGATGAAGGATTTGTAGATGCACAAGAAAAATTTCGCACAGATTTTTTAAACCAGATTGTTGAAATGGCAATCATGTCGATGAACTGGCGTTTAGAAAAACTACGAAGGCTTCATGAATCTTTAAAAATTTCATTTTAAATAAAAATTAAAAATTTTAAGTCTACTAAATTGCAGTGTGAATCTGGAGAAAAACTGCAAAATAAGGGTCTTGGTGGTTTCATGCTTACTGAAGAGTTGCAATCATTGAGTTCCATAATTCATGCAGTCACCTATTAAGATTTTAAGCCTGTTAAGATTTTGAAGTTTCTTTCACAAAAAACAAGCAGTATAGTGAATTTTCTAACACACCAATGCACTTCGAAAACTTCTAACTATTCCTGTCATTTCCTGTGGCTTCCAGATAAAGTTTAAAGAGGCTGTTCAAAACTAAAACTTTTTAGAACCTATATGCGATCAACATTGAATCAAGATCAGCTCAGTAACTAAGCTATTTTGTCAATTGAGAATGATGTTGCAAAGGATCTTGACAATAATGAACTTATTTCAGATTTTGTAGCCACTGTCAGTTAGCATACCAAAACAAAGCATTGTAATTATAATTAACATCTTTTTTTGAGTTTTAGTATCTCAAATTAAATGAATAAAACTGTAATTATTGATATGTCAATGCAGTCGCAGAGTAAAAATTTAAGTTATCTGATATTTTATATTTCCCATTATTTTAATATATGTAGAAAAAGCAAATTTTTGCTTTGGTCTCGCTCATCGTCTGCTGCTTTGGGTCCGGGGCCGCGCTCATCGTTTGCTGCCTTGGGCACCGCATACTCTAGGGCCGGCCCTGTCTATGTTCAAATTTTAAAAATGGTAATGATAGCGCTTACCGTTAAATTTCGTTCATTTCAATTTGAAAAGCGTATTTGAAATTATGATAATATAATTTAACTTCAGTGGCAACATTATTTCTTGTTTCATGTCAAATCTTGCCTGGGTGAAGCCATTTGTAAACCTATCCCATGATGCAGCATAGTGAAGGAAAATAAAATAGGTAAAACAAAAAAACAAAACGTTACAGTTTCACCGAGATTGACGTGGAATCCCTCAACTTCTTTGAGTGCCTCCATACCATTTTAAGATCATCCATTGAGAAATTCAACAATTTCTTTTACTCCAAATTCCAAAGAAAATAACAAATCAAATATATAATTTACTATATAAAATCAAACATGTCTTTTAGTCAGTTTAAGAAACGATGCTATAGGATATACTGTTATATAAAATTATTTTTTTCTAGAAAACCAGATAAAATTTACTATTCATGTGCTCAATTAGAGTTTTTTGTCCTAATTTCGTGCATGATAGTCTCTTTTGTTATTCGTAAATTTCAATATTCTTGTAATAAATGTGACGTTGTATGTTGAGTAAGCATTTTTTAACATTTCTAGAACGCACAGACCATGCCGTTCTGTTGGCAAGTGATACAGCGGTCACAGGCCACGGCTATGAGTATGAGGGAATTGTGTGGCACAATGCCCAGCCGCCATTGTTTCCCTAACTAGAGTCAGGAGGTACCCATTCTGAGCTGGGTGAACTCAGGGACACTCTTAGCCCCGGGAACAAATCACCGTTTTCAAGGAGATTCGAACCTGTGCCCCTCGACCACTATGCCCACAAAAGATCCGGGAATTCTTTTTTGGTTTAGGTAGAGAGCAAACACCAATAACGATTAACCCGGTACCTTCACAAAGGAACTGTCCTAGGCCCCCTACTCTTCTTAATTTACATAATTTAACACCATCTCATCAGGACCAAAAGTTTATTTGCTGATGATTGTATTATCTATAGCAGCGGTTCCCAACCTGTGTGTCGCGACTCCCAAGGGGGTCGCGAAGGGTTTTCTGGGGGTCGCCGACTGTCGGCTAAAAAATATTCACTGTAATGCAAATTTGCTCTATTTTGTAAATACTAGAATATCTGTTTGGGATCCATCCACCAAAGAAAACAGTGCATAAACTAGAAAAATTCAAAAAAGAGCTGCAAGATTCATTACAGGTGAATAATAAAATTTGACACCATTAATTAAATCTAGAAACACTAGATGATAGAACAACAAACCACGAGGTAGTAACAATAATAATAATATATAATATATATGGCAATTAATTATCTCTTAGCAATACAACACAAAGATATCTAATACAACTCTCATATAGACAGAGGGTTAAAAACACTCATCTGTATGCAAGAACAAAGACATACAAATTCTCATTCTGGACATGGGGTGTGGAATGGGTTGCCTGATTAAACCAGACAAACCAACTCATAAAACTCTTTTATATGCCAGAATAGAGATAAAGTATGGATAAGCGTAGGAGGCAATAATATTCTGTAAAGGAGCATCTGTAATTGATAAGATGAGGTGTTGTATGGGGGGTTATATAACTTTATGGTATTCCATAAAGATTACGTGCAAGTTCATGCATCACCAAAGCCACTGCTTGTTACTTTTTTTTTATTGCATTTTTTGTTGTTATTGTAGTTGTTTTGTTTTTGAAAATAAAAGAGGTGGGGGGGGGTATTTCCTGACGAAAATTATTACTTAATTTACTTGCACTTACACTGACCCAAAACGTTTGACAACAGTGATTCTCAAACCCCTTGACATGAGGAAACACATTTTTCAAATATAAATAGAATTAAATCACATCATTATAAGTAAATACCATCACCTCCAACTCTGTAAGTGTAGCTGTGACACTCTAATTCTGAAAACGAAATCTGGATCAATCAGTTTGGTACCCGTTCAACTTGGAGGATGCTGTAGGGTCACCTTGGAGGATGCTGTAGGGTCAACTTGGAGGATGCTGTAGGGTCACGTTGGAGGATGCTGTAGGGTCACCTTGGAGGATGCTGTAGGGTCACCTTGGAGGATGCTGTAGGGTCACCTTGGAGGATGCTGTAGGGTCACTCCAAATTATTTTGTTCAGTGGGTAAGCCCATGATTGCCTCTGTACTGTTGTTCTAGCCTCGTCAAATTGTTTTTCGTTTGTATTTTCCAAGTAAAATATTTTCCACAAGGTTCTTCATTAAATACTTAGATGTTTCTTTATTTCCTTCAAATATTTTTCGTAGTGTCAGCGTACACTGCAGCTATGTAACAGTGTACCTAGCAAAACAGCGACATTAAAATGAGTTTTGTTGCATTTTAATAATGAGGGTTTTTTTTATTTAAATATTAAACATTCTCTATGTGATTAGATACTTTAACTTTGAAGCTGAGTGCGCTCTTTCATAAGTTGAATAAATCACAATATTGGTCCAATACTAAATTAAGGGGTGTTTAAAATGGTATGCCAAAGTTTATCTGGTTGGATTATTTTTGTTTCAAATTCCAAGATGTCATGTCATTGTCATGTATAACTAACTACCAAGCAAAAACAATTTCTTTATTGATATAAGATTTTTATCAACTTAATTATGTGTATTGTAATATTTCATACATAAAATTAAAAAAATAGAAAACACAAAAACTCAAAGAGAAATTAATAACTTGTATTATTTCATCGATTCAACATCTGAAAGACATGATCTAAAAATATAAAAATGGCTAGTTAATTAATTCATATATAACTTGACGTTAATATTTCAACTTATGCACAGATCATTTCTTCTTCTCTTCTCCCAATTTCTTTTGTTCTTCCAATTTTTTCTCAGCTTTTTTCCATTCTTCTAATAAGTTCATATAAAATATGTAAAAGAAATTGTTTGCCCTATTGAGTGATCTATTGCCATGTTCTTGAACTTTTTGGCTTGAATACTTGACTTCATCCCGAATACGGTTAAGTGCTTCGGTTTCTTTTAGCTTTTCAAGTTTTTCTTCACCTAAAATTGAGTTAAAAATCATAGATCATTAGAAGATCATTTACAGATGTGGTTAATAATAAAAAATGTTAATTAATTAAGGCAACACTTTTCATCTTTTAGTGGATAAACAAAATGTTCATCTTTTGAAATAGGGCACAGCACTAGCAACTAATTTTTATAAATTCAATATTAACCGGCTGACATCATCCATGTCTAGTTTAACCCGACAGCGGTTCAAACATAATTATTTTCTTTTTTCATTAATTCCTATATCTTCTCTAAAAATCATGTAGATGCATCTGGACTGTTTTGTTATCCTTCTCTTATGAACAGATTGTAAATGTAATATCTATGCATCATCCCTGTTGAACTGATGAATTAAAATTCGACTTATTTTTGTTTTGTAGCAATAGAAATAAATTCCAAAAATTATGATAATTAATGATACATGTAATACCATCAAATAAATAAAGTATTTTAAGTCATTTATTATAATATTTGTGAATATTTATGCCAATTTTGTTAACTCTTTCCCTTTTCCTAGTCAACAATTATCAAACCCCTCCACATAATTCGATGAAATGTAATTATTGTACAGCACTTGACTATTTTTAAAATCATCAATGTCAAATATAACTATGAGCTTTTTAATTTTAAACACCCTCTCCTTTAAGAGTTTAAATTCCGAAAAACACATTTATAACATAACTAAAAGATGTGTCAAGGAAATATCATATTAAATTATTACTTATAATTGAACATTTTAAAAGTATTATTTCTTGCCACAAAAAACTTATTCAAGAATCTGTCAATATAAAACAAACAGGAAGTTTTACCAATTTCTTTTCCTTTGTGGATAAAGTAGGCTGTAAGTTGTGCTGCTCTTCTAATGGGATAGCTGTCTGCTATCTAGAAATTATTAAGCATAACACAAGCTCAAATCAATACTTAATTTTAAAGAGCTAATAAAAAAAACTGAATCAGGGGAGAGGAATTTTAAGGTAAAAGCGTTAGATGGACTGAAGGTGTGAAAGAGCACCTGCCAAGTTAGCACAAGCCCTTCAGTAAGGAGTCTTCTTAGCTAAGTTTGTTAGTGAATTTTATGATAATAAAAATGTTTTATAGATATTAAAAGTTGGTATCTGTAATTGTGTGTTGCGCTTGTGTACTCATTCACACACTGTTAGGGCTGTCAATATTGTTGGAAAAAAACTGCCCAGCTACCCGTCCAAAATTTGAAGGGGTACCCGGGTTACCCGTTCGAAATGCCTCAAAATTTTCGCAGTCATTCCAGCTATTAGCCTTTTACTTCTTTGTTTATTATGGAAATCCAAATTTATATTTAATGAATCAGCGATGTAAAAATGCTGACATTGAAATGCTACTATAGTACAGTGTTACAGTGGTGTAAAAACAATGAGCAGAGGGGTGCCAAAGTGATTTTTTTTTGAGGGTGGGGAGAGCTAACAAAGTCTTATAAAGGGTGGTAATCATATGATGACATAGCGGGTTATTTCTAGTTCATAGCTGACAGCTGTTGTAATTAACCAGCATTTATTTTTGTTATTATAGTGAAGGTGATTCAATGATTGAAATACATGTATTATTTTTTTTAAACCCAATAATATAGCAGGTATTTTTGTTAAAGAATGGTGGGGATAAGATTGGAGAAATGTTTGAGTGATTAGATAAACAACACTGGCTTGTCTAAATCGGTAGCAAAGATGTGCGGTGTATTTCAAGGTCATTTCTGTCATTTCCTGCCCTTCCTAGTATCGGCATTGTGTTCTATTTTCCTTACTTGAACAATTCAAACAACCAAAACCTTTTGGTTTTAAATGATTTTTGTTTTATGTTCAAAGAAAAAAAAAGTGTATCAAAATACATTGTAGTTTGTCGTGACCGTGTTTTATTTCTGTTTGACAGTTATTTCTTTTAAAGCATTTTCATGTTAAACGTATTTCACAGTATATATTTCAAAAAGTTTTAATTTGATAAATTATTTGCGAGCCGAAATGTGAACACAGAAGAGCCGCAGTTCGACCACCATTGGTATAGACATTGCAGTAACATTTTCACGGGTACCCGTTGACAGGCCTACCCACTATACAACGATGCCATATAATTTATTTGTGACAATACTTCTGTTAATTCCAAAGCTAGAAATTACATTCTTACACGTTACAAATTAAACATTTATTATTGATATACTGGTAGTTAAATGAAATCTTGGTAAAGAACCTAGAATTTTTTTTTAAGACTCCTGCCAAAACCTTGCACCTAATATGTATAATTTTAAAAAATTTATTTGCACTGTCTATGCAATAGTAATAATATTTAATAATAAAATCATTCAAAAAGTAAAATTTACTGTTTTTGTTTTTTAATATAAATAAAATGTTAATATTTTAGCATTTCTAAAATGAAAATGATTTTATGCTAACTAATGGCAACATATTACACAATAATTTATATCTAAATTTCTTTAATAATGAAATATAAATTGCTGCTGTACTGCTGATGTCTACACAAAGATTCAAAGATAACATTATGAACCTGTGTGTATATAAGTTGAAAATTATGGTATGGGGACCAACCATGTAGTATAATATAGTAAAACTCTAATAAAAATTCAAAACTAGACACAAACCATGGATGAGCGAAGGAAGCACTAATCTTCTGTATAGAAGGAGTACTGTGATAGATAAGATAAGATATGATAGTATACAGACACTGAGGACGATTGATGAATTTCGTGAATTTGATCATGATAACATGTAATGTATGATTTTTTTGGTGTGGGGGGGGGGCTCTGTGCCATATTTATTTTAATTAAATATTAAATTAATTTCTAAATTTAACTTTAGATTGATTTTGATTTTTACATAATTTTACTTTCCTTCATTTTAGAAGGAGGGTTGTGTGTATACATACAAAGTGCTGTATCTTAACTTATATGTTGAGAAAGTGTAGTTAAATACTTAAAAAACCTGATAGTCACCTTTTGAATTAACTGTTCATTGTTAAGGAGGTATCTGGGAGAAAAAATTGAAAATTGGGCATTTATTGTCATGGCTCATATCATGGTCATGGTATTATTGGTCATTGGTAGCTTTGGATTTATAATAAAGTAATAAATCTTTATATATTTTCAATAGTCAGAAATAGCCTCAAATCGAAGTACCTACTAACTTACTTAAACTCAGAAACTTAGTACTACTAGTAGAAGAAGTTGTATTAAAGTATTAAATTATTAGGGTAGTAAAAAAATTTATTAACTTTTTATTTCAATGAAATCTATGTTTAGTTTAATTTTTTTTTCTTAATTTTGTAGTTAAAATAAAGGTAAATTATCTTTCAGGTCATTATTTGTCATTACCTCAAGAGAGCTCGAATCGGCATTTCTTCGCTTTAGTTAAATTAACCAGTACCCATTCGATTTGTTACAAAGTTACAGTTATGAAAGATCGAAAACGAAAATAATTCGCCTTGTACTTGTAAACAAACACACAAAGGTTACTAAATTTGTCTGCCAGTTACCAGTTACCATCAATGCAATATAAGTGTAAATTACCGAGATAGAATAGTTATATCAATATTTGAGTATTTAAGTATTTTAAGTAGAATAAGGGCAAGGGTTGTTGTTTGTTTGTTTGTTTGTTTGTTTTTGTTTTGTTTTTTTGTTTTGTTTTTAAATATTTTTTTAATGAGATCAATTAATCAGGTCAATATTTGTCAAAACCATCTCTAACTCTCTTTTAAAATTAAGACTTATTGTTCAATTATTTATTTACAAGTAATTATTTTAATGAAAGGAGGACAGAGTCGTCAATTGGGGGGGTGCTGGGGTGCGGAACGCACCGGGTGACACTAAAGGATAAAATTCTGTATGACTTTATGTTCCCGTTATTTGGCTCTATGAGGTCTATGGAGATAGTCGAAAGGGGTGACACCATGCCATGACCCACCACCAGTGGCGTAGTTAGGGATTTGGGGGCCCGGAGGCTTGGCCTCTTCGGGGGGCTCTGCATTTTGACATTCGACATCATGACATGAGATAATGTACAAACCTTTGGGGCCCCCTCCCCTAGCTACGCACTGCCTACCGCACTGTGTGACACCAACCCTAGTGACAGTGACGCCTCGGAACGAGGACAATTTGAATCATTTTGCAACATACTTGTCCACAGAAAAGGCGAAACAAGATCAATATACTAATACTAATAATAATATAAATGAATCTAATGAGATCTATAGGCTACATGTTGATGACTGTATTTCGTTTTACAGGGTTGTGATGTCTCTTTTACTTTCGTTGTTCAATGGATTTGAACTTTTACATACTCAAACATTAAAGCCTCGTTAACAACAGATTTTGTAGGTAGTTCCGATGTACAGTTCACATTATCAGTATCAAGGAATCTTGGCTAAATTATGTCCGATTTGTCTACAAATAACTTTATCTCTCACATCTGTATATGAGCTCAATCCGCCACTACAGTGACAATTCAGTTAGTGTAAAGAAAAACATAGTCTGTGCTAATTTTTCTCTCGCCTTAATTATTGTAATTACCGTATATACTCGTTCTAAAGCCGACTTTTTTTTACAAAATCTAGGGGGGAAAGTTGGGGGGGGGGTCGGCTTATGAGCGGGTGACTGAGGGTCATAGGTGATTTCTCCATGGATATTGAATATCGGTGTTGTTATTGGATATCAGCCATGTCCATTTCTACATTCTACAAGATTCGACTGCTTTATCAGAAGCTATAATATATTATTAAACAGCTGCATTTACCTTATTTAATCATTTTAATTATTTTTGTGAATGTTTTAATAAATTATTTTTAAAATTTTGTTTTCAACAACGAATTTTAATGTACGCTCTGTCGCCACTGTTTACCAAAGACATTTTTGTTTAAATACTGGTAACTCTTGCATAACAAAGAGCACAAAGAAACGGTGGTCGAGTCACATTCGAGCTCGGCTGGCGCATTGATGGTCACGGGCTCAACTCCATGCGAAGTCCACCCAGCTCCGAATGGGTACCTAACACTAGTTAGGGAAATAAAGGCGGCTGGTTAATGCGTGGAACCCCCATAGAACGCTGCATCACTTGCCAACAGACCTGCATGGTCTGTGGACGCAATTATCTTCTGTATAGAAGGAGCGTCTGTATAGCCTAGATAAGACAAGATAAAACAAGACAAAGATAGGCAGTACAAAGTAATAAGTAAGCAATCATACTGACCGATTTAGTTTGTAGTTTTTAAAAAATGTGTACCATTTTGTTTAAGCTATCCTATTATTTTGGGGGGTCGGCTTGCAAGCGGGTTAAACACTTTTAATACTTTTCTCTTCCAAAAGTAGGTGGGTTGGCTTATGAACGAACGGGCTATAAAACGAGTATGTACGGTAATTTCTTTCAGATTCACACACACAAAATACTTTTCATTTTAAAAAATTACAAAATTATAAAAATTCAGGTGCCAGTCAAGATATAAAGTTGGAAAAACCCGACCATATCACTTCACTACAATATTTACTTCGTAGAAGTTGGATATGTGTAGGACGCAACAATGGCGTAGCTAGGGGAGGGGGTCCTAGTTCGAAAGTCTCCCGGGCCCCCTTATAAGAGGGGCCCCCAAAAGAGTGTCCAAAAGTTTTTTACGTTAAATACTACGCCACTGCCATATATGTAGCCCTCCCCCCCAAAGAGACCAAGCCCCCCCCCGGGCCCCCAAATCTCTACAAATCCCTAGCTATGCCACTGGGGCGTAATAATCTTCTACATTGAAGTGGATGTACTATAACAATAACTTTAGATTGGCTTCCTGTACATGCACGCATTGACGCATTTACCACAAACTTTGTTTTTTGTCACACATTTGTTTCCGGCTCATGTCATTCCTATCCTACCAAAACTTCTGTCTGTCTATTCACCTCTCGTCGGTGACCCACTTCAACAGACACACGTTACTAAGACACACACTAATAATATAATCGGCGATAGGACATATCTTTCTCTTGTGACTTGTGTTCGTAAACAATTGAATTCTTCAGTTTTACAAGTTCGTTATATTCATACCGGGCTATTATTCAAAACTTAATTTTTAGTTTATCTCTATGTATCTCTATGTAGCCATCTGCTATTGTCGACCTCCACGGTTCTCTGCATTTCACCCCAGCCATCGTTGACCACATCCCCGTGTTTTACAGCAAGAACATAATCAATAGTTTTAGTTCTGTCTCACATACAAGCATTTATAGTCAAAAACTTAGTTTTTACGGGTTGTTTAATTAAATCCCTTATATTAACTTCACCGTCTTGTCTCTGTCTGTCGTCATCTCCTGGTCGGTCCGCGGAAAAACAAAAGTAAAAAATAATGTAAAAAAATATTTTTGTTAAAAAAGGACACGCTTTTATTTACATATAGAAAGTGCACTAAAAAGAAGAAAATAAAAATTTTCTATGAAAACGTGAAATCGGTTAACCTATCTACTGCACATAAAAGCGTGGGGCGCCCATCACAAATCATTTCTCATTGCAACTATTCTCTTACATATAGATAAATATCTCTAATTAGTGGGATAGTAGCATTAATGTGATCCAAGTTGTGAAACTTTTACTGTTTATTAATATTCCTACAAATTTGTTTTTATGTTTCGCAGCCGTGTACACGATAGAGAGTTGTGATGAGCGCCCCACGCTTTTATGTGCAGTAGATAGGTTCACCGATTTCACATGTTTTCATAGAAAATTTGTATTTTCCTTTTTTTTTAATTTTTTTTTACATTATTTTATTTTCTACTTTTTAGTATCAACATTTTTTTAAAAAATTGATTTTTCAACCTTATCAATTCAATTTAATTAGTTAAACTTCATTGTCAATAACTTAAATGTGATAGTGGTAAAAAGAAAGATTATTCATTACAAATTTATGTATAATACAAAAAAAACATCTTCCCTAACTGAAAATTGAACCTCGTACCCCCATGTCGGAATTCGATCACGCTTATATTTCGGCCATCGATCACGCTTATATTTCGGCCAGCAAGACTTGATGTTGATAGTACTTTTTAAAGTTATAATAATTGTATCCCTCTAGGGCAAATTGAGGCATGGTTCATTGACGCGAGTGATAATATTTTATATAGACAAAAACTAAAAACTACAAGTGCATTAATTTAATTACGGTACATTCGATCGATCTGAAATTTTGATACAATGCATTGTCATCCACGATCTATATGTGGTAAAATTTTGAGATCTCTAGGACCATCAGAAGTGGTTTAATTTTACGTTACAAGATTTGAAGATTTGAAGGAAGGATGGATGGATACAACATACAAACCGTGTGACTTAAATAAAAATAATTAAATATTTAAAAAATCTTTTTTTTAAAAGGACACGCTTTTAACATAATCACTACTTTTAGTTATGTCTCATATATAAGGGATTTATAGTCAAAAACTTTGTTTTACAGCTGTTTTTTAAAACTTATAATAAAAACTCTTTAAAATTCACGTCTGAAGCCCACACATCTTTTTTACCACTATTTTTAAATTCCTTATATTAACTTCACCGCCGTCTCCGTCTTTCTGTCTGTCGTCATCTCATAGGCGGGCGGAAAAACAAAAGTCAAAAATGACCCACTTCCCGTGATCCGATCGAGCTGAAATTTGGCACACGGACCCGTCTAACCTAACAATGCATCGTATCAAAATTTCAGATCGATCGAACGTACCGTAATTAAATTAATGCATTTTTAGTTTATCCTTATATAACGTATGTAATTCAAACTCACTGTTTGTTATTGTTTTTTTTCCACGTGAAAGTTTGAGTTGACGCATTGAGGCGACCCATCGAAGTACCGGGGTGCTTTTGTTTACATTTTACGTGACACGCTGAGCTCGGTCAAGCGAATCGGCGACCAGACTTTTCCCCTCTCCCCTCCCACCCACCCCTCCCCCACCCACCCCTCCCCCACCCCCCCTCCCACCCCCTAGGGTTATGAAGCAAAGTTGAGTTAAGACAGATTCAGTCTGTAAATGTTTGTCATGTTTGAAAATAATCAATACTGTTAGTTATGTCTCATATATAAGGGATTTATAGTCAAAAACTTTGTTTTTACTGGTTTGTTTTATTTACACCAAACACCTCATAAGCGCCCACCCAACGTTTTATACCACGGTGCTGTGTTCACGTGGTGAACTCATGGATGTCAACAAAGCAGACGGGTACCGATGCTTATATATAGACTATAGATAAACAAAAAAATGCAATAATTTCAATATGGTACATTCGATCGATCTGAAATTTTGATACAATGCATTGTCATCCAAGATCTATATGTGGTAAATTTTTTAGATCTCTAGGACCATCAGAAGTGGCAGAGGCGTCACTAGGGTTGGTGTCACCCGGGGCGGTAGCTCATGGTGTCACCCCTTCACGACTGAAGGGGCCATCCATAAATGACGTCACGCGAGGTTGCCGATTTTTACCCCACCCTCCCCCAGCGTCATACTTTGTCACAAAAACTTAGACCCCACCCCTTTTTTACGATATGACGTCACAAAGCTTTGACACCCCTCCCCCAAGCCGTATTTTCTCAATAAAAGTTAGCATGTTGCAAATTATTTTTTGTCATTTAAATATGTATTTAGGGTAAGTCTGCACTGTAATATCGTAACACGCGTGAAGTCATTGAAAACGTAATTAAATAAATGGTAAGCAATCAAATATTTAAGTGGAACTTTTATTTAAAGTTTCGCGTTTTTGATGTGACGTCACATTTCTTAAACAACCCCCCTCCTCGTACCACATCGTCACAGATGCGTGGACCCCTATGGCGGATTAAAAGGGGGGGGGGTGCTGAACGGGCTAAAGCCCCCAATAATTTAAGGGCCCCCAAACTTTTTATGAATTATAGTGTATAATAAAGATGCAGGCCATTATGTTTGTACGAATCCCTGAAAATGCCTTGGACAGTCATACGGGCAATGCTGCAAATGAGTAGGAAGTATAACGGAAACCAGGAAACTTCGTGAGAAGTGCATTGTAGCTCATTATGTGACGTGCACAGCTCATTCCTTTAATTTGGTTGGGAAAAGATCAGCAGGTTGTCCTACTGCGGTCAGATTTTTTTGTCTTCTGCAAAATCTTTATACCCGACTTGTTGCATCTACTCATCGTTGACAGGTACTTCAAAAACATATGAAATTGATACATGCTAACAAAGCCTTGTCTGACACAAGATGGTCAGCCTGACATTATGCTGTAAGGTCTGTTAATAGCTCATACAATGAGAATATCGCAGCACTAGAAGAATTAGCAACGAATGAAAATCAGCCACGTGACTGCCGACTTGAAGAAGAAGGATTTCTAAAGGAAATTGAACAACTGGAAGTCGCTATTTTACTTGAAATTTGGGAAACAATTTTAGAAAGGAAGTCTCTCATTGAGTTTGTTAAAAAATAGCATTCTTAATTTGTATTCCTATGAAGACAAAGGAAAGGAAAAGTCCGTGGTAAAAACAGTGTAAACAATCTTCAATACTATCAAACAAAAAAGAAAGCGTCAGTTTGATAAAGGACATCAACAAAACAGTATTCTCCTGGAGAAAAAAATTCAAGATTGAGGTATTTCTGGTAACCATTGACAAACTTTCTTAAGACCCTACAACATTGGTTAGGTGCATATAAATACATCCATGAGAAATTTGGCTTTCTTACAAACCTAACTGAGCTCAGCATTTTCGCCACCCGATGGGCAGCAGCCAAGTTAATGGAAGAACATTCAAGTGATTTCGAAGAAGGGGTCGGGTAAATCCGAAGCAACCGTTTCGTCCCCCCTCAATTTACTAGCAACGCCATCGAGCGGTGCCGGTTTAGGGCCAGGAACGCTTGTACGGATTAGCAAAAAGTGCCGCGAAGAACGCATTGGACGCCAGCTCTGAGGAAACCTTCCAGTGGGGGTTGCACCCTAGGTAGGTATTTGATGATCACCCGGTCTGCGGCGGTCCTAACCATGGAGACCCGTGTGCTTTGCCGGGATGGCGCCAAAGTGGTAGCGGGTCGTAGTAGGAAATTCCACCAGCTCCTTGTGAGGGCAACTTAGTGAGAGGCATCTTCGACTGTATGTCCTGGATCCCCAGGTGGCCGCTTCACAAGCGACCGCTTTTTTTTTGTCCTCAGCTGTTACGTCCCTTTGGTGGCCAGATGGCTAAAGGGGTCTTCCGGGAAGACCCATAAAGAGCACTAGGCTCGGGGCTTCTAATTTTCTTCCACATGTAGGTTCATGTGTGATTTCGAAGACTGCTTACCTTCAGAATTAGTCCAATTTTCAGAACTCTTAAAAAAGTTATTGTCCAGCCCCAGGCTCAGAGTTAGGAAAAGGAATTAGAACAAAGCGAAACTCAAAAAACTTGCAGAGAGCTAAACAAAAATCTGCTTTTGAATGAGCTATATTTCACACAGTCCTTTACAAATGTACACATCGCACTTCGCATCTATCTTTCAATGATGACATCAAACTGCAGCTGAGAGCGATACTTTTCAAAGTTGAAAAGAATATATAATGAGAATTTGCATGGGACGAAAAAGGCTGAATATGCTCTCTCTAATGAGCATTGAAAAGGAACTTATAAGCTTACTCAGCTTTATTGACTTGATTGAAAACTTCGCCATTTGAAAAATTGGCAAACGAAAGTTGTTGGTTGAAAAAATAATCATACATATTTTTCAATAATTTTTGTTATTTCAAATAGAGAAAAGAATTCGTTACCTCATGAATTTTTTTTATTTTTAAAATACGGAATAACGCGTAATACTATTCTTTAAGGGGGCGCGTTCGTAAGCACTAAACAGCGTAAGTCGGGATGGGACCGTCGTAACCGGAGGACTACCTGTATATAAACATGCATATCTATGCTTTCACGCCTTTAATAAATATATATATATACAAAATATTAACTCAAAGACATGGAAATCATAATTTTCCTCAAGAAAAACATCAACAAAGAAAACCCATCATTTGATTTTTTTTTCTTTGGGGGGGGGTGATAAAAATCGGATTTCCCCCCACCCCACTGTGGTGGAGGGATTCGTGAGGTGGGAATCGTTCATGGCTTTATATCTTTTAAAGCAGAAGACACTGCCTCTTTCATTCCAGCCGTTTTTTAAAGATCTCTCTGCTGCGACTATTTCTTTTCTTTTTTTCCTAATTTATTTTAATGTTGTTCGTGTGTTAGGGACTGATTTATTATTGCAAGTTAACTGATATTTTTTAATAAGAATTTTCACGTTTCACGTATTTCATTGTATTTCTTAATTTCTTTCTAGATTAAAAAATGTGTCATCTTTTGTTTTCTGACATAAAATCGTACACAGTAAAATTTTAGGCTCGGGTGTCACCCCCTGATGGGTGTCACCCAGGGGCGGCCCGCGCCTAGTGACGCCACTGAGAAGTGGTATAATTTTACGTTTCAAGTTTTGAAGGAAGGATGGATGGATGGAAGGATGGATGGATGGCTGAATACAAAATACAAACATTGTGACTTAAATAAAAGCGTGTAATAATAAGTAAAATGTAAAAAAATCTTTTTTTAAAAAGGACACGCTTTTATTTACAAACATAATTTACAGACTGAAACGCGCTGATCTCCCCTGCCCTTGATGTAAACACGGGAATTTGGTAAACGAGGGCTGGAGTGAAACCAGTGAGCCGTGGAGGTCAACTCTAGCAGACAACTATACATTATAAATATAGATAAACTAAAAATTGATTAATTTAATTACGGTACATTCGTTCGATCTGAAATTTTGATACAATGCATTGTCATCCAAGATCTATCTGTGGTAAAATTGTGAGATCTCTAGGACCATCAGAAGTGGTTTAATTTTACGTTTCAAGATTTGAAGGAAGGATGGATGGATGGATACAACATACAAACAGTGTGACTTAAATAAAAACGTGTAATAATAAAAAATGACCCACTTCACATGATCCTATCGAGCTGAAATTTTGCACATAGGCCTACACTTGTGTCACCTAAAATGCATTGTATCAAAATTTCAGATAGATCGAAAGTACAGTAATTAAATTAATGAATTTTTAGTTTATCTCTATATAGCATGTGAACCCGTCCGCTATAGTTGACCTCCACGGGTCAATGGAGTTTCAATCCAGTCCTCGATGTCACAGGGTCTGTCGCGCGGTGCAATTATATTGAACATAATCAGTACTTTAAGTTATGTCCCATGTATAAGGGATTTATATTCCGAAATTTTGTTTTTACGGGTTGTTTAATTTAAATCGTTTCTCGGCTCCTCTCATTAACTTTCTTAGAACTATAGAAAGAAAAAAAAATTGATTTTTTAATAACAAGAAAAACAAAATCCCGTAACAGTTAAGAGTTATTGCGCGAATCGTTCACTGAATGGTAGCAACTGCCGTACTCACACACTTGAGCATCGGGCGGTGTGCATTCATAAATACACGCTACGCATTCGCCATGTGTCATTTTGACGTCCATAAATGACGTCACGCAGCTAGGGGGTGAAAGGGGGATCACACATTTGTGATGATGTGTGACAGCGACGAAAAAGGGGGGGGGGTAAAAATTATTTTTATTTTATTTTATTTATTTATTTTTTTACATAAAGAATTGTGAAGTCCCATCAAAACGCGAAACTTTATAGAAAAGTTCTACTTAAATATTAGATTGCTTACTATTTATTTAATGACGTTTTAAATGGCTTCACGCGTGTTACGATATTATAGTGCAGACTTACACTTAACTAAATCAGTGGCGTCGTGAGGGGGGAGGGGCATGGGCGTCGCTAGGATTTTTTGCAGGGGGGGGGGCTTAAAAATCCCACTTTTTTTTAAATTTTAACTGGCAATGCCATACAGGTACAATTTTCAATTAAATTCAAGTTCAGTATAAAATAAGTGTTGAAAAAAGCCTTAGAAATTAATAAGACTTACAAATTAGTGCTGTAATAGTTAAAATACAACATTTATTAATGCATTTAATAAATTAATTTTTTCCCCTCAAATGTAGGGGGGCAAATGCCCCCCTTGCCCCCTTTCCTACGCCCATGTGGAGGGGGGCGCCCTGGGTGACACCATTAGGGGGGTGACACCAAAGTCTAAAACTTTACTGTGTTTGATTTTATGTCAGAAAAAAAAGACGACATATTTTTTTCATCTAGAAAGATATTAAGAAATACAATGAAATACGTCAAATGCGTAAACTTTTTATTAAAAAATATCAGTTAACTTTCAATAATGAAACAGTCCCAACACAAAAAAACAACAAAAAACATTAAAACAAATTAAGAAAGAAAGAAAGAAACAGCCGCACCAGAAAGATCTTTAAAAAAGCTGGACATGAAAGAGGCTGTGTCTTTTTAAATCCCTTATATCAACATCACTGGCGTCTCTGTCTCTCTCTCTCTCTCTGTCTCTCTCTCTGTCTCTCTCTCTCTCTCTCTCTCTGTCTGTCTGTCTTGGGCGGGCACCGCGGAAAAACAGAAGTCAAAAATGACCCACTTCCCGTAAAGCCATCGAGCTGAAATTTGGCACACGGACCCGTGTCACCTAACAATGCATCGTATCAAAATTTCAGATTGATCGAACGTACAGTTATTAAATTAATACATTTTTAGTTTATCTAAATAAACTATATGTAGCGGTCGCTATCGTTTACATTTTACGGCCGCTTGACTTCACCCCAGCCATAGGTGAACACATCTCGTGTTTTAACCAGGTGTACCGGCGTGCTTTTGTTTACATTTTGCGTGTAACGCTGAGCTCGATCCATCGATCGGTGACAAGACCTTTCCCCTCTCCCAACCCCCCCCCCGGGTTAAAAGCAAAGAGGAGTTAAGACAGATTCAGTCTGTAAATATTTGTCGCGTTTGAACATAATCAATACTTTTAGTTATGTCTCATATATAAGGGATTTATAGTCAAAAACTTTGTTTTTACGGGTTTGTTTTATTATAATATTCTCTTCCTAAGGACAGGGGGGGGGGTCGGCTTATGAACGAACGGGCTAAACTACGTGTATATACGGTACTTTTAAGGGGTCGGGAAACCATTGTTCGCGAGCCAGATGTGGCTCTATTGGTGGCTGCATCTAGATCTCAGACAAATGTTCGTTTATTTTAAAAAAAAACATTTATTGAGACTCATTTTATCTACATATTAATTGCATATAAAAAACAGCATAACAATGATATTAAAAAGAATTCAGAGATATAATTATAGTACTTTTAGTGTTTACCCAAAATGCACACATTTACTTGAATTTTTAGTTTTAAACATAATTTATGGCTCTCACAGAATTACTTTTCTAAATATGTGGTGTTTATGGCTCTCTCAGACAAAAAGTTTCCCGACCCCTGTTTTTGAGGCCCCTATCCTATTAACTCGTGAAGGATTCCGGATCTGTATATGTCGTCAACTTTTTCAAAACGCTCGTAAACACGTTTTCTGACTTGATAGAGAGCTGAAATTTTCACAGTAGGTTTGGCTTGTGAGGAGGATAAAGCTATTAAATTTTCAGATCGATCGAATGTACCGTAATTAAATTAATGCATTTTTAGTTTATCTCTATATGTAGCGGACAGCTTTTGTTGACATTTTCCGCGTCACGCTGAGTTAAGTTCAACCATCCGTGACCAAAATTTGTCCCTGCCCCCTCCGTTTTACAACAAAGGGTATTTAAGGCAATCTCAGTCCGTAAATGTTTGTCGCGTTTAAGCTTGCTAAATACTTTTTAGTTATGTCTCATAGATAAGGGATTTATAGTCAAACACTTTGTTTTTACGGGGTTGTTTAGCGAGGTTAAATTTTCATGAATGAAATTAAGTTTGACAAATCTTTTGTTAACGCGTAAAAGTAGAAAATAAAATGAACAAAAAAAACTTTTTTAAAAAGATGAGGCCCAGCTGCAGTGAGGAATGTAGAATCTCGCATGAAAAAGCAGAAAATATTTTTTAAGTCACAAACTAAGTAGTCACACAGGGGGACTCAGAACTTTTGTGTTAGTTCATCAAATTTTGTGACTAAAAATTATTTTCTGCTTTTTCATGCTTCTTCTTCTTCTTCGTTCTCAATTTGAGTTTTGCGCCAATTGACCCGTGATCTCCGACTTCAGCTGCTGTTTTTTCTGGATGTGCTTCCATAGCCTTTGGTCAGCCAAGACCATCTGCAAAGTTGATTTTGGGAAGTGATGCAGCGTTCACATGCCTCGGCTATAAGGTTTTCACGCATTACCCAGCCGCCTTTTATTTCCCTAACTATGTGTTGGGTACCCACTCGAAGCTGGGTGGACTCGGGGACGCCCTATGCCCGGGAACAAATCCTTGACTTCCCATGGATTCGAACCCGTGACCATCGGTACGCCAGTCGAGCGCGCTGCCACTCGACCACCGTATCCTCCGCTTTTTCATGCGAGATTCTACATTCCTCACTGCAGCTGGGCCTCATCTTTTTTAAAAAGTTTTTTTGTTCATTGTATGTCATTAACTGCTTTTATGTTTCGGGCGCGCGGTGGAAAGAATAGACTTTGTTGTGTTGTAGGGCGAGGAAGATGCTTAGTCTGGATACATAGGCTATTTTTGTTGTTTACACCCTCTATCTCTCTCTCCCTACTGTTTTATCTTTTTTTTCCATGTGGTAAGAAATTGTTTTCTCGTTTGAAAATACTTCACCATAGGGGCGCTGACCGCACAGGGTTAAAAAAAAAGAGTAAAATTCTGCATGGTCCCTTTGTTTGGCACTGGAAGAGTGGGAGGAGTTCTATGGGTTAGGGGAATTGTTCCCTTTAGGCTGCGCGGATATTTTACAAACGCCGCGCAGAAATTATGATCTACCGCGCAGCAAATTTTGTAAATATTGCACAAAAAATGGATGCTGAGCAACTTTGCACACGAGGTTTTTTTTCTCTTTGCACACGGACCAACGAACCTTAAGGAGAAAAATTGGTTAGGGGCCGTACATAAATGACGTCACGTGGCTAGGGGCGGGGAGGGTGTCACGCATCTGTGACGAAGGGGATGGGTGTGTTTAAAAATTATGACGTCATATAAAAAACGCGCAACTTTAAATAAAAGTTCCGCTTAGATATTTGATTTTTTACCATTTATTTCATGACGTTTTCAATGGCTTCACGCGTGTTACGATATTAGAGTGCAGACTTACACTAAATACATATCTAAGTGACAAAATATAATTTGCAATATGCTAATTAACATTTAGAAAATACGTTGTTTTTTTTTGTTTTTTTTTGGGGTCACAGCTTTGTGACGTCATGAAAAAAAAGGGGGGGGGGCTATAAGTTCTTGTGACAAAGTATGACGCGTAAATCGGCAACCTCGCGTGACGTCACTTATGGACGGCGCCTTAAGTCGTGAAGGGGTGACACCATGAGCTACCATCCAGGGTGACACCAACCCTAGCGACGCCTCTGAACTAAATACATACTTAAACGACAATAAAGTGATTTAAAACACGCTAATTTTTAAATAAGAAATACGGCTTTTATTTATTGGGGGTGGGGGCGAAACTTTTGTGACGTCATATTTGAAGGGGAATCTAACTTTTTGCGATGACGTATGACGAGGGGAGATCGAGTGACGTCATTTATGGATGCCCCATCAATGTTCCGTTTAAGCTGCGCGGCCGCGAAGATATCTGACCGACGCTGCGCAGCACTTTTGAATTACCGCGCAGCAAATTTTGTAAAATAATGCACAAAAAGGGGTGCTGTGCACACGAGTCTTTTTACTTTGCACACGGACCAACCAACCTTAGAGGGAACATTGGTCCCAATACAAGCATGCTGTTCGTATTCCAAACAAAGGTCGTATACCAAGCAAATCGTTTCGCGTCCAAACAGGACGTTTACCGAGTTGGACTTATACCAAAGCAGACGTATACCGAGGTATCACTGTATTTTAAAAATTTGCTTTCTGGGCAAGACAATCTGTTTTCCTTTGAAGGATAAACGTAGCTGATGCCTTTTGTTTAAGTAATTATGATATTTTGCTTTGTTTTCAATGTATGATGAATGTGTAGGGGGGCACGGTTGTCGAACGGCATGCGCGCTCAGCTGGCCTAACGAGAGTAGCGGTTTGATCCTCTGTAAAGGGACTTGTGACAGTTTAAAAAAAGACTAATATTATAGTAGATAAGTAGATTACCAGTGCTAGTATTTATATTTATAGTAACAACCAGTCAGAGCATCCTCATTAGACAACCGATGACCAATCCTTATTCCTTTCAGGCACTGGGGCGTGGAATGAATTGTCTGAAAAAGCCACACTAATACTAATAATATCTAATACTGTAATAAAAATGTAAGACTAGACATAAACAGTGAATACATGTAATAGTTTGTATAGAAATAAGGAGCATCTGTATCAGATAAGATACATTTTATTTTTAAGTGCAGTTTTTTGTTTTTTTTTAATCACCTGCCTTATGCAAGACAATTATAATTATTATAATTATAATGTACAATTCTTATATGATGATGATTTTTTTTTATCGTGTTTTCGTCCATCCTACTCTACTCTAACATGCAAAACACAATTTGATTATCAAAACCACATTTAAAGAAACATGTCATTAGATGCTTCTTTTTTATACTTGGGTAGACTTTCCATCACCAAGGCACAATCTATTGAAAAGAGGGATTTTCAGAAGGAACAGTGAGGAATAGTGGAGCCACTTCAAAGATTTGTGTTTTTAAAATATTTAGATATACAAGCATCATTTTGTTTATGTTGTGGTGAAGATGATAAATAAGTGCTGCTATTTTTAAGATGATGATGATATCATTGCTGAAATAGTGTTTAATGTCTAAAAAGTTCTATAAAGCACCGGTAGTCACCTTAAGGTTATAAGTTTCCAAGAATAAGTGGAATGAAAAGAGCATGAAGTTTTGATGAAAACATTACAAGAAACAAACCATCACAACTCTCAATACATTCAATCTTTATTTTTTTTTGGACTTATCAAAAATGTATGAGATTGACTATATATATATGATATAAACAATAAGAAAAAAAATTGTTACTTAAAATCTATGCTTTTTATTTAACAAAACATAGATTCATTTGCTCCACATTCAAATCTTTTTTTTTAAACTTAACATCAGATATAAGACAAACACTTTCATCAAACTTTCTTTTTTGTGCTAAGCCCTCAACAAACGCTCAGTTTATTGAATGGTTTTGCCTTTCTTCTTATTTTGTTAGTTTTTAGATTTAATTTTAATATAATTATAGTTTATAACAATTTACTCTGTATTTTTTTCTGTAGATCAAAATATTTTATACACATTCATGTAAACATGGTCTGATGTTATGAATCAATGTTGGAAAAACTTCTGGCATTGGAACTTCCCATTGGAAGATCTTTGTATAGTTTTCAATACCCAGTAGAATAGTTAAATCCGTATTACAAAATTTGACACATTATCATTATGTACCTTATTTTCATGATTCAAGTTTTAAACTAGTTGATAAACATATGAATGCTGTAAATTGTATTTACACCATATTTTAGTCAATGTTAAATCAACAAAAAGAGCCAGTATCATTTAGTACAGTATACATTATATATTTTAATCCAATTGAAAACGAGAAATAAAAGAAACTATAAAACACTATTTTTTGTTTAAATCTGCTAATCAAGAAATAAGGAAGAAAAACCTTTTTGTTTACGTGTGTGTTGTATGTCTTAATAAATAATAATACGAGGGAAAAGTATGTAAGTAGCAAAAAATATAAATTATTAATAAATTGGAGAAAAAAATATTAGAAATATTTTCATAAATATTAATTGAATTTTTTCAATCAAATTAATTTTAATCGATTAAAATTGTTAACAATTAATCTATTAATCAATCGTTAATTTCTGCAGCCCTAAAAATTACATATGGTAAATGTACAAAGTATGGATGAACCATACAGATTGGCAAGCAGGATCATTTCTATTAATTGAATGCTCACTGCTCTAGTGAATGTAGAGCAAGACAATCAAAGACCTCTGGGGTATCCATTAAAGATACCGTCATAGGTCGTCAAACAGCAGGATTGTTATCTAAATTACTATGTTCAAATTTGTAGACTTGGCACCAAAGACTTTATTGGAAAGAATTTAAAACGATCATCTTTTTTAACATGGGTGTTCTCAAGAGATCATCTTTTTTAACATGGGTGTTCTCAAGAGATCATCTTTTTTAACATGGGTGTTCTCAAGAGGAAGCAAGAAGGGGTAAATCCCCAATTTCTGAAATCTGTTAATGTTTTTTTTACTGTTGCACTATTTTTGAAGATACCCTCTTGACTAATGACTATTAAAAATACAACTACATCATAAAAAGGCCACATTACTAAATGCAAAAACAATCATGATGGATTATTTGTAATGTGTTCAACATTAATAATAGTTTCACTGTTTAAATGATCTAATCCACTGCTGTTGTTTTTTGTACTTTCTGATTCATCTGCAAAAATAGTTAAAAATTAAAATACAGTGATTTGAAATTTAAAAAAACATGTACAAAGTCTAGTTTAAGAATATCAAAACATTATTATTCAGGAAAAAAAACCAGCATTCAAATCTTAAAAATTTTGGTAATGTATTTGTTTTGAAAGTAAAATGAAACAAATTTTGAAATTTCCATGACAAACCTTCATCTCCTATAACTGACTCATCGATTTCAATGGTTACTACATGTTTTCCAGGTATCATAGCAAGTCCTAATATTCGAGGATCTTCTTTTGGATCAAGATCTAAAACAGTGAAAGTTAATAAATCATTTACATTAAATTCTTGTTTTTTGTCAACATTTTAAAAAACAACTAATTGTTAGATTAAGAATGATTTCTGTTTTACTATCTGAGTTCTTTTTACTCATTCAGTTTTCTTCCCCTATGTTTAAATTAAATTGAAAAATACAACAACCTGGGGATTTCAAATACTCTTCACAAGAACCCATTATGATGTTGCAGTCACAGTCAGTGCATAAAAATGTGCCTGTAAGAAAATAGTTTAAAACAAGATAAAACAAACAAAAAATCATCACATATGTGAAAAATATTTTATAAAAATTTGAATGTATGTCAATAAGATTTAATAATATAAGAACGCCTATTCTAGACAATTCTTTCACAATTTTCTTGGGCACAATCATTCAAAGGGATCACATTATCCCTTTTTTAAATCCTTTATATTAACTCGTGGTGTCTGCGGCCGCTCGCCCTTGCTTGCTTGTCACCAAAACTTTTGATCAATTTTTAACCCACTTGCTCGTAAGCTAGCGAGCTGAAATTTTGCAGGCAGTTTCGTACAGATAATAAAAACAATGTATCAAAATTTCAGATCGATCGCATGTACCGTAATTAAATTATTGATTTTTTAGATTATTTTATTTATTCCTATGTATCATGCTATTTTTTGAGATAGAGCGTTGCGGTGCATATTATATTGAACAACCTTTCTGTCACGCAATAAGGTGCGTATTTTATTGACAACTCTTTTTATAAACATATTCCTGATCGGTGCCCATTATATTAAACATGTTTTACGACACGACTGCAATTTTGTATTTCTGGATGGTCAGGCGCTGCGTATTATAATGAAAATTCTTTTAGTTACGTCTCGTACATAAAGGATTTTTACGTTTTTTTAAAATTATCCATGTGAGTACAGTCGAACCCACTTACCTCGAGCTTGGTTAGCTCGACCACCCCACTAACTCGACGTTTTTTATTGGAACCGCCAAATTCTCTCTTTGTCTTAGCATTTTTTCATCGGCTAATTCGATTTTTCTAAGTCGCCGAAACCTAGTACCTTGAGCACAAAAGAGGGCCAAATTTGCAACTTAACTTGGTTAGTTCGATCCTCGTCGGTTGGCCTAGCAATGCACTCTGGCAATTTTAGTTCAAAACAGTGTTGACATCTCGCTTTTCTTCGAGACTTCTGGCTATTGTGTGATTCTACGAGATTTCAATAAAAATTACCGGATGTTTTGCGTGTGTGAATTATTAGTTCGACGTGTATCCATGGAGTATGTATTCACCCGACGTACTGGACAATCGCGTTATAGGTCGTTAATTGTCATTTTGCAGTGCATGTTATATTATTATTAAACTTAATTCATTTTCTGATGTATTAATCATTTTATTTTTTAAGATAAACGAATATCTTTAGAAATGAAAATAAAGGTTTGTATCGAGAATCGACGGTGTTTTTTTTTATTTAATAAAAAAAAATATTATTATTCTTTTAAAAAAGTTTTTTGTTGCTTTGTTACCAGTAAGATACGTGACTGTGACTAACACGCGCGTGACGATGAAATCAAATCATTTCTGATAAGGAATGATTTTTTAAAAAATTCGCTTAGACTTATTTGTCGGCCGAGGTCTAACACAGTACACACAGCCCACAGCGTGCTGTGATCAACGGTCAAGGCCACAATAGTTTTATTTATATTACAAGTTTGATTGACTGATGAAATTCGAGAGCGTTCTGATAGTAACAGATATCCTGCACGTCAAAAGCATTAAACTTAAAATAACCATATTGATTTGTTTATTTGTATTTTAAATTCGCTGATACGACGGCAAACGAGAGCGGCTATGCCATGCTACACGCAGACCGCAGCATGTGACGAGGCAAGAACTTTGACCTTTTAACGCATGCGCAGACAACTAAAAACTGGTAACTTTTTTTTAATTAAATGGAATCGAAACATACCACTACCACAGAGTCGCAATCAAAGTCCTTTACTTCGGCATAAATATATATATAAAAATAATAAAATATATATATAAAAGCTGCCGATTAGTCATAACTTTTCTCGACTTTCAAGGCCGAGAAATTTTTTTTAAAGAATTCCCGACTTTTTCCCGTTCTCCTGAGTGGGAACCATGGTTATATTTAAATTTTAAACGGTCCTTAAAAACGAACGGTCATTACAACCTTAGGAAAGAGTGAAGAAATATTAGGGTTCCGATACGATTCCGATTAATCATCCCATCACTAATTAACGCTAACTAATTAATCACGTACATAAAGAAATTTCAAGCACATGTTAATATTTTGCCGCCATATTAGTTTTCGTTTTAACTCGATCATCGGTTATGTCGACGCCATTTTTCATACCCCAACGCCGTCGACTTAACCGGTTTCGACTGTATATGTTTCTGAACACATATATACACATACAGTCGAACCCACTTAACTCGAGCCCGGTTAACTCGCCAACCCAAATTCTCTCTTTGTCTTAGCATTTTCTCATCGGTTAATTCGATTCTTTTAAGTCGCCGAACCCTAATACCTCGAGCACAAAAGAGGGCCAAATTTGCAACTTAACGTTGGTTAGCTTGATCCCTGTCTGTTCGACTAGTGACGCACTCTTGTATTTTTATTTAAAAATAGCATCGAAATCTCGCTTTCCTCAAGACTTCCGGCTATTGTGTGATTTTACGAGATTTCAATTAAAATTACCGGATGTTTTTATATTGTTTCACTTTGATACGAGTGTGAATTAGCTTGACACGTCTCGAGTATGCATTTAGACAAGGAATCGCGTTAGCGGTCTTTAACCGTCATTATTTCGCAGTGCATATTATATTATTAAACTTAATTCATTTTCTGATGTATTAATCATTTTATTTTTTAAGATAAACGAATATCTTTAGAAAAGAAAAGAAAGGTTTGTATCAAGAATCGACGGTGATTTTTATTTTATATTGGTAAATTTCTGCTGTTAACTGGTGCACATATGCGTTTTGATTTTAGCAAACATGTATGTACATTTTTATAGCATGCCGATCGCTTCATCAAACAAATAACGGCAACGCTGTTGTGTTAAAAAAACCTCCAAAAACATGTGCATGTACATTCTCATTTATTAACGCTAGTGATGGGACGATACCAAAATCATGTGGTGCTTACTGTAAACAAGGCTCCCCAGATTTTAAAATATATAACATAACAGACTACAGACAGTTTACCCACCCCCACTCTCAATCTCCCACACCATTGTTGTTGGTTAGTCCGATTAGCATCAAGTTATTGAAGGAATTCTGAGTCCATTGTAAGCTGAGGGGATGGACCCAAGGAAGATGGTTTGGAAGAGAATGGTTTGGGGACAATGAGGGGATGTGTAGGTTACACAGGTTGGGTTATTTATTTGTGCAGCTTGTAAGGAAAGTCACCCAAGTTCCTTCCAAGGCACAGTATAGCTCAATCTGGGAATCACCACAAGAGAGAAAAATACAATGTACCTAGCGGGCAGGAGTAGATTAATTCGCTATAGTTATGTACTAGGGAAAAAAACTGCGCTAACGCAACAAAGGGTTATATTTAAACTAAAACGGTCCTTAACAACCTTAGGAAAGATTGAAGAAATAGCGTCCCGATATTCCGATACGATTCCGATTAATCGTCCCATCACTAATTAACACACATCATGTACGTAAAGAAATTTCAAGCGCATGTTAATATTTTGCAGCCATATCGGTTTTCATTTAACTCAATCATCGGTTATCTCGACGCCATTTTTCATACCCCAAGGCCGTCGACTTAACTGGGTTCGACTTTATATATATAATATATATGACCAGTGCTTTTTTCCGGCGTTACGCACCAGGATGTTGTTTAGGTCACCTTTTTTCCACATATACTTATTTTTATTACTGCCTGAAATGCTTTTTCATGCTGCATTTCGGTACTTTAAAAAAAAAGAAAAAAGCAGCGTATATGAGTGTGTGTTAAGACATAAATATACACAGTTAAACCTCTTTTTTCACCATAAGAAGTAAATCTCAGCAAAACTAGTATTTTTTATTTATAAATCAGATACTTTCATAGTTAGAGCATAGAAAACCTGATTATGACTAAACACCTTTAATCAACAGTATTAACGCTTCATGAAATAAATAACCACTGTACTTAAAATATGGAGTGTTTTTTTTTCATTTCTACATTAACGTTTAAAGACCCATAAGGTTTTCTGTAAACTTCCGCCTCAGTCCTGTAAGGATTTCCTGTTTATTGCGATCAACTGGTTATAAATTTTTTAAAATTGCGGAAAATTTATTTATATTATTATTGCCATACTGACTTCATCTTTTAGGATAAGAATGGTTATTTTACGTATCCAAAAGACCGTCTTGAGTTTAATACTACATGTATTTTTACCTGTAGTTTAGTACTATTATTTTTACAAAAAAGTATAGCAAAATCACATCTTCAAAAAAAAACGTAGCAACTACCACAAAACTTTGCGAATCGAGCGATAACACTAGCGAAAGCAAACACCGCCATTATACGAAGTCGACTAAAGCCTCGCTCACTAAATGAAGAGTTTCTACTTACTTTCTATGATTTCATTACTAAAGAGAGTGCTATCGAGGCACGCTTTACAGCGCTTTGGGATTAGGGACAAGGCGCGCATTACCACGCTTGGGGCATTAAACATTAAGAAGAATATGTGTTAATGATTAGGTTAAAAGATGATTTTATTTAAAGGAGTGCTTCCTGGATAACAATTCTCACCTATCAGAGTTCTCCCATCAGTCATTTTTATCCTCATGCTTTTATTTAACCACTGCTCAAGCTTTTGATGGGTTGCTCTTCTTTCTTCAATATTAACAGTATCACCACTGCCTTTCTGAAATAAAAGAAATTATCAGAATTTTTTTTAATGATTTATAAATCTTGTTAACTTTAAAGAACATTTTGTCACAATTAGCAAAGTCAATTTAATCATTTAATCCCCCTTGCAATTTATATTAAGTTATTAAGAGGAACTCTTTAAAAATGTATTTTAAACTAAAGGCCATATGATGTTGGCCTAATGTGACATACCTTCATTAATAAGAGCAAAATTTTTGTTAAAATCTATATCTGATAAAGTTAAAGGATTTACTTTTGGACTAATGTCAAATTACGACTAATGTGACAATTTAGTCAGAAAATGCCTAAAACATATGCCGAAAATCAGTAATCCTTTGTTGCAATAGAATGCTTCTTTTACTATACTTCAAACTAATAGCAGATATTAACGTTTAAAGTGTCAAAGCGTAGTAATGTGCACCTCGTCTCTAATCCCAAAACGCTGTAAATCGCGCCTTGATAGTGTTCTCTTTAGTAATGAAATCATAGAAAGTAGAAACTCTTCATTCAGTGAGAGAAGCTTTAGTCGCCTTCCGGAAATGTCGGTGGTTGCTTTCGCTAGTGTTTTCTCTTGTTTCGCGAAGTTTTGTGGTAGTTTTTTACGTTTTTTTTTGAAGATGTGATTTTGCTATAATTTTTTGTAGGGCTGCGGAAATTAACTACTAATTTCTCGATTAATCGTTAATTTTAACTATTAAACTTTTTTTTAACTATTAATTTTAATCGACCCACCACTTATAAATGTACTGGAAGTCAAAAAGTAAAATATTTCGGCAGATAAATATAAACTAATTTCCGGACGATTACCCGAACATTTTGGTTTTAAACTATTGACTGACGTGAATGTTAAAAATGTTGATAAAGGTTATTGTGTCCATTGAGAGAAATCGTTTGCATACCATGCAATGTTCCCTCTAAGTTTAAGCTTCGTTGGTCCGTGTGCAAAGTTAAAATAAAACTTGTGTGCAAAGTTGCACAAAATCCATTTTTTGTCCAATATTTTACAAAATTTGCTGAGCGGTGATTCTAAACTCATACGTGGCGTCCGTCAAATATCTACGCAGCCACCCTGCTTAAAGGGAACATTGCTACCATGGTTCTAACACTTCGCTTACATATCATCTGCAAACCAAACATCCACTACAGTATCAGAAACTTCAGCTGAGACAATCTAAACCTATGTGAACGATTGTTCAGCTCGGCTGGTTATCATTATTGTCAATAAGACCCGCTAATCACATGAACCAAATAATGTCAATACACTTGTCTGTTTGCGTTGTTGGTTAAAAAATGTCATATAAAGAAGACATTCCAGTGTTATTTCGATTTTCGACTAGTATTTTAATAAATGTTACTTATGACATCATAAATTTCAATTTTTGGCTTTAATCGAAATTAACGAATTTTTCAAAAGTTAACGATTAAAATTAAATTAATCGTTAACAGCCCTACTTTTTTGTAAAAATAATAGTACTAAACTGGATACTTAAAATAACCATTCTTATAGTAAAAGATGAAGTCAGTATGACAATAATAATATAAATACATTTTCAGCAATTTTTTATAATTTCATAACCAGTTGATGTCGCAATAAATGTGAAATCCTTACTGGACTGAAGCGGAAGTTTACCGAAAACCTTATGGGGCTTTAAACGTTAATTTTTTACCCAAACTGGGCTGTCCACAATTTTTTTTTAACTTCATCTTGGACTTGGTCTAGTCCTGGTTCTCTCTTTTCCAGTTGTATCCCGTACTTGGTGTATCTGCCTCTAGCCCCAGATTGCCTATTATTATTATATTCTTTTATTTAACTCTCTTCCTTTACCCTTTGCCAATGGCCAAAAGCCCAGTGTCTTAGTACTCATACTTCTTAGTCTGTTAATACTGTTAACTGTTAGTTTAGAGTTACACTCAAGTTACAGCAGTAGTAGTTCAGTACTCATCAGTGTACTGGTAGGTAGTAACTTAGAAGCATTAGTATTACATGTACTACTATTAGCTTTAGTAGTCTGAAAGTCTATGCTAATCACGAATACTAATAATAATACGTTAATACTGCAGTTTTGGCATGTATATTATTTCGCAGCAAATTTAAATTTTCTTATGAGAACTTTCGTTTTTATTTATTAAATGCATTAATATAAGTAGTATTTTAGCTATAACAACGCTCATTTTTTAGTTGTTTTTTTTATTTTAAATTTCTAAGGCATTTTTTTGTCTCTCAATGATACAAAGTCATAGTCCGAACACGATAAGGCCATTTTGATATTTATCACCCTACTTGCCGGGTTGTCACAATAAGATGCCAAATGAAATTTTCTCACTTAAAAACAAGCAAAATAAGAATCAAACATGTAGTAAGTTTAATAAGGAAATTTTAAAAAATGAAATTTTCTTTAAAATATTTATTGATCTTCTAAGAATATTAAACAAGATGAATGAAACTTTTAAAAACATCTTCAGTCAGTAAATTTATTTTAGCATGGGTCGTTCCAGGTAAAAAAAAATATCTGGCAAGCAAGGTGCTAGATAAACAAAATGGATGTATCCTACTCTGATTATGTAGCGTTAAGGCCAAGGGCCAAAAAAGCCTTATAAATTAAATAGCCTTATTACAAATTAGCGCTATAATAATAGCTAAAATATAACATATATAAATAATATAATAAATGCAATTAATAAATTAAAAACGAATGTTCTCACGAGAAAATTAAAATTCGCTGCGAAATAATATAATTATATTATTTAATATAATATACGTGATAAAACTGCAGGATTACCAATAACTGAATAATACTAATACTAATGACTAAATACTTAATACTAAATACTTTAGACTATAGTAATACTATACTATACTAAACTATACTTGAAATAATTTATTTTGAAAATGAATATCTTACTCAAACTGACTACTGAACTGACTGAGTTAGACTAGAGGCTAGAACTAGACTAGGACTAGAGTGTCTAGAGTCACCGGAGTACTGAGAATACATTCATTTAATTTAAATGTATTTTACTAAATTTTATCTTAATATTAATACAAACACTAAAACTTAAAACACTTCAAAAACACAAATAATAATACAAATATCGGTAGCCAAAATATCAAATACACTCTAAAGATTAATTATTATCCAATAAATAATATTATTTACATCGTCTGTGATGTCAATCATGTAGATTTATAAAATATCAATGGTTATTTCCGCTTGCGAAAGAATAACAAGTTTCAAACATTTAGCTTTTAAAATAATTACCTCTGAGTCGCCAGCCATGTTATTGTTACAGCTTGAAAATTGTTTCTGCTTCTTTTGTTTCTTAACTTAGACTTTTTAAAGCAACCTTTAATTAAAAAAATATTTAAAAAAAAACAACTTAACCAAAAAATAGCACAGAACAAATTGTTTTAATATTTTTAAAGTCTGTTTTGTTGCTTCCTTAACAAAATGTAATTAATAATTGTCAATATCTTATTATTATTATTTTAGTTAAAAATGTATTTTCCAATCAGCGAATCTACCTCAATATATATACTCTTTTTAATTTATATAAATGATTTACCCAAGGGGCAGTCCATAAAGTACGTCACGCGCCAGAGGTAGGGAGTGGGAATGAGTGGGTGTAAGAAAGTGTGACAGGGGGAGGGGTCCAGCCATGTGTGACGTCACGGTGTTTTCTATTTAATTTTAATGGTTTTGTTAATAATGATAACAAAATTTGTTCGACAGTGTGACGTACTTTAGGGGGGGGGGTCTGAGATTTTTGACAGTTTGTGACAGGGGGGAGAAGGAAGTTAAAAATGTTAAAAAATTAGCGTGACATACTTTATGAACGACCCCAATCAACATCTCAACAGGAACAAAAGTTAGGTTATTTGCTGATTATTGTAATTGTATAAGAGGCCGTCCATAAATGACGTCACGCACCTAGGGGGGGGAGGGGTCACACTTTTGTGACGAGGGGGGGGGAGGGGGTTGAAGAAATGTGACGTCACATCAAAAAAGGTAACTTTAAATAAAACTTCCACTGAAATATTTGGTCACTTACAATTTATTTAATGACTTTTAGTTTCTTTTTTCTTTCTTTTTAAATCAGTGCTTCTCAATATGCCTGTCGGTTGGCCATCAGACGCTGGTTGGCGTAAGCTATCAAGTCACGAACATTAAATCTAATTATAATCCTTAAGCTTGAGAATCCACAAGATAACGTATGAAATTGTTACACTGCGTCGTTTGATGTTGACATCAAAGCATTTGTGATGTAACCGCAGCTCCGTTTGGTTCTCTCATGGCAGGAGTCGAACTTTTTTGCCCTTTACCCCAAAATATACAAGTTTATGTGTGCGTTACCCCCCCCCAACCCCCAGACTCTAGGTTCTGCTCACATGAATCGGGGATTTGGGGGAGCGTCGTTAGCAATGCTACTGGTGAGTTTTACAAGCATGACAAGTGTCTAAAAATGATCTGAATAGGATTATGTGTAGATATTTTAATTAAGTCAAAACGACACGGAATATCCTTTTTCTTTAAAAGGGGAGGGGGGGGAATCTATTTGATAGAATTAAAAACGTTTTAATTTTGAGTTTGATATAATTGTTCGAATGGTTTTTGGTCAAACGCCCCTGGCCATTCTAATCTTCTAGATCAGTGCTTCTCAAAGTGGTGGTCCACGGACCGGTGCCGGTCCGTGGGCCATCCGCTGCCGGTCCGCAGATGTTCTCAAAAAAAAGGACAGAAAAAATTGTCAGTGCAGGGAAAATAGTGCACCGGTCCCTGGTGCAATGGAAAAAATTCCCGCCGGTCCGCAATACTAAAAAGTTTTAGAAGCACTGTTCTAGATATAAGTATAAGTGAGCCCATTTAAAATTAGTCAAGTATTCATTAACTTTATTGATTGAATGCATCAAATTCTTGACATCGCAATTCGAGAGGAGCACAAAACAACTTTTCTTCTTAGCTCAGTTTTTAAGGCATTAATTTTAAATATCACAGAAAGGATACTTTAAAAAGAAACAAATAAATTCAAAATACTTCATTCACGGAAAAGAGCTAATCCAAACTACATATGCAAAATACAGTACTTAGGAGTAGAGCTGCTGAAATTAACGATTAATTTCTCGATTAATCGTTAAAAATTTTATCGATTAATTATTTTTAACGATTAATCGACCCATCCCTTACAAATTATTGGAAGTCAAAAAGAAAAAAATAATAATTAAAAAATTGCGGCCGATAAATAATAAATTTCCTGACGATTACACGAACATTTTGGTTTTAAACTATTGACTGACGGGAATGTTCAAAATGTTGATAAAGTGTGCCTACCATGGTTGTAATACTTCGCCTACTTATCAAACCAAATGAAAAGCGTATTAAGCAAATGGCAGTAATGGAGTCTGACTCAGAGAGAGAAAATGGCGACAACTCTTCTGATGAATTGTTGTTCTGATGGGATGGGATGGATGACAAAAGTGACTTGCGCGATGACTTGGATTTAAGTGAGAAAGAGTTGCGCAGTTCGTCGATCTCACTCTCTCGCCCGAGACCATCTTGATCCAGCGGCAGGACAAAGTCGAGACAGCTGGTGATGGAGACGGATGCAGCGGATGGCCATGATGTCCTGTGTGTCTTGTCATGCCCTTAGCGTTCCACAACGCTTTGCTGAGAATCGCCTTTTTTGACCGTTGACCAACTAGTGGTTCCTCCGCTCTGTCCACCGAATCCAGTCTTTACGTGCATAGGTAGACATACCTAGATCACCGAGGGTTTGAGACCCGTCGGCTACCCTCACCAGGTTTAGCCAGCTAGTCGAAGCCGTTGCCCGGGGTGTGGCCACTGTGCACGCTACAGTTTCTAGGAGCCACTGGTGAGAGCTGAGTGACAAGTGGGGACCAAGGGTGGACGAACTACCCCCAAGAGAGTACGACGTGTTCCCCCACCGGAGGTGCTACCCCGCCTTGAGCACCCCATACAATTACTGCGTTACAAAATGGAGATGGAAGTTCCTGAATATATTAATCCTCTACAATGATGGAAACTTAATGAACACCGATATCTGATAACGTCATTCCTTGCCAAGACCGTTTTGTGCATACCAGTTACCTCAGTTCCATGTGAATGATTGTTCAGCTCGGCTGATTATATTGTCAATTAGACCCGCTCATCACCTGAGCCAAATAATGTCAACACACTTGTCTTTTTGCGTAGTTGGTTAAAAGATGAAATATAAAGGAGACATTCCAGTGTTATTTAGATTTTCAGCAAGAATGTTTAATAAGTGTTACTTATGACATAATATTACTTTTTGGCTTTAATCGAAATTAACGGTTAATAAATCTTTAATTTGTCAAAAGTTAACAATTAAATTTAAATTAGGAGTAATAATAAGTGAGAAACTATCATGGAATCCCCATGTCAAAGAAGTTATTAAAAAATCAAACAAAACCTTAGGCTTAATAAAAAGAAACTTTTACAGATGTACCGTAATAAGAATATTAAACTAAAATGCTATCTCACTTCGCTTCGGTGGCACCTGTACTAGAATATGCATCTTCTGAATTCTTCTGAATGGGACCCATCAACCAAAGAAAACATTGATACTAGAACAAATTCAAAAAAGAGCTTCCAGATTCATTACTTGGAGTATATTCAAAACTTACAAGAATAACACCATTAGTTAAATAACTAAACCTTGAAACACTAGAGACTAGAGGATATAATAACAAATAGTAAAGTAGTAATCATACATAAAGCAATTAATTCTCATTTAGAAATACAACACAAAGATAAATTAATACAACCCGAAAATAGACATAAGGATAAAAACACCGGTCCGCCATACTAAAAAGTTTGAGAAGCACTGCTCTAACTCTAATTAATTTATAAATATTGAAGCTGTTACTGAGTTCATAATCAACTGCTAATTACTAATATAGTGAGGTTTGAAAATCTTATTTGATATGTTGTGTCCAAAATAGTTCTTGATTATTTTTAGTTTATTAAAGATGCTTTCACAGGATCGTAAGTTACTAGAATTCCTAGCGCAACGCTTAAGTTTGGAACAAATTTCATTTTTGTTATGCATTTCAAAACTTCCAAAGGTTCTAAATCTAAATATTTTTTTCAATAGAGAATAGACCCCTGATATTCAATTATAAATTGCATATCCACTGACTATCCATCTGTCAAAAGGCTTTCCAAATCTTTGCTTTTGACAAAATCACAGAACTAACATCTTTTAGTTCATATTTATTTTATAAAAAAGTAACTGTTCTGATGTTGCAGCTGGGAAAATCTTTGTTCCAAAGACTTGGTTACAATGTCAACAAGGTGGTAAAAGAATTCAAATTAGTATCGTTCCTGTGCATCCATTCTGGGGTCGACCTGATTTTCATCACATTAACTTTTGATTCGACGAACTTGATGTGCTGGTATTGAGTCAATTTTTTTATCTGTATCTATTTCGGATGCCGTTTTGCCAGCATCAACAAGGATGGCATTAACGTGATTGTCTGAGCTCAGATTATTTTCTTTTTCTTTAATATTGGAACTTCTCAAAAGTTTTATTGCCAATACCATATCATATTTTTTGCCCTGCATAGGTTTACTAATGAGATTGACATGAGTTAATATCTCATACCATGATATCACGATGGAAAAATACGAAATTTGAATAGTTGTAAGTAGTCCAGGTACTTCATCTCTTATTGAACTATCCCTATCTTTGTTCTCACAAATGCTAAGCAATGCATCATATATTTGACCGATTTAATATCTCAACGACTTTCCCACCTGGTGTCACCGCGAGGTTTTAAGGTTAGTTCTTTCGCGTTCTTCAAAAGAATGGGCCGTCTGAAAGTCGATAAAGAATAATACAAGTACCATGTTTAGGCAATATCAAAGAAATTGGCTCCGTCTAATGTTGACTTTCCCATATCATTTATTATCAGGTTAAGTGAGTGACTACAACATGGTATAAAAATGAACCCGGGTTGATGTTTCTAATCTTTGCTTCCACCCCCCCTACATGTTCTCCTTTCATGTTTACCCCATTATCATATCCTTGGTCTCTCATGTTTTCCAAAGCCAATCTTTCAATGGAAAGTCCCAAAAATGTTTACGAATTCTGATGTCTTCTTGTTAAATCGACACATACCTTTGAACGAAGTTAATTTTTAAATCCCTTATATTAACTTCGAAATCTTGTCTGTCGTCATCTCATCATCTCTTCTTCGGTCGGTCGGGTGGAAAAACAAAAGTAAAAATGACACACTTCCCGTGATGCGATCGAGCTGAAATGTTGCAGAAAGACTCGTGTCACCTAACAATGCATCGTATCAGAATTTCAGATTGATCGAATGTACCGAAATTAAATTAATGCATTTTAGTTTATCTCTATATAACTATATGTAGCGACCTGCTTTTGTTTACATTCACGTGTCACGCTGAGTTCAGCCCAGCCATCCGTGACCACACACCCGGGCCCCATTTTACAGCAAAGGGGAGTTAAGTCAGTTTCAGTCTGTAAATGTTTGTCGCGTTTGAACATAATCAATACTTTAAGTTCTGTCTCATATATAAGGGATTTATAGTCAAAAACTTTGTTTTTACGGGGTTGTTTAATTTCCAAAGTGCAAAGCAGCTATCGCATAAGTTTGACGATCGAAAATACCCGTTGATCAATGATGGGTTTTTGCATTCCAAAATCTTTGAGAAGTAGCATCTATTGTTTGCGATGTTTAAAACGAACACTCAGTTCAAGACAGGACTTTTGGCTTTAAAATGTTTTTGCAAGTTTCATAATTTTTTAGGATTTGTACTATACGCTGCCAATATCCATAACCATCGTTTGCTAAAAAAGATGTAGCCATTGCAAAAGTTTTTCTGTAGAGGCAAAAAAAACACAGAATCTTTAGCTACAGAATACACCAACCATTTCTGATAATTGTCTCTCCAATTTCTAAGCTAAGATGTCTTATAAATGTAGCCGAGTGGTGGCTATCTGGTTTATCCTATATAATAAAAGGCTATGTTCCGTGCGGTCATCGATAACGATTGGTCCCTCAAACACATATGACTCATACAGCCAATCATATTGAACATGTTTACGCGGACGTTCAAAACGAGTTATTTTTGGTGAAGTATTTCTTCCAAGACTTTATTTTGAGTTATGCGCGTTGGGATTTATAGTCAAAAGCTCTGTTTTTACGAGTTATTTATTTTAAATATAATGAATAGTATTTTTGACGTGATGCGCATGTATGCCGGTCGAGACGGCTGTTGGAGGGGAGTTATAACATGACACCGAACGGTGGCGGAACGTCCTTGGACGGGCTTTGTTGCTCGTTATTATATACGAGGCTTGCAACGTTATATCATAGTAAAATTTGATGAAACGAAAAGATCGGGGCACCAATTTTGTAATTTTTAAAATAATATTTCCCTGGGCGCAAAATATCCTAGTTACACCAAAATATCCTAGTAACACCAAAATATCCTAAGTTACACCATTGGCGACGTAGAAAGAACGATATAACCTTTCGTCATGAAACTCACTGCGGCCCGGGTTAAGATTGAATTTTTGCTTTATAATATAATAGTTATGAATCGCCTATTATTTAAACGAGTGATTTAATACACTATACCAACGGTGGCCAAACTGCGGCTCGCGAGCCGCATGCGGCTCTTCAGTGTTCACTTGCGGTTCGCGAACGATTGATCAATTTAAAACTTTTCGATTGAAATATATGCTGTGAAATATGCTTAACAGGAAAACGCTTAAGAATAAATATCTGTCAACGAAAAATAAAATACGGTCCCGACAAAATACAAAGTATGATACACATTTTTCCCTGAACATGAAACAAAAATCTATTAACACTAAATGATTTAGGTTATTTGAATGAATCAAGGAAAACACGACCGCACCCCAGAGAGTTAAAATGGGTTGGTATTGTATGTTATTAATAATAACACTCCTGCTTTTATTGCATGTCAGGACGCTAACTTCCCTTTGAAATACACCGAATTATTGAGTTACCGGTTGAGACAGACGAGCCAATGTTGTTTATCTACCTCCCCCACACCCTTTCCACTCTTATCCCCACCATACTTTAAAAAACACATAATCTATTATTGGCTTTTAACAAAAAATAATGTTAATTCGTTCAATGATTTTCACTGTAAAGTGTAATAACAAAAATTAATGAACGTTTAAAAAAATAATAATCTGGACAGAAACAGAGGGTTGAAAATAGTTTTGGCTTATTTAATCCATTCATGATAGACGTAATGAAAGATGGTTTCCACCCTCCTATGAACATTGTTATGGAACCTTCTGCTGCTGAAATGGAGCTGTCAGGGAAGATCAGGGTTTGGCGATGATACACAAATCACAATCTGTGATGGATTTCTGGAACCCCATGCCAGAAGTGAAATATCCTCAACTTAAGAAAGCTAGTTGCCGACTTATATCCATTTTCGGTACAACTTACTGCTGTGAATCTTTGTACTCCACAATGACGTTCATAAAATAAAAGCATCGAGCAGTAACTAGGAATCAGCACCCGGCAGAGCTTTTTTCGCACCACTACTACTAGCTACCAACCAGATTTAAACTTGCTATTTCAAAGACTTCTTACCATAATCATATTAACAATGCAACGTTTTTCTATTCATAAATGTTCATGTTCACATTTTTTTTGTAATTGAGTAACTGTAACGCTTATATTTCTTTAACATACGGTTATGATTAAAACAATTGAAATATTCAAGTAATTAAATTCAAATAAAAAATGATTTTGAAAAATGAATCATCAAAGGAATTTTTCATTGCGAGTGGGGACATTAGTCCCCTCTAAGGTTCGATGGTCCGTGTGCAAAGTAAAAAATCTCGTGTGCAAAGTTGCACAACATCCATTTGGTGTGCAATATTTTTACAAAATTTTGCTGCGCGGTTATTCTAAACTGCTACGGGGCGTTGGTCAGATATTTAGGCAGCCGCGCAGCTTAAAGGGAACATTGGCAGGGACGTGAGCGATAATATCTCAATGTGGCTCTCAAAATTTTTGAATATTATTAAATGGCTATCACTTACTTCAGGTCTGGCCACCTCTGCACTATATCGTACTATACCAAGGGTCAGCAACCTTTTGCAAACTGTGTGCCAACTGTGTGCCAACTGTGGGCCAACTGTGGGCGCACTGGACTGTCGTACCGATGGTCACGGGTTCGAATCCGTGTGAAGGCAAGGGTTTGTTCCCGGGGCCTAGGGCGTCCCTGAGTCACCCCGCTCCGAATGGGTACCTAACACTACATGTAGTTAGGCGGCAGGGTAATGCGTGGAACCCACAAAGCCGTGGCATGTGAATGCTGCATCACTTGCCAACAGATCATCTGTCATGGTCTGTGGACGCAACTATCTTCTACATAGAAGGAGCGTCTGTATAGATAAGATAAGATAACTGTGTGCCAACTGTGTGCAAACTGTGTGCCAACTTAAGGTTTCAAATTATTCAGAGTGCCATCACATATCATTTTATACAAGTCGAGGTCAATATTTTTATTTTACCATATATTTTATTTTTTATATTTTAATTAATTAATACATTAATATATAGTGATATTCAATCATATTTAAAGTTGTACCCTGCTACGCCCAAGTGCCGAAATGAGCGAGGAAACCCCGCTAATCGATTTATAAGCAACTTTATACAGAAAACGTGAAGAGTCTACGTGCCATTTGAAATTGCTTGGCGTGCCACACTTGGCAGGCGTGCCACACTTGGCAGGCGTGCCACACTTGGCAGGCGTGCCACACTTGGCAGGCGTGCCATAGGTTGCCGACCCCACCACTATACTATTAAAAATGATTTCTGGCCTCATTTTTTGGACATGTTTTTTAAATTCATTTTTCGGATCGCTCCTCCGCATTTCCATAAAATGAATTATGCGCCCCTGGATTTTTTTTTACTCCGTGCATTTGCACAGAAAGACGGAGTGTAAGTCCGGTCCTGATACAACTCTCAGATAGACATAATTTAAGGATAAAAACACCTTTCTTATTCCGTATGCAAGAACAAACACATACAAATTCTCATTCTTCCCGTCCGGAATTCGGTCGCGAATTGGGTTCCCTGAAGAAACCAGGAAAACCAACACTTTATCAACATTTAAAACTCTAATAAGAATGCAGGAGTAGACAAAAACCATAGATAAGCGTAGGACGCAATAATCTTCTATGTAGAAGGAGCGTATGTAACAGATCAGATAAGATAAGATTTAAGATCTCCATTAACTCTTAATGACTCGTGATCAAATTATTTTAATTTATTGTTTCGTTTCTTGTTTCATTTAAGCAAAAGTTTTGAGTCAGAAAATTACATTTAGCATACGCCGGTCCAGGCGAGAAAATCTGGCAATTAGGTTGTTTTATAAACAAAATTTATGTTTACTTTAATGCGGACTGACTTTGTAACGTTTAGAGCTGAAAAATGCCTTAGAAAATTAATAAAACATAAAGTTATCACGAGAAAATTAAAATTCGCTGCAAAATAATATACTAGATATGCCCCAGAAACTGCACTTTTAGTTTACAACTGCACATTTTTTATTAACCGAATTGAATTGACAATTGAAACGACACTGTCACTACAGTACAGTACAGAAAACGGCAAATGAGACTAAGTCTAAGTATTCGACACTAATGGATTTAATGAAATGTAATGTCTGATGTGGTAAGAGTCTTCAGTACTTACCGTTGTGAAAGAGTAACCAAGGTAAATAACTTAATTTTAGTTGTTAATTATTAATATAAAAATATTATAAATAATTTACATTTCTATCTTATATTTATATATTATAATATTTAATATAGGCTACTTAATACTTATACTTATATAATAATATATTATTATAATTATACCATTATAAATACAAAACTACAAACAACCATAATCACTCAACCTATGGTAGTAATACAGTAAATAGCCTACTAATTAAAATAACATACGGCATACGGTTTCGGTGAAAGTTAAAGATACTGATTTTTTTTTAAAAAGGAGTCTTGCTAGGCCGCAGTGTTTGAAAGTGTTTCTCAAATAGTAGGGCCTTGGCCTTGGTGGGGGGCCGCAAGGCTTCGTAAAGGGGGGCTCTTTTGACCCTTATGCAGAGGTGTACTTATAACAATTTTTATAGACAAATGATACTATTTACAGTCGCGCGCGGGGGGGGGGCGAAACGTTTTCTTTCTTCCTAGGGGGGGGGCATGAATGACAGAAAATAATTGAGAAACACTGTGCTAGGGCTAGGGCCATGATGGTCTGCACAAGGGGCCATCCATAAATGCCGTCACACGATTTGGCCGGTTTTTTACGTCACAAAATCTTAGACCCCCCCCCTCCAATATGATGTCACAAACTTGACAAAGCTTTGAACCCCCCATAAAAGCTGTATTTTCTATTTGAAAAAGAGCATGTTTCAAATCACTTTTTTGTCATTTAAGTATGTATTTAGGGTAGTCCTGCAGCTTCTACACGTATAATATTTCACAGCGAAATTTAATTTTCTAGTGAGAACTTACGTTTTTAATTTATGTCACATTTTCAAATAAAATGTTTTTTAATTAATAAAATAATTAAAATTTAATATAAAACACCGTGACGTCACACATGGCTGGACCCCCCCTCCCCCTGTCACAAACTGTCACACTTTCTTACACCCCCCCCCTGGAGCGTGACGTACTTTATGGACGGCCCCAAAGCTATTTAAAACTTCATAAAATAAATTGTAAGCAATCATATATTTAAGTGGAAATTGTATTTAAAGTTGCATGCTTTATGTGACGTCACAGTTATTAAACACCCCCCCCCTCCCCCTCATCACACACACAACTTCACAAATGCGTGGACTCCCCTAGGTGCGTGACGTCATTTATGGACGGCCCCCAAGTGAAAGCTGCACCCAAAGGTACAGGTTGTATTTAGGAAACCCACTTTCCAAAAAAATAATACAGTAATTTTAATTTCATTAACCTTAACATCAAAGTCAAAGACAGCACTAGGGGCAGGAGTCTTTCTTCACTTCTCCCTTTTTATCTCACATCCTTTAGTCTAAGTCAGACTAAGGGATTTTAAGAGAAATAAACAATTAAATTATAACTTCCACCAAAACGCTCTCCCAATTAAAAAATATTTTAAGAAGAGGTTAGTGTAATAAAATTATCAAAAACTTTTCTTCAGTAAATTAAGTTGATTAATATTAAAAATTCAGTTTTGTAACAATTCAATTTTAAATTATCATGCAAAACTTTGGATACCATGCATGCTGATCTAGCATATTTCTTTATTGATTTATCAAATAAATCTTAATCTATCATTAAAAAATATAACCATACAACCTATTATGTATTGACTTTACATCTTATTTATTATTTGTAATTAGTATTAGAGTTTAAGCTTTTCTTCTAAAATTAACCCTACCCTAAGAAATTTCAATTTTTCCATAGTAGTTTTTCAAAAACTTGATTAATTTTGCTTTAAGGGGCAAGAGGCTGACTACTCTAATTATAGGGGAAACATGAGTGAATTAAAAACAATTCCATTTCTAACATCAGTGATGTCAGTTGACTCCTCCTTAACACTAGTGAAGCTAAATCTTATTTAGGACAAATCTCACTTATACTTATTGACTTTAAAAAAAATATATATATAAAAAAAACAAACTTTTTTTATTATACATACGTACATTTTAAAGACCAAGTGCATTAATTAAGTCAAATATAATATATATATATTTTATATATTTATATTTGAATGTCAGATTCAGATAGTTGAGATAGCTATTATATTATATTGATATACATGTAGTTAAAAATTAAAGTTAAAGCAGACTTAATAATTTTTAAAGGTAAAGACTTCAAATGATATGTTTCTTCATAAATAATTCAACGAGTCATTTATTATTAATTAAAAATTTGACTAAGATATGCTTGAGATAGGGTCCCTTACATTAAACTAACTTACTAATTTCCAGGAATTATATTTGCCTTATAATACTGTAGTTGTATTTGTATCCTTAGTATAACTCTAATTTTAATTAAAAATTTTCAATTTTAAGAAAAAGAATTTATTTTTAAACCTAGTATGAATTTCTTAACAAATAAATATAAATATAAAATTTAAAAAAAAATAAAGGTGAAAAAGGATTTTTAAAAACCACGTTTTTTATAAGTGGCCTAAAAAGAAGAAAATAATTTAAAACTTATAAATTCAAGTACTTTAATTTAATATGACTAAAAACGTGGGGCGGGCGCTTATGAGGTTTAAAATATGCAGTTCACTCATTCTCTCACTTATAGATCTCTCTTTTGCCTTCTAAATTATAAATCTTTAATTTTTATACCAAACAACTGCCCCACGTTTTTAGTCATATTAAATCAAAGTACTTGAAGTTGAAGGAGAATTAAATGACTGACTTCCTGCTCAGTACTTTTATCATGCCATAAAAGATGTACAAATTATAACCAATTTAAAAATAAAATACATGTATAATAATCTATTTTTATTATATACACTGTAATTTATTTAAGTTTTTAGTAAAATTACAGTATTACAGCTGATAATTACATATATTATTTAAATACTAAAATATTTTTTTTTCCTTTCAGAGGTCACAAATGTTGAAGAATGGCGATCAGGTGTCTTTGTAATTGCAGATGTCTTCTATTAGCAATGCTTCTCTTTGTTTTAACTTGTAAACGTAAATTGAGCTGCTTATGGAAAAAAATTGTTATATACCGTTATGGACTAGGCATTAGCCTTTCAGTTCTGTTTCTTATTTTAAATATCTTAACGTACAACTACGGTTGCCAAGGTTTGAGAAATCACATCAACCCTGTCCAGCTCACACATGGCTATGCCCCGGTGTTCCCTCATCACTATTTTCACAAACCTTTTTTGTTGAACAGAACCTATGACCTAGATACAAGCTTTTTAAAAAAGGAAACAGATAAATTAGATAATTATTTCCATAGCTATATTATTCAAGACATTTTAACAACTGACTTTGCTCCAGTTGTTCATGTTATCTGGTGTGATGTAGGACCTTTTACATTTGCCCATTATTTAACCATTCTATCAACTTTCAAAGTGATAAGCCCATCCATTTTGAACCTGCATGTAATAAAAGAACCTGATCTAGACCCTGATGGTTATTTCCAGTTCCTTCCAGATTTAGAGAGGGATCTTCCACCACTTGTAAAAAAGATTCTAAGACTTCAGGATGCTTGTTTTGGTAATAAAGAAGAAAAAATCATAGCTTATATGAATATATTAGGTGCCACCGGTGGCTTTGCCATAAATGGACGAACAGTAATATCTCCATCACCTGCACTGAAAAGAATTCTCAGTCATGAAATAAATATTGCCACACAAGCAGACGGCAATGGTGATCTTTTGTTTGTTGCAGCACATGCCAATATATTGGAAAACGTGCCTAAAAAAGAATCACTTACAAAATTCCTTCAGTCTCATGCCACCAAGTATTACAATTGTGAGAGTGTGAGAGTCTTTTCATTTGTATCTCAACATCTTTGTTCTTTTGTGCATGAAGATATATTTCCAGTGGTCATATTTAATGGAACATCTGATTTTGATCATCTTGCAAGATGGATTGCCTATGGCTCTTCCAAGAAACTGATTTCTCAGCCGGCTGACAGGGTAATAGTTCCTAACATTGTACACTATGTATGGCTAGGACAAAGGGAGCTGGACTTTTTTTCATATCTAAGTTTACTAAGCAGTCTTCATGTTCTCAAAGCTGACAGTGTTTATATCCATGGAGATTACAAACCTTTAGGTGAACACTGGGAACAAGCCAGAAGGGATCCTCGAGTTAAGTTTATCAACCGTGACTTTCCTGCTTCTGTCTATGGTGAACCAATAAAGTTGTATAAATCACATGCCAGTGATTATTTACGAGCAGATGTACTATTACGTTATGGAGGTATTTATGCAGATTGGGATGTTATATTCTTACAAGAAATACCCCTTTCAGTAAGACTTCACAAAACAACAGCAAATGTGGATTGGCCAGAAACAGGGGCTTTTCCGGATGTATTTAATCTTGGTGTGTTGGTGTCAGCTCCTGGAGCTCCGTTTTTAAGGCATTTTCTAGAATCCTATAGATGGTATTTGGATAAACATTGGTCGTATAATGCAATTCACATCCCATACAAGGTCTATGAAAAGCAGCCCCAATCATTGAATGTAAACAGACATCTGCAGGTAAATAATATGTTAAATATGCTTAACCAATTATCAGTTACCAATTACTTCTGATTGAAATTTTATTCCTTAATATATAGATACAGTTGTCCTTATTGTGTTAAGTGTATATCAACCATATCCGTCCTAGACAAAAGATTTTTTGGTGTATACAAAAATACATTTTCATAGACTATTGTTCTCAAAATTAATTAGTCAATGCTATTACTATTACTATTAGTTTTACTCTTTCTCTCTTGAAAATGTAAGGAAATCTGCAGTTTACATTACCAGTATGTTTAAAAAGATCAATGATTCTGTTATCTTTGCCATTTTAATTTCATGATGTAATATTGCACTAACTTAGCAATCAATTAACTTTGTATTCTCAGATATTATGCGCACAAAATGTATGTCATGCACCCTGGCTTCATGACTACAAACAAGAAACTGCTGATCATCTAAATACACAAAAATTAAATTGGAATAAAGATGCCCTGGCCATACACTGGACTTACCCAGATCCTGATGAGTTTAAAAGCAAAGACAGTCTAATAAAGTCAGAAACAATTACTGGAGAAATTGGACAATTTGTTTTGAAAAAAGCAAACATAATTTCTTAGTTAAAATTTTAACGCATCTTTTGCAATTTATTTGTTTAAAATAGATAAATTTTAGTGCTAAATGCTTAAATTCTAGATATTATTCCTAAGTAAGGTATAACACATTGGCATTATTTAGGTAATACACTAGTATTGCCTAAAGTTGATGAGTAGTACCAAAACAAAGTGACATTGAAAGTTATACAAGGGTTTCCATTTTATTTTTTAAGAGAGCTTTAACATTAATACCCAGTTACAGTACAGTATACAATATTCAGAATACCTTTTTTAATCAACCAGCTCAGTGTGGGCAACTTTGCCATTCAAAGAGATTTTTATAGTACAACTTATGCCTTGTACCCTGCCTGCGGTATAAACTTTCTCCACGATTAGCCATTCATTTCAATCCTGTTTTCCTTTTCATTAAGTCCGACTTTAGACTTGCTTTTGGTGGCAAAGCTTCATGTCATTTAATGCAGACAGTATCGGCCATCTTTGTTGCTGTTACGATCATTGCATCGTGCAGGTTGAAGATACGGTCAGTAGCACGCCCCGGGAACTAAAAGATAGGTGATCTATGCGATTACACACACACACCATTGTCTACTGTCCATGATACCCGATTGCCAAGCATACGCAACTATTATCTTGTGTGTAGCTTTGAAGAACTGTTTGTTGATGAGAAATTCCCAGAGGCTAGCTTACCTGTCATGGAGATGAGGAAGAGTATAGACAGACTTTTTCACATTGCCACTCGGTCTAATGACCCACATGACCAGAGTAACACTGTGACTATGCTGAAGACATTCTTTTTATCCAGAGACCCGTTTTGCCGGACAGGAGATGATCTAACTAACTCTATCTAACTACCAGTCTATACCGGATATATTCCCACATCTGGACATTTGTATATAATATTGTGCATGTAACAATGTTTAGGAAGATAGAGAGTGCAATGTCTTTTCTCAAGTAGTTGGAAATGTCTGTAAAGCCGGGTGAGCCCAGCTGAAGGATAGGGTACTGTGTTATAAAAGTGTACAACCAAAAAATAAATAAATAAAGACCAATTATGTAAAGTCTTAAAATAGTGTAATAGTAATACATGGTATATCTGTATGCCTTTTCACTCGATACAATACTTTTCTCTATTGAGCTTTAAGTTTTATTCCAAGTTAAATTTAACTGTAAATACATGTATATGTATGTACATTTTATTTTGTGCTAAAACTCTTTACAATAAGTAGAGAATAACTTTCAGCGCAGCCAATGATAAATAATGTCACTAGTAAGGGGGTACAAGTGATTTTTCTTTTTGAATGGAAAGTTATTATTTGAGTTAAAGTTTCATTCTACTTAACATGAAAGAATTTTATCATCATATTGAATTGTTTATATTGATAATTAAACAAGTGTATTTTAAACATCTGAAATTTTTCACTCAGTCTAAAAGAAATTGAGTGATTTGATGATAGGGTGTTATGTTTTAAAGTCAAATCGATTTTAAATATGCATTCTTTTTCAATACTACAGGAGGCTGCTTTGTAAGAACGTTCTAAAATTTTGATCAATTCACACACTGAAAATTTAAATAGTTAAAATTCACTTAAGAAAACAAAGTGAATACTCTTTTATCTTAAATATCTTTTAATTTATTTTTTGTGTATTTTTTAATGGAAGATTTGATCATCAATTATATAATATGGGCAATCGAAATGTAATTCACAAATGAGTTAAAATGACAATGACTTGCAAATATAAAACCTGAACAAAATCATATGAGATGCATATTTTACAATTAATTACAATTCTGCATCTCTGAATACAACATAAAAACCAGATTTTCTGTAATGACTGGTTAAAAATTAAAAGCGCAACAATGAACAACCAAGAACACAATTTTAATGAAACAAGACATTGATACAATTTCTGACAAAATATAACATAAAATAACACATTAAATTGAGCAGACCTGCTGGTTGTGAAATTTTGTATTAAGAGGACAGTCATTCATAGACGGCAAAATCAATAACATTTTTTTGAAATGTTACTGCTAGCAACAACTTGTCATAAATTTTTACAGGAAGTGAATACATAATTCAAGTATTATGGATGTTCTCAAACTATACACTTTGTGTAAAAGGTTTATGTATAACATTTTTGAATAAAGTATAAATTTAAAAAAAAATTATTTTTTTTTACTTTAAAACTTTCTTTTATTTAAAAGTTGACAAGCACTATCCTAATTGATATTGAAAGTGAACATTTCTTACAATTCATTTAGACATCATCTACATTTTCTTTTAATCAAATTAGATTGCATAGCAAAATTAAAGTATGCAAATAAACTTCTTATTACCACTGATACTTAAAGAAATCATGCTGATCAGCTGTTATATTACCAAAGGACACAATTTTGTAAATACATTGCCATTATCACAGATATCAAAATGGAAAAAGAAAAGTAATTGCAATGAAGCCAAATCTTGCAATTTATTATGGTTTAGTGTCTTAGCAATATTGTTAGGCAAATAATAATAAATTAAATTAAATGACTTGATTAAACAAGACTTGGCAATTTCAATTCATTGATTAAAAAAACCTTTAAAACGAGAGGACTATAACTTAACATTTTCAAATTTACTAATAGGTTTTAAATTTGTTTTGTGAATAAGGTCACCATAACTTCATGCATTTAAAGTTAAAATCAATTTAAACATTTCATTTCAAGTGTTTGTGTGATATATAATAAGCATTTTTCAATGATATGGCTCATGAGTTAGTTGCTTGTTACTCTGTGTATTTTATAATTTATATAGTAAGGAATAACTCCTCTCCCTTTTTAACCAGGTATTATCCCATAAAATAATGTTGAAACTTTTAATAGGGAATTTAAAAACAGCAGAACAATGTTCATGTATTAAATTTTAAGTTTTGAGATAATTTCCCCCACAATTTTCATACAGAGTTTATCTAATTTTAATTTAGGGAATTGATAAATAATTTTAACTGATGAAAAGTTTAATTTTAAAATGCCTTTATATCTAGCTCACTTTGTGAATGGGAAAATGAGATAGAAAAAAAATATATAAATAATAAAAAAATTAAATAAACAAAGGTTAGAAGAAATTTTTTAAAATTGAAAATTAAAGGTCTACTTAATATTTTCCAATGACATGCAAAGTTAGTAATTCGTTAATTGGCATGTTTGCTAAAATCATATTGATTTATCTTTTATTTACTCCACCTTATTTCCTAGTATTAAAAATTTGAAGGTACTATAGTAATAGATTTTGCTTAAATGGTTAAACAAGAGATTTATGAACCAGTTGGGATTTTTTCTCTCTCAAAATAGCAACCTATACATAAAAAGTTAAAATCAGATAAGTCTGATGAATATAGGGGCTTTTAAAGTGATTTAGAAAATTTGATAATTTAAAATGGAACAATTTTTTACGTTGAGAGAATGTATTGTGTACTACTACAAATATTGGGTACTACCTGTAATTTGAGGGAAAGAAGTATTTAGAATAAATGAATGTAAAAATTGCTTACTCTTTACCAATGCTATTTAAGATCACAATCTTATTTGTACAGGTAATAATTATTTGTTTACAAAAGATAACTAGCCCACAATAGATATTAAAAATATTGAAGAATATCTACTAACTCCCTTAAATACAATCAGAAAAGTTGTGAATGCAAAATTTGGAAACACTTTTGTTTGATAAACAGCTTTGTACCAAACTTGAACCCCCACTCCACCAAAAACAACTGAGCATGGGAATCATCATTTGCTAGGTAAGTCAGAATCCATGTCAAGTTAGATTTCATCAAACAATGATCAGTGGCTCTTTCAAGTGCAGGATCATATGATTCACAGGTGTGCTCAATTTACTAGTGTTGCAAAAAATGAAGAAACATGAAGAACAAACTGTTGATATAAATAGCAAACATCACTCAACCAATAAAATCTGGGTCATCATCACTGTCATCATCATCATCACTACCATGGCGCTTCTTTTTCTTTCTTTTCTTTTTTACAGTTGGCGTTTTATGACCACCTGAGGCCAAAAGTTTATGAGTTCTATGTGATGAATGTTGGCTTTTCTTCTTTTTGTCACTATGATGATGGTGTTGGTGATGGTGATCATAAGGAAAATGAGATATTTTTGGAGATCTTGATGCTGAAGATGGATTTTCCTGAGGGGAAAAATAAAAATGTACAAATTTTTACCAGTAGTAGATAACATGTGTCGGCCAGTTAATGTCATAATTCTTAAAGTCTTATTAATTGGCAAATACTTGTTGATATTCATGCTTCTTTCACACTTTATTTAATATTAACAGTATACTTCATATTACATTTACAATTATAAATTTAATAATTTAATACAAATACCCCAAAGGCCAAAAAAAGAAGAGGTTTTACAAAGCAGCCTTACTCAACTTGCTTGATAGTTTAAAAAGTGTTAATAATGTCAAACTTTTTTTTATATAAAAAAAAATACAACACAGAAATGTGGGGCACATTTTTTTAGAACGCTAACTTTTATTAATTGAATAGCACACATCCAAAAACAAATAAACTTTCTTACAGATATTCCTGAGGTAGAGTTGGCTTGAAGTCTATCCATTTCTGCGTCTCCACGCAAAGTGGTAGATTCTCCATTTCTACCTCCTACATCCCCAGGATCACTTAGATGTGATGGAGACTTTGTATGACCAGATGTAGCATGTCCAGCAGTGCGTGCCTCATCACCACTTTCCTCATCTTCTGCAGGATCTATACTCATCATCAAGTCTCGAAACTGAAGTTTACAAATATTTATGTTTAGGAATTTTAAAACTATAATTTATTGCTTTCTTTCTGGTTACTTAAAAAAGACCTTACACATCTATGTCCTATTAAGGTACTTAAGTTAAAAGTGTTAATTTTTAAGGACATAGCATACTTCCAAGACGGCGATATGAGATAATACAATTATTTAAATGTTATTAAAAAACAATATGGTTCTTTGGGGTGTAGGGTAGCGCGCATAAAGGACAGGCGGTGCCGTGAGACTGTAGACTTTCCTATTATGACAATTAACTACAAATATCTTGGTTCATCAATATGCATTAAAAAATTCCTAAGAGCTTTTTGATATAAAGATGGGCTTGTTGTGCAAAGATAACTACAAACAAGGAGCATGTTCCGGGGTTTTTCCAGCTTTGGGTTAATAATAAAGTTGAATAGTAAGCTAACACCATTTAAGTAGATAATTATGTTAGCATGGATCAGTTAAAATGTGTGAAACATATAAAATATGGTAAAATCTATACCTGTCACCTTATGGTATAGGCATACTCAAGCTTTACATAAAAACTATTTAAAAGACAATATACGCAAAACAATTGAGAGAATAAAACAATAAATGAAAGGCTTTATCAATGGAAACATGAAAATGCCTTTATCAGAACAAGTAAATAAACAAAAGTGTTAAAATTAAATTACATTATATATTTTTTACCTACTATAAAAAAAAATTAAAGAAAGAAGAAATAAGTAAAATGTAAAAAAATCTTTTTTTTTAAAAAAAGGACACGCTTTTATTTACAAACATTTACAGACTGAAACGCGCTGATCTCCCCTGCCCTTGATGTAAACACGGGAATTTGGTAAACGAGGGCTGGAGTGAAACCAGTGAGCCGTGGAGGTCAACTCTAGCAGACGACTATACATTCTAAATAGTGATAAATAGAGATAAACTAAAAATTGATTAATTTAATTACGGTACATTCGATCGATCTGAAATTTTGATACAATGCATTGTCATCCAAGATCTATCTGTGGTAAAATTTTGAGATCTCTAGGACCATCAGAAGTGGTTTAATTTTACGTTACAAGATTTGAAGGAAGGATGGATGGATGGATACAACATACAGTGTGACTTAAATAAAAGCGTGTAATAAAAAAGAGGAAAAGAAAAGGGTTGGGCACAAGTAGTCAAAGATATTCTACGATGTGATTAATCAAATTTTTTAGGGACCTGTATTCATCTGTCAAAAACTTTACATTTATAGTTTTATTCAGACAATTTTCTTGTGTATCTTGTCCTTAATTTGAAAGTTCCATGCCAGTCCAATTCAGTATAATGACATGTTAATATAAAAACAATAATTACTTCAAGATAATCCTTAACAAGTTTCTGTCTCTTTTCTTCATCTGACCGTTGATCCTCTTCATACAAAGATCTCAAAACTTTCAGTGTATGTTGAGGTTCAAAGTTTGGCAGAGTTTTACGATTTAATGGTTTTTCATAAACTTTTGCTGCCTCTGATGGGGAGTACCTGTGAATTTTGCTGAAAAAAAATATTTAAAAAAACTTATAAGTACTTAAAAAAAGTAAACAATTCCCAAAATACAATTAATATAAATTTATTTTAAAAGTAAATGCTTCTTATGATGAATTATTTCTTTACCCCTCAGTAAGGCCATACATCTCTTTGAGATGTTGTTTTAGCACCAATAAAAGTACACATCCTTGTGACAGTCGCATTATATCTTCAAGAGGTTTAATCTGTTCAGGAAGTTTCTCTGTAAGAATGTTAAATTATTTAATAAGTAATTAAGTAGATAAATAAACAGTTGGTATTGGGAGAACTATCAATATCAAGCACACTAGTTCCAAATGGATAATAGAAATAATTTTAAAATTTAATTCTTTTCCTCCAAGTACATTTTAAGTTGTCTTTAAAGAAAGTATTTAATTTTTTTTATTCTTCTTTCTGAAATGATATATTTTTGGTATTCAAATTTTTAAGCTGTTATTATGGGCAAAGAAATATGATGCTTTATAAATCACCATATTTTGTATACTTTTATTTTATTCAAAGTCAATTTCATATAATTGCAAATACAGCACAATTAAAAAAAAATAATTTTACACTTCTAGTAGACATCTCTGGATAAACTGGTTAAAGAAACTATGAAAACTAACTTCTGTTCAATTTTTTTTTAAACTCTCTTGTTTACAGACTTGTAAATTACAAACATTCATATCACATATCCAACAACACAAGTCAAAAATAATAAATTTCCAACAGAAACTCTTCATAACAACTGAATCAGAATGAACAAGAAATATTACCCTTATGTTACCGAAACATATAAAAAGAGATACATTTTTAAATTTAAAAATTAACTCAAGAGCACTATCTTTAACACTCCCCCCTCATCTCCTGATATTGACACAATGCTGTTAACTAAGTGACAAAAGATTACTGAATGCGTTCAGTGAAAGAAATTCCTTAAAAAACTGCTTGCAATTTTGAAGGTAATAACTGATTAAAATTGTACTGTATTTCATATTTAGCAATAATAATGGAAGGGATTAAGAGGCTCAGAGATGACTAAAAATGTATATTATCTCTAAAGAGTTGATGAAGTCTCCAGAGAAAATAAAATTGGAAGGGGGTAGAGCATGAGGCAATGAATGCACTGGCAAGAAGGTGGCAATGTCAAAGAAAAGTAAATAGATGTGAGGACTGAATAGGAAAAGGGAGTGTATGTTTATTATTGGTGGTGTTGAAAAAAGGAGAAGGTGCTAGGTAATAAAAAAAATGTAACTTAATTTTTTCTTCTTAATTATTTGGGATACCACCAAGTACTCAAGTGAGATCAATAATCTTAACAGTTTACTTTTGATATTCTCTTGGTTATCTGGGATGAAGATATTTTATTTGACTACATCTTTACAACCAAAAAGTACTTCTGAATTAAACAAAAGTTGAATGATCTATTGCCATTTATTTTGTTGGAACTATTAAACCCTCTAATAACCCCTAAGAAACATGTTATTTACTTACGTAGTAACGATTCTGGATCATCATCATCGTCGTCTTCTTCAACAGCATTAGTGTCACCATTGGGCAAATTCTCGCCATCCATGCCATTTTGCTCCCCCTTTTGGTGTTTATGTGGTAAATTCTACATAAAACAAATATATAAAATACAACCTAAGCATTTAAAATGGGCTTATTTCAACATTAAATCTTGCAACTTAATTACTTCTTTATGCCTTTTTATCAATAATGAAACAACTCTTTTAATGATTTGTTTCTAAAATCATAAAGAGTTTTATAGCCCAGTTTTCATGTTAGTGCCACATTTACCTAAAAATGGACAATGCAAATGATAAATGAGAAGAGTTAATTCACACTGGGCATCAACATCAGAAAAATGCCTAATCGTCTTTAGAGTTGACACTAATAGCAAATTTAAGATAAATGTTGCCAAATAGTACTTGTACTAGTTCATAGCCATAAGTTTATCTTTAAGAGAAGCAGCACCATTATAAGACATTGCACCAGGAAGTTGCTGATTTCTCAAATGTGCATTTGAGAATATACTAGACACTTCAAGCAATTTTACAGAGTTGAATAATAACTATTTGCATTTTTTAAGCATCTTTTTTACCCAAACATTTCACATAAATCCCCTGTAAAAAAATCTTAGATACGTCAAGGACATCAGGAACAATTTTTTAAACACTATATCTAACAGAATTCTAAAATTTAGACAACTAAGGCAATTGTTGACTAAATATTACTGATATTAATAATAATAAATTGATAATTTTTATAGCGCTGTATCCCAGCAAGGAGATAATAACATACATCTAATAATTAAATAAACATTCTTATCATAATAACCACATAAATGACAGTACGGTACACATAAGCTACTAACACTAGAGCAATATTTAGTAAGCTCACTTGTGAATTTTTTAAAATGATAATCCCTCTTAAAAGATATATATAATAAATATAAAATTTTAACAGCATTAGATATAAATTTAGAGACTCAAAATTTTGGGAAAATTATTGAAGTATTTGTAATCACATGCTTATGCCTTTCACCATCAACCCTGCCATTAGCAAGTCTATGCACATTTTAAAAAATTGACCCGCACCACAGGGTCATATACTTTATGGATGGAACATAACTTTTAATCCACATATACTTAATTTTCAAGATAAAATTTTTGAACACCTCATAAGCATATATCCCCCCAAATTTTGTTCAATAAATGATATACCTCTCTAAATGATTGCAGCAGGTTGGAACCTGTAACTGATACAATGATATCTGTCTGGTGAATGATAAATAAAGGTTCATCCTGGGATTGGTATGCAAAATATGCCAGGTTGTCTGCAATGAAGACTTGCTCTTCTAAGGATATCCTCTGCAAAGAAAATTTATTTAATTTAGCTACCTGAATTATAATAAATGAAGATGATTTTCTGGTAATCAAAAGGCTTCAAAAAATATTCTGTAGTTCATTTTTATGACTAACTTGTCAAGAAACAGTTTCTGCACCGCTGACTAAATAACTGTTACCATTATGCTTTCTTTAAAATCCTTTATAAATATCACCCTTTCTGAAATCTTCAACATCTACTGTGACATTACTTTGTTAAATATGAATGTAAGTTTTTTAAAATATTATTTTTAGCAACTAAATATTGTTTAAACCTACTGCAGAATCATCAAAAAGATTGATAATTGATGTAAGCAAGCCTCTTCTGTGTGATCTGTTAGATCGCAGCAAAGAGTAAAGGAATGCATTCAGAGCTTGTGGTTGATTTTCTTCATTGAACCTACGACCTCTTACAGGCTCAATAGGATTGTTTGAGTGGAACACTTTTTGGAGACGATATGATGCCTTCATTCCTTGAAGAGCCTTCATCTATTTTTTTTTAAAGAAAATGAAATAAATCAAATATTTATTTGTAAGAGATAGAACCTGATTTGTTAACTTCTTATGGTTGCAGCCATATTCTTCATAACTCTGATGGGTGGCTGTTAACTACTATCAATGAATACAATGAAATGTAACAATGAAATGTAACAATGAACAAATATGCTTAGTTATATATATATTTCTTATTCAAGTTTTATGCCCTTACATGTGTAAATCCAGGATATTTCTTTTCAATTTCCTGTAATTGTTGGTCTGCTTTAACTCTTATTGGTTGCTCAATGTCAGAACCCATACTGATTAAGTAAGGGATGCACTGAAAAAAAAATAATTGAACATATATATCAGTTAAACTAATGAAGTAACTTCATGAAAAAGCGTTATAAATAGCCAATGAAAAGGTTATTTTTTAAAGGATTATTTTATAAAATTTTATTTTAATAACTGTAGTGATAAGGTAGCTCTTTTTTTAATATCAGTTTATTTTTAGTATTGTGGAAAGTATGTTGTTTCCATCTGAAATTGAAAGTTTTCTCTTTTTCAAGCATCTTTGGTTCATTTCTGAGAGTGACCCAGGGCAAAGCAGCACCTATAGACCTTGTTTACCCCTTGATTTCTAAATGTCCCCCTCCGCCCCCCAATAAAAAATAAAAATAAAAACAAAAAAACTCATTATGCAGTCAGTTACAAAATTCTTAAAATAAAAGCACAAAAATTGATATTGAATAATCAGGGATTATTGAGGGCTTAGAGAGTGGTGGCCCTGAAAATAGACAAGTAGTCAGCTGAAAGTACTGCCCCTTTTTGTTAAGGAAAGAGTTGTGTCTGAACATTCCATTCTTCCTACACTCTGTATTAAAGGATTTGCATACTAGTGTGTGTGTATTGAAGTGTGAGGGGTGTCCTGGGTAATCAAACTGAAATTACAATGGTCCATAAATAAACTACTCAGATCTGAAACCTTTACAAAAATGTCACTTCATGTGAAATTATTGTTACAATGTTGCTTGGTTTGCCACTTGCGAATAAGCTAGATACTGTCTCAAATTTACTTGTTAGAGATATTGCTTATATTTTCCTTAAAATAAATTGACTTCTCCTGCCAGATGCCATTGTGACATACCCCAGGGGTTTTTGATGCAAACTCATGGAAACATTGGCTTTCTAAATGACAATGACAGATACAAAATCTCTTTGCATGTGGGGGAAGCATTCAAGTTAACAGTTCCATTCCTACTACCTAACCACATCAAGAACTCCATATACTAACCTGGACGGGATGAACAAGACCTTGTTTGAGAACAAGAGTTACTACATTAAGAGCTGTTAGACGGACTTGAGAATTTTCATGAAAGAAGGCTTCCATCAGTTCCTTAAGGTACACTTGCATCACAGTGCTTGCCATTCTGTAATCAGAAATAAGTTTACTATTAGTAATTTCAAATATTGCAATATACAGAACAAACAAGTCAAATCAGCATGGACAAACTAAAATACCAATTTATAACAGTTATAATGTAGCAGAAAATAACTAAATTTTGAATACAATTTTTTTTTAAAGTAAAAATTTGAAAGCTGTTAACATCTTTTGCTGTTTTATCTCTTCTGCTTACCCTGACTGTACATCACCCATCTCTTTTAAATCTTCCTTTTTGGAATGTTTTTTCCCTGAAATATTTTTTAAAAAGCTCAATGAAACAATGCTTTGAACAATTTTAGACCTTTAAATTATGTATTTGAAGAATAAAATTAAAATAATTCTTAAAAAAAAACACCTAAAAATATCAAGATAATATATTAAACATACATTCTGCATCTGATTTTGACATTTGCAGTTCCTCTTCAGTCAGATAAACTTGTAAGTTCCTCAAAACCTGCAATTATTTCAAAGCAATTTTGTTATGTTAAATAATATTTTTTAAATAATACAGGATAAAAATAATATAAAGTATTAATGGACATTATTTTAAGGTAAAATATTGATTAGTGTTTTATATACCTGACATCTTAGGTTAACAGATGCTTTGTCGTCTGTCAAAAGACGGGTGTATAAATCTTTCAATATGGGTCCAAGCATGAAAGTGTAGTGTCGACATGCAAAAAAACCTGTAACCAAATATCAGCAAACATGTAAATTAAAATTAACTCAAAATAATATTTTTACAAGTGTCAATAGTAAAACAATTTTTTTTAAAGTATAATGTGGAGTTAAGTAAGATCTTAAAGTATATAGGAAAATCTAGCAGTAAAAGATTTGATCAAAATAATGTGATACTCATTTTCAGAATGTACTAGCCAGATTTGACTCACCAATGGCAGTTAATGCTTTAAGCTGGACATCCTCATCGTCATGACTGACAAAATATGTGAATACATCAAAGACGGTTTCTCTAACACAGACCTATAAACAAGAGAAATGTCTTAGATAATTATCCTAAATTTAAAAAATAATCTTGGGTTAATTAAAATCTAGATACAAGTTTTGCAATGCAAATAGCTTTTGTATATTGTATATTACACATATTATGATTAGACATGTAGTGTCAAGTTATTATAGGTTAATCAAAGTTTATATTTATTGGGCATTTATAGTTTATTTATTAGATACACAATTAGAATATATATTGTTTATGTAGTGTAATGTATGTTCATTAATTACATTGAACTCTTTGAATCATAAGATTTTAAAAAATGTTTCGAAAGATTTTATAAAGGATTTTGATTTATTGCCTATCCATTGTGGGGGAAGGATGGTGGTTTGATTTATGAAAGGGAGTTCAACTGCATGTGTATGTATGCACAAATTAATTCTTAAACTTAGTAACAATTACAAAACAAAAATGTTAAGCAGAATATAGGATGAAATTGCCTTCATTAAATTTGAACACAATTACTTTCTAATGGACAGGCAATGGGTCATACTGTTGCTTAATGTTTTGAAAAATGAGTATGACGTAAATCACATTATTGCTGTTACTAGTGGCACTGTATCATTATAACGTGTCCATCATTCACTTTTAAGTCATTTTTAACAACAATTTTTAGTGATAGTGTGCAGGAGTTCAGAGAAGTTATATTAATAAGTATCCAATTTATTATCTAGTATTTCGAATAAAGAGGTTGAAAAAATGGCATCCAGGTCTACTTCAAAATATCCCCACCCCATGCTTAATAAAACTTGAAAAATAAACTTTACAAGAGAGCTTTTATATTTTTATAAAATAAATGGCTTGCTCAGGGCCACTGTGACAGGTTGTATAGATTCCAATTCTGGGAAAGTAAAGAAATAATGTAGCCAGGATTTTGGAGGATGAGATGAACCATATATTGGAAGTAGCTACCCGAAAACAAGTAGAAAGAGACAAAATAGAGGATGATTTATTATTACAAAAGTCATCCATGACTCCAGCCCTAATATCCCAGCACTCATTAAAAAAAAATATTATATTAATTTATTAGGGGTCTACCGATATGCCTTTTTGCCGATATTGCCGATACCGATATTACCGATATTTTTTTTGCCGATATGAGTATTTGTTAGGACAAAACCAGCGGTCATATTTGATGACGTCATTCTTAAATTTATCACTCCTAATTATTTATCTTTTATATTAGGGGACTACCGATATGCAGCAATTATATGCATTTTCGCCGATGTTAATATTTGTTAGGAAAAAAAACAGCGGTCTTATTTGATGACATCATTCTTAAACTTTTATCACTCCCAATTATTTATATTTTATATTAGGGGTCTACCGATAAGCATTTTTGCCGATATTACAGATATTTTTTTCCGATATGAGTGCTGTTATGAGTATTTGTTAGGACAAAAACAACAGCGGTCATATTTGATGACGTCATTCTTAAATTTATCACTCGTAATTATTTATATATTATAATTAAGGGGTCTACCGATATCCAGTTTTGCCGAAATTACCGATTTTTTTTTCTCCCGAAACGAAGTTTCCGATGTGTTTACAAGTTCCAGATCACGACCTACATGGGACTCATAACAAAACGAACCGTCCTTTATAAAAATGTACAAGCATATTAGGTACTCCTTTTGAAACTTCAACCTTGACTCATAATTATTAATTCTAACCAATAGTTTAATGGCTTTTGCACACGGCCACCTTTTATGAATGAAACAATGAGAACAAAGCAATAGTCATAGTAATAGAGTGAAAATGAGGCTGAAGGTTGAATGGTTGCCAGTGACAACAAGTCTTCACATGGTACATTTTGTTATTCCATACGAAACGAAATGTTTTAGACATCTGTGATTCTGCGTGCATCTTTGCTATTATAGCAATTACGTGAACATAATGTTTACATGTTATACATTTATTAGAGCAATTATGGTATACTTGGCATCGGCACTATTTACACAGTATTTCTGAGTATACGAAAATCGGCTGATACCTAAACAATATCAAAGCACATGGCACACTATCGTGGCTGCACATATTAATACTAGGACTCTTTTGATTATTTCAATACCGGTATCGGGGTCGATATATTAATTTGTCGAGATATTGTAAATCTAAATGATAGTTTTTTTTGTTTCCGTTTTTTTTGGTGGTCAAAATGTCACTTATTATGAAATATCGGTGACGTCAATATCGGGACCTTTACATGCTACCGATACCGATATTGCCGATATCCAGATATCGGTGCCGATATATCGGCCAGCCGATATATCGGTAGACCCCTATAATTTATTAAATATAATTACAATATTTTACAAGTTCAAATAAATGTCCCCAAAGGACCCCAGCCCCAGTGCTCGATGGCTGATGCACATGTACTTGTAGCACTGTGGGAGTTTTTACACCATTTTTGTGTCTCCAATAACATGGATGCAAAAGAAAATTGAAATAATGTCTAATAAACTGTTTGAAAACTAAGTTTGATAAAAATGTAATACTAACTTAAATTTAGACCAGAAATTAGGCAAATGATACAATGAAAATCTGAGTAGTATGTATTAGGCTGGATCAATATTGTAGACCTGAAAAATGCCTCTGACTTGGGTTAAAAATAGGGGGAAAGATAAACTAATAGTTTAAAGCAGCGGTTCCCAACCAGTGGGTCGCGACCCCAAGGGGGTTGCAAAGGGTTTTCTAGGGGTCGCACACTGTTGACTAAAATATAATCACTATTATGCAAATTTGCTCCATTTTGTAAAAACTTGATTAAAAATGACTTTTTAAAATTTCATGGGGGTCGTGGGTAACATGGCTTTTATAAAGTGGGGTCGCCACCCAAAAAAGGTTGGGAACCACTGGTTTCAAGGGTTACAACAAGAAGTAGAGGGTATGAAAATATGACTTTTTAAAATTCTTTCAAATTAATTGTTGGCCATTGCACATTTTTTACATCAAGATTGGCTGAGCACGTTTAGTCTGGAAATCTAATAAAATATGTATGATTTGTTTAGAATTTAAATCAAAACAATACTGGAAATTAGGTTCCCTCATCTAGCTGTGTTAACATTATTTTCAAATTTCAATATTTTAAAAAGCTAAGGTGTGTTTATAAAAAGAATAAAAATATTCACTTATTTTGCAAATGAATTAACATAATCAAGACATATTCAGTGGACTGCATTAAGCCTTTGGGTCTGATTTTATTATCCATTAACATTATAAGCCAATTACAAGGAATTAGCAGATTCTATCTAAACATTAATGAGATCGGGAGTGTAATTTACCTTAGTTATAAAAAGTTATATGTACCAATGCAATAAATAATTTTTAAATTCTCTTACTTTTGTTTCACCCATGTCTTTGGAATCAAAATCAAAATGCTTGCATAGGAGCCCAACAGTGAAGAGAGCCCTGAGAAGAGTTGGACGCCTTGTCTTCAGTGAAGGACAATCTTTATTTGCTTTGTTGTCATACATCAGTTTTGCAAGAACACCTGATTTTTTAAAAATAAATAAAAATGAAATTAATTTTGATCTATGTCCAATATACCCAGCATTGCCATAAATAAACCCCTTTTAAACTTCTTGGGGCTCGGGCAAAGAATTCATTTCTCTTCATAAAAGCTATATTGACAATTTGTAAAAATTTTGAAGTAAACATTGGCCAAGCTTGGTAGCTATTAAGTAAATGATTAGTCTATATAAGTGTATTAAAATAATTTCCAAGTTTGATAATTTAAAAGATGAAAACTGCCCTTTTAAAAAAACAATTTTAATGGGATAAATGTTTTATTATCACTCAACTATTCATTCATATATGCACAATTTGAAAGCTAACTAATATAAGGTGCCCTTTCTAAATAAAATGAAAATTTGTTATTATTGTATTTTGCAGTAAAAATTATTATTTGGATGAGTCATTTGTCACAGATTTCTGTGAATTAAGGGATGGTGTTTTATTAAAAGTATGTAATCCAATAAGTGAATGGGATTCATCATGAGACAATTTTATTTTTGTAGGGAATAATCTTAACATTTAACTTTTTAAAATTTGTAACATTCTGTTTTAAATTTTGATAACTAAATGTCTGTAGAATTCTAGTTTTTACAGATTTTAAACATTAATCAGATTACTTCATATATCAAATGAATACTATTTTTAAACATCATTTGCATACTATGTAGGAATTTTTTTTATTTTATGCACAAATTAATGCAAATTTTCAAAAGAAATATTCTGCTTCTTAATAAATATGGAGAGAAAAAATGATTTACCATAAAACTTTTTGAAACAGTCTTTGACTAACTCATAGTTGTGGCTTACATCATTAACAACTGCTCCTAAACAACTCACACAACTTTGAACTACCTGTAATAGTGTATTAAGATGTTAAAAGAATTGGTCATTTGTTAGTTAATAATATTAAAAATAAACAGTAATAACATTATTCATATTACCTACACAAATCTTGTATGTAGACATATTAATTTTATTATATAATACATAAACCCAATTTGAAATAGTATGATGAACAACCAAGTTAGAATTGTGTGGCAACTTTTGACAGGGCATACCATATTACAGCTTATTGGATATGGATTAAAGAGGTGTTTAGTTATTGGTATGACCATAAAGAACTGTTAAGAACTTTTGTACATGTTGATTTGAGCATACCATCATGCCATGTTTCAAAATTAATTTGACTAAATCCTCCTCAACTTGAGCCAAAAAAGATTCAGAAGGATGATCCATTAATGGTATCACAAGCTCAAGGATTCGTGCAACATAGTGAAGAACCATGACATCTCCCTGAGTCTGAGGAAATACAAAGAAAAAACATTAACTTGACTTTAAATTTGACCTATTTAAATTTTCAATAAATTCTAAATTTTAAAAGAAATATTTTTTATCAAAGATTACTTGGATTCAGTTTCTAAAGTTTGATGTTATTTGCATTTAGATTAACTGTGTAAGTAATCGCAGGATAAAAGAAAATTTCATTTTAAATATCTAAAGATGCCTTTTTTAATGACTGATTTTTATATTAACTCCATTGAGATCACACTCATCGGTCTGCCAACCAGCCAAGAAAAAAAACCGGTAGAGGGATCCGCATGCGGGGTCGAGGCAACCGGGGGTTTTAATGGAAGTGTAGGAAAAAACTAGGGGGTGGCCGGATATGGTTTTTTACTATTTGCCGGATCCAAATACTTAAGCCTTAATATTTGCCAGATCCGGATATCTCCACATTTAAGTGTAAGAGCTAAGGGGTATACTTTACTACTTTCTATTTAGTATTTAATACTACAGTAAAAGTCCGATAATCCGGCATCCAACAGTCCGGAATGCCCGATAGTCCGGCATCGCTCCGGAAAATTGTAAAAAACGTTGTTTTCTCCAAAAGTGTGTCTTTAAAGCAAATAAAAACGATTGAGAGCTATTCGGAAGTTTTCGGGGTAGTTCGGGGAAGCGCTCGGTATTGTTCGGAAACAATTAGCGGCCGGCTAGTCTCTGCTGTCACAACAAATACAGGTGCAGTGCAGCACAGATAATCGCGAAGCGTCTCGCCATATTTTTTTGCGTTATTGTTTTGTGTCCTTTCACATCGCAGTAAACTGTGTCTCAGTACTCTCTACTGTAATACAGTACATCTGCAGTGACGTACGTAACTTTTGAAACTGTTTATAAACAAAGTGAGTTTCGTTCTAACTGTACAGTGACCATGTTTTCAAAACCTAAGCCTTCGAGTTCAAAGGAGAGAAACGAAAACACATAACACTGACTCTCAATCAGAAATAAACTTTGTTGTATTTGCATACTGTATTTGTAGTTTAATTATTAACCTAATTGTTCTTATAATTACGATTTATGTATGTATGTAGTTAAAAAAAATAATGTATATTTGTTTTACGGCAAAGCCTACACTAAAAAGAAGGGGCACTGCCCGATAGACCGGAATTTCCGATAGTCCGGCACCGAGCCGATCCCGAACATGCCGGATTATCGGAATGTTACTGTATTTATTAAAATATTTTATTATCCAATAATGACATTCTGTGACACTGTCAACATCAACGATGAATATTTTACAATGAATTGAATGAACAAACTTGAACGAAGTTCAACGAACTGTGTAGTGTGTACCAAGCGAACATTGCTGTACTGAGTGCGTAGTGTGGTGTACAAGAAGTCGTGATCTAGAGCCATAATAAAAACTGTTCTTTTATTCAAACGATTTAAGTTTAATATTTTGTTAGTTAACTTATCATATATACTCGTTCTAAAGCCGACTTTTTTTTGGACAAAATTGGGGGAAAATGTTAGGGGGGTCGGCTTACGAGCGGGTCATAGGTGATTTCTGCATGTACATTGAATATCGGTGTTGTTATTGTAGATCATCAAATTCCTTGACTACATTCTACAAGACTCGACTGCTCTACCAGAAGCTATAAAATATTATTAAACATCTGCACTTACCTCATTCATTAATTTTATTATTTTTTTGGGAATGTTTTAATACATTGTTTTACAAATTTGTTTTCAACAACGAATTTTAATGTATGAGCTTTTGCCACTGTTTACCAAAGAAACAAAAAAAATACCAGTAACTCTAGGGGTCAGCTTACAAGTGTGTTACACACTTTTCATACTGGTATGGTATGGCAACCGTCCGTCCTCATGGGACGATGGCATGTACTCCTACTCCTATGCCCCCCCTGCCCTTTCCCTATTCACTCAAAGCTATGAGGGATGCTTCCGGGACATGAATGCCCTCACGCACTTTTGCCCGCCAGGAGGTGCGTTCCTCGGCAATGGTCTCCCACCTTTTAGGGTCTATCTGTGCCAATGACATGTCTTTCTTGCAGACGTCCTTGAAGCGCAAGCAAGGGCGACCTCTTTTTCTCATACCGGTTGCCAGGTCACCGTATAGCAAGGCTCTAGGAATGCGCTCCGAGCTCATCCTGCGGACATGACCTAACCACCGCAGGCGCCTCTCACTCAGAATTGAGTGCATACTCAGCATATGGCTTCTTCTGAGTACCTCGACATTGGTAATCTTGTCCTGCCACTTGATGCGTAGAATCCTACGCAAGCATCGTAAGTGGAAGCTGTTGAGCTGCTTTGTTTGCTTGGCGTAGGTCGTCCAGCACTCACTGCCATACTTTTCATACTATTCCCTTCCAAAAGGGGGGTGGGTCGGCTTATGAACGAACGGGCTATAGAACGATTATATATACGGTAGTTTGTTATCTTATGTAGTGAAGTAATAACTATACTTGTAACAATTTAACTTAATATTTTTTTCTCGTATTGAAATTGTTTTACTATATTTTGCATGGATTTGAATGATTTCATAATCAACGCTGGTTAATTTGTTTATTTTGTTATATATTAATAATTTAATGCATAAATTAATTTGTTACTTAACTTATTTTGTATAATTTTAAATATTCACAATAGGCTAGTTTAAAAATTATAAGGCTGAATTAGATATAACATGTGAGACAAGCAAAATTTAATTTTTTAGTTCGCAAATAAAATCACAATTGGTATCCGGATCTGCCATAAGTATTTGGAAAATCCTGATAGTGGTGGAAATCCCGACATCCGGCCACCCCCTAGAAAAAACCAAGGATATGGCATCATTTAAATACATCACTTAGTGGCATACTTGACTTATTATTAAATTTTAATTTATTTTTGTCACTTTTATTTAGAAGAGGTGAAAAATGTTAATGATCCAAAAATCTGAATTTTAAAAGACATTGGAAGCTCAGAATCAGAGGTAAAAAATCCTTGGAATTCAGACTAAATCGAAAATGTTGGCAGGCCCGCACTAACAAATTTAACTGGCATGCGGTCTTTTTGATGCAAACCCACAAAGAAATAAATTCCATAATCATGAAAGTAAAGTAATATTTTTCATCATTGATTTACTAAACTTTTTACTAACTATATGAAGCCAAGTAAAAATAAATTATTATAACAAGTAAAACTTACATTGCACTTAATGTCAAGGTAAGGCTGCAATGTAGTTGCATGTTCCACCATAAGATCTGGCTTGATTTTACTGAACAGGTGTAGTGTTGATAAACAGCCAACAAGTCGACTACTTACCATTCTACCCTCGGATTTTGCTAGATAAAAATAGAATCCATAAAGATATTTTTGTGTAAAGCATCTTATATTGATTAAATAAATTATAAAGGGAAATTTTTTTATAAGAATTGCTGAAATTTCATTCGATAAAATAACTAGTTTTTTTGGTTCGTTGTTATATTTCAAAAATGAATTTATATTGTGTAAAAGTTAAATAAAGAATTTCAAATTTTTTTTTAGAAATATGATTAGAAACATTATTATAGAAATTCATACATCATCAGAATAATAGTTTCTGTAGCATTTCAATGTGCTCATAGGGATATACCTTATTTGATTCTTTAAATCTTTTTATATATAGTTGCCATTGTCAGACAATTAATAGATACAAAATTATTCTTGATTCACACATTACAAAATACTGCCTAGCATGTTAGAAAGATAGCAAATATAATTTAAAGTTTTCAAATAACTCACCAACACTTTTCTCCTCTATTCTCAAGACATTTTCGACAAGGCAATCAACAATCTGTTTACATGCTGTTATAGCTGCTTTATTGTAATTGCCATCATCATCTTTCTTTAACAACTGGAATTTTGAAAGATTGAATGTCAATCAAAACCATAGTTTCAATACAAGTCAGTTATAATCCTTTCAGATTTTGAATTTTAAAAATATGAAAGCTTAACTAACAATTTCAGTTTATTATTTGTGCATATAAGCCTTTCAGTCCATTTAAAGGTTGAAACAGGTTTTATATACTTTTCATTATAGTAGGAAATAATTATATATTTTTTAACCTATTCAATATGTCCAAATTTTTTTAAAGGTACGCAGTAAATTTTAGGTAAAAAAATCCATTCCACCTGATTTGAAACTGAAAAACTCTGCTTTGCTTTTTATCAAAACTATGTCATGCTGCATACCAAAATTTTGGTCATTGAAAAAGGAATATGTTTCTACCATTAAAAAGTGAGACAAAACTACCCCAACAACTTTAGGGATATTATTGCATGTTTATGTAAAATATAAGAATAAAATTATTTTTTTTTGCTTTACTCACCAGCTCATAAATCAGGTAAAAATAATCCAATCAAGTTCATATTTCTAACAAATAAGTCTTATTATATATCTAAAACAACAGGAAAGTTTTGATCAGCTGTTTTTTGTTTACAATTTTTTTTTACTGAAAAAAAAACAACAACAGAATACACTAAACATGGTCTAATCCTTCCAAATTTTCCCACAACGGAAGTTGAAACTCTTCTGAATGAATGTTTTATAAGCTATTAATAAAATAGTTGAATGGAAAAGTCGGATTACTAATAAAATGAAACAAACCATTGGTGAAGCAGAGAGTGGCTTAAGGTACACGGCCGAAACCGCGGTGACGCACACTGCGGCGAAACATATTAAATGGGTTAAAGAGAGGAATAAGATTCTTGTTAAATTGTTTTACTCAAATATAGATGTCAAAGTGCAGTGTGGGCAGGTGGTTTATTAAATGTGAACCAGCTGCAAGGAAACAGTGACACCTTTACAAAATTTTCTAATAATTAATAGACAAATTAGAATGACCTACCATCTAAGGTTCATGTGCTTTCAACATAAAAACTTTGAGAAGTTGATCAGTGTACACAAAAGATTTAAGAGGCCTATTTAACAATAGAATTCAATGCTTTGTCAATCTATATGATTTTCAACACTTTCTAGCAAGTATCTTATTTTTTTAGCACTTATTTTGATAGTGCCCAAAAATTTCAGCTACAAAAATGAAATGAAGACCAAGGAGCTGAAATGATAATTAACATCACCTTATCTATATATAGATATATAATTGGCCAGTAAATAGGACAAGCACAAGACGTGTGCAAATAAGCATGATGAATGACCCTCGCTAGGGTCGACCTATCACAGTTTATGGTTGGCAAGCAAAGGTGGTGTAGGGTTGGGGGGGCTGCAGATAACAACAACAGCAGTGCCCATGTCTTGAGACCAACAATGCGTCGGCGGCCACCCCCACATTCACTTGCGTTGTTTTCATTTCTTCGTGCTGCTGTTTGTGTCCATTCTTTGCACTATCTATGAGTAAGTTTGCGGTGTATGCTACGCCGCAGGCCGTATCTAGTTTTAGTTAATTCATATATAACAGTGGAGTAGGTTTTTGGCCTTATCAAGATTGACAGATACCAAAGGTAACTAATGTGCAACTTACATTTTCTAATAATTGCTCAAAAAATTCATAGCTTGTGTCTTTTGCAGCGGCAACCTGTTAAATTTAAGTGACAATGTCAAAAGTAAAGATAATTTTCTAAAGTTTCTTATTCACCAAAAAAAAATTTAAGTAAGGAAATAATTAAGAGCATTTAACTAGTCTTATTAATTTGATAGGTTTGTAGGAGCATTTTCCTTATCTTTGGTCTTTAATAAAAGTATATTTAAGATAATTTTAAAGTAAGATGGCATCTCACTAAAAAAATGCAATACCATTATAAAGACATAATGTGGATAGCAGCATAGGAATATCAACAATAATCATTTTACACACCACATCTGTAATGTTCACAACTTTCTGAACAAGCTTTTCTGTGTCTTTTTCCCGGGATCCTAATGGTGTAAACCACATAGTTTGAAAGACTTCATTAACTAGTTTCTGCAAGAAGACAACCAATAAACTCAAAAGTCAGATTTATTGAAAATTTAAATTTTCATTGATTAAAATATTAAATAATGTTTTCATTCTTTTTACTTTATATGTCGTGCTACATAAATCTTTCATGATTTATAAAGATAATTTTTATCGATAAAAGAACTGTCAGCAGAAAAAAAATAAAGATTGGGTAGATAAATAAGATTGGTTTCAGGCCTTTTCCAATTTTTGAAAAGGCAATGTTATTTTTACCCTAACATTACATATGAATTTTTCCCTACTGAGTCAATAAAGCCCTTGGTACATCCAGGTTTTCCTAAGGCTCCATATACCAAATTATATTAAGTGCACTATAAAACGACAATTTTTTTTTATAGTTTCCCTCTTACTGTAACGTAAAAGCAATCCATTTATTAAACTCAAAAATGTAAAGCTTTAATAAATTTATTACTTAATCACACCAACATTAGCTATCATAAATAACATAATCATTTTGTAATCCTAATAATAAATTTGGTATAAAAATTAGCAGTAAATGCTATGTCAAAGTACAATGTAATATGTTTATCTTTTTCAAAATTTTCTTTATGTAATACGAATTAACAAAAAGAACTATTTAAAAAAGAAATGGTTTAATGTTTAAAAGGAACGGTGGTTAAACAACTAAATGTCCTGATATCCTACCAAAGGTGGCTGGTTACATTACTGGCTATATGTGCAGATACAATAGCATTCATTGGTCAAAAGCAAGTGGTTCGAGTAGGCTGTGTTACACAGGAAAGTATATACTGTTTGTATGTATTATGTACGCAACAAATGAAAAATTATTTTAAAAATCCTAATAAATACATAAGGGCACCTACATCCAATAGAATGTTATACTTCTAAAGATCAAGATATGAGAAGCCTTACTTCAAATAGGTTTTTCAAAACAATGAATTAAACAAAACTAAATTAATCAACTATTTATTGGTTCACACTAGGAACATTACATTTATTATTTTATGTGAGGAAACTGTGGCACCCTGGCGGTAACAGCACTTAGTTTTTGAGCCTCTCCCCTAAATACTTAACTGTAACACATTCTTTCCAAAATTTTATATTCTTTAAATAAGAATTACCTTAATGCCTTCCTCATCATTTACTCGTCGTATCATCTTTACACACATTTCTGGGATTTTAGGAAAATCACTATGTTCAACACAAATATCTTTGAAGATGCGTATAACTCTTTTTCTAACACTAATGCCAGTGTCCTGAAAAATAAAAGGTCAAGATATGTCATTACTTTTCTATTTAGGAGTTTTTAGATTCTATGCAATAAGTATAAAAAAAAATTTTAAACCAAAAAAATGACCAATACTAAAATCAATTATTCTACCCTGGAACTGTCATAACAGCTGATAATCTGCCTTTATACTCATGTGACATTTTAAAAAATGCCATTGAAAATAATTATTAAATCTATTGAAATGGGATTTTTTTCAATTATGACAGACATGAACATTTTAATATGGCTCATTGCTGTAGAAAAATGTTCTTAGTTAATAATAATCTAAACTGAAACAGTTTTTTTCTAATAATTTTTTTAATGAATGTCTTAAATTCTGACTGCTAAATGTAACAGTCCAAAGTAAAAGGACAGAGGAAATCCAACAAACCAACAATTTTTAAAAAAATCAGAAACAAAAAAAAAGTTCTACATTAATCTAGTTTGCTGTTAAAAGTTATTTTAAAAATATAATTGCGGCATCAAATGAATTAAATAACTGGCAAAAAAACAACAAAAAAACTGTAAAAACCAAAGTTTTTGACTATAAATCCTTTATATATGAGACATAACTAAAAGTATGTTCAATTTAATACGCGCCGCACCACAGACTAGCATAAACATTTACATACTACATAGAGATAATTGAAAAAATTCATTCACTTAACTACAGTACAATTGATCGCTCTGAAATTTTTTGTAGATCATTTTTTATAGTCGCCACGAGTCTGCTTACAAAATTTCAGCTTGATAAGATACCGGGAAGTGGGTTAAAAATCAATCCAAAGTTTTTGCGACAAGCAAGCAGACGCTACGAGTTTATATAAAGGATTAAAAAATATAACTAGATTAACTTAAAATTGTTTTTTTAAAAGAATCTAAGTCAAATTACTTCAAAACTTTCTTCTAATCATATTTTCACCTTATTTTTTCTGCATTTCATAAAAAAGTTTACATGTATTTCACAATAAGATTACTATTACCAAAATTCTGTCTGAAAGCATGTCATAATAGTTTGGAATGAGGTCGGGTTGAATGAGGATAAATTTTCCAACTAATTCAATTGCTGCTTCTCTCACAGATGTAGATTGATCCAAGAACCTGCCATGAACACCTCGCTGCATGTCCGTCTGAAATAAAAGCAAACTACTGTTAAGTCAACTTAGAATGTAACTGTATTGAAAACAAGACGTTATTAATCTTTTTCATTTTTCTTTCTTTAGAGCAAGGGAAATTTTGAATAAAACATATTTTTAACAAAAATCAAATGAAGAAAGATGAAAAAGATATGTTAATAATTTAAAACTTAAAGCTGTTATATAATATTATAATAAATAAAGGTTCAAAATAGTACATTTTTAAAACTTACCCGAGCTAGTATTCCTGGATCAGCTTCAACTACTGCTGTAAGGCATTTCATGGCTTTGGTTCTCACAGCAACTGCTGTCTCACTCAAAACTTTAAGAATCTGTAAAATGATTAGTAATAAAGATCTTTTTTTTACAAGAAATTTGAGAATCAGGATAGACTGACTAGGGCTGTCAATATTGTTGAAAAACGCTGCCCGAGTACCCATCCAAAATTTGAACTGGACCAGGTTACCTGTTCGAAATGCCTCAAAATTTTTGGATTCATGCCAGCTATTAGCATTTTACTTCTTTGTTTATTATGGCTATGGAAATGCAAATTTAGATGTAATGAGTTAGCGATGTGAAAATGATGACATTGAAATACTACTAAGTACAGTGGTGTAAAAACAAAGAGCAGAGGGGTGCTAAAGTAAATTTAATTTAATTTAACTTTAATTTTTAGAAGGGGCTCCGCTAACAAAATCTTATAAAGATAAAGGGCAGTAATCGCATGATGACATGGCAGGTTATTTCTAGTTCATAGCTGACAACTGTTGTAATTAACTAAACTTTCCGGGACCTTCACCTACTGAATGGACCCATCCCCCAGCATTTAATTTTGTTATAGTGAAAATCATTCAACGATTGAAATTTTTTTTTAAACCCAAGAATATAGTAGGTGTTTTTTTAAAAGTATGGTGGGGATAGGAGTGGAGACATGTTGAATTAGATAAACAACATTGGCTTGTCTCAATCGGTAACACAGATGTGCGGCGTATTTTCAAAGGCAACGCCAAGGTCATTTCTAGCCCTTCGTGTTATCGACGTTGTGTTCTATTTTCCTTACTTGAACAATTCAAAGAACCAAAATCTTTTTATTTTAAATGATTGTTTTTTCTTGTTCCAGGAAATAAATTGTATCAAAATACATTGTAGTTTGTCGGGACCGTCTTTTACTTCCGTTTGGTTTGACAGTTATTTCTTTTTAAGCATTTTCATGTTAAATGTATTTCACAGTATATATTTCAAACGAAAAGTTTTAATTTGATAAATTATTCGCAAGCTGAAATGTGAACCCAGAAGAGCCGCTGTTCGCCCACTGTTGGCATGGGCATAGCAGTAACATTTTCACGGGTACCGGGGCGCAATTTTAAAACCCGAGTAATTGCTCGGCAACGGGTACCCGGGTTCCCGTTGACAGGCCTAGTTGACACAGCTCTAATTTTCACTAGAGTTCTATCTTTTCTTATTCAGTGTATATAAAAGTTAACCAAAAGAAAGAGTCTGTGCCAAACTTATTTTAATTAGTTATAGTAGGTAGGTATACTGCAAATTTTATAAAGTCTAAAGATATCTGTTACAACAAGTAAATAAATTTTTATTTACCTGAGTTAGATAAATGTCAAAGCTTTGAGCGAATGGACGTTTTGATGACAGATACCTTGCCACCAAACATGCACTGTCATAATCAAGTTTGGCACCAGCATGCCTGAAACACACACAAGAATCCAATTTTTTTTAAAAATGTAATTGTTAAGGTTTTGAGACTTGAAAGTCTAGAATACATAAATTTGATGAAAAAATAAAAATAAACACTGCTAATTACAACATAGATACACAACTCTTTTATTTTACTAAAATATTTATATATATTATAGGTTTTTAAAATTTATCCATAAAGTTGCTTTCATACACATGCTGAAAAGGCAAAATTGAATAGCATTTATGTATTATTAGTTTTGAACGAAACTTTTTGAATATGATTTCTTTATTCATTGAGAACCATCTTTCCACATGCCATAAAATAGAAGTTTCTGAACAATAATATATAGCTAAATAAATATGAATGAGCAAAATAATTCCTGAGATCTTCCACTCAAATAAAATTTTACTTTATATCGTATTATATGAATCCCCCTGCTACCAAATACCTATCTTTTCACATTCGCCAACTAAGCAGGTGTATATCTATGCATTAAAAAGTAATGTAAGCGGTGTCCCTTTAATCAGACTTTGCCATAGTTTTTGCATTGGAATTTGAACAGTTCAGTTTAAATACATTGATTTTATTTTAAATCTTTGAATTGATATATGTAATTAATAACTTTATGTCACATCCACGATGACATGTAATGACTTTTCTTCCATCAAGGATTAAGTTATTTACAACTATTTTTTATTTTTCTGGTATTTATTTATTTTTTTTAAAAAGAAAAGAATAAATAATACATACTTCAAATTTGTAAGTGGTTTGTTGTAACAAGAGATTTGAGAGCTGAGGAATGCTTTGCGTTTTTCTGCGTTTTGCATAACTTCTGTTGAAGTCTCCTCTTTTGTTTCATTAAAATCTTCATCCTGCTCTTCACCTGAGGTGTTGAGCTGCGCTTTAAGAGTTTTTTCTGCCTCTACTGTTGTATCTCTAAACCACTGAGCAATATAAAACTCACGCGCAAACTGAAAAAGAAATGTTTGGATTGATTCTCATTCAAAACATTTGTGCAAGGCATTAGAAATGTAACAAGCTATTAATAAAAAACACTAGTGTATTACTTACAAACAATGCAGATTCACTTTGTGCATTATAGGCAAGGTACTCTAACATGGCTTGCTGTAGTCGTTCTGTTACATCTGTAACACCTTTTTGCTGTAGAATCACATGGATATATATGTTAAAGCAATTTTTAGATTAAGCTTTAATAAAAAGAAGTAAGCACAAACATATGTAACCAGATATTAAAAACATGATATTACTTCCAGACCTTAAATTTTAAAATGAATCTATAATGATTTTCTAGAAAATATATCTTAACATAAAATTTAAAAATAAGCAACCAAACAATGGTGATTTTAAAACAAACCTCATTCTTTTTACTTTTTGTCGTTCCTGCATCATCTTCATCCCTCTCACTAACCTGGTGAAATAGATAAACAACATTTTACTATATGACATCTAATTTCAAAATATAAGTTTAAATTAAAAATATAAGTTTTATAATAAATTAAATTTTCACTTATCTTATTTTTTAAGCATTTACTAGTCATAAAATTTTAATAAATGAGAAAAATGTGGATACAATTTCATAGCAATAAAAAATTATTTATTTACGAATAACCTGTAATTAGTGTTAGACCAAACATTTACTACACATGACATCCTTCAATGTCCAACAGCCCTTTCACATTGTTTTATCAAGTACCCACCTAAACATTTTTTTCCCCCCTTTACATTTCTAATTATTGAACTTCAATTTAATAGCCAATGACAAAATAATAATTGTATATCTGAAATTATGCTTAACTATTTTTAATTTCATAACTTTAACGTAAAGTCTCAGTTTGTGAAACAATGTTTTGATGGATAAGACGGCTTTAAACAACATATCAAAGGGTACCTTGCACACTATATCTGCAATAACGTCTTGATTTAATTGACTAGTAACAGCATCTCTTCTTAATCTAGCTGCCACAATGCCCAAATATTCCAACGATGCAACACGAAGTGACATATCGGTAGATTTGCTGCTAAATTGTTGCACCTGAAAATGGTATTTTAAAAAAATTATTAACTACAACTGAATGCACACTAATTTAATATTAGGAACAAAAACTATGAGAAAAATGTATTGGATGAATTATTTAGAAATTCTTTTAAACATAAATAATGTACATTTATTATAGACTATTAAAACTACCATATTATCCCGATAACTGTAGAAAGAATATTTTATCTTATTCACATTATTCAGAAAATTTGCTTTTTAATCAATTTATATTTAATTACTAACCAGAATTCTCCCAAGAAGACTTAACAGTAGTTCAGAAGCTGGCCACTCTGGTTTGTTCACTGTTGTTAATAAATCTTGAACAAAATTTTCAAACAAGGGTCTATAATCCTCTTCTCCCTTTGTTGTGCACCTTAAAAATACAATAAGTTGTTTACCAAATTTGTAACTATATTTTAATTTTTGACAACTTTAAGTGTAGTATATCCCCAATAATGAATATAAATATATATAATAAAACAATATATTGTTACTTGTTTTCATTTCTACTTCATTTCAGGTCAGTGTGTTCCAAGTAATACAGTCGAAACCGGTTAAGTCGACGGCGTTGGGGTATGAAAAATGACATTGAGATAACCGATGATCGAGTTAAAACGAAAAGCAATATGGCTGCAAAATATTAACATGCGCTTGAAATTTCTTTATATACGTGTTGTGCGTTAATTAGTGATGGGACGATTAATCAGAATCGTATCGGAATATACGAAATATCCATATAATGTTAAATTATGTGATATATTATATTATGCGATATGGAACGTCCTTGCGAGTATGATTTATGTAAATGAATTAGTGACTCTGCTCTGACTGAGGCTCTAACTCTAGTTCTAGTTCATTTGCTCGTTCGTCCTTGAACTTTATTATTGCATGCTACTTACTACTAATACTAATGATGTAATTATAATTAAAGTCATAATCTTAGTGTAAGTTTATTACTAATAAATACCAAGGCATTTATTTGTATAAGGACCAAGGAAAACAATCAATATTTAAATAAATATATTTGTTTATAATTGACTACTATTACGCTAGGACTAGTGTATACCGTAGTTACGACCATCGAACGACCGCTTACACTCATCTTTAAAAATGTTTAGGCTTATTTATTTAAGTTTTAAGTCGTCGGAATTTAAATAATTTATTCAGCTGCAACTTCAATAAGCCCGTAATAGCTTTTTACCCCGGAGTTTGTTTTTTGTTGTGTTGAGCGACGGTGACTTCAAATCGCTTTCTCCCTATTCCGGTATCTAAATAATATACACGTCATCACTATTAGTCTACTTCGCCTCCGGCTAAGGAATGCTTTTTAAAAAATTTTTTTTATTTGCTTAGTTGTCGAGGCACTGTACGAGAGCTTGATGTGAACCACGGTCAAAGGTCACGGCTATTACTACAGTCGGACCGCTCTAAGTGAACTCAAAGGGACGAGACGACAAGTTACGGAGTTTTCTAGTTAGGGATAATGAGGGTGGTGGGGGGGAAGGCTTGACAGGTCTTTGATGTTTATATAAAAGGAAGCCTCTTGCTTTGACATACCAATACAAGACCGCGAGAAGAGACACCTTCCCTCCCCTCCCCCACTGTTATACATCTACAGTGGGTTGGGGGAAGGAACATTTTTCTTTTTAAATTGAGTCAGAGCATGCCTTGGTAAATGGCCAGTGTAGCTCAACCCCACCCTATTGGGTGGGTGATCGTGTGAGCGGCGAAATTCAATAATTCTGGCAAGTTGACGAGTGAAACATAATATGGTATTTAAATAAATTCCATCTTATTATCACTGTTTACTCCGTTTTATCAGGACTTAGTCGGTATATTAGCTTATTACCCGGAGTTAATTTTTTGTTGTGTTACGGCAGAATACCAGACCCAACAAGCGAGCGAACGTGACAGCAAAATCAAAGCGTTTTCTTAATAATAATAATATTCTGGTCTATAAATATAAAAATACACGTCATCACTGTTTGTGGAGTTGGCTAGTGACCGATTTTTAAAAAAAAATGTATTCGCTTAGTTACCGAAGCATAGTACTTATTAGTACCAGAGTAACCGCGCTGAGCAAGCGGGCTGTGACGTCACCAGCAGACCCTGGTGAGGCAGAAAATTGATACCTTCCCTTGGTTATAAAAAAATCATAGCTAACATTTTCAAAAGCTGGCGATTGGTCATGGGGATCGAGATAACCAACGTTAAGTGGCAAATTTGACCCTTATTTGTGCTTGTGTTATGAGGTTTCGGCGACTTAAAAAAATCGAATTAAACGACGAGAAAATGCTAAGACAAAGAGAGAAGTTGGCGGTTCCAATAAAACACGTCGACATAATGGGGTGGGCGAGTTAACCGAGCTCGAGTTAAGTGGGTTCGACTGTAAATGCTTATTGGCATTGATAAAAAACAACTTAAATTTAATAGTGCCTGCAATTGTTCAACAACTATAGATTGGACATATGCTTTGTTTAAATAGTGACAACAGTTCTCCATTTTGAAAAAAAAATTCTCTTTACATAATATGCAATACATCTTAACATGTTACAGACTATTCTTCTTCTAAAGATCATTAGAAGAAAAAAAAAGTAATAAATTTTAGCCGGCAGCACAGATAGAAAAAAAATGTAAATGTATCAATAATTCACGTTTTGCTCCTAGCTAGTGTTTTATTAATAAAACTAGTGTATTACCCGTCAAAAATGACGGGAGTTTTCAAAATGGATATATTTCAGTTTTTGTAATTGTCCCTTTTGCCTGAAAGCCGCATAGTAAATAATCAGAAAATGTAGAGATCAGGGAGAGAAAAATTAAATCTCTTTGCCATATTGAACAATTTTATGCGGATGTTTGAAAAAAAGTGGGGGTTTTTTTTTGCAATATATTTTTCAAGGTTATTTTTTTTATCGGTGGGCTTTCTAAAATCTAGCGTTACGAACGGACATAGCAGAGTATATATTTTGATTATATATACGAATATATGTGTTATGAGAAAACCTCCAAGCTTAGGCTTCGAGTTATATAAGTGTGCATTAATAATAATGATATAATCATTATAATAGTAAATGCATAGTGAATTACACACAGCATAAAGTGATACTGCGGGCAAAGAAGTTTGACGTATTAACAAATATTGCCGAGTCAGCCGGACGTTAACTTGCGGCATTGAATAGTGCGCACCAATTATGAGTGCACCAATAATACAGCACAGTGCGTTAAAAATAAATTATGTGACTGTAATGTGATCCACATCACGCATATTTGTGATTTGAAGCCGTTTAAGCTTCATCGATGATTATGACTTGTCAGTTTATTCGCCCATTTGTCCAATCATTATTACCACAACATTATCAAAACATGTAAAAAATAAACTGTAATTTTACACATGTTAATAATTATTTATTTTGCATGAAACGTAGTAAGCAAAGTTTGTCACAGGATAACAGAAAAGATTAACTTATCAACTGTTAATCATATTTAAAATTTAATATACACGTGTTAGTAATTCACATAAACGTTTTTATTGTTGTCAAGTCAGCACCTTTTCAAGATCTATTATGACTTCTCAGTTTATGCGCCCATTGGTCCATACATTATTACCTTTACATTATCAAAAACATGTAAATAAAAAATTGTAGCTATTTACAAATATGAATAAAAACGAACTATTTATTTTGCAGGAAACCTTGAAGTAAAGTTAAGCACTGGATAAAAGAAAATATTAAAGTATCAACTATAATATACACGTTTTAGGAATTCTAATAAACGTTTTCATTATTGTCAAGTCAGCACCCCTTCCAGTTTTATATTAAAAGCAAAGATATTTTATTCAAAATTAGTCTAAGACGCATTAAAATATTGCATGTAAATAATTTAAAAAAAACTATTGTGGGGAGGAGTCCGATTTTTAAATATGTTATTTTTTCAAACATACAAATATGCAATCTCAAAGTGTATAAAAGAAAAACAAACGCTAAACTGAAGCATAAGTTGACAAATTTCATTTTCAGTAATAAATAATGGCTTTGTAGTTCAAAACGCATCGAAACTTGACAACCGAACGACAACCAATTGTAAATTTCATAAACCGAAAAACGAATGTTATATATTGATATAGAATATTAAATTTATAATTACGTACGTAATATTGACATGGACACATACACAAAAACGGACATTTAATACAAAAAAAAATAAAAAAATAAAAAAATTAATCACATCAAATAAAACATTGCTCTTTTACTTCGTTCCCTTCACACATTAATAAAAGCTCAAATAATGACGTCACGTCTCAATATTTTATGGTGAGCAACACATTTTGTTATATCTCGAAAGCAACTTTTTATTTTTTTTTATCTGGGAGTTACCTCGCATAGCGTAGGACTGACTGACAGACTCTACTGACTTGCGTGACAATTGCAAATTATATAGTTTAATTTATTAAAAAACAACAGAATACCAATTTATATAAAATAATATAAGGATATAAAAACTTACTTCTTTAAAAACACAGATAAAAAGTTATATCCTGTTCTCATTGCTGTTTCATATGATGTCACAATTAAAACATCATTATCACTTTTTGAAATTGCACCCTGAAATTCAAAATATGGCATTAACTTGCTTTTTTTCTGAGGGGGTAGAGGAATAGACACTTAGGGGGAGAATTTAGCTTTAAATTGACATTTATAATGAGGACAAATACATTTCTTTAAATTTAATACCTCTTCTGGGATTTTATTTTTTTTATTCTTTTCTTGATCACCATCGTCTTCTTCTGAGTTTGTTTCAGGCAACCTAACTACACACTGAATAAGTTGCAACGCTAAAGCAGTAACCATCTGTATTGATTCATCAGAGTTTAGCCTTAACAGAAAATAAATTTGAAAACAATGACTCATTGCAGATGAAAATAACAGGAGAAACATCTCTTGGAAATATAGAAAATAAAATGTTTTTTCTCTTTGCTTTTAACATGTAATTTAATCTGTTGGATGAGAGTTCAAAATAAAGGATAAAGGACAAATGAAAATTAAGAGTTTTAAAGGTGGCAATCATTTTATTACTTTTTTATACATATGAATCAAAAATTCAAATTTGCGCATCGTGCATCATATATTCTTAAATACATGACAGATTTAATTTAAGTATACAACAGAAGATTTAACCTCAAAAATAACTTACATAAAATCAAAGTGGGGCATTACCTGTAGTTTCTTAGATTTCTTTTGCTAGATGGAAGTCTAGCTAAACTTGCAAAGATATCTTCCAAAATGAGCTGCCTATGCTTTGAGTACCGAGAAAAAACCTGATAGATAATAAAAATGAGTCTTTTAAATAACTTAAATAAAAGTCTAAAAAACTAACAACATATGAAGTTTCCTTCTAGAAATATTTCTATATAGAGAAGATATATACACAAACAAACTTAGTGGAACCCAGTGATCTTGACCTCAATTAAAACATCAACCCTATCATGTCAACATTTGTTAAGGGAACAGCCAAATTCTTCTTTTGTCTTAGCCTTTTCTTACTGGTTGTCTACTCTTTTATGTGGCGAAACCATAATAGGTCCAAATTTGCTATTCAACTGCGGTTATCTTGACCAATGGATTGTTTTTGTTTTTTTTTAAAGACTATTTTGCCATAATTTGTGATTTTTTGCACAAGTTCAGTGTAGAAGGTATCTTGACCTAAATTTCTGTATTTAATTTTTAAATTTTCAGTCAATCTTAAGTGTAACACAGATAATTTTCTAAGAAGAAATCTCAAATTGTTATTTTTATATTAATTTCATGTTGCATTGTTATAGATTATAGATCGAAACTGTGGTTTCATCTATATGTGTTTTTCTGTATGTATATATATTAAGGATGCGGAAATTAAAGATTAATTTCTTGATTAATTGTTTAAAAAATTTAACGATTAAAACATTTTTTAACGATTAATCGACCCATCATTTACAAAATATTGGAAGTAAAAAAAAAGTTTTAAAAAATAGCGCCGATAAATAATAAATGTCCTGACGATTACACGAACATTTTGGTTTTAAACTATTGACTGATGGAAATGTTCAAAATTTTGATAAAGTTTATTGTATCTCTGACTCAGAGACAGAAAATGACAAAAGCTCTTCTGATGAATTACTGCATTACAAAATGGAGATGAAAGTTCCTGAATCTATTAACCCTCTACAATGGTGGAAACTTAACGTTTAATGCCCAAAAGCACGGTAATGCGCGCCTCATCTCTAATGCCAAAGCGCAGTAATGCGCGCCTCGATAGCACTCTCTTTAGTAATGAAATTATAGAAAGCAGAAATTCTTCATTTAGCAAGAGAAGCTTCAGTCGACTTCCGGCAATGGCGGCCGTTGACCTGGCTAGTGTTATCGCTCGATTCGCGAAATTTTTTTGGTCATTTTTACGTGTTTTTTTTGAAAATGTGATTTTGCTATACGTTATTGTAAAAATAATAGTATTAAACTACAGGTAAAAATAGTATTAAGCTCAAGACGGTTGTTTGGATACGTAAAATAACCATTCTTATCCTAAAGGATGAAGTCAGTACGACAATAATTATATAAATAAATTTTACGCAATTTTTTAAAATTTCATAACCAGTTGATAATAACAAACGGGAAATCCTTACGGGACTGAGGCGGAAGTTTGGCGAAAACCTTCTGGGGCATTAAACGTTAATTAACGATATCTGATAATGTCATTCTTTGCCAAGACCGTTTTGAGGCATACCAGTTACCTCAGTTCCATGTGAATGATTGTTCAGCTCAGCTGGGTTATATTGTCAATTAGACCCACTCACCACTTGAAACTAATAATGTCAACACACTTGTCTTTTTGCGTAGTTGGTTAAAAGATGACATATAAAGGAGACATTCCAGTGTTATTTAGATTTTCAACTAGAAGTGTTGCTTATGACTAGGCCTGTCAACGGGTACCCGGGTACTCGTTGCCGTGTGATTACCCGGGTAGTAAAATTCCGCTCAGGTACCCGTGAAAATGTGGCTTCAATGTCTATATTAACCGTAGGCTAAACTTCGGCTCCCATGCAGCTTTTTTGTGTGTGTTTACATTGTAGCTTTGTGTTTCCAAAATATGCTTAAAATTACATCTAAAGAGAAATATCTGTCAACGGGAAATAAAAATACGGTCCCAACAAACTACAATGTATTTTGATACATCTTTTTTTCTCTCAACGTGAAACAGAAATCGCACAACACAAAAATTTTGTTGGTTCTTTAAAAGAATCATATAAAGAAAACAAAAGTCCTCTGCCAAAAAAAGGATGGACTGCTTAGAAATGAAAGACGCTGTTTGTTAGTAAAAAAAACACCCATGCTTTGACTAACTTTTGCTTTGAAATATGCCGATTGATACTATCTAATGTTGTTCAACTACCCCCTTCTCCTCCCTTCACTCCCACATGAGTGTTCATTAACACGTGGTGACCTAAAAAACTGATGTTAATAATGCTTACAAGGTTGTCAGTATTTAAATTTAATAAATTAAATAGTTACTAACAGTTTCAGATGGGTAAACGTCGGCTGTGAGGATGGACTACATAGAGATGAAAGAGGCCGTGTTTGTTTTTTGTTCCTAAAAACACCCTTGCTTTGACACTAACTTTGCTTTGAAATAGCCGACAGTGGGCACCGATTGATACTTGTGCTTCTCAAACTTTTCAGGAACCAGTGCACTATTTTCCCTGTACTTATATGGTAGCGAAATTTATTTTATTTCCCTTTATTTCTTTCATTTATTCTCTTATTGTCAAAAATTACAAATTCTTTAGGGTTAGTATTATTGGTAGTAATTGGAGGATTATAATTATATTTTTCTTTCCTTTCTTGATAACTTCCGCAGACCACCACTTTGAGAAGCACTGCTATAACCGACACGCCTTGCATTCGCGTGTGTTTCTTGCATTCATGAACACGTGTTTGCCTAGCCCAAAAATTGATATTAATAATACACCCAAAGTTAATAAGATGGGTAAAACGGCGTGTGGAATCAGGCCAATCGAGTTGACTGCGACACGGCAAAATGCAACCATTATAATGAAATTGTGTGGCAACCCAACGCGATAAAACGCCATCTGAAAGCTATTCATAAAATTGATATTGATAAACAAACTGCCGATCCACCCAATATCAGAAATTTGTTGGTGTCAACAAAAGCAGTACCACTGACCAAAGCAAGATCACTTGAGATTTACCGCAGTATTGCATTATCCATCGCCCCTAGCAAAGACTACCGACGTCAAGTGGATATTAACATTCAAGGTATAACACTGAGCGTTACATCATTGCTGTTGACATTTTGTTTGCATGTTCAGTTTACTGTAGTTTTAGTTTATGAGTATGACGAATGCATTTACTCCAGGGATTGAACAAACGTTTTTAGTGCATTATATGTAATTGTAGTTACTGAAAGTAAGCCGTTAGCTACTACTACTGTGTGAAATGAGGTGCATGGATGGTGGCTAGGTTGCATTGTATAGCGGTATTGACTGGGAAAATTATGCGACGTTTAGAATGGGTAACCCGGGTACCCGTTCAAAATTTTCGCGGGTACCCGGGCAGCTGTTTTCAACGAAATTGACAGCCCTACTTATGACATCTAAAATTTTAATTTTTGGCTTCAATCCAAATTAACAATTAATTAATCGTTAATTTTTCAAAAGTTAACGATTAAAAATTAATCGTTAACAGTCCTAATATATATGAAACAACAAAACAGGTTTTATTATTCATAAGAATTAAAGTAAAAGCAAGTAGGATTATAAGAACTTACCGTTGTAACTAGTTTCATTGAATTTAGTTGTAGTTCACTGATATTTTCAACAAAAAAAGTTGATACACCAAGAGATGAAACCTTGAGAGTAAGAAAAACAGTGTTACTACAGTTGAACCCACTTAATTCGAGCCCGGTTAACTCGCCAACCCTATTAAGTCGACGTTTTTTATTGGAACCACCAAATTCTCTTTGTCTTAGCATTTTCTCATCGGTTAATTCGATTTTTTTTAAGTGGCCGAAACCTAATACCTCGAGCACAAAAGAGGGCCAAATTTCCAACTTAACGTTGGTTAGTTCGATCTTCGTCTGTTTGCCTAACGATGCACTCTGGTATTTTTAGTTAAAAATAGTGTAGACATCTCGCTTTCCTCGAGACTTCCGGCTATTGTGTGATTCTACGAGATTTCAATAAAAATTACTGGATGTTTTTACTTGTTTCAATTTGATCCGTGTGTGAATTGACGTGTCTCCATGGATTATGTATTCACTCGAGGTGCTCGAAAATCATGTCAGCTGTCTTTTTTTGCAGCGCATGTTATATTATTATTAAACTTAATTCATTTTCTGATGCATTAATCATTTTATTTTTTAAGATAAACGAATATCTTTAGAAAAGAAAATAAAGGTTTGTATCGAGAATCGACGGTGGTTTTTATTTAATTAAATAAAAAAGTATTATTCTTTTAAAAGTTTGTTGTTGCTTTGTTACCAATAAGATACGTGACTAACGCGCGTGACGGTGAAATCAAATAATTTTCTTAATATTCCAGTATATATATAATATACACATCATCACTGTTGTAGGTCAAATTCTGATAAGGAATTTTTTTTTAAATTCCCTTAGATCAATGGTCAAGGCCAAGGCCACAATAGTTACTATTTATTTTACAGGTTTGATTGACTGAGGAAATTCGAGTGCGGTCTCATAGTGACAGATATCCTGCACGTCAAAAAACATTAAACTTAAAATTACCATATTGATATGTTTAATTTTTTGTTTAAATTCGCTGATTTGACAGGCATTGCAAACGCGGGCGGCGGTGACATGCCACACCACAGGCGCCATGGGACAAGGCGAGGGAAAAATTTGACCTTAATTTTAACGCATGCGCAGACAATTATAAACTGGTAACTTTTTATTTTATTAAATGGAATCGAAACATGACCACAGAGAAGTAATCAAAGTATCAAAGTCATTTACTTCGGCATAAAAAAATATTTTAAAAAATATATATATGTAAATTCCCGACTAGTCATAACTTTTCCCGACTTTCAAGACCGAGATTTTTTTAAAGAATTCCCGACTGAGTGGGAACCGTGGTTATATTTAAACGGTCCTTAAAAACGAACGGCCTTAACAACCTTAGGAAAGAGTAAAGAAATATTAGGGTCCCGATATTCTGATACGATTCCGATTAATCGGCCCATTACTAATTAACGCACATCATGTATATTAAAAGAAATTTCAAGCGAATGTTAATATTTTGCCGCCATATTGGTTTTCGTTTAACTCGATCATAGGTTATTGCAATGCCATTTTTCATACCCCAACGCCGTCGACTTAACCGGGTTCAACTGTACTACTTTGTATAAAATGTATATATTTTAAAAAAAACTTGATGTTCTTTAGTCATAAAAATATTATAAATTTAAAAAGTAAATTATAAAAAAAGTAAAATTCCCACACAAAATGACCAATAACATTATAGTTTAAATATGTTAAAGTATATAATGAGAGTGGAAAACAAATTATTTATAAAAAAAACACACCTGTAAAATAACTGTGTCAGTTAACTGTTGAATTTCTAGTAAGGAAGCAAGAGCGTTGACAAGTTCACACATCTTGTTATACAGTGTTATGGTTGACTTATGTTTTACAGATCCAGCTCTGGCCCTTTTAGCTTTTAGGCTACCATGATACCCATCTAAAGATACAATTACGATCTTGAATGAAAATAATATTTCATAATATTTAAATAGATCTAATAATATTTATAGATTACAAATATAAAGCACAATTTTTATCACTGCACAAATTCCTTTAAATTTTTTTTATATATCATAAAATTGCTCTAAAAAAATAAAGCAAACAGTGACATAGCTAACAAATCATGACAAAATTTATAAATCTACAATCTCCACAAACAAAAAGTATATCAGTTATATAAGATAGGACAAAACAAGAGAGTTAAAACCAATAATCAAAAAAGCTAAAGATATATTTAATTTGATTCATGATTTCAACAATCCCACTTACTCAACAATTTTACATTTTATAATAAAGATATATATATATATATATATATATATATATATATATATATATATATATATATATATATAATATACTAATTAGTAATATCAACTCCCACATTTTTTCCCCTTAAATTTAGATGGTATAATATATTTCAGACACTGAATGAATTACCTTCACATTTGTAATAATACAAATCTTGTTTAAATTATATATTTGAAGCAAAATATAATATTATTTAATTGTCTGATACATGCTTTAAATTTAAGAACCTGAATAATCAAAGTCCTTTGCTAGTACAAGGACAGTAAAATGAAATTTAGATTTAAATGTTATACAGACCTTTTGCTTTAGGATCAATTTTGTAAACTGGATCAAATTCAGGATAGATGGTATTGTGAAGTTGAAATTTAGCATAAAGAATGATCCGTTCGATAACATCTTCTAAATACACTTGTTTTGGCATGCTTCGGCCTGTCATAATAGCCAAAGCAGTAAGGGAGGCATCCATGCTGCGCATCACTCTATCCATAGTTAATTCTCGCCATAGTTTTGATTCCTCTTCATCTTCTTCCTGCTCATCCAAAAATTATTAATCAATTTACAAAATAAAATAAGTTGTAATTAGGGACCAACCGGAAATCGATCGGGACGTTCGCCCAGGCCAGATATCTGGTTTTTCGGAAATATTCGCCTTGGCAAATAGTGCCCACGCAACTAGCCAAATATATGATAAAACAAAACCGTAAAAACAAAGTTTTTGACTATAAATCCCTTATATATGAGACATAACTAAAAGTATTGATTATGTTCAAACGCGACAAATATTTACAGACTGAATCTGTCTTAACTCCCCTTTGCTTTTAACCCGGGGGTGGGGGTGGGAGAGGGGAAAGGTCTGGTCACCGATCGCTGGACCGAGCTCAGCGTGAAACTAAAATGTAAACAAAAGCACCCCGGTACATCGCGTCAACGCGCAAACTGAGCTGTCATGTGAAAAAAAACTATAACAAACCGTGAAATTGAATTACATACCACGTATAGAGATAAACTAAAAATGCATTAATTTAATTACGGTACGTTCGATCAATCTGAAATTTTGATAGATGCATTGTTATGTGACATGGATCCATGTGCCAAATTTCAGCTCGATGGCTTCACGGGAAGTGGGTCATTTTTTACTTTTGTTTTTTCCACCCGCCCAAGACAGAGACGGCGGTGAAGTTAATATAAGGGATTTAAAAATACCTTTAACTTTTACAGGGCAAAATTTGTTTCCATTTTCATCCTCCAAACGGGCAAGATTGTTTTACAATTTTAAGAGATATTTAGGGGCACGTCATTAAAAACTATATCTTAGGTATAAGTGCAAATATTTAAATTAAATAAAATGAAAATTAAGAGAAATGAATTCTCTTTTCATTATTACCTTTTCATTCTTGTCATGTCTTGTTTTTTATTAATCCATGTCTTCCCATAAAAAAAGTTCCAATTACGTTTTTAAGAAGTCCAAACAAGCACTATTGACACTACAGTTGAACCCACTTAACTCGAGCTCGGTTAACTCGCCCACCCTATTATGTCTTTTTTTTATTGGAACCGCCAAATTCTCTCATTGTCTTAGCATTTTCTCATCGTTTAATTCGATTTTTTTAAGTCGCCGAAATCTCATAACATGAGCACAAAAAAGGGCCAAATTTGCCACTAAACGTTGGTTATCTCGATCCCCATGACCAATCGCCAGCTTTTGAAAATGTTAGATGTGATTTTTTATAACCAAGTGAAGGCATAAAATTTCTGCCTCGCTGGTGACTTTACAGCCCGCTTGCTCACAGCGCTGTGTTACTAACTTAAATTGCCAGCTTTTGAAAATGTTCTTATCGATAAGGCTTAACCAATCGGTTCAGCTACTCGGCATCGGCCGATTTTTGTATACTCTGAGATACTCGGCAATCGGCCGAGTAAATGATGACGAGTATTACGTAATTGCTCCAATAGCAAAGATGCACGCAGAATCGCATGTCTAAAACATTTCGTTGCGTATGGAATAACAAAATGTACCGTGTGCAGACTTGTTGTCATTGGCAACCTTTCATTCTTCAACCTCATTTTTACTCCATTTTTTTATAACCAAGGCATAAAATTTCTGCCTCGCTGGTGACGTCACAGCCCGCTTGCTCACAGCGCTGTGTTACTAACTTAAATCGCCAGCTTTTGAAAATGTTCTTATCGATAGGGCTGAACCGATCGGTTCGGCTACTCGGCATGGGCCGATTTTTTTATACTCGGCAATACTCTGTAAGTGATGCCGAGCATTACGTAATTGCTCCAATAGCAAAGATGCACGCAGAATCGCATGTTTAAAACATTTTGTAGCGTATGGAATAACAAAATGTACAGTGTGCAGACTTGTTGTCATTGGCAACCATTCATCCTTCAACCTCATTTTGACTCTATATTACTATTAGTACTACTGCTTTGTTGTAATTGTTTCATTCATAAGAAGTGGCTGTGTGCAAAAGCCATTTAACTATTGGTTAGAATTAATTAAAATGTATCAAAGTTGAAGGTTCAAAAGTTTAAAAGGAATTCCTAATTTATTTTTGTACACTTTTATAGAGAAGAGTTCGTTTTGTTATGAGTCATATATAGGTCATGATAAACAAATAACGGCAACGCCTTTGTGTAAAAAAAACCTCCAAAATCATGTGCATGTACATTCTCATTTATTAACGCTAGTGGCTAGTGATGGGACGAAAAATCATAGGGTGCTTACTGTAAACAAGGGTCCCCAGATTTTAAAATATATAATATAACAGACTACAGACAGTTTACCCACCCCCACTCTCAATCTCCCACACCATTGTTGTTGGTTAGTCCCATTAGCATCAAGTTACCAAAGGAATTCTAAGTCCATTGTAAGCTGAGGGGACGGACCCAAAGAAGATTATAGGAAGAGAATGGTTCGGGGACAATGAGGGGATGTGTAGGTTACTTATTTGTGTAGCTTGTAAGTGTAAGGAAAGTCTAAGGCACAGTATCGCTCAATCTGGGAATCACCGCAAGACGGCGCGCGCGCTGCGGCGTGGCGGGCAGGAGTATATGACTTCGTTATAGTTATGTACTTAGTACTAGGGAAAAAAAACTACGCTAACGCAACAAAGGGTTTTAAATAAACTTAAACGGTCCTTAAAAACGAACGGTCTTAACAACCTTATGAAAGAGTGAAGAAATAGGGTCCCGATATTCCGATACGATACGCGTACATAAAGAAATTTCAAGCGCATGTTAATATTTTGCCGCCATATTGGTTTTCGTTTTAACTCGATCATCGGTTATCTCGATGCCATTTTTCATACCCCAACGCCGTCGACTTAACCGGTTTCGACTGTATTTACAAGCACAAATATCCAGTCTGACTGAAAGATCCGGTTGTTTGCATGATACGAACACTAATGTCACTATCGATCTCTTCCTCCAACTCAAAGTTCATTTTTCTCAACTCAATTTCAGTTAAATTTAAGCCTGTAAACCCCCCTTCATCGCTTCAAGAATCCAAACCATCCATTTTGAACACTCACCAAAAAAAAATTGAAAAAGAAATAATTGAAAAAATAAACACGTTAAAGAGAACACGTGTGTAAATGTAGTTGAATCTATCCACAATAGAATAAACAGGAAATCATGTGCCGGAAGTCTCGTGATTAAAAAGAAAAGAGAGATTTCTACCAATGGTAGTACCGACCGTTTTGGGGATAAGACGGTTTTGGCCGCTACGCCCAGTAAAGGGTTAAAAAATACAATTTTGGAATTCGATAAATATCAAGATTAGCATACTTACAAATTGTTAAAAATATAACTCATGTAATCTAATTATAGAAATATCTAATTTGAATTTAAAGCGATATAAAGTTAAGAAACTAATTTTCTACGACAATTTCGTGTCTACTTCTAGCGGCTAGCGCCACATTTACTAAAGTTGATGATTTAGGAATTAATTCGGATTTCCGATTTTCATTTAACAACCCTAGTACTCGGTTCGTACCCCGATCCGGCAAATAGTACATCTAACTATTCGGATTTGGTAACTGGTAGAAAATGTCTACCCGGTTGGTCCCTAGTTTTAATCATAGGTGTTAAGCTGTAAGCCTTATGAATGTAATTAACATTGTAAATTTTCCCTGGTAATTTACAATTAAAATATACTGGTTTAAATTTATTTTAAAACAGAGATTGAGTACCTGGTTTATATTGGGTGTAACTTTACAACCATCACGCACATTCCACAGCAAAATGGTCAGCAGTTTTACAAGGCGTTCTGGTGGAACCTTTATCCAGAAAGCAAGAGGTAAAAAAAACAATTTAAAAAACTGAAATATACTTACTTATGGATATAGTTAAATAATTTTAGAGCAATGTTATCAACTAAAAATGTAATTATTTAATTAGTGGTAAACATTGAATACATTTTATCTCTTTACAATGGTTTAATGTTTGTTTAATGTTTGTAATTAAAGTTTCTCTTTCTAAATATTGGTAATGCCAATTAGACATAGTGAAACCAATTTTTTTAAAATATAGATTTGGACAATTGGCTGAAGCACATCTGAAACCTCAAGTTTTTTTTTAAATATTGGTTAATTATTTTCTTCTGTATGTGATAATTCAGATTTTTCTATTTTAATGATGACAATTTTGGTGTTTGGACATAAAAAGAAAATTAGATGTAAAATCTTGGAACTCTGAGCAGCTTCTTTAAACGCTTTCTCTCTTTATATACATTTATTATATTTAAATAGATACATTAAATATTGACGGAGGTATATAACAATTTAATTTTTTTTAAATATATTTCGATATTTTTACATTTGTGAATAAGAAAAAAATTAAGTCAAAGGTTAAAAGTAAAGAAAACAAAATTCTGAAAATAACATTCATTTTTAAAAAAAAATTTAGCAGGATATTGGTTCTGACTAAATTAAACATTAAATCATACTTAAGAAAAAGTTTTGTAAGCTCTTGTGTTAAATAATAAGAAAAAAGCATTTTAAATCATTTTAAAACAATTTGTTTACCTGACTGAGAGCATTCATTGTTTTCAGTTTGGCTGCTTCTCCACATAAGTCTGTTAAAACATTTCTTGATATAAGAGATTCTGGTGGACATTCTACATCATCACTTTCTGAAGTTCATGAAAACAAAACATTTTCAAATGATTTTAATGAAAATTAACAATTAGTTGATTTAACAACCACATTTACCGTTATCTAGATCCCCATTGGACAAATTTTATTAATGCATAAGTATTTAAATATAATTGCCATTGAAATTAAATTATGAAAATTTCTTTTTAACTTAAGAAAAAACTGCTATTTGCTAAAAGACCAAAATGACTTCTGAATCAATATATTTGACTGCTAGGCTGTCTAAATTAAGTTGAGAACATTTATTAATATTAATATTTCATTGCTTAGTAGACAATAGCAACTTCTTTCAATAATAATCTTTAATTATAAATAAGAGTAATTCTTATTTTAAATTCCCAAAAGTTTAAATATCTACTTAACTTTTTCTGACAGTATGGTGAAAAATGTGGTTATTAATTGACACTTAATGTTAAGGCAGACATAATGTATTTTGCTTTCATTAATTCAAAACAGCAACGCTGTATTACTATAGCTAGTATAATTTACAAAAGAATGTTTAATATAAAATTTTAATTCATTATCTTCCAGCATCCATCCACTCAAGGAACTTTCAGAAGGGACAGCGTAGACCAGGGGTCAGCGGACAGGGGTAAATTACCCCATTTAGGGTAAAAAGGGAATTCCTGGAGGTAAAACAGTCTCATTTGGGACACATAAAATCCGCTAAAATCCACCAGATTTTAATCTTTTAATTTTAATCTTTTTTTTTAAATATCAAAATCCGTCATGTACGTATATTTACAAAAGAACTGCTAATTAATAAGATATTTCGGCTTTTGCAAGAGATACCTATTATTACCTATCCCAAAATTAAAGTTAAATACTGTATGATCCATGTAACTAAATTCAGAACCTTTGTCAGGAAAAGCTGTGAAAGACAGAATTTCTACTTTGGCCAAAAATGTCAGGGAAAATGTACTTGCTTCTATAAGTGCAAGTAAATTCTTTACAATTCAACTTTATGAGACCACTGATGTCATTCGTAATGTGCAGCTTATGGCATATGTTCGATACCAAGGTTTACAAACAATTGAAGAGGAAATGTTTTGTGCTCCCCTCGAACTGTGATGTCAAGGAATTGATGTATTCAATAAAGTTAATGAATACTTTGAAAAAGTTAATTTAAAATGGGAAGACTGTATTGCTGTGTGTGTCTGTTGATGGAACCCCAGCTATGTTGTGTCGTGTAAGAGGTTTTTCGCCTTTTGCAAGAGAGAGGAATCCCAAATCATACCAATGTGTCATCCATCGTCAAGCTCTGCTACTGAAACATTTGGAACCTGAACTGGAGGTTGTCATGCATTGATATTATCCAGATTTTAAGTTTCATTAAATGGACATGCACTGCAAACACGACTGTTCTGTGATTTATGCAAAGATGATGAGGCTGAATATAAAGGCTTAATTTATCACACCAAGGTACGGTGGCTTTCAGTTGGCAATGTTCTGAACACAGTGTGAGCTCTGAAAGCTGAACATCAAACCTTTCTTGCTGGTCAAAATATGAAATGGGGGGATAATGGCAACATAAAATTTTATGTTTTGGGGTAACGGGCAAAAAAGTTCACAGACCCTTTAAAGATACATATTTTGAATTTAAATCTTTGAAATAATGCGGCGCTGATCTCTTTAAGTAACCGTAAGTCAAACACTGAATTAACAAGATGGAAAAAGTAATAAACTTTTTTTTTAATTGTTCATTTTCTTCAGAACAACTTTAGGGGGACTTTTGTATACAAAACTTTTCAAAAAATGTTCATCACCCCATTTAAATGACATCACAAATTATGGTTTGAAATTATTTCTTGTTTGATTTAATATTTTTTCTAAATAAAGAATTGTATCCGATATCAAAATATACAAATGGCTAACTCATATGTTTAACCTGCTAATAATATTTTCAAACCTTTGTCTAAGCTTGCAAAGTTAGCATCTTCAGCACAATCAAACACAAGGTCTGTACAGCTATTGAACTTTTTGAAAATATGACTATCCATGAGATCTTCTAAGCTAACAACTGGTTGAAGCAGCCTCTTCTTATTCTGTTTTTCTTTTTTTTTCATTCTTGCATCTGAAAAAGAAAAGTCACTTTTAAAAAAGTTATTGTATAATCCGAGCTTCCTCTTTTAGGCTGTTATTGAAAATGAATACAAAAATTTCTCTGTATCCACTAATTGCATTTTTAACTTTTGGATCTTTAGTTTTTTTTAAAATAATTTGGCTAATAATACAAGTTTTTGATAAAGATTAAAATCTTTTTAAATCCCTTATATTAACTTTGAAATCTTGTCGTTAACTCTGGTGTTCGCAGGGGCAAAAAACAAAAGAAAAAAAATGACACACTTCCTGTGATGCTATCAAGCTTAAATTTTGCACATAGACTCGTGTCACCTAACAATGCGTGGTATCAAAATTTCACCGATCGAATGTACCGTAATTAAATTAATGCATTTTTAGTTTATCTCTATATAACTATATGTATCGGCGTGCTTTTGTTTACATTTTACGTGTCACGCTGAGCTCGGTCAAGCGATCGGTGACCCATTTTACAGCAAAGGCAGTATCAGTCTGTAAATGTTTGTCGCGTTTGAACATGATCAATACTTTTAGTTATGTCTCATATATAAGGGATTTTTAGTTAAAAACTTGTTTTTACAGGGTTGTTTAATTTAGTACTGAATCAGGCCTGCCAGCCTATGAAGCAAAAAAATCTGTAAAGGGGTGGTGTGTCAGAACGGGGTGACCGCACCTTGGAGTCTTAGGTTAAGAACTACACACTATACTAAATAAATAAATATTAAGTATAAAGTTACCTCCATTGTCTTTAAAGAATCTACAGAACACAACAGGATATGACCAAAACATTACTGGAAATGTTTACATACATAAATTCGTGCACACTTCGTTCCAGAATCTTACTCGTTAAACGAATCTATTTTTTCATTACATATCCAAGTAAAATACGATAATGGTTAAATTGGTTTTTGTATGTTTGCTTTAACGATTTGTTACGCAGTCACTAAATCAATGGATAGCACTCATTTTTTATTGGACAGTTCCTTTTAACTTGCAGACGTTTTAGTATAATTTTTGTCCCTTTGAGAGATGTAAATTAAAAAATCGTTAAATTTAGAGACAGAAAAAAAATAATTAAATATCATTTCCATACTGTAGACTTGACAGACTTTTCTAAAAGAGTAATTTTTGGAGCAGTACTTTGTTTCAAGACTTTGTTTTGAGCAGTGCGCTTTCAAAAATCTTTTGTCAGATTACAGGCCACACATTTTCACTTAGGCATTTTAAAAATGGTAAAAGATAACAATAAACAGAAAAAAGAGACCAAGAGAAAAAATAAAATATTTCCATATTGTAATACACAGAGAGACGTTTAAAAAGAAGAGTCATATTTGGTGCTGAATTTTTATTAATAACAACACCTTTTCAGACCATGGCGGCCTATGGGGCAAGTGAAGTAGCGTTCACAAGTTTCATTGAGCCACCACTAACGAACAAGGGATTGGATTGTGTGGCTAGCACAATGCCCCCCGGGGGTCTTGCCAGCACCGAGGCTCGAACGCGTGCCTTGGTTCGACAGTCCAGCGCGCTACCGCTAGACCACCACACCCCTAAATTATTTCAAACTTTATTTTGAGTGAATTGGTTTTAAAAAAATCATTGTCAAAATATGGTGCACACATTTTCATGCAAGCCTTTTAAATACGATTGTTAGTTTCAGGGTGAAAGTTATTTATCTCATTTATGCTGGTACACATATTTCTTTACTTACAAGTTTCTTACAATGCAGGGTCATAAAAATAAACACTTTTGCTTGACGAGGGTGTTAGTGAATTTTTTCAAAACTGTCAGTTAACTTTATTTAGTACATGTGAGATTGAAGTTGGGAATTCCATTGTTAACCTAGCCAGAATTTATTATTTTATAAAACACCCATGCACATGTAACAGTGAATGAAGTTATGAGAAAAGCAATGCTCCAAGTGAAAACATCTCATACGAAAAATAGAAATTATTTTATTTTTTTTCTTTCAGTTTTTGATTTATAACCAATTATAAAAAATATACAATTTAAATCAAGAGTGTTACATGTTTATATAGAATTGGATATCTCCTTATTATAAATATATTATAATTAATCTTGATTCACTTATTTTAGTGGGCTATTTTACTATACTAAGCAAAGCCTTACTCTCTGATCACTAATTTTTCAACTTCCCATATGAATAGAGGGCTTTTAATTTGAAGTTATTCCTTAAACTTCACTTACTAAAGTTTAAGCACGACTGAACTTAAAGAAATTTACAGTAATATTGCTTTCTCTTATATTAGCTACATTAATATAATTTTAATCATTGGCTACCAGACTGATGAATAGATCTAGACCAAACTTAGTACACGTGAATCTGATACCCTTATAAAATTATACATCGAATTGTGTATGCTAGGCTAGGTCTTCAGCTATAAGATATTTTTCTATGCAGGTTTTTAAAATCTAAATTAATACCCTGTTGAATTGTTTATTTCAATAGCGCTCCTTATCTTAAGTTAAATTGTTTCAATATTAGCGAATTATATTTTCTTATTTATACTTATGTACTTTAAAAGTTGCATTCTCAAGAGTAAGCTCAGCGCACAATTTAATTACATTACAACAAGAGGGCCGATTTTTAAATAGTTGAATACAAAGAGATATTTAAATAATTATTGGCATATTTTCCCCTGCATAATACAAATATTTAGGCGGTACACTTCCACTGCAAAGCGCAGGTATATATCTATGCTCTTGTTTCATGGCAATATTTAAAAAAGGTAGGAGTTGGCAAGATAAATATTTCCTACAATAAGAAAGGTGGTAAATAAAACTTACTATCTCATAAGTAAAACTGAATTGCTTATTCCATTATAAAGAAACTGGACATGGATGTAGATTCACTAATTTTAGTTTAATAGCCGTTATATTTTTTGTGTTAAAATATGTAAATTATGATCATTGAACCGACCATTTTCAATAGGTAAGGGTGATGGCTGAATGTTTTTCCTTACACTCTTTTGAAAATGTTGAAGGACATTTTTTCGTTTGTTAAATCTGTTAAGCACTAGCACTATCATTCTCAAATTCATTCACTGCAAAAGCTTTTTCGGCAGGTTTATTTAAAAATAAATCTACTTAATTTAAAAAATCTTAAAACAAAAACAACAAAAAATAGTCACAGCACAACTGAATTATTTTATTAGCCAGGTAAATGGAATAATTTATTATCAGAAAAATTTAGAGATCGCTGTTTGATAACAGAAGAGTAGGACAAAAATAAAGAAGTGGCAGCATCGAAATTCATCACTTGCTGCTATGCTTGACTTGTTTGTTTTTTTTCTTTCATTTTCTGATTTATTTAATAACTGCTGAGAAATTTCAATAATTGGAAAATTTTGGAATGTCGGTTTTGGAATCAGGGGTAAAAAATCTGTAGAATTCTGACATCGGAAGGGATGGCAGGCCTGCTTAATGCACTAGTATTCATTCTCCAAAAATTTGTATTGAAAAAATCAACTTAAGAGAAGCAAGAAAATCTATTACATGCTAATTTATAAACTGAATCCTAATAAAGGATAACTTACTGTAAGCCTCTTCATCTTCTTCCAATTCAACAAACTCAGACAGTGAAGATGCATCGTCGCTTTCCACCGAGTTTCGTCTACGTTTTGCTGGATAATAAAAGTTATTTGTATAACCTTTGGTAAGTTAAAAACACATGGAAAAAAAAGTGCATTTTTAAAATTTTAAATTTGACAAATAAAAGCAAATTTAAATCATACTGCAATAAACGGTTTCACTACCTGCCCTATTTTTGTAAGTATCATCTGAACGTCTATTTCTAGAAGGTTGAAAGGACATGTCTCCTGGTCCAGCGGCCCTAGATATGTTGTAGTTAGTCTCTTCTCTCTTTCGCTTGCGAGAGTCACTATCACAGTCTGTTTTAACTAGAAGTAACATATTTAAGAAATATAATTTAATAAATGATAGATAAAAGCCATCAACAAACCATAATTCTAAAAATATTAATTTATAATTTACTTTTTGACAAAAACAAGAAATTTTAATTACACATTAGTTTTATAACAATTTTTAAGATAAAAGAATATTTTATAATTTAAAAGAACATACCAGATCCTCCTTTCTGAATTGATTTTAATGTCTGAGGAAAAATTGTTAAAATTTACAAATGAGCATAGAAGTACAAATTTATTTAGGGGAAAAAGAATCTTTAAAAATACACAATATATTAAGCCTGAAACCATTAGGTTATTTGAACAAAAAAATTCCTATGAAAAAACAAAATGGAAAGGTTACCAAACTAATGTGCTTGATAGATGGTATTTTAGAGGTGCAAGGGAAAGTGATAATAAATTTATAGTAATATCTATTCAATTTTAAAATACTTTGCTACTTGGATAATTCTTAATGTACTTTCAAAGGCACTTAGGCTGTTAAAAACCGAAACAATAAATTACAATATAAATGTATTTTTAAAGACCAATTTGTTTAAAACAAAATCATGAAGATTAGAGTCGCAACTTTTCAGTTTCAATCCTCTGAAACTGGCTTAGGATTCATATTTCATATATAAAATCTTTAGTAAAACTGTTATTGTGCATGGATCAGTAGATCATTCTACTGGCTTCAAAACATTTAGATTCATTAGCTTTCGACTTAGAAAATAAAGCATGAAGGAACTGTTGACCTTCCCACCACATCAAAATTTTGGTTTAAAAAAAATTCTTGGTCTTCAGTGGGTTTTAATTAGAACTAATGTGAGTGTATTTTTAAAAACTAAGCATTAAGGTTGTTAACGCGAGCGATGGTGACATCAAATCGCTTTCTCCACATTTCGGTATATAAATAATATACAAGTCATCACTATTAGTTTAGTTCGCCTACAGCTAAGGAATGTTTTTTTTAAAATTTGCTTAGTTGTCGTGGCACTGTACGAGAGCTAACACACAGTGCGCGTTTGATGTGAACAACGGTCGTGGCCGCGACCCGTGACCTATCGGCATTCTCTGGTCAACGGTTTATAGTCTGTTTCCCGCATCCAAAAAATTGGTCGTCGCGAGCCACTTAGTGAAGTACCTACAAGAGTCATTTGATAGACGTAGCAAAGATACCAGCCGATTAATCTGTCCTCAAATTGGAGTTCGGTCTTTTCCTGCAAGTCAAAGGCATTTGATGTAAGCTTACCACATTAAAATCAAAACTGATATTTTCTTTTAAAAAATGTAATTGTTATGCATTGGAAGGGGATACGACGAGTGTAGCTCAAACCCAATTGGAACAGGAAGGATGGAGGGACCGGCGTGTGCGCCGCAAAATTGAATAATTATGGCGCGTTAACGATTGAAAAATAATATGGTATTTAAATAAATTCCATTTTATCATCACTGTTTATTCCGTAAGCTTTATAATTTTATTAGCATTATTTTTAAATTCGCGAGTTGACTGGCATCACACACAAGACATAAGAGAGTCACACGACGTCCCAACGGACGAGGCGAGGCAGGGGTTTTTTAAACTTAGGAAACATACCTCGCTAACTTTAACGAACGGTTTAACCGGTCCTCTTAATTAGAACGGTCAATCACGAGTCTTACAAATTTTTAAAAAATTGTCTATTAACCATCACTGTTTACTTAATTCTTATCAATTTTTAAAAAAAAATATATGTATTTTTTTAATTCGCTGAATTGAGGGCATCGCGAAAAAGAGCTGGACGCAAGTGGGTGAAGCGGGCTTTGATGTCAGCATCAGACGACGCGAGGCAAAAACATTCTCTCGTTGTTTCTCAAAACATAGGCATATAGGAACTTGCGGTTAACCAGTCTTTTTTTTGAACGGTTAACCGGTCCTCAAAAACACGCTGTCTTAACAACCTTACTAAGCATATTATTAAATGTTGTCAAGTCAGTTTGTTTTTGCGGACGGATTAACCGTTAAAAAAGGCCAGTTTTACCGTCTGGTCCGTATTTTCCCTTAAATTTTTTAGGACCACCAAGGGAAGGCATCAAATTTTCGCCTCGTGACATCTGTTGGTGGCATTACCACCCGCTTGCGTTCAGCTCTCATGCACTGTGCTCCTTTTCCTAGAAAACATAAAATTTTATATCCATGTGGTAACTTGATATAAGACCGAAATCGAATTTGAGGACCAATAAATAGTCTAGTAGTAGGCAAATCTTTCTTTTTATAATATAAATAGTAACAATCGTGGCCTTGACCGTTATTCACCTTTTGACATTACCGTCGCGCTGTGTTATTCTGGTACTATGCTTCGGTAACTAAGGGAATACATTTTTAAAAATTAATAATCGTTCACTAGCTGAACTCCACTAACAGTGATGACGTGTATTTTAATATTATTTATAGACCGAATATTAAGAAAACGCTTTGATGTCACGGTCGCTCGCGTATTGGCTCTGGTATTATGCTGTAACACAACAAAAAATTAACTCTAGGAAATAAGCTAATACCGACCAAATAAAGTTACGGTTAACCGGCCCTGATTAAACGGGACCGGTCCTGATCCGAGGACCGGTTAACTGTTAAAAACCTAATTATTACCTTTTCAAACAATACAATAATTTTAAATATAATTTACATGGTCATAACCACTGTTAAATGCACAAATGAAGGAAATCTTGTTCTCAAAATAGATGTTTCACAGAGGAAATGCTCTTTCTTTCCCCACCTATTTGCATTTATTTAGCTGAATAAATACTTAGCATTCCTTGTAAGCAGGCCAATCCCCAAATGAACACTGATTTAAACTCATCAAAATAAACAATTCTACAATATGAAATACAACACTTTTTATTATGACTTACCGAGGGGTCTAGCATTTCCAACATTACAACAGGTTCATTTTTTTTCTTAGTTTCCATTTTAGATTTTTGGTAAGGGGGATCTGCATTTTTAACTGAAGGACTTGCAAGATGAGGGGGTAAAGGCAGTCTACTGATATTAGTGTTAATTTGATCACCAATATCATTCAAAACAATCACAGGCTCAGGAAGAACAGGAACTGAATTAACATTAGTCCTGTTTGGCAATACATCCATTAATTTTTGTAAAGGTTCCTGAGGTTTCAAGCCGTGTGGATACTGCAGATCGATGCTTGGAGGATTCCGAGTGCGCCTGTTATGGCGAGAAAGGGGATCGGTCGAATTTTGCAAAAGAACTGGAGAGGCTTGATTTGTAAAAGGATGTTGTAGAACTCTCTCTGCAGCTGTTGCTTGAGCTGGACTAGCAACTAAAATATAAAGAAATTGTGTCATTTTTAGATTATTTATAAAATTATGCATTAGATGTTTTATTAAAAATATATTAAATAAATTTAATTATGAAGTTTAAAAATATTTTCAGCATAAAAATTCATTACACTATCACTTAATTCAATGGATTTACCATTCCATTGACAATGAAATCAGCTAGATGTATCCAAACTTTTTAATATACCACGGAAGAAAAATGTCACCACCAGACAATTTAACTAAGGTTGTTAAAACCGCTCATTTTTTAGGACCAGCAACTGTTAAAAAATATACCGGTTAATCTTCTGGTACCTACTGAGAGCCAACAAGAAAAGGTATCAAATTTTTGCCTCACGTAGTCAGATGGTGACATCAAAGCGCCTTTGATGTCACGGCCGCTCGTGTTCAGCTCTATTGTGCGATGCCGGTCAACGCAGTGAATTTAAACAATTTTTTTAAATGCTTCAGTTTAAACTTAATTAAAGCTTTTTTCATTATTGTGCAGAATAGTAAATTACCTGCATTAGGCTGATTAGTTGAAATTCCAGAGTTGCTCTGATTACCCATTCCAGCACTTGCAGCAAGGTATGGACTGTTGCTTGGGGAGGCATATACATTAGGGGGATATCTCGGTGACTGAGCTTGTCCATGCCTGACAGAAAGAAATAGCTATTAAATTGTTGATAACCATTTTCTTTAGTACATTATAGACAACAAAATTGTTTTAACCCATTCAATATGACCCAATTTTTTTAAGAGTATGCAGTAAAATTTTAGGTTAAAAAATCCATTCCACCTGATGATTTTAAACTGAAAAAATCTGCTTTGCTATTTATCAAAACTATATTATGCTACAGATCAAAATTTAGGTAATTGAAAAAGAAATATGTTTCTACTATTAAAACGTGAGACAAAATTACCTAAATTAAACCCTTAGAGATATTATTGCATGTTTATGTAAAAAAAAAGTATAATTTTTTTATTTTTTTTTGCATTACTCACCAGGTGAGTAAAAATAAATCAGGTAAAAATAGTCCAATCAAGTTCATATTTCTAATAAATAAGTCTTATTATATATCTAAAACAACTGGAAAGTTTCATTGCAGCAGCTCCAGAAATTATAAAGTTATGAATTTTTTCCCATGACACGCTTCAATTTTTTTAAAAATTCAACAATAAAATAATTATACTTATATAAAATATTTACACATATTTCATAAATAGTAAATTTTCGTAATCACAGTCGACACTGAGTCTTCAAATGTATCGTCATTTGTAATTGATTTGTCCATTCAAATCAATTTATTTGCTTGATCATCAGTTATAGATAGAAAAATTAATAGATTAGCACTAGGATTAGTACTCAATGAAGCCATTTCGATCAGCTGTTTTTTGTTTACAAAATTTTTAACTGAAAAAAAAACAAGCACAAAATACACTAAACATGGTCTAATCCTTTCGAAATTGCACAAAACGGAAGTTGAAACTCTTCTGAATAGAAGTTTTATAAGCTATTAATAAAATAGTTGAATGGAAAAGTCCGATTACTAATAAAATGAAACAAACCATCAGTTACGCAGAGTGGCTTAGCAACGTATTATATGGGTTAATGACTTTTTAGTTCTAAAAATGTTATTTTCTGACAATACAGTTTAATGCTTTTTTTTATACTAGAGAATCTACTCACCTTGGAGACACATTCTGCTGAATATTATGAGTGGAACCATGAATAGGTGCACTAGAGAGTCTTTGACCTTCTTGAAGGAAATTACTGAACTGTTGTGCATGGGGGTGAATACCTACAAAAATTTCAAATAACTCTTTTAATTTCAATAATTCTTCAAAATAAAATTATACATAATACACATGTATATACACATATAAATTTATATAGTCAATGAAATAGTCAAGCAAAATAATCGTCAGCTATAATATTTACATCATATCAGGAAAAACATGATTTCCTAAGGTAAATTTACCCTGAAACAGCAAATAATTTACATTTTCGCACTCTATACAAAAGTGTACGGGTAAAAGTAGGACAAGACAAGAGCAGTACTACTTTTGATGAATCTTTGAAAACAATAATTAAGCAATAAAAAACAGTGACATAATTTGATTGAAAAATCTTATGTTTTGAGCAAATAAATCTTTCAAAATCAGTGATTCCCAATTACTTAAAAGGGTTATTTGAAGGGGCAAAAAATTACCTACATTTAAATTATAATGAAAACTGACCTTCAACTTCACAAACTTATAAAAATTTCAAAAAGATTTATGGGTGTTAACATTAACAAATTTAATTATTGTACTCAAGACTATGGTGAACCTGTGTATGCCAACTAAATTGATTCATCTTTAAAATGTATGATCCAACTTAAAACTGCTAATATCTCAAAGTTTGCTGCTTGGTAGATGGGGATTATGTTTTTATATATTTAAATGCAGAAATTTTAAAAATTATAGCACTTGAGTCCTGTTTAATCAAAGCAAACAAAACTTATTACTAATTATCTAAAATAATATTAACTAACAAATCGCACCAGAGAACCAAAAGAATAAAATGTATCATGCATTTGCAATAAAGCATGCGGGACTGCCTCTCCTGTATTTATAAATAATGAATTTTTTTCAAACTGCTTTCAAATGTAAACAAAGATGTATACTTATTATATTGAATTGAACTTCAAAATAAAGTAAAAATTACAATAATGCTAAAGTGTAGTAGGCTAAATTTTGATATTTGCATAGCAAAAAATACATGATGGGCAAAAATATGTATAAAGTTGTTTTTTTTAAATACTTGCAAGAGGATTTGTATTATGTTTATTGTCAGTTTATACTGAAAATTATGTGTTACTTTTAGTATGCAACCTCACAAAAGCTATTATGTAAAAGTCACTTGACATTTTACCAATATTTTGAAATTTTAACGACATCAAGATTCCAAACTGTGCCCAAAACGTAATCTTGAATTTCTACTATACAAACAATATATTATCTTTATTTAACAAATTTATGGGAAATTTAACTAAATTTATCTAATTTACATATAACCAAATCTTGAATTGTGATTCAGTAAGTGTAACTGTAAAGTAGCTGATTGTGGTGTGTAAAATGTAAATGAATAATATATCCCTTTATGTGAATGTAAATTTTTTTTTATTAATATGTGCATGAAAGTCCCTCCACCAGAAGATTTTACCACATCCATTATCTAGAAAATAAAAATAAATATTTAATACAATCGATACGCTTAAAATAAATGTTAAAATATCTGCAAGAGAATTTTTTTTACAAATTGTTAAACCCCTCATTAGTGAGTTCTATTAGAGATTTTTTGAGACTCAAAATTATAGATTTAATATTTAAAAAATTATGTACAGCCAAGTATATTTTTTTCTTTAAATAATATAATGCATCACAACATGCAAAATAATTTTAAAAATTAGGCTCTAAAAACAATCTAAAATAAAAAAAGCACCAAAAAAAAATAATTTATATATGTGGAAATCTGGAAATCAATGTCATGTTTTTGGTATCGGATGCACATGAAATTTCATTCACTTCAAGATTGCTTACCCAAAAAGCCACGAATGTGCAAAACATTTATTTGAAATCTTGAGTCACAAAATGTTTAAAACTCACCAGAGCTGTTATTATAACCCATAACACCATGCTGTTGAAAGTTGTTCCCTAAGGTTTGAATGGGGCTGATAAAAAAAGTACCATCTAAATGTGCATTGCCTTGAAAGATATGGGGATCCTTCCGCATCACAGTTTGAAGTAAGCTAGGGATGTATCCTTCAACTGAATTTGTGCTCAGTGTATCTTTAAGTTCTCTGTCGACAAAAGTATGTGTAATTATAAGTTTCAAATATCAAAGGATAACATAAGAAGTAAATTTCTTAATAAAAACCAATAGAACTTTTTATGTTTTATTTTTACAAATCTTATAGTGAAATAGAGCAGTGTTTCTAAAACTATAAATGGGAAAATTTGAATCAAATGTGGGGGACATTAGACCCCAGAAATAGGAAAAATTTAAGAAAACTTTTTTTTTGGTGGAGGAGTAATCTTTATAATTTTAATAACTAAGAATAAATATATTTTATATGATCCTAAATACTTACATCTGACTGGAATTGGTCTGTCGTAAGGCGTGTGCAAGCTGACTGCCCAGGCCTTCATCTGATGAAGCCAAAAGTTGTCGTGCATCTTCAGCTATTTTATGACTATAAAGCAGTGATTTGTTCTGGACAGTCTGAGGTAACGGAGTGGGTAGGGGAAGCTGCGGTAGCACTGAAAAAACATTTTCACATAAAATTATATGGAATAAGTAGGTAAACATATTTAAAAGTGGAGGATCCCTCTTTTGACAGCCAAAACAACACACACAAAAAACCCACTACAGTCGAACCCCCTTAACTCGAGCCCGGTTAAATCGCCAACACTTTTAAGTCGACATTTTTTTATTGGAACTGCCAAATTCTCTCTTTGTCTTACCATTTTCTCATCGGTTAATTCGATTCTTTTAAGTCGCCGAAACCTAATACCTCGAGCACAAAAGAGGGCCAATTTGCAACTTAACGTTGGTTAGCTCAATCCCCGCCTGTTTGCCTAGCAAAAAACTCTCGCATTTTTAGTTTAAAATAGCATCGAAATCTCGCTTTCCTTGAGACTTCCGGCTATTGTGTGATTTTATGAGATTTCAATAAAAATTACTGGATGTTTTTATTTTGTTTCACTTTGATCTGTGTTTTAATTAGTTTCACGGGTATGTATTCACCCGAGGTGCTGGAAAATCCAGTTAGCGGTCTTTAATCGTCATTATTTTGCAGTGCATGTTATATTATTATTAAACTTAATTCATTTTCTGATGCATTAATCATTTTATTTTTTAAGATAAACGAATATCTTTAGAAAAGAAAATAAAGGTTTGTATCGAGAATCGACGGTGGTTTTTATTTAATTAAATAAAAAAGTATTATTCTTTTAAAAGTTTGTTGTTCCTTTGTTACCAATAAGATACGTGACTAACGCGTGTGAGGGTGAAATCAAATCAATTTCTTAATATTCCAGTATATACGTATAATATACACGTCATCACTGTTGTAGGTAAAATTCTGATAAGGAATGATTTTTTTAAAAATTAGCTTAGTTGGCGAGGTCTAACACACAGTGCGCCTTTGATGTGATCAACGGTCAAGGCCGCAATTGTTACAAGTTTGATTGACTGAGGAAATTCGAGTGCGGTCTCATAGTGACATATATCCTGCACGTCAAAAGCAGTAAACTTAAAATTACCATATTGATAATTCGCTGATTCGACGGGCATTGCAAACGCGAGCGGCAGTGACATGCCACGCCACAGGCGCCATGGGACAAGGCGAGGCGAAAAATTTGACCCTAGTTTTAACGCATACGCAGACAATTATAAACTGGTAACTTTTTTTTATTAAATGGAATCAAAACATGACCACAGAGACGTAATCAAAGTCATTTACTGTGGCAAAAAAAATATATTTTTAAAAATATATATTTAAAAATTCCAAACTAGTCATAACTTTTCCCGACTATTTCCCCACTTTCAAGGCCGAGAAATATTTTAAAGAATTCCCGACTTTTTCCCGTTTTCCCGACTGAGTGGGAACCGTGGTTATATTTAAACGGTCCTTAAAAAATAATGGTCTTAACAAACCTTAGGAAAGAGTGAAGAAATATTAGGGTCTCGATATTCCGATACGATTCCGATTAATCGTCCTATCACTAATTAATGCACATCATGTACATAAAGAAATTTCAAGCACATGTTAATATTTTGAGTCCATAGCGGTTTTCGTTTAACTCGATCATCGGTTATCTTGACGCCATTTTTCATACCCCAAGGCCGTCAACTTAACCAGGTTCGACTGTATATATAATTGAACACAAAATTGAAAACTACTTACAATCTGTTAAACTTGCCACCCCAGCCAAAGTTGTTATAGGTACACTGGGGGTTTCACCGTTCATAATGCATTTATACTACATCTCTTTTTCTACACAAAACTGAAAATAAATTTTAAATATAATAGTTAACACTGGGATTATATGACTATTATAATTACTGTTATGGAAGAATAATAAGAATGATTACTAAATATTTTATCAAAATGCAAATCACAAAATAATTGTCTCAGTGAAGTCTCCAGTTGATATCATCTTTGAAACTGATAATGATTTTAAAACAAAAAAAATATTTTTTTTTACAATTATCATTTCTGAAATTAAAAGATAAAATTTGAATGGGCTTTGAAGGAGCTTTTTAACATTTGTATAATTATTTCTGGTATCATCTTCTTGGCACAAAAGCCCAGGGCCTTCTCAATTGCATTCCTCTAGTCAGACAGATCAGTGACATTTCATCTTCATGGTGGGGTCCTAAGGAGCTATAGGTTTTTTTAGGGCTGTTATCGATTAATTTAAATTTAATCATTAACTTTTAAAATTATCGATTAATTAATCGATAATTTCGATTAAAGCCAAAAATAGAAATTTATGACGTCATTAAACTGAACATTTCTCTCGGACATTGAAAATTAAGAATATTTTAAACTAAATTTTATGACAATCTGTTGATACTTGATCGGATGTTTGTGCTGAAGGTGGTACGTCAGTGATGTAATTGATCTTTAAAAAGAGAACTGTTTATGGCAGTGAACACAGTAAACTTTTTCACCATCTTCGACTTTGCCATCCGCAGTTAGCTTAAAAACAATATTTTTGCTCAACTTTCTAGTTATATGTTTAAATTTAACTGCGCTGATGCTGTCAGCCATTTTTTAGTTGACGTCTGACGGTCCATATACAGTAATAAAATAAATTATAATATTACGCGGGAGAAATTTGTACTTAAAAAAATATATAAATAATTATTAATTATTTTAAAATATTATAAATATTTTATTTAATTTTAATCAAATTTTTATCGATTAAAATAATTTTAATCTATAAATGTTTTTAAAAGATTAATCTAGAAATTAATCATTAATTTCCGCAGCCCTAGTTTTTTTCCAACTTTATCCATCCATCTCATTGATTTTCAGTTTTTTTGTGCTGCTCCTCCCAAATGTCATTTTCTAAAACAGAACCATACATTTTCCTTAAGACCTATATCTCATGTATTGAGCACATTTTCTGCTTTACCATATAAGAGGTGCCCGGCCAACTCTCATTTTAATGGTAACAACTGGTTTGATGTAGGTGGCATTTTCTTTTTTTGTTGTTCTTTTTAAAGAAGTTTTTATTTCTTAACTAGCAACAAAGCCTGTCCAAGGACAGGAATAAGTGTAGGGTGACCTGTGAAGTTCATGGTAGGACATCACCACACTACACACCCCTGTCTGTCCAGAGACCCCCCCCCACACACACACCATGGTCTGTCCAGAGACCCCCCCCCAACACCCCAGTCTTCCAGAGACCCATCATCTCCACAGGCCATACATGTGTATCACTGGCCATACATGTGTATCACTGGCCATACATGTGTATCACATTAAAAAAAAACTATACATTATAGTTATTTGTAACAACATTACCCACCCCTGTCTGTCTAGAGACCCTACCTGCCCCCCCCCCAACACGGCAATATGGGACACTAGTACTAGCAATAATGTGATTTCTAGCATGTTTACTTGTGACAACACAAAGCAGTTAAGTAATATGACAATTATTTCAACCAAAATGATATTTTAAAGTGTTTTAGAGTTAAATAGGTTTCTATGTTCAACCTTATTAGTGCATGATCACTAGATTGAGCTACGTATGCAATCTTATACAACAATCAACACTGCAATGATTCTTGGGACATTGACTAATGAATAAGAGCCCTAGTTTATATGTAGGAATTTTCAGAAAAATGTACACATCAACCATTGTAATTAAATGTTTAAGTCACACAAATTTTGTCTCCTTTGATAAAAACTTTATTTCAGACCAATTCTTTATGAAATTTAAATACACAAAAACACCTTTGAGAGAGGCATTCTTTCAGATATCTAGGAGCTACCCTAAAGGAAAACAATATAATTCTGTTAGATGTGAAAGAAAGGATAGCAGGAGGCAATGAGTCTTTAATAAAGCTACAAAAGCAAAAACCTCTTAAGAACTAAGAAGAAAAAAAATATGTCACTGTCAAGAGACCAGCTGACTCAGCTGAAATTTATGCAAGCAAGATGTTGTCCCTTACCAGAAAAGCAGAGAATTAGCTCAACCTATAGGAAAGGAAAATATAATACAGTGGTACCTCGGTATACGTCTGCTTTGGTATAAGTCCAACTTGGTATACGTCCTATTAGGACGGGAAACTTTTTGCTAGGTATACAACCTTTGTTTGGAATACGACCTACTGGTATGGGGTCGTCTATATATGACGTAATGCGATTTTGGTCAATTCTCCCCCCCCCTTTCGTCACAAAAAGTTAGCTCCCCCACTCAAATATGACGCCAAAAATTTTCGCCCCTCCTCCTCATAAAAGCCTATTTGAAAATGAACATGTTTCAAATCACTTTATTATCATTTAAGTATCTATTATTAGTTTAGTGTAATTAATTACGATTTCTATGATTGTAAACAAAACAAATGGGCAAAAGGGGTTGAATCGATTACAAAACAAAGATCAGGGACATTAGAACATGTTGAAAAATTGCTTTTGATCTGGATAACAGGAAAGCAGAAACACAAAATGTTTAAGTATCTGCTAGATATACTATTATAAGGGGTCTACGGATATATCAGCCAGCCGATATCAGGATATCAGCAATATAGGTATCGGAAACGAGTAAAGGTTCCGATATTTATGTCACCGATATGTCATAATAAGTGACATTTTGAAAAAAATGCAAGAAAAAAAAATAATCATTTAGATTTATAAATATCTCAACAAATTAATTTATCGATGCCCATACCGGTATTGAAAGAACCAAAAGAGTCATGTGCCATGATATTGTTTAGCTATCGGCCGATTTTGGCATACTCAGAAATACTGTGTGAGTGATGCCAATGGCGAGTACACCCTAATTGCTCTAATAACAAAGATGCACGCAGAATCGCAGATGTCTAAAACATTTCGTTATGTATGAAATAACAAAATGTGCCGTGTGCAGAGTTGTTGTCATTAGCAACTATTCATCCTTCAACCTCATTTTGACTCTATTACTATTGCTTTGTTCTCATTGTTTCATTCATTAAAGGTGGCCGTGTGCAAAAGCCATTTTACTATTGGTTAGAATTAATTATGAGTCAAAGTTGAAGGTTCAAAAGGAATTCCTAATTTTATTTGTATATTTTTATAGAGGACAGTTCGGTTTGTCATGAGTCATATGTTGCTCATGATTGGAACTTGTAAATTGTAAACACATCAGAAACTTCGTTTAAAGATAAATTTTACTGTTTATACAAAGTTAAATGAGTTATTAAAAAATAATATTTTTAAAATAAAATAAAGAAATACTGTACATACTTGTTCTATAGCCTGTTCGTTCATAAGACGACCCCGCCCCCTCTTTTGAAAGAGAAAAGTATTAAAAGAGTGTAACCTGCTCGCAAGCCGACCCCCCAAATATAATAGGACAGCTGAAACAAAATGGTACACATTTTTTTAAAACTACAAGCTAAATCGATCATTATGATTGATTACTTTGTACTACCTATCTTTGTTTTTGTGCTCTTTGTTTGGCAAAATGTTACTGGTATTTTTTTTAAAAACTTTGGTAAACTGTGGCGAATGCGTGCACATTAAAATTCGTTGTTGAATACAAAATTTGTAAGACACTTTATTAAAACATTCACAAAAATAAATAAAAGGATTAAATAAGGTAAGTGCAGATGTTTAATAATATTTTATAGCTTTTAGTAGAGCAGTCGAATCTTGTAGAATGTAGAAAAGGACCTTGATGATCTACAATAACAACACCGATATTCAATATACATGCAGAAATCGCCTATGACCCGCTCATAAGCCGACCCCCCCCCCACTTTTCCCCCTAGATTTTGTCCAAAAAAGTTTAGAACGAGTATATACGGTAATAATTTTATCTATAGCATTGATCCTGAAAATAAAATCATTATTAAAACGAGAGAAAAAATATGTTACGCGAACAGCGGAATTGAGGTCACAAAATGTAGAGATAAAATGCATAGGGAATTGGGACAAATTGAACCACACTTTAAAAATTCATAACTTTAAAACTACAAATCCTAAAAATATAATGTTGGCCATTCATAAAATGTAACAAACACTTATAATTCAAATGTAGTTGTACGATTTGTTTCTTAATTTACGTTTGTCTTAATTAAACCAGTAGCCTTTACATATAAAATACAAATAATTACGAATTGTTAATTTAAGAATGACGTCATCAAATATGACGGCTTGTTTTTTGTTTTAACAAATATTCATATCTGCAACAACAAAAAAAAGAAACAAAAACGGTAATATCGGTGTCTGCAATATCGACAAAAATGCATATCAGTAGACCCCTAATTATTAATAAATGAATACATAGACAGAAAATGTATGACAGACAGCACAACAGCTGATCAAAACTAAGAATATTCAAATTGAAAAGGAATTCTTGCAGTATTAGATGGGGCCCAGGCATGGAGGCAATGGATTATTTTGATCGCATGAATGTGGTCAAGCAGGCCAGTGCCCTACATAGGGTGTGGTGCCACTGATTTTAGAGTCATACAAAAACTACATAAATATAATAGTAAGTATGGTCTAAACTCTAAATTACATAATAAGCAAGTATTGCAATATTGTTGTTTCCTCAAAGATATAAATTATGTTTATGTACAGAAGTTAATAATAAAAAGCAAATATAATAAAAATGTTCATGGATACCTCATAGAAAACTAAGTAAAATGTTAAATATAAATGGTATGCATAACTGCATAGGCAGATTGTTCTTCAAGTTGAATAATTAGTGTGACATAAAATATAAAAAGATTTGGCAAGAAAGCTGGTTAAATTAATTGTAACTAATATAGTACAGCCGGACCTCTCTAAGTCGAACTCAAAGGGACCCGAAAAAAATTTGGCTTACAGAGTTTTAGAGTTAGGGAAATTGGAGTAATAGGCGCAGATTAATTAAGGACTATGTTGATATTGAGCCTAATATTAGAATTAGCTTTTCCAGAATCAATCTAAGTCTAAAGAGTCTAAGTGAACATTATAATTATAATGTAGTTAAGTCTTAGTTGTAGGATTAGGCCTAAGCAATGAGTGAAGCTCCTGATTATATTATTTAATTATTAATTAATAAGTAAGATTAAATTTTTATTTACCGAACAAACATAATATATTTTATCTTTTATTATCATACTCAAAATTGCTATTAATTAATATAATAATACTAATACTCAGTGCTTTTTTTGTGACGGTACGCACCGGTACGACATACTGGCATCTTTTTTAATGTGGGCCATGTGGGAAAAAATTATTACTTTTCTTGTATTTTAATGTTTATTATTATTGGTTAATTATAAAATAAAATTGCTTTAGACATTTAGTATCTTTGCAGTTGTGATTTAGCTTGCATCGAGGTGCAAACTGGTAGTTAAAAGTTAGGCCATGCAAATTAAAGATGCGCTGTAAAAAATATTATATGACGTCATTGATTTAGCTCATATTTTCAATTTTAGAAAAGGGAGCATTGTAAAAAGAGAATTAGATGGTGGTTAATTATAAAATTAAAAAATAAACGGGGGCGCCCTGCAACCCCTATTATAAAATACATTGTGTACATTTCAGAAAGTTTAATATTTCGTATTTATCAAACAAGGATAAGTTAGTTGGGCTTTTGAAAAAGGTCGGTGCCGTAGGAGCTCTACTCTAAAAAAAAAGGTGCATTTTTATAAAATAAATAGATTTCAGCTGAAAACTTCCCTCATTTTTGACGGGGTGTACGCTAGTATTAATTATATTAATAACTAGATTGTGCTGCGGCGCCCCCTTTTTTAGGGCGCCTACGGCGCCAACCTTTTTCAAAAGCCCAACTAAGTTATCATTTTTTGATAAATACAAAATATTAAACTTTCTGAAATGTACGCAAAGTATTTAATAACAGGAGTTGTAGGGCGCCTACGGCGCCCACTTTGTTTTTTGTCAAAAGCCCAAGAAACTTATCCTTCTTTGATAAATACGAAATATTAAACTTCCTTTTTGTTTGATTAATACGAAATATTATACTTACTTAAATGTACACAAAGTATTTTATAATTATAAATCCTCAAATCCTATTTTTACATCGTTCCCTTTTTCCAAAATTAAGATATAAGCTAAAGCAATGACGTCATATAATATATTTTTTACAGCGCGTCTTTAATTTGTAATTAATTTGCACACCTTTTGATGCACACCTTGTATTTTAAAATATAAGATCAACCAATGACGTCATATTAAATATTTTTACAGCGCTAATCACCACACGATTTTTTAAAACTGCTATAGACTGTTGTACATCATCAGCGTTCCACATCCAATGAGTGACTTGGGCTTTTATATTATATATATATTAATAATACAATAAGAATGTATTTATTTTACTATGAATATGACTTAAATGACTACTATGAGTATGAGCGTCATGAGTTTTAATAAACCAAATAATCATATCAAGTGCAATATTATTAATATTTTTATTAGTAAGAGTATGAGCCTTTCAATTTGACTACTGGCGCTCACACTACTGAGTCTCCATTCACAGTGACTCCTCTCACCTCAGTCATAGCTATTGCCTATTTGAATTCACTTCATCAGTGTCAGCTATCAATCTCATCATATTAAAGCTCCAAATATTTTTAAAATCCCCCACCCCAAAGCGTTAAATGATGATGCCAAAACCCTTTATTTTCATTTTAATTAGGCATTGTTCATTGTTAAATTTAGTTATTAGCAACCAGTTTGAGCTATCATGTTTTCCTTTTTGTTCCGTACGTTGACGCGGATGAATACACAGCAGAATTGTAATCAAAACAATCCGTAAATCGGGCATACATGAAAGAGAATATTGACTTTTTAAAATAAAATGACGCCAATGACTGGAAATTTAACAATAATTGACACATTTTAAAATGTTTGCAATTATCACCCCTCCCCCTTTTAAACAAATAGCAAAGCGTCAAGGTAATATTATTAGTTATTAGCTTGACTTGCTCTCATGACAAAAATCGTCCATTGTTGGTTGAGGTGGGACAAGACTCACCTGTACAAAATGGTCACTATTTCAAGCTTGTGAATGATTTCACATAAATATTTTATCCACGTCAACGAATATTATTAACATGATGAGACTAACGTAAATCCATGGTGATTAATTAGTTGTAAACATTGTAAATTTGTAATTATTTCCAAGAATTCGGCTGTACCCCGCGCCAAAAATTAGCACAACCTAACGACATACAATGTTCAAACATCCGCTAAAATTAGTTCCCAACGTCTATCATATGTGAATTAAATGAATATTTGTCCAATATTTAATGCATAGTTTTTATGAAGGAAGTAAATGGCATTGATCTATTGTGAAACTGTGCAAACCTTTGAAATAAATTTATTTAGTAGAACTTATTTACGTGCGCATTAATTCAACTACTCTATTTCAGCCATTGAAAATAGTGCACCAGAAAGCCTAAAATCAAACAAACGTAGCTATTAACTAACAAAATTTAATGTCAAAGAACTCAAAGCAACAAAATATAAACAGTGAAATCAAAAGCCAAAAACTGTATCTTAGACCCTTCCATAGTCCATAGACACAAGTCACAAGAACTATTGAGTCAGCTGTGCAGCAGGCGTTTTTTGGGGGTTTGAATTTTTTGTAAATAAATCAAACGAACATGGAACAAAGGCGAATATTTGTTATTGGTGTCGGTATGACCAAGGTTTGTTAAATTTTTTTTAAACCGTGGGTCCTTAATAAATTATAAAATAATATTAATATTATTATTAAAATAATTAAATTAAAGTTTATCTGTAGTGAGTAGTGTCTGTAGCTTTTTATAGTGTGAATGAACTCGATGTGATGATGTAAAATGTAATGTCTGTGACTGTATGTCTTAGAGTTAGAGTCTTAGTATTATTATTAACAAGTTAAAATTTTCTTTTTGAGAACAAGTTGTTCTCCACCAACCTCTCCCCCAATACTCCCCCCCCACACACACACCAAAAAAACAAAAACTAATTTCGTTAAATTATCGTTATGACAGGTAAGCCCAAAATAAGGTTATTTGCGGGCGCCATGTTTGTTGCTAAGACACATGACCTAGGGGAAAAGGAGTGTGTTTCAGTGGTAATTTGGAAGAGCTTCTCAAACTTCAGTGTTTTTAGCGACGTGGTGATTTTGAAAAAGCAGTGAGAATGCGAAGAAAGAAAAAGGGGTGGGGTGGGTGGAGTTTCTCAATTGTGCAGGATTTTTAGGGAAGCAGTGATTTTGCGACGATGTAGAGATTTTCAATTTGCGTGATGGGTCTTTTTTTATCGAGGCGGTGATTTTGAAAAATGCTATAAAAATGAAGAAGAAAATGGTACTCACAGTTTCTGTGTCTGAATCGCTACAACTAAACCTAACCCTAAAACCTTCCATTTTGGAAAATTCAACTATTAAAATTCTAACCCTAACCCTAAATTTACAATTAAATATTCTATAACTAAACCTAACCCTAACCCTAAATTCACAAATAAAAATTCTAAAACTTTCCATTTTGGAAAATTCAAATTTCATTCCCAAAGATGTTGGGGCACCTGGATGTGAAAATGAAAAAGAATGCCTTAAAGCAATTCTTCCCGGGCATTCCGTGGCACCCCTCTCATCAAGTCTGCATATCATATAGTTCCCCATTTTGCGGTAATGTTAAAGTTAAAAAGGGGGGAGACATCCCGGAACGGTCGCTTCTGAAGCGCCCGCCTGGGTATCCAGGACATGGTCAAAAACTCCTCCCACTAAAGGTGACCTCATAAGGAGTGGTGGAATTTCCCTACTTCGACTCGCTACAACCTCAGCGCCACCCCGGCTTGGCATAGAAGTCTCTATGGTTAAGGACTGCTGCTGGGTGGGGATCATCAATGGCCTACCGTATATACTTGTTCTATATCCCTTTCGTTCATAAGCTGTCCCCCCTCTTTTGGAAGAGAATAGTATAAAAAGTGTGTAACCCGCTCATAAGCCGACCCCAAAAAATAATAGGACAGCGTAAACAAAATGGTATACATTTTTTAAAACTACAAGCTAAATCGGTCATTATGATTGTTTACTTTTGTTTTGGTTGAAGAACAAAGAGATTTGAATAACAGAGAAGATGGATGTAATTTTTTATCGCATTCGCTAGAGGGCTTTTTATTGCATTAAAACGTAAAGAAAATGTTGTTTTTTACCACGTTTTTATTAACTCACTTTTGTTCCTGTTTGTTGGTTTTTCTGTCCACAATTTTTCAAATCTGCCAACGTAAAATTAAACCACTTCTGATGGTCCTAGAGATCTCAAAATTTTACCACAGATAGATCTTGGATGACAATGCATTGTATTAAAATTTCAGATCGATTGAATGTACCGTTATTAAATTATTGAACTTTTTAGTTTATCTAAATATAAGCCTATGTATTATCCGTCTGCCCTTGTTTACATTCACGTGCTGAGTTCACACCAATCCCGACCACAAAAACCATGTTTAACATCAAGGGGAGATCAGTCATATCCAGTCTGTAAATGTTTGTCGGGCAATGCATATTATATTTGAACATAATCAATACTTCAAAACTCACCATAGCATACACTTAGACTAAAAAGAATAAAATAAATAGAAGTAAAAAAATATTTTTAAAAACCACGTTTTTATAAGCGGACTAAAAAGAAGAAAATAATTTAAAACTTATAAGTTCAAGTACTAATTTAATATGACTAAAAACGTGGGGCGGGTGTTTGGTATAAAAATGAAAGATTTATAATTTAGAAGGCAAAAGAGAGATCTATAAGTGAGAGAATGAATCAACTGCATATCTTAAACCTCATAAGCGCCCGCCCCACGTTTTTATTCATATTAAATTAGTACTTGAACTTATAAGTTTTAAATTATTTTTTTCTTTTTAGTCCGCTTATAAAAATGGGGGTTTTAAAAAATCTTTTTTTTACTTCTATTTGTTATATTTGATTTTAATAAAGTCGTTAAGTAAAAAAAAATGTGTCATCAATATAGTTCATAAATTTAAAAATGCCAGAGTAATTTATTTTGTTATAAATAATTCTATAAAAATTAAAATCCTTGAAAGTCTGACTCATCTGATTCTCCACATAGTTGGTTAAACTCTTCCTCTGTTATGGCTTCATTATCCGTGTACATGTTATGATCGTTGTCAGCCTCGTAGTCTTCATATTTGTCTGTTTCTTCATCCAATATAGCATCGTCTTCTGATCCGTCCAATTTATTAAAACATTCACAAAAATAAATAAAATGAATAAATAAGGTTAGTGCAGATGTTTAATATTTAATAGCTTCTGGTAGAACAGTCAAATCTTGTAGAATGTAGACAAGGACCTTGATGATCTACAATAACAACAAAGATATTCATTTTACATGCATAAATCACCTATGACCGGCTTGTAAGCTGACCCCCAACCTTTTCCCCTAGATTTTGTCCAAATAAAGTCGGCTTTAGAACGAGTATATATGGTATGTAGGGTAGGTTCAACTAAACATTCAGACATTATCATTGTCTACTTCTTTTAATTGTGTATTTTTTATGCAGGTGTAAATAATGCCTATGCCTATATTATTATTATGATGTAATTTTAAACATTTATATATATATATTTCTTTAATTAATATTGAATGCAGTTGCAAGTACTTGGATTTTGCAGCGGTCATGTGTACAAAACTGTAAATAAACAATATGCACTGACAGTTTACAGTGTTTCTACATTTTCGCTCTTAGTGCTTTAAAAAATTTAGGACCTGAAAAAATTCTTAAAAGCATAAGCCATAAGCAAGTCCAGTGATACATTTTAAGCAATGTGATGCATGAAATCTCTTTTAAATGCTTGCTATGACTTATTTCATCTCAATTTTCAACACAAAGTAAAAGTAAGACTTATAACCAATGTTTCCTTTAATAAGCGTGCAGTGATCTGCCAAACTCATTGCAGCAGTTTAGAGTTACAGTGCAGCAAATTTTAAGATGATAATATACAAATGGGTGTTTGTGGGATGTTAAAGTTTTCAGAGTAAAAATGGATATGTACTAATTTGTACACAAGTGTATGCTCTTGCACACAAACCAGCAACACTTAGAAGGAACTTTGCTTATAACACCATTTTACCAAGTTCATCTTATTACCTGGCAATAAAAAAGCCGAATACCATGACTTAATTTCCGGGTTTAATTAGAAATTTATGATTTTAATTACTAAATTAATGTGTCTTAATTTTTAATTTTTTATTGGACTTTATAATTTTTTACATAATATTTAATATAGCCATCTATGATATTATGTTAAATACTACATAGTCATTATTTATAAATGTAAATATAAAATGGATTTTCCTAGACATAATAGTAATACGTAGTAGTAATAGTTAACTTAATTTATTAAATAATTAAGCATTCCTTTTTGGGTGTATATGAAAAGACAGGTAGATAGTCCAGACACAAAGTAAATAAATAGCAATTATTAGAGACAATTGTCTCAAATTAAAATTTGGAGGCTATTAGTCCATATAACACACAAAAGAATCGCTTGAAGAATATGTTGAAAAATGGAAGGGGCTGAAAGAAATGGAATGGATTTACAAAGAGCTTATTCCACAAGAGTAAATATGGCAAAGAGTAGAGGAGGAATAAAAAGATAGCTGCCAACTAAATAACTCTAGTCTTACAGCTTGTTGTATAACTCTGCAACATCTGAAAACGTGCCTAAAATATGACACTTAACGTTATTAAATACTGGGGCCTAATTCATTAAATGTCTATTAGCATATCTCAATGTAGGCAAATGTTTAGGCTAAAAAGGATTTTACCTGTACACATTTTTAAATTTCAATCAGGTGAAAGGCCTTTAGACTAAATAAAAGCTCTTTCAATCTTGTTTAAATTTAATGAAAAAAGACAATTTAGAGACATTGGATTCGGTGCTCCCAATTATTAATTTGAAGAGTACGATCTTTCTTGTTGTATTGAGTCATCTTTGTGGTTCTTTTTGTTTTTGCAGTTTGAAAAACCAGGGGCAAGAGATGACTTTGACTATCCTAATATGGCTCTAGAAGCTGGTATAGTAATTTACAAATTTAGTAAATTTTTTTTAAAATGGACACGTTTTGATGTCATTTTACTAGGGCTGGAACTGATAAAAAAATTGTGTTCGATTAATCTTTATTAATTATTTTTGATGTAACGCATATATAAATCCTGTTAAGTCGCAGTAATTCCATGGCTCCCCAAGTTTGTGATGTAGCACAGCAAATTCATTCTGCAATGCAAGAAATAGGAAGAAAAACCTTTTTGTTTACGTATGCATGTCTAAATAAATAATATTAATACGAGGGAAAAGTATGTAAGTAACAAATAATATAAATTATTAATAAATTGGAGAAAAAAATATTAGCAAAGTTTTCTTAAATTTTAATCGATTAATTTATTTTTAATTGATTAAAATATTAAATTTTTAAACGGTTAATCGATTAATCGATAATTTCCGCAGCCCTACTTTTTCATAAATATTTTTTTCTGTATTTAGAAAAACGTTTTGGATAAGAAGAAACATTTTTTTAATAAAATCAAATTATCATAGTTTTTTTTATATTAAAATGTATTTTACTTCTTAACAAAATGATTTCTTTTATTTGTTTCAGGCACTAAGGCTCTAGAAGATGCTGGTATACGGTATGATCAAATTGAGCAAGCTTGTGTTGGTTATGTGTATGGTAAGTCACGATTTTTTTCAATCCTAATTCTGAAAAAATCCTGATGGTAGAATCTTGGGGACATCTTAGGTGAAAAATTAATGCTAATACACTTTTTACTCAGTTCCTTATGTTATTAAAGTCAAACAATGACACTTTTTAAAATAGTTTTTACAAATGACAAATGTAATTTTAAAAAAAAATTATCAAATAATAAACAAATTGATAAAATTGATTTAAAAAATTGATTTTTATAAATTAATGAACAGAAGGGTAACTTTGAACTGTGATGCATTTTATTGCAACTGAATTTTAAAACAAGAGAATTGTTAATTATTTATCTGCTTGTTCTTTGGTCTATTTTCTATGTTTGGATTTTTTAACCTTCTTATAACATGTTACCATTTCTGAACCTACTTGACAGAACATTGATAAAATTGTATTTGTGATGTGTTTGTGTGCATTTTAATTTAATAATAGAAAATAAATGGTATCTCACTATCCATGTATTAAAATAGCTCTAAAGTTGTCAGTATATGTGAGCTCAAATCTTAGTTTTCCCTTCCAACCTTCTTTCAGTCAATTAACATGAACATTGCCTATAATTTGATATTTTTTAAGACATTAAGAAATATTTGTTACAAATGTTATTTCTCAATTTCAAAGAACACATTTACAATCTAGTTTTCAATTATTTCAGTTCCTCCCCTTTGAGAAGAACAAAAAATGGTTTTATTTGTTAACACACCCATATATTATTTTTTTACGTGCACATTCATAGTTATATACGATTTTTCTTAAATTTGGATACAACTTTTCCAGTTTAAATTGCATCTGAAAAGTAACCTCAATTTTTATTTCTTTGATGTGTTTTGGTTGAAATTATCTTCATGTCGTAAATTGCAGGAGACACCTGCTGTGGGCAAAGAGCTCTCTATCAACTTGGTCTGAAAGGCATTCCTATATACAATGTATGTATTCCACAAAAAAGTAGGAATATGTGTACATAAGAAGAACGAAATATTTTTAATGAATTTACTCACAGTTAAAGCATTAGCTGCTTTTTGTTGATTTGTTTTCTTTGTATGACAATAATATACAGGTAAACAATGCATGTGCCACTGGTTCAACAGCACTTTTTATGGCAAAAAATTTGATTGCTGGTGGTAAGTTCATGTTTATTCATTTTAATAACTCTTGCTAAAATTGTTTGATATATTTAGAAAAGATTAAAAGAAATATACATCTTTCCATAGAGCCATATTATTTTTTTATGCTGTGAACTTTGTTTAAAAAGGCACAACTTAGTTTGGAAAAATCTTCGTTATTTTAGAAAAATAAGTTTACATGTCTTTTTAAATCCCTTATATTAACTTCCCCATCTTGTCTCTATGTCTGTCGTGATTCTGCTCACCCGCCCGTTCGCGGAAAAACAAAAGTAAAAAATAACCCACTTCCTGTGCTTCTATCGAGCTGAAATTTTGCACATAGACTTTTGTCACCTAATACAGTAATGTATTGTATCAAAATTTCAGCTTGATTGAATTAGCCGTAATTAAATTAATGAATTTTTAGTTTATCTCTATGTATCTTGTAAATGTTTATGCTAGTCTGTCGCACATTGTGTATTATATTGAACATAATCAATACTTTTAGTTATGTCTCATATATTAGGGATTTATAGTCAAAACTTTGTTTTTACAGGTTGTTTAATTTAAAACTTAATTTAAACTTTGAGCATCTTTACATTTCAAAAGTTATTTAACATCACAAAAGGCTTCAGCTGTCTTTGTACTGTTCTTATGATCTAATTCTGAGGTGTGTATCATCAATTTTTAATCAGTTCCATGTCGGTATTTTAGATCAGTGTTTCTCAAAGTGATTGACTGGCTGTTTTGCTGCCTGTATTGGCAACATTAATTTTGCTTGATAAACAGAAAGGGGAAAAATGGATAATTGTTTTAAAGAACTTATGTCATGAATTGGATAATAATTTTAAGAAATTTTAATGCATATATGAAATGAAAAGACGACGCAAAATAATACCAATACAATACAGAATTTATTTTACAAATTGGCTTGTGGAAAAGGAGGTAACTCTCATAAAATAAATAGAACTATTTAAAATGTCTTTGACTGAATGGCAAGAGTTATTAAAATTTCTATCAAATAATACTGATCTCAGCCAAGAAATTCTTGTTAACATTAAATGTATCTGGAAAAAATTAACTAATAGAACTGATGCTTTGTCATGCTTTACTTTCAACATTCTTAACTAATTTATAATTGAAGATTGTTATTAAAAACTTCACCAATTAACTTTACCTGATTCTATTAACTTTTTACTTAATATCCATGCAAATACCCGATATTTCTTTTATTTATTATTTCAGTATGAAGTGATAATAATTGTGAGTTTTTTTTTCAACATTTTTTAAAATGAAATGCATTAAATAAAATTTTCATTTTTAGGTTTAGCAGACTGTGTCATGGCAATAGGATTTGAAAAAATGGAGAGAGGTTCTTTAAAAGCAAAAGTGAGTTACAATAAATTTTTAAAAATAGTGTACAGTACAGAGGTGACTACAATTTAGATCCAAGACGTATAGTAGGGCACAACAGTTTCACACAACAGTAATACATTAAAGTAAAGATGTTTGAGACTTTTGTTATTCCTAATGAGTTTGGAACTTAAGGTATATGGACTACTACGTATTGTAAAGTTATTGATTGAGTTTAGAAAAATTATATAATTAACTTTTCAATTAGGTTATTTTGAAGTAAATTTGTGTTTTTTTAATATTTCAATTAATTTCTGTACTTTTTGTCAAATTCAGTGGACAGATCGAACAAACCCTATGGACAAACACTTGGAAGTAATGATAGAAACTCGTGGTTTTGATAAATCTCCAGCAACTGCTCAGATTTTTGGAAATGCGGGACGAGAGCACATGGAAAAATATGGTAGAGTTATGTGCTCTACATACCTTATTTTTAAAACATTTTTTATCTACATAGCAAAGAGAGTTTTATAAAACTTCCCTATTCACAATGTTTTTGATTTCTATATGGTGAAACAGAAAATATAATGCCACAAACCCTATCAACTTAGTCAAAGAAAGATCTCAAGACAGGTCATTTTTATTTATTCTACTTTGTTAATTTAAATGTGGTAGTTTGCATCACCACATATAGTACAAATAACTAATACATATCTATAATACTATTCCGATAGCTACTAATTCATTTTTAAAAATTCATAATCATATCGATTGGTGTATACCAATCATAAGGAAATGAAAATAGCACTTCAAAAACTTTATACTTAGAATGTATGTATCCATCATGGATGTAAACATTAGAGGATGTTTGTCTTTATGTGAGGAAATTACTCAGGAACTTTTCATGTTGTGTTATTGAGATGCCAGATATAAGTAGGCTTATGGGCATCTTTACTGCTCTCAGTTAATTTAACAACTGTGACCATTTTTTAGAACTTACCCCAATGACATATTGCCAACTGATTCACAAGACAAGAAATGATAAATTTTATAGAATCTTGCTTTCCTACTGTTTGAAATTATTGTAACCTAATCACAGGTACAAAGCCTGAACACTTTGCTAAAATTGCCTGGAAAAATCATTTGCACTCAACAAACAACCCGTAAGTGTAATTTTAAAGTTAATTTATCTCCTGGCACTCATTTTGATAGAAACTTCCAAAAACAAGATGGATGTGACAGGGACCCTGGGTTAGACGGTTATTGTCATAAAATGATGTGGATGTGACAGGGTTAGACAGTTATTGCCATAAAATGAGGTGGATGTGACAGGGTTAGATGGTTATTGCCATAAAATGATGTGGATGTGACAGGGTTAGACAGTTATTGCCATAAAATGAGGTGGATGTGACAGGGTTAGACAGTTATTGCCATAAAATGAGGTGGATGTGACAGGGTTAGATGGTTATTGCCATAAAATTAGATGGATGTGACAGGGTTAGATGGTTATTGCCATAAAATGAGGTGGATGTGACAGGGTTAGACAGTTATTGCCATAAAATGAGGTGGATGTGACAGGGTTAGATGGTTATTGCCATAAAATTAGATGGATGTGACAGGGTTAGATGGTTATTGCCATAAAATGAGGTGGATGTGACAGGGTTAGATGGTTATTGCCATAAAATGAGGTGGATGTGACAGGGTTAGACAGTTATTGCCATAAAACGAGGTGGATGTGACAGGGTTAGACATTTATTGCCATAAAATAAGGTGGATGTGACAGGGTTAGACATTTATTGCCATAAAATAAGGTGGATGTGACAGGGTTAGACATTTATTGCCATAAAATGAGGTGGATGTGACAGGGTTAGACATTTATTGCCATAAAATGAGGTGGATGTGACAGGGTTAGACATTTATTGCCATAAAATAAGGTGGATGTGACAGGGTTAGACAGTTATTGCCATTAAAATATTCTGAATTATAAACTCATTGATAGTTCACATTTTTGGACTACAATTTAATAATTAATTAATGTATTGATATGAATGTATTGTTTTCTTTAGTTAATGCTTAAACAATTAACAGATTTAACCATTTTGTTTTTCCCATGTGTAAATACTTATGACACATCCTAGAATCTTAATGCTTGCTATTTTTTTTAAAAATATAAAAAAATTATATGTGTTATATATTTTTTGCTTTGATCTCATATTTTCCACATGCAGCTACTCACAGTTCCAGACAAAATATAGCTTGGAGGAAATCCAAAACTCTCCAATGGTTTACTTTCCTTTAACAAAACTTCAGTGTTGGTATGTAATTGCTTATACCTATACCTCTTTTAGCAACATAAGTAGTTTTTATAATTACATATTATTAAGGCGATGACCTGAGCCCTTTCTGTAAATAATGACAGTATCCATTTCAGCCCTACGTCAGATGGATCAGCTTGTGCCATTCTAGCCAGTGAGGATTTTGTAGTTAGAAATGGGTTACAGGGCCAGGCTGTGGAGATATTGTCTATGGAAATGGGTACTGACCAAGCCAGTGTCTTCAGTGAGGGCAGCTGCATAAAGATGGTAATTTTGTTTTGCAATGTTTGACTTATAATTAATATTTATGGGTGGTATTTGAATGGTTAAAAAAAAATGTTTTACAATTTACAGAATAGATGTTATTTAATAATGATATAACTGTCTCTGTTGTATTGTGAAATTAATAACCTAATTTGACGAAGGGCTGACTAAATGAATATTCCTTGAAGAGTAATTCATTCAATGCTAATTTCCTATTGATCCATTTTAAAAATATTATATTTATATGTTCTCAGATTGGTTACGATATGGTTGAGAAGATCGCTCAAAAGACATTTCAGAAAGCAGGTACAGCTATCTTTACTTGTTAAAATGTATAAAATTGTGCTAGATTGGTAAAAGTGTATCTTATAATAGTATGATATAAAATAACTTTTCTGTATAATCTCAATAGTGTTTCATTACATTGTGTCCTCAAAGTATAAGTAATGAATAAAAATTTCTACAGGATTAAAACCTTCAGATGTCCAAGTTATAGAGCTGCATGACTGCTTCTCTTGCAATGAATTGTTAACATATGAAGCTCTTGGCTTGTGTGCCCAGGGTAGGTTGTTTTTTTTTGGTCTTAGAACCAGTGTAAACCCAGTTTATTTATCTCTTTCATCCACTTATGTTAAATAAGTATCAGAAAAACACTGTCTAATGAATTTCAGCACAGCTTTAATTATGAGACTTGGAGGTATCTCCCCTTAATGAGTTCAATCCACTCTCCGCAGACAGCTCAGTTCCATACAATGAAATACAATCTACTTCACTAACTCTAGCCGTTAGTCTGGTATTGATAACTCCATGAACCCAACTAGCTCAAGCTCACTCTTCAGATAATATAAAGTCAATAACACAACTTCTCTCAATCCCGCAATCTTTTTACTGACACATGTTTATTTATGATTTGTTCCTGTTCATCTAATCATAGCCACATTAACAATCCTAATCACACAAACTCACTGTCACAACAGTTAACATTCATTAGCTTGATTCTCATATACTTGGCCCCACAGTTGGTTATCTTCTTACCTTTATCTTGGGTTGAGATTTGGGACATTTTTGGATTCCTGTCAATCCTTACTAATTGTAAAGTAATATCAATATACATAATTCCCGTTGTCTGTATGGATATAATGTAATGTAATGCTGTTAGGTGGCGCTGTGATCGATTTTGTTTTATAAGCAGCGCACCAAATTACTGCACCAAAAATAACACTTTTCGAACGTTCCGCATAAAATTGTTCAATATGATAATAAATGAATCAAATATAAATAAATGAAAGTTCTGTATTACATGTACGTTATTTTTTAATCTGATGTGTATTTATTTTGAAAACTTCAGTCATTTTTGACGGGTGATACACTAGTCTTACCATAATTTAGTCAGGATTAAACTAAAACCTTTGAATTTTATTTAGCTGGATTTGATAGAAAATTCTACTTTAACTTTGAGGGAGTGACTGAAGACAAAAAGATGGCATTTGTGTCTCAGAGCAATATAAATTCATTATACCATATTAATCCGCTTCCTTATTAACTTCATTGGCTCTCTATATAAGCACGATTAGGTTACAAACTGTCTGTCCTCTGTCACAACTTCTTTTCTGACCTATGCCCTCCCAACCTTACTGAACTTCTCTGTCTACTCACCCACTTGTCGGCTACACTCTTCTGCAGACACATGTATTCTCTCTTTTCCTAAGGCAAAAACTGAAACATTTGGTGAAAGATCTTTCTCTTTTTGTGCCCCCAAACAATGTAATTTTCTACCATTACACGTTCACAGTATTCAAAGACTGCACTTAAACACATCTATTCAAACCTTACTTTCAAATTTAATTAAACAACAATCAAACATTTCTTTAAATGATAAACATAGCGTATAAGTATATGCACTGTAATGTCGTTATATGTCGTATTTAGGATATGAATTGATAATTATGTGGATTACTATTTTTATATAAAGCGATGTGAACCCATTTGCTTGCTGGTGTACTGCGCTACATAAATTATCAAATTATTATTATAAGTATAAGAAAGAAACTAACAAAATCCATCACACCTCTCAGGAGAAGCTGGTTTGTTTGTAGACAGAGGTGACAATACATACGGTGGAAAGTATGTGGTCAATCCTAGTGGTGGCTTGATTTCTAAAGGACATCCACTTGGTGCCACAGGTAAGAAGCAGATCAAAAGATAGTTTAACTTATATCAGAGCTTTTTAAAAACTGTATGAATCCATAAATCGTGTATCTTTGGTATCTAACATACCTCCTCAAGTCAGTCTTTTACATACATTATACTTGACACAGACACAAGGAAATAAAAAAAATTCAGATCCAATATAATTTTATAAAATAACTTTTTATAATAACTTGGTAACAATTATTCTTATATATTTATTTTTTTTCTCAAAAAGTCCTTGCACATGTCATTTGCTTTACATTTTATCATAATTTATTTATTGTAATCCTTTTTAGTGTTGGCTTATAATAAGTTTGAACACATTTGCATAAATAAACTCTTACTTTTTTTGGTGGCACAACAATTTAAAAGCAATATAAAATCTTTTCTGAATTGTTTGTACTGGTATAGTTGAGCTATTTCGCCTCTGTAATTACACCGAAATGACATGTATTTATTATTTGTTTCCTCGACATATAATATATATAATGTACTATACAAAATACACAAAGAAATTATGCAATGAAAACAATAAATGTAAGCTCTATTTTAAACTAAACCGGCAATAGACGTTTCGGCTAATGCCTTCATCAGTACAATAACATAAAATAGGTACTTACATAAGTAATATTTAAATTCTTAAAACATATTATATCATAAAATAATTTAAAATATTTATGTAAAATAAAAAGAAAGGAAAAACAAAAACAAACAAGGACACAGCATATAGGAAAAAGGAGGAAGTATCTAAAGTTACAGTGAAAACCACAACGGGAAAAAGATTATGCAGTTAGTTAAAATTGTGAATTTGGTTAATTCCATATGGAGCCATTCTGTATGAAATATATATACTAATATGACTGAGATATAAATAATTTAAAAGTCCATATTTCAACAAAATAGTTTTCATTTTGACTGATATGTACTAATAAATTACTATTAACCGTCATTTATGTGAATAAAATGAACCAAATAAGGATCTTTTTTTTTAAAGATTCAAATACAAAAATGTACTGTAATACAATTTTCTCAAAGATCTAATTACAAATTTTTCTTCAGTTCACCATTTCCATGTTTTGTTGATTTAATAAGAATAAGAGGCTCTCTTGCCATTCTGGAGTCATGTGAGAATAGGTTTGGGGAAGTGATAGGAAATGATTAATGAGAATATTAATATGGGTAATAGGGGTAATACTAATAAATAATTTTGAAACTTTAATACAAAATAATAGAATTAGAATTTAGTATAAGTATAAGATTATTATAAAATATATTTATATTAGGGCTGTTAACGATTAATTTAAATTTAATCGTTAACTTTTGAAAAATTAGCGATTACCGTATATACTCGTTCTATAGCCCGTTCGTTCATAAGCCGACCCCCCCACTTTTGGAAGGGAAAAGTATTAAAAGTGTATAACCCGATCGCAAGCCGACCCCCAAAAATAATAGGACAGCTTTAAAAAAATGGTACATATTTTTTTTAAAACTACAAGCTAAATTGGTCATTATGATTGTTTACTTTGTACTGCCTATCTTTGTCTTTCTGCTCTTTGTTAAGCAAGAGTTACCAGTATTTAAAAAAAAATTATTTGGTAAACTGTGACGAAAGCGCGTACATTAAAATCCGTGGTTGAAAACGTTCACAAAAATAAATAAAATTATTAAATAAGGTAAGTGCTGATTTTTGGGGATACGGTGGTTGAGTGGCAGCGCGCTCGACTGGCGTACCGATGGTCACGGGTTCGAATCCATGGATTTGTTCCCGGGGCCTATGGCGTCCCCGAGTCCACCCAGCTTCGAGTGGGTACCTAACGCATAGTTAGGGAAAATAAAAGGCGGCTGAGTAATGCGTGGAACCCTTATAGCCGTGGCAAGTGAACGCTGCATCACTTGCCAAAATCAACTGCTGCCTTGCAGATGGTCTTGGCTGACCAAAGGCTATGGAAGCACATCCATAAAAAACAGCAGGCTGAAGTCGGAGACCACGGGCCAATTGGCGCAAAACTCGTCGCCACGCAATACTCAAATTGAGAACGAAGAAGAAGAAATAGCTTCTGATAGAGCAGTGGAATCTTGTAGAATTTAGAAAAGGACATTGATAATCTACAATAACAACACCGATATTCAATATCCATGCAGAAATCACCTATGACCCGCTCATAAGCCGACCCCCCCAACTTTTTCCCCTAGATTTTGTCCAAAAAAGGTCGGCTTGCGAACGAGTATATATGGTATTTAATCGTCAATTTCAATTAAAGATAAAAATTGAAATTTATGGTGTTATAAGTAACATTTATTAAACGTACTTGTCGAAAATCGAAATAACACTGGGATGTCTTCTTTATATGACATCTTTTAACCAACAAAGTCAACAGACAAGTGTATTGTCATTAATTGGTTCAAGTGATGAGCGGGTGTTATTGACAATATAACCAGCCGAGCTGAACAATCGTTCACATAGCTTTATATTGTCTCAGCTGAAGTTTCTGATACTGTAGGGGATGTTTGGTTTGCAAGTGATATGTAAGCGAAGTGTTAGAAACATGGTAGCAATGTTCCCTTTAACTTTAAGCAGCGTGGCTGCGCAGATATTAAACCGACACCATGCAGGAGTTTAGAATCACCGCTCAGCAAATTTTGTAAAATATTGCACTAAAAATGGACTTTGTGCAACTTAGCACAAGTTTTTTTTTAATAACTTTGCACACTGACCATAGAAGCTTAGACTTAGAGGGAACATTGCATGGTAGGCAAATGATTTCTCTCAATGGACACACTAACCTTTATCAACATTTTGAACATTCACGTCAGTCAATAGTTTAAAACATAAATGTTCGTGTAATCGTCCGGAAATTAGTTTATATTAATCGGCAGAATTATTTTACTTTTTGACTTCCAGTACATTTATAAGTGGTGGGTCGATTAATCGTTTTAAAAAAATTAATCGTAAAAAATGTTAAAACTATTAATCGACAAATTAATCGTTAATTTCCGCAGCCCTAATTTATATATATTATTTTTTTTAATTACCCTTTCGGGTACTGCCAAAGCGGGCTCTATAACTATAATACAGGGGTCGAGAAACCTTGGCTCCCGAGCCAGATGTGGCTCTATTGATGGCTGCATCTGGCTCTCAGACAAATGTTTGATTATTAAAAAAATAAATTAATTAAAAAACGTTTATTCAGACTCCTTTGATCTATATATTAATAAACAAACAGGAAAACAATGTTATGATAAAGAATTCAGAGACATAATTATTGTATTTTTAGCGTTGAAATTACACAAAATTACTTGAATTTTTAGTTTTAAACATAATGTATGGCTCTCACAAATTTATTTTTCAAAATATGTAGTGTTTATGGCTCTCTCAGACAAAAAGTTTCCCGGCCCCTGCTATAATAACTTCCTTGGTCTCAGGGATGAGAGTTGGATTGGTGCACTAAATTTTTACAACAGGCCGGGGTTCCATTTTCAGTTGAGCCTATTGTTTTTTTTCTTTTCTTACAAAATTTGTTCCGATGATCTATAATTTTTAATTATGAGGTTACCTCGAGTGTTTAGAGTATGCTAATTCTGGGACTAAAACTAATGTAAAATTCTTATAATTACGATTAAATTATAATTAGAGCTTTTTAGTTTTAGTACTTTTAGGCAGGCATTAAGGGGCCGTCCATAAAGTACGTCACGCTCCAGAGGGGGAGGGGGGTGTAAGAAAGTGTGACAGGGGGAGGGGGGTACAGCCATGTGTGATGTCACGTTGTATTATATTAAATTTTATTTATTTTATTAATAAAATTATTTTTTTGCTCGAAAGTGTGACGTACTTTCGGGGGGGGGGTCCGAGATTTGTGACAAAGGGTGGGGGGGGGGTAAAAATTGTCAAAAATAGCGTGACGTACTTTGTGGACGGCCTCTTAGGGTTAGGTTTAGTTGTCTATTTTTTACATTTAAATGGAAAAAAGAGATATAGGGTCTAAATCTAATGAAACTAATAATTTAACATTCTTATAATTACAATTAAATTAGAGGTTTAAGTTTTAGGGTCAGGGTTAGGTTTAGTGGCCGATATTTTAAAAGGTTATATCAGTAGCTATTAAGTTATGCTTTAATCTGATTGGATGCTAAAAATAGCTGACTACCAATAGCCGCAGCCTAATATAATTGACACAGCCTAATAAAATTGAAACACATTCACATAATATTAATATTATATAAATGTCAAATATATCATTATCATATGAAACTATCAATATCATTATCAAATTGTTATCATTAACATGTTTCTTTGTACATGTACTAGTACTTCTCAAAAAATTTGTCATATTTTTTTACTGGGTTAGGTCAATCCTGTGTATCTATTTTAATATTTGAAAACAAGAATGTTTAGTTATATTTAAGTATATATAACAGAAAAGCATAATGATATGTTGGGTATTATAGTATATATGTAGGACTTAAATTTCAGGCATGACAGTGCGATTTTAATTAATGATGTGGCTATTCAGACCTGGGTCCGTATAGCATGTGATTGCTATTCAGGGTTGCCAGATTGTAATTTGCGTAAAAGGCCAAACTGACTGCCAAAAAAGGCCCAAAAAAGGCCAAACTTATGTTATATAAAAAATGTCAACAAAAATGACTTCACGCACCTAGGGGGCGGGAGGGGGTCACAGATTTGTGGGGATTTATGACGAGGGGGAGGGTGCTTTTAAGAACTGTGACGTCATATTGGAAAGGATCTAGCTCTTGATTACGTGTGACGAGGTGTTGTGAAAATACATTTAAAAATCTGCCAAAATCGCGTGACGTCATTTATGGATGGCTCATATCGGCTGAAAATTAGTTAACTATTTAAAGTGAAGGTAGAACCAGGAGAAAAAGGTTAATAAATGTGTAAATGCCAATTTTCGTATTTATGGTTGTACTCACAAAATAAATAGACTATGTTACTAACATACAAATTTGGAAGAAAAGCTTCAGGTCATCCTTTTCCTCTAGACTGCTATTTGCAGTTTTATTATAAACTTTATCAGATGTCAAGTCATTAAGCATTCTTGATGACATGACAAAGTCCTTACTGCAGCCCTGACTCTAACAATAGTGTCTAAAAGTGTGAAAACTTTTAAAGACTTTATAAAACGTTTAAAAACTTTTTAATGTCTAACATACACGTAAGCTATTCAAAAATAGAAAATAATTAATAAGGTTATTGACTTATTGGCGAATTTTTTATATTTTTTTATGATAAAGATTATTTTTATATATATTTTTATTTTTTCAAGAAATATGCCAAAAAAAGTTTGTGAGGCCAAACTCTCTTAAAAAAGGCCAAATTTTGAGAATTTGGCCTTAAAAATGCCAAAATGGCAACCCTTTTCCTATTTGGACCCGCTAGGTGTAGTAAGCGATAATATTATAATCATAGTTTTCTTTATAAATTTTATTATTTTTTTTAATTTCACCGAGCCTTCGTGGTCTCATCGCTAATGCGATCGATTGTTTCAGTGGAGTTCGGGGGTTCGATTTTCTTTCGGGAATTAATAATATTTTTTCATGGTTTGTCCCTGACAGAATCACATTTTAGGGTTAAGGGTAGGTTTATTGATAGGTTTTAGCTTGTGGGTTAGGTTTAGTGATAGGTTTTAGGGTGTAGGTTAGGTTTAGTGATAGGTTTTAGATTTTAGGGTTGTCAGGGTATGAGAATCACTGCGAATGATTGTGGTGAGATTGTTGTGAGCCAGTGTTGGAGTCGGGTCAAGGCGTTGTTGACGGGTATGAACTCCTATCACGGGAATAATGTCTAGTGATGTCTGAGTGAACTTCTGGTCACACGGGATATGTCAGGGACATGACCAGAGGACACGCCAGGGTCAGTTGAGACCAGTTGGGGGGTATATAAGAGGGTAGTCGAGACGAGTGCGGGGTGTTGCAGAGAGTTGTGTACTTCGCACAGTGTTGTGCGGTCAGACCGGTCAGGATAGACCGGGGAGCTGCAGGGTTGCAGTAAAACAGAGTTGAGTTTAACGTCGCCCAGAAGCGGTCGGGTCGGACCGAGGACATGCTTGAGCATACAGCCGTTATATATAGATGTATTTTATGTCAAGGCAAGACAGCCAGTTGTACAGTTGTTTATAGTAGAATAAACATTGCATCGTTACACAGACTTGTGTCATCTCTTGTGTATGTTGTGTGTAGCGGAGAGCAAGGCACAATCCACCTAAACATAGAGACTTAACATGGGGGCCCGAATTGTCTCTGGATTGCCAAGCACCGCCAAACACTACGAGAGATGGGACGGAACCACATCAGCACAGCGGTATGTGCGCCTGTACTTTTCAGTACAGCGCCTCTGATACAGACTACTGTATCCATCGTAGGGCATACGTCTTACAACAGCACAACGACGATCAACCAGCGACGAACACGGGCAGACAGGGCAACGATCAGCGGATTTCTGATAGACGAGGCCTAGCAAGTCCCAGTACGGAACATTACCAGCCAGAAGACCAACTACAAGAGATACCTCGAACCAGAACCAGCAAAACAACGACGTCGGAACCAGCACAGCAACGACGTCTGAACCAGACGGTGCCAACTACGAGAGAAGACGATTACAAACTGTACCGGGAGGTCAAGTTGCAGAACCAACCATCCCGCCCCAGCTACAGTGGGACCCTGAGGAGCCGAGACGACCCACAGCACCACAGTTCAAATCGGGACAAGTTCGAGAAGATATTCAAGGTGGAGAAAAACATTAATAAGTGACAAGGAAACTGCAAAAAGTGTGACTTTGTGAACTTCTTACGAATGGATATTTATTGTGTAATGGGACTTTCATTGTATATGGATATTATGTCTGAAATATAACCCACAGTAAGTACGTACTTAATTACTTATAAAATAGTGTTAAATTGGGGAAGTGTGCTAGAGCAAGATTGATCTGTTAGATAATATATATAGATATAGCTTACCTGTCAGATATAAACGGACAATAAGGGAAGCGTGGAATCGTCTAGCACCGGAGAGTAATAATTTTAGATTATTTCACTCAAAATTGGTTAGAAGTTTAGACAATTGGGTGGCCAGTACAAAAACAGAGAGAACATTTGAGGGGTTGAGGGATTTATTATGTAGAAACAAGTTATTATTGAACATGAATGAAGAGGCTGTTAAATGCATCCTAATGAATAATGCCCCCAAATGTGAGGACGCACTGACACAAATTGACCATATAAAGTCGGCAGGACAAGGACAATTAAGTCGGAAAGTCAATACACAGTCACTGGTAGGGGGTGTGGCGGAATATAGGGGTGAATATGGAGGCAAGTCTAGAAGTCGCTCGACGGAGGGCCGAGTAATGGGTACATGCTTTAACTGTGGTCAGAGGGGTCACATAATGGCCAACTGTCGGCAGAAATGGGCCAATAATAGGATGCCTGCAAATGCGAAGGGAAATCAGTATAAAAGCTCAGACCAGAAATATAACTATGGAAATAAGTATCCATGGTACAGCCAGGATAGGTGACTAAGCAAAGATTGCAAACAGGGCCGTACTATACAGTGGCAGGGGTATAAACCTAGAAAAGGGTGGCAGTTTCGCAATACACAATGGGGGGGAAGTATGAGCGATATTTTTAGAAAGTCCACGGGTAGGTTAAATGTCGAAAAATGCTTGTTGTTAGGGAAGGAAGCTTCTCTTCTTAGAGACACCGGCTGTACAATCGTAGGGTGCAGAAAGAGTCTAATACCAAAAAAATACATGACTGATCAGACCTTTACAGTTAAACTTATCGATGGGACAATAAAAACGTTTGAAACTGCTATAGTAGACATTAAAACCCCTTATCTCTGCGGTAGATTTTTGTCCGCCCTTTTTGAAGATCCGGTAACAGATGTGATTTTAGGGAATGTTAGATCAGACGAGGACCCACCATTCCATCACGGTAACGTAGTTACCAGGGCCCAGAATAAACGAGATAAAGGGGGAGGACCACAAATGAAAACTGTGATTAGTACAATTCCAAAAATATTTGAACACATCAATTTAGCTGAGGAGCAGGCAAAGGATGGTGGATTAAATAAACTATGGCAAAAAGCTAAAAGTCAGAGGGTGGAAAACACCAAACAAGGAATAATAACGTTTGAAATAAACAATAATATACTATACAGGATATTTATTTCTAAAATAGATAACAGTGTTGAAAAAAAATTGGTGATTCCGAAACCATACCGACGATTAGTCTTAGAAACGGCTCATACAACAGCATTAGCCGGACACATGTCAGTCAGAAGAACCAAATACAGAATTTGTTCTCAGTATTTCTGGCCACGTATGAGCATAGATATCAAGGAATTCATTAAGTCTTGCCCTATTTGCCAAAAAGCACGTCCACCGGGGAGCATAAAACCCATAGAGTTAGGTCAAATGGAAGTGATCGGAACACCATTTCAGAAGGTTGCTATTGATATCGTAGGGCCAGTACAATTAAGTGATAATAAGAATAGATATATCCTTACGTTGGTAGATATGGCTACTCGTTGGCCTGAAGCTATTGCGCTAAAAAATATAACAACACAAGACGTTTATGAGGCCCTATTAACAATATTCTCTAGAACTAGAATGGGATTCCCGGAAGAGATCTTGTCAGATAACGGGCCCCAGTTCTCCTCCGATATGTACAAACAGGTGTGTGAATTGTTTAACATAAAATCCAGTCACTCTTCTATTTACCACCCACAGTCTAACGGGATGGTGGAAAGATTAAATGGCACCCTAAAAAGCATGTTAAGAAAAGTGGCAGATGAGGAACCCAACAATTGGGATAGATTTTTGCCGGCAATTTTGTTTGCATATCGGGAAGTTCCGAACGAGACAACGGCAATGTCTCCTTATGAGCTCCTCTTCGGGAGAAAAGTGAGAGGACCAATGTCAATTTTAAGGAAAATACTGACAAATGAAAATACGACAGAGGAAGGTAAAACAACATATGAATATATAATAGACCTCAAAAACAGAATAAAATCAGGGTTATATAAAACAGAGGCAATCACGAAAGGAAAGGCAAATAAATATAAACAATATTATGATCAAAGGGCTAGAGAGAAAGATATACAAGTTGGTGACAAAGTGCTCGTGTTGAAACCTAAAAAAGGAAATAAACTCGCTCTGTATTCAGAAGGTCCATTCACCGTCACGAGAAAATTATCGAAATTTAATGTAGAGATTGCGAAGGGACATAAGCGTAGTTTATCACCTCAACAGATTAACAAAATTTGTCGAAAATAACATGGATAACACAGATGCGAACTTATCGGCAGCAGAGAAAAATGAAAAGACAATTAATGGTGCCAGTGCCACAGTGATAGCCGAAGAAGAAGAGGAAGATGTAAATAGTGAAGACATTAAGCAAATTCCGTTAATCAACGTCAAGGTTAATTCAGGCATTGACATTAATAAGGAACTAACGGAGAAACAGAAAAGACAAGTTGACGATATGGTGCAAGAGTACAAAGAAATCATTTCAGATATCACAGGGAAAACATCGGCGGGTACGCACAAAATAGAATTATTCGACTCTAAGCCCATTAACGTAAAACCTTATGCAATACCTATACATATGATTCAAAGTCTAAAAGAAGAGATTAGTATGATGTTAGAACGAGGTATAATCGAGGAATCACAGTCACCATATTGCTCTCCCTTAGTTTTAATTAAGAAAAAAGATGGATCGATTCGGACTTGCGTGGATTATAGAAAATTGAACGCAATTACAAAAAAAGTAGCAGAAGTTATACCTAACCAGGATAAACTTCTAGAACACATGAATAAAGCCAAATACTTTACGAAACTAGACTTAACAAAGGGATATTGGCAAATACCTCTTGAGGAGAAAAGCAAAGAATACACAGCTTTTCAAGGCCCGGACGGGGCATATCAATATAACTTTATGCCATTCGGATTGGCAACCGCACCGGCAACGTTCAATAAAATTGTTAAGAAATTATTCAAAGGAGTAAAAGAGGTAGTTACTTATTTTGACGATATCTGTGTATACACAGACGACTGGGAGTCACATATACGAGTTACTCGAGAGGTTTTAGAGATTTTGAAAAAGGCAGGGTTCACCATTAAACCATCTAAGTTAGAAATAGGTAAAGAATCAATCGAATTTCTGGGACATAGAATTGGAGCAGGCATCTTAAAACCAGACATGAACAATATAAACAAAGTGTTGGAAATAGAACGACCCAAAAATAAGAGACAAGTAAGGGGACTAGTTGGCCTAATAGCGTATTACAATAAATTTATACCTAATTTTTCAACGATAACAGCCCCATTGACGGACCTTACAAAGAAAGGTAAACCTAATAATATATTGGACTAAGGAATGCCAACAAGCATTGGATACAATCCAAAACTATTTAACAAATAACCCCATTTTGGTTCTGCCCGACATTAAGGAACCCTTTATAGTTCGTACAGATGCGTCAACGAAGGGATTGGGGGCATGTTTGATGCAGAAGAGAGACAATATGCTCCACCCGGTTAAATATATTAGTCGTAAACTGGTTGACAGGGAAACTAGATACTCAACAATAGAGAGGGAATGCTTGGCAATAATATGGGGAATTCAGAAATTATCCTACTATTTAATGGGGGCAAGATTTACGCTCCAGTGTGACCACCAAGCGTTAAAATATTTGAACACGACTAAATTTGAAAATTCAAGAGTTTCCAGGTGGTCTTTGATGTTACAGGAATACGATTTCAACGTGGAATACATTAAAGGTGAAGATAACATTATTGCAGATTTTTTATCTCGGCAATAAGCAGATATGGCAGCTGATTGGTTAGATATTTACATCAAAATTCGGTCGAGTTACGGCGACCAGGGGATAGAGGGGGGACTAATTTGGGTAGAAATTGAGGTCTGAGTCACCTCGGGCCAGTATTATTATTATATGAACATGATTGTAAGGTTTCATAGCGATTATGTACTTATGTTAGTTAGTACTTACGGATGGTTGTAAATAAATATGAGATGGTTGTATTTTCGTGCTGATGTTTTTTATTATAATTTTTGGCTCCGGGTGACCTCGGGCAAAATTTCATTATAAGGAGATGTAATTATTTATATATATATATATATATTTATGAAATTATGAGATATGATGATAATGATTTTGTTCATGATTATGAGTATTATGATGAATTATGTTGATTACGACTACTATATGCACATGATTGTTATATAATTGATTGTAATGGGTTAAATACAATCAGGCTGAAATGTCTATAGTTGGGATAAGTAGTTATCCCTATAACATTATCTCATGCTGGAGGTAATCCTGGAATAAATAACTTAAGGAATTTATATGAGGAACCAGTAGAGTCAGTTGGTAAATAGAAAACAATCTAGCGTAAAAATGGTCAATTGTTGGATACTAATATGTGAGGTGTTATGACCAGTAGTAGGTCGAAGGTTGGTTCTTTGAGATTAAAGATAATGATAACGTACGAATTGCGGGTTAGTGAAGTCGTATAAAGGTACGACCAAGTGGATTTATGCTCTGTGTTGTATATACTAGTTTTTTTTCATGCAATGTTGTGTATAAAATTATTTTGAAAGATATTATTTCATTATGTATTATATTATTGTAATTGTAATGTGCAGTGATTCCGTGCCCTGACTTTGTTGTATTGTGAGATTCTACCCGTAAGTAGAATCTAACGGAAGAGGGGGGATATGTCAGGGTATGAGAATCACTGCGAATGATTGTGGTGAGATTGTTGTGAGCCAGTGTTGGAGTCGGGTCAAGGCGTTGTTGACGGGTATGAACTCCTATCACGGGAATAATGTCTAGTGATGTCTGAGTGAACTTCTGGTCACACGGGATATGTCAGGGACATGACCAGAGGACACGCCAGGGTCAGTTGAGACCAGTTGGGGGGTATATAAGAGGGTAGTCGAGACGAGTGCGGGGTGTTGCAGAGAGTTGTGTACTTCGCACAGTGTTGTGCGGTCAGACCGGTCAGGATAGACCGGGGAGCTGCAGGGTTGCAGTAAAACAGAGTTGAGTTTAACGTCGCCCAGAAGCGGTCGGGTCGGACCGAGGACATGCTTGAGCATACAGCCGTTATATATAGATGTATTTTATGTCAAGGCAAGACAGCCAGTTGTACAGTTGTTTATAGTAGAATAAACATTGCATCGTTACACAGACTTGTGTCATCTCTTGTGTATGTTGTGTGTAGCGGAGAGCAAGGCACAATCCACCTAAACATAGAGACTTAACAAGGGTTACGGCTACGGATGATAGTTACTCCTTTCTAGCTTTCTTCAATTTTTTTTTCTTAATTTTTTCTCCCTGAGCGTAAAATTACTTTTTAAACAGGCCAAAAATAATAAAATTAATTTAATTTTAATTTCCAGCCATACTAGTACTACACTGTGACCTGCGCTGGGTCCGAATACACTTTTTTACTAGTGTAATTAATTTACTAATTTGTTTTATTAGCTTGCTTTGTAAGTTTAATCCGAACCGTCTGTCCGTCCATCCAACTATTTGTTTATAATTTTTTTCACGTGCCCAGTTCACGCGTTGACGCCGACCGTCACTGTTCACACCCCCTACCGTCCCTGCGCCCAGGGGAGATAAAAACCAGGGGAGATAATTCTGTTTCAGTTTGTAAATGTCGCGTTTAAACATAATCACTACTTTTAGTTATGTCTCATATATAAGGGATTTATAGTCAAAAGGTAAGCTGGCTTTGCACTTACTGTAAAATGCGTAGACTAAAAAGGAGAAAATTAGAGCATTTTTAATACGAAGTGGCTGCTGTCTCGAAGTATTTTCATTGTTGTTATTGTTATGGCAGAGCGAAGCGTACTTCCGGTAATGAAATGTTGTATTTTTACACTTGAAAATAGGTAATAAGTAAATAGGGAATAAGTACAATTATTTTTATCCATTAACGTAATTAATATGTTAGTTTTAGTGTCTGGGTTAGGTATAGTATAGTTGTCTATTTTTTAAAAACAAAACGACTAGCATTCATGCTAGTCGTCTCGAACTTCGAGACGAGTAGCATCGGCCTTTTTAATATAAGACTAGTTTTTAAAAAGTGTTTTTAAGGTTAATTATTAAATCTAAAAGAACCCGCCCGGGTCCGAATAGCGATCACAGGCTATACGGACCGCAGCCTTAATTACAAAATCAGGCACTATAACTTCCTGTGCTCGTTTAGGCTTTAGGGTACTCTCCCTTTGTTTATCCGGTAAAATACCAACAGTGGGTGTATAAATATAATAATTATTATAGTATAGTGTATCGTAGTTAAGACGCCGTGGGGCCGGTATTTTGTACTTTGATCTTATTGGCCGACTTAGATAAGAGTTAAGGTCGGTATTGCATTATACTATTAAATTTTCATTTGTATGAGACAGATTTATAATATTTATATGCTTTATAAACTTTATTTTACTTTATTCTTTATTTGTACGTTATTATTATTATTATATTAGTATTAGCCTACGCCTACTATTACTAGTCCCAGTATTTGTATTAGTATTACTTATTTGTAGTTGTAGTTAAAGTTGTAGTCATAGTTAAGTATTAAGTAGGTCATAGTATAGTCATAGTAATTAGTAGTATTATGCTATTATTATTATATTATATATATTAATATATTATAGTAGTACTGTCTTGTATAGTATAATAATATAGTATCAGTATAGTCATAGTTAAATAAATTAAAATTATTTCACTGAAAATTAAATTAAAATGAATTTTAATTAAATTAAAAATAATCAGTATTAGTAGTGAGTATTATTATTATTATTATATATAATAATTATATAATATTAATACAATGGCAATATTAATATATAATATAATATTAATTATTAGGTAATCCTGCAGTTTCTACACGTATATTATTTCACAGCGAAATTTAATTTTCTCTTGATTCTTGAGAACTTACGCTTTTAATTGAAATGAGTTTACCATCTCTGACAAAGCTAAAACACCAATAGAATGTCTAAATAGTCATTCATTCATTTTTTACTATACATCCTCATGTTGTCAAAGGGGTATATTCTGGCCTAGGCCAGATTATACCCGGGTATATTCTGGTCAGGGGTTTAATCTGGCCTGTTACACCGGTTAAGTCGACGGCCTAGGGGTTTGCCAAAAGACTACAAGATAACAGATGATCGAGTTAAACAAAAACCAATATGGCGCCAAAATATTAACATGTGCTTGAAATTTCTTTATTTACATGATGTGCGTTAATTAGTGATGGGACGATTAATCAGAATCGTATCGGAATATTGGGACCCTAATATTTCTTCACTCTTTCCTAAGGTTGTTACGATCGTTCATTTTTAAGGACCGTTTAAATATAACCCTTTGTTGCGTTAGCGCTGTTTTTTTCCCTAGTACATAACAAATTCAGCTACTCCTGCCACGCCGCCTCGCCACGGCAGGTCCATTGGTGACAACGTGTCACCTCTCTTGCGCGCTCCCAGTTCACAGCAGTGATTCCCAGATTGAGCGATACTGTGCCTTGGAGGGTACTTGCGTGACTTTCCTTACAAGCTACAATAATAAATAACCCGCCCTGGTAACATACTCATCCCCTCATTGTCCCCGAACCATTCTCTTCCAAACCATCTTTCTTGGGTACGTCCCCTCAGCTTACAATGGACTCCTTTGGTAACTTGATGCTAATCGGACTAACCAACAACAACAATAATTGTGTGGGATATTGAGAGTGGGGGTGGGTAAACTGTCTGTAGTCTGTTATATTATGTATCCTATAATCTGGGGAGCCTTGTTTACAGTAAGCACCCTATGATTTTGGTATCGTCCCATCACTAGCGTTAATAAATGAGAATGTACATGCACATGTTTTTGGAGTTGTTTTTTTACACAACAGCGTTGCCGTTATTTGTTTGATGAAGTGATCGGCATGCTATAAAAATGTACATACATGTTTGCTAACAACAAAAGACATATGTGCACCAACTAATAGCAGAATTTTACCAATATAAAATAAAAACCACCGTCCATTCTCGATACAAACCTTAATTTTATTTTCTAAAGATATTCGTTTATCTTAAAAAATAAAATGATTAATGCATCAGGAAATGAATTAAGTTTAATAATAATATAACATGCACTGCGAAATAATGACGATTAAAGACGGATAACACGATTTTCAAGCACCTCGGGTGAATATATACTCGATAGAGACGAGTCAAACTAATTCACACACGGATCAAAGTGAAACAAGATAAAAAACCATCCGGTAATTTATATTGAAATCTTGTAGAATCCCACAATAGCCAGAAGTCTCAAGGAAAGCGAGATTTCGATGCGATTTTTAACTAAAAATGCGAGAGTGCGTCGCTAGGCTAACAGACAGGGGTTGAGATAACCAACGTTAAGTTGCAAATTTGGCCCTCTTTTGTGCTCGAGATATTAGGGTTTGGCAACTTAAAAGAATCGACTTAACCGATGAGAAAATGCTAAGACAAAGAGAGAATTAGGCGGTTCCAATAAAAAAACGTTGACTTAATAGGGTTGGCGAATAAACCGTTATAAAGTTTAGTGGGTTCTACTGTAATTTGTTGGTTTTATTTTTTACTGGGGCTGCGGAAATTGACAATTAATTTCTCGATAAATTTATAATTTTTCGTTATAATTTTTTAACGATTATATTATATTTTAACTATTAATCGAACCATCACTTACAAATTATTGGAAGCCCAAAAAGTTTTTAAAAATAGCATAATAAAAAATAGCGGCCAATAAATAATAGCAAATTTCCTGACGATTACACGAACATTTTGGTTTTTAAACTATTGACTGACGGGAATGTTAATAAAGTTTGCCTACCATTATTCTAACACTTCGCCTACTTATCAAACCAAATGAAAAGCGTATTAAGCTAATGGCATTAATGGATCCTGACTCTCAGACAGAAAATGACGACAGCTCTTCTGATGAATTTCTGCGTTAAAAAATGGAGATGAAAGTTCCTGAATCCATTAACCCTCTACAATGGTGGAAATTAATGAACAGGGATATCCGATAATCTCATTCCTTGCCAAGACCGTTTTGTGCATACCAGTTACCTCAGTTCCATCTAAATGATTGTTCAGCTCAGCTGGTTATATTGTCAATTAGACCCGCTCATCACTTGAACCAAATAATGTCAACACACTTGTCTTTTTGCGTAGTTGGTTAAAAGATGACATATAAAGAAGACATTCCAGTGTTATTTACATTTTCAACAAGAACGTTTAATAAGAGTTAGTTATGACGTCATAAATTTTAATTTTTGGCTTTAATCGAAATTAACGATTAATTAATCATTAATTTTTCAAAAGTTAACTATTAAATTTAAATTAATCATTAACAGCCCTATTTTTTACTTTAACATTTTTAGTTTTTGGGGTATGTATTTTAATTATATAGCTATCTAAATAATAAATGATGTAGTCAATAGTGTAAAAATATAAATTCTTAAATTGAATTTTCCCATGAATAGGCTTGGCTCAGTGTGCAGAATTGTGCTGGCAGCTAAGAGGAATGGCAGGAAAGAGACAAGTAGCTAATGCTCAAGTTGCTTTGCAGCACAATATCGGTCTTGGTGGAGCGGTCGTTGTTTCCTTGTATAGACATGGCTTTCCACCATCTTTAACGTAAGGGCAGTTTCATTTCTATTTTTTCTTTAATACAATCATGATTGGTACATACCACAGGTTTACGTAATTTAAATTTGCAATTATAAGGTTATTAACATTAATTGGGTTTGTTACTAAAACAGTAACTGACAGTACAATAGTGAATTAAATACACAATAGATGTTGATTAGTTAAGCTAAAAGCTTAAATAAATGTAAATTAAAATTATAAAGGGTAGTGTAACAGTGCATGCAAATAAAGATCAATCAGGCTAATCAATTCACAATAATACTAACATACATGAGGAATATTGCTTGTAAATTCAATATTTTTTGCTCTCCAAAACTTCTCTCTCTTTTTAGTCTTCTCATCACTCTCACTTTATATATACATCTCAAACATCCCAAGAGCTTTCCAGTTCTAAAAAGAGGGCAAGAAAACACAGCATAATTACATTAGCCAGGTTACTTAGAAACTTCTAGAAAGTGCATGATAGTTTCCTGTGCCCATGATTGACGTGTGTGGGTGTGGCTAAGTGATTTTTTCTTTTTGGTCAATGGAGGTTGGGTTACGTAATTAACAGCAGAATCTGTGGGGTGGGTACCACGACCAGCAGGGATGGGTACATAACAATTATATTCTCATCAAAGGGTTTGGAAAGTATAAGACTAACATTTAATCCATACCATATTATTAAACTTTTAAAATATAATATGTCAACTGATGCAAATTATTAGTATGTTTGAATATTCATTTACATTAATAATATTACATTTCAGTCGAGACATTCAGCCAGCTGCAGTCAGTGCATCAATTGAAAAAGACTTTAAATCAGGAGCTCTGTTTTCAGAAATCCAAAAAAGATTAGAGCAGGTAAGTTAAAATGATCTCAGTTGCTTTATGCTAATGAATACCTATCTTTTATGATATAAAACTTTCAAAAGTACAAATATCTTGTTGCATATAAAATATCTGGCTTATTTTTGCAGGATGGAGCTAATATTGTTAAAAAGATGAAAGCTGTCTTCTGTTTCAAGGTAACTGGACAAGAAGGCAAAGAAGCTTCATGGATTGTAGATGTGAAAAATGGAAATGGCTCTGTTAAATTTAATTCAAATGGTTAGTTCAATTCCAAAGTACATTGTAACATGTTTAAGTAATTTAAAACCTTAGCTCAGCAACAATAGTCTTGCATGAGTTAAAAATGCTATGTTAGGAAAAAGGAATTCTGTTATTAGACCTAATGTAAACTAAAGGATAAGCCTTTTTCTGTCTTCATTGACTTAAAAACAAGTGGAGAATAAAAAAGAAAGAACTCAATTCATGTTATTTGGAGTTTCAGTTAAAACTAAACTGTCAGTGATTCAAGTGTGTGTACAGAAATCACTAATTTTATAAAAAGAATAGTAAGGCATTCTATGTATTCCACAAAAGTGTAAATGAGTTTTCCTCAAAACAGAAAACATGAATGACATCAGATTTTATTAACATTATTTTTTAAATTTTAATTATTATAGCTTAGCTGAAGAATGTTTTTACAGATAAGATCCTCGTTTCATTATGAATGTTTACATGTTGCTATAAAGTAATATAGAAGTTGAAATATTTCTATAGAAGTGAAAAAGTACCAAGGCCAAGTCCAAATTATTGTATATTTTAAATTTCATAATTGAACTTGAACACAAAAGAGCACACACAAAATATATTATATATAATCCAACTGAATTTTATTATTCCATAAAGTCTGTTAGTGTGTACACATTTCTAAAATTATATTTACTGTACATGGAGTGTTGTTCCCATTAGCTGAAAATTTTCATTAGTATCTTTTTGAGCGCCTCAGTTAAATGCATTAGTAAATATGTGTGTATATATTTTCTTTACATGGACTACATTTCAGAAAAGGCAGATACCACAGTTGTCATGTCAGATCAAGATTTGTGTGACTTAATGACAGGCAAACTCAACCCTCAAACTGTGAGTAGTCACATTTTTAAAAAAAGAATTGAAAAAACCTGATAGTCGTCAAACATCTTTCTTTTAAAAAAAACTAAATTAGTGTCTGAAGGTAAACTATCAAAGGGCAATAAATATATAAACATTGTTTATTCACTGATTAATGAAAGAGCGAGCTATTGATGTATAAAATCAACCTGCTGGTGTGTACGACTGGCGTGTACGACTGGCTAGTCTCTGCAGAATGTTTACACACATTAAGGCATGATGTCTGCTATAATTATCCTTAAATTCTGACCGAAGTAATGATCTTGTCCCATTTAAGTCCAGTAATGCTTCTACAATGTGTGACACAGTTATTTTATTTGATATGCTTTGGTGGAAAACTTGTGATTTAATTTTTTGCATGGTTTATTTTGTCTCCGATTAATTGCCATACATTGCATATTTTTCTTTAAATTTAAATACATTAAAATAGGTGTTGTTTTTCAAATGCAGGAAGTGGGACTTCATTTTGTCTTAAATTATATAGTTATTACAGGTATCAAAAAGAATGTATATTTGTGTGCCTTTTTTATCTTTATTTCTATTTGATACTATGAATAACAAGAAAAAGCTTTTCTCCATAAATTTTGAATATTTTTGCTCTTCAGGCATTTTTTCAAGGCAAGCTGAAGATAACTGGCAACATGGGATTAGCCATGAAATTAAAAGAACTCCAGCTTAAGTCTGATGCCAAGCTCTAAATAACCTATTTAGACAAATTTTTGAAAAAACCAATAGTGGATATCCAGTGCCTCATACATATTTAATTTAAAAAAGGTAATTTAGTGATTACTTTCCATTCCACAATGCTCTATTACAGATTTTATTTTTATCATTATAAGAAGGTTTAGAAGGAAGACTTAAGTTAAATGTAACTTTATTAGACATTGAAATTCCTTTTATTGACAAGATTTTCACTCTGTGGGACTTCATTTTATCTATCTTGTTTATATCCTCAAAATGTATTTGCATTGTTTTTTCAGATCTTTAATTTTGAAATAAAATCCTTTTTTGTGTAATTATAATAAGATTTAACAATGTTCACAATACTTAGCTAAATGTGTATGTTCTTGATGAGTACACAATTTTATATACACTTTGTGTTGTTTTCTTTATACAATTGTTGATTTTTTAAATGATTTCAATGGGAGAACAAAGTGATATTTTCTAATAAATTAAAAGTATTTGAAATTTGCATCTCTTTGTTGCTACATATTGTTATGAGGGATGTGATGTTATATATGTAGTGTGTGTGTGACTGTGTGATGTCACCTGGAGTACTTAAGAGATGTGTTTAATAAGATAGTTTATTAAACCTGTTATACACAAATATTTTTTTATGCTATTGGATATATCATAAAGGGACTTGGGATTGTATGTTTTTGTATGTGACTTTAGAATAATAATAAAGAAATATAATTGTCATAGAACTCTCACGACTTTGGTGATTCAAGATGCTTGATTGTACAGAGCAACAATACGTAATGGACGATTGTGAAACCATCCAGGTGTACTTAGTACATTAGTAACATTACCAATTTTGAGATGCAAAATCTCTTAAATTTAATTCAATGATAATTTAGGTCAGGTATTTAATTAATTTAACAAGAAAACTCAGAAATGATGTCAGGAAATAATGACACTGTAGATAGACATTTTTTTAAAATTTAGGAAAAGTCATTGTCAGTCTTCAGTGACAAAAAAACAGAATTGAAATAGTTTATCTCATGTAATGGGGTGTTTAAGATAAAATCAAACTATTGGTGATGCAAGAGTGTACAAAAATAAACTTGAGAAATTAAAAAATTTGATTTCACAGAGATTTTATGTTTTCAAGATGAGAGGAATTAATTTACATCAGTGGTTCCCAAACTTTTTTGGCCTACCGCCCACTTTCCAGGAAAAAAAAATATTACTCACCCCCCAACCCCGAATTTTTAAAATATTATTCTAACACGGGGGTGGGCAAATTACGGTCCGGGGGCCATATGCAGCCAATCAGAGTATATTATGTGGCCCGTAGGCATGTACATGTGGCTATCTTTTGTCTTGTTAATTTTCTGTTTTTAGAATTTTTAAATTTATTTTTGAAATTTTATTCCAAGCATTCGATTCGAGTCTAGAGATATATAATCAGTTTTATGGCTTCAGAATCATTAATTGTTAACATACCTATTCAAAACTACAGATCAGCTCAACCGGTAATGGCTTTTGTTTACGATTTACATTTCGAACAGTTTTTAAAATTTGTAAATTAAAAGCAAATAGACGTTGATTTAACAATGAGTGCTACCAAAGAAAGTAAGATTGAGGATGAATGTATTTTTTTTAAATGACGAATTAACTGTTAAATAATGCTTCAGAGCACTAAGAGACAAGCAGTCTGCGTGCTGTGCCGTGAGTGTGTGAGCATCTTTAAGGTGTTTGAGGGTCTTAAGCAATAAAATTAAAGAATATCACCCTGACCTTACACTCTTACCTCTCCACTGTGTCAACCAGGAAAGTCTGTAAAGCTGTGTTGAATTTCAAGCCGTTGTTAGTATGATAAACTTTGTAACAGCTAGGGCACTTAACCACAGGCGTTAAAGGCACTGCTTGAAGATTTGAATATTATGATATTATATACCACAGCAGTGTCCGCTGGCTGAGTCTGGGCAAGTTATTGAGGCGAGTATGAGATCTCAAGGAAGAAAGAATTATGTTGCTGGAGATGAAAGGTTTTTTTTGTGATTTTGTTACTACCATAGTTAATGAAGAGTGGAGGCCAGACTTCATGTTTGCCATTGACATTATGGAAAATTTGAATTACGGTAACTGAATGTCAAACATCAGGGTAATACTCTGTTTGCACATGAAATTTATGTGTATGTTAAATCATTTCAGTTTCAGGCAAAACTCTCCCTGTTCTCCAGGCAAGCAGGTGAAAACAGGTTTTGCCATTTCCCTTTGCTGAAACAGAAAACCGTTTCTGATGAGTACAAGGCTCAGTTAGATGCCTTTGCTATGAAATTTGAAAGGAGGTTCAAAGACTACAAGAACCTTGAACCACTCTTCAATATCCTCATTCACAATTTAGTGCAGAAGCTGATTAAGCCCCAGAGGATATGCTGTTAGAACTGCTTAACCTAAATGCAGATTATGACCTGAAGAAGAAGTTCAAGTTAGTTTTTCTGCTGGAGTTTTTTTAGCTTCTGCTAGGTGCGGCATTTCCACACTTTAAAAAACTTAAGTGCCACACTTTTGCCACTATTTGGATCCACATACATCTTTAAGCAAGCTTTTTCTTGTATGAAAATAAATAAGTCTAAGAACAGATCGATGTTGACGGACTTCAATTTGAATGCATTCATGCAAATCATAACCAATAACCTGGTTCCATAATTCAAGAATAGTTTTTAAAAAATAAATACATTTTTTTTTAAAATTTAAAAATGAATAGGTGAACCTGGTATGTTGCTACCAATTTAGTAATCCTCTGCTCTATTTTCGTCAGCAGTAATTTTATGTAACCGCCATTGTTTATTTGCATTTATTTTAAAATTTTATTAATTGTAAAAAATTTATAATAAATTAGTTACGCACTGAATCTACTTTTCTGGAGAATTCGTACAAACCAAGAGCTATACCATCTGTACAGAGACACACCCATAGTCACAAGTATTAAAAAAGGAAGACTACGCTGGGCAGGACATGTTAAAAGGATGCCTGAGTGTAGAGCCCCAAAAATTATTTACAGGCAGAAGCCTAGGGGCAGACGACTCACTGGTCGCCCAAGACTGAGGTGGATAGATGATGTGGAAACGGACCTAAAACAGCTGGGGGTTCGGGCATGGAGGAGGCAAGCCATCGATATAGATCCGAATGGAAGGATGTGGTGGAGCAGGCCAGGGCCCTACATGGGCTGTAGCGCCACTGATGATGATGACTGAATCTACTTTCTACTAAATATGATGAAGGAAATGTAATTAAGAAATTTTAAATTACAGCTCATAATTCAGGATCTCCTTTTCCAGCCAGAATTGTTGGTAGCCGCTTTTGAATTTAAATTCATAATTTTTAGTGAATTTTTGGAATCAGTTTGCAAATATTTATCAAATAATAATTCTTGGCAAATTTGTTCTTGCTTTGTGAACCGCATGTATGACAAAAGTAAAGCTTCATTTCCATGCAAAGTTGACTCCTTAAGTTGAATAGAAAACAGAGATGTTTTTAAATAGCCACACAATGAATCTTCAACACCTTGAGCCTTTTCATCAATTCTTATTTGCAATGTATTATTACTAAACAAATTTTTCTTGATAATATCAGATGTTTGCTTATGTATCACAGTCCGTATTAATTCACTTATAGCTGGTATAATTTATTCTTTACCAATAGTATGTGGTTTACCCGATTGCATTATTAAATATTGTAAGAAGCTAGCAAGCCATTGCCATCATGTGTGGTTGCTGTTGAAAAGAGTTTTGTCAAAGTCACTTGTTTCATAAATTTGTCTTTTAGTTTTTTTTAATGAGATAAATCCTTATATTTTTTATCCCCGTTAATTTCATTTCAAATGTTCTTGCAGTCTGGAATTGCGCAATTGCACATATAAAAAAAACTAAATGCAAGTGAGGGAGTATGCAGTAACCAAACGTCCAAAACGTTGTTTTTTTTTAACTAAACCTTTTGAGCGGCATACATAAATCATTTTTTTTTCTAAATCTTCTCTTCCTTTTTAATGCTTTCACGCCCCATTACAGTTATTCACCACCCCCAAAATTGACTCGTGGCCTCCACGGGTCCCCCTGGATCGCTTCAGTGTAGAGCCCACTTTGGGAATCACTGATTTACATGTTAAATAAACATTTGCCTTACCTTGTTGATTTCATGTTGCTAAACCTCGAGACCTCAAGAGAACCCGAGTAATGGACCGAACTGCCATGCCTTAATAAATTTTTAATGACATCATTATCGTGAAAATCACTTAGGGACAAATGTAAGAGATTCCCAAATCCATGTTATGTGGTATGCATTTATCCCACAATAACTACAGGAAAAAAAAAGTGTGCATGTACATAAAGCCAGAGCACAACTTTTCATTAACTAGAGGTAGAGATTATGGTAATGTGCACTACATAACAATGCCAGAACCCAGTGCAATTAAAAGAAAGCTTCATTAACAAAATAAAATCTTAATTTTTCTTTATTTAAAAAAATCATTTATTTACATTCTTCATTTACAATTTCTCAACCGAGTATACGAAAAATAATTGTATAGTTTAAAAATGTACGTTATAAGTAAACAGAATACAATGGAATGCATCATTTTGTATCAATAACATAATCAGAAAGGTAAGGATATTTTCACTGAGCCATTGCATAGCACAACCACAATCTCATGTAAAGGGATATTGCCAGTGCTTTTTTTTGTGACGGTACGCACCGGTACGGGGTACCGACACCTTTTTCAAAAATTATTACTTTTCTTGTATTTTAACGTTCATTATTATTGCTTAATTATAAAATAAAATTGTTTTAGACATTTAGTATCTTTGCAGTTGTGATTTAGCTTGCATTGTGGTGCGAACCTCGAAAAAGTTAAAAGTTAGGCAATCCATCACTGAGTACAGGCACCTATTTTTTTTACACAAAAAAATCACTGGATATTGCTATTTATTAATTCTGGTCCTTGTAATTTAGAATATGCATAGTCTTACTTTTAGTGAACAATGTTTCATAAATCCTTTAGGGGAATTTACAGAAAAAATCTTTTTAAAACACAAAAAACAGATCTGTGATATGAGTATTAACTTTTCTCTCCTTTATATTTCCTTAACATGCAATAATTGTTACAGGAAGTGGCAGTAGAAATACCCAGAAATAATACCTAAGACTGGACAATGATTAATTACAGTGTCATAGTTAATCTATAACATTACAAGGTCTTTTTCTTTGTTATATAATGGGCAATGATTAATTACAGTGATATAGTTGATCTATAACAGTACAAACCAGGTCTTTTTCTTTGTCACACAATATTTACAGTGTTTTCTGTATACCCAGGCTGTTGTCTTTGAACCTCAAAGCTCAGATTCTTTTGTTTTAAGTAAGATCATTTATTCACAGGTTGTGCTAACACATAATATTTATAATAAGTGTCTCTATTGCCAGTACCACATTAAATCTTAAGATTGCAAATATTAAATTGTATAAAGGTATTAATGAATAATTAATTAAAATGAAAAATTTATTAACATTCACTAACTAATAATTTTTTTAATATTAAAAATATTTATAAGTTATATAACCTACAAAAACAGTAAAAATTTTCACAAAACACAACTTTTTAAAAGTCATCATTTACATCAAATTTCTGTGTAAAAATACATTGTCTTCTTCTTCTACAAACTTGAACATGAAAAAATCCCACACATATTATTTTTTAATGTAAAAATATTTAGATATACAAAAGATCCATCACACAAATTATTTTGGAATGTAGAGATATGTAGATGTACAAAAGTAAAAGTGCTGATTTTAAAGAAGAAACTTCCACTGCTTCAGCAAAAAACAACCTTTTAAAGTTAAGAAGAAATTCTCAAATTTATTGCCATCTCTAAATAAGAAAATTTCATAATTTTAGCTTGACCACTAATTGAAGCCTTCATTTGTGTTTGATGCTGAGCTCATCAATCAAGACTTGCCTTTTGGAATCCTCCAATTTAAGAACAAATGGACGCTGCTCTCTGGTGTCCAGTTTGGCTGGCAGTGGAACAGTTAACAGGGCAACTAAGGGCTCTGTGTCTGCAACACTTGCCAAGGTCGTACAATCATGCAGTGATGTCACAGCAAATGTCACCTGAAATCTCTCATCGACTATTTTGAAACGGAAGCAATTGGCTTGTGTTGGAGTGACCCGGGCAGCTTTTCTGAATTTTTCAACATCATCTGGTAAATTACTGCCAGTGACTTCTATCTCCCCACCGACGCCAATAAAGCATCTAATGCCGTCAATTTTTTCAAAGTGATCATACTTGGTAGGTCTCAGATAAATGTTCAGCCCAGTGACATGGTCCTCAGCCTCTCTGTTGTCTCTGTTAAAAAACTGGATTCTACCTTGAATGTAGATTTCTGGGGTCGGCATGTACTTTGACTTTGAGGTTATGTAAACTATATTATTTGTGAGGATTATTCCTTCCGTGCTTGCCAGAACTGAGTTCTTCTGTCTATGAAATCCCATTTTCCACCATGCATCTGGCTTGAAGACAACCTCATCCCTTTTCAACACTAGGGGATCTACCTTGTCTCGGGAGAAGTGACGGTACTGATCCAGTAACAGCTGGAAACGATCATGATTTAAATCAAAGTAAACTCCATGAGGTGGAATGCGATAGGCCACGTACATAACGTCCTCGTTGACCACCAAGTCATTCTCTTCATGCCAGATCATAAGACTGGAGTGCTTGACATTATCACACAGCCATTTCAACTGAGGAACTGAGTTGTGTATCAAGGAAAGCCTTGCCTGAGGAATAACACAACATTATTGTAACAGCTCCCAACACCCTATTTAGATAAAATTTTGCTTCAACTCATTAACGTTTAATGCCCCAAAGCGTGGTAATGCGCGCCTTGTCTCTATTCCCAAATCGCTGTAAAACACGTCTCAATAGCGCTCTCTTTAGAAAGAAATCATAGAAAGTAGAAACTCTTCATTTAGTGAGAGAAGCTTTAGTCGACTTCTGGAAATGGCGGTGTTTGCTTTCGCTAGTGTTATCACTCGATTCGCGAAGTTTTGTGGTAGTTTTTGTGTTTTTTTCTTTGAAGATGTGATTTCGCTATACTTTTTTGTAAAAATAATTGTACTAAACTACAGGTAAAATAGTATTAAACTCAATACAGTCTTTTGGATACGTAAAATAACCATTCTTATTCTAAAAGATGAAGTCAGTATGACAATAATAATATAAATACATTTTCCGCAAATTTTTAAAAATGTATAACCAGTTGATCGCAATAAATGGGAAATCCTTACAGGACTGAGGCGGAAGTTTACAGAAAACCTTAAGGGGCTTTAAACGTTGAACATATGAGGATAAAATAAGATGATGCAACCATTTAGCATTACTCAACAGTAAGACGATGTCATTATTTGGCATTACTCAACAGAGACTAAAGTTTCATCAAAGAATTTTCTATCATTTAAACACTTAATTTTATGATTTACCTGGAATACAAAATGCTGATCTACAAATTCAAATTCCTGTATGAAATTAAGCATATCCCAAACAGAATCCCACGTATAAGCACTTTGTGACAAGTCAGTGTGTGTGCCTGTTGTCCATCCCAGAGATATTGTGCACCTTAGAAATAGAATATTACACAAAGTAGTCATCAATCAAATTTAACTTGAATTCCTTTTACATTTAAACATTAGTTATAAGGAGAATAAATAAATCTGATCAAAATTCAAACTTATAAAAATAGGTCTGCTAAATTTTGCATTACTATGAATAAATAAATTAAATTATTTGGAAAATGTACAAATTAATTTTATTATTTAACATCTTTTTTTTTAAATTTAGGATTTTAAAAAAGAAAATGATAAAATTAGTAGTTTTGTGAAGAAGAATTGAGAATACTTTGGAAACATTTGCTGCTGTGTCCTAATGAAACGATGATAATCTATAACAGGTCCTTCTCCATGAGGTCCTTTCAGCACATTAGCGTGAATCCACACTGGAAATTTTATCCGATTCTGGTAGAAAGAATGCAAAAGACTACATTTTAATTGTTCACAATAATACACTACAGCAGAGGTTCCCAACCCCGTGCCCGCAGGCACCATGGAGCCCGCGGAACGATTTGTATGTGCCCGCCACTATTCGACAGAAAAAAATATTTTTTCATAAACATTAATTGAAAATGTGAACTATTCATGTCACTTTTGATGTGAGTTATCCACTTAAATCTAAAGTAAGAAAGAAAAAAATATGTCAACTAGAATCAAGTCTAATTACTCAACAGATTGTTTTCACTTGACTGTCTAGACATGTGGAAAATTCTAAAAAGGCCATCATTGCTTTTTTCAAAATTTCTCACATGCTCGCAAAAAAAGAAGAAACCTTTCATTGATGGTGACTTGTTTAAGGAACTATTGTTTGTATGATGGATTTTCTAACAAACGTGAGATTGCCTCAGCAATACAGGACCTACAATCGACAAATAACACTGTCCCAAAAAGAATACATGCAATTTCTACTAAGATACAAACTCAGTTAAAGACTGACTAGGAAATGTGTGACTGGTTCTCGCTACAATTTGACAAGCCAACAGGTATATCAGACACCGCACAGTTATCAGTTATGGTGAGAATGGTATTTATTAACTTCACAGTAAAAGAGGATATGTTGCAAATATTACCTATAAAAGCACAGACAAAGGGTGAGTATATTTAGAATACATTCAGAACATACGCCAAGTTAATAAATATGCTTTTGCACAAGCTGTCTAGGAAAACCACCGATGGGGCACCAGCAATGATAGGTAAAAACAAAGGATTTATTGCCCTCTGCAAGAAGGATGAATCATTTTCAAACTTTATGTCCTACCACTGTATTATCCCCCAGGAAGTTCTGTGTTGTAAAATATTGCCATTTGAACACGTTATGAAAATAGTTACAAAAATAATCAATTCTATTCGAGCAGCTCCTTTGCAACACAGACTTTTCAAGGCCCTGTTAGAAGATACTGAAGATAAAGAACATGATCTTATTCTGCATACTGACATTCGTTGGCTCAGTAAAGGAAAGGTTCTTACAAGATTTCTGAGTTTAATTGAAGAAATAAAAACATTTATAAACGATAAAAAGGAAAATTATGATGAACTAGCTGACTCTCGCTGGCTGATTGATTTGGGATTTCTCGCAGACATCATGGAAAAATTGAATTCTTTAAATCTGGAGTTGCAGGGGAAAGATAAAAACATAGCTGAAATGATAAGCTCTGTAAAGTCATTTAAAGCTAAATTGGATTTGTTGATATCACATCTGCAGATCGATTCTCTCGTGCATTTCATACATATGAATAAAATGCTAGGTAACAATGAACTAAACAGGTCATTATTTATTAAGCATCTTCAAGTGTTAAAAACAGTTTGAGGAGAGATTTTTGCAGTTTACACATATCGAGCCAATTGTTTCCTTCTGTATCAATCCTTTTACTTGCCAAATAAATGTAATGGAAATGGCTGCATGTATTGCAGATTTTGTTCAAGGTAAGACAGAAGAACTAGAGTTAGAAATTTTGGTCCTTAATAAGAATGATATTTTGCTAAAATCCTTAATACCTTTTGGAATACAGTGCACATTGAAAAGTTCCCATTTTTGAAAAAGCGGCAAAAAAATTGAATCATTTTTCGGTTCGACATATTTATGCGAATCATTTTTTTCAAAAATGATCTTAATAAAATCAAGATATAGATCTCGACTTACCGATGAGCATCTTTATGATTGTTTGCTAACATGATTATCGTCGTACTCTCCTAATTATAAGGCACTGGCCAATGATATGCAATGCCAAAGATTATATTGACATATTGATATTATATTTTTTTGTAAAATGTTTTCTTTGTATTTGTGTTTTTTTATTTAATTTTGCACGTTTTGTAAATACATTTCTCTGTGTGTATTCAATTTGAATAATAATTTTATTATTTGGAAACGTTGTTTATTATTTATAGATAAATTATGAATATAATAAAATATAATTATGGGAAAATGAGAAGTTATGGAAGGAGTTTGTCGATTAAAAATAGGTGGTGCTCGCCACCCTACCGATATTTTAGAATGTACTCTAGACTACAAAAAGGTTGGGAACCCCTGCACTACAGTATTAAAAGGTGATGGGTAATTGGTAACACATGTTCCCTTGTAACAAAGGGCCATCACTGAAAACCAGTTTCTTACCAGTTTATCAAAATCATTCAAAATTTGGAATGTGATGTCCACAGCCTCCACTGAATGAATGTGTAGTCTGATCCCTTTGCTGCCATATTTGACTTCTTGCAACCAGTCTTTCAGAGTTATGTCACTTTCCAAAGATGGTGGTCTGGCCATTATTGGAATCAACTTTTGAGATTTTGTTCCTTGACCTTTCAAAATGACATCACCAGATATCATATGAACCTTGTCATCTGGAGTTTGATCAAATGAGTCAAAAATATTTAAAAGGGAACAAAAGAATTAATAAAGCTCAATTATTAATTATCAAATAAATGAAGTTCTAAAAGATCACTTTATCATATCATGAGTTGATAAAGACACATTTTGCAAAGATTGTTTATATTTAATGTCATGATGCCCAGGACTTTAAGACTCTGTCATTTCCTGAGACTATAGGCAGATTTCATAAACAACATTTAAGACCAACTGAGGGAGACTAAAAATGTATAAACAGCTGCTAGTTCAAATGTCACATGCCACTGAATCAGGAATTTGATAATGAAAATTGTAGAAAATTACAATTTACTACTAAATAAATGTGAAAGAATAAGAGATCCACAAAGTAAAGACGGTAATATTTTCAATCTGAATATTTTTAAGTTCTCTCATACTTAATTAAGCATCTTTACCCTTTGCCCCCCACCCTAAAATTTAGAATTTCAGAATTTTAGAGGATTATTGTAGAATTTGTACTAAATGCACTTACATCCACAAGCATACTGAAAATTCCCCCACCCTCCCTCTATAATAAATGGATTTAATGAGACAAATTGATAACATACTAATATGATACATAGGCCATGAAAGTGTAAGCATTAGACTACTTGACAATTATTAAATATTTAAAATCAGTATCTTCAAGCAATATACAATACTTTTCATGGCCTCTTGTATTGCTTTTCTACTGTTCGCTTCTCTCTCCCATCGAATTTTGCTGGCATCGTTGTTGACATCAAAGAAAATTAAAGGTCCAACATCTGGACCAACTTGAAAGTATGGAAGCCTTGGAAGTAAAAATCTTGGAATAATGCCTGCAAATAGAAAGAGCATTATGACTGTATTCCACACTGGTAAAGTCAATGAGATATCAGATATAAAAATTACAGACCAAGTTACAAAAAATAAAACTAAAAAACTTTTTTAAATATCCTATTTAAATTTATTTAATGGTTAACTGGTATAAGATAAGAACTGGTCCTGTTTAATCTGTAAATAGATTTGTTTGTAATGAATAATTTAAGCGTAATCAACTACACAGTAATTGAAATTGTAATGAAGTATAATGAGGTATAACTCTAATTTAATTTCATGATTATTTTTAGCACTAGTAGACTTATTTTTGTAAGCCCTTTTTTCAAAAACATTATTGATATTCTATTATATTATTAATGTCTTATTAAGTAAGCAGTAATCTTATGTATAGAAAGAGTGTCTGTAACAGATGAGATAAGTACTGAGATAAGTAAGTACAGTCGAACCCACTTATCTCGACCTCGGTTAACTCGTCAACCCTATTAAGTCGACATTTTTGAAGTGGAACTGCCAAATTCTCTCTTTTTCTTAGTATTTTCTCATCGGTTATGTCGATTCCTTTATGTCGCCGAACCCTAATATCTCGAGCACAAAATATGGCCAAATTTGCCACTTAACGTTGGTTATCTCGATACCCATGACCAATTTGCCAGTTTTGAAAATGTTAGTTATCGATGCCACTCCACCATCTCACTACCGTATTTTTGCGTATATAAGACGCATCTATAAATAATATAAAAATACATGTCATCACTGTTAGTGGAGTTCACTAGTGAACGATTTTTAATTTAAAAAATTTATTCGCTTAGTTTCCGAAGCATAGTACCAGAAGTAACAGCGCTGAGAGCTGAACGCAAGCGGGCTGTGACATCACCAGCAGACCTCGCGAGGCGAAAATTTGACGCCTTCCCTTGTTGTTTCTAAAAAATTTAAGGGAAAATACGGACCAGACAGTAAAACTGGCTTTTTTTAAGGTTGTTCAAACCGATCCTCAGATCAGGACTGGTCCCGTTTAATCAGGAACGGTTAACCGCAACTTCAGTAAGCCTGTATTAGCTCATTACCCGAAGTTCATTTTTGTTGTGATACGGTTAAGATGCAGGGCAGAATACGAGGCTAACGTGAGCGACGGTGACTTCAAATCGCTTTCTCCATATTCCGGTATATAAATAATACACACGTCATCACTATTAGTTTACTTCGCCTAGGGCTAAGGAATGATTTTTTAAATTTTTAATTTGCTTAGTTGTCGAGGCACTGTACAAGAACTAACACACAGTGCGCGTTTGATGTGAACAACATGTATGTACATTTTATAGCATGCTGATCACTTCATCAAACAAATAACTTTAATAATGGCAACGCTGTTGTGTAAAAAAAAACTCCAAAAACATGTGCTTGTACATTCTCATTTATTAACGCACATCATGTACATAAAGTTATTTCAAGCACATGTTAATATTTTGCAGCCACATTGGTTTTCGTTTATCTCGACACTTTTTGGCAAACCCCTAGGCCGTCGACATAACCCAGTTCAACTGTAAATTTAAAAATGAAAGGATGTTGCTAGTGTTACGAATAGTCGTCACGTGTGAATCACGAGTTGGATGACGGAGAGGTCACGTGAGTGAAAGCACGGGAAGAAGGTTCTAGAGTGTTATTCAAGATGGCTAGATGCAGTGATGATGTTTCCACGAAGTGTAACCTCAATTTGATATTTCTGTATATAGTGTGCATATTAAAGTTATTTTGTTGACAATAGTATTTCAAGGATTTATTGCACGAAAGTTTGTGATATGTGAGAACGCCTACAATACACTCATATATATAAAACCAACTGGTTACATTGGTGTCAGAAGAAAATTAATATTACGAATGATTCTATTATCACGGTACAGAAACGAGGTCATCGTGGAAGTGCTAATTATTTTGTTTTCAATAAAGTGAAGTATTCTTCATTAAAAGAAGAAATATTGTGAGCCATCGTAATTTGTGAATATTCAAGGCCGTAAGCAGCAGTGAATAAACTTTTGTAAATTGATGAAATATGTCAGATAAGAAGTTTTCAAAATGGCGGCTTGACTGCACACATTCCAGCTACGCGTACTGAATCTGGGTCAAGGTATCCTGAGCACACAGTTTCAACGTCAACATGCTTACTATACGCTATTACTAATCGATTCAAAGAAATAACCGTAAACAAACCTTGACCTTTAAGAAGCTATGAACAGCTGTTTAAATCGATGAATCCAGGAACTCATTAGTAACTTTCAATAACTAATAATATTAGTGAATTCACAATCGACTGAAGGAGTGACTTTGTATTCATTCATTTTGTGGAAATTAAGAGGATTGTAATTTGGATTAATGGATTGAACTGAAGTGTCTAAAAACTACACTAAAGTTCGGAAATTGGAAAATTTGACTAAGTGAATTATTTTATTCAAAACTTTGGACCATCGGATGTGTTTTGTCAATCTGAGGGAGCGTATATATATAGTATATTAAGATCCCGTGTGAGGATACTTTGTTGCCTCATTTTGTCAAAATTAAATTTAATGGTTTAGATGTGTCACTTGTTTGGAATTAACATATTTTGAATTCAAGATTTTCTCATTTGGAGGATTTACACCTAAATAAATAATTACTTACATTCATTACTGAATTGCTTGACTCATATAATTTCATAAAACATGGATTATTATGAAAAATTCACTGCCATAGCAGAAAAGATTGGATTAAGTGAAAAAGAAATGAAAGATTTCAAAGAAGAGAAAGTCAAGGAAGCTAAAGACTAAAGAAGAAGAGAAGCAAAAATAAATGATTGAAAGAGATGAAAAAGTTGCAAGAAGAGAACTTGAACAACTTAAAAATGACAACTTAAAACTACAAATTGATCTACAGAGCAAAGGCTACACTCCTGGTAATGACTCAAATGTAAAGTCAACACCGAAGGATACAATCAAAGTTAGAAAATATTATGGCAAGAAAGAAAAAATGAATGTTTATCTGGATTATTTTGAATCCATAATGGCCATGAAGAGTTATGAAGAAAAAGATTGGCCAGCACAACTGATGACTCAACTAACTAGAGAAGTATTTGAAGCTTACAACAGTATAGCCAAAGAAGACAAAAGCATATATAACAATGTCAAAAAGGCACTTCTATGTCATTTTGGGAAGTCAGAAAATGATTAAAGAAAAGAATTTCATGAAATGATAATTAAGATGGACAAAGATCCACAGATCATAGTATATGAAGCACAAGTTAAATTAACAAAATGGCTGGAACTTACAGCAATAGATACAAGCAAGCCAAAGGCCATACTAGACATGGTGTCTAGAGATGGAGCCAAAAGTTCCTAGAAAATGCAACACCAGCTCTATTCACATATTTAACTGATAAGAAAGTTTGTACTCAAGCAGAGCTAACAAATGCATTACGCACATTCAAAGACTCTCATCAAAATGTGGAAACGGATAAAAGACAAGATATCTTTTCAGCAGTACAAAATAATAACCAAGAAAAAAGACAAGGAATGAGAAACCAGTGTCTGCTAAACCAAAGCAACAGACAAACTATTTGCTGGTACTCTAACAAGCCAGGACATATGGCGAGGCAGTGTTACCACAATAAAGGACAACCAAATAGGATGTCGCCTAATGGCAGCCCTATAAGAAATAATACAGAAGAAAAATCAAGACAGGATCACTTTGAAAACAAAGGTAGACAATCATAGAGAGAAAAATATAATCATAATTCCAGATATAGAGATTATGATCAAGGTAGACAATCATGGAGTGGCAGATATAATCATAATTTCATATATAGAGATTATAATTAAAGTAGACGATCATGGAGAGGGAAATATTGTTTTGATTTCAGAAAAAGAAATTATGATCAACCATGGAGGAAGAATGAAAACCAAGACATGGATGATAGAAGAAAGATGAGTCAAGAAGAAACAAGAACTAGTGACACTGTAGCCACTATTGACAATCACGTATATGGCAGAAGTGATTAAGGCCCTAGTCGCAGAGATGGAGATCATGGTGATGGTGAGTCTGAGACCATATGTGTGGAATCATCTGAAATAGGAAGAATAATGGGGTGTGTATTGAACAGAATCAGAGACACAGAAACAGACAGTGGTTTTCGGAGAAAGGTTTCTAGTGACAGTGACTCATCTGGCAGAAATTCTGTTGAATTATCTGGAAGCAAAAATACCATCTCAAAAGCTAAGCAACTTATTCAAGATGCTGGAATTGATATTGTGAATGGAAATAATCGTGGTCATGGTTGGTGAATTATTGAACACTAGGGGCAAGTACCCGGTTTTTCCCAGGTTTAACAACAACAGCAACAAAAACAACAACAAAGCAACAACAACAAAACAACTACAACAACAGCAACAACAACAAAGCAACAACAACATGAAGGACATTGTCGTCGCAGGGCAAGGGATGTGGACAACAACAACAACAACAACAGCAAAAACAACAACAGCAACAAAAACAACAACTGCAACAACAAAAACAAAACAACAACACAAAAAAAAACAACTACAACAGCAACAACAACAAAACAACAACTACAACAACAACAACAGCAAAAACAACAAAAACAACAACTGCAACAAACAACAACAAAACAACTACAACAACAACAACAACAAAACAACGACAACAAAACAACAACTACAACAACAAAAGCAACAACAACAAAACAATTATTTTATGGCGATAGTCGCCTTCTTGTTAATCTCGACACCAAAATGTTTATTATTTTGCGTCATTATTTTACGTCTTAATTTTCAATAATTTTTATTTTATATATCTCATATAAGGAAAAACTACATTTTCGGCCCCCGGCCCCCAGTATCTTATATATATGGAACGAAACCTGTTTAATAACCTTTCCGGTATAATTTTGTGTACGTGTACCAAATTTCACGTTATTTGGTTGTCTGGATCTTGAGTTAGGGAACAGACAGACAACAAATGCGTCTTATATGTATAGAGATTTAATAGGCTGAAGAAGAATTGAAAGCCCATCGGTTTAAATTCATACTAGTCAGCTGAAGAATGACTATCTTTGAACTATGCTATGCTATCAGCCAACTACAAATTTATCTTATCTTATCTTATCTGTTTACAGACGCTCCTTCTATACAGAAGATTATTGCGTCCTACGCTTATCTATGGTTTGTGTTTAGCCCTGCATTTTTATTAGAGATTTAAATGTTGATAAAGTGTTGGTTTTCCTGGATTCTTCAGGCAACCCATTCCACGCCCGAATTCCGGACGGGAAGAAGGAAAACTTGTATGTGTTTGTTCTTGCATACGGAATAAGAAAGGTGTTTTTATCCTTATGTCTATCTGAGGGTTGTATTAAGTTATCTTTGTGTTGTATTTCTAAATTAGAATTAATTGCTTATGTATGATTACTACTTTGCTCTTGGTTCTTCTATCCTCTAGTGTTTCAAGGTTTAATGATTTAACTAATGGTGTTATTCTTGTCAGTTTCGAATATTCTCCAGTAATGAATCTGGCAGCTCTTTTTTGAATTTGTTCTAGTTTATCAATGTTTTCTTTGGTGGATGGGTCCCATACAGAAGATGCATATTCTAGTACAGGTCTCACCAAAGTGAGGTAGCATTTTAGTTTTATATCTCTATTACATTTGTTAAAGTTCCCTTTTATAAAGCCTAAGGTTTTGTTTGATTTTTTAATAACTTCATTGACATGGGGATTCCATGATAGTTTCTCATTTATTAAGACTCCTAAGTATTTTGCATCTTTAGTTTGGGTCAGTTCTTTTCCATGAATGTAATATTTTGAATTTATTTGTTTCTTTTTCTTTGTTACTCTTAACAGTTGACACTTTTCTGGGTGGAAAGACATACTCCAGTTAGTTTCCCATTTTATCAATTCATCTAAGTCTTTTTGTAAAATTTTGCTATCTTGTTCTGATTTAATTGTTCTATAGATTATACAATCATCAGCAAATAACCTAACTTTTGTACCTGTTGAGATGTTGTTGGGTAAATCATTTATATAAATTAAATTTGACATTAAACCTGTTAAAGAAAAAGACAAATGTGGTTGCAGACATATTAAGTAGAATGACAATAAATACAGACATTCTGTACATTCATAAACAATAACACCAGAGACTGTTTTATTATTAGCATTATTATTTGCAGAACAAAGGAAAAGAAGCAATGTGTGAATTCCATTGGATAATATACTTAATTTTATGAATATTGATTATTAAATGTTGTCTTAGTTACACAAAATTACAAATGTGTTTAAATTTCAGTTTCATTTTCTCTGTACAGGTAGACGCAGTCCTACAGATTTTTTTCTTCTTGATTTTCATGTCTAGATATTGTGTGTAAAGTAGTGAGTGTCCAATACTGTCCAATGATGATGAATATAATTGAATTTTATTGTATTAAGACCAAAAATGTTTTATTTCATAAACATTTTTTTTTGAAGGATGGGGTGAATGTCACGTGTGAATCACAAGTTGGATGATGGAGAGGTCACGTGAGTGAAAGCGCAGGAAGAGGGTTCTAGAGTGTTATTCAAGATGGCTAGAATGTAGTGATGATGTTTCCACGAAGTGTAACCTCAATTTGATATTTCTGTATATAGTGTCCATATTAAAGTTATTTTGTTGACAATAGTATTTCAAGATTTATTGCACTTATGTTTGTGATATGTGAGAACGCCTACAATACATACATAAATATAAAACCAACTGGTTACAGCTATAATATCTTAACAAACTCTTCATAATATTTTATACGCATATATTTATATAATAATACAATATTAATAGATCTGGGCTTCATTATGTGTGTATAATTCTAAAATCTTAATTTATTTAAATATATTTAATCAAAGCCTCCGCTTTTCAGAATAAGCAGTACAAAAATTCTAAATACCAGCACCCTCTTAGTGGTTTTAAAAATATAAATTAAAATTTAATTTTAAAATTTGCTGTCACTGGGATCGAACCACAACTCAGTATTAGCGTCAATCCATCATCCATCCGCCTATCCATTCATCTAGAAAGACTCATGTTATGTAAAGATTTTTTTTAAAGTTATAACTATTTGTTGTTAAATTTACTTAAATTAAAATTGATACCAATCAAGTTTTTTTACCTTTAAAATTCATTAATTAATCGGCTTGCCCAGTAATCATGAAATTTTATTATGATTTTATGAGAACTTATGTTTTGTATTTGTATTAGTATTAGCATAATTAAAAAATAAAATTTGGTCGTAATAGTTGATAATTGGCTACTGCTACGACTAGTCGTAGCAATAAAAAAAGTTCGTATTGTTACGACTAGCAGTAGCAGAGACTTCGACATTTGAAAATGCATACCTCCATTTAAAGTATAATAAATGTATAGTACGAGAAATCCTCCAACAATTTGAGCTATCAAACACTTTTTAAAATGTCTTGGCATTGGAGGGAAAATAATTGATGATTTTTCTTTAGGGACACGCATTTTATCACAATTTCTGTGTCGGTTGTCAAATTCAGGAATCACTGTTATCTTTTCATATTTCACCAGGGGGCTGCCATCTTTATCCATTAAGATCACCTGACCCAGGGTTGCCAGATTGTAATTTGGGTAAAAGGCCAAACTGACAGCCAAAAAAGGCCAAAAAAAGGCCAAACTTATGTTACATGAAAAATGTCAACAAAAATGACGTCACGCACCTAGGGGGCGGGAGGGGGTCACAGATTTGTGGCGATGTATGACGAGGGGGAGAGTGCTTTTAAGAACTGTGACGTCATATTGGAAAGGGTCTAGCTCTTGATTACGTGTGACGAGGGGTGGGGGGGTGAAAATATATTGAAAAATCTGTAAAAATCGCGTGACGTCATTTATGGACGGCTCATAACGGCTGAAAATTAGTTAACTATTTAAAATGAAGGTAGAACCAGGAGAAAAAGGATAATAAATGTGTAAATGCCAATGTTCGTATCGTATGTATGATTGTACTCACAAAATAAATAGACTATGATTATAACATAAAAATTTGAAAGAAAAGCTTCAGGTCATCCTTTTCCTCTAGACTGCTATTTGCAGTATTATTATAAACTTTATCAGATGTCAAGTCATCAACTATTCTTGGTGACATGACAAAGTCCTTACTGCATTTATTTGTAAACAAAAGCTCAGCCTTGTCTCTAAAAATAGCGTCTAAAAGTGTGAGCTGCATTCTATATCTGGCTTTGTCTTAATAGGCCTCTTCATTAAACTTTTTAAAAACTTTTTAATGTCTAACATACACGTAAGCTATTCAAAAAAAAGAAAATAATTAATAAGGTTATTGACTTATTGGCGATTTATTTTTTTTTAATTATTTTTTTTGTGTTGTTGTTGTTGTTTTGTTGTGATAAGGATTATTTTTATATATATTTTATATATTTTAATTTTTTTTAAAGAAAAAGGCCAAAAAAAGGCCAAAAGGCCAAACAAAAATCTTAAGGCCAAACCCTCTTAAAAAAGGCCAAATTTTGAGAATTTGGCCTTAAAAAGGCCAATATGGCAACCCTGACCTGACCTATAGACTTTCTCCGATTCTCGTCTCGACGATACTATATTTCCAAATTATTATTTTTTTTCCTTTTGTTTTTATTTTTTTAACCACGTTTTATTAACTCGCTTTCGTTCATGTGGATTTGTTTGTCTGTCCACAATTTTTCAAATCTGCCAACGTAAAATTAAACCACTTCTGATGGTCCTAGAGATCTCAAAATTTTACCTTGGACTACAATGCATTGTATCATTATCAAAATTTCAGATCGATCGAATGTACCGTTATTAAATTATTGCGCTTTTTAGTTTAACTATATATAAGATAAGCATCTGTACCGTCTGCTTTTGTTGACATCCATCATTCATCATCCATGAGTTCACCCCGTGACCACATCACCGTGTTTTTACAACGTTGGGCGGGCGCTTATGAGGTGTTTGGTATTTGAAAAAAATAGAGGTAAAAAAATATTTTTAAAATCCACGTTTTTGTAGGTGGACTAAAAAGAATAAAATAAATAGAGGTAAAAAAAGATTTGTAAAAACCACGTTTTTATAAGTGTACTAAAAAGAAGAAAATAATTTAAAACGAATAAGTTCAAGTAACATTCATAGCCTATATAATATGACTAAAAACGTGGGGCGGGTGTTTGGTATAAAAATTAAAGATTTATAATTAAGAAGGCAAAAAAAGATATCTATAAGTGAGAGAATGAATGAAATGCATATGTAAAACCTCATAAGCGCCCGCCCAACGTTTTTAGTGCTCAAAGTTTAACTTAAACTAATGGCTCAGGTGACCCTGCTTATTTGTTGCAAATTTATCAAGTCGTGGCTCGATTGAGGACAATGCTACTCGCAATTGAGAACAAACATCCACACTGTTCATGTACTTTGTCTTATTAAGGCTCATTGTTGAAAAACCAGTCCCACGTAGGTAAGATGAAGGAAATGGAAGAAGAGCCTTGAGAGCAATTTCGGCAAGTGAATCCAAAAGGATGCAAGAGATGTCAAAGTTCCAAAATTCATTTTTAAACCTGCATCCGCAGCTAACTCCAGCAAGTTATATTCCAGTTACAGACAACTCAGCCTTCAAAGGAATAAATGGATTGCTTACCATCCATTACCTCTCCGTGGGTCATCTTCTGTTGGAAAGTAGAACTCAACACTGTCAAATAATTTTGTCAAGTGCTCAATGATGAATTTTTGTAAAGATGGAACATCAAGATGCTCATCTATCAATAGTTGTTGCCAAATTGTGAAACATATCGAAACAATCTGCTGACATTTGACTCTTCCTTGCTGCTATCTTGCGTTTCTGTCCATCAATCTTGTCTGCCATTGTAAATAATGAAGCCATCCTTTCTTGCACGGAGATATTGAGCTCATTAAAAATGGAAAAAATATCAGCCAAGTCAGCCAATTTGGCTGTCTAATTTACATTTCGAAATAGTTGAGACCAATCTGCCTTTTTCTGCTGTATAAACTGGTCGAGCTCTCTTCGCAATTCAACAATTCATGACAGTACTTTGCCTCGAGACAACCAACGCATATCAGCATTCAGTAAGTTTGTGTTTCGAAGCCATTTCGTAACATAATGCAGTAAATAATCTTGAATTTAAAGCATTTGCCTTTAAATAGATGACAACTCCGGAACACCGCTCAGACATGGCCGCAGCACCATCCGTACACACACCAACACAATATTTAAATTCTATCTGACATTTGCCAACAATGTAATCGTGAATGGCCTTGAATATTTCAGAACTAGTTGTATTAGTTTGTAATGAAGTAGAACATAAATACTCTTCCTTAAAGTCATCCTTAAAATATAATATGCTGATATCAAACGACGCGGGTTGACAATGTTATACATTCTCTCATTGGTTCTCAAACTTAAGAAAACCTAAAGGATTATAATTAGATTTCTTTTTCATTTCTTGATAAATTCCGCGGACCGGCAGCTGATGGGCCACGGACCGCCACTTTGAGAATCACTGTTTTACGAGACGTAACTACAATCAGTGGCGTAGCTAGGGTCATGTGCGCCCGGGGACATGACACAAAATCAGCGCCCCTTGTCTGACCGAAAGATTATGGGGGCTCAATGAGCCCCCAATGAAAATTTGAAATGTTACGGTTTATAATAATTATATATATGGTTCATTTTTGAAGCTTCTGGTATTTTAATGAAATAGAATACAGACTAATAATTCTCTATACGATTGTAAACAATTTATTTGAAAAAAAATACTATACTAATTATACAATTAGACATAGACTACAAAAAATTGATTCTCCTTGATTTGAAACTCGTCAATCACGTTGTCAAAATTAATATTCTCAAGTGTTTCTCTTTCGATGCTAAGGAGTACAAGATCACTCAGACGATCTTGTCCCATTGAGGCACGTAAATAAGACAAAATAACCGTCAGTTTGCTGAAGGACCGCTCACAGCTTTCAGTTGAAACAGCATATGTTAGAATTATTTTAGGTGAAATGCGCAGATTCGGAAATACGTCATCTCCATATGAAACAATAAAACCAAGAAGATCCAAAGAAGTTTCCGATAGAACTTCAGTCCAGGTACTGAGCAGCATTTTTCAGTCTCTGATTTCTGTGCACAATTCGTGACCATTGACGTCAGTGTCGTATAAATTAGCAAAATCTAAGCAATTTTAACGAAGTGTATCGACTTTTGTCTCAGCAAGAAGAGTTTTGACGTCTAGTAAAAATCCAAATTTGTTGTTTAGATTTTTTAGACGTAAACACCTGTTGTAGTCTATCAATGACGCTGTTCATATCACGTGCAATTTCTTCTTCTTATGAAAGTCCTGCATCTCTTGTTAATTCTACAGGCTTCCTCCGATGTCGTCTAATCCTTCTGTCAACCTCGATTCTCCAAGTTGTGCGTCTTCCTTTCCATTGTCTACCGCAACCTAGCTCAAATTATCACGAACGTTGACAATTTCTTGCTCAAGCGATTCAAGATCAGATGCTGCTTCCTTGAAATTCACAGTAGGATTCTGCAACCGTTTCTGGACTCGATCAATTTTCCAAAGTATGATGTTCCAGAAATTTAACAAAAATAGGAATTTAAAGTTTAATATACCTGCCAGCAAAGTTTCTGCAACATTTCTGGAGTCAGGCGTCATATTTGTATGTTCTGATAATTTTTCCAACAGCCCTACTAGTTTATCTAGTCCTTCATAAATTGCTTAAAACAGCCTCTGATCGTGCACTCCAACGTGTTTCAGACTCCCTCTTCATTGTGATTGGCACAACTCTTATAATTTTTCCCAACAAGCTTTTGAACGAGAGAAAACAAAAATTTATACTTTGAACTGTTCCAAAAAACGTGATAACTGGATCCTGTTTAGCTGAGTGTACTCTTGGTAAGTTTAAGCTGTGGTTGTCACAGTTGATGAACAATGCTCTGTGATTTCTGGCACATATTTGGTGTTGAAGGCCGGATATATGCCCTGTCATTACAGCAGCATTTTCATTTCATCGTGACCGATAGTCGGCTAGACGTATGTTATTAGATTCCAGTTTCTATACGATAACTCATTCAAGGATTGCTGCGTCTTTGGAATATATCTGGATAAAACCTAAAAATGATTATTTGATGGTTTCTCTTTTAGTTTGAAAATCCTCATCAACAAATCTGATGACTTGAGAAAGCTGTTCCCGGTGTCTTAGATCGGGTGTTGAGTCAAGTAAGATACCGTAGTACTTGTTTTTTTCTGATTTCACTCAACAGCTGATTCATTACAGTCGATGAAAGTAGGTGGCTAGATTCAGTTTGGATTTCCGGTGATAAATAAGATACTGAACCTGGATTTTCTCGGGCACGTTTTAAGTGTTTTTCTAACAGTGGATAATACTGATCAAGCTTGATCACAGAGAGATAGGAGACAGAGGTGGTGTCTGATGTTTCATATAAAAGGAGTCCAACTTGCTTTGACATACCGACACAAGCCCGTGTGAGGAGAGAGCTTCCCTTCCTCCCCCACTTTACTCCCCGCACAGTGGAATTGGGGAAGAAAGATATTTCTTTTTAAAAAGAGTCACAGCATGCAGCAACGGGACGCGATTTAACCATTCTTTAAGCCAGTGGTTCTCAACCTTGGGAGATTCAATGACCACTTGAAAAACGTGTGACTTAGCTACGGACCACTACTAAAAATTGTGCTACTGCCGAGCTGGAAAGTTAAATATAATTATACTGTGTATATCTTATCTGTTGCAGACGCTCCTTCTATACAGAAGTTTTTTGCTAGCTATAAGTAGTATACATGTTAGTTAGTAAAACTATATTAATATGCTACGTTTTGCGTGCTCCAAAACAATATTGTATGGCTTTCTTTTGTAAAAAAAAATGTCGTTTATATTAGTCTCATGGTCTTCTGATTTAATTCTACTTGCTAACCATAAAAAAACTTTAAGTCACAATCAGTAGGTTGTATTAAAAGACTGCTATATAAGTTTATGTAGTACGAACGATGTTTTGCTTTTATTGTAAGCAACGCAGAAAATCCACTTTTACAAAGTTGCAAAGGGTAAAAGTATTTTAAAAGCTATCTGAGATAGTTCGGAGTACTTCAAAATTTCATTAAGTCCACTTTCTCATGCAACATATTCAAAGTGGTATCGCTAGACATTTCAATGAATTGGTTTCATTACGATGTTGGTAATTTTATTTGATGAGAAAATGTGTGTGAGATTAGGAGGGACAACCCACAAAAAACCACTGAACGTTATCAATCACTAACGTAGCATTAAAATTGGCCCTGCATTGATCGAATATTACCAGAAATCAAATTTATCAACAGTTGTTTATTTATTTCAACATTTTCTGGTTTCTCGGTGATTTCGTATAATTGATCAAACATCTCAAAGTTACCTTGAAATAATCTTCTTTTCCAAAGATCAAGCTTTTTCGTAAAAGCAGACACTTTGTCACTGAGAGTAATATAATGCGTCTGCTTTCCTTGCCGAGTTGAATTAAATTTATTGAGTTCTTCAAAAGTTTCAGCCAAGTAAGCCAGAACAGCAACCCATAAGCTATGGTTGAAATGATCAACACGTTATGAGTTTTTTCTACAACAAACTCTCTTACGTCATCACATAATTCAAACAGTCTGATAACCAGCGAATTTCAGTACACATCAGTAACTGTTATTGTTCAAGATTCATACTCGAACATAAGAAATCAAAGAAACGAGAATTTAATAGACGAGCCTTGATAAAAAAAATTAAATATTTAGGCCAGATGAAAAATATATTTTAAGTCTGCGTTAATTCTTTTACTTGCTAGAGTTTCTCGATGATTCATACAGTGCGTAAATTTCATGCTTTGCTCGCGGACCACCAGGCACATCTTCGTGGACCACTAGTCCACAGACCACAGGTTGAGAACCACTGCTTTAAGCCACTCCTTTTTCTTGTCTTGGTCATTTTGGTTGCTTTTAATGTCGTCTTTGTCTGCTCTATTAATAGAATCGCCTTTGTCTCTTACTGCTCCCCCACTCTCACTCCCAGCAACTCGCAGTTTTATTTTTTTAATCGCCATCAAGAGTCCTACATTGTGGATTTGTCATTTATTTATGAGTAGAATGGCACCCCTTAACGCTCAATGGGGGCGCCAAAATCATGCTTGCCAACTGATTTGTAATGAAGATATATTCGGAGCTCCAAAATTCAATCTTGCAAACGTAATTGGGATACATTAGTTGACATCAAAATAAAATTAAATAATGAGTTTTAATACTCATTTTGGCGCCCCCTAACGTGGCGCCCGGGGACATATGTCCCCCTGCCCCCCCCCCTCACTACGCCACTGACTACAATTTAGGATTTTTGGGTTGTCGTGCGCTGCGTATTATAATGAACATTCTTTTAGTTATGTCTCGCATATAAAGGATTTATAGTAAAAAACTTGTTTTTTACGTTCTTTTAAATCTTTTCATCAACATCTTTTGGGAAATTCATCCAGCAAGTAGGCTAACTCCGCAAATATAACATTACCATAAATTCAAACTCCTCCATTTTATTTAAAATGGTCATGGCTTGATTTCTTGTTTCGAATTTCTCTGTAGTATCAATATACAGATGAGCATTCAGAAATTATTCCATAACTATCAAGTATTGCACTTGTGACTTGTGGCAATTGAGTGTGCTACCATCCTAGTCTTAGAAAAAGACCTTGTAACCGTTGAATCATCTTTGAAGAATGACTACAGAACTGTCCATATCAATGGCGTAGAGAGCGGGGATAAAGGGGGTAAATGCCCCATGCGACACTTTGTTAGGGGCGGCAAATTCCTCGTCGTTAATCAGCTTCTAAGAATATTTTTTTAAAGTGGAGCTTTTTATCAAAATAAAATAAAAACCAAATTAATTATTAATTAAAGAAATAAAGAAAAGCTATTACCAAAACTATAAGCGCTACTAGATAAAAATTATTCTGCTACTAACGATAATGAACAGCAAAAGAGTCCTAAAGTACTATGAGAACGTGAAACTGATCTGCTTGTGCCTTAATAAATTCTTCAAATTTGTCAGTCATTCCTATTGTGGATGCAAAAATTACTGAACCCTATAAATTAAAAAAAAATTAACCAATTGAATTCCTCGGGCAGCACTTTGTTTGGGGCGGGACATTTATCTTGTAATTAATGTAATTAGCTTCTAAACATGCTAAATGTTTAAATAAAGTTAAATTTTTAAAAAGAAAAGCCTAGTTAAAATTAATACAAGAAAAGAGGGAGCCATCTTAAAATACATGAACGATTCTAATGCCAAAACTTCATGACGAATCTAAATTCCTCTCATCCTAATGCAACTGAACTGAAAAATCACGGTGCTGAAGGAGAATAAGCATATAATACTGATGCGCTTGTACCTATAATTGATTCAAGTTTGTTCGCCGCTCATCACGTAGAAGCGAAAATAGCTGTATTGGTACTCCAATGACAAAAAAAATAGAATTTCAACAACATACATGGACTTACTTGAATAAATATAATGCCCGAACGTAAAGATGAAAATTTGCGATTACTATAGATGCAGCGAGATTGAGACAGTGTCTGACTGTCTGACATATTTGCATTAACTTTCCTAAATTAGACATGGACATTACACCAGAATAGAGATGTGACGGGTAGTCCTTGTAACGCAAAAAATATTATTTTAACGTAAATAACCTACTGAACAAAAAATGAATCTGCTTACGACACTTACGACCTTAACTTTAAAGCTGATGGTCTATAAATGCAGGCTGCAGAGGCCAAACGTGGGTTAATACTTCTTAATGGCTGGAGAGTATACAGGAGTTCAAAGAACTTTAACAATTTTAGTACACAGGAACGTTGTTACGTATTATTTTACACGTGCATATACCGTTTGGAAGATCTAAACGCGTTTACAGGCAAAGCATTAAACAGACTACAGGATACAAAAGAGTTAATATACCATGGGGATTCATTTGAAAGCTATAAAAAAGACTGACAGGGGCAGACAAATAGCTAAACACGCGAAAAGGTCCAGGAAATTTGATAGTCACAATGAAATATTTTTCTTTTCCAATTATTTTTTTTTAGATATCTGGAACCGTGGAACAATGATGCCCAAAAAATGCACAAACTTTTAGTTTGTAGTCCTAAACAAATGATTTGCAGAGGCCACTAACAGGCTACTAACAGGCTACTAACAGGCTACTAACAGAGAACTAATGGAATCCGTTGAGGGTGATTTAACTTAACATTTTAAATTGAACTTCCAGCGAACAAAAAGAGAGAGCAAATTTTAGGCAATGAAGCAAATATGTAGCCATGTTATGTAAAAAAAATATTTATTTTTTTAGAATTAAAAAAACAACAGTTGTTCATCATAAAATGAGGTACTTTAGAAACTCATATGAGGTTTTTGCAGTTACAGACTTTCAAAACAGATATGACTTTCGAAAACAAGCTAATCTACTGAAATTTGAAATTTCGCATTCAAATTCGAGTACAGTATTTTATTTCAAAGTATTTGACATGAAATTATCAAGCATGGCCTATTCACAGTTTTAGCTGACAGGTAAAAAAAAATATTCAAATACCCCACTTAATTTTAAATTACTGAAGTTTATTACTTTATTAAATCAACGTTACCCTGCCTAGTAGAATAATAATATCATTACTTTTAACTTTATTAACTAATGCCAACTGCTTATCTAGAATTAAGAGACAAATTAATCACAATGAACAATGAATACACTAAGATTGACCAATCTAAAGCTATTTTTGCTATTGAGGCGCACTGGACTGTCGTACCGATGGTCACTGGCCACTGGTTCGAATCCGTGTGAAGGCAAGGGTTTGTTCCCGGGGCCTAGGGCGTCCCTGAGTCACCCCGCTCCGAATGGGTACCTAACACTACATGTATTTAGGCGGCTGGGTAATGCGTGGAACCCACAAAGCCGTGGCCTGTGAATGCTGCATCACTTGCCAACAGATCATCTGTCATGGTCTGTGGACGCAACTATCTTCTGCATAGAAGGAGCGTCTGTATAGATAAGAAGAATAAGAAGAAGAGCATGGCATGGCTTATAAAAATGATACATAAAAGATTGTGCCAGGAGGAAAAGTAGAAAACTTCAATTTTAGATCAAGAAATTAATGCTTTGCTATTTATTTCTAAAATAAAAATGTACAGTGTCCATATTTTCACTTTTCAATAAATAAAAAAATACATATTGTCTATAATAGTATCATCATATTTTACCAACAAACCTGGGTTCTGCCCTCTCCGGGAGAGGAAATATTTTTCTTCAGATTAAAAAATATAGTTTCCCCGAAATAAATTGAGGTTTAGGGTCACTTTCTTGAATGACAGAAGCTATAATATATTTATACCGTTTTACATTGAGGGGCCGTCCGTAAATGACGTCACGCGCCTAGGGGAAGAGTGGGGTCACGCATTTGTGACGATGTGTGACGAGGGGGAGGGGGTATTTAAGAAATGTGACGTCACATAAAAAAACGCACACCGCACAACTTTAAATAAAAGTTGAACTGAAATATTTAATTGCTTGCAATTTATTTAATGACGTTTTCAACGGCTTCACACGTGTTAAGATATTAGAGTGCAGACTGACACTAAATACATATTTGAACAAGAAAAAAGTAATTTGCAACATGCTAATTTTCAATTAGAAAATACGACTATAAAGGGGGGGGGTGTCAAAGCTTTGTGACGTCATATTGGAAGGGGTGTCTAAGTGTTTTTGTGACGAGGGGGGAGGGGGAGGGGTAAAATCGATCAAAATCGTGTGACGTCATTTATGGACGGCCCCTGATACCAAATTTCAATACAAAGTACCGTAGTCTGTAGTCATGCGAGTCTTGTTGAAGAGTTAATCAGTAAATCAGACACTGAGATTATATTCAAAGCTGTGACATTTTCATTTATGATTTTACCAAATGTTAAGTACTTGAAAATTATTATTCTGTTTGTATTAAATTGTATGTGTGTAACCATGACGATAAAAGCAAACATTAGATTAACCCCTTAATGTCCGAGATGTGTAGACTAGATTCAATAAATCGTTTAGTGTAGAAACAGACCCCAAAAAAACCCAGCAGTTATAGTATAGTCAAAGCAAAGTAACATCATTTTTAGAAATCACTTTACAATTACATGTAATTTTATTTGTGAACATTGCCAATGAGTGTGCCAAATGCCAGGAAACTTGTGAGCCAAATTAACCCCATTTCCTATACTTATAGGTTTTTTAAAAGTTTAATTGTGGTGTGTGCATGGTAAAAAACCAACAAAATACCATTATTTTGTTGTTTTTTTTCTCTCCTACATTATTTATAACCCGTGTATGGTTCCCATGGATATAATCTTCACAAATTTTAATGACATTGAGAATATTAACAGTGACCTAATATAACAAACAAAATCTGTGCTCTGCACTAACAGGTAGTGATAGTATTACTAATAGGTAGTAGGTAGTGATAGTATTACTAATAGGTAGTAGGTAGTGATAGTATTTCTAATAAAGAGATTTATGGAAACATTAAGGAATGAAAGTGATAACATTTCAATTCCGAATTATGGAACACATTTTTCAGAAAAAAAAATAAATCAACACAAATATTTACTAGAAATACATTTTTATTGACATCATAATGAATGTTGCAAGTTTGGATGTACCGGGTACTTTGTACAAATCAGTGTCCAACATGTGTCTCTGTACCAGGTACCTTGTACAAATCAGTGTCCAACATGTGTCTCTGTACCGGGTACTTTGTACAAATCAGTGTCCAACAACATGTGTCTCATTTTAAATTAAAATTTCAATTTAGCTAATTACAACAGGTCTTTAAAGATTTGAATGCCCATATCAATTGTGTTACAAATAATTCTATAACTGTGAGTAATGCTAATAACAGATACTCTCCAGACCATCTTGAGTGTCAATGTGAAGAACAAATGTTGATATGAAACCAAGGCTTTAACTTCAAATGTAAAATCTAAATTTTATGATTTCATAACCAAAAATTGCCACGAGCAGACTACTACTGTAACACAAGTCATTGTCTTTACTAGCAGACTACTACTGTAACACAAGTCATTGTCTTTACTAGCAGACTACTACTGTGGGTGGGTGGGTGGGTGTATTGGAAGATCGACCTCCTCAATTTTTTTTATTGCGGTTCATGGAAGAATTAATGTACCAACAAAATTTGCATCTGGAATCAGCAACTCTAACTTAGCCAATGAAATTAGATCACCCAACTAACAGCTTGTGTAGACATTTTGATGGCAAACACTTCCCCTCCCATTTACCAGGAACAGCTTTTACTTTCATCTAATCCATCTTGCTTGCCAGAAAATCAAAGAAAAAAACCCAATATAATTGACCATCAGCAGTAAACATTGGATGTTATAAAATCTGTCATGGTCATTAAGATGGCTAACAGTATAATATTTGTGACAAATATAAAGTATCTTAAACAATGCTCAGGACAACTAGCTTATGTGCATTGTAAAGATCATTAAGTCCTTAAAGCATGACTTAGATCATCTCTGATCTGATAAATGGAAAGAAGATGTAAAATGTGTGCACCATTTCCAAAAATAATTTTATATCTCAATATTTCTTGCCATGTTCATGAGACAATTATCTTAATTCCATGAGAATTAGGACATGTAAATTAAGCATTCAATAAAAATAGGATTTGTATTTGTTTTATTTGTAATATTCCAAAAAGTTGGAATTATTATTCCAAAAAGTTGGAGTTCTACATAAATAAGATTTACAATCTTTAAATTTAAAATTTGTACAATTTACAATAATAAAACATTTCCAGTGACAGAAGACAAGTTTGATATGAGATTTTCTTGGTATTCAAAGGTAACAATATTTACAGGATTCAATCAATATTTGTTAAATCAATTTATACTTATCAGGTAACATACCAAACTGCAGGTACCAGTAAACATGTATAATATCAAAAGTGCAAAGTTTTGACAGGTGAACGGGCTGAAAATTAAGTCAACTAAAATTTATTTCTATTGCATCAACTTTGAACATTCTGTAAACATTAATTGATGGAGCTGTGACTAGCTACACAAAAAAAAACCCACTATACCACAGAGTCCTTGGATTTTACTTCAGAATTCAGCACATTCCAACATAAGATTCTAAGATTAAGATGGATTTCTTAATAAAAGGAAACAGGCCAAGACAAAAATCCAATGTGTCAGGCAGCACATTAAAGGGAATAAGAACAGTATGACTAGACAAGCCAATAGAGCTTGGGACAAAGGGGAGGAGATGGCACCACACATTTGTTGTGGTTGCCTGGATGTGTTTCCTTACATAGCTTCATATCTCAATGTCAAACTTGTTGCATGTATCAGGGATTTGTTGTGGTTGCCTGGATGTGTTTCCTTACATAGCTTCATATCTCAATGTCAAACTTGTTGCATGTATCAGGGAAGTGTCACGCCTTGAGATCTTAAACAATTTATTGTAACACTAATACAAGCAATTTTTTTTCAACTAACGGAATGTTGAAATGTGTGGTCCATTCCTCCTTGAAATCTGTTTTAACACGTAATATATAAAATAGGGTCCTTGACTTTCCATTTAGTCTAACGTGATATGAGGTCATTCACTTTCCATTATTTTTAATGTGATATATTTAGTCTTTGAAATCTCCTTATCTTTACATTTGATATATGATCCTTAAAAAATGAAATTGGGAAAAGGAGGGACATGTTGAAAATTAAGAAGAAAACCCCCCTCACCAATTTAAAAACTACTTTGACTGCACATACCATGTAAGTGAGTAGAATTGAGTATTCACAAGATTTGGAAAGAGAATAAAATTATGAGGTGTTTTGGCAAAGGGATAACATTTTTCAAATAACTGTTAGTAGACATTCGGCTAATAGTAAGAGATGAGTGGAGTTTTAGGATCATTGCAATGACAACAGAATTTCAACAAAATATATGGCATCAGTTAATGGACATCACAGTTTTACTGACAGGAAACATAAATAGTAACAAACTTTTGGGAACTACAGATGTAGAGATGTCAGGTTGTGAGTAAAATTGTCTATAAAAGAATATTCAAAACTGGTCAGATATTTGATAGTGTTTCAGTCATGGTTGATTTCATGTGATATCGTCCAATATTAAACAAATGTTTCAAAGGTTTTATGATTAAGTAGGTACTGTATTTATTATAATATAGAGAAACCACAACGTATCAACACTGCATTTTTGTATGTTCATTGTCTAAATTCTGACAAGACCAACATAAATCAAGAACATTTAGTTCCTAAACCAAATTCTCTTCCTTTGGTTGGGTCTAGATATGCCAGATTTTGCCACAATCTTATTGAAAATGATTACAAGATATTTGGTTTTTTAATATGTTAATGACATACTTTCAGTATCAATCAATATGAATGTAGATTGTGAGTTTTGTCAGTACTTTTTTTTTAAAAGTCAAAAGCCTAGGGCAGTATTAGGGTGAGCAATAGATAATATTTATTCTATAACATTTAGTGTAAATCGGTTGGTATTGAATTGCAGTCTTTTTAAATCCTTTATATTAACTCGTGGTGTCTGCGGCCGACCGACCAACCGACCTTGCTTGATTGCTTGCTTGTTGCCAAAACTTTTGATCGATTTTTAACCCACTTGCTCGCAAGATAGCGAGCTGAAATTTTGCAGGCAGTGTCGTACCGATGATAAAAACAATGTATCAAAATTTCAGATCGATCGCATGTACCGTCATTAAATTATTGATTTTTTAGATTATTTTATTTATTCCTATGTATCATGCTATTTTTTGAGATAGAGCGTCGCGGTGCGTATTATATTGAACAACCTTTCTGTCGCGCAATAAGGTGCGTATTTTATTGACAGCTCTTTTTATAAACATATTCCTGATCGGTGCGCATTACATTAAACATGTTTTACGACACAACTACAATTTTGTATTTCTGGATGGTCTGGCGCTGCGTATTATAATGAACATTCTTTTAAATTCTTCTCGTACATAAAGGATTTATAGTCAAAAACTTGGTTTTTTACGGGTTTTTCTTATTTTCATTGACTACAAATATAATACATTTGTGTTTGATAGTCCAAATTAGAGTCAGTTACAATGAGAAAACAGGGCCTTGACTTATTGTATTATTTTTATAGCCAAAATGAAGCCTCACCAGTAAAGAAAAAAAGTGTTTAAATGCATGATTCTGAAAATAGGAAGATGGGTGGGAGAAGGGGAATTGAACCAGGCAATAAAAACAATCTATTTAAACTTGTTATCAATGACATGGTAATAAGAAAGTTTCAAGTCTATGCACTAACAGTGATGAGAAAAGAAGGCTAACAGAACTTATCTATGAGTTGCACCAAAATCTAAATGAAAAAAACAAAAAAACAAATGCAAAATTTTTGCAATAAAGTTTTATACCTAAATAGTTATACATAATTATTATATAATCTTTCACATGAATGACTCGTTGAATATTGTCATGTGTTACAACACTGTGTTGAATGACTCGTTGAATAGTGTCATGTGTTTCAACACTGTTCATGAACACATAACTATCTAAAGCTTGGTCTTTCTAAATCAAATCAAGCACAAAAAGATTGATGAACATGAAGAGAAACAAATGGCTTCATGAAAGGCAGGAAAACAAGGAGTAAATGTTAGCCACAATAAGTTTGTTCCCTGATGGGGCCATCTCTAAATATGATGCAGACTGCCTACATTTTAACACAATCTATTACTGGCCAATAACATTCCACACACAAAATGTATGTACACCTATTTACAGTGATAGCATAGTGTAGCACCTTTATTCAATAGCATTATCCAGACACTTAGTCTAAAAATGTACTAGATATTGTTAGATACAGAAATATGATAGTACGTTAGTGAAACTGACCCTGTTCTGAATGCTCCAACATGTTGACTACAACAAGCTGAGCCATACATACGTAAACAACTTACACTGAATGCTCCAACATGTTGACTACAACAAGCTGAGCCATACATACGTAAACAACTTACACTGAATGCTGCAACATGATGACTACAACAAGCTGAGCCATACATACATAAACAACTTACACTGAATGCTCCAACATGATGACTACAACAAGCTGAGCCATACATACATAAACAACTTACACTGAATGCTCCAACATGATGACTACAACAAGCTGAGCCATACATACATAAACAACTTACACTGAATGCTCCAACATGATGACTACAACAAGCTGAGCCATACATACATAAACAACTTACACTGAATGCTCCAACATGATGACTACAACAAGCTGAGCCATACATACATAAACAACTTACACTGAATGCTCCAACATGTTGACTACAACAAGCAAAGCCATACATACGTAATCAACTTAAAGCCATACATACATAATCAACTTAAAGCCATACATACGTAAACAACTTAAAGCTGATACAAAGCAAGGGTAATCATCTTTAGCAATGAGAAAAACCATACAATTAAAATAAAAATCATTCCACCAATATGTCAACCCTTCATATTGCACATTAAGAAAGTCTCAGCACAAGACAAATTAAGACTTTCGATTTTTGCATAATAAAAATAATCATTTTGCTTTTCAAAGTCATTTACATTTTAGCCACTGACAATTTTTGTTCTATTCATTCTCTCATTCACACCATGTTCCAATGTGTGCCATTCACACACCATGTTCCAATGTGTGCCATTCACACACCATGTTCCAATGTGTTCTGCCAAGTATCACAAGAATGCTGCAGCAGCCTCAGCATACTCTGTTCCCAATACTCCTCTACAAAGCAAGGCAAACTCTTTAACAACATCTCGTGTTTTGCGCTTGTTCATCCGATCTCTGGAGAAAAGATATTTTAATTAGCCACATCAATCTCATAGCTCATGTTAGAAATTTTATTGACATATGCTCAATTTTTTTTCTCTAAACCCGAAATAGCTAGTTTGTAAATTACCGTATTTTCACGCATATTCCCCGCACACGCAGATAACCTGCCCACGCATATACCCCGCAGAATTTTTAGATCCTGTAAAAAAATTGTGGAATAACCCGCCCACATTTATACCCCGCACAATCATATCATGATGAACCACTCTAGGAGATGTACTTACCGTACTATATTTTCACAACTCTATCAATACCATGCATACAAAAATATCTCTTATTACTTAAAAAGTAATTGTTTATTTTAAAAAAAATATTATAAATAATTATAAAATTATAATTTTGATATTTTATTCGATTGGCTAAACGTAAACAAGTGTGCACTATTTTTTCCGGTACACCGTACCATCAGACAACTGCAGTCATTATACAAAATATTCAATTTACGACATGAACGAGAATTACTTCCAAACCGGTTTAAACTGGACTATTCGATTCCGAGGTTAACCGGGGAGACACGTATAATACCAGAAGTTATACAGATTCTAATTTTATATTCGTGTTTTGCAAGTAATAGCGCCATTGATTCATTATTCAGGGTAAAAAAATTCAGATACCCAGCCCACGGAGATACCCCGCAGGGGGGGGGTGCGGGGTTTGTAAAATCTGGTATAACCCGCGGGGAATATGCGTGAAAATACGGTATTTGTTGAAAATGAAGTCATAATGTGTAGAAATAGCTAATTTGTAGACTATGTGTTGAAAATGAAGTCATGACCGGTAGAATGAGCACAGAATGACCCACTTGATGACTTTTCATTCTGTTATCTTTTAGCTTGTGAGAAGTTGTGTATATAGGAGGGAGAGGGCTGTATTATTTTGTTATAGAAATTATTAAGTCACTTATCTGACCATCCTTTTAATGTTTTAGTCTAATGATTAAATCATAGAGCTACAAACAATATTGTTTTAAACTATTGATTGAATTAAAGAGATCTAAAAAAAAATTACAACAGAGAAGTTTTCTTTTTTTACAATTAGTCTATTTCAAGTACTGACCTCAGAAGGTTTTTGATAAAATTTTCCTTGTCTTGCCTGGTAGCCCGTGGGGAGGGGTAGCCTTCGTTGTCTACAATAGACTTAAGCCACAGGGCCAGATGGCTGACAAAGTGTTTGTTGAGAGCCATGATGACATCAGCAATGTAGTCAATGATGCCCCTCTGAGATTCTCCCCCTACAGCCTGGGAACAAAACATCAACTGTAAAGATCCATTGTGTGTGTGTGGGGGGGCGGTCTTAGTAACTCAAGTCGTGGTTGGGGCTAACACTCATTTACAGTTGTATGTATTACTCTAATTAAACAAAAGGTTGCTGTCAAAAGATCAATATTTGTTAATATTTAATTATAACTTAGAATACAAATGGCATATTTTAGCTATTAACTAAAACAAAATCCAATTACATGTATATCAGTATAAATTACATTTCTTAACACATTTTCTCAAATCTACAGGCACCTAATAATAAAAGAAAAAAAATGAAAACACAGCTGAAAAGAAAGGAAATTGGGTGGTGGTACCATTTTAAAATCAATCCGCCAATGGACATTAAAGCTATGCAAGCTTTGAAATCAGTTTATATTTTATGGTGTAAACATATTAGGTCATTGTATTCATTGATCACCTCAATACATTTTTAAAGGCTTATTTCTTGCATACCAATAAGTGTAATATTCCTTTATTAAAATGTTAATAAATTGTAAAAATTGTGTCCATGTGTACTTGTGTCAATGTGTACTTGTGTCCATGTGTCCTTGTGTCCATGTGTACTTGTGTCCATGTGTACTTGTGTCCATGTGTAGTTGTGTCCATGTGTACTTAGCAGCGCACTGGACTGTCGTACCGATGGTCACAGGTTCGAATCCGTGTGAAGGCAAGGGTTTGTTCCTGGGGCCTAGGGCGTCCCTGAGTCACCCCGCTCCGAATGGGTACCTAACACTACATGTAGTTAGGCGGCTGGGTAATGCGTGGAACACACAAAGCCGTGGCCTGTGAACGCTGCATCACTTGCCAACAGATCATCTGTCATGGTCTGTGGACGCAACTATCTTCTGCATAGAAGGAGCGTCTGTATAGATAAGATAAGATACTTGTGTCCATGTGTACTTGTGTCCATGTGTAGTTGTGTACTTGTGTCAATGTGTACTTGTGTCCATGTGTAGTTGTGTCCATGTGTAGTTGTGTCCATGTGTACTTGTGTCCATGTGTACTTGTGTCCATGTGTACTTGTGTCCATGTGTACTTGTGTCCATGTGTACTTGTGTCCATGTGTAGTTGTGTCCATGTGTAGTTGTGTCCATGTGTAGTTGTGTCCATGTGTACTTGTGTCCATGTGTACTTGGCTATGTGCAGTCTCCTTGATATATGTGACTATCAAAGTTACAACAATCTTTGATTGAATATTTCCAGAGAAATATTAGCCATATATCAGTTGACTTCTGGTGCTCACAGTGCAATGCCACAGTAATGTCTGCCTGAGATGGTGACAGTAATGTCTGCCTGAGATGGTGACAGTAATGTCTGCCTGAGATGGTGACAGTAATGTCTGCCTGAGATGGTGACAGTAATGTCTGCCTGAGATGGTGACAGTAATGTCTGCCTGAGATGGTGACAGTAATGTCTGCCTGAGATGGTGACAGTAATGTCTGCCTGAGATGGTGACAGTAATGTCTGCCTGAGATGGTGACAGTAATGTCTGCCTGAGATGGTGACAGTAATGTCTGCCTGAGATGGTGACAGTAATGTCTGCCAGAGACGGTGACAGTAATGTCTGTCTCAGACCAGGCAGTAATATCTGCCAAAATAACTTGATCACATGTCTAAGAGTTTAAACCAATAAAAGTGCTCACCCTCAAGAGTCTGTCTATCAAAATGTGTCCATGGGTGATGACTATATTCTTTATGACATCATTCTCTGCACCAGCATTTAAGAATTCAATCTGAAACAGTAATAGAACATATATACAACTTGAATACACTATACTGTAACAGTAATAGAACATATATACAACTTGAATACACTATACTGTAACAGTAATACAACATATATACAACTTGAATACACTATACTGTAACAGTAATACAACATATATACAACTTGAATACACTATACTGTAACAGTAATACAACATATATACAACTTGAATACACTATACTGTAACAGTAATACAACATGTATTCAACTTGAATACACTATACTGTAACAGTAATACAACATATATACAACTTGAATACACTATACTGTAACAGTAATACAACATATATACAACTTGAATACACTATACTGTAATAGTAATACAAAATAAATACAACTTAAATCCACACTACTGTCAACAATGTAGACCCAACCACATTGTAGACCCAACCAGACAATGTAGACCAAACCAGACAATGTAGACCAAACCACAGACAATATAAACCCAACCACAGACAATGTAGACCAAACCACAGACAATATAGACCCAACCACAATGTAGACCCAACCAGACAATGTAGACCCAACCACAGACAATGTAGACCTAACCAGACAATGTAGACCCAACCACAGACAATGTAGACCCAACAAACACAATGTAGACCAAACCAGACAATGTAGACCCAACCACAGACAATGTAGACCAAACCAGACAATGTAGACCCAACCAGACAATGTAGACCAAACCAGACAATGTAGACCCAACCAGACAATGTAGACCCAACCACAGACAATGTAGACCAAACCAGACAATGTAGACACAACCACAGACAATGTAGACCCAACCAGACAATGTAGACCCAACCAGACAATGCAGACCCAACCACAGACAATGTAAACCCAACCACAATGTAGACCCAACCACAGACAATGTAAACCCAACCACAGACAATGTAGACCCAACCAGACAATGTAGACCCAACCACAATGTAGACCCAACCAGACAATGTAGACCCAACCACAATGTAGACCCAACCAGACAATGTAGACCCAACCACAGACAATGTAGACCCAACCAGACAATGTAGACCCAACCACAGACAATGTAGACCCAACCACAGGCAACTTAGACCCAACCACAGGCAACTTAGACCCAACCACAGGCAACGTAGACCCAACCGCTGACATTTAGAACAAACCCAGTTGTATGTTTCTATAAATAGAAATACTGTAATATCCATATTAATCAAAAGTTACCAAAGATAAATAGTGTAATTGTATTAATATTTTTCACTTGTAAAGTAATTTTCCCCTTTTCACCAAACTGTTAAGTCCATCAAACTAGATTGAGATTTATTGCATTTTTGGAGCAAATTAAAAATATTTTTACTTACAATAAAACTGCATGAGGCTTTGACTGTTGCATGTTCTGGCAATGTCATACTTAAAACAGCTGGGGATGAGATTATGGTAATGTCATACTTAAAACATCTGGGGATGAGTTTATGGTAATGTCATACTTAAAACAGCTGGGGATGAGATTATGGTAATGTCATATTTAAAACAGCTGGGGATGAGATTATGGCAATGTCATACTTAAAACAGCTGGGGATGAGATTATGGTAATGTCATATTTAAAACAGCTGGGGATGAGATTATGGCAATGTCATACTTAAAACAGCTGGGGATGAGATTATGGTAATGTCATATTTAAAACAGCTGGGGATGAGATTATGGCAATGTCATACTTAAAACAGCTGGGGATGAGATTATGGCAATGTCATATTTAAAACAGCTGGGGATGAGATTATGGTAATGTCATATTTAAAACAGCTGGGGATGAGATTATGGTAATGTCATACTTAAAACAGCTGGAGACAATTCCAGTCAATCTAAATCTGTTAAGCCTGACACAAGATAATTTCAAATGGTCCACCTCTCATCTCCTAAGATAATTTCAAATGGTGCACCTCTCATCTCCTAATTTCAAATGGTGCACCTCTCATCTCCTAAGATAATTTCAAATGGTGCACCTCCCATCTCCCAAGCTACAAATATAGTTAAACCTAACAACAGTGAGTTGTATTAAAACATGAAAATGATGGTCACAAACCTGCATGGAAGATTGCTGTCAGGTCACAGTGACATTCTAGAATAATCTTTTTCAACTTCTTCATCACCTATGGAAGTTAATGTTTCAATAATGTATTATCAAAGTTATCATGCTTTCAAACGGTTGGTCCAGGTAATATTGTATTTAAAGTTATTCTTAGTTCTCTTCATGTGGACTGAAAGTCTTTTTAAAAATAAAAATCCTATTTGTGTTAAATTAGAGTAAATTTATATTTAAACATAAAATTCCTATTTTTGTTAAATTAGAGTAAATTTCTATTTAAACATAAGTAGCCTAATTGTGTTAAATTAGAGTAAATTTATATTTAAACGTAAGTAGCCTATTTGTGCTAAATTAGAGTAAATTTCTATTTAAACATAAAATTCCTATTTGTGTTAAATTAGAGTAAATTTATATTTAAACGTAAGTAGCCTATTTGTGCTAAATTAGAGTAAATTTCTATTTAAACATAAAATTCCTATTTGTGTTAAATCAGGGTAAATTTCTATTGAAACATAAGTAGCCTATTTGTGTTAAATTAGAGTAAATTTCTATTTAAACATAAAGTTCTTATTTGTGTTAAATTAGAGTAAATTTCTATTTAAATATAAAATTCCTATTTGTGTTAAATTAGAGTAAATTTCTATTTAAATATAAAATTCTTATTTGTGTGAAATTAGAGTAAATTTCTATTTAAACATTAAGTTCTTATTTGTGTTAAATTAGAGTAAAAAGAAAAAAAAATTGAATCACAAGATTCTTATTTCGGTTGACATGAAATTAAATTGAGCTGTGGTTCAAAGAACTCACCTGGGCAAGGAAACACATAAAACCCTCGATTACATCAGTGTAATTGCGCATGCCTGTCAACAGATAGATATAGAAAGTTATTTATTACATCAGTGTAATTGCGCATGCCTGTCAACAGATAGATATAGAACGTTATTTTGAAATGGCATCCAGCTAATTGAACTAAACTGATCTCATATCCCGTAAGCCTGAAATTAGACTCTTAAAGCTTTGCCTAACACCTGAGCAATCTGCTCAATATTCTGAGCAGGGCCAAACTGTCAACTGTGGCTCACTAGCTTACTACCTAGTAACAGCAACAACCTATTCAATTAAGTAAAATGTATTTACCTGTACTAAACATCTGTAAAGACCGAGTGCAAACATTGTCAACAATAACTTTAGAGAAAGGGAGAAAGTTTTCTTGTAAGCCAAATATCAAGAGCATCTGAAAAATAAGTAAACAATATTTTGTAAAGTTAAGATAATTAAAATCATGTATCTATATATATATAATTCACCAGAATAAGCACAAGATGAGTACATATAAGCATGACAAATAACCCTTGCTAGAGTCAGCCAATCACAGTTAATGGGTGGTGCAGGGTGGGGGGAAGGTAGCTAACTGCAGTGCGCATGTCTCGAGACAAACAAAACACAAATACCGTAAAAAACCAAGTTTTTGACTATAAATCCCTTATGTACGAGACATAACTAAAAGAATGTTCGTTATAATACGCAGCGCTAGACAATCCAAAAATACAAAATTTTAGTTATGTCTCGTAAAACGTGTTTAATATAATACGCACCGATCCGGAATATGTTTATAAAAAGTATTGTCAATATAATACGTACCAAATCGCGCAACAGGAAAGTATTAATAAAAAGGTCGTTCAATACGCACCACGACACTCTATCTCAAAAATTTAACATGATACATAGAGATAAATAAAATAATCTAAAAATTCAATAATTTAATTACAGTACATGCGACCGTTCTGAAATTTTGATACATCGTTTTTATCATTGGTACGAGTCTGCCTGCAAAATTTCAGCTCGCTAGCTTACGAGGAAGTGGGTTAAAAATCGATCCAAAGTTTTTTTGACAAGCAAGCAAGGGCTCAGACACCACGAGTTAATATAAAGGATTTAAAAAGAAATTTTCATAGATTTAAAAAACCAAACAAAAAAAAACTAAACGAAGTTACTTCTCACTGGAGAGGAAAATTTTGCAATCATGGAAATAGTATTACATTCAGGGACTAGTTCACTTTATTGGATTCTATGAACAGAATTACAATGTATTCCATGAACAGAATTACAATGTATTCCATGAACAGAATTACAATGTATTCTATGCACAGAATTACAATGTATTCCATGAACAGAATTACAATGTATTCTATGAACAGAATTACAATGTATTCCATGAACAGAATTACAATGTATTCTATGCACAGAATTACAATGTACTCTATGAACAGAATTACAATGTATTCCATGAACAGAATTACAATGTATTCCATGAACAGAATTACAATGTATTCTATGAACAGAATTACAATGTATTCCTTTCATGGCTTGAAGACAAACTTTCCTTTTTCTTTCATGCCATCGCACTAAGTAACAATGTGGTTAGACAAACCTCAATCATTAAATGCCCTCATTAATATAACATGGTCATGTAAATAATATCAGCTGAGGTGTAAAATAGTTCAAATGTTAAGCTTACTTGTTTGCATAGATCAATAATGGCAGTGCTTGGACATCGTTGATATAAGCTAACGACAAGCTCAGTCAGCTCCCCTGAGATGGGGGCAAAATGGTTGTCTAATTTTTGGAGGGCTTTTTTGTAGAGATCACAAACAGCCTGCAATGATAATACAGAAATGTTGTATTGACAGATGAGAGGACAGCCAATTAATGTAAAAACAGCAGGATGTTACTCAACTCACCAACTTACAGGCAAAGTGTGTCTCAATATAGAAGGAAATGTGTGTTTTGTAGTTACTACATTTTATTGGCCAGATTTAATCAATGAATAAGGAAATAGCATTTTCATACTGTAAACACATCTGATAAACTAGTTTCAAACATTTTGCCAAAAGAATCACCTCAATGATGCCAGTATCAAATGTCCATGCATATGCAATTTTTTGAATGGATGGAGAAATCTTTTCCAGTATCACAAATATCTGAAAATAAGAGTACAATTTTATGTCAACAATGGGAATGCTACTTTATATAATTTTAAATAATTTTAACTAGGAAGGCTGAATAAAGATGAAACTATAAAGTTGACACTTACAGGTTTAGGGTCTGAGGGATCCTGTTGTTGTTTTGCTTGTTGCTGATGTTGATGCTCTTCATCCCCTCCCTCCAGTTCAGTATCAAGAGAACCAAAGAGCCATGCAAATATACTAACTGTTGTATGAACGTCTGCCCTATTGGAGGGACACGGCTGAAGTGCGGTAGAGAAGACATTCATTGTAAGGGTCAGTACAGCAGAGAAGACATTCATTGTAAGGGTCAGTACAGTAGACATATTTATTGTAAGGGTCAGTACAGTATACAAGACATTTATTGTAAGGGTCAGTGCAGTAGACAAGACATTCATGGTAAGGGTAATTGCATTAGCTATGAGTAATTTTGATAACTACGTGTACAATTTTTCCACAATTTATATCAAAAGGATTTGATTATGATGTGCTTTATTTTATATATCATTAACACTAACAATTTTATAATTTAAAAAATCCTCATTTCTATTGTACTGGTGCCCATTCATACTGAATGCACATAGCACATGAACAATGGGCTAAACATCATAGAAATGAAGAGGAAAAGTTATAGAATAATAAGGTAACAGAGTAATGCTTAATAAGGTAACAGAGTAATGCTTAGTATGTTTTTATATTTAATGTTAACTATTTTTTAATGCAAGTCAGTTTACATTAACATTAAACAAATGAGTTTTTAGTTCAAAACTAATTATTGTGTTAGGAAATGATCTTCGAAGGATAGGAGATAACGCAAAAATTGTCACCATTAGATGATTAAGTAAATTTAAACAAATCAACAAGTACCACAAAGTACCAACAAGTACCAACAAGTACCACAAAGTACCAAGTCCCAGAAGTATCAACAAGTATCAACAAGTACCACAAGTATCAACAAGTCCCAGAAGTATCAACAAGTACCACAAGTATCAACAAGTACCACAAGTATCAACAAGTCCCAGAAGTATCAACAAGTACCACAAGTATCAACAAGTACCACAAGTATCAACAAGTCCCAGAAGTATCAACAAGTACCACAAGTATCAACAAGTACCACAAGTATCAAAAAGTCCCAGAAGTATCAACAAGTACCACAAAGTACCAACAAGTCCCAGAAGTATCAACAAGTACCACAAGTATCAACAAGTCCCAGAAGTATCAACAAGTACCACAAGTATCAACAAGTCCCAGAAGTATCAACAAGTACCACAAAGTACCAACAAGTCCCAGAAGTATCAACAAGTACCACAATTATCAACAAGTACCACAAGTATCAACAAGTACCAACAAGTCTCAGAAGTATCAACAAGTCCCAGAAGTATCAACAAGTCCCACAAAGTACCAACAAGTACCACTGTCACAAACCTGTGTGTCTGCTAGGGCAACAAGGTGCTCTATATGTGGGCTGATGATTTTATCCAAGTACTGCATTATTTCCTGGGAGGCCATCACAGACAGTATATGACCCACACTGGACATGAGGCGAAGTAAGTCTCTGGACTGTAAATGGAATCAAAAATAGATATTTTGTGTTTTCGTATGTTATATATATAAGTAAGGGAATTGTTTAGTGCTATTTCATTATGACTGTGAAAAGGGAAAGAATTGTAAGAGAATCTTGCAGCTAATAAATGATCTCACCTTCAAGACATTAGCCTCAAAACAGCTCTGAAATAAAGAAAATAAGAAAACCTGTCTAAGTGGATGATGGAAACATATTTTAATGACATAAAATGGTCAAATCAGAGCCATTATGTGAACGTTGGATGTCTAAAAGAGTCCTATGCTATCAATTTAAATTTCAACTTTGATTGCAGTGGACACAAAAGAACCTCAGAAATTCCTAGAATGGCTCAGGGTAAAACAAGTCATCATATTTGCCTTAATGAAATGAAATCTGAGATACAGTTGGTAGCTATGCATGCGTGGTTACCTGACAAGCCATCAAAATCTGATGTGCAAAAGGTTGAATATTGGACAAATTTTCTCTGGTGATATCCTTTAAGGCTATTGTTGCTGCTGTCCCGACCTCTGGATTGCTGATTCCCTGGAGCACAAGAGGCAATACACAGCCCAGAGTCTCCGGGTGCCACTGCATCCACTCAGCAAATGAACCTGAACAAGACAACATAAACAAATAGACTTGAATAGGACAACAACAACAAACTACACACAAAAAAACAACAACATATTTTACCAAACACTTTAGGCTATTATATTAATAATAAAGTATCAAAATACTTGAGAGACTGAAACAAAAAACTTTTATAAATTCAAAGTTCCACTGTCCACCAGAATGGACCACAGAGATACCATCATGTCAAGTAGTGATCCTTAATGTGAAATATTGCCATTCAGGCAGTTATTTTGGATAAAAGATAGAGAAATTAATTTATGTCTTAGGTTTTTATTGAAATTGTTTATTAAATTTTTTTATATTTAGCTTTAATGTAAATCTCTAATTATTATTAATCACAATGACTCAATGTCCTGCACAGAAGTCGAATAAAACTCCTCCTGTAAAAAGATCACTTCTTTATTACAATAGTAATATGGTCCACATGATACAAAAATGATTCATTAAATCATCTTAAGTCATCACACAAATCCCTAGTTCAGATGGCTCTCCACCATATGTATTCTATGGGCAAATTAAGTATATAACTTCCTATAAACTATTGAAATATTTAATCATTTTCACACTATAACATTTACATAATTAAGGTTCTATAACTCGATCATTGTACCATTACACTTACCAATCATATTAAGAGCTGTTGATATCTGTTGGGAATTAGCAAATGGAATTTCCCGAAGTTGCATAAATAATTTTGGGATGTAAAGCTTTTCATCAGTTTGAACACTTTCTGAGATGGATGAAAATACAAAGAGAATGGCCTCCACATTCTGGAAAGGGAAAGTTGAACAGGATTTATTATTAATTGTGACGTAACAAGATTCATTTATTAGTGACATGACAGGATTCATTTATAGTGATGTGACAGGATTCATTATAAGTTGTGATTTGACAGGATTCATTATTAGTGATAAGACAGGATTCATTATAAGTTGTGATTTGACAGGATTCATTATTAGTGATTTGACAGGATTCATTAATAGTGATGTGACAGGATTCATTATTAGTGATGTGACAGGATTCATTATTAGTGATGTGACAGGATTCATTATTAGTTGTGATTTGACAGGATTCATTATTAGTTGTGATTTGACAGGATTCATTATTAGTTGTGATTTGACAGGATTCATTATTAGTGATTTGACAGGATTCATTATTACTTGTGATTTGACAGGATTCATTATTAGTTTTGACATGACAGGATTCATTATTAGTTGTGATTTGACAGGATTCATTATTAGTCATTTGACAGGATTCATTATTAGTGATTTGACAGGATTCATTATTAGTTGTGATTTGACAGGATTCATTATTAGTTGTGATTTGACAGGATTCATTATTACTGATTTGACAGGATTCATTATTAGTGATTTGACAGGTTTCATTATTAGTTGTGATTTGACAAGATTCATTATTAGTTGTGATTTGACAGGATTCATTATTAGTTGTGATTTGACAGGATTCATTATTAGTGATTTGACAGGATTCATTATTACTTGTGATTTGACAGGATTCATTATTAGTTTTGACATGACAGGATTCATTATTAGTTGTGATTTGACAGGATTCATTATTAGTCATTTGACAGGATTCATTATTAGTGATTTGACAGGATTCATTATTAGTTGTGATTTGACAGGATTCATTATTAGTTGTGATTTGACAGGATTCATTATTACTGATTTGACAGGATTCATTATTAGTGATTTGACAGGTTTCATTATTAGTTGTGATTTGACAGGATTCATTATTAGTGATTTGACAGGATTCATTATTAGTTGTGATTTGACAGGATTCATTATTCGTGATTTGACAGGATTCATTATTAGTGATTTGACAGGATTCATTATTAGTTGTGATTTGACAGGATTCATTATTAGTTGTGACATGACAGGATTCATTATTAGTTGTGATTTGACAGGATTCATTATTAGTGATGTGACATGATTTATTATTAGTTGTGATTAAGACAGAATTCATTATTAGTGATTTGACAGGATTCATTATTAGTTGTGATTTGACAGGATTCATTATTAGTGATTTGATAGGATTCATTATTAGTTGTGATTTGACAGGATTCATCATTAGTAGTGATTTGACAGGGTTCATTATTAGTTGTAATTTGAAGGATTCATTATTAGTGATTTGACAGGATTCATTATTAGTTGTGATTTGACAGGATTCATTATTAGTTGTGATTTGACAGGATTCATTATTAGTTGTGATTTGACAGGATTCATTATTAGTGATTTGACAGGATTCATTATTAGTTGTGATTTGACAGGATTCATTATTAGTGATGTGACAGGATTCATTATTAGTTGTGATTTGACAGGATTCATTATTAGTTGTGATTTGACAGGATTCATTATTACTGATTTGACAGGATTCATTATTAGTGATTTGACAGGATTCATTATTAGTGATTTGACAGGATTCATTATTAGTTGTGATTTGACAGGATTCATTATTCGTGATTTAACAGGATTCATTATTAGTGATTTGACAGGATTCATTATTAGTTGTGATTTGACAGGATTCATTATTAGTTGTGACATGACAGGATTCATTATTAGTTGTGATTTGACAGGATTCATTATTAGTGATGTGACATGATTTATTATTAGTTGTGATTAAGACAGAATTCATTATTAGTGATGTGACAGGATTCATTATTAGTTGTGATTTGACAGGATTCATTATTAGTGATTTGATAGGATTCATTATTAGTTGTGATTTGACAGGATTCATCATTAGTAGTGATTTGACAGGGTTCATTATTAGTTGTAATTTGAAGGATTCATTATTAGTGATTTGACAGGATTCATTATTAGTTGTGATTTGACAGGATTCATTATTAGTTGTGATTTGACAGGATTCATTATTAGTTGTGATTTGACAGGATTCATTATTAGTGATTTGACAGGATTCATTATTAGTTGTGATTTGACAGGATTCATTATTAGTGATGTGACAGGATTCATTATTAGTGATGTGACAGGATTCATTATTAGTTGTGATTTGACAGGATTCATTATTATTGATGTGACAGGATTTATTATTAGTTGTGATTAAGACAGAATTCATTATTAGTGATGTGACAGGATTCATTATTAGTGATGTGACAGGATTAATTATTAGTGATGTGACAGGATTCATTAATAGTGATGTGACAGGATTCATTATTAGTTGTGATTTGACAGGATTCATTATTATTGATGTGACAGGATTTATTATTAGTTGTGATTAAGACAGAATTCATTATTAGTGATGTGACAGGATTCATTATTAGTGATGTGACAGGATTCATTATTAGTGATGTGACAGGATTCATTATTAGTTGTGATTTGATAGGATTCACTATTAGTTGTGATTTGACAGGATTCATTATTAGTGATTTGACAGGATTCATTATTAGTGATTTGACAGGATTCATTATTAGTTGTGATTTGACAGGATTCATTATTACTGATTTGACAGGATTCATTATTAGTGATTTGACAGGTTTCATTATTAGTTGTGATTTGACAGGATTCATTATTAGTCATTTGACAGGATTCATTATTAGTGATTTGACAGGATTCATTATTAGTTGTGATTTGACAGGATTCATTATTAGTTGTGATTTGACAGGATTCATTATTACTGATTTGACAGGATTCATTATTAGTGATTTGACAGGTTTCATTATTAGTTGTGATTTGACAGGATTCATTATTAGTTGTGATTTGACAGGATTCATTATTACTGATTTGACAGGATTCATTATTAGTGATTTGACAGGTTTCATTATTAGTTGTGATTTGACAGGATTCATTATTAGTCATTTGACAGGATTCATTATTAGTGATTTGACAGGATTCATTATTAGTGATTTGACAGGATTCATTATTAGTTGTGATTTGACAGGATTCATTATTCGTGATTTGACAGGATTCATTATTAGTGATTTGACAGGATTCATTATTAGTTGTGATTTGACAGGATTCATTATTAGTTGTGACATGACAGGATTCATTATTAGTTGTGATTTGACAGGATTCATTATTAGTGATGTGACATGATTTATTATTAGTTGTGATTAAGACAGAATTCATTATTAGTGATGTGACAGGATTCATTATTAGTTGTGATTTGACAGGATTCATTATTAGTGATTTGATAGGATTCATTATTAGTTGTGATTTGACAGGATTCATCATTAGTAGTGATTTGACAGGGTTCATTATTAGTTGTAATTTGAAGGATTCATTATTAGTGATTTGACAGGATTCATTATTAGTTGTGATTTGACAGGATTCATTATTAGTTGTGATTTGACAGGATTCATTATTAGTTGTGATTTGACAGGATTCATTATTAGTGATGTGACAGGATTCATTATTAGTGATGTGACAGGATTTATTATTAGTTGTGATTTGACAGGATTCATTATTATTGATGTGACAGGATTTATTATTAGTTGTGATTAAGACAGAATTCATTATTAGTGATGTGACAGGATTCATTATTAGTGATGTGACAGGATTCATTATTAGTGATGTGACAGGATTCATTATTAGTGATGTGACAGGATTCATTATTAGTTGTGATTTGACAGGATTCATTATTATTGATGTGACAGGATTTATTATTAGTTGTGATTAAGACAGAATTCATTATTAGTGATGTGACAGGATTCATTATTAGTGATGTGACAGGATTCATTATTAGTGATGTGACAGGATTCATTATTAGTTGTGATTTGACAGGATTCACTATTAGTTGTGATTTGACAGGATTCATTATTAGTGATTTGACAGGATTCATTATTAGTGATTTGACAGGATTCATTATTAGTTGTGATTTGACAGGATTCATTATTACTGATTTGACAGGATTCATTATTAGTGATTTGACAGGTTTCATTATTAGTTGTGATTTGACAGGATTCATTATTAGTCATTTGACAGGATTCATTATTAGTGATTTGACAGGATTCATTATTAGTTGTGATTTGACAGGATTCATTATTAGTTGTGATTTGACAGGATTCATTATTACTGATTTGACAGGATTCATTATTAGTGATTTGACAGGTTTCATTATTAGTTGTGATTTGACAGGATTCATTATTAGTTGTGATTTGACAGGATTCATTATTAGTTGTGATTTGACAGGATTCATTATTAGTGATTTGACAGGATTCATTATTACTTGTGATTTGACAGGATTCATTATTAGTTTTGACATGACAGGATTCATTATTAGTTGTGATTTGACAGGATTCATTATTAGTCATTTGACAGGATTCATTATTAGTGATTTGACAGGATTCATTATTAGTTGTGATTTGACAGGATTCATTATTAGTTGTGATTTGACAGGATTCATTATTACTGATTTGACAGGATTCATTATTAGTGATTTGACAGGATTCATTATTAGTGATTTGACAGGATTCATTATTAGTTGTGATTTGACAGGATTCATTATTCGTGATTTAACAGGATTCATTATTAGTGATTTGACAGGATTCATTATTAGTTGTGATTTGACAGGATTCATTATTAGTTGTGACATGACAGGATTCATTATTAGTTGTGATTTGACAGGATTCATTATTAGTGATGTGACATGATTTATTATTAGTTGTGATTAAGACAGAATTCATTATTAGTGATGTGACAGGATTCATTATTAGTTGTGATTTGACAGGATTCATTATTAGTGATTTGATAGGATTCATTATTAGTTGTGATTTGACAGGATTCATCATTAGTAGTGATTTGACAGGGTTCATTATTAGTTGTAATTTGAAGGATTCATTATTAGTGATTTGACAGGATTCATTATTAGTTGTGATTTGACAGGATTCATTATTAGTTGTGATTTGACAGGATTCATTATTAGTTGTGATTTGACAGGATTCATTATTAGTGATTTGACAGGATTCATTATTAGTTGTGATTTGACAGGATTCATTATTAGTGATGTGACAGGATTCATTATTAGTGATGTGACAGGATTCATTATTAGTTGTGATTTGACAGGATTCATTATTATTGATGTGACAGGATTTATTATTAGTTGTGATTAAGACAGAATTCATTATTAGTGATGTGACAGGATTCATTATTAGTGATGTGACAGGATTCATTATTAGTGATGTGACAGGATTCATTAATAGTGATGTGACAGGATTCATTATTAGTTGTGATTTGACAGGATTCATTATTATTGATGTGACAGGATTTATTATTAGTTGTGATTAAGACAGAATTCATTATTAGTGATGTGACAGGATTCATTATTAGTGATGTGACAGGATTCATTATTAGTGATGTGACAGGATTCATTATTAGTTGTGATTTGACAGGATTCACTATTAGTTGTGATTTGACAGGATTCATTATTAGTTGTGATTTGACAGGATTCACTATTAGTTGTGATTTGACAGGATTCATTATTAGTGATTTGACAGGATTCATTATTAGTGATTTGACAGGATTCATTATTAGTTGTGATTTGACAGGATTCATTATTACTGATTTGACAGGATTCATTATTAGTGATTTGACAGGATTCATTATTAGTGATTTGACAGGATTCATTATTAGTGATTTGACAGGATTCATTATTAGTTGTGATTTGACAGGATTCATTATTAGTGATTTGACAGGATTCATTATTAGTGATTTGACAGGATTCATTATTAGTTGTGATTTGACAGGATTCATTATTAGTTGTGACATGACAGGATTCATTATTAGTTGTGATTTGACAGGATTCATTATTAGTGATGTGACATGATTTATTATTAGTTGTGATTAAGACAGAATTCATTATTAGTGATGTGACAGGATTCATTATTAGTTGTGACATGACAGGATTCATTATTAGTTGTGATTTGACAGGATTCATTATGACTGATTTGACAGGATTCATTATTAGTGATTTGACAGGTTTCATTATTAGTTGTGATTTGACAGGATTCATTATTAGTCATTTGACAGGATTCATTATTAGTGATTTGACAGGATTCATTATTAGTTGTGATTTGACAGGATTCATTATTAGTGATTTGACAGGATTCATTATTAGTGATTTGACAGGATTCATTATTAGTTGTGATTTGACAGGATTCATCATTAGTAGTGATTTGACAGGGTTCATTATTAGTTGTGATTTGAAGGATTCATTATTAGTGATTTGACAGGATTCATTATTAGTTGTGATTTGACAGGATTCATTATTAGTTGTGATTTGACAGGATTCATTATTAGTTGTGATTTGACGGGATTCATTATTAGTGATTTGACAGGATTCATTATTAGTGATTTGACAGGATTCATTATTAGTGATGTGACAGGATTTATTATTAGTGATGTGACAGGATTCATTATTAGTTGTGATTTGACAGGATTCATTATTAGTGATGTGACAGGATTTATTATTAGTTGTGATTAAGACAGAATTCATTATTAGTGATGTGACAGGATTCATTATTAGTTGTGATTTGACAGGATTCATTATTACTGATGTGACAGGATTTATTATTAGTGATTTGACAGGATTCATTATTAGTGATTTGACAGGATTCATTATTAGTTGTGATGAGAAGTCTAATGTGGAATAAACAGTGAGTTGATGACTAACAATACAATCCTGGTAGTTGAAATATTTACACATGAACAGTAAAAGCACTTCTGTTCAAGTTTTTACAGTGATTACAAAAAGTGTTTATTACCGTATTTACTCGTTCTAAAGCCGACCTTTTTTGGACAAAATCTAGGGGGAAAGTTGGGGGGGTCGGCTTATGAGCGGGTCATAGGTGATTTCTGCATGGATATTGAATATCGATGTTATTGTAGATAATCAAGGTCATTTTCTACATTCTACAAGATTCGAATGCTCTACTAGAAGCTATAATATATGATTAAACATCTGCGTTTACCTTATTTAATCATTTTTTTTATTTTTGTGAATGTTTTAATAAACAGTTTTACAAATTTTGTTTTCAAATGACCGATTTAGCTCGTAGTTTTAAAAAAATGAGTACCATTTTGCTTAAGCTGTCCTATTATTTTTGGGGGGGTCGGCTTGCGAGTGGGTTATACACTTTTAATACTCTTCTCTTCCAAAAGAGGGGGGGGGGTCAGCTTTGGAACGAATGGGCTATAGAACGAGTATATACAGTATCACTTTAAAAAAAACACCACCCTAGCACACAAACCTGCCATTCTTGACTGCCCTGTTTGTACTTTTCCACCAGAGAAACCAGACAGTTGACCAGTTGAGCCAGCAGTTCCACACCAAGTATACTGTAGGAGTACATCTGTAGTTGGAAGTGTATGCATGGATTAGAAATAGCTTACACAAAATAAGAATTCAATAGTTTATATTAGTAGTAATACTATACAGATATATATTATTCATTCTCGAGCTTGATGTGTACATGTATTTTGACAGTAGTGTCATTTACTGACAACTCACCAGAGTGTCACCAATATCCTGTCTGTAGCATCTGAACTGTTCTTTTTCCTCTAGTGTTGGATTAGAAAAAATTATATTATTACGGTTCACTGCATGGCACAGCATCTCCGGATCGCATAAATTTCCAAAAAATTTATTAAGAACTACAGGTAGATGCTTGAGAAAAATTAGCGACAAAATAAATTTCTGAGTATTTCTGACTTTTAATATATTACAGGGTGTCCACCCAAATCTGGTCCAAAAAAATCCTACCAGCCACCAAAAAATCCTACCATCCAACCGACAAGTAAAAGTTATTATTCGGACAAGTAAAAGTATATATTCGACAAGTAAAAAATTTAACTTTCGGTATTGTATGTTAACATATTTTGTAAAAAATAACCTATATGGGTGTTCAAGGCTTTTATGCCTGACGATCCTATAAGGTAAGCTTGACCACAGTACTTGCACTTGAACTTTTCACGATTTTCACTTAGTTGTTCAAGCCACTCAGAGTAAGAAGTGTCTTTTAACCAGTCTGAATTAAAATAACATTTCCCCATGTTGATGGGATTGATAGTGTTTTTTGTAATAGTATACAAATTGTCAATATCTGGATAGTGAAGTAAGGAACAAAATTAAACTGACAAAAAGTAAACTAGTCTTAAGACTTTAGTCAAGAATTTGCCTACTGCAGCCTACCCTAAAAAATGTTAGTTAACACACTTTAAATTGTAACCATTTAACTAGACTAGAATCTAGATTTCTATATGTTTAGCACATAATTTTCAACACTGAACAGGACTGATTTTTAATCTATTTAATCATAAAAAATAAGCTTTGATTTGAAACAGAATCTAGATCTAAACCTATTTAAATAGTTGCTTTAATAGTTGTGACTTTGGCATACCGTGACTGTTTAAGTATTTTAAAAGAAATTAACTGAACTAGATCTAGATTTTAGACGTGGCTAGGCTAAGCCTAAGGTTTTTTTCGTTTTTAATTTTCACAAAATACTAGATTAGAGAGATCTATTGACTTCAAGCAGACAAAATGGCGACTGCTGCTAAAGCAGCTAAACAATAAGCACAAAAATCGTAGTTAACACTGCTCCCATAATTTTTTTGGAGATATAACAAAATTAAATTAATAACTGGAATGAATCTTCATACTTTTCTTGACGTTTTATGACCGTTTTTAAGAAAATATGTTGATTTATAAAGATACAGGTTTGTCAAAGTTTTGAATCGAATGGTCATTTTTTTTCTCTCTTCCCCTTACTTAGAATCTAGACTAGCTATTTTGCTGTCAAACATAGATCTATATCTGCCTTAACTTAAAAGTATCCCCCATTAAAAACTTTTACAATACTTTAATAGTTGGGAATAGATATCTATTATTTACTCAGATCATGATATATTTTTAACCAAAATCCTAATATGAATATCTAGATCTAGTATATTACACTAATTACTATTACGCGGTTACTAGATCTATACTATGGCTAAGCGTAAGTAATTTCACAATTTCTATCTGTTTCAATCACAGTGCACTTAATGTTTACAATGCCATCTTTAACGAGAATTATTTTGTTTAATATCTGTAATTTGTTTGTATAAGTTTAGTTTTCGACTTTTGTTTTAAAACACACATTTTAAAAAAAATAAAACTATAGATATATACGATATGATATCGATATGGACAGGGGACTCTGTCATAGGTAAACAACAGTTTTTATACCGCTGCGAACTATTGGTATTTCCAAACCAAAACAATGTGCAACGTGAGCTTCGTCATTCATTTATTTATATCTTTTATCCGACCGAGGAACGTTTATCCTACCGAGATTTTGTTTATCCGACCGAGGATCGTTTATCCGACCAAAATCCGACTTATCCGACCACAAAATTTTTATCCGACTAAAATCCGACTTCGGTGGACACCCTGTATTAGGTTTCTGAAGCCTTTAAATAACTGTAATAAATACAATTATAAGTTGTACATTTTTTTAAAAACAAACAATACAATTGAGGTAAAATATATTTTTGACCAAACCTAAAATCTCTTCATTTCTTGTACTTATAAAGACCACTATTTTTTAGATTCATTTTCTCCCATATTAGAAGTTTATTGTCCTCAATTCTCAAATAAAAGGCACCATTTCTTCAACATAATTACAATTTAAATAACAAACCTGTTTTACAACTTTGATAGGAAGGAATGAAACTACATCTTAAACTCTCAATCTCAAATTGACATCAAAGATAGAGACACTTTTTGTCTACATCTTAAACTCTCAATCTCAAATTGACATCAAAGATAGAGACACTTTTTGTCTACATCTTAAACTCTCAATCTCAAATTGACATCAAAGATAGAGACACTTTTTGTCTACATCTTAAACTCTCAATATCAAATTGACATCAAAGATAGAGACACTTTTTGTCTACATCTTAAACTCTCAATCTCAAATTGACATCAAAGATAGAGACACTTTTTGTCCACCAGTCATTCAAAGATTTATTTCATTCTCAAAAGATATTTTCTTTTTTAACATTAAATATTTATAGATTCAAATTTTAATGCTTTGGAAAAACACAATTAAAAACAAAAAGGCGAATTTTTTCTGTCCATTATAATGAGTTTTAGAAACTTCTCTTGCCCATCTCAAAATTATTATAGATAAGTCCCATAAAACTTCTAAGTTTAGCAACTAATTATTGTACCAACTTCTTGACTTACCCAAACTCCAAGACATGTAGTCAGCGTCAGGTGGGTGCCGTGCTTTCACTAATAAAACATCAATCAAACAGAAGAAAATAGGTTTGAACACTTCCATTAAGGGTGTTGAATCTTCCTCTGATATCATACTCAGCTCATCCTGCAAGTAAGAATTCAAAGTAAATTTAACTCTTGCACAGTTAATTCATTGATACAAAAATAAAATTACTTAAGTAACTAACCAACTAATAAATATATAATACAAATTCCAAAATAAAAAATATTAAAATTTGAAAAAAAATTATTTGCATAAAAAATAAATCAACTACCTAAACAATAGAAATTTTAATTACTAATTCAAATAAAAATTTAACAATCTAAATACGTTTAACAGCTATCCTGGTATATATTAAAAAGTTTTATAATTCAAAGTAGAGAATGATGATATCAGCGCTGATACAATTATCACTACTGAACACAATATTCTTCTGTTTAGAAGGAGCATATGTAATAGATAAGGTAAGGTAAACTTTTACCTGTAATAAATACCAAAATGTAAAGGTTTGGTCACTGCAGCTTTCATTCACTGGAAAATGACCTGGTAAACCTGAGCAGGCCTGTGAAATTAAAAAGAATTCAGTAACATAAATGTCTTGAGAAACAATTTTTTTGATTGCTGACCATGTTGGTTTTAGAGAAGTAGGGTGATAAGGATACCATACCATACTATGTTACATAAATCTTATAATAAATTTAGTCTTACATTCAATATTCTTCTTCCTTCAATGCCCACATTTTGATTTTGCCTTGAAAGCAATTTATATAACTTTTTTTTTATTACTTAGTATGGCTACACCAATTTTCAGTTTTTAAGTAGAAAAGATAACCCAAAGTAATATATTTTACAGGGAAATTAATTTTTTTAGAAAACACTTGTGATTATTAAAAAATGTAATCTTTAATTTTAATAATCAGCATTTTCCGAATACAAAGGCAAGTTATTTTGACATTAAATATTTAAAAACTGAAATAGGACTACTCAATGATTGATCAAATAGTTTTTCACACATTCACTTACCAATATCATCTGTAGTAAGGATGTTGTGTTCTGTTTCACCTCTTCAGGTCCCAGCACAGATTCCACAATTAACTTAGTGTGATTCTCTGACAGAGATACAAGCACACGACAAATTCCTTCACAAGTTTCCTGGGGAAGAAAAAATATAGATTCTATGACAGCTATGCAAAACATGAATTTGCTTTTCTTCCTGTCTGTCTAGAGGATTGTTTGAAGCCATGGGTCACATTCTCAACTCTCTGTATTTGACCAAACCAATATTTATATTTACACCCGAAAGTCCAATTAATAGGAAGGTTGTACACTCTCACTTTTCATATGGGCTAACACAACATTTATTGGATGTTCATTATGATAAAACCAAATAAATTGTTATATAAATTGTGTATCACAACCAGATTTAAGCAAATCAATAAAATTACAGTATTTTTAATTAATGTATGATGTAAATATAATGAGATTATTATTTTTTTATGAATTGTGAATTATGGCTGAATAAATAAAAGAGTTTTTCCCCATTGGACATAGAACTCCCTTCAGAAGATATAACAGCTGTAAAAAAATGGTATAATGAATACAATTTGTTCATGTTTGGCATTCAGAAACAAACCATTTATATAATTATTATCCACATTGATATGTGCAACCTGAACTTAATAGGAAATTAAATGTCAAGAACAAGCCCTAACATGTTGAGAAGCCAGTGCTGTTTGTTGATGTTCACAATCTCCAGATATGAGAGATTTCAATCCTAAATGTTAGTAGTCAGTGCACCAATTGGTATCATGATGCAGAATGTTTTTTTAAATCTGTTTGCCCTAAACGTTTAATTTTACAAATAAAATGAGCAGAGGAGGAATACTATTTAATTTCGAATGGAAGAAAAGACTAGGGTGCCAAGATTTTATTTAAAAATCTAACTTTTGATCAGAACTCTGAGATAGATTTTTATGTTTAATCACCATAAACGGCTTGTACATAGTATACTCCAACCAATGAACTAAATAATTGCATATGTATTAACTAAATTAGTTTTTCTTCTATTTTGTGTACGTAGGGGTACTACAATGTAGAGTTCACAGTACCTTGTCTTCATCTTGCACAGCTTGTGATAGCAATTCATGGAGGGACAAAACTTCTGATAAAAGTCTTTGGATTGTGACTGGGTATCTGCAGGCAAACATGACAGAAAATACATAGTAAAAACCTGGGTACCTGCAGGCAAACGTGATAGAAAATAAATAGTATAAAAACCACACTAAAACTAATTCAAAATGTGATTCCAATGGAGGAATGTAAAATGCTACTTACTTGTATGACTCTGGATGTGCAAATACACTGACCAATGTATCACATGCTATATCAAATAAATGTGGATTGCGCAAAGAGCGGAAAACCTAAATAAAGAAAAGGTATTTTGAAGCACAAATCAAACTGACTTGACAATACAACAAAATGTTAGAAATAAAAACAATCACTCTCTTGTTTTTTCAGGCAATTATCTTAAAATAATAATAGATATAATAAAAAATTGTAAAATGTGTTTTAGTTAAGAATGAAAAAATGTTAATTCATGTTTGCAAATAAATTTGCCTAAATACCTGATGGACTATGGGTTCTGCTCTATCCATGGCAAGACCAAAGTCAACCCATCTTGAGAATGCCTTAAGAGAACTCTGATAAACTTCTAGCGGGCTTTCATCTGTCAGCAATGACTGCAGCAGTGGAATTACTGAGGGGAAATAAGGATTATTATTTCTGATTTCTATTAATTTACTCCCAGCCCAAAACAAAGAAGATCAAGCATGGAGGACATTAAGAACCTGTCTTATATAATTGTTTGATAGGGAATGAAATGATTGGGACACAATAGATAACTTGTCAAGTAGACTATTCATTACTTTTAGCATAGGGCAATAAAGTAAGAAGGAGATAAAGTGAGCCAGAATATCCTTGTAAAATGTAGTAGAGTCATGCAATAATGAGAGGAACATTGTCAATGACAACAGTGCTTGTGATCTGGACAAACAAAAGGTTCAAGTCACAGATTAAATACATGTACAATAATCATTGGAAGCAATAAATAGACTCAAAAATCTACAAGTGATTATGACCAGTCTATTACAAACATAACATGTTTACATTAAGTTGACCTAACCTACATTTAAAGTGTTTTTTTCTAATAGCAATGCTGCCCAGAGTGAAGTTAGTTGTACATTTCTATGCCACAATACATTTTAAAACAGCACAAATTAATTTTAGTTAAATCTAAAAAACCACCTAGAGGAAATAAGGTAAGAACAAAAATAAAAACCAAACCAAGATGTTATTGGAAGGGCGACCTTCTAAACTGAAGCATTGCTATAAGATATTTTATAGGAAACCAAAAATGGGATTGGCCAACATTTCTTTAAAAAAAAATTTTTGTTAAACAATTAATTTTCTTTAAGGTGTTGAACCTTACGAATGATCCGAGTTAAAATATTTACAACTGCAAATTTATTTGATATTTTTTTTAAAAATGCAACAAAAAATTATTTGGTGCTTTTTCGTTTTTACTTAGTTCAAGACATTAATGTTTTCATGGCCACCGAGACAAGACATAAAATTACCATGGTCAAGCCCCTTGGTTAGTTCTTGCCTCAAAATAGTCCTCCTTAGCTGAGGAAGATTTGTGCTGAAAAACTAAAAGAAGAAAAAAGGGGATGGGGAAAAGCAATACAATAGAAAAAAAAATATATGGCAAAGACTTTTATGAAGACTTTTGAGCCAGGGCTGCGTCAATTTGAACTTTGATAGACTGATCAAGTCACAACAATCAGTGTGGGTATTAAGTGAACAAATAATAAACATAGATACCTAGCTAAGACTAGGAAATGCTATAAAATGACCAAAAATAGATGAGAGCAGCCAGAGGTTAAACGTGTTCATGAGCATTTGTCAATATGTCCAAGCTTACACTAGAGTTATTAGCATGTCTAATACAGTGAATGACAGTAGGACTAGATATATATACACAGTAAGTCTACAATTGCCAACATCCAATTATTAAGAGGCTCTTCAGTAAAAATGTGATTCTTCATTGATGATATATATATATATTCAACAAAATTAGGCTACACTCTAGTTATATGTATTTCTCAATAAATCTACATGATTCATATGTTTTATTTCACTGGAATTAAGTTTGTTAATCTCATGCCAATTAAGATATTCCCTCTTTCTTCTTTTTTTTCTTAGTTTGGTTACCATAAAAATAATAAAATTAAAGAAAATAATTATAACAAAAATTAGATATTTGATATGAGTAAGTAATTAAGTAATAAAAGAATGCAGCACACTCGAAGAAAACAAAATCATTATATTCCTAACTAATAATTATGAGACGATCATAATAAAACATGACATGCACATTAGATTGACTGTCATCACATCAAAGCAATAAAAATGCCTCTTTCCACTACTGTCAGGAAAAAAAAACATTAATGAATGTCTGCATGGGTCTGTCTGTCTGCCATTAAAAGTCTCTCTTTCCTTCTTGGCAACTTGTCAGCAATACTGAGTTGGTTACAATTCAGTCCAAAACTCACAAACACCGTTAAGCATGACCCAGGAGGATGCATTTGGAGTTAAACAAATCTAAAACATGTGGCAACTAACTTTGGGGGACCTTTCTAATGGAGGTTTGTTTACCACAAGTTATTGTTAATAGTAGTTATGTTGCTGACCTCTTCTGGTAGCACTGTGAGAACCTCTAGTAGAATCTGGCACCTTGTCACTGTCTGGTTAAACATATCAAATTAAAAAACAAGAAATAAGTTAGCAAACAATTTAGAAAATTATGTAGTCTATAAATTAAAATTTTAAAAATAATTCTAATAAATGAGTTATGGGATTAATGTCAGTACCAAAGGAAGTAAGCTTAAAAATATTTGATAAAGCTACTCACTGGTAGAGCAGCAAATCCCTCTTGTTGGAATGTAGTTATAAGATTTTGGATTGCATCTGGCCATTTTTCTGGAAGAAGTTGTAGTACTAATGCAGAAAGCTGAAATAAATAATAGTATGATTTTCTATCTTTCTTTAAAACATGTTGATCTAGCAACAATGACAACATTTTAAAAAATGTCGATATAGCAACAATGACAATATTTTTTAAAATGTTGATCTAGCAACAATGACAATATTTAAAAAAACCAAATCAGTAGAAAAGCATTATTAAGCAAAGTTCTAAACAAGAAGGCCAAATAGAAATAACTTTTGTTTGCTAGTATTGAAAATCTCAAATTTTGCTTATCCTCAATTGTTTAAACTTACCCCAACACACAGTCTCGTAAGTATAATTTTAGGTCCTAATGCGAATTGAACAACAGTTTCTAGTAACTTTGACTTGAAAGATTCATACTGTTCTGATGGAATTTCATGCCTGTCAAAAACAAAGAACTTAATCACATGTTATGCTATTTAATAATAATTTTAAAATAATTTGAAAACTTATATAGCACAGTACCCCAGCAAGCAGCGGGGCTCACAGCGCTTTACATAACAATAGTAACACATATATTTAGAAATGAATTCATTAAAAAAATTCATATCATAATTATAAAAAACATATAACGACATGATGATACACATAAGCTACATTTATCAGTCAGAGAAATATTTGATTGTTAATAATTTTATTTTAAAAAAAAGGAATTTTTCATAATCTCATTAAAAAAAGTGTCTACATCATTAATAAACCTATCTTTAAAATAGTTATGTAATAAGTGTTTACCAGAATCTGACAATTTTAACATGTAAACAACTTGCACCATAATACTGCACTTCAATACCCTGAAAAGGCGAAACAAAAATAATTGAAACAAAACAACAATAGGTGCACACTTGTATAAAATTAGTAACATTCTTAACCTCAATAAGAAAGACCAACAAAGACTTCAGAAGTAGAGATGAGTATTTAATAAAGCCAAAAAAAATTTCTTTACTTTGTACATTTTTGAAAATCTGCATAGACTTTGCATAATGCCTAATTACTCTAGTCTAAAATAGTCCTTAAAAAAAAATTCAACTTTTATGTATTTGGAATATAATGTCATATATATCAACAAGAAGAACATTATTCACTTCAAAAATATTTTCAATTCCTCCAAATCAAACAGCTCTATTAAATGACAATCACCAACCTTTCACTAAGCAGATGCAATGCCTACGCAACTGGGTGTGAAGTGGTTATTTATAGCTTTTAGGTGACAAATTCATGAAACAACCAAGCCAAATAGTCAATTGTCTTTTTTTTAAAAATTGTGCCACAAATTATCTGACATACATCATTTGCAGGTCAACAAAAAAGCATCCGTAAATTAGTATGCTTCAGATAATATAAAGAATTTTATTAATAAAATATAACAATTCATAAAAGAGCTTCTTTGAGGGAATTATTTAGTTTGAGAACAAACCTTATTAGGTGCCATTAATTCCCAACAAAAGGACCAAGCCGCAGGAGATATCTGAGCACCTGTCAGCCAAAAGTGGACTTGACTTTGTAGACTTGGATTCAGATAAAACTGTTTTACAGCCTGTAAGAAATCATTAGAAAAAGTTTGCTTGTTCCATGACATGTTAATTCTCTTAATATTGAAATTATGACATTGGTCTATATTGTGAATGTGAACATTTTATTTTACAATGTTTCTTTATTTAAAAAAATATTTGCCTTGACCATTGGTAAATTCTTATTTATTTATATTAATGAAAGTTATATCATTAGCTAGATCTAAGTATTTCCTTACAATCCCAACCCACATATTTCAATATTAATTAAAGTTAATATTACTAATATTACATAAGGATATGTGATTGGCAAATACAAAAATATGCGTGTTTAACTTAAACATTATATTATATATAGACAAAAGATCTCCATATATGCCTGTCACAATGACATTCACCAGGCACTGGTCATAGTTAGTGTCTCACTAACTCATCCAAAAATTACTTGGCTCACATCGCTTAAGAAATATATTTAGTAATTTTATTTTAATACCTGTTCTACATTAGCTGCTGAATAGTCCATAATTGAAAATTCTTTTCAGTTTTAATGCCTGTAAATTGAAGTGTGAAATCAATTTAAAAAAATTTTAAAGTGTCTACATGTTCTGAGAAAGTGCATTTAAAAATAATAAAAAAAGTAGTTTTACATTTTGACAACTGTGAAACAAGACAATGGATAATCTCATTGTAAACAAGTATTCAGTGGGTAATAAAACTTTTTCTACTTCTTCTAGCCTAGAATCAATATTTCCAGTCTCGCTAGCTTAGCATCTTTAAACCTATGATTCAGTATTTGGGACTCGAGCGTAAATATTTAAATCTTAATTCTGTCTCCCAAGCCTTGAGGTGATAGAAAATTTACGTTCAAATTCAAATACCATTAATACATTAATTAAATTATCTTCACTTTGAAATAATATTATTAATATTTAAATTTAAAACATTGATAATAATGAAATTCCATGCCATTGATTGGCATTTTAACAATAATACTTCTACAACTACTAATAGTAAACAAAAGATTAAAACATTTTAAATTAGCGAATTAAAAAAAGGTGGTGAAGGAAACAGAAAGCCAGTGGGGTGGGGTATGCAGGCCTTTAGTGATAAAAATAAAGCATAAATTTTTTTTTCAACTGTCTCAGTCTCTGAACACTGAAAAGAGGAGTCTTCTTAAACTTTCAAAATTTGTTAGGTTTAATTTAAAGTCCTGCCTAGTCTATAGACTAAAGTCTAAAATAATTAATGATAGAAATAGTAGCAATAAAAATTAATTATTAAATTAAATAATTCTAGATGTAGTCTTATCTATTGCGCACTACGCTTATCCATAGTTTATCTATAATCTTGCATTTTTATTAGAGTTTTAAATGTTGATAGTGTGTTATTTTCCTGGTTTCCTCAGTCTAATACTAATACAGTCGAACCCACTTACCTCGAGCTCGGTTAGCTCGACCACCCCACTAACTAGACGTTATTTATTGGAACCGCCAAATTCTCTCTTTGTCTTAGCATTTTTTCATCGGCTAATTCGGTTTTCTAAGTCGCCGAAACCTACTACCTCGAGCACAAAAGAGGGCCAAATTTGCAACTTAACGTTGGTTTACCTCGATCCTCGTCGGTTGGCCTAGCAATGCACTCTGCATTTTTAGTTCAAAACAGTGTTGACATCTCGCTTTCTTCGAGACTTCCGGCTATTGTGTGATTCTATGAGATTTCAATAAAAATTACCGGATGATTTGCGTGTGTGAATTATTAGTTCGACGTGTATCCATGGAGTATGTATTCACCCGAGGTACTGGACAATCGCGTTAGAGGTTGTTTATCATCGTTATTTCGAGTGCATGTTATATTATTATTAAACTTAATTCATTTTCTGATGTATTAATCATTTTATTTTTTAAGATAAACGAATATCTTTAGAAATGAAAATAAAGGTTTGTATCGAGAATCGACGGTGGTTTTTATTTAATCAAATAAAAAAAATATTATTCTTTTAAAAGTTTGTTGTTGCTTTGTTACCAGTAAGATACGTGACTGTGACTAACACGGGCGTGACGATGAAATCAAATCATTTCTGATAAGGAATGATTTTTTTTAAAATTCGCTTGGACTTAGGTAGTTGCCGGCCGAGGTCTAACACACAGCCCACAGCGTGCTGTGATCAACGGTCAAGGCCACAATAGTTTTATTTATATTACAAGTTTGATTGACTGAGGAAATTCGAGAGCGTTCTGATATAAACAGATATCCTGCACGTCACAAGCATTAAACTTAAAATTACCATATTGATTTGTTTATTTGTATTTAAATTCGCTGATACGACGGCAAACGCGAGCGGCTGTGACATGCCACACGCAGCATGTGACGAAGCGAGGCGAAAAATTTGACCTTTTAACGCATGCGCAGACAATTATAAACTGGTAACTTTTTTTAATTAAATGGAATCGAAACATACCACAGAGACGTAATCAAAGTCCTTTACTTCGGCATAAATAAATATATAAAAATAATAAAATATATATATAAAACTCCCGATTAGTGTCATAACTTTTCCTGACTTTCAAGGCCGAAAAAATTTATAAAAGAATTCCCGAGTTTTTCCCGTTTTCCTGAGTGGGAACCATGGTTATATTTAAATTTTAAACGGCCCTTAAAAACTAACGGTCATTACAACCTTAGGAAAGAGTGAAGAAATATTAAGGTTCCGATACGATTCCGATTAATCGTCCCATCACTAATTAACGCTAACTAATTAATCACGTACATAAAGAAATTTCAAGCTATGTTAATATTTTGCCACCATATTGGTTTTCGTTTTAACTCGATCATCGGTTATGTCGACGTCATTTTTCATACCCCAACGCCGTCGACTTAACCGGTTTCGACTGTACTACTATAAACTATAGTGTCTATAGACTACAGGTTCTTAACCTTTTTTGTGCGATGACCAATGTTCTCTTTAGGTTGTGCGTCTGCACAGATATCTGACGCCGCTGAGTAGTTTAGCATTATTGGGCATCAAATTTTGTAAAATATTGCACACAAAAAATGGATGCTGTGCAACATTGCACACAAGTTTTTTTTACTTTGCACACTGACTAACAAAACTTAGAGAGAACTTGGTAATTAAACCTTTTTTTATAAAAAAGCCAAGTGACCCTCAACCCAGATACACTTGAAAAAGGCTTTGTTAATAAATTATTAAGTATTGGGAAAATAATTTTTTTTAAATAAAATTGAGAAAACCAATCGCACCACCCATCACAGGTTGGTAATTCGAGCTACGCTATGACTATGGTCACTACGAACGGTAGAGTCAGTGGACGTGGCACTATATGTAGGAAGACTATAGACCAGTGATGGCGAACCTATGGCACGTGTTCCACAGTTGGCACACAAAGCCTTATCAGCCGGCACGCAACTTAACTATTTCTTCCTTAATTAAACCACTTGCTGGCATTTTGCTATAAATAAGTGGGTTTTGATTGGATTTTGGGTACATGGCCCCAAAAAGGTTCGCAATCACTGCTATAGACTGTAGTCAATAGTCTATATCAGTATCAATCAACCATCGGTAAATTTATAACTTAAGCTTTAAAGCCTGTTACTAATACTAATAATATTAGTAATTGTAATAGTAATAGCACAGTAATTTTGTATCCCATAAGCGCAAGCTTAATAGCTTCCACTTGAGGTGCCTGCGTCACATCCTTGGCATTAAATGGCAAGACAAAGTGCCAAATAGTGAAGTCTTGATGTGTGCCAATATCCAAAGCATGTTCTCAATCCTTAGTGAAAGAGGCCTAAGATGGCTAGGTAATGTAAAAGAATGAGCCCGGTTTGTATCCCCAAGGACCTCCTATATGGAGAAATGGCATTGGGATAGAGGAAGACAGGTCGCCCACGTCTCCGATTTAAAGATGTTTGCCAGAGAGACATGAAAGCAGCCAGAATAAACACAAGTGACTGGGAATGCAAAGCAGAAGACCGATCTACGTGGCGCACAGTTGTAAAAGAGGGCATCATAGTAGCCGAAGAGTGAAGGATGGAGGAGGCTACAGACAGAATAGCTAGGAGAACGGCCAAAACTTTGGGAAGCACACAACTCATGTGGAAAAGCTGTGGAAAAGACTGTCACTCAAGGATAGGACTGCTCAGCCACACGAGGAAATGCAACCCAACCCAACGGTGATGCACCATCGTCTCTCAAGACGGAAGGATGCTGATGAGTAATTTAGTAATAGTAATCCTGACAGCTCAGACTCAGTCTAGTTGACAACTGATACACTAGTGATACTGATAATAATGCTAAAATTAAACTAATTTTACGATAATTTGATTTATTTTGGCCTTTTAAATAAATTTTTTTGTTAAATTCATATCTGAATCTGGTTTACTGATTTGAAAACGGAGCTTATTTGTATAAATGAGGGCCTATTTATATTAGGGCCATGTCAATTATTTAAATTAAATTTTTGATTTTAATCATTTTAAAATTTAAGAATTTTAAAATTTTAATTAAATAAAATTTACTTAAATTTAACTTACTAAGCATCTAATACTCTCCTCTCTATGTAAATATACCAAGGTAAACCACTCAAAAAGGTTAAATTACTTTAATTATGAAATTATTATCTAATTTTAGACCTTCTGCGACTGAGGAGAAAATGAACCTAACCAACTTAAAGACTTTATCGCTTTCAAGTCACTTTGACGCCATCTTGAAACATTCCGAAATCTACTGCACCAAATAAGAATTTTTTTCTTCACTCTTTCGTGACGTAAAAGCACTTTTTCCCTTTCTTAAAAAAAATCTATTTAAAAAAAAATTAATTAAAAAAAATGAGGCCCTCTCATTTTGTAAACAGCACACCTAATTTTACCACTAGGCTTCAACTATTTATACCAGGGTTATTGGTCATGAAAGTAGAAAAAATTTAATTCACATATTTCTAAAATAAATATGTAAACATGGTTTAAATAAAATTTTAACAATGGATTATAATTTAAAACGGACTAGTTACAAATAAGAATGGCATGTCAAAATTTTCTATGTAACTTAAGAATTTTGGTAATTAAGAAAGTATTTTAAGCAGTAAAGGATATTTAAGAATCAATAAAAGTAAGGTTAAAAAATCAGTCTTAAATTAAAGCATATCATGTGGTGTAGTCCCCCCCCCCTCTCAATTTATAATTGTATTTAGCCTAATCGGGCTAATGAGTTACATTAAAATATATTTACTTGGAATTAAAATGTAGCCTTGTCCTCAGGGAAAATGAGTTATTTTTATTTTATGATTTAATTATAAATTAAGCTAGGTTTAACATAATTTAGCTACACACTCACATGCACACACACACACATACAGTGTGCAGTGGTACGTCGTGATACGAAATTAATCCTTTCCGGGAAGGCTTTCGTATCTTGGATTTTTCGTATCTCAAACTAATAAGTGTTTCATGTAAAATACCTAATCCGTTCCAAGCCTCACAGAAACAACAATAAAAATTGAAAATATCAAGAAAAACAAAATAGGATTCTTCAATCCTTAAAAGTACATATTATAAATCAAATAAATAATAATAAAACAATGAAAACAAAATAAGATAAATGAAAAATAATATGTATACAAATGTGAACCTTTACCTTTCCAGTGAGTCAGTGAGGCGAAGTATCGGAGAAGGTGGTGGGGGGGGAGGGAGAGAACGGACGGCAGAAAACATTACTGCATTACGTACGAAACACTTAACTTTATGAAAACACGTTATTTACAAACTTTACATGAATTAATTATGAATAAACACTTATATTTAGTACAACTCTATACTAAACATACGCAAAATAACACTAAAACTTGTGTAAAAAAATTATTTGCTATTTAAAAAAAATTATTTTGTTTGTTTACTTTTCGTTTTGCGCTTTCTAATTTTTTGATTTACCTTTAATTTTCTTCGCCTCACTTCCACCTAGTCTATACCTTCCAGATTCTACTCAATCGAGAGCATCCTCTATTGTGCTTCGCTAGCAGCCATTAATTTTTTTGGCCATAAAAATACGCTTTTCCAAAAATTTCATGAAAATATTCACGAATTTAGAACACCCAACCAACTACACAGTAAATAAAGCAAACTGATGGTGGCGTGTTGAATGACGTCATGTAATTTTCAGTGTTGTCAGCTGCGCGTTATTTTGTATCTTGGAACACATTTCTTTCGAGTGGCCGTTCGTATCTTTAACTTTTCGTATCTTGAAACATTCGTATATCGAGGTCCCACTGTTGATATATAAAAGATTCTTGTAAATCGGGGGAGGGCATTTGTTTAAGAATGGTTGGCCAGCAGGAATTGTTTCCATTGCACCCGGGACCGGTGAACTATTTTTGATTGAATTCGGCTTGTTTTATGCGACATGTCATCGTATAATTATGAATGGAATAATCTTAAGCCTTGATGGCTTATTCTTCATCTGCGATCGTCTCATTTCGTATTAATATATTTTAAAGTTGATAGTGTTAAAATATAATTAAAAAAATAATGGCAATTTATTTTTAAAATAATGTAGTAAATGTAGCTAGTTTAATTTGGAAGTTTTGAAAGCAAATATATATCTTTTTTAATCATTTAATTAACCCTCTAACTCTACTGCATCAGATATAAAAGTTTTGAGGAATTTTTTTTAAATGATTTATTATAGCCTCCTAGGACTCCAATAGATGACTATCATAAGAACTACAAAAAATATCTCTCCATGTTTCATACAAATTACTGGGTAATAAGTTCATGTTTATAAGCTTATTATTATTATAAGTAATATTAACTAAATTATATTGTTGATATTTGTTATTTAACGACAAAACACAAATTCTCTATCAATGTAAACAAAAAATTTTTTAATTTTTATTATCACAATTTCATTTTCATTTCAGCCTATATTTTGTATGTTTATTATAATTATTATATGTAGTTTTTGAAATAATGCATAATTGAAGTGCAATTTTACAGGAAATATTAAAACTAAATAATAACATTAGTTTAATAGTTCATTATAAAAATAAATATTGCGGCTATATTATAAAAAAGGCCACAATAATCAATATACATAATTTGCAATATCTGTCACGTCTGTCTGTCATGTCTGTCTGTGACGCTACTAATTTTAGAAAGCAGCGCACCAAATTACTGCACCAAAAAGAACTCTTTTGGAACGGCCGCATAAAATTGTTCAATAGGGAAATAAATGAATAAAATAAAAATAAATAAAATAAATGAATGTTCTGTATTAGACCCCCATTTCCAGTCCATGGCGGACTATGGGGCAAGTGATGTAGCGTTCACAAGTTTTTAGCAACCACTAACAAGCAGGGGAATGTGTGGCCAGCACAATGCCCCAGGGGCCTTGCCAATGCCTGGGCTCGAACCCGCGACTCGGGATCTGCCTCGGATCGATAGTCCAGTGCGCTACCACTTAGACCATCGCGCCCCAAAGTGATTTTTTAATCTGATGTGTATTTATTTTGAAAACTTCCGTCATTTTTGACGGGTGATACACTAGTATAAAATATAATCTTATAAAAACAATGTCAAGTCAAAATTAACATCAAATAAAATTAACAAATGCTGGTTCAATTCTAAATTGAAAAAGCTATGCAAACAAAAAGTGAAATTATTTAAGAAATTTAAGGCTACCAATTCAGAAAGGATACACAAAAAATACTTAAAGATTTAACACTTGACACAAAAACTTAGTCGAAACCTCCAAAATGAATATATAAACAATGTAATTTCCAAAGATATCAATAAAAACTTATGGTCCTTTATCAAATCTAAAAAAATGGAACCTACAGGAATAGCCACACTAAAAGGCTCAAATAATAAAACCTATAATGATAATGAGACTAAAGCTAATATCCGTAACACATATTTTGCATCATCCTTTTCTGCCTCAGTCGACAAGAAAGTTTTAAAAATTTAAATAAAATGGAAGAAATAGGTAAAATAACTGTAGACGAGATTGGTATACACTCACTCCTAAAAAACTTAAAAAATAAAAAACTACTGGTCAAGATGAATTGCCTGCAAGGTTATTAAAAGAACTAAGCAATGAACTGTCCCCAATCCTTGTAGTTCTTTTTCAAGCTTCTCTAAACCAGGGTAAAGTGCCCCAGGATTGGAAATTAGCTAACGTAACTCCACTCTTTACTAAAGGGGATAAATCAGGCCCTGGTAATTACAGACATGTATCACTTACTAGTATCACCTGTAAATTACTAGAAGACATAATATATAGTAAAATAGTTAACCACCTAGACAAATATAATGCCCTATGCCCACATCAACACGGCTTTAGAAAAAAAAACAGATCATGTGAAACACAATTAATAGGTTTAATAGATGAACTATCAAAAGGCTTAGACAAAAATGATCAAACGGTCACAATATTACTAGACTTCTCAAAAGCATTTGACAAAGTTCACCACCTTAGTTTACTTAAAAAAACTTAACTACTTTGGAATTTCAGGGCCCTTACATCACTGGATCCAAGACTTCCTTTTGGGTAGGGAGCAAACTGTAATAATTAATGGATCAAAATCTGCACCAATAAAGGTTAACTCAGGAGTTCCACAAGGAACTGTGCTAGGTCCCTTACTTTTTAAATTTTATATAAATGATTTACCCAACAAAATCTCAACAGGAACAAAAGTAAATAAATACTTCGTTTTCGTTTTTTAAAAAAATTCGATAAATCCAGAATATTGCCTATATTTGCACTGGTATATGGGACCACTAAAAGACAAATTACTATTTTGCCAGGATTTAATAATGTCAAAAATTATGACACGAAATTCTTGCCCCTTTGTTTTATTTTCTTTTACAACAACTTATCGTTGTTCTTTTTTAATAGTCTATTCCTTTTTTAAAATCTGATTTCTGGTTCCTTCCATTTGCAAATACTTTTGCAATGTTGAGCACTTGTTTACGAGTCGCTACATTTGAATTTATTTTATTTCAACTATTAATCCATTAGACAAGCAACTTTGTTCATTATTTTTGTTCATGCAACAAAACAGAAGACGCTAAAATTAAAATGATGAATTCTTTAGGACAATACGCCATATAAGTATGCTAACAGTTTTCCCCCAGTAATTTACTAAGTTAAAATCATTTACACGTTACCCGTCTCATCTGTATTTTGGTGTAAGACATCATCATCATCATCGCCCTTCGTCCCATCTGGGGCATAGGCCACGAACAAAGGTTCTCCAGGCATCCCGGTCCTGTGCCAATCTTTCTATCTGTCCTCAGCTGTGCCCGCTCATTTTGGTGTCTGCCTTCAGTTCCCTTCTCCAGGTCATTTTTGGATGACCTCTTTTCCTCTTGCCTTGTGGGTTCCATGTGAGGGCTTGTCTCACAATGCTGGATGTAGGTTTTCTGAGAGTGTGGCCAATCCATCTCCATCTGCGTTGGCGTATTAGCTCATCCACTGGCTATTGTGTGCGTTGCCAGAGGTCTTCATTGGTGATGACATTGGGCCAGCGGATTCGGAGAATTGTTCGGAGACATTGTGTTTATAAAAGCTTCAAGCTTGTTTGAAATGGCTGCTGTTATTCGCCATGTTTCTGCTCCATACAACAAGACAGGCTTTATTGTGGTGTAAGATCCGTGTCTATTTTGGAGAATTTATTGTTAATATGTTGGTTACTCTTTCAATCTTGCTGCACTTTTAGTAATGTAATTATATCTATTTAGTCCATGTATGTTGTTAAAATTTTACTAGTTGTTGGAATTTAATGGATATAGAAATTTAAGCTTCTACAAGATGAGTGGCTGACAAACTTGAATCAATTAAATGTACCAGCACTTCAGTGTCATGTTCTTATACTACTTCAGCCCATCGGTTATTAATTTCAGTAGCTTTAGTATCAGAAGAATTTAGTTAGATTCATTATGGCGTTCAAAGTGTTGTCATTAAAAAAGTTCACGTATTTTAACAGATCCTTCATTAATTTTATTAACTTTTGCCTTGGCTTTTCTTTTCTTTTATTCAACTTAATTTAAAGCTTTCATTTTTATAAACTAATTAAACAACTAGGAATTTGACGCCCAAAATAAAGTGCCGCCCCTGGGGCCATCCACGCACCTAGGGGGGGGAGGGGGTAACACTTTTGTGACGATGCGTGATGAGGGGGAGGGAGGGGGGTTTAAGAAATGTGACGTCACATCAAAAGGGTAACTTAAAATAAAACTTCCACTGAAATATTAGGTCACTTACAATTTATTTAATGACTTTTTAAAAAAAAATCAGTGCTTCTCAAAGTGCCGGTCGGTAGGCCATCAGACGCCGGTCGGCGCAAGTTTAAAAAAAATGAAAATTAAATCTAATTATAATCCTTAAGTTTGAGAACCCATAGGAATGTATAAAATTGTTACCCTGCGTCGTTTGATGTTGACATCAAAGCATTTGTGCTGTAACCACAGCTCCGTTTGGTTCTCTCACGGCAGTCGGCAGTAGTCTGCGAACTTTTTTGCCCGTTACCCCAAAATATACCAGTTTTTGTGTGCGTTACCCCCCCTCCCAGACTCGAGGTCCTGCTCACATTACTCAGGGTTTTGGGGGAGCGTCGTTAGCGAAAATGCAACTGGTGAGTTTTACAAGCATGACAAGTGTCTAAAAATGATCTGAATAGGATTATGTATAGATATTTTAAGTCAAACCGACACGGAATATCCTTTGTGTGTGTGTGTGTGTGTTGGGGAATCTATTTGATACAATTATAAACGTTCTAATTTTGATATAATTGATCGATTGGTTTTTGGTCAAAGGCCCAGAGTTCCCTTTTTACCCAAAATGAAATAATTTACCCCTGTTCACAGACCCCTCGGTTAAACCGCCCGATAGCGGTAGCCATGTATTTTTCATTCGTTTATAAATTCCATTAGAGAATGCAATAATTTAATAAAATAAAATAAAATAAAAAAACAACAACTTGTGAGCTTCGGAGTAAAAAGTTATGATAATATTGGATATTTTATTAATTTCATAGTATTTTTTCAGTCTTCAACTTGCAGTATTACTGTATTTTGTGACGCACAAGATGACACCCTACTTTCCCGCACAAATGTGGGGTTCGTAGTTTGTACAGTACTCGCCATATTCCTCTGCCAGCGCATACCAAATAATTTTTTTTAGAAAACATGAGATTTGATATCAAATTGGTCAATTTAGATCAAATTCCTTTAATGTGCATATACTTAGCAGGAAAACTGTCGTATTAAGATCGAAATCAATTTGAGGAATCGTCATGTATCTATATATTCTAGGTCTATCAACAATAAAATGATCCTTGTAATATCAATAGTCACATTCACGAGCTTAATCGCGAAGGATAATCACATCAAATGGTTTTTGACATACCGCTGCATTGTTCGTTAGCTTTCTTGCTATGCCTTGGCAACCAAACAAATTAAAACATTTTTAAAATTCAAAACAAGCCGAATTCATACTTTATCTTATATGGCTTTAAGCCACGCAGGGGCTCAAAATGCTATCACGTCAGTACAGGGAAAATCCCGTCAAAACAGGAAAAGAATGCACCGGTACCTGGTGAAATGCATTAAAAAAAATTCCTGCCCGTCGTCTAATATGAACAAGTTTGAGAAGCACTGGCTTACAATTTATTTAATGCCGTTTTACATAGCTTCACGCGTATTGCGATATTACAATTTAGACATACACTAAATAAATACTTTAATAAAAAAAGTGATTTGAAACATTGAACTTGAACTATCCCTTAACCCGTTGTTGGGTCGTTGGGGCACCATCGTGAACTGCTCACTAACACACGCCATTTGTCCCGGTCCTGTGCTGCCCTTTGAGAGTCGCTGAATGACATGCCGGTCCACTCTTTGATATCGTCCTCCCATCTCTTCTTTTGTCTGCCTCTTTTCCTTCCTCCCAGGACTGTGCCTTGCAATAGGGTTTTTGCGAGACCTCCAGTTCTTGTCACGTGTCCGTACCATCGTAATTTCCTCTTCTTAATTGATGTGAGTAGGTTCTCGTAGGGGCCAATGACAGTACTTATTGTGTTGCGGACCGCTTCGTTTGTGATGTGCGCTGTGTAGGAGATGTTCAATATCTTTCTGAAACATCTAATCTCTAGCGCATTGATTCTACTTGGCAGGTCTGCAGTGAGCGTCCAAGCCTTACAACCATACAAAAAGACCGACATCATCAGAGAGCGCATTAGCCGGATCTTTGATCTCAGGGAGAGCTTCTTGCTTTGCCAGATGTGCTTTAATTTCCTCAATGCTGCCATTGTTTGGGCTACTCTTGCAAGAATTTCTGGCTTTGAGCCTTCGTCGGATATTATGGCCCCTAGATATTTGAAGGTGGAGACTTCTTCGAGTTTTTGCCCGTTTATCCGAATCTCACTTGTGAATTTACTATTTGCCATGACCTTGGTCTTTTCTGCATTTATTTCCATGGCTGTTTTCTCTAGCTTTGCGAGGAATTCTTTTAGTTCGTCCTCGCTATCAGCTAGGCCGTCAATGTCATTGGCGAAGCGTAGGTTGGTTATACTTCTCCCTCCGATGCTGACTGTTCCGACATGGTCTTCTAGCACATCTGTCATGATCCTTTCAAGGAAGAGGTTGAAGAGGATGGGGGAAAGTAAACATCCTTGTCTGACACCAACAGTGGTCTTGAACCAATCTCCCAGCTTGCTGTTGAAGAGTACTGCGCTGGTTGCTCTGTTGTAAAGGTTCTTGATCACTTCAATGAGGTTTGCATTTATGTTGAATTTGTGCATAGTTGCCCACAGTGCCGCATGCCACACTCTGTCAAACGCTTTTTTAAAGTCTATAAAGACATGATAGGGGTCACTCTGGTGTTGAAGATGTTTTTCACAGAGAACTCGCAGGTTAAAGATTTGCTCCGTTGTGCTTCTTCCTGCTCTGAAGCCCGCCTGCTCTTCTGAAATGATTTGCTCTGCTTGTGGTTTCAGTCTGTTCAATATGATCATAAGCATGACTTTGCTGGGGTGACTAATCAGGCTGATTGTACGGTAGTTCTGACACATCTGTAGATTACCCTTTTTTGGGAGCGTGATAACCAGCGATTGCGTCCACGTCCATGTCCGTTTCTGACTCATATAGTGTGATTTGAAACATACTCATTTTTAAATGGAAAATAAGGTGGGTTTTTTGTTTGTTTGTTAAAATTTTTATTATTATTTAAAAAAAAATATTTTTTTTGGGGGGGGGGCGCTTTTGATGCGTTTGGCTAAAATGATTAGGGTTTACAAATGACAGTAATAAAATGAGTGAATTGAATCAGTTAAGCCTGAGAAGCGCCCGCCCCACGTTTTTAGTCATATTACATCATAGTACTTGAGCATATAAGTTTGAAATTTTTATCAATCCAGAAAAAGATTTTTCCTACACAATTCTGTGATAAAAATATATTTGCTTCTTTTTAGTCCGCTTATAAAAACGTGGTTTTTAAAAATCATTTTTTTTACTTTGCCACCCCCACCCCCAATTTTACAACAGGTGCGGCTGTCAAATTTTAAGAATCAATGAATTTATCACCACATCAGTGTCACGTTCTCATACTAATTAAGCCTCTGTTTTTTTATTACAGTGGTATTAGTATCATGAGAATTTATATCCAATAAGGAGTTTGAAGTTTTGGCAGTTAAAACGTTCAAATGCTTTTGGATAGTTCCTTTATTTCTTTGAATAATTTTTTATTTGGCTTATCTTCAATTTCAATTAAAAAAACTCCTCTTTCTTTTAAAATGTTCAGTTTAAGAAACTAATTAACGACTAGGAATTTGCCGCCCCTGGCAAAGTGCCGCCCAAGGCATTTGTCCCGCTGCCCCGCTAACTACGCCACTGCTGGTGCCTCTAGTCTAGGTGTGGCTGGATCACTGATGACTCTAGTCTAGGGTGACTGGATCACTGATGACTCTAGTCTAGGTGTGGCTGGCATTTACAGCCAGGTGCAACAGAAAGAATGGGGCCAATGGGATTGAAATAAAAGTATTATTTTTATTATAAATTATACAGCTAGAACTATTACTAATCCTTTTAATGAGACACAGAACTAATAAAAAATCGGCCATATTCTAAATCGGCGGTCGCCAATCTTTTGGGCCACACGGACCATAAATGTGCATATGAATACAGCAATGTGCACATCATCTGGCTATGGTCATATTTATACCGAATCGTTCATATTATGGCACAAGTAAATGCACTTTTAGAAAAAAATCACTTTTCAGTTTTGATTACACACTGATTATGTACAGTTATATTGGTAGGAATAAAAGCTGTTAGTTTAATAGTACACGCTGAACTGAGACAGCCGGTTTTAATGTCGACAAAAATAGCACAACTACTGGATTAATGGCCGCATCTACTGCCTTTAAATTAATCTATTGTCCTGATTTCTAAAGGCTGCTTGTACAAGAAGCCTAAACTATTATAAATAGATCCCAATTAAAATCTGAGCTTTCTTATAATTATGGCGGCTGGATAGCGAAGTCAATAGTGCGTTTGCCTCACAAGCTGAGGGGCGTGGGATCTAGCCCACGTTAAAGCCACAATAAAAAATGTTGATGAATGACTATCGCTAAAAAGTCCTCCGCTGACCAGGAGAAGAGATGGGCACCGCTAAGGTCTACCAAGCCCCGAGAAAGTTCTAATGGAAACATTAGAACCCCCTTTGACCAAGAGGCTATGGGACACAAAAAAAATCTTATATTTATATATTAGGCTACATACGTTCCTCCTGTACAGAAGATTATTGTGCTCTACGCGTATCCAAGGAATGAGTCTAGTTTTGCATTTTTATTAAATCCTTTATATTAACTCGTGGTTTGTGCTTGCTTGCTTGAGGCGGGCGGTGCCGAAAAAACGTTGGATCGATTTTTAACCCACTTCCTCGTAAGCTAGCGGGCTGAAATTTTGCAGGCAGACTCGTGCCGATGATAAAAATGATGTATCGAAATTACAGATTAATCGAATGTACCGTAATTAAATTAATGAATTTTTAGATTATCTTTATTTATCTCTATGTAACATGTTAATTTTTTTTCCTACAGTGTCGTGGTGCGTATTATATTGAACAACCTTTCCTGTCGCGCAATAAGGTGCGTATTTTATTGACAACACTTTTTATAAACATATTCGCTGATCGGTGCGCATTATATTAATAATGTTTTACGACACATAACTACAATTGTGTATTTCTGTATGGTCTTGCACTGCATATTATAATGAACATTCTTTTAGTTATGTCTCGTACTTAACGGATTTATAGTAAAAAACTTGTTTTTTACGTTTAAAAAAAAATTAGAGTTTTGAATTCATCGGGCTTTTGTAGTTGCCCATAGTAGCCTATCCATTAGTAGTTGTTCAAGAATAGATGTCCATCAGTAGATGTCAAGTGAGAGATGCCCATTAATAGAGGATCAGGAATAGTTGTCCATCAGTAGATGTCAAGTGAGAGATGGCCATTAATAGAGGATCAGGAATAGTTGTCCATTAGTAGATGTTTAGGAATAAACGAGACATCCCCCCCCCATCCCGCCTATTGACTATTGAAAGGTTGTTGCTACCTGTAATGTTCACTTTGGCGCCTGGGCTTTGTCTGTGAAACGCAAAAATATTACAATTTGTACATTTTCATTATTAAAATTATGTTAATTTAAAATATTTCTAATAAAAGAAAAGCTAAAAAAGAGCGAAAAAAATCCCCCCAATTTTTATTTCATGCTAAAACTACACGTCTGAAAAAAAAAGCCAAAATCGTCAAATTTGTCCTAAAAAACCCTAATCTGGCAACCCTGTATTGAAAACCGAGGTTGTATTTAGGTTGGAGGAAATAATTTAAATAATTCAGAAGTGCAGACGACAGTGTATTATTAGCAGAATCATACAGGGCCATGCAAACTGTTCTAAATATAGAAGAGAGCCGACATTAGGGAATAACGCTCAGTAAACCGAAGTATTGGTAATCTCTAAGAAAACAGAACCTTCAAGATGTTCTCTATCTTATGAAGGGGAAATCATCCCCCAACTCAGTCTTTTCAAAATCTAGACTTTACAATAACACAGAATGGCAGATCTAACAATGAAATTAGGAGAATATTTGCAATATCTTAAGATTGTTTCATCAGGAAAATCAGTGTTATGAAAAACAGAAATATCAAAATATGAAACCAAAATGCACGCACTGGAGGGATAAGTTTGGTTTTTATATGGGTGTGAATGTTGGACAATAGACAATGAAACAAGGAAAAGATTTGAGGCAGTAGAGATGAGGTTTCTAAGAAGGAAGATCAGAATATCACGGACCGAACAGAAAACAAACGGTGAGGTGCTGACAACGTGTGTCACAAGATCACTCATCAAAACTATAAGAAGAGAGTTGAAGAGACAAATGAAATACTTAGGACACGTCTACAGGAAAAATGGAATAGAAAGACTTGCTTTATGTGGGAAGATATCTGCAGGAGAGACAGAGGAAGATATCTGGCAGGAGAGACAGAGGAAGATATCTGGCAGGAGAGACAGAGGAAGATATCTGGCAGGAGAGACAGAGGAAGATATCTGGCAGGAGAGACAGAGGAAGATATCTGGCAGGAGAGACAGAGGAAGATATCTGGCAGGAGAGACAGAGGAAGATATCTGGCAGGAGAGACAGAGGAAGATATCTGGCAGGAGAGACAGAGGAAGATATCTGACAGGAGAGACAGAGGAAGATATCTGACAGGAGAGACAGAGGAAGATATCTGGCAGGAGAGACAGAGGAAGATATCTGGCAGGAGAGACAGAGGAAGATATCTGGCAGGAGAGACAGAGGAAGATATCTGGCAGGAGAGACAGAGGAAGATATCTGGCAGGAGAGACAGAGGAAGATATCTGGCAGGAGAGACAAAAGAAGATTTCTGGCAGGAGAGACAGAGGAAGATATCTGGCAGGAGAGACAGAGGAAGATATCTGGCAGGAGAGACAGAGGAAGATATCTGGCAGGAGAGACAGAGGAAGATATCTGGCAGGAGAGACAGAGGAAGATATCTGGCAGGAGAGACAGAGGAATATATCTGACAGGAGAGACAGAGGAAGATATCTGGCAGGAGAGACAGAGGAAGACATAGAACAACATACATGGACAGCCTGAACTAAAGGGCAACAACCATAGTTTTACAGTCTTTTTGCATACAACCATAGTTTTACTCGACTGTTTGCAAACAAAGTTCTACAACAATAGTTTTACAGGTCTGTTTATCAGTTTACACAACCATGGGTTTACTTGTCTGTTGGCAAGTTTCTACAACCATGGTTTTACTTGTCGGTTTGCACACGTTCACTTATCGAATGTAGTGACAAGCTTGTCATTTTCTCCATCACTTTTACCCCCCCCCCAAAAAAAAACCAAAAAAACAACAACAAAAAAACAAACAATTCTTACAGCCAATCGCAGGGAACTAAGTGTCCTCTATTCAAAACTCTTAAGCCAATACGAACTCAGCAACTAATGGGCTTCTTCATTCCTCCAGCCAAGACTACGTTTTATCTATATCTGTTTATTTATATTTTTATTCTTGTGTTTAATTGGTCCTTCTAGCAAACACGTTAGGGTCCGTCCATAAATGACGTCACGCATGTAAAAAAAAAGGGGGGGGTCACACATTCTGGCGATGTGTGACGAGGGGGAGGAGCTGCTTAAGATCTTTGCCGTCAAATCGAAACGCACACGTTTAAATAAAAGTTCCACTTAATTATTTGATTGCTTACCATTTCTTTAATGACGTATTACATCGCTTCACGCGTTTGTACGATATTGGAGTGCAGCCTTAGACTAAATACATAATTAAATGACAAAAAACATGTGATTTGAAGCATGCTGATTTTTAAATAGAAAATACAGCTTTATGGGGGAAGGGCGCACAGCTTTGTGACGTCATATTGGAGGGGGGGGGGTCGAACTTTTGGTGACGACGAGTGACGAGGGGGTAAAAAATCGGCCGAAATTGCGTGGCGTCATTTATGGACGGCCCCTTATTAGATTTTTCATTAATTTTAAATTTATAAATTGTTTTTCTAAAAGATTTTCCGTTTTATTGTTTTACATATTTCACAGCCCACCTTATTACTATTGCAGTCTCTTCTCATTTATTATCATCTGTACATTTGTAAATACGGTATCTTATCTTATCTTATCTGTTTCAGACGCTCCTTCTATACAGAAGATTATTGCGTCCTACGCTTATCTATGGTTTGTGTTTAGTCCTGCATTATTATTAGAGTTTTAAATGTTGATAAAGTGTTGGCTTTCCTGGTTTCTTCAGGCAACCCATTCCACGCCCGAATTCCGGACGGGAAGAACGAAAATTTGTATGAGTTTGTTCTTGCAAAACGGAATAAGAAAGGTGTTTTTATTCTTATGTCTATCTGAGGGTTGTATTAAGTTATCTTTGTGTTGTATTTCTTAATTAGAGTTTAATTGCTTTATGTATGATTACTACTTTACTCTTGGTTCTTCTATCCTCTAGTGTTTCAAGGTTTAATGATTTAACTAATGGTGTTATTCTAGTCAGTTTTGAATATTCTCCAGTAATGAATCTGGCAGCTCTTTTTTGGATTTGTTCTAGTTTATCAATGTTTTCTTTGTTGGATGGGTCCCATACAGAAGATGCATATTCTAGTACAGGTCTCACCAAAGTGAGATATCATTTTAGTTTTATATCTTTATTATATTTGTAAAGGTTTCTTTTTATAAAGCCTAAGGTTTTGATTGATTTTTTAATAACTTCATTGACATGGGGATTCCATGATAATTTCTCATTTATTATGACTCCTAAGTATTTTGCATCTTTAGTTTGGGTCAGTTCTTTTCCATGAATGTAATATTTATCTAATCTTTACATACGCTACTTCTATACAGAAGATGATTGCGTCCAACGCTTATCCAAAAAAAAAGATGATCTTCAAAATATAAAAATAATGTGTATGTGTTTGGGGGGCGTTAAGCCATTGGAAGTCTTGAATAAAAGTAGATATTGACATTTTTCTTTACATTTGAGACACCAGACGTAGAAAATTTGTAAGGGCGGCAGGCGACTTTTTCCTGTAGTAAGTTGTTTTCACATTTGCCAAGATGTCATCCATTTGTCTCACAGATGTTTGAAATGTCTCTAAAAACTAGATTATTCTTCTTCTAATACACATGGACAAGCGTATTACTATCAAATGGGACGCGAAAGTTAGCACTTAGACCATGGAGTGAATCAACAAAACAAGCGAATGTGATTGTGTGTTGGCCTAGTTGACTGTGTAGTCAGTATCAACACGCGTGCCTTGAGCTGGTGGTACCGTACATTGATTTTGTGTGTGTGTGGAAATGGTGCTTAAACCATTATCGGTAAAAGAAATTGAGATTAAAAGGAGGTACACGACTATTGAAAGTTGACTTTCTTTTAGAAACATGTTTTGGAAATACGAGGAGTTGACCCAGGACAAGAAGAACAAACGACGGGTTAGTGTTTGAGTTGTCAGCATGTGTCAAGTTACAATTGTTAGAAAATGAAACAATTTTTATGAATAGGTCATAAATTGTGCATTGTGTTCAGAACTAAATAAGGTTTGACGATAATTATGATTTAAGTAATTGGCCAATGTTTTGTCCACTTGTCTTCATGTTTTAAATGCCATGTTATAACCTTCTCTGTGACTCGGGTACTTCACTGAAATGAGTTTGTTATCAATGAGAGTGGTGACGTTGTTATCAGCAGACATTGTCTGCCTGTCTTGAGTCTTATTCTAGACAGAAGTCATGTTGTGGAACTCGCATGTTCTCATCATTGTAAGCAGGTTTAAAGGACAGTGTATCATGGCGTTTTGATTAATGTCTATAGACTCTGGGCGGGCAGGTTACTGTATGTTAGGATCAGGTCCATGGCCAGGTGACAGTGACATCCATGGCCAGGTGAAAGTGACATCCATGGCCAGGTGAAAGTGACATCCATGGCCAGGTGACATTTGCATCCATGGCCAGGTGACAGTGACATCCATGGCCAGGTGACAGTGATATCCATGGCCAGGTGACAGTGACATCCATGGCCAGGTGACAGTGACATCCATGGCCATGTGAAAGTAACATCCATGATCCATGGCCAGGTGACAGTGACATCCATGACCAGGTGACAGTGACATCCATGATCCATGGCCAGGTGACAGTGACATCCATGGCCAGGTGACAGTGACATCCATGGCCAGGTGACAGTGACATCCATGGCCAGGTGACAGTGACACCCATGGCCAGGTGACATTGAAATCCTTGGACACATGACAGTGACATCCATGGCCAGGTGACAGTGACATCCATGGCCAGATGACAGTGACATCCATGGCCAGGTGACAGTGACATCCATGGCCAGGTGACAGTGACATCCATGGCCAGGTGACATTGGCATCCATGGCCATGTGACAGTGACATCCATGATCCATGGCCAGGTGACAGTGACATCAATGGCCAGGTGACATTGAAATCATTGGACACATGACAGTGACATCCATGGCCAGGTGACATTGAAATCCTTGGACACATGACAGTGACATCCATGGCCAGATGAAAGTGTAGAACTATGCAAACAGAGGTTGTCCACTCTGTCTTCCATGAGGTGGTTGTCCACTCTGTCTTCCATGAGGTGGTTGTCCACTCTGTTCCCTGAGGTGGTTGTTCACTATGTACGGTACATATTGACTAAGTCAGTCATTTGCTGAAAATTTAACGGTACATATTGACTAAGTCAGTCACTTGCTGAAAATTTAACGGTACATATTGACTAAGTCAGTCAGCTGTGACGTTTCCTTTCACCGTTCTAGCACCAACAAGAAGTGAATTTCTATAATGATCTCAAGGACACACACTATCGATTATTGAACTATGATTCCCGTCGATTTGTGTGGGCGGTGGCCCTGTACAAAGTTAAAAAGTGAGAAGTAGGCCGACCAATTAAATGAAAAAATCAATATAATATCTGAGTGGCGTATTGATTTTCCGATAACGAGTTATTGAAAGTATCAATCAGAGAAGATTATCATCAGTGACGTGTACTTAGAGGGTCTTACAGAGACAAATCTAGGTGGTCTTACAGAGACAAATCTAGGTGGTCTTACAGAGACAAATCTTGGTGGTCTTACAGAGACTAATCTAGGTGGTCTTACAGAGATATATCTAGGTGGTCTTACAGAGATATATCTAGGTGGTCTTACAGAGATATATCTAGGTGGTCTTACAGATATATATCTAGGTGGTCTTACAGAGACTAATCTAGGTGGTCTTACAGAGATATATCTAGGTGGTCTTACAGAGATATATCTAGCTGGTCTTACAGAGATACATCTAGGTGGTCTTACAGAGATACATCTAGGTGGTCTTACAGAGATATATCTAGGTGGTCTTACAGAGATATATCTAGGTGGTCTTACAGAGACAAATCTTGGTGGTCTTACAGAGACTAATCTAGGTGGTCTTACAGAGACTAATCTAGGTGGTCTTACAGAGATATATCTAGGTGGTCTTACAGAGACTAATCTAGGTGGTCTTACAGAGATATATCTAGGTGGTCTTACAGAGATATATCTAGGTGGTCTTACAGAGATATATCTAGGTGGTCTTACAGAGATATATCTAGGTGGTCTTACAGAGATATATCTAGCTGGTCTTACAGAGATATATCTAGGTGGTCTTACAGAGATATATCTAGGTGGTCTTACAGAGATATATCTAGGTGGTCTTACAGAGATATATCTAGGTGGTCTTACAGAGATATATCTAGGTGGTCTTACAGAGATATATCTAGGTGGTCTTACAGAGACAAATCTTGGTGGTCTTACAGAGACTAATCTAGGTGGTCTTACAGAGACTAATCTAGGTGGTCTTACAGAGATATATCTAGGTGGTCTTACAGAGATATATCTAGGTGGTCTTACAGAGATATATCTAGGTGGTCTTACAGAGATATATCTAGGTGGTCTTACAGAGATATATCTAGCTGGTCTTACAGAGATATATCTAGGTGGTCTTACAGAGATATATCTAGGTGGTCTTACAGAGATATATCTAGCTGGTCTTACAGAGATATATCTAGGTGGTCTTACAGAGATATATCTAGCTGGTCTTACAGAGATATATCTAGGTGGTCTTACAGAGATATATCTAGGTGGTCTTACAGAGATATATCTAGGTGGTCTTACAGAGATATATCTAGGTGGTCTTACAGAGATATATCTAGGTGGTCTTACAGAGATATATCAGCGATAGATAATTTTTTGGCAAGTTTGATCTCAGTCATGATTGTATTTATTACCTTTTCTGCCATTATATTGATCATTTCATCCCATATTTTTGACGACAGATAAGATGTTGTGCCACTTCCTTTGTTTCCATGGCGTTTTATGTGTACGTCCAGAAAAGGATCGAACTTCACCAAAAGTTCTTGGTCATAAGTCATAACATAGTTCTCAGTGTTTTTTTAAATTTTAAATCCAAATCTATCATGGAAACCTAAACGGTAATCCGCGTGCAGAAAGTGAACTCACAACAGCCACAATGCGCCTCGAAACCTCATGCCAGTATTTTATTTCTTCTTCTGTCTGAAGAACAAGACTCTTGTCAACTCTACCGCCATCGTTCTTCCTAGATAGTGTCGCAAATGCTGACCTGTGTCCTTCCGAATTCTCATGTTCCTTCATTCTTTGAACTGTGGTTTTACAGTCGTTGAACACTTCATTAGCTAGTGACCCCAATTTCCTTAACATCTTTGAAAATATGAACCAAGGTCAAGGTCCTTTTCACCATTTCTTAATGTTTGGCTAAAAAGTACCTGGTTTTATCTGTGTATTGACGCCTAGGAAAAGAAAAGTCGGCATCAATATTTTGTTTCATGCCATTTTGAACAAGGCACTCCAATGTAACTTCGTCTAGCATCCACTCATCAGGATCGTCACTTAAAGAAGAAATATATTCAGGATTTTGTAAATAATCTTTTTTTTTGTAGCTGTTACCAGGGGTGTAGTCCTAAAAAAAGACGTGAGAGGGCCCTCGTTTTTTTTTCTTCAAATTTTTCACGCGGCGTATTTTTCTCAAAGGTACAAGTTCTACAACTAACACAGTCTCAAAAGTCAAATTGAAGTTAATTGAAATTGCATGTCCTCCATGCAGGGTGGGCGCGCCCTCCCTGTCAAAAAGGTGGGAGGGTAAAGCCCTCCTGCGCCCACCCTCCACTACACCACTGGCTGTTACGGGTTTTTCAGAAATAATATTTTCAGGTACTTTTTAGCTAGTTGGAGTCAGACACGTTTGTTGGAGTTGCCTGCTGACGGTCATTCGCAGCATCGCTGCAACTGCCACTGGCTAATGCACTAGTACTACTACATGAAGTACTATGACTAGAGCCAGAAGTAGGTCTAGACAAAAAATGCGTTTAATTTAGATACATTACGAAGAAGCACTTTTTCTTTTTCGATTTTGTTTATTTATTCCGTTTCTTTTCTGAAAAACGCTTAGATTTTTTATTGAAGTCAGACATCGTAATATCGATATTTCTATTACGAATATTAAAGAGAGGGTCATTAAACAATAGAACTTTATTTTATTATTCGGAATAATATATTTTTTTAATGTTTCAATTTGTTATTTAGTTGTAAATTTATTTAAGACAATTTCGGTTTTCCTCAAATGTTTTAAATTCAAGATTTTTTCTCTTGGTTATAGTAAATCTTTTTGAGCTTATGTAAAGATTGGCCGGGGCCTTGTAGGACTAGGGGGCCGTCCATAAAGTACGTCATGCTATTTTTGACGATTTTTAACTCCCCCTCCCCCCCTGTTACAAACTGTCACACATCTTGGACCCCCCCCCCAAAGTACGTCACACTTTCGAACAAAAATGTTGTTTTTTGTTAACAAAATAATTAAAATTTAATATACAACAGCGTGACGTCACACATTGCCGGACCCCCCTCCCCCTGTCACAAACTGTCACACTTCCACACACCTCCTCCCCCCTCTGGAGCGTGACGTACTTAATGGACGGCCCCTAGGCGGAAATCCGGCCCTGAATGTAGACCTTCACTAAATAAATAATAAATACTTAATGACAACAAAAGTGATTTGAAACATAATTATTTTCAAATAGAAAATAAAGTGTTTTTTTAGGGGGGGGGGTTCAAAGCTTTGTGACGTATTTTTAGAGGGGGGGGGTCTGACCTTTTGTGACGAGGGGGGAGGGGGTAAAAAATCGGCCAAAATCGCGTGGCGTCATTTATGGACGGCCCCTAGGTGATCTTACAGAGATATATCTAGGTGGTCTTACAGAGATATATCTAGGTGGTCTTACAGAGATATATCTAGGTGGTCTTACAGAGATATATCTAGGTGGTCTTACAGAGATATATCTAGGTGGTCTTACAGAGATATATCTAGCTGGTCTTACAGAGATACATCTAGGTGGTCTTACAGAGATATATCTAGGTGGTCTTACAGAGATATATCTAGGTGGTCTTACAGAGATATATCTAGGTGGTCTTACAGAGATATATCTAGGTGGTCTTACAGAGATATATCTAGGTGGTCTTACAGAGATACATCTAGGTGGTCTTACAGAGATATATCTAGGTGGTCTTACAGAGATATATCTAGGTGGTCTTACAGAGATACATCTAGGTGGTCTTACAGAGATACATCTAGGTGGTCTTACAGAGATACATCTAGGTGGTCTTACAGAGATATATATAGGTGGTCTTACAGAGATATATCTAGGTGGTCTTACAGAGATATATCTAGGTGGTCTTACAGAGATATATCTAGGTGGTCTTACAGAGATATATCTAGGTGGTCTTACAGAGATATATCTAGGTGGTCTTACAGAGATATATCTAGCTGGTCTTACAGAGATACATCTAGGTGGTCTTACAGAGATATATCTAGCTAGTCTTACAGAGATATATCTAGCTGGTCTTACAGAGATATATCTAGGTGGTCTTACAGATATATATCTAGGTGGTCTTACAGAGATACATCTAGGTGGTCTTACAGAGATATATCTAGGTGGTCTTACAGAGATATATCTAGGTGGTCTTACAGAGATATATCTAGGTGGTCTTACAGAGATACATCTAGGTGGTCTTACAGAGATATATCTAGGTGGTCTTACAGAGATATATCTAGGTGGTCTTACAGAGATATATCTAGGTGCCCTTGGGTTCCTGCCCCTCTCTTAGGGACACACGGCCGTCTTCACAGGCCGCCCCTCCACCTCAACAGATGGCAGCAAACAGCAGCTGTCAATACAGCAGGAGTATCAGGCCAGTCGTGATAATTGGGGGGCAGTCCCATTTGTTTGTCTGGTACTGAGGCTAAATTATTTTTTGTCTATTTACAGGTATCTCAACCATTCAGAGACTGAAAGGCCAAATAATTGAGTAATTCGATTGGTTACAAAAAATTTAAATACTTGAAAAATCTCGACGAAATAAAAATATTTTCGTCATTTTATCTCCGGAACTTCCTGCAGACTTCTTGCTCCAGCACCGGTGAAGTTTAGTAAAGTCCTGGATTTCTTCAACATAAAAAGTCAACAATTCCGCCTGAACTGATTTAATTGTATTATTAGTTATTTCATTAACGATCTGACAGTGTAAAATATATTGATTTTAACTAGTGAGCCGGCGAATTTTGTGTGTGCTCATATCAATGTCTTAGTGGGTTTCACGCCGGCTAGTTCTGTATCACTGCTACCGTTGGTGTGTGTATGGCGGACAAGTTTCAAAGGAATTCTAACTTTCAGATGTCCTTAAAAAACGTGCGACTAATATATAAATGTGATTTGTGCTAATAATAAATAAAAACACTATCAGATGATTGTCAGAATATCGAACTTCAAGATGAAAGTATCGATTACTTTGGAGCCCAGTGACGTCAGATTATGCGTTTTTCCAGCTTTTCTTTTTGGAGAAACTTTGACTTAAATTTGTACCGTCGGTTTTCTTGTGTTACTTTTGTTTATTAGGTCGAAATACTTTGAAGGTTTGCCCGGCATTGACACTGTTATTATGCGATTTCACCCTTCATTGGTGAAAAGTGTAAAGGAACTATCCTACCTCAGCGTCATCACCGAATTGCATTTCTTGGCCTCACCTCATATGGGCGACACGGCTGCGGAAGATAACGCCGACGTCGTAACTACCAACATTCCAGACTCAAATGAGCAGACGTCAGAAGTTTTCAAATTTAAGAAACGTGTACAGTTTTTACCAGACGATGATTTGGTTCGTGTTCGCGAGATCCCGCCCAGGAGCAACAGGTCGTCACTCGAGGAGTCAGATGAATCTGACAGTGATGCAAGTTCCAGTTCCGACTCGGCGTCATCCACCGAAACGGAAGAGTCTTCTGACAGTGACTCTGAGTCGACGCCATCTTCAAAACATGGACTGAACAACATGACCGTGACGAAACGACCTTCAACTTTGGCACAAAACAACACCCTGGGGCTCAGACCACAACCCGGTTCACTGACGCCTGCGACCACTCCAAAAGTCACTCGCCCACCGGCCACTATTTCAAACTCTAAAACAACGCCTCTCTCAAAAACTAGAGTTTCCCTCAAACTAGACGTCAACAACAGGCTTGACGTCACCAGCAGGCCAATGAAGAGAGAAGATTCGGGTGACCTGCCAGCACGTGACTTGAAAACTGTCAGCAAATCTCGGGCAACTCTCAAATCTCGCGAAATAAATGTCTCGTCGCTTCCTCAACACAAAAACTCCAAACTTTTCCCCTCTTTTAACCCTCAAAGTGTCAGTACGAAAGTGCTCCCTAAAAAGGGGGTGGCAGGCGCCCCACAAAACAAACAAACGCCCTCTAAACGAAACACTGAAGTAATAGTCAATACTTCATCAAACACCGCGCCGTCTGCTTTGCTAGCAGATGTTGACGTCATCAAACCCTCTGTGCAGACGGTTACCATTGGCCAGCTGTATACCATGGACGGATTTATCTTCCCTTCTGACCAAGTCTCCGATCCACGTCTGCCAATTATATCAACCTCAAAAATGACCAACATGATCAGTCGAGTCAACAGCATTAGCGACAGACGCAGTGGCCTGGAGTTGCCACCAACTCCCCAGAAACTTACTGAGAACGGTGTCACAATATCTTCCATCAAGATGAGCAGGAACGAGAACCTGCCAGCCAAGGGAGGCAAACGCTACTTTGCCTGGCAAATGGCAAACGGAAGTGCCCGAGATACACTTCAGACGACCCCAAACATTGCCCAGCTGTGGGACGATGCCCCGATGACGTCATCGGTGGGATCATTATGGGATTCTGTTAGTGACAGCAAGTAACAACTAGGGCTGCATCTGGGAATTATTAAATACCAACTTTAGGCCTAAACCTAAACGTGTTCTTAGGTCCATATCTTTTTAACGTCCATAGAAACAGGTACAGATTATGTGAACTTATTTATTTACATATTAAACCAAAGAGTATGTATATGTCAATTTAAATATATAAATTTCACACCCTTTGCAAGCTTTGAGTCAGTATGTGCAGTTGTTTTTTCATCAGAATTTGTGTGTATGTCCACTGCCGAGTATACTTAGTATAAAATGTGTATTCAGCTTCCACTTTAACCAATGTAATGTAAATATCTCTTATAGAGGATGATCTTTATCAGGTAGGTGCATCATATTTCAGGATAATACAATGCAAATACATACATTAACATAATTTATTCCTCTTTTTCAACAGTTCTATATGGGGCAAATCAAATTTCATGTTTGTTATTTTTAAAAAAGTTATGGGTTCAGTGTGTAACCCCCCCCCACCCCACACCCCCCCCCACACCCTCCATCTAACTTTATTTCATAAAAACTGCATGCCTGGATTAAATCAGAGGTGAATAATTAAGTCATACTCACCATGACTTAAATAAATTAATTGTTCATAAGAAATGTCAGATTTAAACTTAACATTTCACAATCTAATTGAACACAAAACATCAAATAGGAAAAAAGAGAAGTATTTGTGACTAGAAATACAGGGATGATAAAATTCAATAACTTGGACAGCTGACAGTTCTGGTATATCATTTATTTGGTACAAATCATGATCCAATGTACAGCATCTTATCAAATAAATCAGGAGGGAGAAAAGAGTCATGTATGATATTGTAACAGGACTACATGTGTCATGTATGATATTGTAACATGACTACATGTGTCATGTATGATATTGTAACATGACTACATGTGTCATGTATGTTATTGTAACAGGACTACATGTTCCACAAAGATGTTTCAACAATTTCATAAAAAATACATTTAGTAATGAGTCATTTTAAAAGTTGAAAAAAAATAATAGTAAAAATACCAAAAGTTGTTTTACTAGTGCTGACTACACTGTGACTAAAAATAGTTTGCATTATTTCTAAGTAAAAGGAGATACAATTTTATTGTAGGGATTGTCCAACAGACATAAGCAGGGTTTTCGGATTTACAGTCAAATAAATATCTTTAGTTATGAAATGTAACAAATTGACTTCAGATGTTGTCAAAACAAAACTCATCAACGATTACATCTTTAGTAGTCAACTGTTGGTACCTTGATTACATCTTTAGGAGTCAACTGTTGGTACTTTGATTACATCTTTAGGAGTCAACTGTTGGTACCATGATTACATCTTTAGTAGTCAACTGTTGGTACCTTGATTACATCTTTAGGAGTCAACTGTTGGTACTTTGATTACATCTTTAGTAGTCAACTGTTGGTACCTTGATTACATCTTTAGGAGTCAACTGTTGGTACCTTGATTACATCTTTAGGATTCAACTGTTGGTACCTTGATTACATCTTTAATAGTCAACTGTTGGTACCTTGATTACATCTTTAATAGTCAACTTTTGGTACCTTGATTACATCTTTAATAGTCAACTTTTGGTACCTTGATTACATCTTTAATAGTCAACTTTTGGTACCTTGATTACATCTTTAATAGTCAACTGTTGGTACCTTGATTACATCTTTAGGAGTCAACTGTTGGTACCTTGATTCCAAAGCAGAAACAAAGTAACAAAGCTTTATAGTCATCTAGTATAAAATTTTGAATCGTAACTGCTGAAATCAAAATTTGGACCTTACTTGTCCTGATAAAAACAAAATTCTTCCCTTGTATCTTCCTGCAGTATTCTCAGACCAATGTCTTCAGCTCATATTTAATGGGAATAGAAAAACAAGAGATTGTTAAGTATCATTATAATATTATAAAGTCCATATAAAGTTATAGCAAAATACAACTGAGGAAATTAAGTGCATTACAAATTGAATGTCCCCCCCCATGGGATCTGTGCCTAAGTAACAATTGATTTACACAAACACCAGTCAAAATGTGTGGGCCTCACACTCGGTGGAGTTAATGACCCCCATAATGGTGCGGCACAAGTTGGTTGTGACAGTGATTGTAAGAAAAAGTTACTTTTGATAACAATACCTTTAAAGAGTTTCCAGTAAAGTACAGGTATGTATTAGCATTAGATATCAAACTTGTATAGAATCAAGACAAAGAAACAAATCCCCTTCACCAAATGATCAGAATATAGATATTAAGTGTAACCTTCACAAACAACTGGCTACCCATCTAACAATTGACATTCAGTCTCCTATACAAAATACATTGGACACTGTGAGTGCTGCTGAATCTGGCCACAATGTAGCAAAGAAGTCTATGTCATGTTCATTTGGTGTTCAAAAATGTTTTAGAAAATCTCAACAAAGTAAGATTTTATTTTAACAATGTAATGTAGCTCGAGAGGTGCATGACAATTAAATTAATGATATTATTTTTCAACATAACAACTGTGGGTAGATCTAAGAGCCATCAGTCTAGTAACGTGAGAGTTCTTACAATGAGAACATCATAGGCCACATACATTTCATGATATATGATAATTTTCCAAACAATAAACACATTGCTTATTTCTGACCAGGTAGTTTTAAAATAGGCTGTTCACTCATTTAAAAGTAAAAAACAAAGTTTTAAAATCTCCCAAACACTTCAGCCAAGTCATTTTATTTCACATTTTTGTTGTGTTAAATGAGTGAGTAAAGTGAAGTGTGTAAGGATTTAGAATAATTTGATCTCTATATGAGGAGTCCACTTGCAAACCTATCAAGCTGATCTTGGTGGGAAAATGAGTTACTCCCCCTGGTTTAAATGGTCAAACTCTACATAATTTTTTTTTGTTTGGTCATTCAAAACCTACTAAATACTCTGTATTTTACAAAATCTGCTAAGTTGCTCAAACTCTGAATAAGTAACTTATTACGTTTTGCAAGTGGACTCATCACTATAAATTACTGTTAATTAGCGTCTAATCTCCCCCCCCCATCAATACTAATTACTTCAGGTCTGCAGAAGGAGACAATAGAAACTTAATTTTACTGGTAACTTTTGGTTGTAAGAAAACCCCCACATCTCCCCACAGTTAACAACATAAATTGTTATAAAAGTGGATTGTACAAAAACAAAACAATTATTTTCAAAAACTGTTTGAACAATGACTGTTCATTTTGTTGATGTTGCGGTATGGGTGAGTTTTGTACTAATACACTAGAGCTTTCACTCCACAACTTGGTCAAGACAAATTATACAGATACCATTTATTGCATATTCACTCAAAACAGATGTGGAAGAAAAACTTAAAGGGAGAGAAATACATCAATCCCTAAAGCCTAATAACTATTCAAAAATTAAATTTTTGCAAATTCACATTTTAATTAAAACATTTTCAAATAAAAAAATTAAATCATTATTTAACGACACCAAGTTTTGCTGTTCCATAAATCAACATTTCAAAATTGAAATTAAAAAAGTATATGTTTATGACATTAGCAATTATTTTCTCCCTGTCCAGTTCACATGTCTTCATACCTTGGTATATGTTCACAACTCAAGGACAAACATATCACAGAATTTTCACTCATTTTTGTTTAAACTGATTTTTCTCTAGCTGTTGTGTATTCATAGCTAATGAGGAAGTAGACTCACATTTCAAATCACCTGCCAAGTCTATTACTCTCAGAGACTCTACTTTTGGAATGTTTCATCAGTAAATAAATTATACAAAGAACTTATTAAAAACAAAATATGAAAAAATCATTGTCAAGTATATTTTCACGCTTAGCAAATATTAATGCAGTTAAGAAAGTTTGAATACTTCAAAACTGGTCAAATCCTTGCAATTATCAAACTAACCATTTCCATTCCTAATCTGATGAATAAAAGTATGATATCTCAAATATTTGGATTCTCAGTTTTAATTCTTACCTCCAGTTGTTTCAACGCCAATGTAAGCACTTGTAAAAATTACTCCACAAATAATTTTTGGCTTAAATTTATTCATTCAGTTTAATTAATACAACGTAATTCAGAAAACAACAACTTTTAATAAATCTAAATTAATTTGACAAAATAACAGTTGACATTTATTTCCAATAATAAAGGTGTCCGTAACAGAAATGCAGGAAAAACTTGTTTGTTGTACTAGTAAATTGAAGCCATTGTCATATATGACACCCAATAGGACATTGATGAAATATGTAACATACTTAATTAAGTGAGAAACATATGTAAACATCAGTGTCTAATTTCCTCCATAAGTCAACAGCATGTTTATCAATTTGCATAATGTTCCTTGTCTGACCAGCAGCACTATATAAACCAATATAAAACACAAGAGAATAAAATGAATTATAACAACTAGTGTATTCATTCTTTGGACTATAACTACAAACAAAAGTTCTGCCCCTCTTTTAGTTTCTTAATTTCCATCAGTTGTCAAAAATGTGTAACCCTAGCAGGAATTAGTTTTCTATGAAATCTTCTCCATAAGAATTGTGTCAAGAATGATGATGTGTTTTATAACAATACCTCTTACCTTAAATACATTTAAAAGCAGTTTTAAGCTAACACTGGCTAAATAAAAAATGAAAATGTTTTGATCATTCTACCAAACAACTGACCAGGTGTCAGTGTCATGAAAGTAGGCCAAGGGTCACGATGCCCCTGGTGTTCTTCAGTATGTTGACAGCCTCCTCGTGGGTCAAGCCGTCCAGAGACTGACCATTGACCGTGAGGATCTGGTCACCCCGTCGGAGTGTTCCCTCGTCAGCAGCAGCACCTTTGTTGAAGACAGTTTTAACGTAGATGGGCAGGTCCCCGTGTGGGCTGCTGTGGCCACCAATGATAGAAAAGCCCAGACCTTCTGGTCCACGATTCAGTGTAATGGTCTTGTACTGAGGTGGCTGACTGAATGAGGTAAAACAACAACTTGAGATAATGTGGAGATAATGTGGATGTAATGTGGAGATAATGTGGAGGTAATGTGGATGTAATGTGGAGGTAACGTGGAGATAACGTGGAGGTGACGTGGAGATAATGTGGAGGTGACGTGGAGGTAATGTGGAGATAACGTGGAGGTAGCTTACATGATGACAGAACCATCAAACTAAATGAATTACTTTATTTAAATTATTATATGTATGTTATTATCTCCATGTAAAGCGCTGTGAGCCCGGCTCCTTGCTGGGATATAGCGCTATAAAAATTATAAATATATTATTATTATTTGGCTGCCATCAAATGATGAGATTTTAAAGACAGAGGAGATGTGCTATTACTATAACAAGAAACAGAGGAGATGTGCTATTACTATAACAAGAAACAGAGGAGATGTGCTATTACTATAACAAGAAACAGAGGAGATGTGCTATTACTATAACAAGAAACAGAGGAGATGTGCTATTACTATAACAAGAAACAGAGGAGATGTGCTATTACTATAACAAGAAACAGAGGAGATGTGCTATTACTATAACAAGAAACAGAGGAGATGTGCTATTACTATAACAAGAAACAGAGGAGATGTGCTATTACTATAACAAGAATCAGAGGAGATGTGCTATTACTATAACAAGAAACAGAGGAGATGTGCTATTACTATAACAAGAAACAGAGGAGATGTGCTATTACTATAACAAGAAACAGAGGAGATGTGCTATTACTATAACAAGAAACAGAGGAGATGTGCTATTACTATAACAAGAAACAGTCACATCTGCTCTCCTTGGTTTCTTTTGGTTTTGAATTGGAGAAGATCACACCATAAAAGACAAAACTTACCCATCATCATCTTCCAACTCAATATTGACATCTTTAAGATTTGTTTCAGACATATCTCCACTGACTTGCCGAGACCTTTGACCCGTTATTGAAACAGCTTCACCTAAATTGTAAAGGTGTGAGTTAATGATGATGAAATTATTTGAGGAATAGTTGGTAGAGCAGCTATCAACACTTGGCTTATTAGTAGCCCAATTACTTAAATAACAAAAACCCGTAAAAAACCAAGTTTTTGACTATAAATCCTTTATGTAGGAGAAGTAACTAAAAGAATGTTCATAATAATACGCAGCGCAAGACCATCCAAAAATATACAATTGTAGTTGTGTCGTATAACATGTTTAATATAATGCGCACCGATCAGGAATATGTTTATAAAAAGTGTTGTCAATAAAATACGCACTTTATTGCGCGACAGAAAGGTTGTTCAATACAATACGCACCGCGACACTCTATCTCAAAAAATAACATGATACATAGAGATAAATAAAATAATCTAAAAATTCAATAATTTAATTACAGTACATGCGATCGATTTGAAATTTTGATACATAGTTTTCATCATCGCCACGAAACTGCCTGCTAAATTTCAGCTCGCTAGCTTACGAGGAAGTGGGTTAAAAATCGATCCAAAGTTTTGGCGACCTACAATCAAGCAAGCAAGCAATCAAGGGTTCAAACAAACAGACACCACGAGTTAATATAAAGGATTTAAAAATAATACATGAGATGTTTATCGCAATACAAAAAAGTTTATAAATTAAAAATCTGCATCACAACTTTTCATGGTGAGCCTTGTTAGTTTGACCTATGAACTGTCATGGCCTTTGGGCCAGAGAGTTTCCCAGTCTGGGTCTAGTGAGTATTCACCTTGTACAACATGGAGTGTGACTTTCTTAGCAGCTCTCAGGACATTAATCACTTGTTCATGTGTCATGCCTTCAGTTGATGTACCATTGATGGTGAGGATCTTGTCTCCTGCCTGGTCAACAAACAACACAAGATAAGATTATCACACTGGTCAACATAAGGTCATCACAGTGGTCAACATAAGGTCATCACACTGGTCAACATAAGGTCATCACAGTGGTCAACATAAGGTCATCACACTGGTCAACATAAGGTCATCACACTGGTCAACATAAGGTCATCACACTGGTCAACATCATGTTACAAGATAAGGTCATTCATGTTACTAGTACAAGACTTCATCTATCATGTTACAAGATTAGGTCATTTATGTTACTAGTACAAGACTTCATCTATCATGTTACAAGATAAGGTCATTCATGTTACTAGTACAAGACTTCATCTATCATGTTACAAGATAAGGTCATTCATGTTACTAGTACAAGACTTCATCTATCATGTTACAAGATAATGTCATTCATGTTACTAGTACAAGACTTCATCTATCATGTTACAAGATTAGGTAATTTATTGACTAGTGAGACTGAAAGTTTTAAAATAAGTGCTGTACCAACCCTCAACTTTCCAGAAATGGCTGCCGGCCCTGTGGGGTTCAGTGAAGCAATGATAACTGGGGCATCTCCTATAGGACTGTTGAGACCTCCAGCAACACTTATGCCCAAAGATCCAGAGGCATCTTGCTCCAGCTCAACAACTCTAAGATGATTAGGTTCTTCACTGGGACCTGCAGCAAAGGAAGACATGGATTAGAAGGTATTCTTCAAACAAAGTCTTTAATAAATAAACCCCAAAAACTTAACACATTAACTATGCAACATTCCTCGTCAAGTTGGAATATTTAGTTTGATAAACATGTTTATAAGCAGCTCTAAAAGTTAGTGTAGATTTGTATATGAGAAAATTAAATCATATTTACTTTTCTAATTTTCCTGACAGAAAACAGTCCTAAGTTGAGTCAATGCAAAACAATAATAAAGTTATCAAGCATATATTCAAAAAACTCTACATGAAAACCAATCTAGAAATTTTATTTATATTAGCCAGTCAAAGTGTTCATCAATACTGACTAATACAGACATAAAGCAAATATATTCAATGTGTTCGTGTTATCTATACATTCATCTAATTTTTAAAGCGGATCATTAGTTATCAGTGACAAAATCATGTTAATGATTGTGGTTCGCCCCCAAAAAGGGTAATACTTAAAAATGAAAAACTTAAGACCGCATAGTATTCCCCCTCCCCAGTCACAATGTGTCTCAAAGCAATAATTTTTGAAATCACAAATTTTGCAAGTCCAAGTTTCATAGTCAATAAGATATATTAAAACTGGGTAGTAGGAGAAAGGGTGAATAACCCAATATACTGGTGTGTAAAATAATTTTTGTTTCCAGGAAATGCTGCAAGCTGGGGGTTTAACTCCCTTTTTGAATGAGGTCATTTTTATAAATATCTGATTCTTGCAAGATAATATTTTGGGAATATCAAGCTAAATATATTAATTAAAAAGAGAAATATAAGGCTCTGGTAGGTGATCACTGAACTAAAGCCCCAAAACTTGTCCTTGTAACTGATTACTGTTATTAAAATATTTCTTCTAATATTCACTATTTATTTCTTTTTTATGTTAAAAGGAAAACTGGAGAAATTTCTAGAAATCTGGTCAAATAGTGGTAAAACTATGAATAAAAAAAATTACTTTAAAAGCAATGAGAGGGACTGCCTATCCTAGTTGATTTGTTTTCAATAATAATAAATCTTGTGTGCCAATACTTTTGTTGATGTCACAGGAGTAACAGCATCAATGATGGTGAATGTCGGCTAGCAAGGTGATCTATATTTGACTCGATCATCATGTCCAACCAGATCATTCATTTCAGTTTAAGACTAGTATGGGTTGAGATTTCCAAGGGGAATAAACTGCTTCCAAATTCTACAACTGCTAACAAAGCTTGGGAAGGCACCTTTAAACTCTGAACCAAACAGCTTGGGAGGGCACCTTTAATCTCTGAACCAAACAGCTTGGGAGGGCACCTTTAATCTCTGAACCAAACAGCTTGGGAGGGCACCTTTAATCTCTGAACCAAACAGCTTGGGAGGGCACCTTTAATCTCTGAACCAAACAGCCAGGCCACAGCATGCAAGCATTTAATGGCTGACGTTATCTACACTAACATGAATAACATGCAACCACCATCCTATAACAAACTGATGGCACTAATTCTATGGACCAAACTGGCGTCACATTGATAACTTTAGGCAGCTAATGATGAGTTTAATTCCATTTGATTCATGTCAACAACTGATCACAAGATGGCAGCTTTAGTAAGTTAGAGAAGTAAGTGAGCTCAGATCACCTCATTATTCTTGGTCAAAACACCAAACCTTAAAATGACTGGACATTTTAAAATAAAAATTCTAACTAAGGGTAACTAATGTATTGGTAGCTAATGTAATGGTAGCTAATGTATTGGTAGCTAATGTAATGGTAGCAAATGTAATGGTAGTTAATGTAACGGTTACTAATGTAACGGTAACTAATGTAATGGTAGCTAATGTAATGGTAACTAATGTAATGGTAACTAATGTAATGGTTACTAATGTAATGGTTACTAATGTAATGGTAACTAATGTAATGGTAGCTAATGTAATGGTTACTAATGTAACTGTAACTAATGTAATGGTAGCTAATGTTACTTTCAGCTGGGAGTATTAAGGTGAAAGTATTTTAGAGTCTAAAACTAACAGTTAATTTCTAGTCATCTTTCAAAGTTTTACAAGTGGTGTCAAAATTCAAATGTTAGCTGCATGCATGGCATATCTAGACAATGGTGAGGATGTTGACATAAACATGTTAACTTTTTTCTTAATGTCAACATACACAGATCATGCACCTTGATGGTCAGGTCAAATGTTGCTCCACAAATCAATCAACAAGAAAATATGATATGCTGAAATATTTCAATGACACTTAAATAATCAATCATGAAAATAAGAAACACAAAAACAGAACAAGCAAACGTAACTATTATTAAAGTTCAATGAATTTTCTATGTTGAGTGTCAACTAAAGGGAAATAAACCTTCAAGTGCAGAGAGAACCAAAAGAATTTAAGTGTGAGAGATAATTTGCTCATGCCACAACTTCATCAAAATTGCTCTAATACTGACATAATTTTAAGATAAAACAATAAAATTATCCATGCCTTGGTTGATAAAAAAACCCAAAATGAATACATTCATAGAGAAATCATAAAAACAGAGTTTTCTACTTCAAACACAAATATGCAAGGCAAAACCTACACATACATGAATTGGGCAAAAATGATGGAAAAGTTTTGTCAACCAACCTCGTGAGGGTTTTAAAATGTTATTTCAATCACTCTGGCCATTTCTGAGAGTAAGTTATGTCATTGTTCTTTTGCTAAGTACTACACAATTACACTCTAAGAGATACATTACAATCAAGTCCCAGATTTCCAGCATACAACGGCCACACAAGAGACAGAACAGATCCATGGAGGTTTCATTAAAATTAACATATTTAAAAGCTTGGTGAATGTTGAACAATCCTTTTATTACATATCTAATATCAGATTTTCTCATATCATAATAATATGGTCCATATTAGCACAAGTATCAGTGATACAATTATGGCATGAAGATTAATTAGAATAAAATATATGGACAAATCAAGTGAACATTTTATCGTATCGTATATTTAAAAAATAAAATGATGACAGTCAGGATATTATATTTGACAAAGTTAATTTGATATCTTTAGACCTTATCATTAATGCAGCCCTTCAGGGTGAATATTGGCAGTTGAAACTTAATTTACAACTCACACGGCTGAGATTTTTAACATCAGAAATTTTGTTTGAAATGAGTTAGCATTGAACATGAGAGGCTAATGTTTTGTTCATAAGTTGAACTAAGAAAGTCATCTGTAAATTTACAGAGTTCAAAATGAAGGCCCATAACTGTGCTACAAGGGGAAACTATTCATTCCCTAAAAACAAGTGTAATGTCTTTCTAAAACCAAAATATGTTTCTAAATTTAGTCCCTGAAAGATATGTGTAACAACTCTAAGAAATGCCAGAGGATTTTAGTAACTTTTGGAGGATGGTATACCTGTGAGAGGAGAAAATAATACAGGAATCATGATGAAAGACTGCTGACATAGACTGTCCACCTACTACTGTTGACTCAATCTTGACCTAATTTTCATGAACATTTGTCTATATTTCTAGTCTTGCAGGTCAAAATTGATTGACATTTTCTATAGTTCTACTTTAGATTATGCTGGTGTATAAAGAATAAACTACACTGCACATTTTAGGTTGATATTGCCTACATTTTAGTCTTAATCTGGTGAACATTGTCATCATTTCTTTTAGGTCTTAGCTAAGACAATTTACATTTCTAGTCTAAGCCTGTGAACTTGTGTACAATTCTAGTCCTAGCCCAAGCAGGACAACTAAACCATAATAGTAAGTGCAATCATGAACATCCCATTTTTGTAGTTTAGATTTGACAAAAATGATGTGATAATATGATGATAGACATGATTAAATGGGGAAGCAAAAATATAAATAAGACATGCAAGGAGGGATCAAACTTTCATTTCATTGCATCATCATTGAATATAAGCCAAAATTTCTCCCTTTATACAAATGAAAATATAAATGATTCAGGAATGATAACAAGGGAACACACAGAGATGTGACAAAGGGTAAAATGGTGTGAGTATGGGGGAACAAACTCAAAGCCTTGGGCCAAAGTCAACATATGTTGAATCATGCAATAAACCAATGACACGTAATACACTCTTTTAATAAGATTTTAGCCAATCATCTTTGACAAGAATGGTGGTAAATTCCTTTTCCTCAAAGTATTAAAAGATAAACAATAATTATTTGAGATAGCTATGCTTCGATACAAGAATTCAAGTAAACTACAAAGAAAGGAATCTTTCAGTGTGTTACTATAGCCATGAACAGAATATACTTGGGAAGGGGAGGATGACACAAAATTTTTTTTACTAAGGGAGTCAACCCTCCTCGCATGTCCCAATATTAGGTAGCTAATGGAACTTGTTATTTAGTCAACTTGTATATCACAACCATCAAAGTTATTCTAGCATTAAAAACTTGATTACTCAGTTCAATAAAATGATATCAGAATGAAACATGAGGAAAATAATAGATGGATGTGAATAATATGAAGATGTTTGTGTTACATGGAAGCAGTACCAACCAGTACCAGCCAGTACCAACCAGTACCATCCAGTACCAACCAGTACCAGCCAGTACCAACCAGTACCAGCCAGTACCAACCAGTACCAGCCAGTACCAACCAGTACCAGCCAGTACCAACCAGTATATTGAGGAGTGAGAAAGTACTCTCAATGTTGCTATCAACAATCAAATACATGTGATGACATGTCCTATAAAACAACAAATACATGTGATGATATGTCCTATAAAACAAAGAGGTGTAGACCACCAACAGGGAGTCAGTTTTTGTTGGTCTCCTCAAAGTGAAATAAAGGGCACCAACTGCCTGGTATCCTTATAAAACCTGATTTCTAATCAGAGTAAAGGTGGACAACTCGTAGGTACCAAAAACACTCAAAATATTTTTTTGAAAAGCCAATAGATTACAGCACAGTATTTGAGAAGTCAGTGTCCACATGTCATCAATCAAGTACAGTGGCCCCCCCCAATACAGTGGGGCCCGCTGTATGTTTAAAGGTACAAGTTGGATAAGATTTATTTCAATGGAGACCTTAACTAATAAATCTTTATTCTTTCAATTTGCATTAAAATAGTTGAATATTTAGTACAAACTAATTCTTACTCTTGGAATGTCTGCCCTTTGATTTATTGCTAGCTGAGGAGTCTGATTTCTTCAGTGAGGTTCCATGATTTGAATTTTTCCTTGATGAAGCCTTGGAGCCAGCTTTGAGCCTGCCAACTGTCAGGTTAACTTTCCCCATCAAAGTCTGTCAACAAGATTTGTGCAATAAAGATAAACACAATGTCATCTTGACAGGACAGCGGTCATTCAATCCATGGCAAAAATAAAAGTTTTGACAGTCTAGTGACTCGTAACAAACAGCAAATTCTTTAAACACGATTTAAATCTTTTAAAATGATGAAAAGTTAAAAAATAGGTAAAGACAATTTTAAAAAATATGTTAATATATTTGGGACAAGAATTAATCAGAGACATGAAAACTTGTCTGATGAATGCACTCTCTAACCTTTAATACAGCAGCTGCATATTCCTGTGTGGCATGCCTCATATCTTCCCCGTTGACTGCCAAAATCTGGTCACCTTGCATCAGTCGACCGTCTGCTTCAGCAACACCTCCCTTCACCTAAGAGATGAATAAAACTTGTCATAGAGCTTGACATGAAGACGTGATATTTTAATTTAACATGTCATGGAGATTGACTATAATGTAACTTATCATGGAATATTGTGCATTTATCATCTTACATTGACCGACACTAAGGACAAGGGGCAAGGAAAGATCATATCTCTGAAGCACAGAACTTTTAATTTCTATCTATTCTAGCGATATACTTGCTCAAACCAAGTGTTGGTCAATCCTTTTTGTTTAATTTTTAGTCAATATCTATCTGTCTAATTACACATTAGCTCCTAAAACTGAATTATTCTATAATAAGTTATGTATAATATTAATTGAGTATTGTGAAGTGCATTGGACTTTAGGTATGCTTAAACTGATATAAGTAGGCCAACAGATATAAAACCTTTCCCACTGGATAAGATTGAGATGGCCCCTAGTAGAATGACTCACTATATCAGAAATGTAAATGCCCACGTCAGTCTTTTTGCCCACAATGCTGAGACCAAGCCCCTTGCCTGGGCGCTTGTTCAACTCCACAGAGAACACATCCAAGATGTCTTCTTCTCTCACTTGGCCCTCATCTCTGTATACAGCAATCTGAACGATGGGCGGAGTCTGGCGGAGAACTTGGAGGGCCCGATTGTGAGTGGCGTCTGTCAGATCTTCCCCATTGACCTGCAATGTTAAAGACAGATTTCCTCTCAAAGTTTTTATTTCATTTATAGTGCATTGTGGTTACAGTTATAGAGTTTCTCATGAAATGATGGTTTGACACAACAGTGTTGCCGATATCAAGTGATTGTTCCTTACTTCAAGAATTTGGTCTCCAGCCCATAGTCTTCCATCTCTTGCAGCAGCGCCATCTTCATAGACTTCGTGGATTATGATAGCTCCCTGAAACAAACAATGATAAGTCTTAACCTTGGCTCACTGTGTTAGATATCTTCAGATTGGCTCACTGTGTTAGATATCTTCAGATTGGCTCACTGTGTTAGATATCTTCAGATTGGCTCACTGTGTTAGATATCTTCAGATTGGCTCACTGTGTTAGATATCTTCAGAAATGAGCTTGAACAAATTACTCAGTACTACATTTTGATCAAGTTTAATAATTAAAGCTGTAGCCGTCAGTTTGATGAACGTATCTGACCTGTTACAATATCTTTAGATCATCAGCAACTCATTCCATTTTGGTACAAAATAAATCACAACAATGTCGAGAATTATGTCTTTTATCAGGATTAAAAGTCTGTTTAAATTGTAACCAAATATGGTTTGAACAATTTTTGATGAAAGCATTTGCCATGATTACACTTTTATTAAAAAAATATCCAAGGTCTATTGAACAAAAAGTATATAATAGCAAGAAGTACAATTAACAATGATCAACAGTAAAAGCATAACAATGATGAACTTTACGTACATAACATAAAATACCCATTGACAAGAAAAACATAATAACACACAGGAAGTGCCCACCAACACACAGGAAGTGCCCACCAACACACAGGAAGTGCCCACCAACAGACAGGAAGTGCCCACCAACAGACAGGAAGTGCCCACCAACACACAGGAAGTGCCCACCAACACACAGGAAGTGCCCACCAACACACAGGAAATACCCACCAACACACAGGAAGTGCCCACCAACACACAGGAAGTGCCCACCAACACACAGGAAGTGCCCACCAACACACAGGAAGTGCCCACCAACAGACAGGAAGTGCCCACCAACAGACAGGAAGTGCCCACCAACAGACAGGAAGTGCCCACCAACAGACAGGAAGTGCCCACCAACAGACAGGAAGTGCCCACCAACAGACAGGAAGTGCCCACCAACAGACAGAAAGTGCCCACCAACAGACAGGAAGTGCCTACCAACAGACAGGAAGTGCCCACCAAAACACAGGAAGTGCCCACCAAAACACAGGAAGTGCCCACCAACAGACAGGAAGTGCCCACCAACAGACAGGAAGTGCCCACCAACAGACAGGAAGTGCCCACCAACACACAGGAAGTGCCCACCAACACACAGGAAGTGCCCACCAACACACAGGAAGTGCCCACCAACACACAGGAAGTGCCCACCAACACACAGGAAATACCCACCAACACACAGGAAGTGCCCACCAACACACAGGAAGTGCCCACCAACACACAGGAAGTGCCCACCAACACACAGGAAGTGCCCACCAACACACAGGAAGTGCCCACCAACACACAGGAAGTACCCACCATAACACAGGAAGTACCTACCAAGAGTGTATCTGAACCTCCAACAATGCTGAGACCCAATCCAGTCTTGCCCTTCTCTATCTCAATGAATGTGCGTTTACCAACAACGATTGGACACGTCCTTGGGTCTGGGTTGTCTTCTGACTCTCCTGGGTCAGTTGTTGATTCACCTGTGTCCAGTAGAATTGAAACAAGCTAACATATGAAAATTCCCCACCATTTCTGTTTACTTAATTTAAGGATGACTAAAAATTAACAAAAAATGACTGTGTCCAAAGATGACCTCGTCAATTTATATCTGATATTCTGATGAAGGTAGAAAATCCAATCAGGAATTTTTTGTTTGGTCGTGTGGCAAGTATAAATACTGGCAAACTATTTTACAAATACAGTTCTAGATCATCTCACATCAACAAACTCACAATGGTAATGTGAGTATTTTAACTCTCTCTTTGAAAGCCATGAGTTAAAAGGGATGTGATAATGTTTTTTACTTCCAATAAATATTTTCAAAATACTAAGCACCAAAGTAGTCCTTAACATATTTCTTTAGCTAGAGCAGAATGTGTTCTTGTGTGTATCTGGTTGGTAATGATCTGTGCAATGGTACAATGATCTGTGCAATGGTACAATGATCTGTGCAATGGTACAATGCATCTGGTGCTAACAACAAATTAAACAAACAATTCAGTTTTGGCCACCTAGTCTAAGTCCTCTAATTACAATAGATCAGTTAGACTTAGTTCCTCACCTAGAGTGTTGAGCAACTGCATCTTGCCCTGAGAATGACCTGTGCCGCCAATACTGGCCAGATTATTGCCCTGCTTGGCTTTACGGACTTTCAGGCGCACAGAGCCTTGAGCCGAACGGAGAGTATCTATGGCCTGAAAGAGAGATCAGATTAGTGTCACATGTCTAACACTGACAAGCCTACTTATTAAAGGCCAAACTTTCAGGTTAAAATACGACCAACTATTATATAAGCTAAGTATATCCAAAGCTTGACATGAGATTTATTGACTTAATTCACCTTTTCATAGTGACATCCAGCTAGCGATTTGTCTCCTACTTCAAGAATTTCATCTCCTACTTCCAGCTGTTGATCCTGTTGTAGAATTTGAAAACAAATTTAAATCTGAATTCAAAAGTGAAATTTTTTAAAACTTTCGTGAAAATAACAAAAGACCATTAAAACAATTAAAATAATTAGTAATATATATTTATTTTTGTAATCTCAAGAGAGAAAAAACAACTCACCTAATTATAACAAATCAAAGCATAGAAAAAAAAAGGATATTGACTTTTTGGTTAAATCTTCAAAAAATTTCTGGGCTGCGGAATTGTTAAAAACCATGAAAATCTTAACAAAATGAACTTCTCTCTGCCATGTTTTCAGTTAACATTGGTCAGATAAAAGAAGGAATTGATCTAACCTTGTCAGCGATACCGCCTTGTGTGATGCTCTTCACATAAATGCCATTTCGACCATTTTTGTTGTCTTCTTCAATACCAAAACCAAGACCCTGCGAAGTTTGCTGAAAATAAAAAAAATGTAATAAAAATTATTTATGTCATGGTTAATGGAGCCATTATTATACATTTAACATAATAAACTTCAAGTATAATTTAAATAGGTTTGCTACATCTAAACTTAAATTAAAAGTTATTTCCAGGGAATTTAGAAAATATCAAGAAAGACATTTTAATGAAATTAAAGGAATCAATTGTTCAAGATTGATACAATGCTGAGAATCAAGTAGGAAAACAAAAAGATTGTAACCATGATTTAAAAAAAAATATATCCATCCTCTGTTGAAATTAAAAAAAATAATTAGTGAACAAAACATGGGTGAGACTGCAATCAGGCTTATAGAGTAATAGATGGATAACTTGTAAATCCAAAGAGTCCAGAAGTCTCTTTGGATTTCACCGCAGCTAAGTTTTTATTTTTTATTTCGTTGTATTCGTTTTATTTGTGTACTATTTGTTCGTTAAGTTAGGCTCTTTGCCGAAACGTTCACTGTTTTGTTACATCCTGTTAGGCTCACTCATACCCTATTTACAAGTTATCCATACAAAAAAATTATCAGGTTAAAAAAACAACAAGCAGTATTCCAGGACTCTTTATTTAATAAGACCACTACAAGTGCAATTTTTAAAATTCATAAATGTCAAAATATTATCCACTTTTCTTAACTCCACCTCTTACATGGTATATTCTGGCCTAGGCCAGTTTAACCCCCGGGGTAAAGCCTAGCCTAGGCCAGATTATACCCGGGTATATTCTAGTCAGGGGTTTAATCTGGCCTGTAACACCAGGTCTGAATAGCCACATCATTAATTAAAATCGCACTGTCATGCCTGAAATTTAAGTCCTACATATCCTATATAATAAAAGGCAAGTTTCTGTCCTTTCTGTCCCGTCATCTATAGCGATTGGTCCCTCAAACACATATGACTCCTACAGCCAATCACTAGCGGAGAAAAGTTTAGATATTACGCGGAGGTTCAAAACGAGTTATTTTTGGTGCAGTTTTTTGGTCATAATTCATTATGTTGTTCCCACTATGCCTGCCGCTTATTCCAATGACAATTCTGTTAATTGCTTTTTCCTTGATGGTCCTCGGGGGTAGTGGCAAGAGTTTTAAGTGTTGTTTGTTTTTTGTTGCTGTTATTGTTGTTGTTGCTGTAGTTGTTTTGTTGTTGCTGTAGTTGTTTTGTTGTTGTTGTTTTGCTGTTTTGTTTTTGTTGCTGCCCACATCCCTTGTTTTGCGAACGCTTCAGCATAACAACTACCAAAACATAGCCGTTCATGAACTGCACAGGTCACCCTACACTTATTCCCGTCCTTGGGCGGGCTTTGTTACTAGTTACTGAACTTACTGTTAATAAAATCAAGAAAAATTAATACTTCATTAAATATACTATATTGTCTATATACTTCTAATTACTTATTTCATTGATGTTGAAGTCATCAAGAAAAATTACAGCCATGATCAATAAAGTATCAGTATAAAGTTCAATAATAAATAACTCCTAGTGCTAACACTCGCCAAACTTAAATTATTGTCCTGGTAGTGTGAAACACTGACACTCACACTGTGAATGCTTTCGACAAAATAAGACCAAATTAAACCCAGTCACAGGCAGCGGCCAGAAAAACTAGGGCATAGTAGGGCGTAAGTCGGGCCGCACGATGATTGAATTCATCCGATGTAGTTGGGCCATTTGTAACAAGGTCACGGAAATCAAACAGCAATTCGAATTTGTGAGTACACTAGCATCAAACCATTTTTAACTCTGACCAGAAAGAAATCCAAACAAGACGTGCACTTCCTGTTTGGATCCACGGTGGCATATGAGAGAATAAAAGCGGAAACAATCGACTCCGGTGATTCTTTCTACTTACTTACTACAACAATATCAATAATCAAACACCCTCCTACACTTGGGCGCACAGAGGAAGTTCACACACATACACACCTGTAACTACACGAAGTTGGCCAGAAGACTTCTGGGATTTGATAAATTCTGCCTCAAGGGCTAAGTCTTGTCTATTATGTTACTGGTCAGATTTAAATACACGGCCACATTAAATTACTCACAGTCACAGCATATATAAATGAGAAATCTGTCACTGACGTTTCTGAAGGTATTAGTAAACATACTTGTAATATTTGGGAGTTGTGATCTCGCTAATAATAACATGGGGTCTATGTACCGTAAGTCTGCTTGTAACAAGATGGCAAAGATATAAGTCTGCTTGTAACAAGATGGCAAAGATATAAGTCTGCTTGTAACAAGATGGCAAAGATATAAGTCTGCTTGTAACAAGATGGCAAAGAATTCAAAGATGTAAGTCTGCTTTTAACAGAATGGCAAAGATGTAAGTCTGCTTGTCACAAGATCTGCTTGAAAAAGATGTAAGTCTGCTTGTGACAAGATGGCAAAGATGTACGTCTGCTTGTAACAAGAGTCAAGATGGTAAAGATGTAAACAAGAAATCAGTAGTAAAAACTCCAACCCCTTCTCTTTTGGCCACCATTCACGTCGGCCAGTGGGGAAAAGTGCCGTAACTACTGCAGCTAAATCAATAACACCAAGGGCCTGTTCGGAAATGGGTGGGGTGGTGGTGGATTCAGTCCCAACTCTAATTTCATAATACAGGTTGAAAGATTCAGTAGTTTAAAGTAGAACTGATCCAATGCAGGCTCGATGGCAACAATCTCCATTCCACAAAATCTAATGTTTTTTGGAGTTATTAAAATTAATTTTTTTTCTTTATTTGGTTAGCAATTTGCTTAAGTGAAAGTTTCGTCTTGACCCGAAAAATTGAAACATCTCAGTACCGTATGGATGCATACATTCCGTTTCAGCAGTACAGTGTGTGGTTACACTATATTACCTTACAGTAAAGTAGCCTCTGATTTTAATAGTTCTTGTGCCCCCGCCACAAAAATCCCTTAAAAAATCCACCTCGTTCCTCAAAATGAAGAGAAATCAATATAAGACTATGCCGCTGGTTTATCGACCCTGTATGACGTCAGTGAGACCGTCATCTCCGGCTGGTGTAGACTGCCTAACGGGACTCAGTATACACCACATACATGACCACTGCCTAACAGGACTCAGTATACACCACATACATGACCACTGCCTAACAGGACTCAGTATACACCACATACATGACCACTGCCTAACAGGACTCAGTATACACCACATACATGACCACTGCCTAACAGGACTCAGTATACACCACATACATGACCACTGCCAAACAGGACTCAGTATACACCACATACATGACCACTGCCTAACAGGACTCAGTATACACCACATACATGACCACTGCCTAACAGGACTCAGTATACACCACATACATGACCACTGCCTAACAGGACTCAGTATACACCACATACATGACCACTGCCTAACAGGACTCAGTATACACCACATACATGACCACTGCCAAACAGGACTCAGTATACACCACATACATGACCACTGCCTAACAGGACTCAGTATACACCACATACATGACCACTGCCTAACAGGACAGGACTCCATCATACACCACATACATGACCACTGCCTAACAGGACAGGACTTCATCATACACCACATACATGACCACTGCCTAACAGGACAGGACTCCATCATACACCACATACATGACCACTGCCTAACAGGACAGGACTTCATCATACACCACATACATGCCCACTGCCTAACAGGACAGGACTTCATCATACACCACATACATGACCACTGACAATATATTTTGGATCCAAGTCAACATCTCCGTGTTCCACTCAGTTGGGGCAAATGTCAATACATGTTTTATATTACAAATAGTGGTCACCAAAAAGTATCAACGTTTGATTAAAAAAAAACAACTGTTAGTGCCGCCGCCATGTTACGATATTATTAGCCTAATTACTAGTGTGAACAGGTAACACTTGGAATAATAAATCCCTATTAGGAGGGTTGTCATTCTGGCCTGGTGATGACATGTCACCTGTCCATGACATCAAACTGTAGGTCTGTCAGTTAGTGGTGGTGATGATATGTCACCTGTCCATGACATCAAACTGTAGGTCTGTCAGTTAGTGGTGGTGATGATATGTCACCTGTCCATGAAATCAAACTGTAGGTCTGTCAGTTAGTGGTGGTGATGATATGTCACCTGTCCATGACATCAAACTGTAGGTCTGTCAGTGGTGGTGATGACATGTCACCTGTCCATGACATCAAACTGTATGGCTGTCAGTGGTGGTGATGACATGTCACCTGTCCATGACAACAAACTGTAGGGCTGTCAGTTAGTGGTGGTGATGACATGTCACCTGTCCATGACATCAAACTGTAGGGCTGTCAATTAGTGGTGGTGATGACATGTCACCTGTCCATGACATCAAACTGTAGGGCTGTCAGTTAGTGGTGGTGATGACATGTCACCTGTCCTTGACATCAAACTGTATGGCTGTCAGTTAGTGGTGGTGATGACATGTCATCTGTCCCTGACATCAAACTGTATGGCTGTCAGTTAGTGGTGGTGATGACATGTCACCTGTCCCTGACATCAAACTGTAGGGCTGTCAGTTAGTGGTGGTGATGACATGTCACCTGTCCATGACATCAAACTGTATGGCTGTCAGTTAGTGGCGGTGATGACATGTCACCTGTCCCTGACCTCAAACTGTATGGCTGTCAGTTAGTGGCGGTGATGACATGTCACCTGTCCCTGACATCAAACTGTATGGCTGTCAGTTAGTGGTGGTGATGACATGTCATCTGTCCCTGACATCAAACTGTATGGCTGTCAGTTAGTGGTGGTGATGACATGTCACCTGTCCCTGACATCAAACTGTATGGCTGTCAGTTAGTGGTGGGGATGACATGTCACCTGTCCCTGACATCAAACTGTAGGGCTGTCAGTTAGTGGTGGTGATGACATGTCACCTGTCCCTGACATCAAACTGTATGGCTGTCAGTTAGTGGTGGTGATGACATGTCATCTGTCCCTGACATCAAACTGTATGGCTGTTAGTTAGTGGTGGTGATGACATGTCACCTGTCCCTGACATCAAACTGTAGGGCTGTCAGTTAGTGGTGGTGATGACATGTCACCTGTCCCTGACATCAAACTGTATGGCTGTCAGTTAGTGGTGGTGATGACATGTCACATGTCCCTGACATCAAACTGTATTGCTGTCTGTTAGTGGTGGTGATGACATGTCATCTGTCCCTGACATCAAACAGTATGGCTGTCAGTTAGTGGTGGTGATGACATGTCACCTGTCCCTGACATCAAACTATATGGCTGTCAGTTAGTGGTGGTGACATGTCACCTGTCCATGACATCAAACTGTAGGGCTGTCAATTAGTGGTGGTGATGACATGTCACCTGTCCCTGACATCAAACTGTATGGCTGTCAGTTAGTGGTGGTGATGACATGTCACCTGTCCCTGACATCAAACTGTATGGCTGTCAGTTAGTGGTGGTGATGATATGTCACCTGTCTCTGACATCAAACTGTAGGGCTGTCAGTTAGTGGTGGTGATGACATGTCATCTGTCCCTGACATCAAACTGTATGGCTGTCAGTTAGTGGTGGTGATGACATGTCACCTGTCCCTGACATCAAACTGTAGGGCTGTCAGTTAGTGGTGGTGATGATATGTCACCTGTCCCTGACATCAAACTGTAGGGCTGTCAGTGGTGGCGATGACATGTCATCTGTCCATGACATCAAACTGTAGGGCTGTCATTTAGTGGTGTTGATGACATGTCACCTGTCCCTGACATCAAACTGTAGGGCTGTCAATTAGTGGTGGTGATGACATGTCACCTGTCCATGACATCAAACTGTAGGGCTGTCAGTGGTGGTGATGACATGTCACCTGTCCATGACATCTGTCTCCGCCTCCCATCCCACCTATCAAAGTTCAGTTGACCGACATGATCACCATGACGAATTGATCGAGCAGACGAGAATGATGTCACGCACTCCTCCATGTTTGTTGTCAGTCTGGATGGCCAGCGGAATGAACGGAGAAATGGTGTATGTGTGTGTGTGGGGGGGGAGGGGAACTTGTGGCCACATGTCAACAGTGGTGAACATTCGCCCATGTATGTGTGTTGGGGTGCCTAACTTAACTAACTACGTGACTTAGTCTTGCACCTTCTAAACACAAGTCATATGATTTAGTCTTGCACCTTCTAAACACAAGTCATGTGATTTAGTCTTGCACCTTCTAAGCACAAGTCATGTGATTTAGTCTTGCACCTTCTAAACACAAGTCATGTGATTTAGTCTTGCAACTTCTAAACACAAGTCATGTGATTGAGTCTTGCACCTTCTAAACACAAGTCATGTGATTTAGTCTTGCAACTTCTAAACACAAGCCATGTGATTTAGTCTTGCACCTTCTAAACACAAGTCATGTGATTTATTATTGCACCTTCTAAACACAAGTCATGTGATTTAGTCTTGCAACTTCTAAACACAAGTCATGTGATTTAGTCTTGGCACTTCTAAACACAAGTCATGTGATTTAGTCTTGCACCTTCTAAACACAAGACATGTGATTTAGTCTTGCACCTTCTAAACACAAGTCATGTGATTTAGTCTTGCAACTTCTAAACACAAGTCATGTGATTTAGTCTTGGAACTTCTAAACACAAGTCATGTGATTTAGTCTTGCAACTTCTAAACACAAGTCATGTGATTTAGTCTTGGCACTTCTAAACACAAGTCATGTGATTTAGTCTTGCACCTTCTAAACACAAGACATGTGATTTAGTCTTGCACCTTCTAAACACAAGTCATGTGATTTAGTCTTGCAACTTCTAAACACAAGTCATGTGATTTAGTCTTGCAACTTCTAAACACAAGTCATGTGATTTAGTCTTGCAACTTCTAAACACAAGTCATGTGATTTAGTCTTGGAACTTCTAAACACAAGTCATGTGACTTAGTCTTGCACCTTCTAAACACAAGTCATGTGATTTAGTCTTTCAACTTCTAAACACAAGTCATGTGATTTATTCTTGCACCTTCTAAACACAAGTCATGTGATTTAGTCTTGCAACTTCTAAACACAAGTCATGTGATTTAGTCTTGCAACTTCTAAACACAAGTCATGTGATTTAGTCTTGCAACTTCTAAACACAAGTCATGTGACTTAGTCTTGCAACTTCCACATACAGTAGTAGTGTAGTTTTTTAAATTTAAAGACTTAGCACACATGCTGATATCTTTGCCAATACTTTCTCATCATAAAACAGTATGTCAATGGAAAATACTGCCTCCCCTCTATAAGCCACAGTTTCCCCACATTTTACCACGTTTTTATTAACTCGCTTTCGTTGGGCATTGTTTGTTTGTTTGATTGTCCAAGATTTTTTCAAATCTGCCAACGTAAAATTGAACCACTTCTGATGGTCCTAGAGATCTGAAAATTTTACCACAGATAGATCTTGGATGACAATGCATTGTATCAAAATTTCAGATCTATCAAATGTACCGTTATTAAATTATTGAACTTTTAAGTTTATCTGTAGTCTATATAAAAGCATCTGTACCGTCGGCTTTTGTTGACATCCGTGAGTTCGCCCCGTGACCACATCACAATGTTTTTTAAACGTTGGGCGGGCACTTGTGAGGTGTTTGGTAAAATAAATAGAGGTAAAAAATATTTTAAAAAACCAGGTTGTTATAAGTGGACTAAAAAGAATAAAATAAATAGAAGTAAAAAAAAGATTTTTAAAAACCACGTTTTTATAAGCGGACTAAAAAGAAGAAAATAATTTAAAACTTATTAGTTCAAGTACTTCGATTTAATTATTAATATGACTGAAAACGTGGGGTGGGTGTTTGGTATAAAAATTAAAGATTTCTAATTTAGAAGGCAAAAGAGAGATCTATAAGTGAGAGAATGAGTGAACCGCATATGTTAAACCTCATAAGCGCCCGCCCCACGTTTTTAGTCATATTAAATCGAAGTACTTGAACTAATAAGTTTTAAATTATTTTCTTCTTTTCAGTCCGCTTATAAAAACGTGGTTTTTAAAAATCTTTTTTTTTACTTCTATTTATTTAACTTAGCGTTGCACTGTCTTCACAAGTATCCATTACTAACAGACAACACGACAACACGGACTTTTGATTGGTTTTGATGAATGGCAACAAGAAAACAACTTTGATACATAACAAGTAACTCCTTATTACAAGTTACACAAACAATAGAAAAATATTGATAGAGAAATAAAAATAAAATCTGAAATCATTGAAATAAAAATGGCTTCATTTTTAAAGACCATTGTTAAAAAAAACTATATCTAAATAACTATGACATCACAACTCAACATCCAAACTTTCAATTTTCTTACATCACTGATGTCATCAGCTCACATCCCGAAAACTGTCAATAATAATAAATATGAAATGCGGCACACAAAGAGTGCAAGCCAACAAACAAGGGAGATGACTGGACAATGTTTACAACAATAAGTTATGACTAGTATGAGTTGCCTTACCTTGTGCAGTATAATCACTTGGACAGCATCTGTTGGTGTCACCTGGGATGTGGGCGTGGTTGCAGCCGTTGTTGTTGTAGCCGTAGTGACAGCAGTAACAGCCGCAGCTGGCCCTGAAGTGGGGGACTGGGAGGTAACAGAGCTCTCACGTCTGCTGCTGTCAGCTGATCCATGAGGTGAAACAGGTGGCACTGACTGGACCTAGGGAATGTAACAACACAGTCAAACAGGTGGCACTGACTGGACCTAGGGAATGTAACAACACAGTCAAACAGGCGGCACTGACTGGACCTAGGGAATGTAACAACACAGTCAAACAGGTGGCACTGACTGGACCTAGGGAATGTAACAACACAGTCAAACAGGCGGCACTGACTGGACCTAGGGGAATGTAACAACACAGTCAAACAGGTGGCACTGACTGGACCTAGGGAATGTAACAACACAGTCAAACAGGCGGCACTGACTGGACCTAGGGGAATGTAACAACACAGTCAAACAGGTGGCACTGACTGGACCTAGGGAATGTAACAACACAGTCAAACAGGTGGCACTGACTGGACCTAGGGAATGTAACAACACAGTCAAACAGGCGGCACTGACTGGACCTAGGGGAATGTAACAACACAGTCAAACAGGTGGCACTGACTGGACCTAGGGAATGTAACAACACAAACAGGTGGCACTGACTGGACCTAGGGAATGTAACAACACAAACAGGCGGCACTGACTGGACCTTGGGAATGTAACAACACAGTCAAACAGGTGGCACTGACTGGACCTAGGGAATGTAACAACACAAACAGGTGGCACTGACTGGACCTAGGGAATGTAACAACACAAACAGGCGGCACTGACTGGACCTAGGGAATGTAACAACACAGTCAAACAGGTGGCACTGACTGGACCTAGGGAATGTAACAACACAAACAGGTGGCACTGACTGGACCTAGGGAATGTAACAACACAGTCAAACAGGTGGCACTGACTGGAACAGGGGGACTCACTACTGTACAAAATATTTATAATCCACCATCTAAGAATAGATTTCACTGCCGTGTTCACCCATCCCATCCCACAAACTCATTTTGAAAAAGACAATTGTTAAAATTTGATTTGTTCTTTGTACTGTATAAATTAAATGTATGGAGGATTAAGAGAGAACTAATGATATCTGCTTTGTATTGTATTATTACGAGAACCATCAAAGGAGGCATACATGATATATATAGCCACAGTTGTTTATGAAAAAAATAGTTTAAATCTTAAAAAAAAATTGAAAATTTCATTCTAAGACTAAGTGTGAGATGAGTATAAAAGGAGTGTCTGTAAAAGATAAGATGAGAGTTAGACTGTGGTGAGTTCTTTTACAAAGAATATTATTTGGCATCTAATCCTCAATTATAATCAACAAGAGTTTAAAACAAAATTATTATTGAAAATGGTGGAGACTTAAATATGGAATGACACCATCAATATACATAATTTGCAATCTCTGTCACGTCTGTCTGTCATGTCTGTCCGTGATGCTACTAATTTTAGAAAGCAGCGCACCAAATTACTGCACCAAAAAAGAACTCTTTTGGAACGGCCGCATAAAATTGTTCAATAGGGAAATAAATGAATAAAATAAAGATAAATAAAATAAATGAAAGTTCTGTATTAAAGTTATATTTAATCCAATGTGTATTTATTTTGAAAACTTCTGTCATTTTTGACGGGTGATACACTAGTATGATCAAATATTTCATGCGGAAGGGACAAGGTATTGATACTAGACAATGTATAATTTCTGGAAACCAAAACGATTCTGATAGAGTTACAGTTTTACATGAAGATGGGAAAATGAAAATTGGCAATGTTGATACGATTTTTATAAATTTCCTGGCAAGTTTTAGTTTAGTTTCAGGACATTACTTCAGATACTACAAGAAACAGGGGGTCATCCCCTCACCTAAAAAAAATCTCAAATTTTAAAAAATAATAAACACAACAGACAACTGTGGAGATATTGAGAAGACAAACTGTTTACAGACAGCAAATAAAACTGAGCCTCCTGAGCCTGAAATGAAAGAATCCAATCAACAACCTGGCAACAATAGGCCACACAATAAAACAAGGCTCTTTATACAGCCCAGGAATTTCCCACAGACAGTTGGACAAAGACAAACCTAAACCCAACCTCATTGTTTTGGTCCAATTCCTATTGAGTATTTTCATCTTACTTCCTGATGCTGCTAGTACAAAAGAAATATTTCAGCTTAATTAGAAATTTAATATATCAGGAATTGGAATGAATAAATTATAATAATTTTAACAACAGGTCATCTGACCATGACACTTTTTACCCCCTCCCCCTCCCCAATTTTATTGAGGAATCAAAAAAAATTTGCGAAATGCTGGCAATATAATAAATGTGAATGTGGTCCATGTATTAGCCCTCATCTATAAGTATAAATTATATTAGTGCATCTTTAATAGTAATGTCTTTAAAAAAAATTATAATATTGATTTTTTAAAATGTTTAATTTAAAGTTTTAAATTTTTTTGAAAAGAGTAGATTATTTATCTTTTAAACAAAGAATAAAAATTCACCCAGCATAAACTCACTTTAGCTGGACAAATAATTAAAAACTTTGTAAACTCTGTCAAAATGATTAGAGAAAAATGTATAAAAATATAGAAGAACATGTCTCCTTGTGTTGCCTTTATTCTGGCCCCATTCAATAAGTTCTTCTCTACTTTGCCTGATTGCAGTGCGACCAATTTTTTCAAAATGCACAGGTTCAAAAATTATCAAATGACTGTGGCCTCTCAAAATAAACAAGAAAAAGTGGAAATCTCAAGTGGAAAATAATAATTTAACAGTAATAATAGTGATAACATTGAATTAACATGGAAAAATTCCCAAATGAGAAAGAGAAGTAGAAAGTTTTTCTTAAAATTTCCAATAGTTTTGCTTGGAAAATATTTGAACCAAAAAATTACAAATGGAAGGAAGAATTAAAAAATGGTTAAATTTCTTTATAAAAACAGTTTTGGTTAGACTTGCATCCTGTGATTTGAAGCTGAATTTCTGAAATAGTTGCTGATGGCAGGAATTCTTTGGGTGCTACACAACTGTTGAAAATTTTTGTAGAACTCTAAGTGGTGGACAGAAAAAACAGAAGATATACAAAAAACAAATGATTGGGGGATGTGAACTAACTCTCAGTGAAGGACATTTAAAAATATTTCTTTTAAAAATAACTTACTAATTAATGTCATAGGAAGGGGAGGGGGTGGGCAGATGGCCTCAATTAAAACTGACAGCTTCTAAATATACCTCTGACCACCTATAAACTATGTATTTAGATTTGTCTGCTGTTAAACTGTGCTGGGGACAGAGTCACACCTATAGTAAGCACACACATACATTCTGATGTTAAAAACTGTGCTACTTACATCAAACTGACTTGATCCTCCATATCTCAGTGGCTTGACAGCCATGTGTTCTAAGAAGTCTTCTCTCCTGTCAGGGAATGAGTTCGTTCAGTTAGTATTTTATAGGGAAATGTTGAAATGTAGTAGGTGATAGTGGAAATGTAATAGGAAAGTGTGGAAATGAAATAGGAAAATGTGGAAATGTAATATTAATGTGGAAATGTATTGGGCAAATGTGTAAATCTAAAAGGCAAATCTGTAAATTTAATAGGCTAAAGACACAATGTCAATGTAATAAAAAAGATGAGAATAGTTACTGATTTGAGTATTCCCAAATGTTGCATGTATGATTTAACTTTCTTTCTTTCTGCTCCTTATGTAAAAGTAAATACAGTAGAAACCAGTTCTCTTGACCTTAGTTCACTTGCCAACCCTATTCAGTCTTTATTTTTAAACACAAGTGAATAATTCTCGATTTGTTTTAGTCTTTTTTCATGGGTTACTTTGATTCTTTCATGTCGTCTGACCGTAATATCTCGAGTACAAAAGGGGGTCAAATTCAAGTCAGTTACTTTGATTCTCAATTGATTCTCTGTTTAAAAATACTATTTAGTATTTAGTCATAAAATTGGGATATTTTGTGGCCAGTGTTCAGTGTAGTAGATATCTTGACCTACATTTACATTCTAAATTTTTAAATTTCCAGTCAAGCCTAAAAGTAACCTTGAGTTAATTAATCTAAAAAAAATTCAAAATTATTTTCATTTAATTTTAATAGCTTGCTGCATTGTAAACAGATGATATGTAAGTGTTCCATTTTATTGAGATTGGTCATTTTGTTATTTTTACAGGCCTAAAGTGTAAAATTTCAATAATCTTGAAGGAGGCGGAAGTCCCTGACGCTACAGTAAATTATATAATTCCTGTTTAAAATTAAAATATAATTTTTAGTAATATTAGGCTTTAAAATGATACTAAATGGAATTATTTCAATAAAATACTAAATTAAGTATCTAAACTCTGCTTAGTTATTATTATAAATTACAATAATGTGCTGTGCAGAACAGTTGTCCATTTATTCAACCTCATGATTTACTACTACTACTAATACTATGTTCTCAGAGTTACATTCATAAAAGATGGTCTTGTTCACTAGTTCACAATACATGTATATATTTTTTCATTGGTCAGGAAAATCTTTTTAAATTAATTAATTATGAGCCAAAGTTGAAGGTTCAAGTTCAAACGTAATACTTAAATTGTATCAGAATATTTGATTTGTAGAATACTTTTGCATTTAATCACATGTTAATATTGCCATCATATTGGTTTTCCTTTATCTTGTTCATTGGTCATCTCAACTTTTTTTAGGCAACCCCCAAGGCCTGGTTTATGGGTACATCTGCCTGGTCTATGGGTACATCTGCCTGGTCTATGGGTACATCTGCCTGGTCTATGGGTACATCTGCCTGGTCTATGGGTACAGCTGCCTTAAGAGTTGCCCCCCCCCCACTCACCAATAGTTACACTGTGCCCAATCTTTTCTATCCAAGCATACACTAATCAAATTTATATATAAAGTGGAACCTCTCATAAACGAGCAAAAAAAATAATTGAAAAAGTTGCTCCTTCAACGAGCAAAAAATTCGCATAACAAGTGACACAGAAAGTCCCTTTTTCCTAGAAATTCAATTTTAAGCCAGCACTTCCGTCCCGATGCATTAGTAAATATGTGTTAAGCACTCGGTCTGTTAGCGTATTGTTTTCGTGTGTGATCCAACGGGTTCGTATTTTTAACAAATTTTGAATTCAGACATTATTCGTAATTTTTTTATGTGTAATAACCTGTGCTAAAATGTCTTCGAAAAAAACCCGCAAGAAGTCAATCATAAGAGTGAAAAAATTAAATGTTGAAATGAAACGTAAAATCAATGACAAGCGAGAACAAGGTGTTAGCTTGACTAATCTGGCGCGCACTTACAATCAGCCAACATAAATCAACGATCTGCATGATTCCCAAGAACAAAAACAAAATTAATGAGATAGATGCTTCAAAGGGAATGTCAAAAATGTCTACGAAACATTTATGACACATTTTCTTCAAATTTTGAAGCTCTGCAAAAAATGTCTTTAGACAGTTTTCTAGTTAAAAATGACTAATTATTTGTTATAAATTCTTATTTTTATTTACGTTTTTTGTTTCAAATCTAAATTGCATTCCAGGTTGTTACACTCTTTAACAATTCATAAGTAATTTTATTGGAATAAATGTTATTAACAAATTTGTGAAAAAGAAGAATTTTTTTAGCATGGAACGTATTATCGTATTTTACATACATTTGTATGGGGAAAATTGTTTTGTTTAATGAGTGTTTCGCTTAACGAGTAAGACTCTGGAACGAATTATGCTGTTATAAGAGGTTCCACTGTATCTACAATTTCTGTAATGCACAATGGAGTCTACTCTCACCTGTGAGTCACCAACTTGACCACAGGAGTTGTCACCCCTTTGATGACTGCTGAAACATTCAAGTGACTAAGTCCATGAAGGTTGATCCCATTTACCTGTAACAAACGAGACACAATTAATGGGACATGAGGCACAATTAATGGGATATGATGCACAATTAATGGGACATGAGGCACAACTAATGGGACATGAGGCACAACTAATGGGATATGATGCACAATTAATGGGACATGAGGCACAACTAATGGGATATGAGGCACAATTAATGGGACATGAGACACAACTAATGGGACATGAGACACAACTAATGGGATATGAGACACAACTAATGGGATATGAGACACAACTAATGGGATATGAGGCACAATTAATGGGACATGAGACACAACTAATGGGACATGAGAAACAACTAATGGGATATGATGCACAATTAATGGGACATGAGGCACAACTAATGGGATATGAGGCACAATTAATGGGACATGAGACACAACTAACGGGATATGAGGCACAATTAATGGGACATGAGGCACAACTAATGGGATATGATGCAGAATTAATGGGACATGTGGCACAACTAATGGGATATGAGGCACAATTAATGGGACATGAGACACAACTAATGGGACATGAGACACAACTAATGGGATATGAGACACAACTAATGGGATATGAGGCACAATTAATGGGACATGAGGCACAACTAATGGGATATGATGCACAATTAATGGGACATGAGGCACAACTAATGGGATATGAGGCACAATTAATGGGACATGAGACACAACTAATGGGACATGAGACACAACTAATGGGATATGAGGCACAATTAATGGGACATGAGACACAACTAATGGGACATGAGGCACAATTAATGGGACATGAGACACAACTAATGGGACATGAGCCACAACTAATGGGACATGAGGCACAACTAATGGGACATGAGACACAACTAATGGGACATGAGACACAACTAATGGGACATGAGACACAACTAATGGGATATGAGACACAACTAATGGGACATGAGACACAATTAATGTGATATGAGACACAACTAATGGGATATGAGACACAACTAATGGGGCATGAGACACAACTAATGGGATATCAGACACAACTAATGGGATATGAGACACAACTAATGGGATATGAGGCACAACTAATGGGATATGAGGCACAACTAATGGGATATGAGGCACAAGTAATGAGACACAACTAATGGGACATGAGACACAACTAATGGGACATGAGGCACAACTAATGGGACATGAGACACAACTAATGGGACATGAGACACACCAAATGGGATATGAGGCACAACTAAAGGGATATGAGGCACAACTAATTGGATATGAGGCACAACTAATGGGATATGAGGCACAACTAATGGGATATGAGACACAACTAATGGGACATGAGGCACAACTAATGGGACATGAGGCACAACTAATGGGATATGAGACACAACTAATGGGACATGAGGCACAACTATGGGACATGAGGCACAACTAATGGGACATGAGACACAACTAATGGGACATGAGACACAACTAATGGGACATGAGGCACAACTAATGGGATATGAGGCACAACTAATGGGATATGAGACAACTAATGGGACATGAGACACACATAAATGGAACATGGGACAAAACTAATGGGATATGAGGCACAACTAATGGGATATGAGACAACTAATGGGACATGAGACACACATAAATGGAAATGGGACAAAACTAATGGGATATGAGGCACAACTAATGGGATATGAGACACAACTAATGGGACATGAGACACACATAAATGGAACATGGGACAAAACTAATGGGATATGAGGCACAACTAATGGGATATGAGACACAACTAATGGGACATGAGACACACATAAATGGAACATGGGACAAAACTAATGGGATATGAGGCACAACTAATGGGATATGAGACAACTAATGGGACATGAGACACACATAAATGGAACATGGGACAAAACTAATGGGATATGAGGCACAACTAATGGGATATGAGACAACTAATGGGACATGAGACACACATAAATGGAACATGGGACAAAACTAATGGGATATGAGGCACAACTAATGGGATATGAGACAACTAATGGGACACGAGACACACATAAATGGAACATGGGACAAAACTAATGGGATATGAGGCACAACTAATGGGATATGAGACAACTAATGGGACATGAGACACACATAAATGGAACATGGGACAAAACTAATGGGATATGAGGCACAACTAATGGGATATGAGACAACTAATGGGACATGAGACACACATAAATGGAACATGGGACAAAACTAATGGGATATGAGGCACAACTAATGGGATATGAGACAACTAATGGGACATGAGACACACATAAATGGAACATGGGACAAAACTAATGGGATATGAGGCACAACTAATGGGATATGAGACAACTAATGGGACATGAGACACACATAAATGGAACATGGGACAAAACTAATGGGATATGAGGCACAACTAATGGGATATGAGACAACTAATGGGACATGAGACACACATAAATGGAACATGGGACAAAACTAATGGGATATGAGGCACAACTAATGGGATATGAGACACAATGGAACCACTTCAAAATAAGTCATGATAAAAGAGACAGATGATCAGTTCATGATAAAAGAGACAGATGATCAGTTGCTTTTTCAGGATGGCATATCTGCATGAGGTGAAAAAGTTGATCAAGTTTGCTAAGTTATCCCCCTTTGATGTAAAGGTCAAGCAAAACTTATTACAGCAACAAATAAATAAATTACTGGTTTTTTCTCCTTAACGTCAGTCAATTTGTTTACTTATTTTATGGATGTTTCACTTGTAACAAATGTAAAGAAGACATGTAATGATCTACATGTATATAAGATTAATTAATTTAATTTTAACACTTCAACTAATTCATTATCAAGACAAATTCTTGATGAACAAATTCATGGGTATAATGATGAACAAGTTGGTTACCTCAAGTAGTTCATCTCCAACTTCAATCCTTCCATCTTTAGCCGCAGGGCTGTCAGGTTGAATGCCGGCTACAAAGACACTCATTTTGCTGCGGTCTTTGTTCCCAGCCAGCCCCATGCCCATAGCTGCGGTTCCTCTGTTGAGATCAACCAGCTGGACCAGGCCGGGCAATTCATTGTACTTCTTCAGGATACGACCTGATTAGATTTTAATAGATTCAATCAAAATCAAGTTCAACATTGGCCAGTTTCGTAAACATTGAAAATATTGTCAGGTCAAAAATAAGAATTTCTGCATTATGGAGCATTTACTTTTACCAGTCCCTGCTAATGTTATAAAAACCAATAGGCAATGGAATAAAAATGTTTTTAGGAAATCAGAATTAAAAACTTCAATTAATTAAAGAAAGTGTTTAGTTTCCATTAAGTCAACCTATAATTGTAAGGGAAGTAATTAAAGAGACATAAAAGAGGCTCACTAATCTGAGACATAATCAATTTTTATAGAAGAGAGAAGAGGTGATCATTGCAGTCTCATTCATAATTCAATAGCTGCAGATAGGAATAAGCCATTATTACTAAATATTACATTCATTTCATAAACAACTTATCTATTTGTTAAAGTCAAACACAAAACAATTTGTCACCCACGTTTTGTGTAGCCATATTCATCCTCATCCTCACTGTCACTGAATGATTCACCTGCCATCTTACCATCGGGATGTTCAAAGCTCTGAAACAAGATAAAAGAATCTATATTTATATTTCACCAAAGCAAGTATATACATACGAGCATGACGAATGACGCCATGCACGCAGAAAGTCCTGGGTTCAAGCCCCAGCAGGAACATTTTAAAAAATGTTTGTTGCTGCTCATACTTTTCCCCCTTTTTTGTGAACATGACTAACCCTCGTTAGGGTCGACCAATCACAGTTTATGGGTTTATGATTGGCAAGGGATGGTAGTAAAAGGGGGGGGGGTAACAACAACCGCAGTGCACATGTCTCCAAGTTTACTCGCTTTTTTTTATTATTACGTGCTGCTGTTTGTGTTCGTTTTCTCTCTCGTTCTTTGAACTATCAATGATGAGCAAGTCTGCGGCCTATGCTACACTGCGGGTCATATCTAGTTGTTTAGATTGGTGTCTAATTATAATTACTCTTATTCTTTCTTCTGTAAAATGGTTTACAGATGGTTCATTTAACCTTTACACAGACTGTAGATGTTAATAAAAAAATCTTCACCAATAATTATGAAGAATCAATAACTTATAAATTTCACCTTGGTGTGTTGTTGATTTCATCATTTATAACATCCAGTACTGATTTCATCATGTATAACAAATGTTATTGGTCCCATCTAACTACCCAATGTTCTCTGCACTGTGATGTCCCATACAACATCATCTAAACCCATATTATATGACACAAGTCTCCCTCTTACTCAACCAGCAGCCTGCCGTCTTCTTCAACCAGCAGCCTGACATTTTCTTCTTAGAGTCATTGAAAAGAAGAGTTCTTAACATGTTAGCACTTAACCCTAGCTGAGGTCTTTTAGCTCAACCCTACCCCCCAAATCCCACCCCTATCCTGCTTAGAAAGACTTCACCAAGACACTAAACTCCAATAATGCATTTCCCAGACTGGTGTCTAAGTAGCTTACCACCAGTCCATCTCCATTGGGCAACAACTTGATACCCCTCTAACACCATGTCACCAGCCTAACAAGGTTCAAAGATTAACTGATGAGGTGTGCTATCAGGTGCAAAAAATACCTGGTGTGGTGTTCTACTAGGTGCTAAGATTACCTGGTGTGGTGTGCTACTAGGTGCTAAGATTACCTGGTGGGTTGTGCTACTGGGTGCTAAGATTACCTGGTGTGGTATGCTACTAGGTGCTAAGATTACCTGGTGTGGTGTGCTACTAGGTGCTAAGATTACCTGGTGGGTTGTGGTACTGGGTGCTAAGATTACCTGGTGGGTTGTGGTACTGGGTGCTAGGATTACCTGGTGTGGTGTGCTACTAGGTGCTAAGATTACCTGGTGTGGTGTGCTACTAGGTGCTAAGATTACCTGGTGGGGTGTGCTACTAGGTGCTAAGATTACCTGGTGTGGTGTGCTACTGTGTGCTAAGATTACCTGGTGTGGTGTGCTACTGGGTGCTAAGATTACCGGGTGTGGTGTGCTACTGGATGCTAAGATTACCTGGTGTGGTGTGCTACTGGGTGCTAAGATTACCTGGTGTGGTGTGCTACTAGGTGCTAAGATTAACTGGTGTGGTGTGCTACTGGGTGCTAAGATTACCTGGTGTGGTATGCTACTAGGTGCTAAAATTACCTGGTGTGGTGTGCTACTAGGTGCTAAGATTACCTGGTGGGGTGTGCTACTAGGTGCTAACATTAACTGGTGTGGTGTGCTACTGGGTGCTAAGATTACCTGGTGGGGTGTGCTACTGGGTGCTAAGATTACCTGGTGTGGTGTGCTACTGGGTGCTAAGATTACCTGGTGTGGTATGCTACTAGGTGCTAAGATTACCAGGTGTGGTGTGCTACTGGGTGCTAAGATTAACTGGTGTGGTGTGCTACTGGGTGCTAAGATTACCTGGTGTGGTGTACTACCAGGAGATGAAGAGATGATGGAGCCGAGAGCAGCTGAAGATTCATCAAATGACTGGACCGGCTTCAGCTGCAAACTTTCTAGATCACCAGGCTGTAGGATGATCAAATAATGGTTGGTTAGCATTGACTGCCACAGAGTACTACAACGTAAGGATCAGCCATGAAGTGTATCAGCAATGAAGTGTATCAGCCATGAAGTGTATCAGCTATGAAGTGTGTCAGCCATGAAGTGTATCAGCTATGAAGTGTGTCAGCCATGAAGTGTATCACTATTGTTATTTAAGAAGTTGGTTTTGTTGGCTGATTTTTAGCTGAAGCAAATTCTTTAAATTTAAATGACATCTTTATTAGGTGTTGAAATTAAGGTTGCTAACGGTTAACCGGTCCTCAGATCAGGACCGGTCCCGTTTAATCAGGACCGGTTGACCGCAACTTTACTGGTCAGATGCAGGGCAGCATACGATACCAAAACGCGAGCGACGGTGACATCAAATCGCTTTCTCCATATTCCGGTATATAAATAATATACACGTCATCACTATTAGTTTAGTTCGCCTACAGCTAAGGGATGGTTTTTTTTTAATTTGCTTAGTTAACTTAGTTTCGTGGCACTGTATGAGAGCTAACACACAGTGCGCGTTTGATGTGAACAACGGTCGAGCCGCGACTGTTTCTATTTATATTAATTATAGTCTGTTGCTTATAAAGACAAAGAAAGTTATAAAAGCATATGACCCCGTGACCTATCGGCATTCTCTGGTCACCGGTTTATAGTCTGTTTCCCCGCATCGAAAGCCGCTTAGTGAAGTACCTACGAGAGTCATTTGATAGACGTAGCAAAGATACCGGGCGATTAATCTAATCGGTCCTCAAATTCAAGTTCGGTCTTTTAGTGACAGTTTTCCTGCAAGTCAAAGGCTTTTGAATTAAACTTATCACATTAATATCAAAACTGATATTTTCTGTTAAAAAATGTAATTGTTATGCGTTGGAAGGGGGGGTACAACGAGTGAAGCTCAAACCCTTTGGAACAGGAAGGATGGCGGGACCGTCGTGTGCGTCGCAAAATTGAATAATTCTAGCAAGTTGACGATTGAAAAATTATATTGTATTTAAATAAATTCCATTTTATCATCACTTTACTCCGTAAGGTTTATAATTTTATTATTTTTTAAATTCGAGTTGACCGGCATCACACACAAGACACGACGTCACTACGGACGAGGCGAGGCGAGGCGTGGGTTTTTTAAACTAAAGAAGGTACCTCACTAACTTTAACGAACGGTTTAACCGGTCCTCTTATTCAGAACGGTTAATCACGAGTCCAAAAAAAAAGAAGTGACTATAAACCATCACTGGTTATTGAGTTGTTGAGCCTTCTCGTCCATGAGGGGCATCCACCGATCATCGTCGGCGTCTGCTAATCGCAGAAATAAACCATCACTGTTTACTTAAACTTAATTCTTTGTTTTGTTTATTTAATTTTTTTTTATTCGCTGAATTGAGGGCATCGCGCAGGTTGCTAGCTCAATAAAATAACATTTACTGACACATAGATCTCTCAACTAAATTTACGGACAAAAACAATTTTTTACGGACACATTTAACATAAAATGTTGACCTTAAAACGAACGAATATGAAGCATAATCCAAGCATTGTAGCTAAAAAATGTAAAGTATCCATATGAGACGTCTCTATTACCATGGTCATATTTTATAACGTTAGTTTATTGTATGACATTCATCATCAGTGACAGTGTCCATATGAGCACGTCTCTATTACCATGGTCATATTTTATAACGTTAGTTTATTGTATGACATTCATCATCAGTGACAGTGTCCATATGAGCACGTCTCTATTACCATGGTCATATTTTATAACGTTAGTTTATTGTATGACATTCATCATCAGTGACAGTGTCCATATGAGCACATCTTTATTACCATGGTCATATTTTATAACGTTAGTTTATTGTATGACATTCATCATCAGTGACAGTGTCCATATGAGCACGTCTCTATTACCATGGTCATATTTTATAACGTTAGTTTATTGTATGACATTCATCATCAGTGACAGTGTCCATATGAGCACGTCTCTATTACCATGGTCATATTTTATAACGTTAGTTTATTGTATGACATTCATCATCAGTGACAGTGTCCATATGAGCACGTCTCTATTACCATGGTCATATTTTATAACGTTAGTTTATTGTATGACATTCATCATCAGTGACAGTGTCCATATGAGCACGTCTCTATTACCATGGTCATATTTTATAACGTTAGTTTATTGTATGACATTCATCATCAGTGACAGTGTCCATATGAGCACGTCTTTATTACCATGGTCATATTTTATAACGTTAGTTTATTGTATGACATTCATCATCAGTGACAGTGTCCATATGAGCACGTCTCTATTACCATGGTCATATTTTATAACGTTAGTTTATTGTATGACATTCATCATCAGTGACAGTGTCCATATGAGCACGTCTTTATTACCATGGTCATATTTTATAACATTAGTTTATTGTATGACATTCATCATCAGTGACAGTGTCCATATGAGCACGTCTTTATTACCATGGTCATATTTTATAACGTTGGTTTATTGTATGACATTCATCATCAGTGACAGTGTCCATATGAGCACGTCTTTATTACCATGGTCATATTTTATAACGTTAATTTATTGTATGACATTCATCATCAGTGACAGTGTCCATATGAGCACGTCTTTATTACCATGGTCATATTTTATAACGTTAGTTTATTGTATGACATTCATCATCAGTGACAGTGTCCATATGAGCACGTCTTTATTACCATGGTCATATTTTATAACGTTAGTTTATTGTATGACATTCATCATCAGTGACAGTGTCCATATGAGCACGTCTTTATTACCATGGTCATATTTTATAACGTTAGTTTATTGTATGACATTCATCATCAGTGACAGTGTCCATATGAGCACATCTTTATTACCATGGTCATATTTTATAACGTTAATTTATTGTATGACATTCATCATCAGTGACAGTGTCCATATGAGCACGTCTTTATTACCATGGTCATATTTTATAACGTTGGTTTATTGTATGACATTCATCATCAGTGACAGTGTCCATATGAGCACGTCTTTATTACCATGGTCATATTTTATAACGTTAGTTTATTGTATGCCATTCATCATCAGTGACAGTGTCCATATGAGCACGTCTCTATTACCATGGTCATATTTTATAACGTTAGTTTATTGTATGACATTCATCATCAGTGACAGTGTCCATATGAGCACGTCTTTATTACCATGGTCATATTTTATAACGTTAGTTTATTTTATGACATTCATCATCAGTGACAGTGTCCATATGAGCACGTCTCTATTACCATGGTCATATTTTATAACGTTGGTTTATTGTATGACATTCATCATCAGTGACAGTGTCCATATGAGCACGTCTCTATTACCATGGTCATATTTTATAACGTTAGTTTATTGTATGACATTCATCATCAGTGACAGTGTCCATATGAGCACGTCTCTATTACCATGGTCATATTTTATAACGTTAATTTATTGTATGACATTCATCATCAGTGACAGTGTCCATATGAGCACGTCTTTATTACCATGGTCATATTTTATAACGTTGGTTTATTGTATGACATTCATCATCAGTGACAGTGTCCATATGAGCACGTCTCTATTACCATGGTCATATTTTATAACGTTAGTTTATTGTATGACATTCATCATCAGTGACAGTGTCCATATGAGCACGTCTTTATTACCATGGTCATATTTTATAACGTTAGTTTATTGTATGACATTCATCATCAGTGACAGTGTCCATATGAGCACGTCTCTATTACCATGGTCATATTTTATAACGTTGGTTTATTGTATGACATTCATCATCAGTGACAGTGTCCATATGAGCACGTCTCTATTACCATGGTCATATTTTATAACGTTAGTTTATTGTATGACATTCATCATCAGTGACAGTGTCCATATGAGCACGTCTCTATTACCATGGTCATATTTTATAACGTTAATTTATTGTATGACATTCATCATCAGTGACAGTGTCCATATGAGCACGTCTCTATTACCATGGTCATATTTTATAACGTTAATTTATTGTATGACATTCATCATCAGTGACAGTGTCCATATGAGCACGTCTTTATTACCATGGTCATATTTTATAACATTAGTTTATTGTATGACATTCATCATCAGTGACAGTGTCCATATGAGCACGTCTTTATTACCATGGTCATATTTTATAACGTTGGTTTATTGTATGACATTCATCATCAGTGACAGTATCCATATGAGCACGTCTCTATTACCATGGTCATATTTTATAACGTTGGTTTATTGTATGACATTCATCATCAGTGACAGTGTCCATATGAGCACGTCTCTATTACCATGGTCATATTTTATAACGTTAATTTATTGTATGACATTCATCATCAGTGACAGTGTCCATATGAGCACGTCTCTATTACCATGGTCATATTTTATAACGTTAATTTATTGTATGACATTCATCATCAGTGACAGTGTCCATATGAGCACGTCTTTATTACCATGGTCATATTTTATAACATTAGTTTATTGTATGACATTCATCATCAGTGACAGTGTCCATATGAGCACGTCTTTATTACCATGGTCATATTTTATAACGTTGGTTTATTGTATGACATTCATCATCAGTGACAGTGTCCATATGAGCACGTCTTTATTACCATGGTCATATTTTATAACGTTGGTTTATTGTATGACATTCATCATCAGTGACAGTATCCATATGAGCACGTCTCTATTACCATGGTCATATTTTATAACGTTAGTTTATTGTATGACATTCATCATCAGTGACAGTGTCCATATGAGCACGTCTCTATTACCATGGTCATATTTTATAACGTTAGTTTATTGTATGACATTCATCATCAGTGACAGTGTCCATATGAGCACGTCTTTATTACCATGGTCATATTTTATAACGTTAGTTTATTGTATGACATTCATCATCAGTGACAGTGTCCATATGAGCACGTCTCTATTACCATGGTCATATTTTATAACGTTGGTTTATTGTATGACATTCATCATCAGTGACAGTGTCCATATGAGCACGTCTCTATTACCATGGTCATATTTTATAACGTTAGTTTATTGTATGACATTCATCATCAGTGACAGTGTCCATATGAGCACGACTCTATTACCATGGTCATATTTTATAACGTTGGTTTATTGTATGACATTCATCATCAGTGACAGTGTCCATATGAGCACGACTCTATTACCATGGTCATATTTTATAACGTTGGTTTATTGTATGACATTCATCATCAGTGACAGTGTCCATATGAGCACGTCTTTATTACCATGGTCATATTTTATAACGTTAGTTTATTGTATGACATTCATCATCAGTGACAGTGTCCATATGAGCACGTCTCTATTACCATGGTCATATTTTATAACGTTAGTTTATTGTATGACATTCATCATCAGTGACAGTGTCCATATGAGCACGTCTCTATTACCATGGTCATATTTTATAACGTTAGTTTATTGTATGACATTCATCATCAGTGACAGTGTCCATATGAGCACGTCTTTATTACCATGGTCATATTTTATAACGTTAGTTTATTGTATGACATTCATCATCAGTGACAGTGTCCATATGAGCACGTCTCTATTACCATGGTCATATTTTATAACATTAGTTTATTGTATGACATTCATCATCAGTGACAGTGTCCATATGAGCACGTCTTTATTACCATGGTCATATTTTATAACGTTAGTTTATTGTATGACATTCATCATCAGTGACAGTGTCCATATGAGCACGTCTTTATTACCATGGTCATATTTTATAACGTTGGTTTATTGTATGACATTCATCATCAGTGACAGTGTCCATATGAGCACGTCTTTATTACCATGGTCATATTTTATAACGTTAATTTATTGTATGACATTCATCATCAGTGACAGTGTTTAGTTCCTCCTGCTTATGATCGTACATAGAAACATTTACACTGGCGATTATTCTGGGAGTAATTTTTCCCGGTCCATTTCTCAGTCAGTAAACTTTCGAAGATTGGAGAAGACAGTTTGTTTCTCAAGTTTGTTTTCAATAAACTAATAGCATTAAAAACGCGTTCTACTTCTGCTGTTCGATGTGGAAGTGCCAACACTGTTTGTGCAAATTTCGAAAGTATCGGAAATCTGTTGTATTCTTTGTTTTCGATATTTCTCGTCATTTGTCCAATTTGATGCCAGACAGCATCATAACCTCCGTCGGCCTTGACATTGCTTAAATCCGCAACTTGGTAGTCAATAAATTCGGCCTCTTAAACAATCAACATCTACTGGAGACACAATTTGTGGAAAAAGCTGGGCCAGTTCCAAAATTTCCGACTGTTCCACCGATATTCTGTTAGTGGGTTTTAGTACTGACACGAGCTTCAGCACTCTGTTGCTAATAGGTATTCTTTTCTGGATTGCACCGACTGCAGTGGTATAAAATGCAAGAACATTAACATAAAAGTTTTCAACAGTCGATGGATCATCTTCTTTGTGCAGCTGTAGTTTAGTTTGATAACCAATGAATATGTTATCGCGTGATTTAAAATGTGTACTTTCCAAGTGATCAACACTCGTTAAGTCTTCAACTAACAACAGTACCTGTGGTCGTATATAGTAACCCAACAAACTTTTGTACCTGTGGTCGTATATAGTAACCCAACACACTTTTGTACCTGTGGTCATATATAGTAACCCAACACACATTTGTACCTGTGGTCGTATATAGTAACCCAACACACATTTGTACCTGTGGTCGTATATAGTAACCCAACACACATTTGTACCTATGGTCATATATAGTAACCCAACACACATTTGTACCTGTGGTCATATATAGTAACCCAACACACATTTGTACCTGTGGTCATATATAGTAACCCAACACAAATTTGTACCTGTGGTCGTATATAGTAACCCAACACACTTTTGTACCTGTGGTCATATATAGTAACCCAACACACATTTGTACCTGTGGTCATATATAGTAACCCAACACACATTTGTACCTGTGGTCGTATATAGTAACCCAACACACTTTTGTACCTGTGGTCATATATAGTAACCCAACACACATTTGTACCTGTGGTCGTATATAGTAACCCAACACACATTTGTACCTGTGGTCATATATAGTAACCCAACACACATTTGTACCTGTGGTCATATATAGTAACCCAACACACATTTGTACCTGTGGTCGTATATAGTAACCCAACACACTTTTGTACCTGTGGTCATATATAGTAACCCAACACACAGTGGCGTAGCTAGGGTCATATGCGCCCGGGGACATGACACAAAATCGGCGCCCCTTGTCGGACCGAAAGATTCTGGGGGCTCACTGAGCCCCGAAGAAAAATTCGAAATTTTACTGTTTATATAGTTCATTTTCGAAGCTTCTAGCATTTTAATGAAATAGAATACAGACTAATAATTATCTATGCGATTGTAAACAATTTATTTGAAAAATAAATACTCTACTAATTATACGATTAGACATAGTCTACAAAAAATTGATTCTCCTTGATTTAATTTGATTGTCGCAAACTCGTCAATCACGTTGTCAAAATTAATATTCTCAAGTGTTTCTCTTTTGATGCTAAGGAGTGCAAGATCACTCGGACTATCTTTTCCAATTGAAGCACGTAAATAAGAAAAAAATAAGCTTCAGTTTGCTGAAGGACCGCTCACAGCTTTCAGTTGAAACAGCAATTGTTAGAAGTATTTGAAGTGAAATGCGCTTGACTCAGAAATAAGTCATATCCATATGAAACAATAAAATCTAGAACATCCAAAGGAGTTTCCGATAGAACTTCAGTCCGGGTACTGAGAAGCATTTTCCAGTCTCTGATTTCTGTGCACAAGTCGTGACCATTGACGTCATTGTCGTATAAATTAGAAAATCGAAGCAATTTTAACGAAGTGTATCGACTTTTGTCTCAGCAAGAAGAGTTTTGACGTCTAGTAAAAATCCAAATTTGTTTCGATTTTTTTAGACGTAAAAACCGTATTGATATCTCCCGTTGGAGTCTATCAATTACACTGTTCATATCACGTACACTTCTTCTTCTGCAGAAAGTCCTGCATCTCTTGTTAATTCTCCAGGCATCCTCCGATGTCGTCTAATTTTTCTGTCAACCTTGATTCCCAAAGTTGTGCATCTTCCTTTCCATTATCTACCGCAACCTGGCTCAAATTATCACGAATGTTGACAATTTCATGCTCAAGCGATTCAAGATCAGATGCTGCTTCCTTGAAATTCACAGTAGGATTCTGCAACCGTTTCTGGACACGATCAATTTTCCCAAGTATGGTGTTCCAGAAATTTAACAAAACTAGGAATTTTCCTTTATCACTTCTGGTGTCAGGCATCATATTTGTATGTTTTGATACTTTTTCCAACAGCCCTACCAGTTCATCTAGTCCTTCATAAATTGCTTTAACAGCTTCTGATCGTGCCCTCCAACGTGTTTCCGACTCCCTCTTCATTGTGATTGGCACAACTCTTTTTAATTCTTCCCAACGAATTGTTGAACGAGAGAAAACACAAATTTATACTTTCAACTGTTCCAAAAACGTGATAACAACTGGATCCTGTTTAGCTGAGTGTACTCTTGGTAAGTTTAAGCTGTGGTTATCACAGTTGATGAACAATGCTCTGTGATTTCTGGCACATATTCGCTGCTGAAGGCCGGATATATGCACAGTCATTACAGCATCATTGTAATAACATTGTGACCGATAGTCGGCTAGAGGTATGTTATTAGAGTCCAGTTTCTCTACGATAACTCTTTCAATGCTTGCTGCGTCTTTGGAATGTATCTGGATAAAACCTAAAAATGATTCTTTGATGGTTTTTTTTTAAAGTTTGAAAGTACACATCCACAAATCTGATGACTTGAGAAAGCTATTCCCGGTGTCTTAGATCGGGTGTTGAGTCAAGTAAGATACCGTAGTACTTCTTTTTTCTGATTTCACTCAACAGCTGATTCCTTACAGTCGATGAAAGTAGGTGGATTAATTCATTTTGTATTTCCTGTATAAATAAGATACTGAACCTGGATTTTATCGGGAATCTTGTAAGTGCTTTTTTAACAGTGGACCATACTGATCAAGTTTGATCACAGAGAGACAGGAAATAGAGGCAGTGTCTGATGTTTCATATAAAAGGAATCCAACTTGCTTTGACATACCGACACAATCCCTAGAGAGGAGAGACCTTCTGTAACCCAGTGGTTCTCAATCTTTTGAGATTCAAGGACCACTTGAAAAATGTGTGTCTTAGCTACGGACCACTACTAAAAATTGTGCTACTGCTGAGCTGGAAAGTTAAATATAATTATACTGTGTATATCTTATCTGTTGCACACGCTCCTTCTATACAGAAGATTATTGATAGATAAGTAGTATACATGTTAGTTAGTAAAACTATACTAATATGCTACGTTTTGCATGCTCCAAAAACAATATTGTAATGGCTTTCTTTTGTAAAGAACAAATGTCATTTATATTAGTCTTACAGTAATCTTATTTAATTCTACTTAATAACTATAAACAACTTTAAGTAATAAACAGTAGTTTGTATTAAAAAGACTGCTATATTAGTTTATTTAGTACGAACGATGTTTTGTTTTTATTGTACGCAATGGAGAAAATCCACTTTCACAAAGTAGCAAAGGGTAAGCTCGGAGTACTCCAAAATTTCATTAAGCCCACTTTCTGATGCAACATATTAAAAGTGGTATTGCTAGTCAGTTCAATGAATTGGTTTAATTGCGATGTTGGTAATTTTATTTGATGAGACAATGTGTACGAGATTAGGACTGGAAACCCACGAAAAACCACTGAACGTTAAAAATTACCAAAGTAGAATTAAAATTGGGCCTGCATTGATCGAATATGACCAGAAATCAAATTTATCAACAGTTGTTTATTTATTTGAACATTTTCTGGTTTCTCGGTGATTTCATATAATTGATCAAACATCGCAAAGTTACCTTGAAATAATCTTCTTTTCCAAAGATCAAGCTTTTTCGTAAAATCAGAGAATTTGTCACTGAGAGTAATATAATGTGTCTGCTTTCCTTGCCGAGTTGAATTAAGTTTATTGAGTTCTTCAAAAGTTTCAGCCAAGTAAGCCAGAACATCGTCACGTAATTCAAACAGTTTGATAACCAGCGAACTTCAGTATACATCAGTAACTGTTAATGTTCAAGATTCATGTTCGAACATAAGAAATATAAGAGACGAGAATTTAATGGACGAGCCTTGATAAAAGTTTAAAACTATTTAGGCCAGATCAAAAATATATTTTAAGTCTGCGTTAATTCTTTTACTTTTTAGTCCTTCTTGATGAATCATACAGTGCGTAAATTTCATGCTTTGCTTGCGGACCAGCTGGCACATCTTCGCGGACAACTACTGGTCCAAGGACCACAGGTTGAGAACAACTGCTTTAAGCCACTCCTTTTTAAATCCCTTATATTAACTTCACGGCCGTCTCTCTCTGTCTCTCTCTCTCTCTCTCTGTCTGTCTGTCTTGGGCTCGGCGGGCGGAAAAACAGAAGTCAAAAATGACCCATTTCCCATGATCCGATCAAACTGAAATTTGGCACACGGACCCGTCGAACCTAACAATGCATCGTATCAAAATTTCAGATCGATCGAACGTACCATAATTAAATTAATGCATTTTTAGTTTATCCTTATATGAGGTATGTAATTCAAAATTCACTGTTTGTTATTTTTTTTTAAATTCACGTTCCACGTGAGTTTGAGTTGACGCCGACCGTCGTGTTGACGACGACCGTCGTGCCGACACCCCCTCACATCCCACCCCCATTTATTAAAGACAAGGGACATCACTCAGTGTCAGTCTGTAAATGTTTAAAAATAATCACTACTGTTAGTTATGTCTCATATATAAGGGATTTATAGTCAAAAACTTTGTTTTTACGGGTTTGTTTTATTTCTTGTCTTGGTCATTTTGGTTGCTTCTAGTGTCGTCTCTGTCTGTTCTATTAATAGAATCGCCTTTGCCTCTTACTGCTCCCCTACTCTTACTCCCAGTCTCTCCCAGTTTTTTTTAATAATCGCCATTAGAATTCCTACATTGTGGATGTGTCATTTATTTATGGGTAGAATAGTGCCCCTTAACGCTCAATGGGGGCGCAAAAATCCTGCTTGCCAAATGATTTTTAATGAATATATTTTTGGAGCTCCAAAATTCAATCTTGCAAACGTATTTGGGATACAATAGTTTACATCAAAACACAATTAAATAATGAGTTTTAATACTCATTTTGGCGCCCCTTAACGTGGCGCCCGGGGACATATGTCCCCCCCTGCCCCCCCCCCTCGCTACGCCACTGCCAACACACATTTGTACCTGTGGTCATATATAGTAACCCAACACACTTTTCAACAGTTGATTTTCCTCTGCATATAAATCTGGTAAAATCGGAGAATTTGATTGAAACATTTTTCTTGAACTGAGTAAACATAGGCAGCACTGCTTGCAAAAACAAAAAATAACATTTAAGGACAGTATTTTTCAATTGAGTGCTAAATATATCCACTGTAACCAACTGATCACACACATCCTTGATTGAAAATAGCTTGAATGTGCATCACACATTGGTTAACAATACGATTGATACACTCCAACTCCAACAGGCTCAACCACCTCGTGGAACACAGCTGCAATATTCCTAGAGCGTCTGCTTCGACGAACTCTTGAAACTCTGTGCACAGCTGTAATCTTTTGTAACTATGTGAAAAATGACCGTGCATAGCTGTTCAATAAATTTGGGAAATGTTTCACATGAATCAGCTGCGCATAGAGCAGCTACATGGCGTGTGCAGTGTATATGAAATATATTTTTTGTACATTTCTGAAACGTGAAAGCATGGAATTTTTGGCTCCAATCATTACATTAGCTCCATCAGTTTCAAATGCCATTACATTGTCCAGTGGTATTTTATCTTCGTCCAGACATGTCTTGATTGCAGCAAAAATGAACTCTGGTTATGCTTCTTTTAAATCAACTAAACGATAAAATCTATATTGAACCTTACCAATTTCAACATCGAAGTAAATCACCACCATGGCCATTTTTTCTGTGGTTGATATATCAGTTGATTCGTCAAACAACAGAGTAAAATGACATGATCTCAACTTAGTGGACAAATCTTCTTTGTTCAGTTTGCCAATAACATTTTTAATCATCATAGATCCCTTTGTTCGTTTAGAGCTGAAATCTTTAGCGATTTATGAATCAGGAAACCAATCTGCAACATTTTCCGAGATGTCGTCCACTAAACTTATTGGCAAGTTTTTTCTTGCGACAAAATTTGCCACTTTTAATTCACATTCTGTTACCTGTTTGTTGTGAGCAGTTACAGGAGATGGTATTTTATCCTTAGTCAAGAACTGCAACATTCCACCATCAAATTTCCTTGTTGACATTGCCTGAATATATTTTGCGCTTCTACCTTGGCTGTGAACGTCTGGTACATCACCAGATGCAACGCTAAATGTATTTCTACAGCACGTACATACAGCTACATACAACGTTATATTTGGAATCATTGTCCATTGATATCTAGTCCTTAAATTCGCCTTTTGTAATCCATGTAGGTTGAAAATAGCATTTTCTGTTCACTTTAGCTTTTTTAACAATAATTTTATCCGCATTTTCGTTTATTTCACAGTTTTCACTGCGGCTATCGTTTTCGCTTGTATTCATCTTCTCCGCCCTTTTCTAAAAACAGATACTACTTTTACATTTATGTCGTCATAATATATGCGTAATTATGACGTAACGACTAACGATCTGTCTAAACAAGTCCATCTTGCCACGATTCGTCTCGCCGCGCGAGCCTAGCTGTCCAGAAAGCTCTTACAGTTTATTAATAGAGCGCGGGATGCCACTAAAACAATTATAAATTAACATTTGAATCAAGAAAATAGATATCACAAACATGATTTACTGATTTTTATAAACGTTGTCATTCCACGTTTTGTCTATTTTTTTTACGGACGTCTTAATTTTTTTACGGAATTTTACGACAAATCTTTATGGAATGTCCGTAAATTTACTGACAGTTGGCAACCCTGGCATCGCGAAAAAGAGCTGAATGCAACCGGGGGAAGCGGGCTTTGATGTCAGCATCAGACGACGCGAGGCGAAAACATTCTATCGTTGGTTCTCAAAAACATTTTCATATAGGGACTTGTGGTTAACCGGTCCTCAAAACACGAGCGGTCTTAACAACATTAGTTGAAATGTTATGAACTATTCTACCAAAAATCATTTCCTTTTGATTTGATCAATAAAATCCTCTAATCAGACAACAAAGAGAAAATGAATGAATAAATGAATGAATAAATGACTGAATGAATAAATGAAGGAATGAATAAATGAATGAATGAATGAATATATAAATGAATGAATGAATGAATAAATGAATGAATGAATGAATGAATGGATAAATGAATAAATGAATGAATGATGGCTTTCTTATACCGTAAGATCAACTAGCAAAAAAAACACTGGGTTAACACGCTATGAAAGGGCAGCAAATGCTATAACAGAATGCCCGACAACTTCTCATTAACAATTTGTTATTTAAAAAATTTGAAGATGCAAAAGTTTCAAAGACATCCAGCTTGCCTGCTATTGCTCTCTCAACATTGTCTTTAACTAAAATGTGTCACAAGTAAAACATGTCTTAAGTAAAACATGTCTTAAGTAAAACTTGTCACAAGTAAAACTTGTCTTAAGTAAAACTTGTCTTAAGTAAAAAATTTAGTAAAAAAATCAGGGTCAAGGCCAAGACCCTGCAAAACGCTAAATGTAAATAACATTGATAATTAATTAGAAATCATAACTTGGACAGAAATCATAACCTTGACAGAAAACATAACTGTGACACAGAAATCATAACTTGGACAGAAATCATAACCTTGACAGAAATCATAACTGTGACACAGAAGTCATAACTTTGACAGAAATCATAATGGTGACAGAAATCGTAACTTTGACAGAAATCATAACTTTGACAGAAATCATAACTGTGACAGAAATCATAACTGTGACACAGAAATCATAACTTTGACACAGAAATCATAACTTTGACACAGAAATCATAACTTTGACAGAAATCATAACCTTGACAGAAAACATAACTGTGACACAGAAATCATAACTTGGACAGAAATCATAACCTTGACAGAAATCATAACTGTGACACAGAAGTCATAACTTTGACAGAAATCATAATGGTGACAGAAATCGTAACTTTGACAGAAATCATAACTTTGACAGAAATCATAACTTTGACAGAAATCATAATTTTGACAGAAATCATAACTTGGACAGAAATCATAACCTTGACAGAAAACATAACTGTGACACAGAAATCATAACTTGGACAGAAATCATAACCTTGACAGAAATCATAACTGTGACACAGAAGTCATAACTTTGACAGAAATCATAACCGTGACAGAAATCACATAAAAACAAAACCACAAAATACACAAACAAATTGTGTAATGAAAACAATAAATTTAAACTTGATTATTCAACTAATACAACAGTCAACATTTCAGCTAATGCTGTCATCAGTACAATTAACATACAGTACTTACATAAGTATTACAATTATATTTAATTATTAAGACATACTATATCAAGAAAAATAATTAACTAAAAATATAAAAAAAGGAAAAACAATAACAAACAAACAATGACACAGGATATAAGAAAAAGGAGGAAGTATCAAAAGTTAAGGTATGGTATTAGCGAAAACAAGAAAAATATTCGACAATAAATGTTGGTAGATGATGCCGTCCTGGTTGGACCACTCTTTTCATGAATAAACTCTGCATTTAGCTAAAATTGACCTCTCCATATTCTATAAAAAGGGCAACAGCAAATTTTATCCTTCACATATTACAATTTTGATATTCTAAATATTTTTTTTTCTTCTATAAAGTTACTATCTTGCCAACTGTCTAGGCTAAGGTCTGCACTGCTTTCAAATTTTATTCAATGGAGAAACACATTTGTTGCTGTTGAAAACTTGGCATTATACGCAATTAAAAAAAACGAAAGATACAAAATTGTTGGTAATACTCACGCAAGAAGAATATGAAAGACTTTGAACAACAAATGTAATAGGGCTTGAGGAATTACGGATAACTTCGACAGCTTCATCATGGGTAGCATTCCTCACATCCAGGCCATTCACCTAGAGAATGGTAACAATTGATGTTACAAACTAAACTCCTGTAAGAAACAGACCCATTCACTTGTGGCCTATGATAAACAGTGCAGTGGCCTGTGTTAAACTATTAAATTGGCCTGTGTTAAACTATTACATTGGCCTATGACAAACACTGGAGTGGCCTATGTTAAACTATTACATTGGCCTATGATAAACACTGCAGTGGCCTGTGTTAAACTATTACATTGGCCTATGACAAACACTGCAGTGGCCTATGTTAAACTATTACATTGGCCTATGATAAACACTGCAGTGGCCTGTGTTAAACTATTACATTGGCCTATGATAAACACTGCAGTGGCCTGTGTTAAACTATTACATTTGCCTATGATAAACACTGCAGTGGCCTGTGTTAAACTATTACATTGGCCTATGACAAACACTGCAGTGGCCTGTGTTAAACTATTACATTGGCCTATGACAAACACTGCAGTGGCCTGTGTTAAACTATTACATTGGCCTATGACAAACACTGCAGTGGCCTATGTTAAACTATTACATTGGCCTATGATAAACACTGCAGTGGCCTATGTTAAACTATTACATTGGCCTATGATAAACACTGCAGTGGCCTGTGTTAAACTATTACATTGGCCTATGATAAACACTGCAGTGGCCTGTGTTAAACTATTACATTTGCCTAAGAAATGAAAGTGTAACAATTAACTTTCTCTTCTACTCTATAAAACCTTTTTATCTCCAGTCACAACCAATGTTCCCTGCCCAGATATCTGACTGACACGGAGCAGTCAATTTGCAAATTTGCCCAGGAGTTTTTTTACTTTGCACACTGAGCAAGGAACCTTAGAGGGAACATTGGTCACAACCCACAGATGAACAGGAACATATGCCAAAGTGAACTCACCTCTAAAATACGATCACCTTTCTTGAGGGTACCATTTCTTCCTGCGGGGCTGTCGGGCAGCACATGTTTGATAAATATTCCAGCATTGCAGTGTTCTTGTGATACGTTGAACATGTCCACTCGGCCACCTGAACAGGTGAACAAAACAACTCAGTGTCATTAGCATCCATTGAACAGGTGAACAAAACAACTCAGTGTCATTAGCGTCCATTGAACAGGTGAACAAAACAACTCAGTGTCATTAGCATCCATTGAACAGGTGAACAAAACAACTCAGTGTCATTAGCATCCATTGAACAGGTGAACAAAACAACTCAGTGTCATTAGCATCCATTGAACAGGTGAACAAAACAACTCAGTGTCATTAGCATCCATTGAACAGGTGAACAAAACAACTCAGTGTCATTAGCGTCCATTGAACAGGTGAACAAAACAACTCAGTGTCATTAGCATCCATTGAACAGGTGAACAAAACAACTCAGTGTCATTAGCATCCATTGAACAGGTGAACAAAACAACTCAGTGTCATTAGCATCCATTGAACAGGTGAACAAAACAACTCAGTGTCATTAGCATCCATTGAACAGGTGAACAAAACAACTCAGTGTCATTAGCATCCATTGAACAGGTGAACAAAACAACTCAGTGTCATTAGCGTCCATTGAACAGGTGAACAAAACAACTCAGTGTCATTAGCATCCATTGAACAGGTGAACAAAACAACTCAGTGTCATTAGCGTCCATTGAACAGGTGAACAAAACAACTCAGTGTCATTAGTGTCCATTGAACAGGTGAACAAAACAACTCAGTGTCATTAGCATCCATTGAACAGGTGAACAAAACAACTCAGTGTCATTAGCATCCATTGAACAGGTGAACAAAACAACTCAGTGTCATTAGCGTCCATTGAACAGGTGAACAAAACAACTCAGTGTCATTAGCATCCATTGAACAGGTGAACAAAACAACTCAGTGTCATTAGCGTCCATTGAACAGGTGAACAAAACAACTCAGTGTCATTAGCGTCCATTGAACAGGTGAACAAAACAACTCAGTGTCATTAGCGTCCATTGAACAGGTGAACAAAACAACTCAGTGTCATTAGCGTCCATTGAACAGGTGAACAAAACAACTCAGTGTCATTAGCGTCCATTGAACAGGTGAACAAAACAACTCAGTGTCATTAGCATCCATTGAACAGGTGAACAAAACAACTCAGTGTCATTAGCATCCATTGAACAGGTGAACAAAACAACTCAGTGTCATTAGCGTCCATTGAACAGGTGAACAAAACAACTCAGTGTCATTAGCGTCCATTGAACAGGTGAACAAAACAACTCAGTGTCATTAGTGTCCATTGAACAGGTGAACAAAACAACTCAGTGTCATTAGTGTCCATTGAACAGGTGAACAAAACAACTCAGTGTCATTAGCGTCCATTGAACAGGTGAACAAAACAACTCAGTGTCATTAGCGTTTTATAGCAAATAATCATATTACCTTTATAGCTACCAATCATGTTAACAAACACTGCCACCAATCATGTTACCAAACACTTCCCCCAATCATGTTACCAAACACTGCTACCAATCATGTTACCAAACATTTCCCCCAATCATGTTACCAAACACTGCTACCAATCATGTTACCAAACACTGCCACCAATCATGTTACCAAACACTTCCCCCAATCATGTTACCAAACACTGTCACCAATCATGTTACCAAACACTGTCACCAATCATGTTACCAAACACTTCCCCCAATCATGTTACCAAACACTGCCACCAATCATGTTACCAAACACTTCCCCCAATCATGTTACCAAACACTGCCACCAATCATGTTACCAAACACTGCCACCAATCATGTTACCAAACACTGCCACCAATCATGTTACCAAACACTGCCACCAATCATGTTACCAAACACTTCCCCCAATCATGTCACCAAACACTTCCCCCAATCATGTTACCAAACACTGTCACCAATCATGTTACCAAACACTGCCACCAATCATGTTACCAAACACTTCCCCCAATCATGTTACCAAACACTTCCCCCAATCATGTTACCAAACACTGCCACCAATCATGTTACCAAACACTTCCCCCAATCATGTTACCAAACACTGTCAACAATCATGTTAACAAACACTGCTACCAATCATGTTACCAAACACTGTCACCAATCATGTTACCAAACACTGTCACCAATCATGTTACCAAACACTGCCCCCAATCATGTTACCAAACACTGCCACCAATCATGTTACCAAACACTGCCACCAATCATGTTACCAAACACTGCCACCAATCATCTTACCTAACACTGCCACCAATCATGTTACCAAACACTTCCCCCAATCATGTTACCAAACACTGTCACCAATCATGTTACCAAACACTGCCACCAATCATGTTACCAAACACTTCCCCCAATCATGTTACCAAACACTGTCACCAATCATGTTACCAAACACTACCCCCAATCATGTTACCAAACACTGCCACCAATCATGTTACCAAACACTGCCACCAATCATGTTACCAAACACTGCCACCAATCATCTTACCTAACACTGCCACCAATCATGTTACCAAACACTTCCCCCAATCATGTTACCAAACACTGTCACCAATCATGTTACCAAACACTGCCACCAATCATCTTACCAAACACTGCCACCAATCAAGTTACCAAACACTGCCCCCAATCATGTTACCAAACACTGCCCCCAATCATGTTACCAAACACTGCCACCAATCATCTTACCTAACACTGCCACCAATCATGTTACCAAACACTGCCCCCAATCATGTTACCAAACACTGCCCCCAATCATGTTACCAAACACTGCCACCAATCATCTTACTTAACACTTCCCCCAATCATGTTACCAAACACTGTCACCAATCATGTTACCAAACACTGCCACCAATCATCTTACCTAACACTGCCACCAATCATGTTACCAAACACTTCCCCCAATCATGTTACCAAACACTGCCACCAATCATGTTACCAAACACTGTCACCAATCACATGGGCCAAAAACTGTGGATCACTAATTCTTGCCTCCTTACCTACAATACTGATGCCCAAACTTTTCCCTGGTTCCCTGATGAGTTCCACTGTCCGAGGTGGACCCCATGCCTGATTGCCCACAGCTGGAGAACCATCTGTTTGGAGGGTCTTCTGTCCTAGAGATGTCCCTGACTTGCCGTCTGTTGGACTAGACTGGTCTGCTGCTATGTCAATGGAGGCTGCAGTGTCAATAGATGGCACTACTGTTGTTGCTATAGATGAGGGTTCGTCATCTGACCTAAATCATTCATAATTAGACAGCGTTAGCAAATACTTTAATAAATCTTAAGGATTGACATTTCTTTAAACCGATATATATCTAAATTGATATATCTGCTATATACTTAAGTTTAGTGACAACTATCTCCCTATGCCAATTTGACAGATTTCTCCCATAGCTCCATATCTCCCTTTGGTTACTTGACAACTATTCCCAGAGCTCAATATCTCCCTTTGCCTAAGTGACAACTATCTCCTTAAGCTCCATATCTCCCTTTGCCTAAGTGACAACTATCTCCCAAAGCTCCATATCTCCCTTTGCCTAAGTGACAACTATCTCTCAAAGCTAATTATCTCCCTTTGCCTACGTGACAACTATCTCTCAAAGTTCCATATCTCCCTTTGCCTAAGTGACAACTATCTCTCAAAGCTCCATATCTCCCTTTGCCTAAGTGACAACTATCTCCCAATGCTCCATATCTCCCTTTGCCTAAGTGACAACTATCTCCCAAAGCTCCATATCTTCCTTTGCCTAAGTGACAACTATCTCCCAATGCTCCATATCTCCCTTTGCCTAAGTGACAACTATCTCCCAAAGCTACATATCTCCTGTTGCCTAAGTGACAACTATCTCTCAAAGCTCCATATCTCCCTTTGCCTAAGTGACAACTTTCTCCCAAAGCTCCATATCTCGTGTTGCCTAAGTGACAACTATCTCCCAAAGCTCTATATCTCCTGTTGCCTAAGTGACAACTATCTCTCAATGCTCCATATCTCTTTTTACCTAAGTGACAACTATCTCTCAAAACTCCATCTCCTTTTTCCTAATTGACAACTATCTCCCAAAGCTACATATCTCCCTTTGCCTAAGTGACAACTATCTTCCAAAGCTCCATATCTCCCTTTGCCTAAGTGACAACTATCTCCCAAAGCTCCATATCTCCCTTTGCCTAAGTGACAACTATCTCCCAAAGCTCCATATCTCCCTTTGCCTAAGTGACAACTATCTCTCAAAGCTCCATATCTCCCTTTGCCTAAGTGACAACTATCCCCCAATGCTCCATATATCCCTTTGCCTAAGTGACAACTATCTCTCAAAGTTCCATATCTCCCTTTGCCTAAGTGACAACTATCTCTCAAAGCTCCATATCTCCCTTTGCCTAAGTGACAACTATCTCCCAAAGCTCCATATCTCCCTTGGCCTAAGTGACAACTATCTCCCAAAGCTCCATATCTCCTGTTGCCTAAGTGACAACTATCTCCCAAAGCTCCATATCTCCTTTTGCCTAAGTGACAACTATCTCCCAAAGCTACATATCTCCTGTTGCCTAAGTGACAACTATCTCCCAAAGCTCCATATCTCTCTTTGCCTAAGTGACAACTTTCTCCCAAAGCTCCATATCTCGTGTTGCCTAAGTGACAACTATATCTCAAAGCTCCATATCTCCCTTTGCCTAAGTGACAACTATCTCCCAAAGCTACATATCTCCCTTTGCCTAAGTGACAACTATCTCCCAATGCTCCATATCTCCCTTTGCCTAAGTGACAACTATCTCCCATAACTCCATACCTCATTTTGCCTAAGTGACAACTATCTCCCAAAGCTCCATATCTCCCTTTGCCTAAGTGACAACTATCTCCCAAAGCTCCATATCTCCCTTTGCCTAAGTGACAACTATCTCCCAATGCTCTATATCTCCCTTTGCCTAAGTGACAACTATCTCCCAAAGCTACATATCTCCTGTTGCCTAAGTGACAACTATCTCTCAAAGCTCCATATCTCCCTTTGCCTAAGTGACAACTATCCCCCAAAGCTCCATATCTCCCTTTGCCTAAGTGACAACTATCTCCCAAAGTCCATATCTCCCTTTGCCTACGTGACAACTATCTCTCAAAGTTCCATATCTCCCTTTGCCTAAGTGACAACTATATCTCAAAGCTCCATATCTCCCTTTGCCTAAGTGACAACTATCTCCCAAAGCTCCATATCTCCCTTTGCCTAAGTGACAACTATCTCCCAAAGCTCCATATCTCCCTTTGCCGAAGTGACAACTATCTCTCAAAGCTCCATATCTCCTGTTGCCTAAGTGACAACTATCTCCCAAAGCTCCATATCTCCTGTTGCCTAAGTGACAACTATCTCCCAAAGCTCCATATCTCCTGTTGCCTAAGTGACAACTATCTCCCAAAGCTCCATATCTCCTGTTGCCTAAGTGACAACTATCTCCCAAAGCTCCATATCTCCCTTTGCCTAAGTGACAACTATCTCTCAAAGCTCCATATCTCCTGTTGCCTAAGTGACAACTATCTCCCAAAGCTCCATATCTCCTGTTGCCTAAGTGACAACTATCTCCCAAAGCTCCATATCTCCCTTTGCCTAAGTGACAACTATCTCCCAAAGCTACATATCTCCCTTTGCCTAAGTGACACCTATCTCCCATAGCTCCATATCTCCCTTTGCCTAAGTGACAACTATCTCTAAAAGCTCCATATCTCCCTTTGCCTAAGTGACAACTATCTCCCAATGCTCCATATCTCCCTTTGCCTAAGTGACAACTATCCCCCAAAGCTCCATATCTCCTGTTGCCTAAGTGACAACTATCTCCCAAAGCTCCATATCTCCTTTTGCCTAAGTGACAACTATCTCCCAAAGCTCCATATCTCCTGTTGCCTAAGTGACAACTATCTCTCAAAGCTCCATATCTCATGATGCCTTAGTGACAACTATCTCCCAAAGCTCCATATCTCCCTTTGCCTAAGTGACAACTATCTCTCAAAGCTCCATATCTCCCTTTGCATCACTTACAACTATCTCTCAAAGCTCCATATCTCCCTTTGCCTAAGTGACAACTATCTCCCAAAGCTCCATATCTCCTGTTGCCTAAGTGACAACTATCTCTCAAAGCTCCATATCTCCCTTTGCCTAAGTGACAACTATCTCTCAAAGCTCCATATCTCCCTTTGCCTACATGACAACTATCTCTCAAAGTTCCATATCTCCCTTTGCCTAAGTGACAACTATATCTCAAAGCTCCATATCTCCCTTTGCCTAAGTGACAACTATCTCCCAAAGCTCCATATCTCCCTTTGCCTAAGTGACAACTATCTCACAAAGCTCCATATCTCCTGTTGCCTAAGTGACAACTAAATCTCAAAGCTCCATATCTCCTTTTGCCTAAAAGACAACTATCTTTCAAAGCTCCATATCTCCTGTTGCCTAAGTGACAACTATCTCCCAAAGCTCCATATCTCCCTTTGCCTAAGTGACAACTATCTCCCAAAGCTCCATATCTCCTGTTGCCTAAGTGACAACTATCTCTCAAAGCTCTATGTCTCATATTTCTGCCCCTGCCAGGTATGTTCCAGAGGAGTGTCCCACCTGAAGGTCTGTGCTAGCTTCTGTAGGAGGGGACTCTGCTGTGGCTCTGAGGAGGGGGCAGGTACCACGCTGCTCTTACCAGCTGCTGCCCCTGATATGTAGGTGATGCTGTAGAGAAGAAAGTTAAAGCCAGTCTTTAGTCAGTGGGAAAAGTTCTTCTAATATTGTTGTTGCTTGACATTACACTAGATCTAAACAAACTCAAATGATCAGGAAAGTGTCATTTTGGTCAATGTTGAAAGTGTCATTTTGGTCAATATTGAAAGTGTCATTTTGGTCAATGTTCAGCACTGGATCATATGGGAACTTATTAATGGCACCAGAATTGAGTCTTGTACACACGTCACATGGAACTGGTTGCCTAGTTTCCAATAGTTATGTTAGTGACAGATGAGGGCATTCAATGATTGGAGGACAGTATAAATAACAGATGGGAGAACTACATTGACAGTATGGTAACTTCATAATGACAGGAGGGCAACTTGACAATGACATGAAGGAAACTTGACAAAGGCACGATACTATGACAGCAGGGTAAAAACAAGGTTATGACAGATGCAATATCTTAAGATACATTGTTCATGAAATTCGAATTGGCTTAGAAAGTTTCTGTTCTATAACCCCATGGTAACAATAGTTAATCTAATGACATGGTAACTAGAAAACGGAGTATGATGTAAAAACAAGGTGTACCTGATATTAGGAATGACCTCCCCTTTAGCCGCCATGTTGCTGTGAGTGGAAGGGATCAGCTGATTGGGCCCCATGCCCTTAACTCGTGGGTCAAGGCCGCGGTTCGGCCAATTTTTAATGCCAAAAGTTAATACACAAAAAGCAAGGAGACATGCTGTCTGCCAATGCTGAGCTCTGTTATAACAGGGTGCACTGTAGCAGCGTGTGGAATATCTTTATGACAACATGAGCAGTTCAACACAGACTGACATGATTTACTGTTGGTTTATGACAACATGAGCAGTTCAACACAGGCTGACATGATTTACTGTTGGTTTATTCAAGTTCGCTTATTGCAGTGATCCCACGTTTCTTCTTAAGTCAAGAACTCTAATCACACTGGAAAATGTGGTAATAGATTGGCACGCTTTTCCAAGAAATCCAGATTGCAGCAGGTGGAACAATACAAACTCAGCTTGTTGAACACGATGGATTCAGAATAATGGAGTCAGAGCGACCTAGTCAGAGCGACGGAGTCAGAGCGACGTAGTCAGAGCGACGTAGTCAGAGCGACGGAGTCAGGAGTCAGAGCGACGTAGTCAGGGCGACCTAGTCAGAGCGACGGAGTCAGAGCGACGGAGTCAGAGCGACGTAGTCAGAGCGGTATATTTAAGCGACATTCTTATATCTTAAATACTTTTAATTATCTCCTCTCTGTAAACAATTTGATGTATCAGAGACAGATCCTACCTATGTTGACATTAGACTTTAAAAAAAAAGAAAATAAAACAGGGTAAAATCTAAAATAAAATCTCCAGAATATATATAGTCAAGAATTTACACAACAAATGATAGGGTAAATCTACATTCATCAAGTCGACATTGTATTTGATGGAGGAGTATTCGATGGTTTTATGTTTTTCAAGAAATGCCATAGAAGATGTTTTACAATAGATGCTACAGAAGAAATGTTGTACAAGATATACTAAAGAAGATATGTGGTACAACAGATGCTATGGAAGATGTGTTGTTCAACAGATGCTATAGAAGATGTTTTGTTCAACAGATGCTATGGAAGATGTGTTGTTTAACAGATGCTATAGAAGATGTGTTGTTCAACAGATGCTATGGAAGATGTGTTGTTCAACAGATGCTATAGAAGATGTGTTATTCAACAGATGCTATAGAAGATGTGTTGTTCAACAGATGCTATAGAATATGTGTTGTTCAACAGATGCTATAGAAGGTATGCTGTACTAGAAAGGCTATAGAACAGTGCTTCTCAAAGTGGTGGTCCGCGGACCGGTGCCGGTCCGTGGGCCATCCGATGCCGGTCCGCAGAAGTTACCAAGAAAGGACATTTCGCTACCATGTCAGTACAGGGAAAATAGTTCACCGGTCCCTGGTGCAATGGAAAAATTCCTGCCAGTCCGCCATACTAAAACGTTTGAGAAGCACTGCTATAGAAGATATGTTGTACAATGAAGATTTGTTGTTCAACAGATGCTACAGAGATATGTTGTACAACAGATGCAACAGAAGATATGTCACATCAGTCCTCAACTCAGCTCAACACACAGTGATCCACATAGTTTTAAAGTAAAACAATTATTTGAAAACCAAGTCTTTCAGTGTTTCGATAAATCCTAAACTGAACCTGTCCCAGGGTGCCATAACTGAACCTGTCCCAGGGTGCCATAACTCCCATGAAACACCGAACTAGATGCACCCCTCATCCTCAGCTAGAGCTGACGAGTAGACTCTTCCATTGGAGTTTAGACAGAGTTCATGAAGTTTGTCTAGAATGTTCCTCACAAGAAACCAGCACACGAACCTTGAGGGAGTCAAACAAGATCTAGCTACATGAAGTCTAAAAACGTCCAGATTTGGTTTGGTAGATGACTTTCTATACACACGAGATCACAGCGTCATTTGGCGATAGATGAGATCCACAGAGAACCAAGTCAATTCAATAATACAAGAAAACCTACATCACAAGGAACACACGGGTTAATAGGAAACACCAAGACCGCGACATGCCGCGATGGAAGGCAGGCGATCAATACGTCCAGGTCGTCTGTATACCCAATCATAACATTGACTGGGGAATAAAGAGCATCTAGGGGAGGGGAGAGAAGGGATGGAAGATATCAGGAGTGATGGAGTCACGGCGTAAGTTGTGTCTGTGAGTGGGTCAGTGAGTCTGTTAGTGCGTCAGTGAGTGTGGCTGTGAGTCTGTCTGTGAGTGGGTCAGTGAGTGGGTCAGTGAGTGGGTCAGTGAGTCTGTCTATGAGTGGGTCAGTGAGTCTGTCTGTGAGTGGGTCAGTGAGTGGGTCAGTGAGTCTGTCTGTGAATGGGTCATTATGTGCGTCTGTGAGTGGGTCATTAAGTGGGTCAGTGAGTGTGTCTGTGAGTGGGTCAGTAAGGTTGACTGTGAGTTGGTCAGTGAGTCTGTCTGTGAGTGGGCCAGTGAGTGGGTCAGTGAGTGTGTCTGTGAGTGGATCAGTGAGTGTGTCTGTGAGTGGGTCAGTGAGTGGGTATGTGAGTCTGCCTGTGAGTGCGTCAGTGAGTGTGTCTGTGAGTGGGTCAGTGAGTGTGTCTGTGAGTGGGTCAGTGAGTCTGTCTGTGAGTGGGTCAGTGAGTGTGGCTGTGAGTCTGTCTGTGAGTGGGTCAGTGAGTGTGTCTGTGAGTGCCTCAGTATGTCTGTAAGTGGGTCAGTGAGTGTGTCTGTGCGTGCATCAGTGAGTGTGCCTGAGAGTGTGTCTGTGAGTGGATCAGTGAGTGTGTCTGTGAGTGTGTCAGTGAGAGTGTCTGTGAGTGTGTTTGTTAGTGGATCTGTGCTTGGGTCTGTCAGTGTATTTGCGTGTGGGTCAGTGAGTCTGTTTGGGAGTGCGTCAGTGATTGTGTCTGTGAGTCCTTCTCTGAGTGGGTCTGTCAGTGTATCTGTGAGTGTGTCAGTGAGTGCGTCAGTGAGTGTGTCTGTGAGTGTGTCAGTGAGTGTGTCTGTGAGTGAGTCAGTGAGTGGGTCATTATGTGCGTCTGTGAGTGCGTCAGTGAGAGTGTCTGTGAGTGTGTCAGTGAGTGGTTCATTAAGTGCGTCTGTGAGTGTGTCAGTGAGTGGGTCATTATGTGCGTCTGTGAGTGTGTCAGTGAGAGTGTCTGTGGGTGTGTCAGTGAGTGTGTCTGTGAGTGCGTCAGTGAATGGGTAAGTGAATGTGTCAGTCAGTGCTTCAGTTAGTGGGTCATTATGTGCGTCAGTGAGTGTGTCTGTGAGTGCGTCAGTGAGTGGGTCATTATGTGCGCCAGTGAGTGTCAGTGAGTGCGTCAGTGAGTGGGTCATTATGTGCGTCAGTGAGTGCGCCTGTGAGTGCTTCAGTGAGTGTGTCTCTGAGTATGTATATGAGTTTGTATGTGAGTGGGTTAGTGAGTGTGTCTGTGAAAGTGTCAGTAAGAGTGTCTGTTAATGGGTAAGTGATTGGGTCTCTGAGTGTGCATGTGCATGTGTCATTGGGGGGCGTCTGTGAGTGTGTCTTGCGTTGTACTGTGTGATGCTAATGATTAAAGACAAATACCTGGAGTGTTACATGTACGCGAATATATTTGAAGTCACAGCAGATTTGAACAACTTGAGTTGAAGTTTAAGCTCCATTTCTATTACTTAGAGTATAAGACACTTGTATTAATAATTTGACTTTCAACATCTAGGGTTTAACAGCCACATTAGAAATCTGGGAATTGAACACCCATAGGTCATAGGTCACCATCAATTAAAGTAGAGCGGCAGACAGAAGGATTAATCAATAGGAAACCAAAGCGTGTTTGTGGTGGTAATAACTACAGTAGTCTCCTGTTAAATAATCGATGCTCACAGCATTTGTTAGATGGGAGACATACTTTATAACACAGCTAAGACATACTTTATAACGCAGCTAAGACATACTTTATAAAGTAGCAAAGACATACTTTATAACGCAGCTAAGACATACTTTATAACGCAGTTAAGACATACTTTATAACGCAGCTAAGACATACTTTATAACGCAGTTAAGACATACTTTATAACGCAGTTAAGACATACTTTATAACGCAGTTAAGACATACTTTATAACGCTGCTAAGACATACTTTATAAAGCAGCTAAGACATACTTTATAACGCAGCTAAGACATACTTTATAACGCAGTTAAGACATACTTTATAACGCAGCTAAGACATACTTTATAACGCAGCTAAGACATACTTTATAACGCAGCTAAGACATACTTTATAACACAGCTAAGACATACTTCATTGTGTATCATTTAATATTCTTAAAACACAATAGAAACATATGAATGAATTTTACATGAAAATCATTAAACACAATAGAACTAGTTTAAAAAAAATAAAAATCTAAGTATTTTACACACACAATCTAAGTAGTTTACACACACAATCTAAGTAGTTTACACACACAATCTAAGTAGTTTACACACACAATCTAAGTAGTTTACACACACAATCTAAGTAGTTTACACACATAATCTAATTTATTAAACCATAAGTTAACAAGTTTCACACGTTTCTAATCAGCCATTAATGTTATACATTTTTGACGTGACTTAATCTAAACACTGCAAAGACGAATGACACGGCCTCAAACACTCAAGTGACACGTGTGACAGATGAAACAGTCTTTATAAATAAAACACTCCATTGACAGTTGACAGGTGTGACAGGAAACAGGTGTGATAGATGATACAACCAAGCACACTCCATTGACAGATTACACGGCCTTAAGAATAAAACTATTGATGGTTGCGAGGTGTGACATCTGACAAGTGTGACAGCTAGAGTTGACAGGTGTGACAGATAGCAGGGCCTTTATTTAAAAAAAACAACACTCGATTGATGGAGTGTCCAATCCTTCAATGACACAAGGACCAAAACTACTGACGAGACAATCTTGAAATGACACTTGTATAAACCACAACTTATACTCCCTGAATCTAAGGTCAAGTTAGTTCCTCCACAAATCGAATTATAACACGTCATTAATACCAAGTGCTTCTTGGATCTTTGCGTCGTCTAACAAGTCGCTCACTGCGATTCGATAAATGGATAATGCCAACAAGGTCACACGTTCGTGGGAAAGTGAACGCCCTATACGTCACGACCACATCACACTATGGGAAAGTGACCGTCCTATGCGTCACGACCACATCACACTGTGGGAAAGTGAATGTCCTATACGTCACGACCACATCACACGATGGGAAAGTGAGCGTCGTATACGTCACGACCAAACCACGTCAAACAAATCACAGTTCCAAAATCATAAGCAACTACCGTGGAGACACTGGCACGATCTATCACAGAACTGACTACGGGTGAGGTTTAACATGGACATCTGGCCCGGAATGTGAACAGACACCAGGCGGGAGGAAGGAGGGCGGGAGGAAGGAGGAAGGAGGGTGGGAGTAAAGGGGGCGGGAGGAAGGAGGGTGGGAGGAAGGAGGATGGGAGGAAGGAGGGCGGGAGGAAGGAGGGTGGGAGGAAGGAGGGCGGGAGGAAGGAGGGTGGGAGGAAGGAGGGCGGACACAGGAGAGATTAAAGGCGGAGCACGAGACAAGAGAAGATGGATCTCAAAGACTAAGACGGACGCGAGGTGGTCCGGGGGGGTAACATAAGGGGATAGTGGACGGAAGCATTTGGGGCAAGGTTGTCTTGACTGGCACCCTAGGGTACAGCACCCTGTCCATTTACTTACTAAATATGTCATCTCCCCTGGCAACCATCTCAGGATTTTATCACTTTGTGAATTTGAGAAAATCGATATTATCCAGGCCAGCATTGACTAGTACACGCAGTGGGAAACTATGGACACATTCAATCACACAGTCTTTATACAGTGGGAAACTATGTACACATTCAATCACACAGTCTTTATACAGTGGGAAACTATGTACACATTCAATCACACAGTCTTTATACAGTGGGAAACTATGGACACATTCAATCACACAGTCTTTATACAGTGGGAAACTATGTACACATTCAATCACACAGTCTTTATACAGTGGGAAACTATGTACACATTCAATCACACAGTCTTTATACAGTGGGAAACTATGGACACATTCAATCACACAGTCTCTATACAGTGGGAAACTATGGACACATTCAATCACACAGTCTTTATACAGTGGGAAACTATGTACACATTCAATCACACAGTCTTTATACAGTGGGAAACTATGGACACATTCAATCACAAAGTCTCTATACAGTGGGACACTATGTACACATTCAATCACAAAGTCTCTATACAGTGGGAAACTATGGACACATTCAATCACAAAGTCTCTATACAGTGGGAAACTATGGACACATTCAATGACAGTTCACCCTGAGAGAAGTTTAACCTCTATAACTGTGTATCCCTTTAGTTCTGAATGAGTTAAAGATGTTTCAAAAGATGCTCGAATGCGTATGGATGCCCCCCAATGCTCATACTGCTAAAACAACATTGAAGGGTTTTCTTTCATTCACTTCCAAATCTCTCACAAAGAGACTTAGACTAATGTTTATACACCATCAACAGTTTATACACCATCAACAGTTTATACACCATCAACAGTTTATACACCATCAACAGTTTATACACCATCAACAGTTTATACACCATCAACATCCGAGAGAGAGATGATGTTGAAGTTGATTATTAGCAGATAATTGAAGATTACAATATTGAAAAATGTCTTATTTTTGTTTCTCCCTGAAAGCGTGTTCAAATAGTTAGAGAATACACTCCTGGTTTAAAATATTTGGTTGACAGTGCTTAAAAATACTGCAATGTCAGCTTAACTTAATCTGCAAAACGGAAGTTTACATTTACAGCAGGCGGAAATGAATCGTTCCTATTTATAGCAGACCAAAAAAATGCTTTTGAGATAGGAAATAATAAAGCGGTGCTTTTTTTCTGGCGTAACGCACTGGAACTGCGTTCTGGCACCCCCCCCCCACATACTTTTTATTATATTACTGCCTGGAATGTTTGGTCTTACTGCTTTAACAGGTTGTGTTCAGGTACCTTTTCTCATGTGTTCCGGTACCTTTTCTCATGCGTTCCGGTACCTTTTCTCATGTGTTATGGTACCTTTGTTCATGTGTTCCGGTACCTTTGTTCATGTGTTCCGGTACCTTTGTTCATGTGTTATGGTACCTTTGTTCATGTGTTCCGGTACCTTTGTTCATGTGTTCCGGTACCTTTTCTCATGTGTTCCGGTACCTTTTCTAATGCAATTTATAAGTAATAAATAGAGGTAACAAAAAGATTTTTAAAAACCACGTTTTTATAAGTGGACTAAAAAGAAGAAAATAATTTAAAACATATAACTTCAAGTACTTCGATTTAATATGACTAAAAACGTGGGGCGGGTGTTTGGTATAAAAGTTAAAGATTTATAATTTAGAAGGCAAAAGAGAGATCTATAAATGAGAGAGAGAGCTGCATATGTTAAACCTCATAAGCACCCGCCCCACGTTTTTAGTCACAATAAATTAAAGTATTTGAAGTTATAAGTTCTAAATTATTTTCTTCTTTTTAGTTCACTTATAAAAACGTTGTTTTTAAAAATCTTTTTTTACTTTTATATATTTTCTTCTTTTTAGTCCACTAATAAAAACGTGTTTAAAAAAATATATTTTTACCTCTATTTATTTTAACAAACACCTACCTCATCAGCGCCCGCCCAACGGCGTTGAGGTCACGGGGTGAACTTGGCACGTGAAATTGAACTACAGCAGACGGATATATTTGCTTATATAGAGATAAACTAAAAAATGCAATAATTTAATTGCCGATTGATCTGAAATTTTGATACAATGTATTGTTAGCCAAGATCTATCTGTGGTAAAATTTTGAGCTCTCTAGGATAATCAGAAGTGGTTTAATTATGCGTAGGTAAATTTGAAAAATTGCGGACAGACAGACACGAAAGCAAGTTAATAAAAAACGTGGTAAAGAGCACTGGAATAAAGGCAAACCTTTGTATAGTTTTATAATGAACAATGTTTGCTGTTATCTTGACAATGTTAAATAAAGAACTAATCGTATCTGTCAATATGTGTTAAATACCCACCGCCCGGAACTAATGCTATAAGGTGGACCAAAGTCCCACCCACTCAACTGACCTCCTGCCGGTACTGCCCCCTGACCCTGAGTTCCGCCCCTGACCACATGACCCGACCACTACACTTGTCCAGGTCCGGTCTTGAGATGAACAAAAAATAGGAAGAAACCCAAAATGTTAAGAAAGGCAGCCAGTGCCGTATTAATGAGCCAATATGAGCTACCTCCCAGTCTAGCTGGCAACCGAAATAATTCTCTCTCTCTCTCTCTCTGATCAATACGAGCCACACTCTCCCACACCCTTGGACCCACACTGGCACTCGGCCACACAACCACCCACACTGGCACCCGGCCACACAACCACTCACGCAGGCACTCAGCCACAGACACAGACCTACGCACCCACTCAACCAGGCAACAGCTCTATCCTCAGACAAGAAGTGAAGCCATGGTCTGGGGTCAAGTTTGGAATGTGTGGGTGTGTGCGGTGCTATCATTGGTGAGAGTGTAACACAGAGCACTGCCGCTCGAAATAGATCCACAGTAAACATTGGCTTTCATTTAGTGAACATTGACAACAAAAAGTTTTTTCCCCCGTAAGACTGAACCTTACGCAGTTTCAGAATGAATAAAATTGAACATAACATGAACCAAGTGAACGTTGATCGTCCTAAACACGCCGACTGATGATTATTTTGTAAGGAATTATTCCACAGTCAAGTATCGTCAATGTTTCTGGTCATTTCAACCACGTCTTCGGGATTACAGGTCTCTGACCGCGTAGAAAATATTATTTTAATGTAAATTAAATAGTACTTTGTATTTGGCTGACAGTAAACGAAATTCCGAAGAGCTGTGTATGTAAGCATATGGGATCCATCAGAGATTATGTCTACATTAGGTGTCTTTCAGAGATTATGAATACATATGCAATATATTAGAGACAATGTATACATATGGCTGCAATCAGACTTGGTTTACACAAATGTACAGTTGAAATGTTTTCAGTGACATACTTTATTCTATAACTTACTAACTTGTTTACACGGGGAGGAGGGGGGGAGGAGGGGGGGAAGGAGGGGGGGGGAGGAGGGGAGGGGGGACAAAACACAATTTAAACAATAATTTGTTTTATTAAAACAACATCACCAAAAGTCTTCAATATCAACCAGCAGTAAAATCAACAACAGTGATTGGTGGCTGGAACAGGGTGGGGGGACGAGACAAGATTCAACAACACAACATTCATGTCACGTGCCGTCAATGGTCAATAATTCTAAATTAGTTTGTTAAAAAATTAATTATTCTAATTGACCAACTGATAAACACTAGAGCACTCAATAGACCAGTGGTGGACAGACTTGTCACAACACTAGAGCACTCAATAGACCAGTGGTGGACAGACTTGTCACAACACTGTAACACTCAATAGACCAGTGGTGAACAGACTTGTCACAACACTAGAGCACTCAATAGACCAGTGGTGGACAGACTTGTCACAACACTAGAGCACTCAATAGACCAGTGGTGGACAGACTTGTCACAACACTGTAACACTCAATAGACCAGTGGTGGACAGACTTGACACAACACTAGAGCACTCAATAGACCAGTGGTGGACAGACTTGTCACAACACTGTAACACTCAATAGACCAGTGGTGGACAGACTTGTCACAACACTGTAACACTCAATAGACCAGTGGTGAACAGACTTGTCCCAACACTAGAGCACTCAATAGACCAGTGGTGGACAGACTTGACACAACACTAGAGCACTCAATAGACCAGTGGTGGACAGACTTGTCACAACACTAGAGCACTCAATAGACCAGTGGTGGACAGACTTGTCACAACACTGTAACACTCAATAGACCAGTGGTGGACAGACTTGTCACAACACTAGAGCACTCAATAGACCAGTGGTGTACAGACTTGTCACAACACTGTAACACTCAATAGACCAGTGGTGGACAGACTTGTCACAACACTAGAGCACTCAATAGACCAGTGGTGGACAGACTTATCACACACTGTAACACTCAATAGACCAGTGGTGGACAGACTTGTCACAACACTGTAACACTCAATAGACCAGTGGTGGACAGACTTGTCATAAAGCTAGAGTACTCAATAGACCAGTGGTGGACAGGCTTGTCATAAAGCTAGAGCACTCAATAGACCAGTGGTGGACAGACTTGTCACAACACTAGAGCACTCAATAGACCAATGGTGGACAGACTTGTCATAAAGCTAGAGCACTCAATAGACCAGTGGTGGACAGACTGGTCACAACACTGTAACATTGAATAGACCAGTGGTGGACAGACTTGTCATAAAGCTAGAGCACTCAATAGACCAGTGGTGGACAGCCTTGTCACAACACTGTAGCACTCAATAGACCAGTGGTGGACAGACTTGTCACAACACTGAAGCACTCAATAGACCAGTGGTTGACAGACTTGTCACAACACTGTAGCACTCAATAGACCAATGGCTGCACCTAAACACCATTCAGCAGCCGTTCAAGTACAAACTTTCACCTCTAAAATAAAATTATTGATTTTGTTTTTGAATTCGATGCAGGTTTCCTTGAGCAGCGCACTTACATCTCTAGCAGCCTGTAATAGACATCACTAGCGGGCCTGCAATAGACATCGCTTGCGGGCCTGCAATAGACATCTCTAGCGGGCCTGCAATAGAGACCTCTAGCGGCCTGTAATAGACATCTCTAGCGGGCCTGCAATAGACATCGCTAGCGGGCCTGCAATAGACATCTCCAGCGGGCCTGCAATAGACATCTCTAGCGGGCCTGTAATAGACATCTCTAGCGGGCCTGCAATAGACATCTCTAGCGGGCCTGCAATAGACATCTCTAGCGGGCCTGCAATAGACATCGCTAGCGGGCCTGCAATAGACATCTCTAGCGGGCCTGCAATAGAGACCTCTAGCGGCCTGTAATAGACATCACTAGCGGGCCTGCAATAGACATCACTAGCGGGCCTGCAATAGACATCGCTTGCGGGCCTGCAATAGACATCTCTAGCAGGCCTGCAATAGACATCGCTAACGGGCGTGCAACAGACATCTCTAGCGGGCCTGCAATAGACATCTCTAGCGGGCCTGCAATAGACATCACTAGCGGGCCTGCAATAGACATCGCTAGCGGGCCTGCAATAGACATCTCTAGCGGGCCTGCAATAGACATATCTAGCGGCCTCTAATAGATATCGCTAGCGGGCCTGCATTGTACATCTCTAGCGGGCCTGCAATAGACATCTCTAGCGGGCCTGTAATAGACATCTCTAGCGGGCCTGCAATAGACATCACTAGTGGGCCTGCAATAGACATCACTAGTGGGCCTGCAATAGACCCACAATTAATTTGAAGTTTATTTGAAAACTGGGAGAGGTTTGAAAGAAGATTGAAATATCAAGACTTTAGATGTCCGCCGTGACCTATGAACTGCGTAGTTGTGCAGGACACTAACACAGGTGAAGTAGTGAATGTCCATGCAGGACACTAACACAGGTGACGTTGTAGTCAATGTGCGCGTGTTATGTCCACTTCATGTAGATTTTCAACAGTTTACTCATGATTCTGAAATAGTTGATAGTTCATTGGATTTCGAAAGCAGATCACCACATGACCAGTAATCTGTCATTAACATAATTACTAATTGGATCGATTACTACAAAATTCTTGTTGGTCTGACAGCGCCAACCACAATACTAAACCACAGAAAAGCCACCAGTCAGGACTACGGGATGTGTTGAGTACACAGAGAAGCCACCAGTCAGGACCACAGAAAAGCCACTAGTCAGGACTACGGGATGTGTTAAGTACACAGAGAAGCCAACAGTCAGGACCACAGAAAAGCCACCAGTCAGGACCACAGAAAAGCCACCAATCAGGACAACAGAGAAGCCACCAGTCAGGACCACAGAAAAGCCACCAGTCAGGACAACAGAAACGCCACCAGTCAGGACAACAGAAAAGCCACCAGTCAGGACTACGGGATGTGTTGAGTGCACAGAGAAGCCACCAGTCAGGACCACAGAAAAGCCACCAGTCAGGACCACAGAAAAGCCACCAGTCAGCAAAACAGAAAAGCCACCAGTCAGGACCACAGAAAAGTCACCAGTCAGGACAACAGAAAAGCCACCAGTCAGGATAACAGAAAAGCCACCAGTCAGGACCACAGGAAATCCACCAGTCAGGACTACGGGATGTGTTGAGTGCACAGAGAAGCCACCAGTCAGGACCACAGAGAATCCACCAGTCAGGACCACAGAAAAGCCACCATTCAGGACTACGGGATGTGTTGAGTGCACAGAGAAGCCACCAGTCAGGACCACAGAGAATCCACCAGTCAGGACCACAGAAAAGCCACCATTCAGGACTACGGGATGTGTTGAGTGCACAGAGAAGCCACCAGTCAGGACCACAGAGAAGCCACCAGTCAGGACTACAGAGAAGCCACCAGTCAGGACCACAGAGAAGCCACCAGTCAGGACCACAGAGAAGCCACCAGTCAGGACCACAGAGAAGCCACCAGTCAGGACCACAGAGAAGCCACCAGTCAGGACCACAGAGAAGCCACCAGTCAGGACCACAGAGAAGCCACCAGTCAGGACCACAGAGAAGCCACCAGTCAGGACCACAGAGAAGCCACCAGTCATGACCACAGAGAAGCCACCAGTCAGGACCACAGAGAAGCCACCAGTCAGGACCACAGAGAAGCCACCAGTCAGGACCACAGAGAAGCCACCAGTCAGGACCACAGAGAAGCCACCAGTCAGGACCACAGAAAAGCCACCAGTCAGGACCACAGAGAAGCCACCAGTCAGGACTACGGGATGTGTTGAGTGCAGGCCAAAAATCAATGCCGCGTGTTATCGTCTGCCGCCGGCTAGTCCAGCTGATGAACGTGTTTTGTGTGGGACAAAGATGAGTAGGGGAATAAATAAATGTGAGGCCAGCTTTGGGACGGCTCAAGGACACTGAATATTTAGACTTTTATGGAGTGAATTTAGGCTTTTTTTCAACGAGTTTAGACTTTTATTGAAGAGTTTATACTCTGAATGAATGCTAATTTTTATTGATGATTTATAGATTTTGAATGAATACGGGCTTTCATAAAATGAATGTCGATGTTTGCTGAAGTAATCTAGACTTTTATTGAATGAGTTAAGACTTTATTGAATGAATTTAGATTATTGTATTGGGACATAAGGGAGACGACTGTTAAAGCATAGGTCATTCAGCGTGAAACGAGTTTGCAGAAAGGTTTCATTTAGTGTAAAAAAAGTATGCTGAACAGTGGTTTCATTTAGTGTAACAAAAGTATGCTGAACGGTGGTTTCATTTAGTGTAACAAAAGTATGCTGAACGGTGGTTTCATTTAGTGTAACAAAAGTATGCTGAACGGTGGTTTCATTTAGTGTAACAAAAGTATGCTGAACGGTGGTTTCATTTAGTGTAACAAAAGTATGCTGAACGGTGGTTTCATTTAGTGTAACAAAAGTATGCTGAACGGTGGTTTCATTTAGTGTAACAAAAGTATGCTGAACGGTGGTTTCATTTAGTGTAACAAAAGTATGCTGAACGGTGGTTTCATTTAGTGTAACAAAAGTATGCTGAACGGTGGTTTCATTTAGTGTAACAAAAGTATGCTGAACGGTGGTTTCATTTAGTGTAACAAAAGTATGCTGAACGGTGGTTTCATTTAGTGTAACAAAAGTATGCTGAACGGTGGTTTCATTTAGTGTAACAAAAGTATGCTGAACGGTGGTTTCATTTAGTGTAACAAAAGTATGCTGAACGGTGGTTTCATTTAGTGTAACAAAAGTATGCTGAACGGTGGTTTCATTTAGTGTAACAAAAGTATGCTGAACGGTGGTTTCATTTAGTGTAACAAAAGTATGCTGAACGGGTTCATTTAGTGTAACAAAAGTATGCTGAAAGGTTTCATTTAGTGTAACAAAAGTATGCTGAACGGTTTCATTTAGTGTAACAAAAGTATGCTGAACGGTTTCATTTAGTGTAACAAAAGTATGGTGAACGGGTTCATTTAGTGTAACAAAAGTATGCTGAACGGTTTCATTTAGTGTAACAAAAGTATGCTGAACGGTTTCATTTAGTGTAACAAAAGTATGCTGAACGGGTTCATTTAGTGTAACAAAAGTATGCTGAACGGGTTCATTTAGTGTAACAAAAGTATGCTGAACGGGTTCATTTAGTGTAACAAAAGTATGCTGAACGGTTTCATTTAGTGTAACAAAAGTATGCTGAAAGGTTTCATTTAGTGTAACAAAAGTATGCTGAACGGTTTCATTTAGTGTAACAAAAGTATGCTGAACGGTTTCATTTAGTGTAACAAAAGTATGCTGAACGGTTTCATTTAGTGTAACAAAAGTATGCTGAACGGTTTCATTTAGTGAAACAAAAGTATGCTGAACGGGTTCATTTAGTGTAACAAAAGTATGCTGAACGGTTTCATTTAGTGTAACAAAAGTATGCTGAACGGGTTCATTTAGTGTAACAAAAGTATGCTGAACGGTTTCATTTAGTGTAACAAAAGTATGCTGAACGGGTTCATTTAGTGTAACAAAAGTATGCTGAACGGGTTTCATTTAGTGTAACAAAAGTATGCTGAACGGTTTCATTTAGTGTAACAAAAGTATGCTGAAACGGTTTCATTTAGTGTAACAAAAGTATGCTGAACGGTTTCATTTAGTGTAACAAAAGTATGCTGAACGGGTTCATTTAGTGTAACAAAAGTATGCTGAACGGTTTCATTTAGTGTAACAAAAGTATGCTGATCGGGTTCATTTAGTGTAACAAAAGTATGCTGAACGGTTTCATTTAGTGTAACAAAAGTATGCTGAACGGGTTTCATTTAGTGTAACAAAAGTATGCTGAACGGTTTCATTTAGTGTAACAAAAGTATGCTGAACGGTTTCATTTAGTGTAACAAAAGTATGCTGAACGGTTTCATTTAGTGTAACAAAAGTATGCTGAACGGTTTCATTTAGTGTAACAAAAGTATGCTGAACGGTTTCATTTAGTGTAACAAAAGTATGCTGAACGGTTTCATTTAGTGTAACAAAAGTATGCTGAAACGGTTTCATTTAGTGTAACAAAAGTATGCTGAACGGTTTCATTTAGTGTAACAAAAGTATGCTGAACGGGTTTCATTTAGTGTAACAAAAGTATGCTGAACGGTTTCATTTAGTGTAACAAAAGTATGCTGAACGGTTTCATTTAGTGTAACAAAAGTATGCTGAACGGTTTCATTTAGTGTAACAAAAGTATGCTGAACGGTTTCATTTAGTGTAACAAAAGTATGCTGAACGGTTTCATTTAGTGTAACAAAAGTATGCTGAACGGTTTCATTTAGTGTAACAAAAGTATGCTGAACGGGTTTCATTTAGTGTAACAAAAGTATGCTGAACGGTTTCATTTAGTGTAACAAAAGTATGCTGAACGGTTTCATTTAGTGTAACAAAAGTATGCTGAACGGTTTCATTTAGTGTAACAAAAGTATGCTGAACGGTTTCATTTAGTGTAACAAAAGTATGCTGAACGGTTTCATTTAGTGTAACAAAAGTATGCTGAACGGGTTCATTTAGTGTAACAAAAGTATGCTGAACGGTTTCATTTAGTGTAACAAAAGTATGCTGAACGGTTTCATTTAGTGTAACACAAGTATGCTGAACGGTTTCATTTAGTGTAACAAAAGTATGCTGAACGGTTTCATTTAGTGTAACACAAGTATGCTGAACGGTTTCATTTAGTGTAACAAAAGTATGCTGAACGGTTTCATTTAGTGTAACAAAAGTATGCTGAACGGTTTCATTTAGTGTAACACAAAGTATGCTGAACGGTTTCATTTAGTGTAACAAAAGTATGCTGAACGGTTTCATTTAGTGTAACAAAAGTATGCTGAAACGGTTTCATTTAGTGTAACAAAAGTATGCTGAACGGTTTCATTTAGTGTAACAAAAGTATGCTGAACGGTTTCATTTAGTGTAACAAAAGTATGCTGAACGGTTTCATTTAGTGTAACAAAAGTATGCTGAACGGTTTCATTTAGTGTAACAAAAGTATGCTGAAACGGTTTCATTTAGTGTAACAAAAGTATGCTGAACGGTTTCATTTAGTGTAACAAAAGTATGCTGAACGGTTTCATTTAGTGTAACAAAAGTATGCTGAACGGTTTCATTTAGTGTAACAAAAGTATGCTGAACGGTTTCATTTAGTGTAACAAAAGTATGCTGAACGGTTTCATTTAGTGTAACAAAAGTATGCTGAACGGTTTCATTTAGTGTAACAAAAGTATGCTGAACGGTTTCATTTAGTGTAACAAAAGTATGCTGAACGGTTTCATTTAGTGTAACAAAAGTATGCTGAACGGTTTCATTTAGTGTAACAAAAGTATGCTGAACGGTTTCATTTAGTGTAACAAAAGTATGCTGAACGGTTTCATTTAGTGTAACAAAAGTATGCTGAACGGTTTCATTTAGTGTAACAAAAGTATGCTGAACGGTTTCATTTAGTGTAACAAAAGTATGCTGAACGGTTTCATTTAGTGTAACAAAAGTATGCTGAACGGTTTCATTTAGTGTAACAAAAGTATGCTGAACGGTTTCATTTAGTGTAACAAAAGTATGCTGAACGGTTTCATTTAGTGTAACAAAAGTATGCTGAACGGTTTCATTTAGTGTAACAAAAGTATGCTGAACGGTTTCATTTAGTGTAACAAAAGTATGCTGAACGGTTTCATTTAGTGTAACAAAAGTATGCTGAACGGTTTCATTTAGTGTAACAAAAGTATGCTGAACGGTTTCATTTAGTGTAACAAAAGTATGCTGAACGGTTTCATTTAGTGTAACAAAAGTATGCTGAACGGTTTCATTTAGTGTAACAAAAGTATGCTGAACGGTTTCATTTAGTGTAACAAAAGTATGCTGAACGGTTTCATTTAGTGTAACAAAAGTATGCTGAACGGTTTCATTTAGTGTAACAAAAGTATGCTGAACGGTTTCATTTAGTGTAACAAAAGTATGCTGAACGGTTTCATTTAGTGTAACAAAAGTATGCTGAACGGTTTCATTTAGTGTAACAAAAGTATGCTGAACGGTTTCATTTAGTGTAACAAAAGTATGCTGAACGGTTTCATTTAGTGTAACAAAAGTATGCTGAACGGTTTCATTTAGTGTAACAAAAGTATGCTGAACGGTTTCATTTAGTGTAACAAAAGTATGCTGAACGGTTTCATTTAGTGTAACAAAAGTATGCTGAACGGTTTCATTTAGTGTAACAAAAGTATGCTGAACGGTTTCATTTAGTGTAACAAAAGTATGCTGAACGGTTTCATTTAGTGTAACAAAAGTATGCTGAACGGTTTCATTTAGTGTAACAAAAGTATGCTGAACGGTTTCATTTAGTGTAACAAAAGTATGCTGAACGGTTTCATTTAGTGTAACAAAAGTATGCTGAACGGTTTCATTTAGTGTAACAAAAGTATGCTGAACGGTTTCATTTAGTGTAACAAAAGTATGCTGAACGGTTTCATTTAGTGTAACAAAAGTATGCTGAACGGTTTCATTTAGTGTAACAAAAGTATGCTGAACGGTTTCATTTAGTGTAACAAAAGTATGCTGAACGGTTTCATTTAGTGTAACAAAAGTATGCTGAACGGTTTCATTTAGTGTAACAAAAGTATGCTGAACGGTTTCATTTAGTGTAACAAAAGTATGCTGAACGGTTTCATTTAGTGTAACAAAAGTATGCTGAACGGTTTCATTTAGTGTAACAAAAGTATGCTGAACGGTTTCATTTAGTGTAACAAAAGTATGCTGAACGGTTTCATTTAGTGTAACAAAAGTATGCTGAACGGTTTCATTTAGTGTAACAAAAGTATGCTGAACGGTTTCATTTAGTGTAACAAAAGTATGCTGAACGGTTTCATTTAGTGTAACAAAAGTATGCTGAACGGTTTCATTTAGTGTAACAAAAGTATGCTGAACGGTTTCATTTAGTGTAACAAAAGTATGCTGAACGGTTTCATTTAGTGTAACAAAAGTATGCTGAACGGTTTCATTTAGTGTAACAAAAGTATGCTGAACGGTTTCATTTAGTGTAACAAAAGTATGCTGAACGGTTTCATTTAGTGTAACAAAAGTATGCTGAACGGTTTCATTTAGTGTAACAAAAGTATGCTGAACGGTTTCATTTAGTGTAACAAAAGTATGCTGAACGGTTTCATTTAGTGTAACAAAAGTATGCTGAACGGTTTCATTTAGTGTAACAAAAGTATGCTGAACGGTTTCATTTAGTGTAACAAAAGTATGCTGAACGGTTTCATTTAGTGTAACAAAAGTATGCTGAACGGTTTCATTTAGTGTAACAAAAGTATGCTGAACGGTTTCATTTAGTGTAACAAAAGTATGCTGAACGGTTTCATTTAGTGTAACAAAAGTATGCTGAACGGTTTCATTTAGTGTAACAAAAGTATGCTGAACGGTTTCATTTAGTGTAACAAAAGTATGCTGAACGGTTTCATTTAGTGTAACAAAAGTATGCTGAACGGTTTCATTTAGTGTAACAAAAGTATGCTGAACGGTTTCATTTAGTGTAACAAAAGTATGCTGAACGGTTTCATTTAGTGTAACAAAAGTATGCTGAACGGTTTCATTTAGTGTAACAAAAGTATGCTGAACGGTTTCATTTAGTGTAACAAAAGTATGCTGAACGGTTTCATTTAGTGTAACAAAAGTATGCTGAACGGTTTCATTTAGTGTAACAAAAGTATGCTGAACGGTTTCATTTAGTGTAACAAAAGTATGCTGAACGGTTTCATTTAGTGTAACAAAAGTATGCTGAACGGTTTCATTTAGTGTAACAAAAGTATGCTGAACGGTTTCATTTAGTGTAACAAAAGTATGCTGAACGGTTTCATTTAGTGTAACAAAAGTATGCTGAACGGTTTCATTTAGTGTAACAAAAGTATGCTGAACGGTTTCATTTAGTGTAACAAAAGTATGCTGAACGGTTTCATTTAGTGTAACAAAAGTATGCTGAACGGTTTCATTTAGTGTAACAAAAGTATGCTGAACGGTTTCATTTAGTGTAACAAAAGTATGCTGAACGGTTTCATTTAGTGTAACAAAAGTATGCTGAACGGTTTCATTTAGTGTAACAAAAGTATGCTGAACGGTTTCATTTAGTGTAACAAAAGTATGCTGAACGGTTTCATTTAGTGTAACAAAAGTATGCTGAACGGTTTCATTTAGTGTAACAAAAGTATGCTGAACGGTTTCATTTAGTGTAACAAAAGTATGCTGAACGGTTTCATTTAGTGTAACAAAAGTATGCTGAACGGTTTCATTTAGTGTAACAAAAGTATGCTGAACGGTTTCATTTAGTGTAACAAAAGTATGCTGAACGGTTTCATTTAGTGTAACAAAAGTATGCTGAACGGTTTCATTTAGTGTAACAAAAGTATGCTGAACGGTTTCATTTAGTGTAACAAAAGTATGCTGAACGGTTTCATTTAGTGTAACAAAAGTATGCTGAACGGTTTCATTTAGTGTAACAAAAGTATGCTGAACGGTTTCATTTAGTGTAACAAAAGTATGCTGAACGGTTTCATTTAGTGTAACAAAAGTATGCTGAACGGTTTCATTTAGTGTAACAAAAGTATGCTGAACGGTTTCATTTAGTGTAACAAAAGTATGCTGAACGGTTTCATTTAGTGTAACAAAAGTATGCTGAACGGTTTCATTTAGTGTAACAAAAGTATGCTGAACGGTTTCATTTAGTGTAACAAAAGTATGCTGAACGGTTTCATTTAGTGTAACAAAAGTATGCTGAACGGTTTCATTTAGTGTAACAAAAGTATGCTGAACGGTTTCATTTAGTGTAACAAAAGTATGCTGAACGGTTTCATTTAGTGTAACAAAAGTATGCTGAACGGTTTCATTTAGTGTAACAAAAGTATGCTGAACGGTTTCATTTAGTGTAACAAAAGTATGCTGAACGGTTTCATTTAGTGTAACAAAAGTATGCTGAACGGTTTCATTTAGTGTAACAAAAGTATGCTGAACGGTTTCATTTAGTGTAACAAAAGTATGCTGAACGGTTTCATTTAGTGTAACAAAAGTATGCTGAACGGTTTCATTTAGTGTAACAAAAGTATGCTGAACGGTTTCATTTAGTGTAACAAAAGTATGCTGAACGGTTTCATTTAGTGTAACAAAAGTATGCTGAACGGTTTCATTTAGTGTAACAAAAGTATGCTGAACGGTTTCATTTAGTGTAACAAAAGTATGCTGAACGGTTTCATTTAGTGTAACAAAAGTATGCTGAACGGTTTCATTTAGTGTAACAAAAGTATGCTGAACGGTTTCATTTAGTGTAACAAAAGTATGCTGAACGGTTTCATTTAGTGTAACAAAAGTATGCTGAACGGTTTCATTTAGTGTAACAAAAGTATGCTGAACGGTTTCATTTAGTGTAACAAAAGTATGCTGAACGGTTTCATTTAGTGTAACAAAAGTATGCTGAACGGTTTCATTTAGTGTAACAAAAGTATGCTGAACGGTTTCATTTAGTGTAACAAAAGTATGCTGAACGGTTTCATTTAGTGTAACAAAAGTATGCTGAACGGTTTCATTTAGTGTAACAAAAGTATGCTGAACGGTTTCATTTAGTGTAACAAAAGTATGCTGAACGGTTTCATTTAGTGTAACAAAAGTATGCTGAACGGTTTCATTTAGTGTAACAAAAGTATGCTGAACGGTTTCATTTAGTGTAACAAAAGTATGCTGAACGGTTTCATTTAGTGTAACAAAAGTATGCTGAACGGTTTCATTTAGTGTAACAAAAGTATGCTGAACGGTTTCATTTAGTGTAACAAAAGTATGCTGAACGGTTTCATTTAGTGTAACAAAAGTATGCTGAACGGTTTCATTTAGTGTAACAAAAGTATGCTGAACGGTTTCATTTAGTGTAACAAAAGTATGCTGAACGGTTTCATTTAGTGTAACAAAAGTATGCTGAACGGTTTCATTTAGTGTAACAAAAGTATGCTGAACGGTTTCATTTAGTGTAACAAAAGTATGCTGAACGGTTTCATTTAGTGTAACAAAAGTATGCTGAACGGTTTCATTTAGTGTAACAAAAGTATGCTGAACGGTTTCATTTAGTGTAACAAAAGTATGCTGAACGGTTTCATTTAGTGTAACAAAAGTATGCTGAACGGTTTCATTTAGTGTAACAAAAGTATGCTGAACGGTTTCATTTAGTGTAACAAAAGTATGCTGAACGGTTTCATTTAGTGTAACAAAAGTATGCTGAACGGTTTCATTTAGTGTAACAAAAGTATGCTGAACGGTTTCATTTAGTGTAACAAAAGTATGCTGAACGGTTTCATTTAGTGTAACAAAAGTATGCTGAACGGTTTCATTTAGTGTAACAAAAGTATGCTGAACGGTTTCATTTAGTGTAACAAAAGTATGCTGAACGGTTTCATTTAGTGTAACAAAAGTATGCTGAACGGTTTCATTTAGTGTAACAAAAGTATGCTGAACGGTTTCATTTAGTGTAACAAAAGTATGCTGAACGGTTTCATTTAGTGTAACAAAAGTATGCTGAACGGTTTCATTTAGTGTAACAAAAGTATGCTGAACGGTTTCATTTAGTGTAACAAAAGTATGCTGAACGGTTTCATTTAGTGTAACAAAAGTATGCTGAACGGTTTCATTTAGTGTAACAAAAGTATGCTGAACGGTTTCATTTAGTGTAACAAAAGTATGCTGAACGGTTTCATTTAGTGTAACAAAAGTATGCTGAACGGTTTCATTTAGTGTAACAAAAGTATGCTGAACGGTTTCATTTAGTGTAACAAAAGTATGCTGAACGGTTTCATTTAGTGTAACAAAAGTATGCTGAACGGTTTCATTTAGTGTAACAAAAGTATGCTGAACGGTTTCATTTAGTGTAACAAAAGTATGCTGAACGGTTTCATTTAGTGTAACAAAAGTATGCTGAACGGTTTCATTTAGTGTAACAAAAGTATGCTGAACGGTTTCATTTAGTGTAACAAAAGTATGCTGAACGGTTTCATTTAGTGTAACAAAAGTATGCTGAACGGTTTCATTTAGTGTAACAAAAGTATGCTGAACGGTTTCATTTAGTGTAACAAAAGTATGCTGAACGGTTTCATTTAGTGTAACAAAAGTATGCTGAACGGTTTCATTTAGTGTAACAAAAGTATGCTGAACGGTTTCATTTAGTGTAACAAAAGTATGCTGAACGGTTTCATTTAGTGTAACAAAAGTATGCTGAACGGTTTCATTTAGTGTAACAAAAGTATGCTGAACGGTTTCATTTAGTGTAACAAAAGTATGCTGAACGGTTTCATTTAGTGTAACAAAAGTATGCTGAACGGTTTCATTTAGTGTAACAAAAGTATGCTGAACGGTTTCATTTAGTGTAACAAAAGTATGCTGAACGGTTTCATTTAGTGTAACAAAAGTATGCTGAACGGTTTCATTTAGTGTAACAAAAGTATGCTGAACGGTTTCATTTAGTGTAACAAAAGTATGCTGAACGGTTTCATTTAGTGTAACAAAAGTATGCTGAACGGTTTCATTTAGTGTAACAAAAGTATGCTGAAACGGTTTCATTTAGTGTAACAAAAGTATGCTGAACGGTTTCATTTAGTGTAACAAAAGTATGCTGAACGGTTTCATTTAGTGTAACAAAAGTATGCTGAACGGTTTCATTTAGTGTAACAAAAGTATGCTGAACGGTTTCATTTAGTGTAACAAAAGTATGCTGAACGGTTTCATTTAGTGTAACAAAAGTATGCTGAACGGTTTCATTTAGTGTAACAAAAGTATGCTGAACGGTTTCATTTAGTGTAACAAAAGTATGCTGAACGGTTTCATTTAGTGTAACAAAAGTATGCTGAACGGTTTCATTTAGTGTAACAAAAGTATGCTGAACGGTTTCATTTAGTGTAACAAAAGTATGCTGAACGGTTTCATTTAGTGTAACAAAAGTATGCTGAACGGTTTCATTTAGTGTAACAAAAGTATGCTGAACGGTTTCATTTAGTGTAACAAAAGTATGCTGAACGGTTTCATTTAGTGTAACAAAAGTATGCTGAACGGTTTCATTTAGTGTAACAAAAGTATGCTGAACGGTTTCATTTAGTGTAACAAAAGTATGCTGAACGGTTTCATTTAGTGTAACAAAAGTATGCTGAACGGTTTCATTTAGTGTAACAAAAGTATGCTGAACGGTTTCATTTAGTGTAACAAAAGTATGCTGAACGGTTTCATTTAGTGTAACAAAAGTATGCTGAACGGTTTCATTTAGTGTAACAAAAGTATGCTGAACGGTTTCATTTAGTGTAACAAAAGTATGCTGAACGGTTTCATTTAGTGTAACAAAAGTATGCTGAACGGTTTCATTTAGTGTAACAAAAGTATGCTGAACGGTTTCATTTAGTGTAACAAAAGTATGCTGAACGGTTTCATTTAGTGTAACAAAAGTATGCTGAACGGTTTCATTTAGTGTAACAAAAGTATGCTGAACGGTTTCATTTAGTGTAACAAAAGTATGCTGAACGGTTTCATTTAGTGTAACAAAAGTATGCTGAACGGTTTCATTTAGTGTAACAAAAGTATGCTGAACGGTTTCATTTAGTGTAACAAAAGTATGCTGAACGGTTTCATTTAGTGTAACAAAAGTATGCTGAACGGTTTCATTTAGTGTAACAAAAGTATGCTGAACGGTTTCATTTAGTGTAACAAAAGTATGCTGAACGGTTTCATTTAGTGTAACAAAAGTATGCTGAAAGGTTTCATTTAGTGTAACAAAAGTATGCTGAACGGTTTCATTTAGTGTAACAAAAGTATGCTGAACGGTTTCATTTAGTGTAACAAAAGTATGCTGAACGGTTTCATTTAGTGTAACAAAAGTATGCTGAACGGTTTCATTTAGTGTAACAAAAGTATGCTGAACGGTTTCATTTAGTGTAACACAAAGTATGCTGAACGGTTTCATTTAGTGTAACAAAAGTATGCTGAACGGTTTCATTTAGTGTAACAAAAGTATGCTGAACGGTTTCATTTAGTGTAACAAAAGTATGCTGAACGGTTTCATTTAGTGTAACAAAAGTATGCTGAAACGGTTTCATTTAGTGTAACAAAAGTATGCTGAACGGTTTCATTTAGTGTAACAAAAGTATGCTGAACGGTTTCATTTAGTGTAACAAAAGTATGCTGAACGGTTTCATTTAGTGTAACAAAAGTATGCTGAACGGTTTCATTTAGTGTAACAAAAGTATGCTGAACGGTTTCATTTAGTGTAACAAAAGTATGCTGAACGGTTTCATTTAGTGTAACAAAAGTATGCTGAACGGTTTCATTTAGTGTAACAAAAGTATGCTGAACGGTTTCATTTAGTGTAACAAAAGTATGCTGAACGGTTTCATTTAGTGTAACACAAAGTATGCTGAACGGGTTTCATTTAGTGTAACACAATTATGCTGAACGGGTTCATTTAGTGTAACACAAAGTATGCTGAACGGTTTCATTTAGTGTAACAAAAGTATGCTGAACGGGTTCATTTAGTGTAACACAAAGTATGCTGAACGGGTTTCATTTAGTGTAACACAATTATGCTGAACGGGTTTCATTTAGTGTAACACAATTATGCTGAACGGGTTCATTTAGTGTAACACAATTATGCTGAACGGGTTTCATTTAGTGTAACACAATTATGCTGAACGGTTTCATTTAGTGTAACACAAAGTATGCTGAACGGTTTCATTTAGTGTAACACAAAGTATGCTGAACGGGTTTCATTTAGTGTAACACAAAGTATGCTGAACGGTTTCATTTAGTGTAACACAAAGTATGCTGAACGGGTTCATTTAGTGTAACACAATTATGCTGAACGGTTTCATTTAGTGTAACACAATTATGCTGAACGGGTTCATTTAGTGGAACACAATTATGCTGAACGGGTTCATTTAGTGGAACACAATTATGCTGAACGGGTTCATTTAGTGGAACACAATTATGCTGAACGGGTTCATTTAGTGCAGTGGTTCCTAACCTTTTGGGGTCCATGCACCCCCTCGTGAAACTTGCAGAAAATGCATAATAAACTATGTTTATTTTAGGAACACAACAGTTTTGACCATAGGCAACAGGGAATTTAGTGAGAGATCTGCTGCTTCTTATGATCAATTAGCGATTTAGATTTGGGGCCTGTTTTGGACAAAGCAACTCTCATGTCATCCTCTGCATTCAACTTATTCCTTTCCTTGGTTTTAATCGTCAAAGGTGTGGAGAATCCTGCTTCACAGAGATAGGTTGTGGCAAATGGAAGGAGAGTCAGTACTGCCCTCTTGGCTAGATGCTGGTAGGAATCTAGCTGGGCGCACCAAAATTCAATCAAAACTGCAACTGAAGGCACTCCTCAGTACTTCTCTGTTTCTCAAATCAATCAGGTCATCTTTAGCAAAGTCACTGTCATCAATGTTGTCCAAGTCACAGATAAAAGGATTGCGAATCCAAAGATCTTTCCTAGCAATGTCTTGACAGAAATACCCATCAAGGGACATTTGCAATTTTGAAAGGTGCTCTGAAATTTACCCTTTGATATTGTCAGGCAGTGATCCCTCTATGGAGAAAGGTTGGACTTATGGAGAAAGGTTGGACTTATGGAGAAAGGTTGGACATAAGACAAATGGTTTGATATGGTGAGATTAACAAGAACATGTCCCGAATTGTGGGGTAGACTCTGACCCGTTGTGAACGGTTCACAGACAAAACGGCCCTGGACTAATAATAAAATGTAAAATCAAAATTATATTTGTATTTTTACTCACCTATTCAGTGTAAGGTGTAGTTCACAATAAACAATAATAATGACATCACAAGAATGAATTTAATAGCCTTTACTCGAAATGGTACCAATCACGGTTGTTTGTTGACAAGAAACAATATAATAACATCACAAGAAATAATTTTACAATTTTACTACTTTTTTTTTAAGTGTGAAAAAGTTGACAAAAGCTTAAAATGCAAAAAAATTAAATTTTTTGTAAAAAAATGTTAACAATTTGTCTGGGGCCGTTTTGACCGGGGCCGTTTTGTCCAGGGCCGTTTTGACGGGTAACCATTGTGAACACACCTATTAAAATAAAGAAGTCAACTAACCTGACCTCTTACCCAATCCAACTAACCTGACCTCTGGCCCCCAGTCAACTAACCTGACCTCTGACCCCAGTCAACTAACCTGAGCTCTGACCCCAGTCAACTAACCTGAGCTCTGACCCCAGTCAACTAACCTGACCTCTGACCCCAGTCACCTAACCTGACCTCTGACCCCAGTCAACCAACCTGACCTCTGACCCCAGTCAACTAACCTGAGTTGTGACCCAAGTCAACTAACCTGACCTCTGACACCAGTCAACTAACCTGATCTCTGACCCCAGTCAACTAACCTGACCTCTGACCCCAGTCAACTAGCCTGAGCTCTGACCCAAGTCAACTAACCTGACCTCTGACCCCAGTCAACTAACCTGACCTCTGACCCCAGTCAACTAACCTGAGCTCGGTCCCCAGGAGTGAGGACCGTCGGAGTATGGCTCTCGCCTGGGCGTTGGTGATGCGCCTCAGGCTTTCGTTGTTGATGGACACAATGTAGTCCCCTGGCTGGATGCGGCCATCAAGATCTACTGCACTGGGCTTGGCGATGGATTTCACCACACATCCATTGATGGCTTTATCCACTGCATCCACCGTCAGGCCTGGAACGATACAGTTGTTAGAATAGATTTCATCAATAGAAATGTATTGACTTGCAAATTTTTAACTGAAACTCGAGTTTAAAATTAATATTGCCTATAGATACCGGAAGGCATGGATCTATCTTCCAAAGTAACTGTATGTTATTCTTATTTTAATTAGTTATTTATATCAGATGTTCACTAAAGATGTTGTAATGAGATGTTTACATGTGATAATATAATCAGAAGATATTTACTGACGCGATATATTATTACATTAACATATTCTCATCAGTAGTGATTTACAAATTTAGTCATAATTCATCACTATTTGGCCATACGCAACTTTCAGACCATATTCTCTTATAATCACCTTGACCAAATAATTGTATGTCCACTATTTGGCCATACACAACTTTCAGACCATATTCTCTTATAATCACCTTGACCAAATAATTGTATGTCCACTATTTGGCCATACACAACTTTCAGACCATATTCTCTTATAATCACCTTGACTAAATAATTGTATGTCCACTATTTGGCCATACACAACTTTCAAACCATATTCTCTTATAATCACCTTGACCAAATAATTGTATGTCCACTATTTGGCCATACACAACTTTCAAACCATATTCTCCTATATTCCCATATTCTCCCCTTGACCAAAAAGCAAGAAAACAAAACAATCAAATACAGTGGTACTTCGGGTTACCAACAATGTTTCCAAGCTCCCCCAAATATGCAGATATCTGACACCACGCAGCAGTTTGGAATTACCGCAGCAGTTTGGAATTACCGCGCAGCAAATTTTGTAAAATATTGCACACAAAATATTTGCACTCGACTTTGTTTAACTTCGCACACGGACAAACGCACCTTGGGGGGAACATTGGTTACCAACTCCTGACGTCACGAACAATTAATTAGGTTAGAACACAAACTTCCAAAGTTTGTAGGTCTAGGGTTTAGGGGTAACGAACAGTGCCTTAGATTAAGAACAACTGAGAGAGAGAGAGAGAGAGAGAGAGAGAGACAGAGAGAGAGAGAGAGACAGAGAGACAGACAGAGAGAGAGAGAGAGACAGAGAGAGAGAGAGAGAGAGAGAGAGAGAGAGAGAGAGAGAGAGGGTAAGTGAACCAAGTTCTTGCACGAATTATCGCTGTAGGGCCTCACCCATCGCTGTAGGGCCTCACCCATCGCTGTAGGGCCTCACCTATCGCTGTAGGGCCTCACCCATCGCTGTAGGGCCTCACCCATTGCTGTAGGGCCTCACCCATCGCTGTAGGGCCTCACCTAACGCTGTAGGGCCTCACCCATCGCTGTAGGGCCTCACCCATCGCTGTAGGGCCTCACCCATCGCTGTAGGGCCTCACCCATCGCTGTAGGGCCTCACCCATCACTGTAGGGCCTCACCCATCGCTGTAGGGCCTCACCCATCGCTGTAGGGCCTCACCTATCGCTGTAGGGCCTCACCCATCGCTGTAGGGCATCACCCATCGCTGTAGGGCCTCACCTAACGCTGTAGGGCCTCACCTATCGCTGTAGGGCCTCACCTATCGCTGTAGGGCCTCACCTATCGCTGTAGGACCTCCCCTAACGCTGTAGGGCCTCACCTAACGCTGTAGGGCCTCACCTATCGCTGTAGGGCCTCACCTATCGCTGTAGGACCTCCCCTAACGCTGTAGGGCCTCACCTAACGCTGTAGGGCCTCACCTATCGCTGTAGGGCCTCACCTATCGCTGTAGGGCCTCCCCTAACGCTGTAGGGCCTCCCCTAACGGGACAACAAGGTTGTGCTGTACTGAGTGGGTTTACTTATTTAATTATTTATAGTATAAAAGCAAGACAAGTCAGACATTTCCAAGTTCACCTTGATACGCCATTATTATTATTCTCTGTGTCGGAAGTAACACCACTCATTTTACATATTTATTTGCACAGGTGTTTTACTTCCAAAATACCCTACACAGTTCATTATAATTTGAGAGGTCACTGCTTACCTAAATGCTGGCTGCCCTTCTGAACGTGGATGGTCCGTTCATGAGTTGTGGATATCCTGCCGAGCTCGGGCGAGGCCAGGGCCGACTGGGCAGGGGACAATCTCCGTGGGGAGCTGGGAGGGGTCTTAAGGTCACTTGAGGTCAAATGGTCTGGAGATGAGCTGCTGGTTGTTCGATGCTGTATGCCTGACCGCCCGTGGCGCTAGTGGTAGAGGAACCATAGAACGTGATCAGCATGTGCAACACGGTCAAACAAACAAACAAACACGGACAAACAAACACAAACATATGACACAACGTGGGTAGTGCTGCTATGTATGACGGAGTCGGAGTCGTACACTGCCATTAATTAGTTAAGAAATAAATGTCAAAATCTCTACATTATAACAGCTAGCGTTTCTAAATGTCTAGACTTTTAAAGTATTTAAAAAAAACAAACAATAATACATTTCCATATGTCGTTAGAAAAATTACTTATCGATAAAACTAAAACAGTGAATGGACAAATGTAATAAACTTATAAACTGCAATGCCCGGATGTTGGGAAGTGGTAAAATCTGATCGTTAGTATCTATTCCCCAACACATTTGGCTGTGGCGTGGGAGGGGGGTGGGAGGGGGGTTGGTGTTAGTATTGTTTCAGTAACAATAATTCAATGCCAGGAGTTAATTTAGGAAATGTTTATTTTTTAGATAAGCAAAAGTCAAAAGGGGGTGTGGCGGAATTCAAATAATAGAGAACCAAACAATGACCGCCTCTCATTATAAAACAACGGCACAGGGCGTAGGGGGGGGGAAATAACATGAGGGGTAACAACACTGCAGGGGAGCTGGCTAGAAGGTGTGGGGGGGGCGTGTTTGAAATCTGATATGAAAAACAGTAGGTGAGCTGTTTTCACTGCTGTAAGAAGCACTAATAACAATTGTTGATTAGTAACAAAGTTATGATCGTATCTCGACTTGGTACATTGCAATGACGTCATGCGAGTTACACATTGGAAAGGGAGGTTACTTGGATTCATGCATTGAAAGATTTCATAGACAAACAAAGTCACAGTAATGGTACACAGATACACACACGATAAATGTAAGATGGAAAATATTTTTAAAATGGTGAAATTAAATGTTATAGAAAAGAATTTTGTTAAACTACGTCATGAAAATAAACTTGTAGTTGAAGGAAATTTAATAACCATGATTAGATTTAAATGTAAGAAAAGTAGCCATATAAAGCTTGAATTATATCCCCTGTTGCTGACAGTGTCTATTGGTACACATGTGTCAGTTAGTGCACACTAATGACCGTGCACATCTTTCTGTAGGCGAGGTGCGGACAACACAACGCAATGCACGGTTGCAGCCCTTGTTTTTACTTCATTACAATCAAGAGTTACATCACTTCATCTCCTGTACTCATTCCTATCAATAGTCTCCCTTGAACAATTAGAATCCTAGTCTTCGCCGTAAGACCTCCGTGTTATTGTCAAACTATACCATGCCAGTAAATGCTAAGTGCATGGCCCACAACACCGTTTAAAAAACGCGTCAAAACAATATTTATCCCCTCCCCCAGGCAATTTAATTTAAAATATCTTAGTTGTGAATCCGATTGGCTAAGGTTGACGTCACGTAGGTGTGTTATGTTACGTGACGTAGGTATGTCATATTAAAATACGTGACGTAGGTAAGTTATATTACGTGACGTAGGTATGTTATATTACGTGACGTGGGTAAGTTATATTACGGGACGTAGGTAAGTTATATTACGGGACGTAGGTAAGTTATATTACGTGACGTAGGTAAGTTATATTACGGGACGTAGGTAAGTTATATTACGTGACGTAGGTAAGTTATATTACGTGACGTAGGTAAGTTATATTACGTGACGTAGGTAAGTTATATTACGGGACGTAGGTAAGTTATATTACGGGACGTAGGTAAGTTATATTACGTGATGTAGGTAAGTTATATTACGTGACGTAGGTAAGTTATATTACGGGACGTAGGTAAGTTATATTACGTGACGTAGGTAAGTTATATTACGGGACGTAGGTAAGTTATATTACGTGACGTAGGTAAGTTATATTACGTGACGTAGGTAAGTTATATTACGTGATGTAGGTAAGTTATATTACGTGATGTAGGTAAGTTATATTACGTGACGTAGGTAAGTTATATTACGTGACGTAGGTAAGTTATATTACGTGACGTAGGTAAATTATATTACGTGACGTAGGTAAGTTATATTACGTGACGTAGGTAAGTTATATTACGTGACGTCGGTAAGTTATATTACGTGACGTAGGTAAGTTATATTACGTGACGTAGGTAAGTTATATTACGTGACGTAGGTAAGTTATATTACGTGACGTAGGTAAGTTATATTACGTGACGTAGGTAAGTTATATTACGTGACGTAGGTAAGTTATATTACGTGACGTAGGTAAGTTATATTACGTGACGTAGGTAAGTTATATTACGTGACGTAGGTAAGTTATATTACGTGACGTAGGTAAGTTATATTACGTGACGTAGGTAAGTTATATTACGTGACGTAGGTAAGTTATATTACGTGACGTAGGTAAGTTATATTACGTGACGTAGGTAAGTTATATTACGTGACGTCGGTAAGTTATATTACGTGACGTAGGTAAGTTATATTACGTGACGTAGGTAAGTTATATTACGTGACGTAGGTAAGTTATATTATGTGACGTAGGTAAGTTATATTACGTGACGTCGGTAAGTTATATTACGTGACGTAGGTAAGTTATATTACGTGACGTAGGTAAGTTATATTACGTGACGTAGGTAAGTTATATTACGTGACGTAGGTAAGTTATATTATGTGACGTAGGTATGTTACACACTGAGTTCTGATTGAGAGAATGCCAAATTTGAGTGAGGTGTCTGCAAGACAGAGGGTCAAAGTTGAAGGCAGTTGGTCTTACCTTGGACTCTAGGTCACCCCATTTGGGGGAGCTCGGGGCCGGTCGAAGGGGTGGGGTTTGGGGCGGAGTAGGTATTGTGAAGACAGGGGGTGGGGACGTGACTGGCAGTGGAGGCGGAGCTTCCTGAAAATGGGGCGTGGTCTTTAATGAGTTGGCGAAGAAGAAATACAAAAGGAAATGTAGAAATAGTATTAATTAAAACATGTCAATCCATGTAACAATGTTCATGCTGGATAGAGACACTAGAGGTTAATAACATTAAAATAATAACAGTCTTTATGTTGACGACTCTTGTACAAAATAAAAATAAGAACAATTTTGTTTCTTGTTATGAAATATTCACGAAAAACACTAATAAATTAATTGTAATGGAAAAAAAATCCCTTTTAGATATGAAAATCATTATTAAATATATATATACTTGACTTATACAAATGAATGCATATATTTAAAAAAAATATTTGAAAAAAAAGTAAACACACATGCAAAGAAGGCCAGCATCTATAGTGAAGGAGAGAAACGCCCAAAGTACTAATTCCAAAAACAAAAAGCTACAAGTAAACACAAAGAAATCCGTCAATCTAAATACATGGCTTATTGGGTGCAGAAGCAGATGTGTGTCAAACTATATTTAGAAACATGGTACGATGTCCTGGTCACTACTAGTGCCCGGTACGATGTCCTGGTCACTACTAGTGCCCGGTATGATGTCCTGGTCACTACTAGTGCCCGGTATGATGTCCTGGTCACTACTAGTGCCCGGTACGATGTCCTGGTCACTATTAGTGCCCGGTACGATGTCCTGGTCACTACTAGTCCCTGGTATGATGTCCTGGTCACTACTAGTGCCCGGTATGATGTCCTGGTCACTACTAGTGCCCGATATGATGTCCTGGTCACTACTAGTGCCCGGTATGATGTCCTGGTCACTACTAGTGCCCGATATGATGTCCTGGTCACTACTAGTGCCCGGTACGATGTCCTGGTCACTACTAGTGCCCGATATGATGTCCTGGTCACTACTAGTGCCCGGTATGATGTCCTGGTCACTACTAGTGCCCGGTACGATGTCCTGGTCACTATTAGTGCCCGGTATGATGTCCTGGTCACTACTAGTGCCCGGTATGATGTCCTGGTCACTACTAGTGCCCGGTACGATGTCCTGGTCACTATTAGTGCCCGGTACGATGTCCTGGTCACTACTAGTCCCTGGTATGATGTCCTGGTCACTACTAGTGCCCGGTATGATGTCCTGGTCACTACTAGTGCCCGATATGATGTCCTGGTCACTACTAGTGCCCGGTATGATGTCCTGGTCACAGCTAGTGCCCGATATGATGTCCTGGTCACAGCTAGTGCCCGATATGATGTCCTGGTCACTACTAGTGCCCGGTATGATGTCCTGGTCACTACTAGTGCCCGGTATGATGTCCTGGTCACTACTAGTGCCCGGTATGATGTCGTGGTCACTACTAGTGCCCGGTATGATGTCCTGGTCACTACTAGTGCCCGGTATGATGTCCTGGTCACTACTAGTCCCCGGTATGATGTCCTGGTCACTACTAGTGCCCGGTATGATGTCCTGGTCACTACTAGTGCCCGGTATGATGTCCTGGTCACTACTAGTGCCCGGTATGATGTCCTGGTCACTACTAGTGCCCGGTATGATGTCCTGGTCACTACTAGTGCCCGGTATGATGTCCTGGTCACTACTAGTGCCCGGTATGATGTCCTGGTCACTACTAGTCCCCGGTATGATGTCCTGGTCACTACTAGTCCCTGGATATATCACGATGGCTGCATACATGTTATATGCTGCATGATACATGCTACTGGAACCAAAAACTCCGTAAAGAGCGTCTACAAGACATGCAATGCGCATGTGCAGTACGTCTCAACACAGGGAAGCAATAAATTGTAAGACAATGTCTGGTGTCTGAGTGGTCAGTGTATTAGTGTTGTCTTGTATTAGTGTTGTCTTGTATTAGTGTAGCCTTGTATTGTGCATGTCTGGAGAACAAGTGCATCTCTAATGTTTTTAGGAATATTTCATACGATGGAGGATTGAAATAAATAACAAAACAGCGATTTAGATATCCATGAAAAAAAAATAAGAAAAAACGAGTGCATACTTTCTAAGACAAGAAATTTTCGAATAAGTACCAAGACAGAGAATAGAGAATAGATCATGACAGAAAAGAGCACGCGGCAGAAATTTGGATTCATTTTTATGTTAGAGATTTTTAATAGGTACTAAATGGCGATATTTAGAGGACGTCCAAAAAAGAGATTTAAAAAGTACAATTTTTGATTTTTTAACATTACAGAAGCTTATTGCGTCCTACGGTCTGTATGACATAAATTGTATGTATGCTGGCCTGCTTGGCAATTGACATAACACAACGGGCCTGCTGGGACATACGACCTAACACAGCTGGCCTGCTGGGACATACGACCTAACACAGCGGGCCTGCTGGGACATACGACCTAACACAGCGGGCCTGCTGGGACATACGACCTAACACAACGGGCCTGCTGGGACATACGACCTAACACAACGGGCCTGCTGGGACATACGACCTAACACAACGGGCCTGCTGGGACATACGACCTAACACAACGGGCCTGCTGGGACAAACGACCTAACACAACGGGCCTGCTGGGACATACGACCTAACACAACGGGCCTGCTGGGACATACGACCTAACACAACGGGCCTGCTGGGACATACGACCTAACACAACGGGCCTGCTGGGACATACGACCTAACACAACGGGCCTGCTGGGACGTACGACCTAACACAACGGGCCTGCTGGGACATACGACCTAACACAGCGGGCCTGCTGGGACATACGACCTAACAGACCTAAGAGATTGTATGTCCAAAGAAAAAGATATGAAATTAATTCTAAGACACATATTTGGAATAAATCTTAATACAAAATTACTGGGATAAGATTAGGAATACGTCATAATAAGATTAGGAATACGTCATAATAAGATTAGGAATACGTCATATAACAGGGATTTAATCTTCTCTAAATCAGAGAGTTTGCAATATGTGCATACTAGTAATTGGAAAACATTAGGTCTATTCACGCGACAAATTGTATGTAGAGTAGCAGAGACTTAGAGTATGTAGAAAGTGACTGGTACAAATGATTGTGTAGATTGTGGCCATGGCACTGATTGTGAATACGTGCATTAAGGGATGAATTAAACCAAATACACTGAGGGATGAATTCAAACGTTACAACAACCTTCAAACCGCTCGCACCCCCCCCCCGATGTATAAAGACGATCAAAGAAGAGTGACAAACCTGTCCCACATTTTTCCGGATGGTAGACTTATGCCTGACGCTGCCTGCTACAGATGTGATGGACAATGTCCTGGCAGCCTTTTTACAGCAGAACACATACATGGCAATGTCCACCTTTGTCCGAGTCTCAGGCAATGTCCACCTTTGTCCAAGTCTCAGGCAATGTCCACCTTTGTCCAAGTCTCAGGCAATGTCCACCTTTGTCCAAGTGTCGGGATCTATATCGAATCAAGCTATGACACCAGAACTGTCAAACGGATCCCTCATATAAACGTATCAAATTAAACCATTACGTCATCCTGTCAAATCAGACCGTACAATAAAAAAATTGATCAAACGAATCTAACACAGAGACCGGCTATTACGGAAGAAGGTAGCACAGAGACCGGCTACTAGGGCCGAAGGTAGCACAAAGCTTGGTTGGAATATATTTTCAAATAAGTGATGTCTATGACATCTTGCAATCCAAGATTCATATGTTCGATCCTGTCTGCAAGAAAGTTGTTTTCTTTGGCTCAATGAATGTTATATTACTGGTCTAAGATCTACAGCCTTCACTTCCAGAATATTATCTTGAGAACCTTTCTCATAGCGTTAGCGTAGTGTCAGAAATGTGTGAGTATGTTCATTATTCAATCTATGGACGATGTCATTGGATATCTCACATGATAATTATCCATTGGATATCTCACATGATAATTATCCATTGGATATCTCACATGATAATTATCCATTGGATATCTCACATGATAATTATCCATTGGATATCTAACATAAAAATTATGGCATAAGATAGACACATGCATTTATTTCCTACACAATTACCGGTCACGTATATTTCAAGAGCCGCTGTGAACATCATCTATAACTTTGTACAACTTGACAATGTCATCATCTGTAACTTGGCATAACTTGACAATGTCATCATCTATAACTTGGCACAATTTGACAATGTCATCATCTGTAACTTGGTACAACTTGACAATGTCATCATCTGTAACTTGGTACAACTTGACAATGTCATCATCTATAACTTGGCACAATTTGACAATGTCATCATCTGTAACTTGGTACAACTTGACAATGTCATTCAGCAAAAAGTTTCACAATCATCCACTGAGAACCACCTTGTCTCATTTGGTCAGATAATACCGGACATGGCCATCCTAAAAGTTGATTAACTAAAGGGAACATCGGTCAGAGCACGGTGATATTTTTTGTCCACACTTGGGTACAATTCTGTAACTGCCCTTTTTATAGTACAAAAATATTTAACTTGTTCAATAAACAAAGATATGAGCAGTTTAACACAATCATAATGACAAACAAAATTCATCATATCCAGAACTATAATGACTTTTCCTGGTTGAACTAATTCGAAAAAAATTCAGGGGCAATAAGTCACAATAAAAACATTCAATACACGACCACCATTAATACAAGAAAAGCTGCGCTAATTATCTGCCATGTTTACCGTCAATCCTAGAACACTAGCTGCTCAACAAACAATGACAAGACACATGGAGCGATGACGAAATGAGTGACAACACGTGACTGGATTACACGTGCCCATCCTCATGGGACGTGGGGGAGGGGGACAGATGGGTGGCACAATCACGTGATGAAAAACTCAGTCCATGACGTCATGCAAACTGACATTACAGAAAGTGAATTGTTTCGTTGCTGGGACGCTTCATGTTTTCAAGAGATCTGCACCACCCCCCCCCCAACGGACATTGGTTTGAGAACCTGCTCAATGACGTCAGTGTGACGTTTTATTAGATATCTTGATTTCACTGCCAAGTGACCATTGGTTGACACATTTCAATGGGATCTATGACGTCATTCACAGTAAGGAACTTGGATCAAACTCCTAAGGTTGAGTAACTGACCAGCAGATGACCAGCAGATGACCAGCAAGTCCGAACCTGGTAACATTTTTGTTATCTGAATGGCACGATAAATAATGAACGTGAAACAGGAAGTGTTTACAAGACTAGTTCAAAGACTTGATAATTTCATGAGAGAAAGGGTACAGAGGCAAACACAGAGTTCAGATCTTGAAGACAGAGTTCAGATCTTGAAGACAGAGTTCAGATCTTGAAGACAGAGTTCAGATCTTGAAGACAGAGTTCAGATCTTGAAGACAGAGTTCAGATCTTGAAGACAGAGTTCAGATCTTGAAGACGGAGTTCAGATCTTAAAGACGGAGTTCAGATCTTGAAGAAAGAGTTCAGATCTTGAAGACGGAGTTCAGATCTTGAAGACGGAGTTCAGATCTTGAAGACAGAGTTCAGATCTTGAAGAAAGAGTTCAGATCTTAAAGACATAGTTCAGATCCTGAAGAAAGAGTTCACATTTTCCGGATATAGAGTTGAAATGTTCTGAACACGGAAATCAAATGTTCCGGACACAAGCGTGTATGTTGTTCACACACAGTTTCAGATGTGCCGACATAAAATACTGATTTTCCGGATTGAAGTGTTGAGGTGTTCCTATGAAGAGCTGGGTTGTGTATATACCTCAGACAGGTCCACCAGGACAAGAGAGTACATAAACATGTGTCAGGACTTTGTTAGATGTAGCAACAATACCATTGAACAAAGCCAAATGATTCGCCACTGCTGACAGTAATGGGACATAAATCTTTCCAATCACGCGCTGCCCATTATGTCCCCTGTCTCTTTGGGAACTAATAAAAAAAAAGTTAAATGAAGGGTTCTCACGTTTTTTCAACTATGCGCATTATCCAAGATCCTTATGCAGCATCTCAGGTGATATTTCAAAATACTGCAACCTCCAGCCTCATAGTGTAAAGGTACAAAGTCACGTGGGTCAAGAAATAAAGGTACACAGTCATGTGGGACCAAGAAATAAAGGTACAAAGACATGTGGGACCAAGAAATAAAAGTACAAAGACATGTGGGACCAAGAAATAAAGGTACAAAGACACGTGGGACCAAGAAATAAAGGTACAAAGACACGTGGGACCAAGAAATAAAGGTACAAAGACACGTGGGACCAAGAAATAAAGGTACAAAGACATGTGGGACTAAGAAATAAAGGTACAAAGACATGTGGACCCAAGAAATAAAGGTAAAAAGTCGTGTGGGACCCCATAGAAGTACAATATCTTGGACAAAATATAGGTACAAAGTTATGTTGGGCCAAAGACAGGTAATGTATCACCTGAGACCAAAGATATATGCTGGACCTGCCAACATTGTCCAATAACTACGATGTATCAAGTTTTCCTCTCAATCAACCAATCAATAGCCAGTTGTATTAAAATGTTGTGCACCAAATATCTACCGTAGTTATCATGGGTTAAAGTAATTCACTACCCAGTCAATAGTGTGTATGTGTTAGGTTTGTGTATTGGATAACTAGATTGTAATGGGGCGCCCACTTTTAAAAAAAGCCTAATTAACGTGTCCTTGTTTGATAAATACGAAGTATTGCTTTCTGAAATGTGCACAATATAATAGGGTTTGTAGGGCGCCTACGGCGCTCACTTTTTTTTGGGTCAAAAGCCCAAGTAACTTATCCTTGATTGATAAATAAGAATTTATTGGATAACTAGATTGTAATGGGGCGCCCACTTTTTAAAAAAGCCTAATTAACGTGTCCTTGTTTGATAAATACGAAGTATTACTTTCTGAAATGTGCACAACATAATAGGGTTTGTAGGGCGCCTACGGCGCTCACTTTTTTTTGGGTCAAAAGCCCAAGTAACTTATCCTTGTTTGATAAATAAGAAATATTAAACTTCCTGAAATGTACACTAAGTATTTTATAATTAACAATCCTCAAATCCTCTTTTTACATCGTTCCCTGTTCCAACATTAAAATATAAGCTCAAACAATGACGTCATATAATATTTTTTACAGTGCTAATCACCACACGATTTTTTAACTGCTATATACTGTTGTACATCGTTCCTCAGCGTTCCACAGTGAGGAAGTTAATGACTTGGGCTTTTATATTATTTATGTATGAATGTACCTGATATGACGTCATTCAATTTAGTGTATTGAATAGGCATTGTGCATTGTTTTGTTTATGACAATAAATGTTGTGACGTCATTGAATAATGTGTATTGATTAGGAATTCAACTGATCTGTCACGAATGATCTAAAAATAGACGACTAAGATGGCAGAAAATGCATCAATTTATATAATTGCTATATTTAAAAAAAAGGAGAAGACAACTGGGTTTCTACTAGCTATTTTCAGAGCCTTCTCCGCCCCTTGTGTCATTCATTAACTGAGCGATCACATCACCAATATATTACATAACAAATCATTACATCACCAATCTACTACATCAAGTTTTTGGTAGTGTTACCCGACTCGACTTTCAGCCCCAGTAGTTCTCAAGTTATATATCAGGGTACCTAGTATACTGCAGCTGCAATTTCAAGTTAACAAGAGTCCGCGTGGAAATCTTTTTTTGTTGTTGTTGATGGGTTTGACACGGGACAATGTCATGATTTAAATTCTGGGAACCAAAGCCACTCTGATAGAAAGACGGAGATATCAAGAGACAGTGATATACAGAAAAGTTTAAAGAGTGAAACAGAGGCACTCAAGACATAAAGACGAGAGAGAGAGAGAGAGAGAGAGAGAGAGAGAGAGAGAGAGAGCGAGAGAGATAGAGAGCGAGAGAGAGAGAGAGAACGAAAGAGTAGAAGACATTGTCCGAGAAAGCCTCACGTCTGCCCATGTTCGTGCTGTTAGAGATCGATCCCATGAGCCGGCTAAGCTGATCAATGCCCCCTCCCCCCGCCCCTAGGGCCTATTATTATTGATGCTATTATCTTCTATTAAGAAGTGTCAATTATTTCTACTGTTTGATAGAGTAGATGTCTGGTCTGTTTACTGGTGCTCCTGACAGCGGACCTCAGATACCTGAAAGCAGACCTCAGATACCTGAAAGCAGACCTCAGATACCTGAAAGCAGACCTCAGATACCTGAAATAAGACCTCAGATACCTGAAATAAGACCTCAGATACCTGAAAGCAGACCTCAGATACCTGAAATAAGACCTCAGATACCTGAAATAAGACCTCAGATACCTGAAAGAAGACCTCAGATACCTGAAATAAGACCTCAGATACCTGAAAGCAGACCTCAGATACCTGAAAGCAGACCTCAGATACCTGAAATAAGACCTCAGATACCTGAAAGCAGACCTCAGATACCTGAAATAAGACCTCAGATACCTGAAAGCAGACCTCAGATACCTGAAATAAGACCTCAGATACCTGAAAGCAGACCTCAGATACCTGAAATAAGACCTCAGATACCTGAAATAAGACCTCAGATACCTGAAATAAGACCTCAGATACCTGAAAGCAGACCTCAGATACCTGAAATAAGACCTCAGATACCTGAAATAAGACCTCAGATACCTGAAATAAGACATCAGATACCTGAAATAAGACCTCAGATACCTGAAATAAGACATCAGATACCTGAAAGCAGACCTCAGATACCTGAAAGCAGACATCAGATACCTGAAATAAGACACCTGAAATAAGACCTCAGATACCTGAAATAAGACCTCAGATACCTGAAAGCAGACCTCAGATACCTGAATGCAGACCTCAGATACCTGAAAGCAGACCTCAGATACCTGAAAGCAGACCTCAGATACCTGAAAGCAGACCTCAGATACCTGAAATAAGACCTCAGATACCTGAAATAAGACCTCAGATACCTGAAAGCAGACCTCAGATACCTGAAAGCAGACCTCAGATACCTGAAAGCAGACCTCAGATACCTGAAAGCAGTTCTCAGATACCTGAAATAAGACCTCAGATACCTGAAATAACACCTCAGATACCTGAAAGCAGACCTCAGATACCTGAAAGCAGACCTCAGATACCTGAAAGCAGACCTCAGATACCTGAAAGCAGACCTCAGATACCTGAAAGCAGACCTCAGATACCTGAAAGCAGACCTCAGATACCTGAAAGCAGACCTCAGATACCTGAAAGCAGACCTCAGATACCTGAAAGCAGACCTCAGATACCTGAAATAAGACCTCAGATACCTGAAAGCAGACCTCAGATACCTGAAAGCAAACCTCAGATACCTGAAAGCAGACCTCAGATACCTGAAAGCAGACCTCAGATAACCGCCCACTTTAAGCTCAGCCAAAAGTCTGTAAGTTTCCAAGAACGAGTTTTGCTATTATTTTCTAGAAAGTTCAGTTATATACTTAACCGAATAATTAGAATTATACCATCACTTAAAAGTCTGTTGATTGCAAACAGAAACCTACATTAAAAGATGTCATACTATACCCAACACATCTCATTAACTCTTTGCATAACCCAAACATGGACCATAACCCAAAATGGACCATACATAAATCTCTGAGTTTGAATATTTCCCATAGCCTGACATATCAGTAACATCTCTGTACAGCGACAAACATACCATGGGGACAAACATACCATGGGGACAAACATACCATGGGCGAATAGTGTCAACATATCCCTAGAAGATGCGAGGGGATACGAGTGATGTGACACAACTTTAGCTGAAATAACTTGACAAGATTCGATAGCATTCAGCATTAGTGGTGACAGAATACAGCAATAGTGGTGACAGCAAACAGCAATGGTGGTGACAGTGAACAGCATTGGTGGTGACAGCGTATAGCAATGGTGGTGAAAGCGTTCAGCAATGGTGGGGACAGTGAACAGCAATGGTGGTTACTGAATACACGAATAGTGGTGATAGGGAGCAGCAATGGTGGTGGTGCCAGCGTGCAGCAATGGTGGTGGTGCCAGCGTGCAGCAATGGTGGTGGTGCCAGCGTGCAGCAATGGTGGTGGTGCCAGCGTGCAGCAATGGTGGTGGTGCCAGCGTGCAGCAATGGTGGTGGTGCCAGCGTGCAGCAATGGTGGTGGTGCCAGCGTGCAGCAATGGTGGTGGTGCCAGCGTGCAGCAATGGTGTGAAACGAGGAATATCAAAACGTGTAAGCTTGTAAACAATGATGCTTCAATCGTGGAATCAAATGTATAAAAAGTACAACCAGAAGTGACGATGTCAAATGTGAGAGGCAAGAAACAAAGTTTAAATATGTGAAGAGTCAAGTTTCCAAATCCCAGAATTCCACCAGGCTAGTGAGGTTATATGTAAATTAGATAAGGTCACAAAAGTTACCTTTGTCAGCCCCAATTTGAAAACCCTCTTGTTATCAGAAAAGACAGAAAATTGTTAAATGTTGTTTATGTACATAGATCACAGATAGGCAAGTGTTTCTGTTTTAATAAGAGACACACCATAAGAACCAGTGTCAGTAATACTAGAAATGTTGAACCTTATGTTGTCACTCATACAAGTAAAAACATTAGAAATAGTATGGTGGAGTAACAAATATATAGGTAGAGATAAGATGAGTAGGATATCAACATATAGTGGTAGAGATAAGATGTGTAGGATATCAACATATAGTGGTAGAGATAAGATGAGTAGGATATCAACATATAGTGGTAGAGATAAGATGTGTAGGATATCAACATATAGTGGTAGAGATAAGATGAGTAGGATATCAACATATAGTGGTAGAGATAAGATGTGTAGGATATCAACATATAGTGGTAGAGGTAATATGAGTAGGATATCAACATATAGTGGTAGAGATAAGATGTGTAGGATATCAACATATAGTGGTAGAGGTAATATGAGTAGGATATCAACATATAGTGGTAGAGATAAGATGAGTAGGATATCAACATATAGTGGTAGAGATAATATGAGTAGGATATCAACATATAGTGGTTTGAGATAAGATGAGTAGGATATCAACATATAGTGGTAGAGATAAGATGAGTAGGATATCAACATATAGTGGTAGAGATAATATGAGTAGGATATCAACATATAGTGGTAGAGGTAATATGAGTAGGATATCAACATATAGTGGTAGAGGTAATATGAGTAGGATATCAACATATAGTGGTAGAGATAAGATGAGTAGGATATCAACATATAGTGGTAGAGATAAGATGAGTAGGATATCAACATATAGTGGTAGAGATAATATGAGTAGGATATCAACATATAGTGGTAGAGATAAGATGTGTAGGATATCAACATATAGTGGTAGAGGTAATATGAGTAGGATATCAACATATAGTGGTAGAGATAATATGAGTAGGATATCAACATATAGTGGTAGAGATAAGATGTGTAGGATATCAACATATAGTGGTAGAGATAAGATGAGTATGATATCAACATATAGTGGTTGAGATAAGATGTGTAGGATATCAACATATAGTGGTAGAGATAAGATGAGTATGATATCAACATATAGTGGTTGAGATAAGATGTGTAGGATATCAACATATAGTGGTAGAGATAAGATGTGTAGGATATCAACATATAGTGGTAGAGATAAGATGTGTAGGATATCAACATATAGTGGTAGAGATAAGATGTGTAGGATATCAACATATAGTGGTAGAGATAGATGAGTAGGATATCAACATATAGTGGTAGAGATAAGATGTGTAGGATATCAACATATAGTGGTAGAGATAAGATGAGTAGGATATCAACATATAGTGGTAGAGATAAGATGAGTAGGATATCAACATATAGTGGTAGAGATAAGATGTGTAGGATATCAACATATAGTGGTAGAGATAAGATGTGTAGGATATCAACATATAGTGGTAGAGATAAGATGAGTAGGATATCAACATATAGTGGTAGAGATAAGATGTGTAGGATATCAACATATAGTGGTAGAGATAAGATGAGTATGATATCAACATATAGTGGTAGAGATAAGATGTGTAGGATATCAACATATAGTGGTAGAGATAAGATGTGTAGGATATCAACATATAGTGGTAGAGATAAGATGTGTAGGATATCAACATATAGTGGTAGAGATAAGATGAGTAGGATATCAACATATAGTGGTAGAGATAAGATGAGTAGGATATCAACATATAGTGGTAGAGATAAGATGTGTAGGATATCAACATATAGTGGTAGAGATAAGATGAGTAGGATATCAACATATAGTGGTAGAGATAAGATGAGTAGGATATCAACATATAGTGGTAGAGATAAGATGTGTAGGATATCAACATATAGTGGTAGAGATAAGATGAGTAGGATATCAACATATAGTGGTAGAGGTAATATGAGTAGGATATCAACATATAGTGGTAGAGATAAGATGAGTAGGATATCAACATATAGTGGTAGAGGTAATATGAGTAGGATATCAACATATAGTGGTAGAGATAAGATGTGTAGGATATCAACATATAGTGGTAGAGATAAGATGAGTAGGATATCAACATATAGTGGTAGAGGTAATATGAGTAGGATATCAACATATAGTGGTAGAGATAAGATGTGTAGGATATCAACATATAGTGGTAGAGATAAGATGAGTAGGATATCAACATATAGTGGTAGAGATAAGATGAGTAGGATATCAACATATAGTGGTAGAGGTAATATGAGTAGGATATCAACATATAGTGGTAGAGATAAGATGAGTAGGATATCAACATATAGTGGTAGAGATAAGATGTGTAGGATATCAACATATAGTGGTAGAGATAAGATGAGTAGGATATCAACATATAGTGGTAGAGATAAGATGTGTAGGATATCAACATATAGTGGTAGAGATAAGATGAGTATGATATCAACATATAGTGGTAGAGATAAGATGAGTAGGATATCAACATATAGTGGTAGAGATAAGATGTGTAGGATATCAACATATAGTGGTAGAGATAAGATGTGTAGGATATCAACATATAGTGGTAGAGATAAGATGAGTAGGATATCAACATATAGTGGTTTGAGATAAGATGTGTAGGATATCAACATATAGTGGTAGAGATAAGATGTGTAGGATATCAACATATAGTGGTAGAGATAAGATGAGTAGGATATCAACATATAGTGGTAGAGATAAGATGTGTAGGATATCAACATATAGTGGTAGAGATAAGATGTGTAGGATATCAACATATAGTGGTAGAGATAAGATGTGTAGGATATCAACATATAGTGGTAGAGATAAGATGAGTAGGATATCAACATATAGTGGTAGAGATAAGATGAATATGATATCAACATATAGTGGTAGAGATAAGATGTGTAGGATATCAACATATAGTGGTAGAGATAAGATGAGTATGATATCAACATATAGTGGTAGAGATAAGATGAGTAGGATATCAACATATAGTGGTTGAGATAAGATGTGTAGGATATCAACATATAGTGGTAGAGATAAGATGTGTAGGATATCAACATATAGTGGTAGAGATAAGATGTGTAGGATATCAACATATAGTGGTAGAGATAAGATGTGTAGGATATCAACATATAGTGGTTTGAGATAAGATGTGTAGGATATCAACATATAGTGGTAGAGATAAGATGAGTAGGATATCAACATATAGTGGTAGAGATAAGATGAGTATGATATCAACATATAGTGGTAGAGATAAGATGAGTATGATATCAACATATAGTGGTAGAGATAAGATGTGTAGGATATCAACATATAGTGGTAGAGATAAGATGTGTAGGATATCAACATATAGTGGTAGAGATAAGATGAGTAGGATATCAACATATAGTGGTAGAGATAAGATGAGTAGGATATCAACATATAGTGGTAGAGATAAGATGTGTAGGATATCAACATATAGTGGTAGAGATAAGATGAGTAGGATATCAACATATAGTGGTAGAGATAAGATGAGTATGATATCAACATATAGTGGTAGAGATAAGATGAGTAGGATATCAACATATAGTGGTAGAGATAAGATGAGTATGATATCAACATATAGTGGTAGAGATAAGATGAGTAGGATATCAACATATAGTGGTAGAGATAAGATGTGTAGGATATCAACATATAGTGGTAGAGATAAGATGAGTAGGATATCAACATATAGTGGTAGAGATAAGATGAGTATGATATCAACATATAGTGGTAGAGATAAGATGAGTATGATATCAACATATAGTGGTAGAGATAAGATGAGTAGGATATCAACATATAGTGGTAGAGATAAGATGAGTATGATATCAACATATAGTGGTAGAGATAAGATGAGTATGATATCAACATATAGTGGTAGAGATAAGATGAGTAGGATATCAACATATAGTGGTAGAGATAAGATGAGTAGGATATCAACATATAGTGGTAGAGATAAGATGTGTAGGATATCAACATATTCTAGATGAGTATGTACTAAAAGCCAATAGTGTTAGATACGTATGTTCTAGTTCTAGCAAATATGAATGCAATCAATGTTATATGTTATTGTTAAGTATGAATGTATTATGAAGCACAATGCAGGGCTGTTAGAACTACGCCAATGTTAGAGTTAGTTTCACTGCAGGCAGAGTTAGTTTCACTGCAGGCAGAGTTAGTTTCACTGCAGGCAGCTATTTATCTGCTGTCCAACAAAGTTTTAAAATCCAGTCAGTAACAAATTCAGGATCAAAGCTTAACATCATTTGATAATTGAACAAATTAATGAATAAATTATTCAATTATCAAATCTCGCCAGTGTCCATTGAATTCATGAACATTCCCTAAATGTAGCCAGTGTCCATTGAATTCATGAACATTCCCTAAATGTAGCCAGTGTCCATTGAATTCATGAACATTCCCTAAATGTAGCCAGTGTCCATTGAATTCATGAACATTCCCTAAATGTAGCCAGTGTCCATTGAATTCATGAACATTCCCTAAATGTAGCCAGTGTCCATTGAATTCATGAACATTCCCTAAATCATACAAAATGATTTTAAAGATTTAAAGCTCAGTTGTCAGCCATAAGACTTATTTAAAAACAAAGTTTTGAAAAATTTGGAATAAAAAACAAAATAACCCACGATGTTTCTATTTGACTTATTCTTATATCCCCATATTGAGAAGTTAATATGAAACTAGAACTCAAACTATATGGCCACTAGGTATTAGGGGCTGGCCACTAGGTATTAGGGGCAGAGCACTAATCAATATTACAAGCCACTTTTGCTTCTCTGGCGGTTACCTGCTCCTGGGCATAGATTAGAAGACTCTTGGAGGCTTTAGGTTTAGGGGGTAGGGGGGGAGGGACTCTCCTGGTTGGGCCCGGCAAGGGGGGCTCCAAGGGGGGCGACTGAGGGCGTCCATCTGAGGGGCGGGGCTGCAGCTGGTTGACAACGGCAAAGGACACAAATAACGATCAGCATTCAATATGGCAATAAATAACATGGATAAGAAAAACACAAAAGAGCAGTAGTCTCCCCTTATAAGAGCAGTAGTCTCCCCTTATAAGAGCAGTAGTCTCCCCTTATAAGGAATTGAATAAATTTAGAACAAGTGAGGAAAAATCTAGCATATGTTTGGACATGATTTAATCATTTAAAACTTAATTAGCTTGGAGCAGATAATATTGAAGAATTTGGCGATATTAATATATACACAACTATTTTAATCCAAAGAATGGAGCTCATGTTAGTATTTCTGATGACTGTAGACTAAAGTTTTTGACTAATAGATTTCATAATTTCTATAATGATATTAACCCAATTTCAAACATTTATAATTATTTCTAACGTAAACCCTTTGACTTATGAAAAGCTGACTTTGACTTGTGAAAAGCTGACTTTGACTTGTGAAAAGCTGACTTTGACTTATGAAAAGCTCACTTTGACTTATGAAAAGCTGACTTTGATTTATGAAAAGCTGACTATGACTTATGAAAAGCTGACTTTGACTAATGAATTACAGCTGTCCAATTAAGTCAAGATTCATCCAGTCTTAAGTCAGGTTTTTAGTCATCATTTCAATAGTGACTGGGTCATAGCTACTGAGTTGATGTCTTTGACAACACACAGCCAATATGGAACTGAATATTCATACAATTTCAACTTCTCAGTAATGTCTATAGATACATCAAATGTCACTGACACTAAGCTCAAATGACATGATCTACTAAACTTATTTGACTAGCCTTAATTAGTTAATAATATGTATTTGCTAAATTTCTTTAATCTCTATTAAAAATCTTTAAATTCTGCCAATTATTTAAAATCTCTACTAATATTCTGTAATCTATAATGAAATTCTTTAATCTCCACTAAAATCCGTTATAGAAGGAGTCTACTGAAGACATGTGGACTGAGATTTAACAACGGATAAAGCAGAAAATGTCATTCATCAAGATTCCCATTCTCTTAAATTCTATAAATGAATAAAATCATTGACTGATTTGAAGATGAGATTTAAATGATTAAAATTTATCATGCTTTATTTTGCTCAAACAACTTTCAGTCTCAGATATCTATACTGTAATGGAATGAATCAACGGATGATGAACTATTTTCTATCTCATAAAATATTTTATCATCTATAATAATTAAATAGAGCAACATTTTAAATCTTAATAAAAATTATGAAATATTTTAATCACAAAGAACAAAGCACTTCATTGATTGGAAACAGAAAAAAAAGAGTGATTTGTGTGTTTATGCTGGTGCAGGACACATGCAAATTTCAATGAAAAAACCTTTCCCTTAAATAAATAAAACAAAAACACCATTGAAATGAGAATCTTGGGAAAATGTCTAAACCAAGGTTGTTCAAGGTTACATGTTGAATATATAAAATCCCTTAAAGGGGACATAATTCAGAAACTTTATGAATGTTATTTTATCAAGTTAAAAATTAGTTATTTAATGTCTATATGTTTAAAATTAAAGTTAATACATGTATAAATATTTTATATACAGAAGTGTATATCCAAACTTTAATTATAAAGAATACATTATAATGTAAAGCATTTTTTTAAAAAAAAGCTATACAATTTTTCATTGCTATTTTATCAATTTCTCTGTTCATATGTTTCTTTACAAGCTTGTCATGTTCACTAGGTTAATTAATTTTTTAGTGTGTTATAAACTCGAATAGACAGAAGCTTAGACCAAAAAAACTTTTGATAAAATACCTGATCAGATTCTGACTCCGTAGAGTCTTGCTTAGCCATAGGGGCTGCTGGCTTGCTGGGGGCTGCTGGCTTGCTGGGGGCAGCACTGACTTTACTCAAGGCATCTCTGGCAGGTTTTTTGGGGGCTTTCGACTCTAGGTCTGTCCGAGGCATTAGGGCCTCCTCATGCAAATATTGGGCACTTGAATTCACAACCACTGCGTCAGCTACAGCTGTTTGACGAGAACTCTTATCTACAGAGTTCATTAAATTAGATTTGAAAGTCTTCTCCACTGTTTGGTGTCGAGGCTTCATGTGATTCTGTTCAGCTCTCTCAGGTTTGGAGGGCGGTCGTTCAGCGTCTGCTGTGACTTCCGGGATGGAAGAAATGGCCGTGTCGTAGCCAGGAGGCCTCTCGTTATTTTTACCAGAACGTAATTTTAAAGGAGAAGCTTTTTTTGGAATCTTCAAATCCTCATCACTTTCATAGAAACTGTCTTTCCGTTTCATCCCCTTGCTGAGGTCAAGGTCACTTGAGGAGTCGGAGGTGGCGTAGGACTGTTCCAGAGATGTAACTGCCGGGGATTCAAAAGACTTGTCTGCTGAGTCATCATGAGGAATGTCCACCCTGAGTTCAGAAGTGAAAGATTCCGACAGGATCTGCTCTCGACCTACTTCTAGTTCCTGGGTGACCAATGGCAACTCTAGCTCTGTGCTCAGGGGCAGAGCAGTGCTATCAACAACATCGTGTTTCCATGGAGACTGATACAACAGAGTGAGCCCATCAGCAGAACTCTGGGCCAATGCCGATGGGCTGCTGATGTTAGCATTGTAAAGGGGCAACTGAAAAGGTGAAAATGGGGTGAAGATGGGGAGTAGGACACAGAAGTGAACAAGCCAAAAATATGAAGTTGTGAAAATGACCAAAACAAACCGTCTATAAAATAATATAAAATGCAGAGCAGAGAATGTAATAAATGTACTTGCAGATGCAATGATCTGAAAATAACGAGGGTATTGCTCAGAACACATGCACAAGACAGTCCCAAAGAGCCACCAGCAGAGGAATGTGTCTATTGTTGTGCAGACAGAATGCTAAGCTTAAATGGAAGTCAAAGAAAGTCAAAAGCTATGGCTGAAGTTAGGAATGGCTTCCTCCAGAGAAATAATGCAGCTAAACTCTCATCTACCTGCGATTGCATAGTTAACATCTCTCAAATAGAAGGAGAGCTCCGAATAGATACAGTTCCAGAATTGATTTTTAATATAATTTGTTCTGTCAATTTAAATTTTGAAATAATATTTCTCAACAATCCTGGGAATGATAGAGGTGACCTATTAGTAGTTAACAAACATAAGATGACCTATTAGTAGTTTAACAAACATAAGATGACCTATTTGTAGTTTAACAAACATAAGATGACCTAGTTGTAGTTTAACAAACATAAGATGACCTATTAGTAGTTTAACAAACATAAGATGACCTAGTTGTAGTTTAACAAACATAAGATGACCTAGTTGTAGTTTAACAAACATAAGATGACCTAGTTGTAGTTTAACAAACATAAGATGACCTATTAGTAGTTTAACAAACATAAGATGACCTATTAGTAGTTTAACAAACATAAGATGACCTATTAGTAGTTTAACAAACATAAGATGACCTAGTTGTAGTTTAACAAACATAAGATGACCTATTAGTAGTTTAACAAACATAAGATGACCTATTAGTAGTTTAACAAACATAAGATGACCTATTAGTAGTTTAACAAACATAAGATGACCTATTAGTAGTTTAACAAACGTAAGATGACCTAGTTGTAGTTTAACAAACATAAGATGACCTAGTTGTAGTTTAACAAACATAAGATGACCTATTAGTAGTTTAACAAACATAAGATGACCTATTAGTAGTTTAACAAACATAAGATGACCTATTAGTAGTTTAACAAACATAAGATGACCTAGTTGTAGTTTAACAAACATAAGATGACCTATTAGTAGTTTAACAAACATAAGATGACCTATTAGTAGTTTAACAAACATAAGATGACCTATTAGTAGTTTAACAAACATAAGATGACCTATTAGTAGTTTAACAAACGTAAGATTACCTAGTTGTAGTTTAACAAACATAAGATGACCTAGTTGTAGTTTAACAAACATAAGATGACCTAGTTGTAGTTTAACAAACATAAGATGACCTAGTTGTAGTTTAACAAACATAAGATGACCTATTAGTAGTTAAACAAACATAAGATGACCTATTAGTAGTTTAACAAACATAAGATGACCTAGTTGTAGTTTAACAAACATAAGATGACCTATTAGTAGTTTAACAAACATAAGATGACCTAGTTGTAGTTTAATAAACATAAGATGACCTAAGTGTAGTTAAAGATATAGAAGAAAATAAATAACTTTTAGCAAGTAAAAAATTGAGAAAAATGTTTTGACAGTATATTTAGACTGGTCAAGTGGTCAACACACCAACCCACCTTGTAGTGGTTTGATGACAGCATCCAGGTAAAGAATGCCAATAATAATGTTTTCAGTTTCAATCTAAATCAGAGAAGCATTTGTTGAGAGGACCTAAACATTGGCTATTGTGTCTAAAAGGTCTGCTGGGACCTACTTGCCCTGACCACTGACAGCCATATTTACTAGAGCTGAATGTTGAGAAGACCTAAACATTGGCTATTGTGTCTAAAAGGTCTGCTGGGACCTACTTGCCCTGACCACTGACAGCCATATTTACTAGAGCTGATTGTTGAGAAGACCTAAACATTGGCTATTGTGTCTAAAAGGTCTGCTGGGACCTACTTGCCCTGACCACTGACAGCCATATTTAATAGAGCTGATTGTTGAGAAGACCTAAACATTGGCTATTGTGTCTAAAAGGTCTGCTGGGACTACTTGCCCTGACCACTGACAGCCATATTTACTAGAGCTGATTGTTGAGAAGACCTAAACATTGGCTATTGTGTCTAAAAGGTCTGCTGGGACCTACTTGCCCTGACCACTGACAGCCATATTTACTAGAGCTGATTGTTGAGAAGACCTAAACATTGGCTATTGTGTCTAAAAGGTCTGCTGGGACCTACTTGCCCTGACCACTGACAGCCATATTTAATAGAGCTGATTGTTGAGAAGACCTAAACATTGGCTATTGTGTCTAAAAGGTCTGCTGGGACCTACTTGCCCTGACCACTGACAGCCATATTTACTAGAGCTGATTGTTGAGAAGACCTAAACATTGGCTATTGTGTCTAAAAGGTCTGCTGGGACCTACTTGCCCTGACCACTGACAGCCATATTTACTAGAGCTGATTGTTGAGAAGACCTAAACATTGGCTATTGTGTCTAAAAGGTCTGCTGGGACCTACATGCCCTGACCACTGACAGCCATATTTACTAGAGCTGATTGTTGAGAAGACCTAAACATTGGCTATTGTGTCTAAAAGGTCTGCTGGGACCTACATGCCCTGACCACTGACAGCCATATTTACTAGAGCTGATTGTTGAGAAGACCTAAACATTGGCTATTGTGTCTAAAAGGTCTGCTGGGACCTACTTGCCCTGACCACTGACAGCCATATTTACTAGAGCTGCCTAAATATTTCTCAGTAGTGGGTGCACAAAATAATGAGACGCTCTATGATATTTGTTTACTTATTGACCTGAGAGTTTGTGGGCACAATTCTTCATGCCAAACTGGACGATACTAAAGCCATTAGCACAGCCAAATATAGACACAGACAATGAAGTTCTTGCCACTTCCAGCCATAGATAAGAAGAGAGCAAACAATGAGAAAATGAACATTTCTTGTCATATGCATGCAGACAAAAGGATGAAAAAATAGAAAGAAAAAAACCCCCACAAATTGCCACCCATAAGATTTAATCAAAGAAATTTAAATAAAAAAACTCAAGAAAATAAAAATATTTGAAAAATAAAAGGATTTCTGTACAATTACATAAAGCTATAAATCCCAAAATAATGTAAGAGTAACCTGACTTCAGAGTGATTGTTGGTTGTCAAATGTGTGCAGTTAGTTGTCCAAGTGTTAAAGATAAGTAATGCAATATACACAGCACACTCAAGCTGCCACAAGCCACCATAAGTCAGCTCCCCTTACCTGTGCGTCTTGTTTGAAGGCTTCCCTGATGGGCAACGGTTTGGCCACACCAATCTTGACCGTGCCCCTGGCCGCACCTTTCAGGGCTTGAACTGCTTCATCCAACGTGGCATGTTCCACATTGACATTGTTGACAAAAATTAGCCGGTCGCCTGGCACCAGTCGGCCATCTTGCATCGCCACACCACCAGGGACGAGACTTCTGATGACGATGACGGTTTCACTCGGGTTGACGGGATCCTAATGGGATAAAACAAAACATTCAGTTTATAGGATCCTAATGGGATTCGCTGGACACATTCCCTGATGTGTAGCTTATTACGTAATATGTGTCTCTATTTTAACATCAACTACTTTGTTAAACTTACTTTTTAAAGCCAATATCAATTAATTTTTTTAATAACTTTTGAAATTAAAGAAATTATTTATTTACAGTGGTACACCAATTGGTTGTATGTTACACACAATCCCATCATACATCTGGTCACACAAAATACCATCATACATCTGGCCACACACAATCCCATCATACATCTGGCCACACACAATCCCATCATACATCTGGTCACACACAATCCCATCATACATCTGGTCACACACAATCCCATCATACATCTGGTCACACACAATCCCATCATACATCTGGTCACACACAATCCCATCATTCATCTGGTCACACACAATCCCATCATACATCTGGTCACACACAATCCCATCATACATCTGGTCACACTCAATCCCATCATACATCTGGTCACACATAATACCATCATACATCTGGTCACACACAATACCATCATACATCTGGTCACACACAATCCCATCATACATCTGGTCACACACAATCCCATCATACATCTGGTCACACACAATACCATCATACATCTGGTCACACCCAATCCCATCATTCATCTGGTCACACACAATCCCATCATACATCTGGTCACACACAATCCCATCATACATCTGGTCACACACAATACCATCATACATCTGGCCACACACAATACCATCATACATCTGGTCACACACAATCCCATCATACATCTGGTCACACCCAATCCCATCATTCATCTGGTCACACACAATCCCATCATACATCTGGTCACACACAATCCCATCATACATCTGGTCACACTCAATCCCATCATACATCTGGTCACACATAATACCATCATACATCTGGTCACACACAATACCATCATACATCTGGTCACACACAATCCCATCATACATCTGGTCACACACAATACCATCATACATCTGGTCACACCCAATCCCATCATTCATCTGGTCACACACAATCCCATCATACATCTGGTCACACACAATCCCATCATACATCTGGTCACACACAATACCATCATACATCTGGCCACACACAATACCATCATACATCTGGTCACACACAATACCATCATACATCTGGTCACACACAATCCCATCATACATCTGGTCACACACAATACCATCATACATCTGGCCACACACAATCCCATCATACATCTGGCCACACACTATCCCATCATACATCTGGCCACACACACAATCCCATCATACATCTGGTCACACACAATCCCATCATACATCTGGTCACACACAATCCCATCATACATCTGGTCACACACAATACCATCATACATCTGGTCACACCCAATCCCATCATTCATCTGGTCACACACAATCCCATCATACATCTGGTCACACACAATCCCATCATACATCTGGTCACACACAATCCCAACGTACATCTGGTCACACACAATCCCATCATAGATCTGGTCACACACAATACTATCATACACCATTAGTTAAATCATTAAACCTTGAAACACTAGAGGATAGAAGAACCAAGAGCAAAGTAGTAATCATACATAAAGCAATTAATTCTAATTTAGAAATTCAACACAAAGATAACTTAATACAACCCTCAGATAGACATAAGGATAAAAACACCTTTCTTATTCCGTATGCAAGAACAAACACATACAAGTTTTCCTTCTTCCCGTCCGGAATTCGGGCGTGGAATGGGTTGCCTGAAGAATCCAGGAAAACCAACACTTTATCAACATTTAAATCTCTGGTAAAAATGCAGGACTAAACACAAACCATAGATAAGCGTAGGACGCAATAATCTTCTGTATAGAAGGAGCGTCTGTAAACAGATAAGATAAGATAAGATCTGGTCACACACAATCCCATCATACATCTGGTCACATACCATCCCACCCACCCAACCAGTTAGTACCATCATTTGGTTGAATGTTGTTTTTGAAAAACACTAATCTCTAACCTGATAATCTAAAATGCTAAAGCCCAGCCCCCTGTCCCCCTTCTCCAGCTCTATGACCACAGGCTGTGAGCTCCACATGGCCAGGGCATTCAATGTCTCCATGGAACGGGACTTGGACTTGATGAATGTGTCGGCAGGAGGACCCTCTGATGTAGAGAGGGCCAGTTCAGACTTTGCTTTGACCAGTCGTTCAGTAAGAGGTGGACCAGGCACAACTCCTTGGCTTTATGGGAGAAATAAAAAAATTTGGATGAAAAGTTAAAGAAAAATTGATGACAATAAGTTGGCTAAAAAGCTAAAATTAACTTTCTAACAATATTTTGTTGTTAAATCCCCCCAAAAATTCAGATTAGAAAATTGAAATAAATAAAAACAACTAAAAATTTAAGTATATTAGTTTCCTATTTAAATATAATAATTTCCTATGTCTTCAACTCAATATACATAAATATACACAAAACCACGCACACACATGGAGTGTTGTTCAAAGTTCTAGAGGTTGCTTACGGATAAGGCGACGTCCCAGGAATCTGCAGCTCCGGGGCTCTGAAAGTATCAGGTAGTGGAGATTTCCTGCGGGCACAGACAAGACGCACGTGTTGTGGCAGGTCCTTAAGGATGTCAACAACACTGACATGGTTCAACCCTAACAAGCGTCTGCCGTTAACCTGAGACACATCACAGAAACAGATGAACAATAACACAACAATCAGAGCATGGAATACACAGAAACAGATGAACTATAGCACAACAATCAGAGCATGGAATACACAGGAAAAAGATGAACTATAGCACAACAATCAGAGCATGGAATACACAGGAAACAGATGAACTATAACACAACAATCAGAGCATGGAATACACAGAAACAGATGAACTATAGCACAACAATCAGAGCATGGAATACACAGGAAAAAGATGAACTATAGCACAACAATCAGAGCATGGAATACACAGAAACAGATGAACTATAGCACAACAATCAGAGCATGGAATACACAGGAAACAGATGAACTATAACACAACCATCAGAGCTTGGAATACACAGGAACAGATGAACTATAGTACAACAATCTGAGCATGGAATACACAGGAAACAGATGAACTATAACACAACAATCAGAGCATGGAATACACAGGAACAGATGAACTATATCACAAACATCAGAGCATGGAATACACAGGAACAGATGAACTATATTACAACAATCTGAGCATGGAATACGCAGGAAACAGATGAACTATAACACAACAATCAGAGCATGGAATACACAGCAACAGATGAACTATAGTACAACAATCTGAGCATGGAATACACAGGAAACAGATGAACAATAACACAACAATCAGAGCATATTATACACAGGAACAGATGAACTATAGCACAACCATCAGAGCATGGAATACACAGGAAACAGATGAACTATAACACAACAATCAGAGCATGGAATACACAGGAACAGATGAACTATAGCAAACAATCAGAGAATGGAATACACAGGAAACAGTTGAACTATAGCACAACAATCAGAGCATGGAATACACAGGAACAGATGAACTATAACACAACAATCAGAGCATGGAATACACAGGAAACAGATGAACTATAACACAACAATCAGAGCATGGAATACACAGGAAACAGATGAACTATAGCACAACAATCAGAGCATGGAATACACAGGAACATATGATCTACAGCACAACAATCAGAGAATGGAATACACAGAAACAGATGAACTACAGCACAACAATCAGAGCATGGAATACACAGGAAATACACTGAATATTTGATATAATGAAGTCCAATGGTGTAATAAAAAACACATTATTTTTAACTGGATAAAAAAAGAAACTTATCTGTTGGATCTTTAGAACGTAGGTTATAGAACAACAAAATTAAAGTAGCTTGTAAGATTGAAACAATGAAACTGACCAACACAGACACATTGAAACAATGAACTGACCAACACAAACACAATTATTTGACCTACATTCATCAAGACACTTTGATCGTGTCTGGTGCCAAGCTACCCTGGGACTAAAAACTGATAGTGTCTGGTGCCAAGCTACCCTGGCACTAAACAACTGATAGTGTCTGGTGCCCAGCTACCCTGGCACTAAACAACTGATAGTGTCTGGTGCCAAAGCTACCCTGGCACTAAACAACTGATAGTGTCTGGTGCCAAGCTACCCTGGCACTAAACAACTGATAGTGTCTGGTGCCAAGCTACCCTGGCACTAAACAACTGATAGTGTCTGGTGCCAAGCTACCAAGGCACTAAACAACTGATAGTGTTTGGTGCCAAGCTACCCTGGCACTAAACAACTGATAGTGTCTGGTGCCAAGCTACCCTGGCACTAAACAACTGATAGCGTCTGGTGCCAAGCTACCCTGGCACTAAACAACTGATAGTGTCTGGTGCCAAGCTACCCTGGCACTAAATAACTGATAGTGTCTGGTGCCAAGCTACCCTGGCACTAAACAACTGATAGTGTCTGGTGCCAAGCTACCCTGGCACTAAACAACTGATAGTGTCTGGTGCCAAAGCTACCCTGGCACTAAACAACTGATAGTGTCTTGTGCCAAGCTACCCTGGCACTAAACAACTGATAGTGTCTGGTGCCAAGCTACCCTGGCACTAAACAACTGATAGTGTCTGGTGCCAAAGCTACCCTGGCACTAAACAACTGATAGTGTCTGGTGCCAAGCTACCCTGGCACTAAACAACTGATAGTGTCTGGTGCCAAAGCTACCCTGGCACTAAACAACTGATAGTGTCTGGTGCCAAGCTACCCTGGCACTAAACAACTGATAGTGTCTGGTGCCAAGCTACCCTGGCACTAAACAACTGATAGTGTCTGGTGCCAAGCTACCCTGGCACTAAACAACTGATAGTGTCTGGTGCCAAAGCTACCCTGGCACTAAACAACTGATAGTGTCTGGTGCCAGGCTACCCTGGCACTAAACAACTGATAGTGTCTGGTTCCAGGCTACCCTGGCACTAAACAACTGATAGTGTCTGGTTCCAGGCTACCCTGGCACTAAACAAATGATAGCGTCTGGTGCCAAAGCTACCCTGTCACTAAACAACTGATGGTGTCTGGTGCCAAGCTACCCTGGCACTAAACAACTGATAGTGTCTGGTGCCAAGCTACCCTGGCACTAAACAACTGATAGTGCCTGGTGCCAAGCTACCCTGGCACTAAACAACTGATAGTGTCTGGTGCCAAGCTACCCTGGCACTAAACAACTGATAGTGTCTGGTGCCAAGCTACCCTGGCACTAAACTGATAGTGTCTGGTGCCAAGCTACCCTGGCACTAAACAACTGATAGTGTCTGGTGCCAAGCTACCCTGGCACTAAACTGATAGTGTCTGGTGCCAAACTACCCTGGCACTAAACAACTGATAGTGTCTGGTGCCAAGCTACGCTGACACTAAACAACTGATAGTGTCTGGTGCCAAGCTACCCTGGCACTAAACAACTGATAATGTCTGGTGCCAAGCTACCCTGACACTAAACAACTGATAGTGTCTGGTGCAAGTCTACCCTGACACTAAACAACTGATAGTGTCTGGTGCCAAGCTACCATGGCACTAAACAACTGATCGTGTCTGGTGCCAAGCTACCCTGGCACTAAACAACTGATAGTGTCTGGTGCCAAGCTACCCTGGCACTAAACAACTGATAGTGTCTGGAGCCAAGCTACCCTGGCACTAAACAACTGATAGTGTCTGGTGCCAAGCTACCCTGGCACTAAACAACTGATAGTGTCTGGTGCCAAAGCTACCCTGGCACTAAACTGATAGTGTCTGGTGCCAAAGCTACCCTGGCACTAAACAACTGATAGTGTCTGGTGCCAAGCTACCCTGGCACTAAACAACTGATAGTGTCTGGTGCCAAGCTACCCTGGCACTAAACAACTGATAGTGTCTGGTGCCAAGCTACCCTGGCACTAAACAACTGATAGTGTCTGGTGCCAAGCTACCCTGGCACTAAACAACTGATAGTGTCTGGTGCCAAGCTACCCTGGCACTAAACAACTGATAGTGTCTGGTGCCAAGCTACCCTGGCACTAAACAACTGATAGTGTCTGGTGCCATGCTACCCTGGCACTAAACTGATAGTGTATGGCGCCAAAGCTACCCTGGCACTAAACAACTGATAGTGTATGGCGCCAAAGCTACCCTGGCACTAAACAACTGATAGTGTCTGGTGCCAAGCTACCCTGGCACCAAACAACTGATAGTGTCTGGTGCCAAAGCTACCCTGGCACAGTGCTTGTTTTTATACATATCAATATACTAAACAACTGATAGTGTCTGGTGCCAAGCTATCCTGGCACTAAACTGATAGTGTTACCTCCAACAGTTCATCACTACTTTTCAGACGTCCATTCAGTCCAACTGGACCGTCCGGTAAGATGGACCTGATGTAGTGATGAGGTCTGACCTCCACACCATCCTCCACATCAACTGTCCCTTCCAGACTGATGCCCAGACCTCCCCCCTCCTTGAACTTGGCCAGCTGAGCCACCTGGGGGAAGAAACGAGTCTTTCTATAATGTCTTGTACAGGTAGGAGAGGTATCTAGATGTCTGTCAATAATGTCTTGTACAGGTAGGAGAGGTATCTAGATGTCTGTCAACGTCTTGGAGAGGTATCTAGATGTCTGTCAATAATGTCTTGTACAGGTAGGAGAGGTATCTAGATGTCTGTCAATGATGTCTTGTACAGGTAGGAGAGGTATCTAGATGTCTGTCAATAATGTCTTGTACAGGTAGGAGAGGTATCTAGATGTCTGTCAATGATGTCTTGTACAGGTAGGAGAGGTATCTAGATGTCTGTCAACGTCTTGGAGAGGTATCTAGATGTCTGTCAATAATGTCTTGTACAGGTAGGAGAGGTATCTAGATGTCTGTCAATGATGTCTTGTACAGGTAGGAGAGGTATCTAGATGTCTGTCAATAATGTCTTGTACAGGTAGGACAATAGGTCTGTCAATGTCTAGGAGAGGTATCTAGATGTCTGTCAATGTCTAGGAGAGGTATCTAGATGTCTGTCAATGTCTAGGAGAGGTATCTAGATGTCTGTCAATGTCTAGGAGAGGTATCTAGATGTCTGTCAATGTCTAGGAGAGGTAGCACACATTCCTTTTAGAGAATTGTTTGTTACATGAAACCATGACTCACCACAACCAGGAAATCATTCCCCACGATTGGCTCCCAAGCTGCCTTGATGGCTGCCTCAGTATCTGGCGGGAGATCACCACCTGGCAAAGGACACAGTAAGAGATGGGTCATGAAACTTTACATACAAGTGTAGCCACGTTTATGGTCAATGGTGTCATGTGTAGCCATGTTTGTTGTCAATGACGTCATGTGTAGCCATGCTTGTTGTCAATGACGTCATGTGTAGCCATGTTTGTTGTCAATGGTGTCATGTGTCGCCATGTTTGTTGTCAATGGTGTCCTGGTAGCCATGTTTGTTGTCAATGGTGTCATGTGTAGCCATGTTTGGTGTCAATGGTGTCATGTGTAGCCATGTTTGTTGTCAATGACGTCATGTGTAGCCATGTTTGTTGTCAATGGTGTCCTGGTAGCCATGTTTGTTGTCAATGACGTAATGTGTAGCCATGTTTGTTGTTAATGACGTCAGTGTAGCCATGTTTGTTGTCATTAGGTTGCTCCGGGGAGGTAAGTAAACTTCAGTGGTGTACATATGCTGTATTTTGTGGACTTTTGAAAAAATCAGAAAAATCCTAAAAAGTTACTCTTTACTTCCTTCGATCATACTGAGACATGTTACGCAAGATTCGTTATTAAATTATATTTAAAAAAAGATTAACCTGTTACCGTTGAAGAAAATTGTTAATATTTTATAAAGGTGTTACTTAGACCGACTTAGAGCATACGGATTCTTTCCGGGCTCAACCGGCAACAATTTTGTATGGAGAACAAATAACTTCAAATATTGGATACCTAGACAGTTGTGTAACATACCTGACAAGTGTGTAACATACATAGACAGGTGTGTAAATACCTAGACAGGTGTGTAACATACCTAGACTGGTGTGTCACATATCTAGACAGGTGTGAAACATACCTATTGCGACTTGCGTACAATTTATCAAATTAAAACTTTTCGCTTGAAATATGTGATGTGAAGTACGTTCAACACTAAATTACCTAAGTAGAAATATCTGTCAACGGCAAATTTTTCAACAGTATTGACAGCCCTACATTTGTAGAAAAGGCTGCTGAGGTACATAAACACATGATGAGAGACATGGTACGAGACACGAGTCAACACAAGAGACGAGGTAGGAGCAATGTTACTTCTAAGGTTCGTTGGTTGGTGTGCAAAGTAAAAAAAAATATTCGTGTGCTAAGTAAAAAAATGCGTGTGCATTTTTTTTTCTGTGTGCACATTTTTTACACCCACAAACACAGATATTATATTATCTCAATCAAAATTTGCTGCGCGGTTACTGAAAAGTATTGACGGTAAACTAAATTTTGTCCATGCGATGTATAAAAAGGTTAAGAAAGATGTAGTGTGTTGAATATAAGATGATTTGGCTCGTTGGGATAGTAAGACTGAGGTGGTGGAGGTGGTGGAGATGGGTTATCATGGTGGTGGAGATGGGTTATCATGGTGGTGGAGATGGGTTATCATGGTGGTGGAGATAGGTTATCATGGTTGTGGAGATAGGTTATCATGGTGGTGGAGATAGGTTATGATGGTGGTGGAGATAGGTTATTATGGTGGTGGAGATAGGTTTATCATGGTGGTGGAGATAGGTTTATCATGGTGGTGGAGATAGGTTATCATGGTGGTGTAGATAGGTTATCATGGTGGTGGAGATAGGTTATCATGGTTGTGGAGATAGGTTATCATGGTGGTGGAGATAGGTTATCATGGTGGTGGAGATAGGTTATCATGGTGGTGGAGATAGGTTATTATGGTGGTGGAGATAGGTTATCATGGTGGTGGAGATAGGTTATTATGGTGGTGGAGATAGGTTATCATGGTGGTGGAGATAGGTTATCATGGTGGTGTAGATAGGTTATCATGGTGGTGGAGATAGGTTATCATGGTGGTGGAGATAGGTTATCATGGTGGTGGAGATAGGTTATCATGGTGGTGGAGATAGGTTATGATGGTGGTGGAGATAGGTTATCATGGTGGTGGAGATAGGTTATCATGGTGGTGGAGATAGGTTATTATGGTGGTGGAGATAGGTTATCATGGTGGTGGAGATAGGTTATCATGGTGGTGGAGATAGGTTATTATGGTGGTGGAGATAGGTTATCATGGTGGTGGAGATATGTTATCATGGTGGTGGAGATAGGTTATTATGGTGGTGGAGATAGGTTATCATGGTGGTGGAGATAGGTTATCATGGTGGTGGAGATAGGTTATCATGGTGGTGGAGATAGGTTATCATGGTGGTGGAGATAGGTTATCATGGTGGTGGAGATAGGTTATCATGGTGGTGGAGATGATGGGTTATCATGGTGGTGGAGATAGGTTATCATGGTGGTGTAGATAGGTTATCATGGGTGTGGAGATAGGTTATCATGGTGGTGGAGATAGGTTATCATGCGTTTTTCTATGTGTACGAATAATATTTAAGTTCAAGAGCACAAAAGTAGTGTAAACTTACTCCAGATATCTGGCAGTAACAAAGTAGTGTAAACTTACTCCAAATATCTGGCAGTTACAAAGTAGTGTAAACTTACTCCAGATAAGATCCCTCGCAGAGCGTATTGGCTTACGTACAGCGTATTTCATCCGGCTCTGCTCGTAGTTGTGATGAAGACGTAAGAGATCTTGATCTTTGTGGAGATCATCCTTGGCATACACGCCACCTTTACGCTTGAGATGCTGCTGGTGGTGGTGGGTGTGGTGGTGCGGGAGGTGGTAATGGTGGGGCAGATGGAAGTGGTGCTTGGTCGGAGCGGGCTCCGAGTCTTCATCGTTCTGCGTGGTGGCCTTGACCTTACCACGGCTACAACGGAGATGTAAACATCCGCACGCCACTATGACCACGTGACCTCGGACTTCCGGTGCTCTTAACAAGATGGCGGAGTTAATTGAATGAAGTTCACCACATCACAAGGAAGAGGCTGATGACGCGATAGGGAGGCATGTGGGAATTTCTTCATCTCTTTGGAGCTGAAGACATCAAGGGCCTGTCGTTTAGATGATGATCTACCAGTAATAACTGAACAGCTTCTATGTGTCCATGGGTAATCACACAGCAATAAGTCAACAGCTTCTATAGGGCATAGGGCCACAGTAAACACACAGCAATAAGTAAACAGTTTCTATAGGGCCATAGTAAACACACAGCAATAAGTAAACAGCTTCTATAGGGCCATAGTAAACAGCTTCTATAGGACCATAGTAAACACACAGCAATAAGTAAACAGCTTCTATAGGGCCATAGTAAACACACAGCAATAAGTAAACAGCTTCTATAGAACCATAGTAAACACAAAGCAATAACTGAACAGCTTCTATTGGGCCATAGTTTAAAATATCCACCAAACTATTGCCTTGTTATAATCATACTGCCAACATATTTACTAAACGCAGCCTATTACATATAATAACTCGCCACAAATGTCAAACGAGAAATGTATCATGTCAATTCAATGAGCAAAACACACAACAATAACTCATGTATGTACACAGATATAACGTATATATATATACAATAACTCATGTATCTACACATAAATAACGTATATATGTACACAATAACTCATGTATGTACACAGAAATAACGTATATATGCATACAATAACTCATGTATGCACACAGAAATAACGTATATATGTACACAATAACTCACGTATGCACACAGAAATAACGTATATATGTACACAATAACTCATGTATGTACACAGATATAACGTATATATATATATATACACAATAACTCATGTATCTACACATAAATAACGTATATATGTACACAATAACTCATGTATGCACACAGAAATAACGTATATATGTACACAATAACTCATGTATGTACACAGATATAACGTATATATATATATACAATAACTCATGTATCTACACATAAATAACGTATATATGTACACAATAACTCATGTATGTACACAGAAATAACGTATATATGCACACAATAACTCATGTATGCACACAGAAATAACGCATATATGTACACAATAACTCATGTATGTACACAGAAATAACGTATATATGTACACAATAACTCATGAATGTACACAGCTCTAGAATATTTCTCTTCAGCTGATGATTTTTTTTTAAGCAAGCAATAGTCTAATTCTCTACTCTGTACTTTGTTTAACTGATGTCTTTACACAGCAATAGTCTAATTCTCTGATGTCTTTACACAGCAATAGTCTAATTCTCTGATGTCTTTACACAGCAATAGTCTAATTCTCTGATGTCTTTACACAGCAATAGTCTAATTCTCTGATGTCTTTACACAGCAATAGTCTAATTCTCTGATGTCTTTACACAGCATTAGTCTAATTCTCTGATGTCTTTAACTGATGTCTTTACACAGCATTAGTCTAATTCTCTGATGTCTTTAACTGATGTCTTTACATAGAAATACATTCTCTAATCTATTTAACTGATGTCTATACACAGCAAATATCAAGCCTTTTGATGAGTAGCTGGGTGATTTTAATAACTGACTGAGAACCCATGTCATAGCTCCAATTTTTCCCCTTGTGATAAATTATTACTTGTGTTCTACAAACGACTCAATGAAGAGTTAACGCTATACCCAAGGGACATAATTTAATATAAACAACATTATCAATAGAAAAAATAGGTTGAGGAGGTGCATCATTGACTGAAACAACACAACATAGACGTTATATTGACATACCAACACAACATAGACGGTATATTGACATACCAACACAACATAGACGTTATATTGACATACCAACACAACATAGACGGTTTATTGACATACCAACACAACATAGACGTTATATTGACATACCAACACAACATAGACGTTATATTGACATACCAACACAACATAGACGGTATATTGACATAACACAACATAGACGGTATATTGACATATCAACACAAAATAGACGGTATATTGACATAACACAACATAGACGGTATATTGACATACCAACACAACATAGACGGTATATTGACATACCAACACAACATAGACGGTATATTGACATACCAACACAACATAGACGTTATATTGACATACCAACACAACATAGACGTTATATTGACATACCAACACAACATAGACGGTAGATTCACATAACACAACATAGACGGTATATTGACATACCAACACAACATAGACGTTATATTGACATACCAACACAACATAGACGGTATATTGACATACCAACACAACATAGACGTTATATTGACATACCAACACAACATAGACGGTAGATTCACATAACACAACATAGACGGTATATTGACATACCAACACAACATAGACGTTATATTGACATACCAACACAACATAGACGGTATATTGACATACCAACACAACATAGACGGTATATTGACATACCAACACAACATAGACGGTAGATTCACATAACCCAACATAGACGGTATATTGACATACCAACACAACATAGACGGTATATTGACATACCAACACAACATAGACGTTATATTGACATACCAACACAACATAGACGGTAGATTCACATAACACAACATAGACGGTATATTGACATACCAACACAACATAGACGTTATATTGACATACCAACACAACATAGACGGTATATTGACATACCAACACAACATAGACGTTATATTGACATACCAACACAACATAGACGGTAGATTCACATAACACAACATAGACGGTATATTGACATACCAACACAACATAGACGTTATATTGACATACCAACACAACATAGACGGTAGATTCACATAACACAACATAGACGGTATATTGACATAACACAACATAGACGGTATATTGACATAACACAGCATAGACGGTATATTGACATAACACAGCATAGACGGTATATTGACATAACACAACATAGACGGTATATTGACATAACACAACATAGACGGTATATTGACATACAAACACAACATAGACGTTATATTGACATACACACAGATGAAAATCTCTGTTTTAAACAGCTAATAACCCGCCCCTGTCCCCACAGGTTAAAAAAAAACCCCAAAAGCCAAAAGTCAAAGATAACTATTTACTAAACACGAGTTACATCAGTAGCCGAGCGCTGAACGTGGGAACTAAAGTGCAGAATTATCCAAGAGAGCTCCGATACCATCTCTAAAATCTCAACAGCATTTTAGGAAAACTCTGCTGTCAGCAGGCGTGCTGCGATAAACAAAACCTGGCGTTCGATAGCCAAACGTTATTGAATAACAAAGGACGCTCACTTGAGGGATAACAAAGGAAGCTCACTTGAGGGATAACAAAGGAAGCTCACTTGAGGGATAACAAAGGACGCTCACTTGAGGGATAACAAAGGACGCTCACTTGAGGGATAACAAAGGACGCTCACTTGAGGGATAACAAAGGAAGCTCACTTGAGGGATAACAAAGGACGCTCACTTGAGGGATAACAAAGGACGCTCACTTGAGGGATAACAAAGGAAGCTCACTTGAGAGATAACAAAGGAAGCTCACTTGAGGGATAACAAAGGACGCTCACTTGAGGGATAACAAAGGACGCTCACTTGAGGGATAACAAAGGACGCTCACTTGAGGGATAACAAAGGACGCTCACTTGAGGGATAACAAAGGACGCTCACTTGAGGGATAACAAAGGACGCTCACTTGAGGGATAACAAAGGACGCTCACTTGAGGGATAACAAAGGAAGCTCACTTGAGAGATAACAAAGGACGCTCACTTGAGGGATAACAAAGGAAGCTCACTTGAGGGATAACAAAGGACGCTCACTTGAGGGATAACAAAGGACGCTCACTTGAGGGATAACAAAGGACGCTCACTTGAGGGATAACAAAGGACGCTCACTTGAGGGATAACAAAGGACGCTCACTTGAGGGATAACAAAGGAAGCTCACTTGAGAGATAACAAAGGACGCTCACTTGAGGGATAACAAAGGACGCTCACTTGAGGGATAACAAAGGACGATCACTTGAGGGATAACAAAGGACGCTCAATCGAGGGATAACAAAGGACGCTCACTTGAGGGATAACAAAGGACGCTCACTTGAGGGATAACAAAGGAAGCTCACTTGAGGGATAACGACATCAAACATAAATCAGCATTCTTGGAATATAAGCCGAGGTTACTTGAAATCTACTTGTAAAAAGTGAACCAACCAAAAATCAGAGGTAATCTAGCACACTACGTCATTACATCTAGCACACTACTTCATTACATCTAGCACACTACTTCATTACATCTAGCACACTACTTCATTACATCTAGCACACTCCTTCATTACATCTAGCACACTATTTCATTACATATAGCGCACTACTTCATTACAACTAGCACACTACTTCATTACATCTAGCACACTACTTCATTACATCTAGCACACTATTTCATTACATATAGCACACTACTTCATTACATATAGCACACTACTTCATTACATCTTTTGAGATATGGAATACAAATCACATACATAGAGTTATATAACGTTCTTATAACTAATAGCGTTTGACTTTCTCATGGAGCGCTCTATTGTCAGATAAGATATAGGTACTGATAGTGTCATAGAATATCCATATAACAAATAGGTACTGATGGTATCAGAGAATATCCATATAACATACAGTCGAACCTCTCATAACGAGATTAATTCGTTCTAGAGTCTTACTCGTTAAGCGAAACACTCGTTATACGAAAACATTTTCCCCATACAAATCAGTTGTCAAATACGATAATCCGTTCAATGCTGGGAAAAAAATATACTGATTTAAAAAAAAATGTTTTAACATTTATTTAAAAAAAAATTACATATGAATTGTTAAAGAGTGAAAGAACTAGAAAACAATTTAGATTTGAAACAAAAAACGTTAACAAAAATATGAATTTATGACAAATAATTATTTCTTTTTAACTAGAGAACTGTTAAAGACATTGGTTTTTGCCGACGCTTCAAAATTTGACGAAAATGTGACGTAACCGTTTCTTAGACCTTCTTGACACTCTATTTGAGGCAACCATCTCCTTGATTGTTCTGGAGAATATTGCAGATTGTTGATGTTGGCCGATTGTAGTTGCGCTAGATTAGCCATCTTGTTCTGTTTTTTTCAAAGATTTTTCGTTTCATTTCAACAGATATTTTTTTCTCTCTCTTATGATTTTCTTCACGTGTTTTTTTTTCCGAAGATATTTTAGCACAGGTTATTACACTTTGCACATAAATAAATTACAAATACTGTCTGAATACAAAATTTGTAAAAACAGTTGATCACACACAAAAACAATACGCCAACGGACCGAGTGCTTAACGCAGAATAATACATCAGGCGGAAGTGCCGGCTCACTAATGAATGTTCAGAAAAAAGGGACTTTCCCTTTCTGCGTCACTCGTTATTGCAAATCTTCCCTCGTTAAGGGAGCAACGTTTTCAAATTTTTTTTGCTCGTTATGCGAAAATATCGTTATGAGAGGTGCTCGTTATGAGAGGTTCGACTGTATAGGTACTGATAGTATCTTAGACTATCCATATAACATATAGGAAATGGCAGTATCATAGAATGTCCATATAGCATATAGGTACTGATAGTATTATGGAATATCCATAAAACATAAGTTCTGAAGGTATCATAGAGCAGTGCTTCTCAAAGTGGTGGTGCGCGGACCGGTGCCGGTCCGCGGGCCATCCGATGCCGGTCCGCAGAAGTTACCAAGAAAGGACATTTCGCTACCATGTCAGTACAGGGAAAATAGTTCACTAGACCCTGGTGCAATGGAAAAAATTCCTGCCGGCCCGCAATATTAAAAAGTTTGAGAAGCACTGTCATAGAGCATCCATATAACATGTAGGTACTGATAGTATAGAATATCCATAAAACATATTGGCACTGATAGCATTATCGAATATCCATATACCACATATGTACTGATATTATTATAGTATATCCATATAACACATATGTACTGATAGTATTGTAGTATATCCATATAACATACAGGTTCTGATAGTATTATAGTATATCCATATAACATATAGGTTCTGATAGTATTAGATAATGTCCATATAACATACAGGTACTGAAGGTGTCGTAGAATATCCACAGGTTAACATAAACGTCCTACCCAGCACTCACTAACCCCGTGATAAGAGGAGAACAAACATCTTTACGAGGTCTTCAATATCTCTGACATCGGATATAACCAACCCTTTGCGCATGCGCACAGTACGATGCCACCAGGCGCGAGGAGAAGACGAGGGTAAAGATGATTTATAAAAAAAAAGAAAGAAAAAAAGAGTTACTTTGGCCAGAAAATGAACAGCTGTTGCATTTGCCATGTCCACGAGAGTATAAACCGTGAGCCAGATTTAGACATGGCCAGTTTGGCGGTGTTTTTAGAATAGATTGGCCAGAGTCGGAATCTATAAGATACTGGCAACAGTGGAGTTATAAAGGCAACAACATGTTGCGCCAGAAACACACTGGAGTCAGACTGGATTCAGGCACACACACTGGATTGTTATCATAACATCAATAGTTATCATAACATCAATAGTTATCATAACATCAATAGTTATCCATCGTTTCCAACAACCAAATATGTCATGATTTATCCATTTACTCCCGACAAAATAAATGTTATTGTGTTGTCTGTACAGTCTGGTGTTAGTTCAACAAATGACCATCTATTGTGTAGTCTGTACTGTCCGGAGTTGTTCAACAAATGACCATCTATTGTTTAGTATGTACTGTCCGGAGTTGTTCAACACATGACCATCTATTGTTTAGTATGTACTGTCCGGAGTTGTTCAACAAATGACCATCTATTGTTTAGTATGTACTGTCCGGAGTTGTTCAACAAATGACCATCTATTGTTTAGTCTGTACTGTCCGGAGTTGTTCAACAAATGACCATCTATTGTGTAGTCTGTAAAGTCTGGCGTTGGTAAAAAAATGACCACTTATTGCTCACCCAGAGATCGCTCAGGGCGACGGTGTAAACAACTGATTTGATTGTCTCTCAGATCAACATACTTAGTCGACAGTGTTCTCCCCTTGGTTTTGTTTACCCCAGTGAACATTCCGGTAGTGGTGAGTTCACACTTTAATTTGTTCATCTGTTAAACGTTAACTCACCCAGCCAAGAAATTAGTCTTACTCAAGCGGTTCCCAGATGGTTTCGTCCACCTATACAGCTGGAGATATTAGTCTTACTCAAGCGGTTCCCAGATGGTTTCGTCCACCTATACAGCTGGAGATATTAGTCTTACTCAAGCGGTTCCCAGATGGTTTCGTCCACCTATACAGCTGGAGATATTAGTCTTACTCAAGCCGTTCACAGATGGTTTCGTCCACCTATACAGCTGGAGATATAAGTCTTACTCAAGCCGTTCCCAGATGGTTTCGTCCACCTATACAGCTGGAGATATTAGTCTTACTCAAGCGGTTCCCAGATGGTTTCGTCCACCTATACAGCTGGAGATATTAGTCTTACTCAAGCGGTTCCCAGATGGTTTCGTCCACCTATACAGCTGGATATATTAGTCTTACTCAAGCGGTTCCCAGATGGTTTCGTCCACCTATACAGCTGGAGATATTAGTCTTACTCAAGCCGTTCACAGATGGTTTCGTCCACCTATACAGCTGGAGATATAAGTCTTACTCAAGCCGTTCCCAGATGGTTTCGTCCACCTATACAGCTGAAGATATTTCACTCAGCGAAGCAGATTGTTAACTTCCTAAAACGTAACCTTTGACCTAGAAAATAGTCTGAGCAATCATAACAATGTCTTGGACCAACAGCAACTTTGGAACAACTGTCTTACATCAGACTCAATGTAAGCTGTAGCAGGTATCAATAACTGTATCCTTATTTCAGGTAGCCACATCAATCAGCAAGTCATAACTGTATCCTTATTTCAATAGCCACATCAATCAGCAAGTCGTAACTGTATCCTTATTTCAGTTAGCCACATCAATCAGCAAGTCGTAACTGTATCCTTATTTCAGTTAGCCACATCAATCAGCAAGTCGTTGCATGATATGAAATATTGTATGACAATCAAAATAGAGTCATCCATTATGCCTACCTATCCACCAAGACCTAGTACTAGAGTCATCCATTATCCATCATGCCTACCTATCCACCAAGACCTAGTACTAGAGTCAACACAAGCAGTAATGGATGGCAAGCGGTTTTTAAAGAGAAGCCAAAAAACAAAAAATATAAATTAAAAGAAAACATTTTAGAGAATGGATTTTCAAGAGAGAGAAAAATAACACTGGAGGGGAGATAAGCGAATAATCGTTTTGGACATTTTTCTACCTTTGCTATATACAATTAATTAACTCTTTATAATATTTACCAGTTTTAACGAATACAGTTAAAAATATTATTTTGAGATTATTGTTGCTATGTCACACAATTTAAATATATTTTTAATGTGATATATTTCTGTCTTTCATAGTATCAATTGGAAACCATGCGAAAGTTACTTTTGTTTTTAACTAAAATTTGCTTTCGTTTAAAACCGTACGTGAATGATTACAAAACTTAATATATATAAGTTATATAGAAAATAAACTTTCTTTAAAAAAAAAGAAGAAGCATGTCCATCAACCCATTATCGGAGATTTTCAAACAAAATAAGTTTCCTAACAGCAATAACTTGTCTTGAGTGATGTTAGCAGACGGAGGTGACCTACTTTAGTGTGAGATTACTTCATGATACAGGTGAGATCACACGTGTACAAACTAGGGACGTGACCTACTTTAGTGTGAGATTACTTCATGATACATGTGAGATCACACGTGCACAAACTAGGGACGTGACCTACTTTAGTGTGAGATTACTTCATGATACAGGTGAGATCACACGTGCACAAACTAGGGACGTGACCTACTTTAGTGTGAGATTACTTCATGATACAGGTGAGATCACACGTGCACAAACTATAGGGACGTGACCTACTTTAGTGTGAGATTACTTCATGATACATGTGAGATCACACGTGCAAATACTAGGGACGTGACCTACTTTAGTGTGAGGTTACTTCATGATACAGGTGAGATCACACGTGCACAAACTAGGGACGTGACCTACTTTAGTGTGAGATTACTTCATGATACAGGTGAGATCACACGTGCACAAACTAGGGACGTGACCTACTGTAGTGTGAGGTTACTTCAATGATACAGGTGATCACATGTGCACAAACTAGGGACGTGACCTACTGTAGTGAGGTTACTTCAATGATACAGGTGAGATCACACGTGCAAAAACTAGGGACGTGACCTACTTTAGTGTGAGGTTACTTCATGATACAGGTGAGATCACACGTGCACAAACTAGGGACGTGACCTACTGTAGTGTGAGGTTACTTCAATGATACAGGTGATCACATGTGCACAAACTAGGGACGTGACCTACTGTAGTGAGGTTACTTCAATGATACAGGTGAGATCACACGTGCAAAAAACTAGGGACGTGACCTACTTTAGTGTGAGGTTACTTCATGATACAGGTGAGATCACATGTGCACAAACTAGGGACGTGACCTACTGTAGTGTGAGGTTACTTCAATGATACAGGTGATCACATGTGCACAAATTAAGAAAATAGACATAGATTTTGGGCACCAACTGTTGACGTCTGCCTAAAATATTGGTCGTAAGATTGGGCGAGACTGTGGACAACAAATAGACTTGAGACAGAAAGAACAACTTTTGTGATTTTGATGTGAGTTTAAACCAATCTCAATAGTCCACTCGTGGGGCTGGGGCATAAAGAACAATAAACTAATTGTTGGAGATATGTGTATCGGACATAACCGGACATTCCAGAAATAACATGAAGGGTTTGATATAAAATGATGGATTGGATTTTATTATGTTTTCTTTAAAAGTTCAGTAACCCTCAACTATATTTAAATATTTTTATATTTAGGCATACGTTTAAATTTTATAATCTACATAACATGGACTCCTAGCAATGTCTTCAAACTATTGATGCCGTTTAACAGCAGTGGCTTCCTTCCAAACTCGTTACACGACTTGAGAACCACTGCAGATATTTTTTTTAGTGTTGTTGATCTAGTGATCGTAGCCCGCTACCAAAGTTTACAGACAGGGCAACTCATAAGCTGTGTTGTATTCTCTCAGTGTTTATATGATGGATAAACATTTACTTGTATGTCTGATAGTTTCTCTGAACGGTTTGCTCCAAATGGAGATTTGATCACAAGAATTTCACGAGGAAATAAAACATCGTTAGCACAAGAGTCAGTAGATTAATGTGACTGGTAAAATGTGATGGTAAAATGTGACTGGTAAGATGTGAGTGGTAAAATGTGACTGGTAAGATGTGAGTGGTAAAATGTGACTGGTAAAATGTGAGTGGTAAAATGTGATGGTAAAATGTGAGTGGTAAAATGTGATGGTAAAATGTGAGTGGTAAAATGAGACTGGTAAAATGTGAGTGGTAAAATGTGACTGGTAAAATGTGAGTGGTAAAATGTGACTGGTAAAATGTGAGCGGTAAAATGTGATGGTAAAATGTGACTGGTAAAATGTGATGGTAAAATGTGATGGTAAAATGTGAGTGGTAAAATGTGATGGTAAAATGTGATGGTAAAATGTGAGTGGTAAAATGTGATGGTAAAATGTGATGGTAAAATGTGACTGGTAAAATGTGATCGTAAAATGTGATGGTAAAATGTGACTGGTAAAATGTGATGGTAAAATGTGAGTGGTAACATGTGAAATGTGAGAGGTTATGTGTGCTTGTAAAATGTGATGGTAAAATTGAGTGCTAAAATGTGAAATGTAAGTGATAAAATTTAAGTAATAAAATGTTAATGTTAATGTAAATTGTAAGTGATAAAATATATGTGATAAAATGTGAGTAGCGAAATTTAATTCCTAATATACGAGTGGTAACACGTAGGTGGTAAATTGTAATTCGTAATATATGGGTGGTAACATGTGAGTGGTCATATGAGTGATTAGGGGCCGTCCATAAATGACGACACGCACCTAGGAGGGAGCGGGATCACACTTTTGTGACGAGGGGGAGGGAGGGGGTTGAAGAAATGTGACGTCACATCAAAAGGGTAACTTTCAATAAAACTTCTACTGAAATAACTGGTGCTTACAATTTATTTAATGACTTTTTAAAATTTGTTAAATCAGTGCTTCTCAATGTGCCGGTCTGTAGGCCATCAGACGCTGGTTGGAATAAGACACGAAAATTAAATATAATTATAATACTTAAGTTTGAGAATCCACAAGATAACGTATAAAATTGTTACCCTCGTCGTTTGATGTTGACATCAAAGCATTTGTGATGTAACAGCAGCTCCGTTTGGTTCTCTCATGGCAGGAGTCGTCGAACTTTTTTGCCCGTTACCCCAAAATCTACAAGTTTATGTGTGCGTTACCCCCCCCCCTCCAACCCCCAGACTCTAGGTCCTGCTCACATGACTCGGGGATTTGGGGGAGCGTCGTTAGCCACCCCCCCAAATGCTACTGGTGAGTTTTACAAGCATGACAAGTGTCTAAAAATGATCTGAATAGGAATGTGTACAAATTTTAAGTCAAAACGACACGGAATATCATTTTTCTTTAAAAGGGGAGGGGGTGGGGGGAGGGAATCTATTTGATAGAAATAAAAACGTTTTAAGTTTGATATAATTGTTCGATTGGTTTTTGGTCAAACGCCTCTGGCCATTCTAGATCTTCTAGATCAGTGCTTCTCAAAGTGGTGCTCCGCGGACCGGCACCGGTCCGTGGGCCACCCGCTGCCGGTCCGCAGATGTTCTAAAAAAAAGTACAGAAAAAATTGTCAGTGCAGGGAAAATAGTGCACCGGTCCCTGGTGCAATGGAAAAAATCCCTGCTGGTCCGCCATACTAAAATGTTTGAGAAGCACTGTTCTAGATATAATGGTAAATGAGCCCATTTAAAATTTATCAAGTATTCATTAACTTTATTGAATGCATCAAATTCTTGACATCGCAATTCGAGAGGAGCACAAAACAACTTTTCTTCTTAGCTCAGTTTTTAAGGCATTAATTTTTAATATCACAGAAAGGATACGTGATACAGACAAATCATGTGGATTAAGATTATTGTCACTCGTGTCGATATAAATGAAAGTAGGGTAGATTTGGGTGTCTTCGTATAGTACGTAGGTAAGAAATCTATATAGTTGTCAAATTTTAAAAAAATGCATTTTCTGTTCCAATTGTACACGTGCACATGACGAATTTTAATATGTCTAGTGGATTGTAGTGGATGTTATATGTCCCAAATGAGTCGGCATTACCCCCAAGAATTCCCTTTTTAACCCCAGATGAGGTTATTTACCTCTGTTCGCCGACCTCTTTCTTACGGGATGCGCGTCAGTCAAGTGAGGGATTTTTAAATAAAACAAACCCGTAAAAACAAAGTTTTTGACTATAAATCCCTTATATATGAGTCATAACTAACAGTATTGATTATTTTCAAACGCGACAAGCATTTACAGACTGAATCTGTCTTAACTCAACTTTGCTTCATAACCCTAGGGGGGACCGAGTTCAGCATGACACGTAAAATGTAAACAAAAGCACGCCGGTACTTCGATGGGTCGACGTCAAAGCGTCAACTCAAACTCTCACGTGGGAAAAAAACACAATAACAAACCGTGAATTTGAATTACATACGTTATATAAGGATAAACTAAAAATGCATTAATTTATTTACGGTACGTTCGATCGATCTGAAATTTTGATACGATGCATTGTTAGGTGAGACGGGTCCGTGTGCCAAATTTCAGCTCGATCGGATCACGGGAAGTGGGTCATTTTCGATTTTGTTTTTCCGCCCGCCCAAGACAGAGACGCCGGTGAAGTTAATATAAGGGATTTAAAAATACATTTGAAAAATGTTATTTTTAAATATTTTTTTTTCTAAACAAAGACGTTAACCGTGATGATTAATAGTCAATGTTTAATTTGTATGCATTAAAATAAAATATAATCTAAGGATGTTAACACAGTTCGTTTTCTGAAGGCCGGTTAAACGTTTTTTAAAAATGCTTCACGCGGGTTACGCTATTACAAAGTAGATCTTCACTAAATAAATAATAAATACTTAAATGACAATAAAAGTGATTTGAAACATACTTATTTTCAAATAGAAAATAAAGTGTTTTTTTTTGTTTCTATTTTTTTTTGGAGGGGGGGGGGTCAAAGATTTGAGACGCATTTTTAGAGGGGGGAGGGTCTAAGTTTTTGTGACGAAGTGTGACGAGGGGGGAGGGGGTAAAAAATCGGCAAAAATCACGTGACGTCATTTATTGACGGCCCCTAATATATGAGTGATGACATGTGGTTTCAACTTCCGCCCAGACATGGGATGTTTCTAATTAGCCACTTGGTGATGAGTCCTGTCTCGTGATCTCCTGACTAGAAGCTCACGTGATCTCCTGAATAGAAGCTCACGTGATCTCCGGACTAGAAGCTCACGTGATCTCTGGACTAGAAGCTCACGTGATCTCCGGACTAGAAGCTCACGTGATCTCCGGACTAGAAGCTCACAATTTCTCCGGACTAGAAGCTCACGTGATCTCCTGATTAGAAACTCAGCTACACGAGCATTACCACCCTCCCCCACCCACAATATTATCTTCACTCTGCAGTAGAAATTCGGGAGTTAAAGGTTATTAGTTAATTTAGCCGTAACAACTTGACCACGTCATTTGGCCCAACAACTTGACCACGTCATTTGGTCCAACAACTTGACTACGTCATTTGGCCCAACAACTTGACCACGTCATTTGGCCCAACAACTTGACCACGTCATTTGGCCCAACAACTTGACCACGTCATTTGGTCCAACAACTTGACCACGTCATTTGGCCCAACAACTTGACCACGTCATTTGGTCCAACAACTTGACCACGTCATTTGGTCCAACAACTTGACCACGTCATTTGGCCCAACAACTTGACCACGTCATTTGGCCCAACAACTTGACCACGTCATTTGGTCCAACAACTTGACCACGTCATTTGGCCCAACAACTTGACCACGTCATTTGGCCTAACAACTTGACCACGTCATTTGGCCCAACAACTTGACCACGTCATTTGGTCCAACAACTTGACCACGTCATTTGGCCCAACAACTTGACCACGTCATTTGGTCCAACAACTTGACCACGTCATTTGGTCCAACAACTTGACCACGTCATTTGGTCCAACAACTTGACCACGTCATTTGGCCCAACAACTTGACCACGTCATTTGGCCCAACAACTTGACCACGTCATTTGGCCCAACAACTTGACCACGTCATTTGGCCCAACAACTTGACCACGTCATTTGGCCCAACAACTTGACCACGTCATTTGGTCCAACAACTTGACCACGTCATTTGGAATGACTACTTCACCTTTTTTTTTATCTGGGCCCATTAGACTTGGTCGAGGCAGAATGTGGCCGAACGTTCGGGGCCGAATTGTCTGCGTGACACAAGCGCTGATGGCTGAGAAGACGCCTGGTGTATGACGTCATAACTTCAAGCCAATTACAGGAGGATTTATTTGACGAGTTTTAACTAGGCCAATTATGAAGATGTAGACTGAAGAATGCGCACTACAGACTGAGGAGGCATACTACAGACTGAGGAGGCAGACTACAGACTGAGGAGGCAGACTACAGACTGAGGAGGCAGACTACAGACTGAGAGGCAGACTACAGTATGAGGAGCCAGACTAAAGAAAGAGCATAAGTATATCTTCCATCTTGTCAGGTTAGAACATTTTTTGCCTTAATTTTTTATGGATTTTATTTGGATAGTGACCTTTGAACCCATAAATAGTTTGTTTACTATTTCTTGTGTGAAGTTGAAATTCATGACGTTGTAACGCCTCTATTACAACAGACCTTACACTGAAATAGCCACTTTAATGGCCACACACTTCAATGGCCACACACTTCAATGGCCACACACTCCGCTTGTAACACATTGGAATTAACACACATTCCAAATATCACACATTCTAAATATCACACATTCCAAATATCACACATTCCAAATATCATACATTCTAAATATCACACATTCCAAATATCATACATTCCAAATATCATACATTCCAAATATCACACATTCCAAATATCACACATTCCAAATATCACACATTCCAAATATCACACATTCTAAATATCACACATTCCAAATATCACACATTCTAAATATCACACATTCCAAATATCACACATTCCAAATATCACACATTCTAAATATCACACATTCCAAATATCATACATTCTAAATATCACACATTCCAAATATCACACATTCTAAATATCACACATTCCAAATATCACACATTCCAAATATCACACATTCCAAATATCACACATTCCAAATATCATACATTCCAAATATCACACATTCCAAATATCACACATTCCAAATATCACACATTCCAAATATCATACATTCCAAATATCACACATTCCAAATATCATACATTCCAAATATCATACATTCCAAATATCACACATTCCAAATATCACACATTCCAAATATCACACATTCCAAATATCACACATTCCAAATATCACACATTCCAAATATCACACATTCCAAATATCACACATTCCAAATATCACACATTCCAAATATCACACATTCCAAATATCACACATTCCAAATATCACACATTCCAAATATCATAATTCCATATAGCACACATTCAGATGACGCGACTCTGTAAGTCTAACGTTGAAAACAGTATGGAAGAAGAAAAAAAAAGTGTCGGCAAGAAGACTTCGACTTCATTAACCAACATCAAAATATAATTATCAAAATGGAGTTCACGCGTCACGTTAGCTCGGACGTTCCTAGTCTTGGCACGAAAAGCAATTAGCTTCGATATTTATAGTTCTTACATAAGAAAATATAAAGATTATTTAAATTTGACCGGTCCTTATTACACATAACTTGGACAATTTAAAGAGTCTGAAATATCCCCTAGAGGCTGAGCAAGGGAGTTAACTAATTGGATAAAGTTAAGGAAAACCCCCAAGCCAAACAGCCCACTTATCTAGTAATACGAGATTCAATGGTAAAAAAAAAGATTTCTATTTATATAATGTCAAAGTTTCCAACAAAGCCAATTCATTTTATAATTTGCAATTACACACCCAGAAACCCCAATAGCCCTATTATTAAAGATTTTCACAAGTTTCTCCTAGTTACAAGTTTAAGATTCTAGTTCTAGGTTGCTTAAAGTTTCTCTTTGTGATTAGAAATCATACAACTATAAGGTGAACAACATACATCCATAGCAGTGATGGCGAACCTATGGCACACGTGCCACGGTCGGCACGCAGAGCCTCATCAGCCGGCACGCACTAAAATATTACTTCCTTAATTAAACCACTTAGCTGGCACTTTGTGTTGGCACTTTGCTGTTTTAATTGAATTTTTAGGCACGCGGCCCCAAAATGGTTCGCTATAACTAGCCTATAAGGGAACAAAAATACAACTATAAGTTGAACAGCATACAACTTTAAGTTGAACACCACAAACCTCGAAGATAAACAACATACACCTATAAGGCGAACATCATACACCTAAATCGTGAACACCATACACCCATCAACAGGAGGACCACTGTTGCACTGATTGCTCCACTAAAACACATGCTAACCTCAAGGCCATCATACCATTCACCACCCCCCCCCCACTGCAAACACGAACAAATTCTGTTTTTCTCATTTCCCAGGTCTCCGCGAACAAATTTGTTACTTATTGATAACACAGAGCTCAGAGCTTAAAAAAGAGAACTTGTAACTACATCGTGGAGATTCTGGCACACCGTCATAGAAAACAGCTTACATCATGTAATGATTACATTGGGTGCTCTTTAGTACATCACCATGACAACTAATGAACTTTAACCCACTAGCGTTTAGAGTGTTTTCAAACACGCCATTTAAACATAATGATAAAAGTAGATCAAAATATCAATAAAAACTTACATAAATCGCAATACATTTTCTATCCAGGGTCCAGTTAACATCGATTTTTGTGTCGCTAAAACAGATTAGGAAAAGTTTGTTTTAATAAGGCATTAGCGGGCCGATACAATTTTAATGGTGTGCCTGAAGGCCCGAAGCCCGTGGGTTAAACATCGCTGCTTTGACAAATCTTGACTGAGTTCTGCTTGTAACACCAATTGGAAATAACGTGTCTGCTGATAGCAAAAGACTGAGCATGTCTCTGACCCCCACTAAATAAACAGTGCATCAGATGAACCTTGTAACCATAGCAACATGGACTTAGTGACAATGACCAGCGCCGATAAATGCCCACTTTATGATGTATCTGACAGTGATAATCGAGAAAATGCATTACGTCGGACAGAGTAAACAAGAGAACATTCCAGTTGAGTAAATGCTCCTGATTCTCACGGTTCGTTGTTCTCTTTCGATCACTTCTCTTATGACAGTCTACTTATACCACAATCTCTAGCATCACCTCAGGGAAGAGCCATACATTTCAAGCTGACGTCATGCAGCACTGACCCCTGAGGGACAATCACTTTTAAAATTCCCTTCCAAACTGCCAGGCAAAAATCAAAAAAAAATAATCGAAAAGGCTTTTTGAACAATGTAAATAACGGGAACAACAAACTTTGCCAAACTTTGAATGGCGTTCCCAAAGGAGAGGGGTCTTTTAGTTTAGTGCAGAGAGAGGTGGTACACACCGGAACAGGAAGTTTAGGCGTTCATTTCAGACGTGCCAGAAGTAAGAATGAAAGGTTGAAACTGTAGTGTTGTAAATACAGTTGAGAAATAATTCAAGGCCTAGGTCACCTATTTGACTACACAAGGCCTAGGCCACATATCTGCCTACACAAAGCCTAGGCCACATATCTGCCTACACAAGGCCTAGGCCACATATCTGACTATACAAAGCTTAGGCCACATATCTGCTTACACAAGGCCTATGCCACATATCTGACGATACAAAGCTTAGGCCACATATCTGCCTACACAAGGCCTAGGCCACATATCTGTCTATACAAAGCATGGGCCACATATCTGCCTGTACAAGGCCTAGGCCACATATCTGACTATACAAAGCTTAGGCCACATGTCTGCCTGCACAAGGCCTAGGCCACATATCTGCCTACACAAGGCCTAGGCCACATATCTGCCTACACAAGGCCTAGGCCACATATCTGACTATACAAAGCTTAGGCCACATATCTGCCTACACAAGGCCTGGGCCACATATCTGCCTACACAAGGCCTAGGCCACATATCTGACTATGCAAAGCGTAGATCCCGTATCTGGATATACAAGGCCTAGGCCACGTATCTGGCTATACAAAGCTTAGGCCACATATCTGCCTACACAAGGCATGGGCCACATATCTGCCTACACAAGGCCTAGGCCACATATCTGCCTACACAAGGCCTAGGCCACATATCTGACTATGCAAAGTGTAGACTACATATCTGGATATACAAGGCCTAGGCCACGTATCTGGCTATACAAGGATTAGGCTACACATCTACCCTCGGCCAACCGGGCTGGATTTATGGGTGAAGTAAACACTAACTCGTATTGCTCATTAAACCACCTGGAAATGGGAGGTAACCTCAGGAGTTATGGGGTGAGGATGTTGATGTTAAACTGTGGGAAGCGCTGGTAGGTTATAGGATGGTTGCTTAAATTATGAGATGGTTGGTTTATCTATGAGATGGTTGGTTAAACTGAGAGATGGTTGGTTAAACTGTGAGATGGTTGGTTAAACTGAGAGATGGTTGGTTAAACTGTGAGATGGTTGGTTAAACTGTGAGATGGTTGGTTAAACTGAGAGATGGTTGGTTAAACTGTGAGATGGTTGGTTAAACTGTGAGATGGTTGGTTAAACTGTGAGATTGTTGGTTAAACTGTGAGATGGTTGGTTAAACTGTGGGATGGTTGGTTAAACTATGGGAATGTGTAGTGGGATACAGGTGATAATAAGCCACACGTAAGATCCTGTTATCTCCGGGCCAATTAGCAATGTCAATGTAATTAGGCGAATACAACCTAGGGTGTGTGGACAGACGGCTGACGGGAGGGGGGGGTGCTGTTTGATGATGGGCCGGGCGTTAGATTTATTCATGGCTAATGGGGAGAGGAAGGTGTGTAGTTTGAACGAAGAGGAAAAGAGATTACGTCCCTGTCAAAGACAAGACTGTACATACCGAGTCATTTATCCAAGGTACGCCCCTGTGACATAATAGTTCTTACAAGTTTAATCTTATTTCTTTCATAGCAAGGACTAAAACTGAATCCTCTTTTGAATGCAGAAAGCTGAAGGCGGCAGCGTTGATAAGGCGCAGCTTGAAGTCTTCTTGTTATAAACAACTGGGCTATTTCAAACTAGGGTCAAACCCGCTCCAGACCCAGGGATCTAATACATCCCCATAACTGATGACTGGCAGCAAGGTCTCGATGAGACAATGTAATGATTGGTCAGGTCAAGATGTGTGTGTGTGTGTCCCATAACCTCGTGGTCGTAGGGGGTTCTAATGTTTCCATTAGAACTTCCTCGGGGCTTGGTAGCCCTTGGCGGCGCCCATCTCCTCTCCAGGTCAGCGGAGGACTTAATAGCGATTGTCATTCATCAACATTTTAACGAGGGTTCGATCCCACGCCCCCCAGCTTGTGAGGCGAGCGCAGTATTGACTTCGCTATCCAGCCGCCACGATAAGGCAATGTAATGATGGTCAGGTCAAGATAAGACAATGTAATGATGGTCAGGTCAAGATAAGACAATGTAATGATGGTCAGGTCAAGATAAGACAATGTAATGATGGTCAGGTCAAGATAAGACAATGTAATGATGGTCAGGTCAAGATAAGACAATGTAATGATGGTCATGTCAAGATAAGACAATGTAATGATGGTCAGGTCAAGATAAGACAATGTAATGATGGTCAGGTCAAGATAAGACAATGTAATGATGGTCAGGTCAAGATAAGACAATGTAATGATGGTCAGGTCAAGATAAGACAATGTAATGATGGTCAGGTCAAGATAAGACAATGTAATGATGGTCAGGTCAAGATAAGACAATGTAATGATGGTCAGGTCAAGATAAGACAATGTAATGATGGTCAGGTCAAGATAAGACAATGTAATGATGGTCATGTCAAGATAAGACAATGTAATGATGGTCAGGTCAAGATAAGACAATGTAATGATTAGTCAAGATAATTCAAGACCATGTAATGACATTGTTTCCCATTGTTCAACCAGACGTGACATTGTACTATTATATTTCTCTGTCATAGTGCTTCTGTTTCCGTGTGACTACATTAACATAAATATTTTTGAGCCATTTGTATTCAAAAAGATCCTTCATATCACTGTCAAATGTGTCACACCAAAAACGCCTTTCCGTCAGAGACAAACAATGAACACGTTCCACAAGTAAAAGCCACTCATGTGTGCCACTAACAATTTACAAAAGAAAAAAAGATCCACCAGAAATACATGCAAGACAGAACTAGACAGATACAACCAGAAATTGTATCATTACAAAAAAAACAACAAAAAAAAACAAAAAACAAAAAAACAACACAGATCTGATAGAACCACAAAGCAGTTCCACAAGAAAAAGATAGATCCACCAGAAAGACAAGACATATCTACCAGAAACACAAAAGAGATCCACCAGAAAGTCAAGACAGATCCACCAAAACAAGATGGATCCACCAAAACAAGCCATCCAAAAAAACAAGACGGATCCAAAAACAAGACAGATCCACCAAAACAAGACAGATCCAAAAAAACAAGACAGATCCAAAAACAAGACAGATCCACCAAAACATGACATCCAAAAAACAAGACAGATCCAAAAACAAGACAGATCCACCAAAACAAGACATCCAAAAAACAAGACAGATCCAAAAACAAGACATATCCACCAAAACAAGACAGATCCACCAAAACAAGACAGATCCACCAAAACAAGACTGATCCACCAAAACAAGACAGATCCACCAAAACACGACAGATCCACCAAAACAAGACAGATCCACCAAAACAAGACATATCCACCAAAACAAGACAGATCCACCAAAACAAGACTGATCCACCAAAACAAGACTGATCCACCAAAACAAGACAGATCCACCAAAACAAGACAGATCCACCAAAACAGATCCACCAAAACAAGACAGATCCACCAAAACAAGACAGATCCACCAAAACAAGACTGATCCACCAAAACAAGACAGATCCACCAAAACAAGACAGATCCACCAAAACAAGACTGATCCACCAAAACAAGACAGATTCACCAAAACAAGACTGATCCACCAAAACAAGACAGATCCACCAAAACAAGACAGATCCACCAAAACAAGACAGATATATCAGGGAGACAATCCCAGGACCTCCACAACAAACACAATGGGGAGTCAGTCTAAACAAAGCCTGTGAACAAAACAGTGTTATTCTCTCCAGATAAACACCTGGTCCAGTCCAAGGGAGGGTAAAGGGAAGGGGGGGAGATATCTCGGCACATCTAGAAAAACTCGACGTCACATTCCTCCATGCGCGTGTCGGTGCCGTGACAACGGTGGTAGGAGATAGCTAATGTCACGTGGCAACGGTGTCAGAAGACAGCTAATGTCACGTGATAGGGGCACAAAGTGGGCGGGAATGAACCACATCAGATGGTAGTTTACTGATGGACCAAGGGGTTGATAGTGGAGTGATAAACCCATGGGATGGTAGTGGAGTGATGGACCGATGGGAAGGTACTGGACTGATGGACCAATGGGATGGTGCCGGACTGATGGACCCATGGGATGGTGCCGGACTGATGGACCCATGGGATGGTAGCGATCGAGTGTTGTTAGATACATCTGACTTCAATTGTTTGTATTGTGATCGGATGATCCAGCAACAGCTCTATCGGAGCGGTTAACGCTTTGATTATATCTGTGGCAAAGGGAGGACCTGAATCTACATAGATAACGGATCCGTGACATGAAGGACCCATGAGATGGTAGTGGACTGATGGAGCCATGAGATGGTAGTGGACTGATGGAGACATGAGATGGTAGTGGACTGATAGAAACCATGAGATGTTAGTGGACTGATGGAGCCATGAGATGGTAGTGGACTGATGGAGCCATGAGATGGTAGTGGACTGATGGAGCCATGAGATGGTAGTGGACTGATGGAGCCATGAGATGGTAGTGGACTGATGGAGCCATGAGATGGTAGTGGACTGATGGAGCCATGAGATGGTAGTGGACTGATGGACCCATGAGATGGTAGTGGACTGATGGACCCATGAGATGGTAGTGGACTGATGGACCCATGAGATGGTAGTGGACTGATGGACCCATGAGATGGTAGTGGACTGATGGACCCATGAGATGGTAGTGGGCTGATGGACCCATGAGATGGTAGTGGGCTGATGGACCCATGAGATGGTAGTGGGCTGATGGACCCATGAGATGGTAGTGGACTGATGGACCCATGAGATGGTAGTGGACTGATGGACCCATGAGATGGTAGTGGACTGATGGACCCATGAGATGGTAGTGGACTGATGGACCCATGAGATGGTAGTGGACTGATGGACCCATGTGATAATAGTGGACAGTTAAGTGGTCAAGTTTTGAAAGCTTACATAAGCAATGATCCCCAAGTCTATAAGTTTGTGTGTAATAGAACCATTAATTGCAGAAAGTTAATTTCTAACTCACCTAATTGATGCACTATTATGAAATCGAATTCTCTAAATCTGATCTCACTGTCAAACTTCAGAAAGACAACATTCTGACCTCGGCCTACTGCACTGTTGGCCTACTGCACTGTTGGCCTACTGCACTGTTGGCCTACTGCACTGTTGGCCTACTGCACTGTTGGCCTACTGCACTGTTGGCCTACTGCACTGTTAGCCAATGTCTTCCCTAAGGGAATGTTGATGATTAAAGACGGCTTGCTTTGTACTAGCGGCAATGCGGTCAACAGCATTGTTTGCACACGTTGTGCTACAAAGTCTATAGGTGAGACGGGGATGCACCTAACGGATAGCATGGCGGAGCACATACGATCTTTAACACAATATAAACAAGCTCATGTCTCCAGGAAACTTTAATGGACATGACCATATGGGTGTGAATGACCTGTCCATCAACCTGGAAACTTCAATGGACATGACCATATGGGTGTGAATGACCTGTCCATCAACCTGGAAACTTCAATGGACATGACCATATGGGTGTGAATGACCTGTCCATCAACACGATTCTATCTTCAAATAACAGGACGGCAGAGTAAAGCTTGAGAATAAATTTATTGAAGATTATGGGACTCTCGCATCACACGGGATAATGTGTTGTTCCCACTGGCATGTTAACACCTCGCCCCGACCACTCTTCCTTTAGTCTTTATAAACCTTCACATGGCTGTTTTTTTCTCCTTTTGTGGTTGATGGATCCCTGAAGATAGCACTACAGCTAAATGTTATTCTATTTTCGTACTTCTATTAGTTTTTGTTTGCTTGCTGAGGAAGGCTTCTTGCCGAAACGTTCCGTTCGTTGTATTATGGCGTCCTGTCCGGCTCAGGCATACCAATTAAATTTAAGTCATAATGATGAAGTTTTATTTGGGAGGTGCATCATTTATCAATACTTAGTGTTAACATGATTACAATAACTTACTCGAATCCATTCATGAACAAACACTCAGCGCAAGATTTCCTGGCTGCCAAGGGCTATAACACAGCTAATTAGCGATATGTGGAATGTAATCCCAGTTTCTTCCCCTTCAAAATTTATTATTTTCTTTTCAGGCTATATCCACCCGTCTAACGCCATTGGTTACAAAATAGACCCCCCCCCCACACCGTGAGGAAAAAACGTAGAGAAAGAAAGGTCAATAGGCAAAATAGTAGTTGAAAATTGGATTAGTAAAGAGTAGAACGTTGAATTAGTAAATAGTTGAAAAGTAAGAAAACTCCAAGACTTACTGTAGTCATCAGTCACTTGAGGGCCGTCTTCAAGGTCAACTTGTTTAGGATCAAGGTCATAGGTCGGATTGTAAACTGCTGGCGTCTCCTTGACAGACGGTTGCTGGGCAACCACCGATTGGTTGGCTTGTGCTGGAAGGTAAGAAAGTCACTTAACGTCACAGCTGGGCGTCTTCATCTAGGTACTTATCACTTACAGTGGCTACACATTTATTGGTCGTATAGTCGGTGAGCTGGGCGTCTTCATCTAGGTACTTTTCACTTACAGTGGCTACACATTTATTGGTCGTTCAGTCGGTGGTGGAAGTAAAAGAAGTCAAATAAAACTTGCATCATTGAGACTTACACACCAACAACAAAAATCAATGATAATGTGAATTTTATACTAATAAAACGTTTACAATACACAGGGAAACAAAATTAAATGTGAACAGCAGTGAACTGCATGTTTAATATCTTATGTTGTTTGATCTTTCCCATGAGATCCTGTGAACTATAACAGATAAAAATGTTCATATCTAATGGTGTTTGATTATACAAACAGAATCTTATTTTATCTGTTACAGATAATAATTATCGGCATCCTTTCCGTATCTCGAGACGCTAGTGCATCACCTTTGGGTTGCATTTCGTCGTGTGGCTGAGCATTCCTATCCTTGATTGAGTCTTTACAACAGCTTTCGCACACGAGTTCTGTGCTTTACAATGTTTTGGCCTTTCTCCTAGCTGTTCTGTCTATAGCCTCATCCACCCTCCACTTCTCGGCTACTATTACGCCCTGTTTGACAACTGTGCGCCGGTCTTCTGCCTTACACTCTTAGTCGCTTGTGCGTATTCTGGGTGCTTTCATGTCCCACTGGCGGAAATCTTTAATTCGGAGACGTAGGCCACCTTTCTTCTTCTTTCCCGATGCCAGTTCTCCATATAAGAGGTCCTTGGGGATGCGACCCGGGTTCATTCTTTTCACATGTCCTAGCCATCTCTGGCGTCTTTCACTAAGGATTGAGAACATGCTTTGTGTATTGGAGTATTGGGACGCATCAGGACCTCACTATTTGTCATTTTTCCTGCCATTTAATGCCAAGGATGCGACGCAGGCACCTCAAATTGAAGCTATTAAGCTTGCGCTCATGGGATGTATAAGTGGTCCATGTCTCGCTCCCGTATAGCAGCGTACTGATGACGCAGGCTCGATAGACACACAGTTTGATTTTCTCCGTTAGCTTGATGTTTTGCCAGACCCGTTTATTTAGTTTAGCCATTGTGGAAGCGGCCTTGCCAATTCTACTGTTTGTTTCATCCTCGATGGACAGTGTATGGGAGACTTTGGACCCCAAGTAGGTGAAGATGTCCACAACCTCCAAGTTTTCAGTGTCGAAATTGATGGTAGGAGGAGAACGTGTGTCTTGGGCCATGATGTTTGTCTTTTTCAAACTGATTTGCAGACCAAATTCTTTGCAGGCGTTGGGGAAGCTTGACACGTGTTATTGCAAACCAGTTTCTGTGTGAGCTGTCAGTGCCGCATCATCCGCAAAGAGTAGCTCACGAAATTAGACATCAGTCGCTTTGGTTTTGGCTCGGACGCGGGCAGTGGTGAAAAGCCCTCCATCAGCTCTGGTGTGTAACTAGATTCCATCATTGCTATCCTTGAATGCGTATCGAAACAGTACAGAGAAGAATATTGCGAACAGTGTTGGTGCAAGTACACAACCTTATTTAACTACGCTGCTGACTGGAAAGGCTTCTGGCGTAGCTCCACCGAACTGTAATGTGCCCTGCATATTTTCACGGCACTGTCTGATGATGGCGAGTAGGTGTGGGGGACAGCCAACCTTTCCCAGGATTTTGACTAGCCACTGCGACTGAATAAATCAAAGGCTTTTGTAAGATCCAGGCTTGCATGACATCTGGAGAGGACACTACAGCGTCATCGCTAGGTGTCGACAAAAAACGGGAAGCAGTAGTTGCCAGTTCTAAGCCAACGCTCGATTGACGTAGACTTAGGCGCTAGGTGCCGCTCCCTGCGGTGGGAAAGACTAGCAAGTCTCACTGGACAGCTACCGCCCGCCTTAAACTGGACAGCCCCAAGTCAAATAGGTGCTATCCCGTCATGGCCTGCCTTCTCCACTGGGTCCGTGGAGATTAGAGTACGACTCAACAAGTGGGCCAAAAAGCCCTGTACCAAGAAATTCAAAAAAGAATACCCCAGCTCTTCGAATAGCTAGCTGGAACGTGAGGACTATGTGTCCCGGCATGACAGATGACCTGAAGTCTATAAACGACACACGGAAGACAGGTATAATTGATAGAGCGCTCAACAGAATCGCATTCCTTCAAGAGACTAGGCACACAGACAGCGGCTCACTAAAAGAGACACATTACACCTTTTTCTGGCAGGCAGACCTACAGACGAACCAAAACAGCATGATGTAGGTTTTCCTATCTATTGAACCGCCATCATCAGGCACGGAGAAGATCATCAATCTACGACTCAGAACAGCTGCGTGCCCAGCAATCATTCTTAGTGTGTACGCCCCAACTCTCTGTTCAACCCCAGAAGAGAAGGACCAATTCTATGGAGCTTTAGACCAGGCAAAAGCCAGCATCCACAAAGATGAGGCAATATATCTCCTGGGAGATTTTAATGTTTGAGTGGGGAGCGACCACGAAGCCTGGCCCACATGCCTTGGTCTCTTTGAGAATGGGCAGAGGCTGGTGGACCTGTGGGCAGAGGCTGGTGGACCTGTGGGCAGAGGCTGGTGGACGTGTGGGCAGAGGCTGGTGGACCTGTGGGCAGAGGCTGGTGGACCTGTGGGCAGAGGCTGGTGGACCTGTGGGCAGAAGCTGGTGGACCTGTGGGCAGAGGCTGGTGGACCTGTGGGCAGAGGCTGGTGGACCTGTGGGCAGAGGCTGGTGGACGTGTGGGCAGAGGCTGGTGGACCTGTGGGCAGAAGCTGGTGGACCTGTGGGCAGAGGCTGGTGGACCTGTGCTGCTCACACACATTAGTGCAAAGATATACACCTAGTAACTTGAAGACACCCTCGATCGCATCAATGAATCATCACCAGGCGTGCACAACTGGATAGTTCTACTCACCCGCAGCTATCTGTTACAGACGCTCCTTATATACAGAAGATTATTGCATCCTACGCTTTTCCGCGGTTTATGTCTAGTCTTGCATTTTTATTAGAGTTTTCATTGTTGATAGTGTTGATTTTCCTGGTTGGATCAGGCAAACCGTAACACTTCCGAATTCCAGACGGTAAATTATAGAATTTGTGTGCGTTTGTGAAGTGTAAGAAAAGACAACTTTGACAACATCTAATGGTGTTTGGTCTTACCCAAATATTCCTGCAGCTTGTCATACTTAGGACCATGACGGAAACGGACCAGTTTCAATCTGACCATCTGTCCGGTGTTTCTGAGGACCTCCACGGCCTGATGGTTTGAGAAGCCTTGCAGTGATCTCCCATCAACCTGTGAAAATGAGGGTCAGATTAGTGAGACACACAGAGGTCAATGGGTTACTGAGACACACAGGTCAATGGGTTAGTGAGACACACATGTCAATGGGTTAGTGAGACACACAGGTCAATGGGTTAGTGAGACACACAGGTCAATGGGTGACTGAGACGCACAGGTCAATGGATTAGTGAGACACACAGGTCAATGGGTTAGTGAGACACACAGGTCAATGGGTTACTGAGACACACAGGTCAATGGGTTAGTGAGACACACAGGTCAATGTGTTAGTGAGACACAGGTCAATTGGTTAGTGTGACACACAGGTCAATGGGTTAGTGAGACACACAGGTCAATGGGTTAGTGTGACACACAGGTCAATTGGTTAGTGTGACACACAGGTCAATGGGTTAGTGAGACACACAGGTCAATGGGTTAGTGTGACACACAGGTCAATTGGTTAGTGTGACACACAGGTCAATGGGTTAGTGAGACACACAGGTCAATGTGTTAGCGTGAGACACACAGGTCAATGGGTTAGTGTGACACACAGGTCAATGGGTTAGTGTGAGACACACAGGTCAATGGGTTAGTGAGACACACAGGTCAATGTGTTAGTGTGAGACACACAGGTCAATGGATTGTTTGATGTATGAAAGTACAAGATGGCGGACATAATGACAAGGATATTTGATGTATGAAAGTACAAGATGGCGGACATAATGACAAGGATGTTTGATGTATGAAAGTACACGATGGCGGACATAAAGACAAGGATGTTTGATGTATGAAAATACAAGATTGAATAATGCGTTGGTTTTGTTCTCGTGTACTATACACCATCATAAGAATGACCTCTGTGAGGTTCAATATTGACACGTTTATTGACACTGTTATTGACACTGTTATTGTCACTGACACAGTTAATGGCGGATACATTAAATAATTATAATCGATATTTAAAAAAAATAAGAATAAAGCTAACACAATAAAATAGTATAAGTACATGTATACATTTTAGTTAGACCAAATACACTTGGCGGCTGGATAGCGAAGTCAATAGTGAACTCGCCTCACAAGCTGAGGGGCGTGGGATCTAGCCCACTTTAATGCCACAATAAAAAGTTGATGAATTTGTAACGCTAAAAAAAAAGTCCTCCGCTGACCTGAAGAGGAGATGGACGCCGCCAAGGTCTACCAAGCTCTGAGAAAGTTCTAATGGAAACATTAGAACTCCCTACGACCACACGGTTATGGGACACACACACACACACACAATACACTTAACGGAAATAATGGACCAAAATTAGGAAAGAAAATTGGACATCACCTAGCTTCTTTGCGAAATAATTTTCACCAAGTAGAGCTAACAAGACAAGGGCATTCTGATTAAAGATAGAACAGACAAGGGCATTATATCATAGGTAGAAAAGACAAGGGCATTCTGATCATAGATAGAAAATACAAGGGCATTATATCATAGGTAGAAAAGGCATGGGCATTATGATCATAGATAGAAAAGACAAGGGCATTATATCATAGGTAGAAAAGACAAGGGCATTCTGATCATAGATAGAAAAGACAAGGGCATTATATCATAGATAGAAAAGACAAGGGCATTATATCATAGGTAGAAAAGACAAGGGCATTCTGATCATAGATAGAACAGACAAGGGCATTCTGATCATACACCCACTGACGAATATGTTCAACGAGTTCATCATAGATCTGTGTTCGAGATTTTAAAGAATTCAATTGCAACGTAATTTATTGTCTTTTAAACGTTGTTTGAACTGATGTGGGGCACCCATCAGATCTCATTTCTCTTTGCAACTATTCGTTTGCATATAGATAAATATTTCTAATTAATATGATAGTAGCATGTATATGATCAAAGTTGTGAAACTTTTAATGTTTATTAATATTCATACACATTTGTATTTATGATTCACAGCTTTGTACATGATAGAGAGTTGTGATGAGCGCCCCACGCTTTATGTGTAGTGGATAGGTTCAGTCATTTCACCTGTTATCATAGAAATAATTTTTTTATTTTCTTCTTTTTATTGCACTTTCTATATCTAAATAAAAACGTGTCCTTTTTTTAAAGTATTCTATTTTCTACTTTTAGTCTAAGAAAATTTTTAATCGATTTTTCAATCTTACCAATTATAGTGGTAAAAAGATAGATTATTAATTACAAATTTATGTATTAAAAAAAACAGTTTCCCCAACTGAAAATTGATCCCGTACCTCCAGGTCAGCAATCGATCACACTAACCATTGGACCAGGAAGGCTTGACGAATTTCGTTCTTTTTAAACTTAAAATTAAAACTCTTTAATATTATCGCTTGACGTCAAAACATTGAAATTACTTGTATCCCTCCAGGGCGAATTGAGGTGTGGTTTATTGAAAAAAAAACCCACACAACATATATAGAGATAACCTAAAAATGCATTTAATTACGGTACATTTAATAGATCTGAATTTTTATACAATGCATTGTCATCCAAGATCTATCTGTGGTAAAATTTTGAGATCTCTAGGACCATCAGAAGTGATTTAATTTTACGTTACAAGATTTGACGGATATAACATACAAACAAATAGTGTGACTTATGTAGCATGCTGCTAGAGTAGGTTTACTGCAGGACACGCCGGTGGGTCAGTGACACACTGCCCCTGGTATGTAATGTAATAGTGTACACAATGTGCAGACCGACATAGTGCCCACATAGCGCCGCACCATGTACACCGCACCGAGATGCACTGGAGAGAAGTGACTGGGTGACGTGTGGGTGCGTTTGTGGTTGTTCCGGTTCTAACGTGAAAAGTGTTTGGTTGTAAAATGAGAAAGACAAATAAACCTTGATAAATATAATTCTCCATCTTGTTGGTGACTGTGACATGCTGTATATTAGAAGCCCACACACGGCTACAGTTTGGCGCTGCGAGCAGGGTCACAAGTGAGGATAGTTGTTAAATTAAGGTTATTTGTGATAGATTTTTCAAACGGACACACAGATGGAGCAGGAACAGCAACAGTTTACCCGACTGCCCAAGTTACCAAAATTCACGGGTGACAGCGGGGCAGAACATTTCATCAAAGAAGTGCGACTGTTACTACAGTTACAGCCGGTGCCCCCAGCCTCAGCGGTCACATGGATCCTGGGCGCCCTGGAGGGGCGTGCTCGACAGGACGTCCTAGATCGGTCGCCGTCAGAGATCAACACCCCAGACAAACTGTTGCATATTATAGTGACGAACTGGGGAGATCAACGTGATGGCATCACCCTGGCCTCTGCTTTCTACAAACGACAGCAGGGCTTAGGTGAGACGGTAGAGGACTTTGCGTTCAATATGCGTAGTCTCTTTGCCTTAGCCAACAAAGCACGAACAGGCATCCTTGCAGATGACACACTGCGGGATGTATTTGTACAAGGCCTACAGCCGGTAGCCCTTCGACGTGACGTAAAAACTTACGTCAGGCGAAACACTGGCTGCATCTTTGAAGACGTCGTAAAAGAAGCCCAACGGTGGATGAGAGAAGACTTCTCTGATGTCACCGCCACTGCACAGCTCTCGGCAGCATCTCTCCCTGACTGGACACAGTTGACGCAACACCTAATGGCCCACATAGACCAACAGGTAGCAGCTGTGGAAGATAGGCTCCACCAGTCAGTGCACCAGCACCGAGGGGACATGGACGCTAACGATGTCCACTGTCCACCAGCACCCAGACAGCCTAATCTGGGCCAACAGCAACATCCGCACCGGTCCAAACACTGCCTATGGTGTAATCGGAAGGGACACTCCGAAGACGACTGCCTAGCGAAACACCGCTACGTCTCACACACCAATAGGCATTCGACACGTCAGCATCAGTCAGACCAAGAATTGCCTCGACTGCAACCGTCGTCCGGACGATCTTATCCTTCACACACAGCTGTTAACCGACGCATTACAGTGAAGTCGATGGGAATGACTGGTGCCAGCCCAAGTCTTGATGTAGCCATAAATGATCACCAGGTTGCCGCGCTGATCGACACTGGTAGCGAGGTAAGCACCATTACAGAATCCTGGCTATCGCAACATGTTGGCCATCTCACCCTTGACACAGGCCTTGTCACTTTACAAGCCGTCAATGGAGTTGAGGTGCCATACCTGGGGGTGACAACTCTCGACGTGCAAGTGTTCGGGCAACATTTGAGTGACGTCCCCTTCCTCGTCGTACCAACACTAATAAGCCAACCACCGCATGTGCGGAAGAAAGAGGCGCCAGCGCTGATCGGTATGAATATACTGAAACGTTGGCTACCCCATGCCAACCATGTACCACAGCTTTTGGTATCCACCGCTCCTCTTCCCCGTAGTGATGTTAAAACTACGCCTAAGAATAAGAATGCACCACGCACAGATGGCAGGGACCTGACAACCAGACTCAACACACATAACTGGCAGCAACCAACATGGAAGCCACATCGTGTGAGGCGCAGCAGGTCACCTCATACACCGAGGCCCAGTGAGAATATGCACTGTGATACGGCCTGCCGCGGCGAGATCAAAGAACGGCCAAACAAGCGCCGTAACCATTTGACTCGGTGGGGATTTAGCAGTGGATCTCAAACACAAGAGATCCAACTACGCAACAAGACAACCCAGCGGACAGATTGCCTTCAGCGGCGATTCCCTACGGCGGAGGGCTGCTGGGCAAAGCATGCGCCTGCGCCGCCAGCTGTCGACCGTAAAGAGATAACCAGTGAGTCCCACATAGGCCCTAGTCGACCTAGAAGCCAGGGATACCGACCTAGGAAGAATCCCTCGACTCCAGATAAAAACACCAACAGCTTTACACCAGCTACCACGGTGTTAAAACAGCCTGTCACGACCGAACGCGGTCAAGACAGGAATGACTTGGGTCGCGGATACAAAGGTCAACCTGGTGTGACTACAACACACCATGACCACGCGCCCAAGCACACGCCCACGCATAAGTTCATCAACAAGCCTGAGTGCAATGAGCCCATAGAAGACCTCGGCTATGTTAATGACTGCCAACGAGAGGTGAGACAATCTCCTCCAATTAAGCCGCGCAGATCACACATGGGGCAGATGATAACGGACACTTGGAGGTACCCCATGAACAATGACGTGATGACACCCTAACGGCATCATAACATTGACATTGAAATTTGATTTCCATTTTTATATGTACGTAATATGTTAGAAATGTTATATAATTGTCATAACATATAGTATAGAGTACATCTACCTATGATTTTATACAAATCTCAGTTGTGTATCTAAGTTCTAACTGTTAGATATTTTTGTATTGCTATTATTTGGTAGACATGCTCAATGCTCATATTCGGATAACCTACGACAGTTATGCTAAAATATGACAGTGATTTACGTATAGTCTTTAATGGCTTGTTGTTGTTGTTGTTGTTATTTGTCCAAATCCTTCATGCATTGTTGGGCACGCAGTTAATTTTTCGTCCTTTTCAGCAACGGGCTTATTACTCAGACCTGCTGTGTTTTTTTTGTTTTTTTGTTTTTTTTAAATTAGAGTTCAATCCAAATTTATCATTATATATGCCGTTTTTTTAATGTATTGACCAGCGAGGGCGCTGGCATTCAGGGGCCTGGGGAAACTGTAGCATGCTGCTAGAGTAGGTTTACTGCAGGACACGCCGGTGGGTCAGTGACACACTGCCCCTGGTATGTAATGTAATAGTGTACACAATGTGCAGACCGACATAGTGCCCACATAGCGCCGCACCATGTACACCGCACCGAGATGCACTGGAGAGAAGTGACTGGGTGACGTGTGGGTGCGTTTGTGGTTGTTCCGGTTCTAACGTGAAAAGTGTTTGGTTGTAAAATGAGAAAGACAAATAAACCTTGATAAATATAATTCTCCATCTTGTTGGTGACTGTGACATGCTGTATATTAGAAGCCCACACACGGCTACACTTAAATAAAAGCGTGTAAAATAGAATATCAACAAATCAAACTATTTACATATATACTAGTCGGAGAAAGAGAAACCTTTACATTCTAGTTAGATAAAGAGAAACCTTTACGTATTAGTATGATTTAGAGAAACCTTTACATACTAGTGGGAGAAAAAGAAACCTTTACATACTAGTTAGATAAAGAGAAACCTTTACGTATTAGTATGATTTAGAGAAACCTTTACATACTAGTCGGAGAAAAAGAAACCTTTACATACTAGTTAGATAAAGAAAAACCTTTACGTATTAGTATGATTTAGAGAAATTTTTACATACTAGTCGGAGAAAAAGAAACCTTTACATACTAGTTAGATTTAGATAAAGAGAAACCTATACGTATTAGTATGATTTAGAGAAACCTTTACACAATAGTGGGAGAAAGACATACATTTGGTGAGATAGTTCATTGTGTACTCTGGATCAAAGACACAAAATGGCGCGTTGCTGTGTTATTACATTCAAATCTTGCCAAGGAGCGATGGCGGATGTTTGTCAACAAAAGTCACCATGGCAACACTAGACCATGATGACTGCAAGAGGCTGATGACACGAAGTGGATACGCTAAACGACTTTTAAATGAAGGCCTTAACATTAGGTCCTTACTGTAAACCCTATCTTAGATCACACACACTTGACAAAAAACATTAGTTTTAGCATTGCAAAGTATAAATAAAGGGTTTTCGCATCGGTACGGATATCCTGTGATCTTGAACAATTAGCGTCAATTTGTTAAAACCAGCTCAATGAGAAGAGGTATCATGAAACACAAACACGTGAGATGTTCTGGTCACGCGAGGTTTAGCAACGAAACGTGACTTATCCTTGCTGTCACACATCAATCTTTTCGGTTGTTTACGGACGCATTACACTTACACAAAGAAACGCGACAATCACGACAGTGGATGGTCGCCATAGCAACGGGATTGGTCGCGTCTTTTGTTGGTTAATTGCTGGATTTGAAGAAGCCTGTGAGATGGGCATCCGTTCAACGCTCTTACAGGGGTCATTGCTGGCTGGAGTCAGTACAAAGAGTATGAAGTTTGTTTCGTTTGTTTGAAAATAAATACTTTTTGGAACACCGTTTACATCCGATGTCATTAAGATGTAAGTACTTACAAAACACGTAGTAATACATTTAGGTATTAGCTGGTGTAAGTAAGTTTTTTCTTCAACGTGCGCGGTTGCGCGGCAGCACAAATATCTGACCGGAACCGCGCAGCAGTTTATAATTACCGCGCAGCAAATTTTGTAAAATATTTCACAAAAAATGGATGATGTTCAACTTTGCACACGAGTTTTGTCCCTGTCACACGGACCAACGAACCATAGAGGGAACATCGGTGTACATTTACTTTTAGAACAAACACTTGGCAAGATGGCCGACCGAGAAGAACTGCGGGCACGAACTAATGCCACAATGAATAGAGAACAGACCAACAATGTCTGGAAACTGGTAACAATCATTGGATTAAGTACATCTTCTAACATCGCCCGTACTCTCTCAAACAAAGGGTTAAAATTCTCGACATAGACGCGGCAGATCGATGTACAATTAACATCAGCATATTGAAGTCAACTGTTGACATTTTCCCGGGTAGCGATTCGTTTTTTGTTCTCAGTTTTTGTAAAGAGAAACAGACAAGAAAACAAACGATTTTAATAGTTGACTGTGGACTAACATAAACGCCACTTTTGTTGGCCCAGTACAGGACAAAGAAAATTAGCCACGACAAATATTTTTGTGTTTCCAGTTCTAATGCGATTAATTCTGTCTTTATCATTAAAAGTGAACATTATCTCGAGGTTCAACATCGACCTGAAGGTCAGCGACTGTCCCCCATCCCACCCCACCACAAACAGAGAAAAAACGAAATCCCGCCATCTTTAGAATCGGGCTGTTCGGCTGAGAAGAACTTAAATTTTAAAATCGAAATTCGTTAACTTACCGGAAGTATAATTTGCATGACAAGAGAAAAGTTTGCGACGTAGGCCTCAGTCACGTGGACATTAGCATTAGTAAGTGGTCGCTGATTGTTTCCAAAACTTTCCTGGTCAATCTAACTTGATGTATTGACGTCATTGGAATATAAACAATTTTAAACACAAAAAAACGGAAACTTTTATAGTTAAAAGGGCGCTGTATGTTTTTTTAACCTGGGAGGAAATATTTGTAAGTAAACTAGATATGGTGCCCTAAATAATCTGCCCCTAGTGCCCTAACAACATTTTTTCTCTACTATTTTTTATCAGAATCATTTCAAGACGATCAATTTTATCTTTTCGTGTCCAGAAGATTTTGACGATGGATTTTCTTACCGCCGGTCAAGTACAATTAAAACTCAATTTGATCTCCACTCTTAAAGACTATCGATTTGACCAGGTCGGGTCAAGTATAATTAAGATGATCGATCAGAGACTTCATACTAATGGCAAGACGCTAATCGATGAATCGAAGTCTTAAAAAATAAGTTTTAATATGAATGAAACCCTAAAATAACGGCCGAACTATCTTTAGGCAAACATCATAACAATAATAGTTGACAATGAGCAAACACAAATTACCAGATAAAAATACAGAACATTATCGTACGAACGTCATCAAACAAACAACGCTACCATCTTACAAACATCATCATACAAACATCGCTACCATCTTACAAACATGATCATACAAACATCGCTACCATCTTACAAACACCATCATACAAACATCGCTACCATCTTACAAACATGATCATACAAACATCGCTACCATCTTACAAACATCATCATACAAACATCGCTACCATCTTACAAACATCATCGTACAAACAAAGCTACCATCTTACAAACATCATCATACAAACATCGCTACCATCTTACAAACATGATCATACAAACATCGCTACCATCTTACAAACACCATCATACAAACATCGCTACCATCTTACAAACATGATCATACAAACATCACTACCATCTTACAAACATCATCATACAAACAAAGCTACCATCTTACAAAAAGACATCATACAAACAACGCTACTATCGTACAAACATCACGATACAAACACCGCGACTATCGTACAAACATCACCATACAAACACCGCTACTATCTTGCAAACCTGTAATCATACAAACACCACTACCATCTTACAAACACCGCTACCATCTTACAAACGTCATCATACAAACACCGCTACCATCTTACAAACAGACTACCATCTTATAAACATCATCATACAAACACTGCTACCATCTTACAAACATCATCATACAAACACCGATACCATCTTTCAAACGTCACTTCCTCCCACTATCGGTCTAATTGTGTCTAAAGAAAATAGAGACAGGACAAATGCACAACTGATTCAATTGTTCAGTACTTATTTAGAGCATTGATTTAGTTGAGTGTCATGTGGAATCTCGGCCGGATTAACCTTGAATAAATTTGTCGACAGATTTAACATGAAGTAAAGACAATCATTCAATCACTGACTGACGAGATTTTGAACATACTGAAGGCAGTGAGAGACAGGTCGGACCTGATGTCAGACACGCCCATGATGTCAGCGACGTATAGGACATGGTGCCTGGTCTACGCCACCGTCCTCATTAAACGTAAGTCCTCAACCAATCATCTTGTTTTAAACGTAAGTCCTCAACCAATCATCTCGTTTTAAACGTAAGCTGTCAACCAATCATCTTGTTTTAAACGTAAGCTATCAACCAATCATCTTGTTTTAAACGTAAGCTATCAACCAATCATCTTGTTTTAAAAATTAAAATATAAGCCAATCATCTTGTTTCAAAGAAAGTCGCTAGAGCTCGTTGTTACCCTGATTGTATATGAGAGTTATGTTGTCAAACATACTAATTGTTCTGTGTAACATACGCTACGTGTCACCTGAAGGCAATGCTAGCATTGAATCCACTTGTCTTGTGTGTATAATACTCAACAAATGTCAGCTTTTATATTAATTAATATTTTTCGAGTAAGAATGTTTTCGAATTCAACCCAGGCTAAAGTTAAGCGCAATACCAGTTAATTTGTGTAACTTTATTGTTGATAACTTTAGGTTGCATGCAAGTCACAACGGCAGCTACCAACACGTTTGACGTCCTCAACATCAGCGGCAACAACTACTTCATGTCCACAACGACGGCCGACAGCGAGGACGCCGCTGCTGGCTGCACTCATTCAGGGCATCAGCTGGCGTTGTTCGACACCAACGCCGAGTTCTACACCGTCTCATCGTTTCTGTCCTCCTACGTCAGAGGTCACGACCCGGATATAGATGAGCTGCTCGTAGATTTACGGGTCAAGGACGACGATGGCGACGGGAAGTACGAGCACTGGTGGGGGCAGGAGGAACTCTCCAAGAAGGTTTGGGCCTCCGGAGAGCCGGACTCGGGTTGTCGAAGAGTCCCGAAGTCGTGTTGTGTCCGGTTATATCTGAGCACTGACTCCGGAGTTCTTAAGGACGCCGACTGTGAGAAAAGGTATCGGTACTTATGTAAACCTGTGGGAAACTGCAGCTCAGGGGCGCACAACTGCAGTCAACTTTGTGTCGAAAACGCCAAGGGATACACGTGCGAGTGTCTGGCCGGCTGGATCTTAAAGGCGGACGGCTACAGCTGTGCGGATATCGACGAATGCAAGAACACAGTGCGTCCGTGTAACCAGGTGTGTACCAACACGGCGGGCTCCTATGTGTGCTCGTGTGATGACGGGAACACACTTGACCCAGACAACAAATCGTGTACTGCTCTCTACGTATCTGAAGATTCAACCGTTGGCGCAGATTCTAACGTTGGAGGAGACAAGAGTCCGAGTGTGGAGGGTTGTGGCACTGGACACACCAAGTCCAACCGGACTGGGTTGTGCGAGGATGTCGATGAGTGTGTAAACGCGATGACGGGTTGCCAGCACATGTGTGTTAACACAAACGGTTCCTACACTTGCGCGTGCTATGACAACTACACACTGGGTGCGGACAACAAGAGGTGTGTAGACGTGGATGAGTGTGCTGGGGCCGTACCCCCCTGCGCCCAGATGTGTCTCAACACACAGGGAGGTTACTCTTGCGGCTGCTGGGAAGGTTACCACGACGACGTGTCCGGACTGTGTACGGACATCAACGAATGTGATCTGGGCACTCACCGCTGTTCCCACAACTGCCACAACACCAACGGCTCCTACATCTGCTCGTGCCGGGACGGCTTCTCCCTAACAGACGACCTACACGGCTGTGCCGTCTCTGACACGCCTGACACTAAAAGGTGTCCGTGTCAGTGCCACAGTGTGTCAAACAGCACCCCCCTACAACGTTGGACCGACTCAATCGACGAGACAATCGACCAAATAAGTTTAGACTTTCACGACTTGTCTTCTTACAAACGAACAAAGATAAGTGTTGCAGATTCCCGAGTGACGTCACAGACGCTAGGATACATGGGCGTGACTGTTTTTGTGGGGATATTTTGTTTCCTGACTGCATCAGATGTGGTTAAGTTTTTTATTTATTTGAAAATAATATTGCCGAAAAAGTTTTAGTAAACTTATGACAACTTGTGTGTGACTGACCTCAGCACTGAATGAACAAGACGATTGAACAGAAAGATGGGTTTCATCTAGTTCTATTGATCATTCGATTTAATGAATTCCTTCAAATGTTCTCATTGATTGTTCAAATAAAATAACACGAGATTATATGAAGCGGCGGGAATAAAATACACGAGAAAACAATGACCTTTTCATTTTGGGGAGTTGAATTCTTTCTATGCTATATATATATATATATATATATATATATATATATATATATATATATATATATATATATTATATATATATATATATATATATATATATATATATATATATATATATATATATACACACAATACCACCTCAATCAAACATATACACCATCACCTCCATCAGTCATATATAAAAATATCCACCATCAATCAGTCATGAAGAAAGGTCTTGATATTAAAGTAAATTTGGCCTTTGTGTTTTGATCATACGTTACAACACAGGGGTGTAACATTGTTAAATGATGAAAGTTGTTACCATGGTAACAACAAAACTTTGGTCCATTGTTATGTCGGCGTGGTAGTCTAGCCAAATGTCGTTTATCTGATACCTAGAGAATGTTCCCTATAACATAGTTTATCTGATACCTACAGAATGTTCCCCATAACATAGTTTATCTGATACCTACAGAATGTTCCCTATAACATAGTTTATCTGATACCTACAGAATGTTCCCTATAACATAGTTTATCTGATACCTACAGAATGTTCCCTATAACATAGTTTATCTGATACCTACAGAATGTTCCCTATAACATAGTTTATCTGATACCTACAGACCTATAACATAGTTTATCTGATACCTACAGAATGTTCCCTATAACATAGTTTATCTGATACCTACAGAATGTTCCCTATAACATAGTTTATCTGATACCTACAGAATGTTCCCTCTAACATAGTTTATCTGATACCTACAGAACGTTCCCTATAACATAGTTTATCTGATACCTACAGAATGTTCCCCATAACATAGTTTATCTGATACCTACAGAATGTTCCCCATAACATAGTTTATCTGATACCTACAGAATGTTCCCTATAACATAGTTTATCTGATACCTACAGAATGTTCCCTATAACATAGTTTATCTGATACCTACATAATGTTCCCCATAACATAGTTTATCTGATACCTACAGAATCTTCCCCATAACATAGTTTATCTGATACCTACAGAATGTTCCCCATAACATAGTTTATCTGATACCTACATAATGTTCCCTATAACATAGTTTATCTAATACCTACAGAATGTTCCCTATAACATAGTTTATCTGATACCTACAGAATGTTCCCCATAACATAGTTTATCTGATACCTACATAATGTTCCCTATAACATAGTTTATCTGATACCTACAGAATCTTCCCCATAACATAGTTTATCTGATACCTACATAATGTTCCCTATAACATAGTTTATCTAATACCTACAGAATGTTCCATATAACATAGTTTATATGATACCTACAGAATGTTCCCTATCACATTTTTATCGGATGCATAAAGAATGTTCCTTGTAGAATTATCAAGTTTCTAAATTCAGAAATTGGACACCAAAAGAAATATGACATTAGATAAGATTGTCATCCAATACTTTGTTGGATAACGGTGTGTCATGTAACGGATGAATGGATGAATAAGGCATAAACGGATGGATGGATGAATGTGACATGTTGAAAGGCAAAGTCACTTAGGTGTGACAGAAAGTTAATGAAGCGTTGCAGAATGTTAGCGGAGGACAAAGCCAAGAAACTTATGGAACCAATCTTAGCTTATGGATTCGGTTGACTGACTGTTGACTGTTGGGCTGTCGTCGACAGTAAATAACATGAGAATTTCTGATCTTGAAGACCTAGCAGGCGACCTTTACTGGACACCATAAACACAGGTTAACAACAAAAGGTGTCAACATCTGCATCTCCCAAACAGGACTAGTACACTCAGGTTAAATAGAGTACAAAGAAATAGAAATATTTAAAACGTTGTTAGACCACATGTTTCAATTTTAAAAGGGATAGAGTAGTGGAAATGCCACTAAGTGATACAGTAGTGGGAGTGGCACCTAGTGATAGAGTAGTGGAAGTGCCACCAAGTGGTAAAGTAGTGGAAGTGCCACCAAGTGGTAGAGAAGTAGACGTTTTCAAAGACAAAATACCATGTCCCACATTGTCCACCCCATGTCCCACATTGTCCACCCCATGTCCCACATTGTCCACCCCATGTTCTACATTGCCCACCCCATGTCCCACATTGTCCACCCCATGTCCCACAGTATCCACCCACATGTCCCACATTGTCCACCCCCATGTCCCACATTGTCCACCCCATGTCCCACATTGTCCACCCCCATGTCCCACATTGTCCACCCCCATGTCCCACATTGTCCACCCCCATGTCACACATTGTCCACCCCCATGTCCCACATTGTCCACCCCCATGTCCCACATTGTCCACCCCATGTCCCACATTGTCCACCCCATGTCCCACATTGTCCACCCCATGTCCCACATTGTCCACCCCATGTCCCACATTGTCCACCCCATGTCCCACATTGTCCACCCCATGTCCCACATTGTCCACCCCATGTCCCACATTGTCCACCCCACGTACAACATTGTCCACCCCACGTACAACATTGTCAGCATTGTTCCAATTATCAATGCCACCAGACCCCACCCCCGATACGACACAAACAAACACACGACCCGTCTTGAAAACGTCACTGATCTTCAGCCGAGACAAAACTTCAACTAATGAATGTTTGATGTCATGATTGTAGGATTTGAGTCAGTCCATAGCCGAGTTATAATTGAAACTTAGAGTAACAAGATTCGGCCCAAGAATGACGGCCAGTGAACCTATTGACCATCGGTCTCTATATTTTTGTAGATATAAAGTAGGATTGTGATCCAATAAACATACTTTTTTAAAAAGTGCACAATGAAACAATAAGGTGAGAACCGTGGTAAAGGACCGTCATCACTATAGCAACCGTTACCGCGTCATGCCAGTGGAGGCCTAATAAAATACTAGGTGAGTTAGGAGTATCTGAGTACTCGGTCGCGTTAGTTTGAGGAAGATTTCTGGAACATTCAGCAAACAGAGGCCTTTAGGTTTTCACACAGTTTTTCAATTTTATTTCGTAGCTTTGAAATGTTTCCTTGAGTATCATATCAATTCAGTAGACAATTTGTGTGTGGTACACGAAGACCTCAATTTGTGAGATACAAAACTTGTGGGACAAGTGAAGTTTTTGGAGTTATATCGTGTGTAAGTTTATGTACAAGATAAGAGCATCATAATTAAATCGTGTGTAAGTTTATGTACAAGATTAGAGCATCATAATTAAATCGTGTGGAAGTTTATGTACAAGATTAGAGCATCATAATTAAATCGTGTGGAAGTTTATGTACAAGATTAGAGCATCATAATTAAATCGTGCGGAAGTTTATGTACAAGATTAGAGCATCATAATTAAATCGTGTGGAAGTTTATGTACAAGATTAGAGCATCATAATTAAATCGTGTGTAAGTTTATGTACAAGATTAGAGCATCATAATTAAATCGTGTGTAAGTTTATGTACAAGATTAGAGCATCATAATTAAATCGTGTGGAAGTTTATGTACACGATTAGAGCATCATAATTAAATCGTGTGGAAGTTTATGTACAAGATTAGAGCATCATAATTAAACCGTGTGTAAGTTTATGTACAAGATTAGAGCATCATAATTAAATCGTGTGGAAGTTTATGTACAAGATTAGAGCATCATAATTAAACCGTGTGTAAGTTTATGTACAAGATTAGAGCATCATAATTAAACCGTGTGTAAGTTTATGTACAAGATTAGAGCATCATAATTAAACCGTGTGTAAGTTTATGTACAAGATTAGAGCATCATAATTAAACCGTGTGTAAGTTTATGTACAAGATTAGAGCATCATAATTAAACCGTGTGTAAGTTTATGTACAAGATTAGAGCATCATAATTAAATCGTGTGGAAGTTTATGTACAAGATTAGAGCATCATAATTAAACCGTGTGTAAGTTTATGTACAAGATTAGAGCATCATAATTAAACCGTGTGTAAGTTTATGTACAAGATTAGAGCATCATAATTAAACCGTGTGTAAGTTTATGTGCAAGATTAGAGCATCATAATTAAACCGTGTGTAAGTTTATGTACAAGATTAGAGCATCATAATTAAACCGTGTGGAAGTTTATGTACAAGATTAGAGCATCATAATTAAACCGTGTGTAAGTTTATGTACAAGATTAGAGCATCATAATTTAACCGTGTGTAAGTTTATGTACAAGATTAGAGCATCATAATTAAACCGTGTGTAAGTTTATGTACAAGATTAGAGCATCATAATTAAACCGTGTGTAAGTTTATGTACAAGATTAGAGCACCCATAATTAAACCGTGTGTAAGTTTATGTACAAGATTAGAGCATCATAATTAAATCGTGTGGAAGTTTATGTACAAGATTAGAGCATCATAATTAAATCGTGTGGAAGTTTATGTACAAGATTAGAGCATCATAATTAAACCGTGTGTAAGTTTATGTACAAGATTAGAGCATCATAATTAAATCGTGTGGAAGTTTATGTACAAGATTAGAGCATCATAATTAAATCGTGTGGAAGTTTATGTACAAGATTAGAGCATCATAATTAAATCGTGTGGAAGTTTATGTACAAGATTAGAGCATCATAATTACTCGATTATAAGATCAGGAGTGATAGGTGACATTATAAAAAGAACCTATTTGTAGATAACAATAAAAGCAAATCTTTGTTTTTAGGACAGTCTTCGTTTTAAAGATATTCTTTGTTTTTGAGACCATCTTTGTTTTTTTAAGACATTCTTTGTTTTAAAGACAGTATTTGTTTTTAAGACAGTCTTTGTTTGTAGGCAGTAGTAATAGTTAGTTTGAGCTTCTTAATTAATTTTATTTGAAAAAATAAATAAAACAATTTAAACTAAAACTTGATCAGGTTTCATAAATCTAAACTTTTCCCAGATCGAATAAACAGTACTAAGAACATTGACCCTTTAAAAAACTCTTCACATTGACCGGAAGTTAGCCTGTGATGCTGTGTTATGTTTAAATGACCGGCTAATATCTAGTGTTGGTTAATTTGGTGAGAGTGAAGAGATAACGAGACATCACAGACTTGGGAAATTTACCGATACGATGGCGAGAGAAAAAAGTTCACATGGGAAAAAATAATTAATTTTTCTAACTTTGAAGAAAACTTTTCTTTCCTCAATCAATCGATCTAACAAGAAACCCAACCAACATAAAAACGCCACATCCGGGCCTGGAGCAGATTAGTCAGTATCTTGTTGTGGCCATCTTTACTTAGTGGCCGCTCAACTGTCATCACAAGCATGCCTTCAATAACCTGGATTACATTCTTCTGTTTGTGTAAGTATCACCCCCTCCCCACCCCGCCCCTAGGGGTGCTACTGCCATGTTCTGTGGGGTGGGAGTTGGAGGGGGGAATGAGTAGACGGGAGAGAACTTTTCAGATATTATATAAAAATTGTTTGCACCGTTTCCAGTTATGCATTTATTAACTTGGATTTTAACGGTAGAGTATTTCTTGGCTCGCTAAAGGAGATGACACGTCTGTAAAAAGTTCAAACATAAATCCAAGTTGTGTCAGCACTAGGCCTGTCCATGGGTACCCGGAAACCAGAATACCCATTGCCGTGAATTACCCAGGTAGTAAATTTGCGCCCAGGTACCCGTGAAAATGTGGCTGCAATTTCTGCACTGACAACGGCCAAACCGCGGCACGTGGGCCGCATGCGGCTCCTCTGTGTTTACAGTGTGGCTGGCGTACAATTTTTTAACATTCAAGCTGCGAGCCCGTATTACCTGCCTGAATGTTACTTCATTGTTGTTGAGATTTGTGTGTTTATGTGTATGACGAATGCATTTAGAGAAGAATAAAAGTTAGTAGTGAATTAAAGTTCACACAAGTATGTTACTGGTAGCATGCCTTTGGCTACTGTGTGAAATGAGGCGCATGGATGGTGGCTAGGTTGCATTATATAGCGGTCATGGCAGCGAAAATTATGCGGCGTTTCGAACGGGTACCCGGGCAGATTTTTCAACAAATATTGACTACCCCAGTCAGCACTACACATACCTAGGTTAGTGGACACAACAGGCGGGTCGGTAACAGGTGTTATATAGCATGTCTGTGAGTCGAAATGTCATTGTGTGCTACACTCCAGGTGAGTCGACATGTCATTGTGTGTTACACCCAAGGTGAGTCAAAATGCTATTGAGAGCTACATCCCAGGTGAGTCGACATGTCATTGAGTGCTACACTCCAGGTGAGTCGGCATGTCATTGAGTGCTACACTCCAGGTGAGTCGACATGTCATTGAGTGCTACACTCCAGGTGAGTCGACATGTCATTGAGTGCTACACTCCAGGTGAATCGACATGTCATTGAGTGCTACACTCCAGGTGAGTCGACATGTCATTGATTGCTACACTCCAGGTGAGTCAAAATGCTATTGAGTGCTACACTCCAGGTGAGTCGACATGTCATTGAGTGCTACACTCCAGGTGAGTCGACATGTCATTGAGTGCTACACCCCAGGTGAGTCGACATGTCATTGAGTGCTACACCCCAGATGAGTCGACATGTCATTGAGTGCTACACTCCCTGTGAGTCGACATGTCATTGAGTGCTACACTCCCTGTGAGTCGACATGTCATTGAGTGCTACACTCCCTGTGAGTCGACATGTCATTGAGTGCTACACCCCAGACTATGATAGCGAAGTACACAACAAAGTAGCCTCGATAAGACAGTGCACCAATTATCTCGCTAGAGTATCATCAATATGTTGTGAGTTGTCGATAGCGTCATGGGTCACGAGAGAACACCAGAGTTAAGACAACTTTAAATCACACTACGAATAAGTAGATGACGTTGATCTCTTTTCATGAAGGCTTTCATCTCTACCACCTTTATTGTTACTAATTAAATATCTTTCATCTCTACCACCTTTATTGTAACTAATTAAATATCTTTCATCTCTACCACCTTTATTGTAACTAATTAAATATCTTTCATCTCTACCACCTTTATTGTAACTAATTAAATATCTTTCATCTCTACCACCTTTATTGTAACTAATTAAATATCTTTCATCTCTACCACCTTTATTGTTACTAATTAAATATCTTTCATCTCTACCACCTTTATTGTTACTGATTAAATATCTTTCATCTCTACCACCTTTATTGTAACTAATTAAATATCTTTCATCTCTACCACCTTTATTGTAACTAATTAAATATCTTTCATCTCTACCACCTTTATTGTAACTAATTAAATATCTTTCATCTCTACCACCTTTATTGTAACTAATTAAATATCTTTCATCTCTACCACCTTTATTGTAACTAATTAAATATCTTTCATCTCTACCACCTTTATTGTTACTAATTAAATATCTTTCATCTCTACCACCTTTATTGTAACTAATTAAATATCTTTCATCTCTACCACCTTTATTGTAACTAATTAAATATCTTTCATCTCTACCACCTTTATTGTTACTGATTAAATATCTTTCATCTCTACCACCTTTATTGTTACTGATTAAATATCTTTCATCTCTACCACCTTTATTGTAACTAATTAAATATCTTTCATCTCTACCACCTTTATTGTAACTAATTAAATATCTTTCATCTCTACCACCTTTATTGTAACTAATTAAATATCTTTCATCTCTACCACCTTTATTGTTACTAATTAAATATCTTTCATCTCTACCACCTTTATTGTTACTAATTAAATATCTTTCATCTCTACCACCTTTATTGTTACTGATTAAATATCTTTCATCTCTACCACCTTTATTGTAACTAATTAAATATCTTTCATCTCTACCACCTTTATTGTAACTAATTAAATATCTTTCATCTCTACCACCTTTATTGTAACTAATTAAATATCTTTCATCTCTACCACCTTTATTGTTACTAATTAAATATCTTTTGTCTTATTTAAAATTATCCGAAAGCCAAACATTCAAAACGATATTAAAAATTTCATGTTTTTAAAGTCCATCTTATCAAACCGGAGTTTCTTTTCTTTATGTTAACAAAATAACTTCAAATCTTTAATTATCAAAGTCTTTTTATTTTTATTATTGATGGACTCCGCAGATTTCCTTGGTTCAACTCCAGCATCAGAAGCCTCTGACGTCATCACCGCCCTGCAGTCCTCGGGTCAGTGCTACTGGCTGCACAACTCGGAGACAGACTTTAACTCAGCCAAGGCTACATGTACGTCAGACCAACAAGAACTCGCCCTCTTTGACACCAACCAGGAGTTCCAAGACGTCAAAAATTGTCTGATTAGTTATTTCAACTCGATAAAAGTGACATCCCCGTTGGTCTGGATAGATTTCATATACACTAACAGTTGTCAAACATTCTCCTGGAGAAATGAAACATTTAAAGATGTGTGGGGACAGGACAATCCTAATGACAATTGCAAAAAATCATCCTGCATAAGTACTTGCTGTGCGAGAATGAAATGGGGCAGTGACGGCTACCAAGGGCTAAAAGACAGTACATGTGTCGGAAACAACAAATTCCTGTGTAAAGTAAAACCCGCGCCTACACCTGAGAGTTGCACCAAGAAAGACAACGCGCAACTGAACAGCTACCCGTGTCTTTGCGGCGTTGGTTATAACAAGTCAGCCGACGGCAACAGATGCGAAGACATGGACGAGTGTAAGGTCCAGCCAGGGCCGTGTGGTCAGATCTGTAACAACAATCCAGGCTCGTTCTCCTGTTCTTGTAAGACTGGCTATCGACTGGACAATGACCGTCTCAACTGTAGTGATGTGGACGAATGCGACGCCGCTGTGAATGGTGACAGGTGTTCACAGGTATGTTCAAACACACCTGGATCTTACAGGTGTGAATGTCAACAAGGACACCACTTGGACGCTGATAATATCACGTGTCTAGATATAGACGAGTGTGTGTCTAGTCCATGTCAATATCAGTGTACCAACATGGCTGGGTCCTACTACTGTACATGTCCTACAGGACACACATTGTCTACTAACGGTACAACGTGTCTAGATATAGACGAGTGTCAAGGTACAAACCAGTGTTCAGGTGCTTGTACCAACACAGCTGGGTCCTACTACTGTACATGTCCTACAGGACACACATTGTCTACTAACGGTACAACGTGTCTAGATATAGACGAGTGTCAAGGTGTAAACCAGTGTCAAGGTGCTTGTACCAACACAGCTGGGTCCTACTACTGTACATGTCCTACAGGACACACATTGTCTACTAACGGTACAACGTGTCTAGATATAGACGAGTGTCAAGGTACAAACCAGTGTCCAGGTGCTTGTACCAACACACAAGGTTCTTATTTGTGTGGCTGTCACCATGGTTACCAAGATATCAACAAACGCTGTATGGACGTGGATGAATGTGTGGTCGGCCATCACAACTGTTCACAAACATGTCACAACTTTGACGGTGGCTACAATTGTACATGTCATCAGGGCTACACCACTCCAGATGACAACACATTTCAATGTCATGACATCAACGAATGTCACGATGACAGCACATGTCAACACACCTGCGTCAACACCGACGGCTCCTACTACTGCACATGTAACAAAGGTTACGACCTTGACAATAGGTCATGTCACGACATCGATGAATGTCAACTCAATACGACATTATGTGGACATTTCTGTAACAATACTCCAGGATCTTTCTACTGCTCATGTCCATTCGGTTTCAAACTGGACCACGATGGACATTCTTGTGTTAACAAATTAACAGACAAAAAATGTCCCTGCTCGTGTCAATACACAAACAACTCAACTCATTTGTCCAATGTACAACAGAAGCTGCGTGAACTCGTCATGGAACTCGTGGTGAACTCAAAGAACACGTCACTGTTCACGAGAAGTAAGACAAGCGCCGAGGACAAGCGAGGATCGTCAGAAACGATGGGCAGCTTTGGTGTGGTGCTAGTGGCACTGGTCGTAGGGCTGTTAGTGGGACCGGATGTGGTCACAATTGTCAGACTCGTTGTCCAGATGATATGGAAAAAAACATGAAACAGCTTAACTGTTAAAGACGCTCAATGCCACACTAAATTTTACATATTTACACTAAAACTTTTACCAAGCCATACACTTTGGTAAACAAATGTTAGTATAGACATACATATAAACGAATAAACTAGACATATTAATACCACCAGAGAGAAACTAGTAAATATTCAGTAAACCATTGTTGTGGATATCAAACCTCATTAACAGAGAGAAAATATAATTGGCTGGGAGTATTTAGTTTATTCTCAATTCAAAGCTATATGAGATTGTAAGAAGTCAACACGCAGTGAAAACGTATCAACTGTAAACATAGAATGGACAATATAACGAGACGTTGGTGGAGAGATGTTTTAGTGTACATATTTGCTAAAAGACTGGGTAGTTGCGAATGGAACTGATTTGAACTGACATAGTTCAAAGTGGTATTATGAGATAAGGCTTCACTGGTCTTAGTGTATTGATTAAAAGCAGGTGAGACACTGCATAAAGAGATTTGATATTAAGTTGAGAAACTGTATAATGACCTATATAATCAAGTTGACAGGCTTATAATGACCTATATAATCAAGTTGCCAGGCTGTATAATGAAACTGTTATAGCTGAAGATCCATAAGTTCCATCTAAAAACCGTTTGAGTATGCAGTCTTTCGTTTAAGTTACAAATGACACCGGAAGTCACATATTAAGTTCACATATCAAGAAAATGAAGTGTTGATAATAAAATGAACAAAACAATTTTTTTTAAAAAGATGAGGACCAGCTGCAGTGAGGAATGTAGAATCTCGCATGAAAAAGCAGAAAATAATTTTTTAGTCACAAACTAAGTAGTCACACAGGGGGACTCAGAACTCTAAGTTTTATTGATATTTATTGTGATCGATTGTTGGATTTAATGTGAGATATAAAATTTGATCAACTAACACAAAAGTTACCCCCTCCCCACACACACATATTTGCACCAATAGACAACTCTACAGTTATTACCGAAGCACATACCATGCCATCGCATTATTCTAGCAATATTCCACAATGTAAATTTTTTTTATTTTTTTAAGGTAACCTTTATCATTGGTCTACCCATTAATCCAAAACATCCATTGCATTACAGATTATGCATGAGAATTTATTCAAGACAAATTTGATATGTTTTTATGGAGCTATACAATACTTATGTGAATATTGATGCCTAGGATAGGGGGGTTTGGGAATATATTTTATTGTTTAAAAGAACACGTTGAGTCGCAAGGTTTGGGCTTAAAATTTACTCTGTTGGTTTAGCTTAAGCTTTGCAAAAAGGACATTATCAGTGGCTAACAAATAGTGTTGCCACCCAGGGTTCGGTGATATCATTAACTCCTGCCCCTACAAATAAAAAGCACCTTTCAAATAGTTCATAAAGTTGCCCCTCTTTATAAAAATAACTATTCTGCTTATTAGCCTCACTCTTACAAAAGTGTATATAACTCCTATACATATTCCATTTTCTTATTTAAAATAAGATAGCAAAATTTTACAAAAAGACTTAGATGAATTGATAAAATGGGAAACTAACTGGAGTATGTCTTTCCACCCAGAAAAGTGTCAACTGTTAAGAGTAACAAAGAAAAAGAAACAAATAAATTCAAAATATTACATTCATGGAAAAGAACTGACCCAAACTAAAGATGCAAAATACTTAGGAGTCTTAATAAATGAGAAACTATCATGGAATCCCCATGTCAATGAAGTTATTAAAAAATCAAACAAAACCTTAGGCTTTATAAAAAGAAACTTTAACAAATGTAATAGAGATATAAAACTAAAATGCTACCTCACTTTGGTGAGACCTGTACTAGAATATGCATCTTCTGTATGGGACCCATCCACCAAAGAAAACATTGATAAACTAGAACAAATTCAAAAAAGAGCTGCCAGATTCATAACAGGAGAATATTCGAAACTGACAAGAATAACACCATTAGTTAAATCATTAAACCTTGAAACACTAGAGGATAGAAGAACCAAGAGCAAAGTAGTAATCATACATAAAGCAATTAATTCTAATTTAGAAATACAACACAAAGATAACTTAATACAACCCTCAGATAGACATAAGGATAAAAACACCTTTCTTATTCCGTATGCAAGAACAAACACATACAAGTTTTCCTTCTTCCCGTCCGGAATTCGGGCGTGGAATGGGTTGCCTGAATAATCCAGGAAAACCAACACTTTATCAACATTTAAATCTCTAATAAAAATGCAGGACTAAACACAAACCATAGATAAGCGTAGGACGCAATAATCTTCTGTATAGAAGGAGCGTCTGTAAACAGATAAGATAAGATAAAATCCCTAAACGTTTAGTTTTAATACAGCTTTCCTAAATGTCAATTTATAGAGCAATCGATCCTAAACTCTCTCTTGTATTATGTAAGCACCCAAGGTAAATAAATCTTACACCTAACAAATATTTGCCATTGTTCTTTTATATCACAAATCACTTGTTAAATGCAAAAATGTGGTTCCTTGTGAATTTTTTACTTATAAATTTAATGTTATGCAATTTTGATGTTGTTATAAGCCCGTATAAAATTTGATTCCGTCCAATTATATATGTAGGTATATAAAAACTTACATTAAGATGTAAGTTTGATAATTCGTCTACACTTAAATCATTTTTTCAAATATATTTCTATAGTTATTTACAGTGGCAAAGATAAAATTAGTTCGACCCAGATTTGGGTGATTTTATTATTGAAGAATACCCTTCAAAATTTGTTAAAGGTTCCCTCCCTTTTCTATAAAAATAAATGTGCCACCAATTAGCCTAAATCTTAACCAAGTACATATTATAACTATATATAATGCAATTTCTTCTTAAAAAGGGCCTGCAAGTTCTTTTCAATGTTTATTTCCCATTGTGGCGATCCATGAAAGCAATCGTTCAACTAATGCGCAGGGCTCATTTTCTTTTCACATGAAACATAGCATAAAACCTTAACTGAAAATAAAATGATGACAAATTGATAATCAACAAACTCTATGATGGACTGGAACAACTGACAGCCACAGCGCAGTTCATCACAAATATAGGACTTGCTGTCTAAATCCTCTATCAAAAGATTTTGAGAACGAAGAAGAAGAAGAAGAAGAGATAATCAACAATTATTTCAATGACTTTCCGTGATCTTTCCACCAAGCAGTGACGAAGGACGAATTGGCATTTACTTGTATAAATAAACTTAACGGATTTTTGCCCTAAGCATTTATAAACATTTGCTTCTTGCACCAAACACTGTTCCGTGTGCATTTTTCTATTTATAAATTTATTCCAGCTTGCCATAGTGATTGTTATAATTTTTTCTACATATGACACACTCTTGCTATGCTAGTTCCGATATTATACCTAGGTATACACAAAATTATAGTAAATGTTTAAATAGTTTTTAATATATTCCTGCAGTTATATCGCAAAGATAGGACTTTAAATTTAAACAAACAGCTCGGCCTAATTTATATTATAGGCATATTAACAAATGGTAAGATATCGCTAGTTCCACCCAGGTTTGGATGATGTTATTGAAAGTTATTGACGCCCCCATTACCAAAGAGAAGTAAGAAAGATATGTGCTGCCAATTAGCCACAATCTTAACCCAGTGCATATTGTAACTATACATAAAGCAATTTCTTCTTAGAAAGACCTGGTAAGTTCTTTTCAATCTTTATTTTCACTTTTAGCAATCTATGAAATCAATCGTTATTTCACAACAAATACAAACACACACTCACACACAGACATGAACACACTCGCGCTATCAACATAAACAAATAATAATCAATAACATCAAATAAACCATTGCTCTTTTTGCATTGTTCCCTTTTCCCAATTTTATGATAATAAAAGCTCAAACAATGACGTCACATCACATATTATTTTACGGCGCGAAACACCACGCGCTCTATTATAATCTCAGAACCAAAATCATTATCATTTTACATCTATATTTTCAATTTTAAAAAAAAATCAACAGTTACCGGGCATAGCGGCTTCAGACGCGCTTAGGCGTAATATATATATGAGGAGCACAATGCCCGTGCTATGCTACGGGGTAGGCACAATAAAAATAACTTTATTTGGTTTTGAGTTACACATTCCCCTTAAAAATGAGTGTAAAAGCATCAGGAAATTAGGGTAGTGATAAATCAAACCCCTTCTTTATAAAAATCACGATATGTGAGTCCAGATAATAGAGAGTATGATGAATTTAAATATTACCAATCAATTTGTGTATTTCTTCTTTAATAACGCTTGCTTTTCTCTTTATACTCTACCAGAATAACAAAGGCCCTGAACAGTTACAACAATTTAACGGGCAAGGCTCAATTTATTTTCACATGAATCAAAAAATGAAAACAATATCTTTCCATATGATTCTTTTGGTTCTAGGAAAAGCTCACCAAAACACCCATTCCATTTTATAGTCTAAGCATGAAATTAGTTCAAGACGAATAGGATATTTTTAACCAGATAGTATTTATGTGAATATTTATGCCTAGCGGAGAGTGGAAAATAGGGTTTATTGGTTAAAAAAAACACATATTCTTTTCACGTGAATAATAACATAAAAATAAATTTTGTTTTTTGATTTTTTCTTTGTTAAAGTTCTGAGAGATTGATTTTTTAATAAATTATTTCATTTTAAGTGACTTCCCATTCTTTTCTTCTAGAAATAACAAAGATATAAACTGGCAGGTACTTGTTCCAAAATAGCGGATTATTTTTCTTTGTATTTATACTTAAGCCTTTTTTTCATTGTAGCTTTTTGTAGCATATAAAATGACATTTATTTTTTCGCCAGAACACGCACTTTTTGAAGCTAGAACCTATATGTAAGTTGCAATACCCGCGATACGTCTTTACACTAAATATATGTACAATGTACACCTTACAGAACAGTACAGTTTATATCCAAAGTGTGTGCCACGCAACCGCATTGTTCTAGAAATCGAACAATTTTTAAATGAATGTTTTAGGTTTCGTTAGCTCTTAAATACCTTTCTTAGTATTACTTTTTGCATGGCAAAAGCTCTCCAAAACATTATTTCTATTTCCAGACTAAGTATGACGTTAGTCAAACGAATAGGATAGTTTTTAATGAGCCAGATATTATTTATGTGAATATTGAAGCTTAAAGTAATGTGTTTATTTGTTTTAAAGAAACATTTTAATCGCAAGGTTTGGGCTTAAACTTTTCACTGCTGGTTTAGTTTAATTTATGCAAAATGTATAAAAACAGTTGCTAAGCTATAGTGTTTATACCATCCAGTGTTTGACGATATTATTGACTCCTACCCCGACAAATAAAAGATACCTTTCAAAAGGTCAGAAAGCTGCCACTCAATATAAAAATAACTGTTCAACTTATTACCCACACTCTTAGGTCCGTGCATATAACTCATATATAAAATCTATTTTTGTCTTTAACAGTAAAGATTTTTTTCAATTCATCTATTTCTTTGGGGCAGTTTATGGATCAAACGTACCAGAAAAAAATCACGTAAACCATTTAAGCACCGAAAGAAAATATAACTCAGCCTAAAACACATTGGCATTGCCTTTCATCATTAAAATTCCATTCCCTGTACATTATTCTATTTATAAATTTAATTTACCCATCACGTTTAGCTTAATTTATTCAAAAAGAATACTAACAGTGGCTAAGCTAAAGTGTACGGTTGGTATCTGGTTTTACTCATGTGCCTTCTATCTCTAATGCATAGAACAAATTATTAGTATTTGATTATTTATAACAATCTTTATTAATGTCAAATACATAAAGTAATTAAATTTAAGCATATATAAGGATATAACGAAAAGTGGTAAAATGATACTGTGTATTTTATAATAAATAAAATAATAGTATATAAATATTGTTAAAATATTACACATAAGAAACTGTGACCCTGGTTTGTAAACTAAACGTTAGGTAGATTAACGTTTAACATAAATGTAGACATCTGGAGAAATATCAAAGTAAATACATTTTTCGAACGGCTGGATAAAATACAAAAACATAAAGAAAACAATTTAAAGATGTAATTATTAATTATTTTATTTTTAAAAAAAGATATACGTAGTCTTGTTAGAGGCGCAACAAATAAACCGTTCAATCACATTTAGTTGAAAACATAAAATAAAAGAAAGAACACACACACACTCACTGATTCACACACGTGCACGCGCATACTTATACACACATACAGCGGGATATTAACATAAAAAAATCACATTATAATAACCATGGCTCTCTTTACATTGTTTCCTTTTTACAAATTAATATGATTTACGTATACACACATTCAGCGGGATATTAACATAAACAATCACACTAAAATAACCACGGCTCTTTTTAAATCCTTTATATTAACTCGTGGTGTCTGCGGCCGACCGCCCGACCGACCGCCCGCCCTTGTCGCCAAAACTTTTGATCGATTTTTAACCCACTTGCTCGTAAGCTAGCGAGCTGAAATTTTGCAGGCAGTTTTGTACCGATGATAAAAACAATGTATCAAAATTTCAGATCGATCGCATGTACCGTAATTAAATTATTGATTTTTTAGATTATTTTATTTATTCCTATGTATCATGCTATTTTTTGAGATAGAGCGTCGCGGTGCGTATTATATTGAACAACCTTTCTGTCGCGCAATAAGGTGCGTATTTTATTGACAACTCTTTTTATAAACATATTCCTGATCGGTGCGCATTATATTAAACATGTTTTACGACACAACTGCAATTTTGTATTTCTGGATGGTCTGGCGCTGCGTATTATAATGAACATTCTTTTAGTTACGTCTCGTACATAAAGGATTTATTAGTGAAAAACTTGGTTTTTTACGGGTTGTTTTTATTACTTTGTTTCGTTTTAACAAATTAATATGAGCTCAAATAATTACGTCACGTCACAATATTTTATGGTGAGAAACGCCATCTTGTTAATCTCGACACCAAAATGTTTATTATTTTTACGTCTTAATTTTCAATAATTTATTTATTATCGGGAGTTACCCCGCATAGGGGCTTCACACTGACTTACTGACTGACAGACGCGCTTAGGCGCAATATATATAATATATGATATCCTTTGAATAAAAAAATACGGACATTCTTTTTTTGGAAATTGCGTTTAAAATACTCATTCGAGTTTGTATCACTTGTTTTTATATATTTGATAATAAGGAATGAGGAAAAAGGTTGAGGTAAACATATGACATTTGTGTGTGACTGACCTCAGCACTGAATGAACAAGACGATTGAACAGAAAGCCGTGTTTCATCTAGTTCTATTGATCTATTATTTGAAATATTCTCATCGATTATTAAAAAACAACAACAATAAATTCTATGAAGCGGCAGGAATTAAATGCACTAGGAAGCAATGACCTTTCCTATTCGGGAAGTTGAATTCTTTCCATGCTTTATAGATACAATACCATCTACATCAAAGTTACAACATCAACTCTATCAGACCAACATTATCAATTATATACAATCACATCTACCATCCATCCATCATGAACAAACATCTTGATAACAAATTAAATTTGGCTTAACGTTTTGATCAGCCGTGTCTTTACAGAGGTGTAACATGGTAACATGATTAAAGCCATTACCATGGTAACAACAAAACTTTGGTTCATTGTTGTGTCAGTGTGGTAGTCTAGACAAAGATCGTTTATCTGATCTCTACAGAATGTTCCCTTTAACATCGTTTATTTGATACCTACAGAATGTTCCCTTTAACATCGTTTATCTGATGCCTACAGAATGTTCCCTTTAACATCGTTTATCTGATGCCTACAGAATGTTCCCTTTAACATCGTTTATCTGATGCCTACAGAATGTTCCCTTTAACATCGTTTATCTGATGCCTACAGAATGTTCCATTTAACATCGTTTATCTGTGCATATGTCCCTTGTAGAATTATCAACCTTCAAAATTTATCAATTGGACAGCAATAGAAATATAATATTTGTTAAGATTGTCATCCAATACTTTGATGGATAACGATGTGGCATGAAACGGATGGATGGATAAATGTGGCATTAAAAAACTCAAACCAATCGAATGACCAGAGCGCACTTATCACGAACAAAAATGTTGAAAGGGAAAGTCACTGAGGCGTGGCAGAAACTTATTGAAGCGTTGCAGAATGTTAGCGGAGGACAAAGCCAAGAAACTTATGGAACCAATCTTAACTTATGGTTTCGGTTGACTGACTGTTGACTAGCGTGTTTGAAGTGTAGGCACTCACGCAAGCCACGTCACATTTATGGGCTGTCATCGTCAGTATACAACATGAGAATTTCTGATCTTGAAGACCTAGCAGACGACCTTTACTGGACACCATAAACTGCAGGTTAACAACAAAAGGTGTCAACGTGTGGTTCTATCAACCAGGACTTTTACGCCCAAGTTGCATATAATACAATGAAATATATATATTTTAAAGTTGTTAGACGGCAAATGTCAATTTTAAAAGGTATTTCCATAATATATTGGAAGAGCTGCAAGGGACAGAATAGTGGAAGTGCCACCAAGTGTAGAATAGTGGAAGTGCCACCAAGTGATAGAATAGTGGAGGCTGGCACATTCCAACTCAGAAATGTATTTGTAAATGCATTTTCAAAGATAAAATACCATGTCCCACATTGTCCACCCCATGTCCCACATTGTCCACCCCATGTCCCACATTGTCCACCCCATGTCCCAAATTGTCCACCCCATGTCCCACATTGTCCACCCCATGTCCCACATTGTCCACCCCATGTCCCACATTGTCCACCCCATGTACCACATTGTCCATCCCATGTCCCACATTGTCCATCCCATGTACAACATTATCATTAATCACCAATGCCCCCAATACGACATAAACAAACACACGACCCATATTGAAAATGTCACTGATCTCCAGGCAAGACAAAACTTCAACCAATGAATGTTTGATGTTATTTATTATTGTAGGATTTGAGTCAGTGCCCAAAGGAAGTTCATAGCAAGTCAAGTTATTGTCGCTAGAGTCGGCTCATGAATGATGGCCAGTGGACCGAGACGCCTTCGCTCTCTACATTATTCTAGATATGAAGTCTGGACTGTGATACAATAAACATATTTTTTTTTATAAAAAGGGCACAATAAAAGAATAAGGTGAGAACTGTGGTAAAGGAGCGTCATCACTATAGCAACCGTTACCGCGTCATGCCATCGAAGACCTTATAAAATTCTTGGTGAGTTAGGAGTATCTGAGTACTCGGTCGCGTCAGTTGGAGGAAGATTTCTGGAACATTCAACAAACAGAGTCCGTAGGTTTTCACACAGTTTTCAGTTTTATTACGTAACTATTTAAAGTTTCCTTGAGTACCTTATCAAATTAGATGACATTTTTTAAGTTTCATAAATAATTTTTGAGATAAGTAACTTGTTGGACAAAAGATATTTTCGGTATTAAATCGTATTGAAGTTTATGAGTAAGACTAGAATATCAGAATTTCTAGATTACAAGACCAAAGGTGTTAAATTACATGTCCAAAAGTGCTAGATTAAAAGACCAGAAATGCTAGATTGCATGACACAAAGTGCTAGATTAGGTGACCAAAAGTGCTAGATTACAAGTCAAAAGTGATAGATTACAAGTCAAAAGTGCTAGATTACGTCAAAAGTGCTATATTACATGACCAACAGTGCTATATTACATGACCAACAGTGCTATATTACATGACCAACAGTGCTATATTACATTCAACTCGAGCTTATTTGAAGATCAGAGAAACAGCAGGTCTTTGTTTTCAAGACAGTCTTTGATTTTAAGAAAGTCTTTGTTTTTATGACAGCTTTTGCTTTTCAAAAATTCTTGATTTATTTCAAATGGGGAAAAAACAACGACAAAAGATGTACTTTTTAAAATCAAAACTAGATCAGGTTTCATAAATCTAAAGTTGTCCAACATTGGATGAACAGTATTAAGAACAGTATTATTTCACATTGACCGGAAGTTAGCCTTTGGTGCTGTAGTTTATGTCCAAACGACCGTATAATTTCATGTTCAAATTAACTTCTAATAGCTAGTGTTGGTTAATTTGGTGAGAGTGATGAGATAACGAGACATCACAGACTTGGGAAATTGACTGATACGATGGCGAGAGAAAAAAGTTCACATGGGAAAAAATAATTAATTTTTCTGACTTTGAAGACAACTTTTCTTTCCTCCTTCAATCGATCTAACAAGTAAACCAGCTTACATATAAACACAGGGCACATCCAGGCCTGGAGCACATCAGTCAGAATCCTGTTGTGGCCATCTTTACCTAGTGGACGCTCAACTGTCACCACAAGCATGTCTCTAATAACCTGGATTACAGTCTTCTGTTTGTGTAAGTACCACCCTCTCCCCACCCCGCCCCTAGGGGTGCTACTGCAATGTTCTGTGGGGTGGGTTATGGTGGCTGAGAGACCTATTCACTTTTATTTAAACGAGTAATGAAAAGTCGAATGAGTATTTAAGCGCAATTTTTTCAAGGGAAATCATTCTAGATTCAATAAAAAATCAAATCAATAATTCTGAAAATAAACGAAACAATTGCTATCTAACAATTCCTGCTAAAATTACGGGAGTCGAAAGAAAAGGCATTTTCAAAAAAACTTCTCCAATATTGTTCTAAATATTATTAGCTATCGTTTGGGGGTTGTTTCAACCCGATAGATATTATGGTTGGCGAGAAATTGACAAAATACTGAAATCTTTTTCGGTTTTATTGGATTTTCCAGGAAACCTTTTCAGGAATTTTTTTGTTGCCAGTGCATATCGTTGGGACCTCCTTAACATATTTGCAAAAGACCCGAACCCTCTATCTGGTATGGTTAGACCTGCCAGCCGAATTTTTAAAAAAAATATCCGGATGAGCCGGATTTTAAAATTTCGGCTGGCTGACATAATTTTTCGGCTGATATCCGGATTAGCCGGATTTCTCCGTAAATTGACATTTGCAGCAAAATATTCGTAAACATCATCCAGGGATGTTCCAGCAAGTGTTACAGGTGCCGGTATGTTGAGAGATGGGCAATTAATTTTGAAGAAGTCAATAAAACCATCTTTAGTCACATTTTCAAAGGCGATCAAGTCTCTACAGAACCAGATAACGATATCTCTTGTCAGTTCATGACTTGATGTTGCCTGACATTGATTGTTGCCTTCTCCATACTTACGGAAATATCCCAAAATTTTATTTGACTTTTCTTGACTCTGTACTGACACATTGTGCTTGACACTTAAGTGAAGATTCATATTGCCACTTGACGTAATTGCGGCAAAATTGGTTACTTCTGAAATGTGACCCTACTTGTCACCCAATGACTGCTGAGCAGTGAGACACAGCTGACAATAAACTCGATCTTCGTCTACATTTCTCCCATCAGCAGAGAACAGGCCACCAAAATATTTCCAGCATTGTGCTTTAGAATTTCCATGTAGGCTAGGCGGTTTAGGTTTTACTGTAGGTTTTTAATGAACTGCCTCTCTCTTCCCGGTTTAGATGACATTTGATGACATTTGAGTTCACCTAAAATCATCATATAGTCATAAAGAATTGTTACATCAGAAATGGTGTAACGTAAAAAGGTAATCCTGCAGTCTTAGCACGTATATTATTTCACTGCGAATTTTAATTTTCTCGTGAGAACTTTCGTTTTTAATTTATTAAATGCATTTATATATGTTATATTTTAGCTATTATAGCGCTAATTTCTAAGGCTTTTTAATTTATAAGGCTGTTTTCGGCCCTTGACGCTACATAATCAGAGTAGAGTAGGATAAATCCATTTTGTTTATCGAGCACCCTACTTGCTGGGTTGTCACAACAAGAGGCCAAGCAAATTTTCTCACTTACAAAAAAACAAAAAAGAATCAAACATCTAGTAAGGAAATAAAAAATGAAATTTTCATTGAAATATTTATTGATCTTCTAAGAATCTTCCCACTTCCAGTGAAGCCATCGAGCTGAAATTTGGCACACGGACCCGTCTCACCTAACAATGCATCGTATCAAAATTTCAGATCGATCGAACGTACCGTAATTAAATTAATGCATTTTTAGTTTATATAAATCACTATTTAGAAAAACAAAAGTCGAAAATGACCCACTTCCAGTGAAGCCATCGAGCTGAAATTTGGCACACGGACCCGTCTCACCTAACAATGCATCGTATCAAAATTTCAGATCGATCGAACGTACCGTAATTAAATTAATGCATTTTTAGTTTATATAAATCACTATTTAGAAAAACAGAAGTCGAAAATGACCCACTTCCAGTGAAGCCATCGAGCTGAAATTTGGCACACGGACCCGTCTCACCTAACAATGCATCGTATCTAAATTTCAGATCGATCGAAGGTACCGTAATTAAATTAATGCATTTTTAGTTTTTCTATACTATATAAATCACTATTTAGAATGTTTAGTCGTCGTCTGCTAGAGTTGACCTAGTTTTTAAAGCCAATGGAGATAATTTCGGTTTCAGTCTGTAAATGTTTGTCACTTTTGAACATAATCAATACTTTTAGTTATGTCTCATATATAAGGCATTTATAGTCAAAAACTTTGTTTTTACGGGGTTGTTTTTTGTTGACATTTTGTTTGAATATTCAGTTTACTCTAGTTTATGAGTATGACGAATGTATTTACAGTAGGAATAAAACTTTGTTGTGAATGAAAAGTTCACACCAGTATGTTACTGGTAGCATGCCGTTGGCTACTATGTTAAATGAGGCGCATGGATGGTGGCTAGGATGCATTGTATAGCGGTCATGGCAGGGAACATTATGCGGCGTTTCCAATGGGTACCCGACCAGTTTTTTTCCCAACAATATTGACTACCCCAGTCAGCACTACACATACCTAGGTTAGTGGACACAACAGGCGGGTCGTAACAGGTGTTATATAGCATGTCTGTGAGTCGAAACGTCATCGAGTGTTACACCCAGGTGAGTCGAAATGTCATGGAGTGCTATACCCAAGGTCATTCAAAATGTTATTGAATGCTACACCTCAGGTGAGTCAAAATGTCTTTGAAAGCTACACTACAGGTGAGTCGAATGTTATTGAGTGCTACATCCAGGTGAAAAAAATGTCTTTGAATGCTATACCCCAGGTGAGTCGACATGTCATCGAGTGCTACACCCCAGAATATGATAGCGAAGTACACAACAAATTAGCCTCTATAACAAAGACAGTGCACCCATTGGCCCTCATAAGAACATAAGAATCAATAAGTTGTAAGTTGTACAGAGAGTGTCTTCAGTCAAGAGAGAACCTCAGAGCTAAGAAAAACTTAAAGTCACTCTTTGAGTGAGTGCATACATTTGTTTTTATCGGTGAGCGTTTTTATTTCTAACAATTTCATTGTCACTAATTTAATATAATTAGCTTATATCTTAATTTTAAGTGTATTTTTAAAAAAATAACTGATGTACTCCGCAGCTTTCCTTGGTTCAACTCCAGCAACAGAAGCCAGTGACGTCACCGCCCTGCAGTCCTCGGGTCAGTGCTACTGGCTGCACAACTCGGAGACAGACTTTAACTCAGCCAAGGCTACATGTACGTCATACCAACAAGAACTCGCCCTCTTTGACACCAACCAGGAGTTCGACGATGTCAAAAGTTGTCTGATTAGTTATTTCAACTCGATAAAAGTGACATCCCCGTTGGTCTGGATAGATTTCATATACACTAACGGTTGTCAAACATTCTCCTGGAGAAATGAAACATTTAAAGATGTGTGGGGACAGGACAATCCTAATGACAATTGCAAAAAATCATCCTGCATAAGTACTTGCTGTGCGAGAATGAAATGGGGCAGTGACGGCTACGAAGGGCTAAAAGACAGTACATGTGGAGGAAACAACAAATTCCTGTGTAAAGTAAAAACCCCGCCTACACCAGAGAGTTGCACCAAAAAAGACAACGCGCAACTGGACAGCTTCCGGTGTCCTTGCGGCGTTGGTTATAACAAGTCAGCCGACGGCAACAGATGCAAAGACGTGGACGAGTGTACGGTCCAACCAGGCCCGTGTGGTCAGATCTGTAACAACAATCCAGGCTCGTTCTCCTGTTCTTGTACGACTGGTTATCTACTAGACAATGACCTTCTTAACTGTAGCGATGTGGACGAATGTGGCGCCGCTGTAAATGGTGCTAGGTGTTCACAGGTATGTTCAAACACACCTGGATCTTACAGGTGTGAATGTCAACAAGGATACGGCTTGGACGCTGATGACATCACATGTCTAGATATAGACGAGTGTGTGTCTAGTCCATGTCAATATCAGTGTAACAACACGGCCGGTACAACGTGTCTAGATATAGAAGAGTGTCAAGGTACAAACCAGTGTCAAGGTGCTTGTACCAACATGCCAGGTTCTTATTTGTGTGGCTGTCACCATGGTTACCAAGACATCAACCAACACTGTGTGGATGTGGATGAATGTGTGGTCGGCCATCACAACTGTTCACAAACATGTCACAACTTTGACGGTGGCTACAACTGTTCATGTCATCAGGGCTACACCACTCCAGATGACAACAGCTTTCAATGTCATGACATCAACGAATGTCACAATGACAGCACATGTCAACACACCTGCGTCAACACCGACGGCTCCTACTACTGCACGTGTCACAAAGGTTACGACCTTGACCTGGACAATAGGTCATGTCATGACATCAACGAATGTCAACACAATACGACATTATGTGGACATTTCTGTAACAATACTCAAGGATCTTTCTACTGCTCATGTCCATTCGGTTTAAAACTGGACCAAGATGGACATTCTTGTGTTACCAAATTAACAGACAAAAAATGTCCCTGCTCGTGTCAATACACAAACAACTCAACTCATTTGTCCAATGTCCAACAGAAGCTGCGTGAACTCGTCATGGAACTCGTGGTGAACTCAAAGAACACGTCACTGTTCACGAGAAGTAAGACAAGCGCCGAGGATAAGCGAGGCTCGTCAGAAACGATGGGCAGCTTTGGTGTGGTGCTAGTGGCACTGGTCGTAGGGCTGATTGTGGGACCGGATGTGGTCACAATTGTCAGACTCGTTGTCCAGATGATATGGAAAAAAACATGAAACAGCTTAATTGAAATAAACTTTCAGGGCCACACTTAGTTTTACATATTTACACTAAAACTTTCACTTAGCCAAACACTCGAGTAAACCAATGTTAGAATATCAACAATAGATATCCCAATAGAGAAACTAGACAGATTAATACCAGCCAAAGAGTATGTCAAGAGAGAAACTAGACAGATTAATACCAACCAAAGAGTAGGTCAATAGAGAAACTAGACAGATTAATACCAACCAAAGAGTATGTCAATAGAGAAACTAGACAGATTAATACCAGCCAAAGAGTAGGTCAATAGAGAAACTAGACAGATTAATACCAACCAAAGAGTAGGTCAATAGAGAAACTAGACAGATTAATACCAACCAAAGAGTAGGTCAATAGAGAAACTAGACAGATTAATACCAACCAAAGAGTATGTCAAGAGAGAAACTAGACAGATTAATACCAACCAAAGAGTAGGTCAATAGAGAAACTAGACAGATTAATACCAACCAAAGAGTAGGTCAATAGAGAAACTAGACAGATTAATACCAACCAAAGAGTATGTCAATAGAGAAACTAGACAGATTAATACCAGCCAAAGAGTAGGTCAATAGAGAAACTAGACAGATTAATACCAACCAAAGAGTAGGTCAATAGAGAAACTAGACAGATTAATACCAACCAAAGAGTAGGTCAATAGAGAAACTAGACAGATTAATACCAACCAAAGAGTATGTCAAGAGAGAAACTAGACATATTAATACCAACAAAAGAGTAGGTCAAGAGAGAAACTAGACAGATTAATACCAGCCAAAGAGTAGGTCAATAGAGAAACTAGACAAAATTAAGTGAACCATTGTTGTGGATATCAAACCTCGTGAACAAAGAGAAAATATAATTGGCTGGGAGTATTTAGTTTATTCTCAATTCAAAGCTATATTAGATGGTAAGAAGTAAAGACGCAGTAAAAGCATAGAAACTGTAAACATAGAATGGACAATATAACGAGACGTTGGTGGGGAGATGTTTTAGTGTGCATATTTGGTAAAAGACTGCATGGGTAGTTGCGAATGGAACTAATTTGAACTGACATAGTTCAAAGTGATATTACAAGATAAGGCTTCACTGGTCTTAGTGTATTGATTAAAGCAGGTGAGACACTGCATAAAGAGATCTGATATTAAGTTGAGAAACTAATTAATGAACTCTAAGATTAAGTTGACAAACTGTGTAATACGCTCTAAGATTGTTGGCATACTGTACAATAAATTCTAAGATTAAGTTGACATACTGTATAATGATCTCTAAGATTAAGGTGACATACTACATAATGAAACTCTCATAGCTGAATATGCAAAAGTTCCATATAAAAACCGTTTGAGAAGCGCTATTTCTTTTAGACCCATTCTCGTTGGAGTTGCAAATGACACCGGAAGTAACATATTAATCAAGAAAATTAAGAGTTGAAAAAAAAGATTAAAATATTGACTGACACTACGAGGACAATGCCCCTTGAAGACACTTAAGACTTTCTGATTGGCTACCAATATTAGGAAATGAAATTCCAAGAATCACCAATTAAAGATCAATGTCTGTATCAAGGTCAATATCTGTATCAAGGTCAATATCTGTATCAAGGTCAATATCTGTATCAAGGTCAATATCTGTATCAAGGTCAATATCTGTATCAAGGTCAATATCTGTATCAAGGTGAATGCCTGTATCAAGGTCAATATCTGTATCAAGGTGAATGCCTGTGTGATTGAACCACAAGCCAAATATTTAGACCACAAACACATTTTTGTTCAACTCCACGGCCAACTTGATCAACATCAACCAACCAATGCTCAATGTGCTCCGGGGTAATCACGGAATCTTAGCTAGTTCAGATATAGAGCCATATACATATAGACTTGATTCATTTCAAATAAGCAAACATACAAATACAAGGAACCACCAACACGAAGACAAGAGTTACCCACCCAAGTCAAGGCAGTTTCTGTGCGCAGCTATGTTGGTAACGACGCCTTTACAATGGTGTCACCCCACTTCCTGTATGCCACCCAAGTACCACGCCTATGGCCCTTTGTTTAAAACACTTACAGTGAACGAATTTAAATCATACGATAAAATTATAATTCAGAATCTCTTTAAATACAGGAAAAGATTTTATTGATTTTGTTTGTGTTTTAAAATTTATTTTAGCTGTGTTCTATTCCATCAACATGAGGACATGCCAATTTGTATGAACATAGTCGCAAACATGAGTGTCTCTTTCAACATTGCACACCTCAGCACAGTAATACACCGCACACCACAGCACAGTAATACACCGCACACCTCAGCACAGTAATACACCGCACACCACAGCACAGTAATACACCGCACACCTCAGCACAGTAATACACGGAAACTACACTTCAGTATAATAATACATGCCAACAGTACACTACAGTACACAAATACACCGCAAACTGCACACCTAAAGTCATCTTATAGCTGACTCATTACAAACAAAGTCATATTAATGGTGACCGAACAGCGCAATTCAAATCAGTCACAAATCAGACAGGTCATCACTGTCACAATAACAATTCACCTGTCACTATAACAGTCCATCACTGTCACAATGCAGCATGAAGGAAGACATTTGTGTTTTGATAATCACATTAATTTCAAACTTAAAATGAAATAATATTATTTGAAAAATAAAATGTGACACTGTCACACATCAAGAGACTGTAACTTTACTGACATAATGAAATGTTGTCACGATGAATTAAGTCAATTCAAATTTTCGGACCAACATCAAAATGCACTGTAGTCAACTGTGAAATATTTCATTCTTTAAAAAACCTTATACATGACGTCAGTACGGCCAAGCCTGTGTGACGTCACAAGCAACGTCATTTCAATAAGAAAAGTTGGACGGCCATTTTACAGTCCATTAGTTTATTTTTTGTAAATCAATATTTGCATTTCAGATCGATATATCAACAACAACATCCAAAAGTTTGGGGTACCCTTCATTCTTGACCCTGGCTATAGCTGCACCGGACGATCTGAAACTACCGCCTTAAATAACAGTACTTCGATAATTTATATAGCGCAGTCCCCCAGCAAGCAACTGGGCTTAGAGCGCTTAAAATAAAATTGGTAACACACACTGTTATCAATTCATTCAAAATAAAACATTTTAAATCTATAAGTCGCGTGTGAGTGGACCTTGTGTTCCATGACGTCATCACAGCAGTCCGATTGAGTGGACCTCGTGTTCCATGACGTCATCACAGCAGTCCGATTGAGTGGACCTGGTGTTCCATGACGTCATCAAAGCAGTTCGATTGAATTCAAACTTCTTAATGCCTTGACCTTGGAAACCAAAACCTTTATTTTCAAATTGCGAAATATAGTTGGTGCTGGCTAACTTGAATGAATTATTCCATAGGAAGTATCAAAGGTTGAATCTTGGTGATCCCATCCCATTGGGCAGGTCACCAACGACTTACTGTTTTACTCGAAATATTTGTACAAATTGATGCGCCAGTTATAAATACAAAGCTATGCCGTCAAGTTGTAGCGGGACGTATCTCATTGTTGAGCCAGCTCGTCACAAAGCAGTTAACTCATGGGTTCTTACTATTGTTTCTTATAAACATCAAGTTGAAGAGACACCGATAGATCTCAACTCATACAAGTCTTGTGACAGGAAATTCTTACCCACTCAGAGCGTAAGTGTTGTCACATGTCACCAGAGGCGTCACTAGGGTTGGTGTCACCCGGGGCGGTGGCTCATGGTGTCACCCCTTCACGACTTAAGGGGCCGTCCATAAATGACGTCACGCGAGGTTGCCGATTTTTACCCCACCCTCCCCCAGCGTCATACTTTGTCACAAAAACGATTAGCATGTTGCAAATTATTTTTTGTCATTATAATATGTATTTAGGGTAAGTCTGCACTGTAATATCGTAACACGCGTGAAGTCATTGAAAACGTAATTAAATAAATGGTAAACAATCAAATATTTAAGTGGAACTTTTATTTAAAGTTTCGCGTTTTTGATGCGACGTCACATTTCTTAAACACCCCCCTCCTCGTACCACATCGTCACAGATACGTGGACCCCCTCCCCCTATGGCGGATTAAAAGGGGGGTGCTGAACGGGCTAAAGCCCCCAATAATTTAAGGGCCCCCAAACTTTTTATGAATTATAGTGTATAATAAAGATGCAGGCCATTATGTTTGTACGAATCCCTGAAAATGCCTTGGACAGTCATACGGCAATGCTGCAAATGAGTAGGAAGTATAACGGAAACCAGGCTATTCTTCGTGAGAAGTGCATTGTAGCTCATTATGTGCCGTGCACAGCTAATTCCTTTAATTTGGTTGGAAATAGAGCAGCAGGTTGTCCTACTGCGGTCAGATATTTTTGTCTTCTGCAAAATCTTTATACCCGACTTGTTGCATTTACTCATCGTTGACAGGTACTTCAAAAACATATGAAATTGATACATGCTAACAAAGCCTTGTCTGACACAAGATGGTCAGCCTGACTTTATGCTGTTAGGTCTGTTAATAGCTCATACCATGAGAATATCGCTGCACTGGAAGAATTAGCAACGAATGAAAATCAGCCACGTGACTGCCGACTTGAAGACGAAGAATTTCTAAAGGAAATTGAACAACTGGAAGTCGCTATTTTACTTGAAATTTGGGAAACAATTTTAGAAAGGAAGTCTCCCATTGAGTTTGTTAAAAAATAGCATTCTTAATTTTATTCCTATGAAGACAAAGGAAAGGAAAAGTCCGTGGTAAAAACAGTGTAAACAATCTTCAATACTATCAAACAAAAAAGAAAGCGTCAGTTTGATAAAGGGACATCAACAAAACAGTATTCTCCTGGAGAAAAAAATTTAAGATTGAGGTATTTCTGGTAATCATTGACAAACTTTCTTAAGCCCTACAACATTGGTTAGGTGCATATAAATACATCCATGAGAAATTTGGCTTTCTTACAAACCTAACTGAGCTCAGCACTTTCGCCATCCGATGGGCAGCAGCCAAGTTAATGGAAGAACATTCAAGTGATTTCGAAGAAGGGGTCGGGTAAATCCGAAGCAACCGTTTCGTCCCCCTCAATTTACTAGCAACGCCATCGAGCGGTGCCGGTTTAGGGCCAGGAGCGCCAGTACGGATTAGCAAAAAGTGCCGCAAAGAACGCATTGGACGCCAGCTCTGAGGAAACCTTCCAGTGGGGGTTGCACCCTAGGTAGGTCTTCGATGATCCCCCGGTCTGCGGCGGTCCTAACCATGGAGACCCGTGTGCTTTGCCAGGATTGCGCAAAAGTGGTAGCGGGTCGTAGTAGGAAATTCCACCACCTCCTTGTGAGGGCAACTTAGTGGGAGGCGTCTTCGACTGTATGTCCTGAATGCCCAGGTGGCCGCTTCAGAAGCGACCGCTTTGGGTGGGGGGGGGTTCCTCAGCTGTTACGTCCATTTGGTGGCCAGATGGCTAAGGGGGTCTTCCGGGAAGACCCATAAAGAGCACTAGGCTCGGGGCTTCTGATTTCCTTCCACATGTAGGTTCATGAGTGATTTCGAAGACTGCTTACCTTCAGAATTAGTCCAATTTTCAGAACTCTTAAAAAAAGTTATTGTCCAGCCCCAGGCTCAGGGTAAGGAAAAGGAATTAGCACAAAGTGAATCTCAAAAAACTTGCACAGAGCTAAAAATTGTGCTGCTTTTGAATGAGCTATATTTCACACAGTCCTTTACAAATGTACACATCGCACTTCACATCTATCTTTTAATGATGACATCAAACTGCAGCTGAGAGCGATCCTTTTCAAAGTTGAAAAGAATATATAATGAGTTAGAATTTGCATGGGACGAAAAAGGCTGAATATGCTCTCTCTAATGAGCATTGAAAAGGAACTTGTAAGCTTATTCAGCTTTATTGACTTGATTGAAAACTTCGCCATTTGAAAAATTAGCAAACGAAAGTTGTAGGTTGAAATAATAATCATACATATTTTTCAATAAATTTTGTTATTTCAAATAGAGAAAAGAATTCGTTACCTCATGAATTGTTTTTTAAAAATACGGAATAACGCGTAATACTATTCTTTACGAGGGCGCGTTCGTAAGCACTAAACAGCGTAAGTCGGGATGGGCCGTCGTAACAGGAGAACTACCTGTATATATACATGCATATCTATGCTTTCACGCCTTTATTAAATATATATATATAAAGACATTGAAATCATAATTTTCCTCAAGAAAAACATGAACAGAGAAAACCCATCTTTTGATTATTTTTCTTTGTGGTGATAAAAATCGTATTCCCCGCACCCCACAAGTCCAAATGGCTTTATATCTTTTAAAACAGAACTCACTGCCTCTTTCATTCCAGCCTTTTTAAGATCTCTCTGCTGCGACTATTTCTTTTCTTTTTTAAATCCTTTATATTAACTCGTGGTGTCTGCGGCCGACCTTGCTTGCTTGCTTGTCGCCAAAACTTTTGATCGATTTTTAACCCACTTGCTCGCAAGATAGCGAGCTGAAATTTTGCAGGCAGTTTCGTACCGATGATAAAAACAATGTATCAAATTTCAGATCGATCGCATGTACCGTAATTAAATTATTGATTTTTTAGATTATTTTATTTATTCCTATGTATCATGCTATTTTTTGAGATAGAGCGTCGCGGTGCGTATTATATTGAACAACCTTTCTGTCGCGCAATAAGGTGCGTATTTTACTGACAACACTTTTTATAAACCTATTCCTGATCGGTGCGCATTATATTAAACACGTTTTACGACACAACTGCAATTTTGTATTTTTGGATGGTCTTGCGCTGCGTGTTATAATGAACATTCTTTTAGTTACGTCTCATACGTAAAGGATTTATAGTCAAAAACTTGGTTTTTTACGGGTTGTTTTTTTTCCTAATTTGTTTTAATGTTATTCGTGTGTTTGGACTGTTTTATTATTGCAAGTTAACTGATATTTATTTTAATAAGAATTTTCGCGTTTAACATATTTCATTGTAATTCTTAATTTCTTTCTAGATTAAAAAAAATTGTCATCTTTTGTTTTCTGACATAAAATCGTACACAGTAAAATTTTAGGCTCGGGTGTCACCCCCTGATGGGTGTCACCCGGGGCGGCCCACCCTCCCGCCCCCCCCCTAGTGACGCCACTGCATGTCACCATGGCAACCAATCCACGTTTCTAATTATATTTTATATTGAGCTAAAACTGCTGTTTACCAATTAACTTAAATATGTTAATATCAAATTTTAAAATCATTTTTCACCCCCCGTTTAGCGCTTTTGAATGTTGGCGATTATCGTTTGGTAGAGTGAGAATCCTTGTTCAATGTCCAAATAAAACTTGTTAATAACAAAACGTTCAATAAAAGCCACGTGTTTAAGCACGTGTACTTAATTCAGATTTCCTAGAACGTTTATTGGGGAAACATGGTAAAAAAATAGGTCATACAAGGGAATTTACTCCTTTGAAGTAAAACGCTAGTGGGTAATGCAGTTACCTCTCTTGTTTAATTACTTGAAGGAAAAGTTCGCTTAATTAATTAAATGTCAAAATTATAGAAATAATAATAGAGTAGAGAGTATGGAAACTGTGGATGACGTCATTTAAATCAATCTCTTCATATAAAGACTGGTATAAAATACGAACGTTCGATTGTCAGGAAGTAATGAAGGAAGTGTAACAGAATACAGAAAGATGAAGAAATTCTTTCAAGATGGTGGTAGTGATGCAAGATACAGACAGAAGAAGACATTTCTATAAAGATGGTAGTGTAACAAGTTAGAGACAGAAGAAGAAATTTCTATAAAGATGGTAGTGTAACAAGTTACAGACAGAAGAAGACATTTCTATAAAGATGGTAGTTTAACAAGTTACAGACAGAAGAAGACATTTCTATAAAGATGGTAGTGCAACAAGTTACAGACAGAAGAAGACATTTCTATAAAGATGGTAGTGTAACAAGTTAGAGACAGAAGAAGAAATTTCTATAAAGATGGTAGTGTAACAAGTTACAGACAGAAGAAGACATTTCTATAAAGATGGTAGTTTAACAAGTTACAGACAGAAGAAGACATTTCTATAAAGATGGTAGTGCAACAAGTTACAGACAGAAGAAGACATTTCTATAAAGATGGTAGTGCAACAAGTTACAGACAGAAGAAGACATTTCTATAAAGATGGTAGTGTAACAAGTTACAGACAACAGAAGAAGACATTTCTATAAAGATGGTAGTGTAACAAGTTACAGACAGAAGAAGACATTTCTATAAAGATGGTAGTGTAACAAGTTACAGACAGAAGAAGACATTTCTATAAAGATGGTAGTGTAACAAGTTACAGACAGAAGAAGACATTTCTATAAAGATGGTAGTGTAACAAGTTACAGACAGAAGAAGACATTTCTATAAAGATGGTAGTGTAACAAGTTACAGACAGAAGAAGACATTTCTATAAAGATGGTAGTGTAACAAGTTACAGACAGAAGAAGACATTTCTATAAAGATGGTAGTTTAACAAGTTACAGACAGAAGAAGACATTTCTATAAAGATGGTAGTGCAACAAGTTACAGACAGAAGAAGACATTTCTATAAAGATGGTAGTGTAACAAGTTAGAGACAGAAGAAGAAATTTCTATAAAGATGGTAGTGTAACAAGTTACAGACAGAAGAAGACATTTCTATAAAGATGGTAGTTTAACAAGTTACAGACAGAAGAAGACATTTCTATAAAGATGGTAGTGCAACAAGTTACAGACAGAAGAAGACATTTCTATAAAGATGGTAGTGCAACAAGTTACAGACAGAAGAAGACATTTCTATAAAGATGGTAGTGTAACAAGTTACAGACAACAGAAGAAGACATTTCTATAAAGATGGTAGTGTAACAAGTTACAGACAGAAGAAGACATTTCTATAAAGATGGTAGTGTAACAAGTTACAGACAGAAGAAGACATTTCTATAAAGATGGTAGTGTAACAAGTTACAGACAGAAGAAGACATTTCTATAAAGATGGTAGTGTAACAAGTTATGTTACAAACATTAAAAAAATCTGATATTTGTAGAAAGATGTTCCTTGACATGTTAAATAGTAAAGCAAAACTACTGGCTGCCTGGCTGTTCTTAGCTGAAATCGGTAAGTCTGTGTCGTATCAATGAATCCTCCATGACGAATGTGTATGTGACAGAAAAAATAAATAAAAATGCTATTCAGGATTTTAATAGAAAAATGATTATCCAATGTGGGGGTGTGAATATAATGATTAAATGCATATATTCCGGTAGTATTTGGAAAAGATTAAGTGCTTATAAAAATGATTTTCAAATAAGTATTCTCATGGAATACAGTACACCATCAGATTGCATGGAGTAAATATAGTATAGGGAAACATCCATCTTTGAGTGGTACATGAAAATATTCATTACATCTCAAATACTTATATGATTGCTCCCCAAAATAATTAAATGACTGCTCCCCCCCCTCTCGATAAATAAATGACTGCTACCCACGATAACTAAATAATTGATCTCACAATAACTAACTAAATGACTTCTCCCCACAATAACTAAATGACTTCTCCCCACAATAACTAAATGACTTCTCCCCACAATAACTAAATGACTTCTCCCCACAATAAATAAATGACTTCTTCCCACAATAACTAAATGACTTCTCCCCACAATAACTAAATGAGTTCTCCCCACAATAACTAAATGACTTCTCCCCACAATAACTAAATGACTTCTCCCCACAATAACTAACTAAATGATTTCTCCCCACAATAACTAAATGAATTCTCCCCACAATAACTAAATGACTTCTCCCCACAATAACTAACTAAATGACTTCTCACCCAGCCTGTCATATCTGACATCGTTCAGTTTCAGCTGCCGCCGGTGAAGGTATTGAAACTGCCGCGGTGATGTTCATTGAAGTGGAACTAAACAACCACACCTACTGGCTGTCCCCATTCAAGGGAGACTATAACCAGGCGAAACAATCATGTTCCTCTCACCAACAAGTTCTCGCCCTTTTCGACTCAAGGGCCGACTACTCCAGTAGTTCTCAGGTTTTGACCGAGGAGTTACGAATGAGGCGCGAGGCACCACGGGATATATACAACGTCTGGATCTCTCTGAAGTCAGTCAGGCGTGACGACGGCACGTTCACGAGATCCTGGGGCAACGGTGACGTCATCGTTGAGTGGGACGCGTCTGAGCCCAACGAAGGTTGTTTGAACACATCGTCTGAGTGCTGCGCAAGAATGGTGTGGGAACCGTCGTACACGGCCTATCACCAATTGCGTGACTCCCCGTGCAACCAGAGTCATTACTTTCTCTGTAGGAGAACTACTCAGTCCTCGACACAAAGTGTTGACCTGATGACTTCAGAGAACCTTGACCGCCGTCCATGTCAATCTGGACACATGCTGGGGGCTGTCAACAAAACGTGTGACGACATTGACGAGTGCCACAATTCCACGCCGCCATGTTCCCACCTGTGTTTAAACACTATTGGTTCATATGTATGCTCGTGCCAGACCGGATATCAGTTGCTCGCGGACGCCACGACGTGCGGAGATATTGACGAATGCAATAAATTTTCCCGCATGTGCCACCAAGCATGCGTCAATACCATCGGTTCGTTTAAATGTTCATGTTGGGACGGTTATAAGCTTGACCACCACAACCAGACGTGTATGGACATAGATGAGTGCCACGTGAAAGCTGGACCCATGTGTTCCCAGGTATGCAATAACACACCTGGTTCTTACAGGTGTGACTGTCACATAGGTTACTACCTGGATTCTGATAATATCACGTGTCTCGATATAGACAAGTGTGTGTCTAGTCCATGTCAATATAAGTGTAACAACACAGCTGGGTCCTACTACTGTACATGTCCTACAGGACACACATTGTCTACTAACGGTAACACGTGTCTAGATATAGACGAGTGTGTGTCTAGTCCATGTCAATATAAGTGTAACAACACAGCTGGATCCTACTACTGTACATGTCCTACAGGACACACATTGTCTACTAACGGTAACACGTGTCTAGATATAGACGAGTGTGTGTCTAGTTCATGTCAATATCAGTGTAACAACACGGCTGGGTCCTACTACTGTACATGTCCTACAGGACACACATTGTCTACTAACGGTACAACGTGTCTAGATATAGACGAGTGTCAAGGTACAAACCAGTGTCCAGGTGCTTGTACCAACACACAAGGTTCTTATTTGTGTGGCTGTCACCATGGTTACCAAGACATCAACAAACACTGTGTGGATGTGAATGAATGTGTGGTCGGCCATCACAACTGTTCACAAACATGTCACAACTTTGACGGTGGCTACAACTGTTCATGTCATCAGGGCTACACCACTCCAGATGACAACATATTTCAATGTCATGACATCAACGAATGTCACAATGACAGCACATGTCAACACACCTGCGTCAACACCGACGGCTCTTACTACTGCACATGTAACAAAGGTTACGACCTTGACCTGGACAATAGGTCATGTCATGACATCGATGAATGTCAACTCAATACGACATTATGTGGACATTTCTGTAACAATACTCCAGGATCTTTCTACTGCTGGTGTGCACCAGGTTTCATTCTGGCCCCAGATGGACATTCTTGTGGGAGGAAATCAGTCATCAAACAATGTCCATGCTCGTGTGTCTCGGTCAACAACAGCAACTCGACACAACTCTCGTCTGTACAGCAACGAGTCGACGAGTTGGTAAGATGGCTTCACATCAACACGTCCACGCTGTCATCATTGACGAGGAGAAAGTCTAGTGCCGAGGATAGGCGAGTGTCCTCACAAACCGTGGGCAGTTTTGGTGTCGTCACAGTGGTCTTTGTTCTGATGTTTCTCGTGTTACAAGATTGCGTCATGGCAGTGAAGTCAGTCATGAGCATAATTGGAGATAAGCTAAACTACAATGTTTAGAAATCTTGAGCAAATGAATTTAAAACGTTGTTGGAATAAAGCCGTTGAGTAATCGTTCACTAAGAAATTCATTGTCACTTTGTCTTGTCCTGCATTATCACGTTGTCTTTTATTGTCACACCTTTGGGTGGCGTTTGTCTAATTGGAATATTCCCGAATATAACACGAATTAAACAATGAAAATAAACCCAGAGGTCCAAGATCAGAATAAACCCAGATGTCCAAGATGAGAATAAACCCAGATGTCCAAGATGAGAATAAACTCAGATGTCCAAGATGAGAATAAACCCAGATGTCCAAGATGAGAATAAACCCATATGTCCACGATTAGAATAAACTCAGATGTCCAAGATGAGAATAAACCCAGATGTCCAAGATGAGAATAAACCCAGATGTCCAAGATGAGAATAAACCCAGATTCCAAGATGATAATAAGCCCAGATGTCCAAGATGAGAATAAACCCATATGTCCAAGATGAGAATAAACCCATATGTCCAAGATGAGAATAAACCCAGATGTCCAAGATGAGAATAAGCCCAGATGTCCAAGATGAGAATAAACCCATATGTCCAAGATGAGAATAAACCCAGATGTCCAAGATGAGAATAAACCCAGATGTCCAAGATGAGATAAACCCAGATTCCAAGATGAGAATAAGCCCAGATGTCCAAGATGAGAATAAACCCATATGTCCAAGATGAGAATAAACCCAGATGTCCAAGATGAGAATAAACCCAGATGTCCAAGATGAGAATAAACCCAGATTCCAAGATGAGAATAAGCCCAGATGTCCAAGATGAGAATAAACCCATATGTCCAAGATGAGAATAAACCCAAATGTCCAAGATGAGAAAAGCCCAGATGTCCAAGATGAGAATAAACCCATATGTCCAAGATGAGAATAAACCCAGATGTCCAAGATGAGAATAAACCCAGATGTCCAAGATGAGAATAAACCCATATTCCAAGATGAGAATAAGCCCAGATGTCCAAGATGAGAATAAACCCATATGTCCAAGATGAGAATAAACCCATATGTCCAAGATGAGAATAACCCCAGATGTCCAAGATGAGAATAAACCCAGATGTCCAAGATGAGAATAAGCCCAGATGTCCAAGATGAGAATAAACCCATATGTCCAAGATGAGAATAAACCCAGATGTCCAAGATGAGAATAAACCCAGATGTCCAAGATGAGAATAAACCCAGATTCCAAGATGAGAATAAGCCCAGATGTCCAAGATGAGAATAAACCCATATGTCCAAGATGAGAATAACCCCAGATGTCCAAGATGAGAATAAATCCAGATGTCCAAGATGAGAATAAGCCCAGATGTCCAAGATGAGAATAAACCCAGATGTCCAGGATGAGAATAAACCCAGATGTCCAAGATGAGAATAAACCCAGATGTTCAAGATGAGAATAAACCCAGATGTCAATGATCATCAGTCAGAATTCCTCACCAACAACGTCTCAAGGTCAAGGTGAGTATCAAATATAAATATCCGACATTCGAAATTACAATCCTTGATTAATGTTACGTTTGGTTTACCAGATAAAATGTGACGCTTGGTTTCCCACGCCAAGTACCTGCAGCACTCAGATGTGTCAAATAAAATTTCTGGAGACTCACCTTTCAAAGCCATGGGGCAACACTAACTGGGGTGGTTGGGGCATACGGCACCAGACCCAGTGCTATGTAAGAAGTAACAGAAGACTGTGACACTGAGTGGTGTGGTTGGGGCATACGGCACAAGACCCAGGGGCTATGTAAAAAGTAACAGACGACTGCGACACTGAGTGGTGTGGTTTGGGCATACGGCACAAGACCCAGGGGCTATGTAAAAAGTAACAGAAGACTGCGACACTGAGTGGTGTGGTTTGGGCATACGGCACAAGACCCAGGGGCTATGTAAAAAGTAACAGAAGACTGCGACACTGAGTGGTGTGGTTGGGGCATACGGCACCAGACCCAATGCTATGTAAGAAGTAAGAGAAGACTGTGACACTGAGCGGTGTGGTTGGGGCATACGGCACCAGACCCAGTGCTATGTAAGAAGTAAGAGAAGACTGTGACACTGAGCGGTGTGGTTGGGGCATACGGCACCAGACCCAGTGCTATGTAAGAAGTGACAGAAGACTGACACTGATTGGTGTGGTTCGGGCATACGGCACCAGACCCAGTGGCTATGTAAGAAGTAACAGAAGACTGTGACACTGAGTGGTGTGGTTGGGGCATACGGCACCAGACCCAGTGGCTATGTAAGAAGTAACAGAAGACTGTGACACTGAGTGGTATGGTTGGGGCATACGGCACCAGACCCAGTGCTATGTAAGAAGTAACAGAAGACTGTGACAGACTGGTGTGGTTGGTGGTGTCGCTTATGATTGATTTTTATCATCAAACATATTATTCTAACACAAGCCTCCGAGCGTGGTGACCAATCATGATTGCCGCAAATGTAAGGTCACGTGACGCTGTTGTTATTTGCAAAGCCGACCAGAAGCGTGTCAGCTTTGATGACAAGAGTCGATCAAGTAGCTATCACATCCAACATGAGCCTGTGGGTCAACATTCAGCAAACGTTAGAAAGATTGATTCTGGAGAAAGTAAACTTTCTTAGGTAGGTCTCAATGACATCTGTCTACAGGGGTGTGGCCATTGTTTTACGGCGTGTAGGCATTGAGGTGAGACTGCGTGGGGGAGTGTAGGAGTGGCGAGATCTTTCACAGTGAGTCTAAACAATTGGAATATCTCTGTGTCATGATGCTAGCAGTACTTTTCCCGTAGCAGAGATAAACATTGAAGGGGGGTTTAAGAACCGTTGCTGGGGGTTAAAGAACCGCTATCAATTTGAATGTTTGTAAAATAAAATTTTTCCTTAATGACAGGCATTTCCTGGTATAAATAGGGCGTGATCTTATCTCATCCATTCATTAGGTTACAAAACCAGACATGAGGAGCAAGATGTCATATGATCTGCCCTGTAATGCATGAATTGTTTTGTTTAGATTAGCTAAAAGTAAAAGTAGATGGCATGATCTTGTATTGGGAGCTTATCTCTATTTAGATGTCATTTAACTGTTGTACAATTTTCAAGAATAGTCTATTGGAGTTTAGCGCCAAGAAAATTCTCACTTTTTCATTTTAACAAAGAACTCGGAGAAACATACCAGATCTGTAGCCAATTTATTTACGGCTTATATAAAACATTCGCAACTTTTCTTACAGGAAGTTCGTCTGGATTTGATAAATGAACGGCTGTTAAAACACATTCTGGCCTTGACCCCGTGGAAGGACTCTGGCCTTGACATGACGAGAAGGTGACCGTCAAGACAAGTCTGCTCCTCATGTTGAAGCCCTCATCTGACCACATACATTGGTCTTATTCTACCGGACATTGTAGGCCACTGACCAGACAAGGACAGATGCAGACGTACAACGAAATGGTTCTACTACACGTAATGTTGGCCCTGTCTCTATGTAAGTCTGCAAGTATTGACACTACTTACTGCAGTATTGTATTACACCAAAGGAGGGTTGACAGTTGGTCATCATTTGTTAGAGCAGGTTAACTGGTTAAATTGTTACAAGATCAAGTTACAAAGTTTATGGTTAAAGGTAAATCAGACCAAGTCGATTGTGTTGACATATTGACCAGAGAAGCTCAGTTGTCCAGGTGTTGTCTAAGCCAGTGGTTGACAACCTGGTCTAAGCCAGTGGTTGACAACCAGGTCTAACCCAGTAGTAACAACCTGGTCTAACCCAGTGGTTGACAACCTGGTCTAACCCAGTGGTTGACAACCCGGTCTAAGCCAGTGGTTGACAACCTGGTCTAACCCAGTAGTAACAACCTGGTCTAACCCAGTGGTTGACAACCAGGTCTAACCCAGTAGTAACAACCTGGTCTAGCCATGTGGTTGACGAGATCGCGTGTTATTACGACTGTTTTCAAGCGATAATGTAAAAATTAAAATATGGATACTAAAATGTAGAAGAAAAAGGAAAATAATTTAAAATGTTTCTTACAACTTTTCAGTCCCGGTCATTATTCTCTGATAAGAAGTTGTCCCACGCATTCATCCTACGTCTTCAAACATTTTGGTTGTCACGAGGACTAGGAAAGATTTCTATCTTTTTGTTGATCTCAGTCTAAAAGTGAAGGATTTATTATTTAAAAAATAAATAAAATTATTTTACTTTTTGTGTGTTTCATCTGAGTAGGTGCTCCACCCACACAACAGCTGACGGCCTCACTGAGTAGTGGTGAGACCACGACCTTGACCCCGCTCACCATCAACAATCAGCTCTACTGGCTGTCTGGACAAGCCTTCAGCCCTCCAACAGCCAAGGCGCTGTGCACCTCCGTGAGCCAAGAACTGGCGCTCTTCGACACCAACCAGGAATACCGCACCGTCTCGCAGCACTTGGCGCAGCAGCTCTCCTACGGTGAACTGGTGTGGGTCGACTTGTTAGCCAAGCCGTCGTCATCGGGCCCCAAGAGCAGCCACTGGTGGAGGGACGAGATATTCGGAAGTGACGTCTGGGGCTCCGGCCAGCCGGACGACGTCTGCGTGTACCCCTCGACCCACTGCTGTGCGGCCATAAGACGTAACGCCACTGGGGTGGTGGATGGTATGAGAGATCGCTTGTGCAATGATACCTTGAGATTCTTGTGCAAGCACGCGGATCAGTGTGTGCACGCCGGGTGTGCGCACCAGTGCACGGACAACGTGACGAGTTTCACGTGCTCGTGTAGAGAAGGCTACAGCGCCGTCTCGGTCCGCTGTGAGGATGTGGACGAGTGCTTATCCCATCCGTGTGCGGGGACGTGCCTCAATACATAGGGATCATTTCTATGTGGCTGTACCAGTGGGTACGAGCTGCTGCAGTCTGATGGTCGCACATGCCGAGACGTGGACGAGTGCTTAGCCCATCCGTGTGCGGGGACGTGCCTCAATACAGAGGGATCATTTCTATGTGGCTGTACCAGTGGGTACGAGCTGCTGCAGTCTGATGGACGCACATGCCGAGACGTGGACGAGTGCATCAGTTCAAACAGTCCGTGTGAAGGTACGTGTATAAATACAATTGGTTCATTCACATGTGGATGTTCTCATGGATTCGAGCTGCACACCGATGGTAGCACTTGCCTGGATGTGGATGAATGTCTGGAGTTATCGAACCCTTGTTCTCATGCATGCATAAATACTAATGGATCTTTCCGGTGTGGATGTGACACTGGATATGACCTTCAATCAGATGGACGCACGTGCCAAGACCTTGATGAATGTGTCAGTTCATCCAATCCATGCCATCAGACTTGTACCAATCAAAATGGATCGATCATATGTGGGTGCACGAGTGGATACCGGCTACAACCAGATGGCGTCACTTGCCGAGATGTTGACGAGTGCTTGAATGCGACCGACACCTGTGTTGAGATTTGCGCCAACACAGTAGGTTCGTTTGAATGTAAATGTTCAAACGGTCACGAGTTGCACCAAGATAACCACACGTGCCGAGATGTTGACGAGTGTTCCAGACATACGAGCGACTGTCAGCAACTGTGCATCAATGTGGATAGTTCGTTCACCTGTGCATGCTGGGAAGGCTATTTTCTTAGTGGTGATAATAAAACCTGCACAGATTTCGATGAATGTGAACACAATCTCACCTGTCAACATGATTGTTCCAACACACCTGGCTCATACAGGTGCGAATGTTACCTAGGGTATCATCTGGATTCGGCTAATATCACGTGTCTAGATATAGACGAGTGTGTGTCTAGTCCATGTCAATATCAGTGTAACAACACGGCTGGGTCCTACTACTGTACATGTCCTACAGGACACACATTGTCTACTAACGGTACAACGTGTCTAGATATAGACGAGTGTGTGTCTAGTCCATGTCAATATCAGTGTAACAACACGGCTGGGTCCTACTACTGTACATGTCCTACAGGACACACATTGTCTACTAACGGTAAAACATGTCTAGATATAGACGAGTGTCAAGGTACAAACCAGTGTCCAGGTGCTTGTACCAACATGCCAGGATCTTATTTGTGTGGCTGTCACCATGGTTACCAAGACATCAACCAACACTGTGTGGATGTGGATGAATGTGTGGTCGGCCATCACAACTGTTCACAAACATGTCACAACTTTGACGGTGGCTACAACTGTTCATGTCATCAGGGCTACACCACTCCAGATGACAACAGCTTTCAATGTCATGACATCAACGAATGTCACAATGACAGTACATGTCAACACACCTGCGTCAACACCGACGGCTCCTACCACTGCACGTGTAACAAAGGTTTCGACCTTGACCTGGACAATAGGTCATGTCATGACATCAACGAATGTCAACTCAATACGACATTATGTGGACATTTCTGTAACAATACTCCAGGATCTTTCTACTGCTCGTGTCCACCAGGTTTTAAACTTGATCAAGATCGACGCACGTGTGGTCAGTTTTACAAGGAATGCCCATGCGCGTGTACATTTGCTCAGCGGAAAAATTGGACGAATTTCTTGTACTTGGATGACCTTGTAGATGACCCCTTCAGTGCGCTCAAAATAAACTTAAGAAACACTTCTAAGTTCACGAGACGCCTTACAAGTGCCGAGGACAAGCGAGTGTCGCCTGGAACAATGGGAAGCTTCTGGTTGACGGTTGTTCTACTGAGTCTGTGTTGGATCATGTTACCTGACTTAAAGTCATTGTTGAAACTCATGACCAGAAGGACTCCGAGGAAGTCAGTTAACAGAAATAAGAAAGGGAACATGTCGGCCCGCGATCTGCACTGAAGACATTGTCAGACTGGGAGTTGGACTGGGGCGGTACAACTGTCAACAGGTGACGCGGGTGTCCTAAAGGCGAACACCGCGAGGACGGAAACCTCGCGTAGGGCAAAAGTTTGATTTTGATTTTCAGTACTAATACGGGAAAGCGTGGCCTAACAATTCTTTTGAATTTATGATTTTTAAGCAAGAGGTGTCATAAAAGTTACCACAGGGATCACTGGCTTGTGGCAGCAAGCGTTTACAGCGACGTTTTGATCCTTCATGTCGGCTCTTCCTATTATTGCGAAGCAGAATTTGCCAAACGTTGGATTGTTCACCGACTAATAGGGAACGTCAGCTGGGTTTAGACTAACGTAAGACAGGTTAGTTTTACCCTACTGACGACACGTCAGTAAAGCAACAGGTTAGTTTTACCCTACTGACGTCAAGTCGTTGCTACGGTAATCCTGCTGAGTACGAGAGGAACCGCAGATGCAGACATTTGGTTCACGAGCTTAGCTGATAAGCCAGTGTTGCGAGGCGACCATCTGAGGGATTATGGCTGAACTTCTCTGTGTAAAGATCCCGCCCAGATATGCAACGATATCTTTAGCAACGATGTGGACGCTAGGCCCCCGCGTAAGGTTCAGTGTTAGAGAGAAAGAATTCTTTGCCGTACCACCACTGAGCAGTTGGAAATTCACTTTACGCGGCCTCCCGACAAAAAAATAAAATAAAATAAAATAAAAAAATAAAAAATAAAATAAAAAAAAACAAACGTAAAAACAAATTTTTAGACTATAAATTCCTTATATATGAGACATAACTAAAAGTAATGATTATGTTCAATATAACACGAACCGCGCGACAGACCCCTGTGACATCTTGAGGGCTGGAGTGAAGCTCCAGTGACCCGTGGGGGTCAGCTATAACAGACGCTACACATGCTACATAGAGATACATAGAGATAAATTAAAAAAAATTAAATTAATTACGGTACATTCGATCGATCTAAAATGATGATACAAAGCATTATTAGGTGACACAAGTCTATGTGCAAAGTTTTAGCTCGATAGGATAACGAGAAGTGGGTCATTTTTTACTTTTGTTTTTCTGCAGGTTTGACCACGACAAGACGGTGAAGTTAATATAAAAGATTAAAACAACGTTGTGTGGACTAAAGTTACAATGAATGCTGACACACTTGTTTATCAAAACTTTCACACAGACACACATATATAAACACACACAGTGTGTCACTGACGTTGAGCATTAAAGATGGACTGAATGTGTTTACACAGGTTGGCATTGAATAGATTGTCCTACTGGAACAAGAGCCGCAGAGTGGCGACATTTGTTTTCTATCTAGTCATAAATAATTTTCTTGCTTAGGAGGGATCTCTTCCAAAGAAGACATCTAATTATTATTTAAGTTTATTGAAAAAAGACTCGATTTTCAATCTGAAACGAATAAATTGGTTATTTAAATATGTCTGGCTGATGCTTAAGTTCCACACTTGTCTATTTTAGTATGTACTGTGAGTTTGAAAATATTATTGGCCGAAACGTCAATTAGAACTAAATGTGAAATGAATGAAGTTTTGTGAGGGGAACGACCTAATGTGAAAGGAATGATCTATTGTTAATGCAATGACCTAATGGTAAAGAAATGACCTAATGTTGAAATGAATGACCTAATGTTAAAGGAATGACCTAATGATGAAATGAATGACCTAAAGTGAAAAGAATGAACTCTGACCGGTCATCAAGTTGACGTGAATTGTCCATTTGCAGTAGTGCCCCGAGGACAGATGAGAAACAAGTAGACACATTGTCACAGCAAGAGAGAATCAATCTAATACAGAAGCCAACAATAGGAAATTGATGACGAATAATCGCAGATAAGTTATTATTACATGCATTTGGTAACCTCATGCCAAGCAACATATTCTATCTCAAATATTAAAATACAAATTCAGCACCCCAATCAACACAAAATTCAGCACCCCAACCACCACAAAGCTCAGCACCTCCATTATCCTCACACTCGCCGTTCCCACACTAACAACGGTTAGTCACTTATGAAGCCACCAGTCAACTGTGACCAAATACGTCACCACAGGACAATGGTCAGAACCACACCGTCATTGTTCAACAGACGGCGTCGGCACTTAGTCCAGCAAACAGCGGTCCCTGTCCCAGGTCTGACGATTTGTCTCAGTTGTCGCCAGTCTATTGTCTCAGTCACGGCATCACACGTCAGCAAAGTTGACAGGTCTAAGTGGTTGTCAACACTGACCGAACCCGTGTGATGGAACAGGAATGACAACTCTTACTTCTCAGACTCTCAGAGTTGCCAGCCCGTGTGCTGGCATTCAGGGATGATGAAGGGAAACTACTCATGATGTACTCAAAGTCTGTCAAGAAATAGTTGTCAGGTAATATTTTAATGGCTACATCTTAATTTACCATGGCTAAAGATGCGGCTGTAGGGACGTACCATCATTAAACAACTATTCTAACCACAACATCAACAGTAGGGACGTACCATCATTAAACAACTATTCTAACCACAACATCAACAGTAGGGGCGTACCCGTACCATCATTAAACAACTATTCTAACCACACACATCAACAGATGCAGTTAAAAACACAAATTGGGATCCGCGTTACACAGAGAATAGAGGACACTCAGTATCAGTATGGAGTATAAGTAAGAAATTTTTTGTACAGAAGTAGATATAAAATTAGTCTTAACTTCCGCAATTGTCTCATCTGAGCAATTATATTGATTTATCTTTACAATAATATTTCTCTCATCTAGGAGTAATGTGTGCTCTCATCTAGGAGTAATGTGTGCTTAATCTTACTTAAATTTTTTGATTTATTGGAGAAAAAAGAACACCGTCAAAATAATTTTTTGTTTGTTTTGTTTGTGCAGAATTACATTTTTAAAAGAATGCAGTCGTAATTGTGGATTAGTAAATAATTTGTCACGAACTAGTCAGGGAAAAGCCGTCCACTAGCCAAAGTGAAGTCACCAGCTATTAAAGGGGATTCAATAACTAGCCAAGGGGACGTCACCCAGTGGACAAAAGAACGTCCCAGGACAAGATTGATGTCTCAGATTGAAAGAAAAGCATGGATCGCCAATGTATAATTGTGATAATGATGCTCGCAGGTACGTTACCACAAATAACGAATTAACCACTTTTTGTGTGGTTAATTGACTTTAGCCACACAACATGGGAGAGGGCCGCTTTGTTAGAGCGAGTGTTAGATAATTATTAAATATTTAAAAAAAATTATAAAAAAAAGTTCACGCTTTTAACATAATCACTACTTTTAGTTATGTCTCATATATAAGGGATTTATAGTCAAAAAGTTTGTTTTTACAGCTATTTTTAAAAACTTATAATAAAAATTCTTTAAAATTCACGTCTGAAGCCCACACATCTTTTTTACCACTATTTTTTTATACCAAACACCTCATAAGCGCCCTCCCAACGTTTTATACCACGGTAATGTGTTCACGTGGTGAACTCATGGATGTCAACAAAGCAGACGGGTACCGATGCTTATATATAGAATATAGATAAACTAAAAATGCAATAGTTTCAATACGGTACATTCGATCGCTCTGAAATTTTGATACAATGCATTGTCATCCAAGATCTATCTGTGGTAAAATTTTTTAGATCTCTAGGACCATCAGAAGTGGTATAATTTTACGTCTCAAGTTTTGAAGGAAGGATGGATACAACATACAAACATTGTGACTTAAATAAAAGCTTGTAAAAATGTTATTACTCAGAATACATGACATGACTGTTGATGTGACTTTAGCACTGTCCGTCCCATAGACAAGCGGTCAAGCTCTCAATACCTATTATATACAAACTTTTATCCTCAGGGCTGGTGCCATCTGTAGCTCAGAACAACGATTTCTTCACGACCTTTGAGGCTAACAACCAATCGTACTCGCTGAACGTGGCCAAACAGTCGATACAAGTATCCTCAAATCTCTGCAATAACAAACAACGAATACTGGCGCTATTCGATACCAACGAAGAACATAGAATTGTCGCTAAATATCTGACGGAGATTTTTGAAAGCCAGAATATTTCCCAAGCCGACGTTTGGGTGAACTTAACAGTGACCCATGACCCCGTCAATAACCTCTACACTCACTCGTGGGGACGAGAAGTCTTTAAAGACGTCTGGAACTCCGGAGATCCAGACGCCAACTGCGTGAAATATCCAGATTTTTGCTGTGCCAGGATGTCATGGGAGAACCAGGTGTACGCGGGTCTCAAGGACAGCAGCTGTTACACAGCGTACTACTCCCTGTGTGCCCAGGAGCGTCTCTGTCCGAGGGCCAACTGCTCACACGGCTGTAAGGAGAACGCAACACACTTCACATGCACGTGCAGAGACGGCTACATACTGGCTGCTGACCGGATGTCCTGCCAGGAAGTTGATCTGTGCAATAATTCACTCTGTACCAACACAAGCACTGGCGGTACATGTCCTACAGGTCACACATTGTCTACTAACGGTACAACGTGTCTAGATATAGACGAGTGTGTGTCTAGTCCATGTCAATATCAGTGTAACAACACGGATGGGTCCTACTACTGTACATGTCCTACAGGACACACATTATCTACTAACGGTACAAAGTGTTTAGATATAGACGAGTGTGTGTCTAGTCCATGTCAATATCAGTGTAACAACACGGCTGGGTCCTACTACTGTACATGTCCTACAGGACACACATTGTCTACTAACGGTACAACGTGTCTAGATATAGACGAGTGTCAAGGTACAAACCAGTGTCAAGGTGCTTGTACCAACATGCCAGGTTCTTATTTGTGTGGCTGTCACCATGGTTACCAAGACATCAACAAACACTGTTTGGACGTGGATGAATGTGTGGTCGGCCATCACAACTGTTCACAAACTTGTAACAACTTTGACGGTGGCTACAACTGTTCATGTCATCAGGGCTACACCACTCCAGATGACAACAGCTCTCAATGTCATGACATCAACGAATGTCACAATGACAGCACATGTCAACACACCTGCGTCAACACCGACGGCTCCTACTACTGCACATGTAACAAAGGTTACGACCTTGACCCGGACAATAGGTCATGTCATGACATCGATGAATGTCAACTCAATACGACATTATGTGGACATTTCTGTAACAATACCCCAGGATCTTTCTACTGCTCGTGTCCACGCGGCTACAATATTAACCAAGATTGTCGGACATGTGCATTGATTTACCGGAAGTGCGCTTGTTTGTGTTCCCGTCTTAGGCGTGATGACGTCACGTTTCACCAGAGCATGGCGGCAATGAGACACGATCTAGTTTTGAACCTCAGAACTCTCTCGGCCTCCGCGAGGAGCAAGACGAGTGTTGAGGACAGACGAACTACCGCACGGTCACTCGGGTGTGTTGGCCTGGTGTTTATGGTCAGTGTGGTCATGCTACTGGTGGGGCTGGACGTGTCCTCAATCTGTCACTTTGTGTACACAAGGTCAAGGCATTGCGGTCATGGCTAATTGACCGCATGATATTATTTCAATCTTGAGAACTTAGAATATTTGAGAAGAAAAAAAAATTACTAGCTTATTTAAACAAAAACTATACCAGTCTCTATGAGTGCAAATTATTATTTAAACACAATCTCTAGCATAATTTAGTAATGCGGCAATTAAAATTGATGTTAATCATTTACTAAACAAATAATAATGTCAAGGTACAAAGTCTAAAATAAGCATTAGATTTTATAAAAAAAGTTTTAGAACCATCTGTTTAAGATATTCCCTTCCAAACATCACTCATCAACTTCATTGAACATGATTCCAAACATCACTCATCAACTTCATTGGACATGATTCCAAACATCAATTATCAACTTCAATAGAAATGATTCCAAACATCAATCATCAACTTCAATAGACATGATTCCAAACATCAATCATCAACTTCATTGGACATGATTCCAAACATCAATCATCAACTTCATTAGACATGATTCCAAACATCAATCATCAACTTCATTGGACATGATTCCAAACATCAATCATCAACTTCAATAGACATGATTCCAAACATCAATCATCAACTTCAATAGACATGATTACAAACATCAATCATCAACTTCATTGGACATGATTCCAAACATCAATCCTCAACTTCATTGGACATGATTCCAAACATCAATCATCAACTTCAATAGACATGATTCCAAACATCAATCATCAACTTCATTAGACATGATTCCAAACATCAATCATCAACTTCATTGGACATGATTCCAAACATCAATCATTAACTTCATTGGCCATGATTCCAAACATCAATCATCAACTTCAATAGACATGATTCCAAACATCAATCATCAACTTCATTGGACATGGTTCCAAACATCAATCATCAACTTCATTGGACATGATTCCAAACATCAATCATCAACTTCAATAGACATGATTCCAAACATCACTCATCAACTTCAATAGACATGATTCCAAACATCAATCATCAACTTCATTGGACATGATTCCAAACATCAATCATCAACTTCATTGGACATGATTCCAAACATCAATCATCAACTTCATTGGACATGATTCCAAACATCAATCATCAACTTCATTGGACATGATTCCAAACATCAATCATCAACTTCATTGGACATGATTCCAAACATCAATCATCAACTTCATTGGACATGATTCCAAACATCACTCATCAACTTCATTAGACATGATTCCAAACATCAATCATCAACTTCATTAGACATGATTCCAAACATCAATCATCAACTTCATTGGACATGATTCCAAACATCAATCATCAACTTCATTGGACATGATTCCAAACATCAATCATCAACTTCATTGGACATGATTCCAAACATCAATCATCAACTTCATTGGACATGATTCCAAACATCAATCATCAACTTCATTGGACATGATTCCAAACATCAACCATCAACTTCATTGGACATGATTCCAAACATCAATCATCAACTTCATTAGACATGATTCCAAACATCAATCATCAACTTCATTGGACATGATTCCAAACATCAATCATCAACCTCATTGGACATGATTCCAAACATCAATCATCAACTTCATTGGACATGATTCCAAACATCAATCATCAACTTCAATAGACATGATTCCAAACATCACTCATCAACTTCAATAGACATGATTCCAAACATCAATCATCAACTTCATTAGACATGATTCCAAACATCAATCATCAACTTCATTGGACATGATTCCAAACATCAATCATCAACTTCAATAGACATGATTCCAAACATCAATCATCAACTTCAATAGACATGATTCCAAACATCAATCATCAACTTCAATAGACATGATTCCAAACATCAATCATCAACTTCAATAGACATGATTCCAAACATCAATCATCAACTTCAATAGACATGATTCCAAACATCAATCATCAACTTCAATAGACATGATTCCAAACATCAATCATCAACTTCATTGGACATGATTCCAAACATCAATCATCAACTTCAATAGACATGATTCCAAACATCACTCATCAACTTCAATAGACATGATTCCAAACATCAATCATCAACTTCATTAGACATGATTCCAAACATCAATCATCAACTTCATTGGACATGATTCCAAACATCAATCATCAACTTCAATAGACATGATTCCAAACATCAATCATCAACTTCAATAGACATGATTCCAAACATCAATCATCAACTTCAATAGACATGATTCCAAACATCAATCATCAACTTCATTAGACATGATTCCAAACATCAATCATCAACTTCATTGGACATGATTCCAAACATCAATCATCAACTTCATTAGACATGATTCCAAACATCAATCATCAACTTCAATAGACATGATTCCAAACATCAATCATCAACTTCAATAGACATGATTCCAAACATCAATCATCAACTTCAATAGACATGATTCCAAACATCAATCATCAACTTCAATAGACATGATTCCAAACATCAATCATCAACTTCAATAGACATGATTCCAAACATCAATCATCAACTTCAATAGACATGATTCCAAACATCAATCATCAACTTCAATAGACATGATTCCAATAATCAATCATCAACTTCAATAGACATGATTCCAAACATCACTCATCAACTTCAATAGACATGATTCCAAACATCAATCATCAACTTCAATAGACATGATTCCAAACATCAATCATCAAACTTCATTAGACATGATTCCAAACATCAATCATAAACTTCAATAGACATGATTCCAAACATCCATCATCAAACTTCATTAGACATGATTCCAAACATCAATCATAAACTTCAATAGACATGATTCCAAACATCAATCATCAAACTTCATTAGACATGATTCCAAACATCAATCATAAACTTCAATAGACATGATTCCAAACATCAATCATCAACTTCATTGGACATGATTCCAAACAACAATCATCAACTTCAATAGACATGATTCCAAACATCAATCATCAACTTCATTGGACATGATTCCAAACAAGTCATACATATAAACCTTAAATTAAAAACGAAACCATAATTTATCAATCAACATTCTTTGTTCATCGGCAATGTTTTTAAAAAAAACCTGTTATCTCTAAGATTATTGGATATCTCAGAGATAAGAAAAGATATTGACGTGGTTTCTATTTTGTTTAATTGGAAGATAAGTTGGCCATGTTGAGTACTGATAGCTCGAATCACAGAGAAAATTGAACATTTTCTTATCATCTTTGTTCATTATTTACATAGGCCCTGGATTTACATAACGGCTTTGTTTAAATTTTTACAACGCCAATTATTAAAATGGGTCGATTAAATTTTTTTTTGGCTTTTTCGTTACAAACATTTAAAAAATAATAATCTTAAATGGACTTTCGAAGGATTTTTAACGTAAAATTGTGTGCAATAGTAAATCTATATTCTATGTGGGACCAAGAATTGATCCCACATAGACACCTGGTCTATTATAGATTTTTTGCCACATCAAAAGTTGGTCGTCATGTTGTCTGTCATCTGTGTCCATTAGAGATTCTCAACATCCACTAAACGAATCCACTACTCATTGGTCAAATGGTGGCATGGAGTCAGTGGAAATAGTTAGTAAAAATGGTGACAAAAAATAAAAAAGTCATAAAAGATTGTAGAATGTCTGAAAAGTTTTTAGATTTGTCATACATTTTTTAAAAATGTCTGAAAAGGTTTTATAATGTCATAAAAAGGTTTTAGAATGTCATAAAAAGATTTTAGAATGACATAAAAGGTTTTAGAATGTCATGAAAAGGTTTTAGAATGTCATGAAAATGTTTTAGAATGTCATGTAAACCATGCGTTTAAACAAACTGCCACATGTGTTTCAACACTTTATTCCAAGCCGACACTCCCGTTGGTCCAGAGAACAAAGACTGGGCTAATCGGGGGTCACTGTAGCTGCAGACAATTGTTTGCCGTCTGTCAACAGAATTTACTCAAATTTTAGGTCATTTTAAACCTGTAATCTCCTACTGGAAGATGTTTACTTTAATAACTCCCATATCAGGGCATCAAAGAATCTATTTTTAGCTTTATCTTTGAAGCCTGTAACATCGCCCGACATAGACCGGTGGATTCGTTGTTTAGACCAATGCTGATAACTGGATCAAATCGATGGGACAAAAGTGTAAACGTCTTGGTAAACTGGGGTAAACTTTGACAGGTAAACTGGTGGAGAGTACCTGGGGCCAAGGAAGCATGTTGACCGGATGTAACCTGTTGCTTGTGGCTATTGTAGGTAAGATATCAGTTAACTTACAGTTGAACTACAGGTGATAGTAGGTCTCACTAGACCATTGGCTAAGTGATAGATAAATAACATTAAAATAATAGACTGTCATTTCATTAGAGCACGTGTTCCCGCCCGATGGGTTTTCGGTGTGGTCGCCCGACTTGTGGAGTATAATTAAAAATTTTTTAAAATTTTTTTTAAAAAAAATGCATTTTTAATTGTGTCTTGAAATTGAGATGTTATAAATCGTGAAATTGAATTTAGAGATAGAATCAAGTGCTCCTGCAAGCCTGCAAGTGCAACACGACTTTTTGGGTATATTTTAACGAATAATCTTAAATTTAGCATAGCAACATTGTAACAGCAAAATAGACGTAAGCTGAACTTCAGAAAGGGAAAAGAATTTTATCGCAATTCACCAGAATCTTGGGGTCTTTGTTATCCAAGTTGGAAAACTTGCCAAGAAAAATAAATCTTGGAAACATTGCCATGTTTGAGACATTCTCCAGTGTGGTAGATGCATCTGAAGGGGAAATAAATGAACATATCAAAGAAAAGACAACTAGAGATCTCCAATTTGTTTGAAGACGAACCCAAGAGTTACTTCACTGAGCTGAAAGAAGAGACTACAGTTACATGAAATCTGCTGCCCTTGGTGTGGCCCTTGGTGTGGCCCTTGGTGTGGCCCTTGGTGTGGCCGGGATTTCCCGATGAATTACAAGATGATTTCTCGGATTTACGCAATGATTCCTCAGCACGAGACGTGTTTAATGAAAAGTTGCTCACTCAATTCTAGTGTGATATGTATTATTTTAATAATAAAATGTGACGATGCTGGCCTTTCGAGTTATAGTTGTATTTGATTTGTGCCTACATAACTCTGAGAGGGTAGATTTTCAACTCTTCTTTGTTTAGGGGTAAAAAAAATGTTGCGAATTACAGGATGTTGGCGTTAAGAAAAAAAACTCACCTACAAGTATTGAGGCCGGCTAATAATATGCCATTTAAACATAGTATTAAATTAATTATTAAACATAATTTAAAATATAATTATACTTAAACATGGCAGAGGAGCATAGAGGGTGCACCACTGAAACCCTAGAGGAAGACGGCGCAATGGAAGACATAGGCTTGGATGGATAGATGATGTAGAGAAAGATCTACAACAACTGGGCATCCAATGTTGGAGAACAAAGGCGTTGATTAGGTCTGCGTGGAAGGAGGTGGTCAGGCAGGTCCAAGCCCTATGGGCTGTAGTGCGGGGATGGAGGGATGTGGCAGGAGGTGGTCAGGCAGGTCCAAGCCCTACATGGGCTGTAGTGCCACAGGGATGGATGGATGAAATATTTCCGTTTTTTTTAAATAATAAAAATTACCTTATTAAAATACCATTTTCAATTGCAACCGGGTCGCGGATCACTTGACTTGTATATCAAAAACAACGTTTTGTACTATAAATCCCTTATATATGAGACATAACTAAATATGTGACACTCTCATTGGAGGGCTGAGTCACTTAGACTCTTATAGCCCGGCCCACAATACCAACGGCGAGCCTCAACATAAGGGCATCGCCATGGAGATATTCCTCCACAGTGCGTGGGCTGTCTGATCCGTCCGTGTCCCCAATCGCCACAGAGCATCGGGTCAGCAGATGTGCCACTGTTTCCTCGGCCATACCACATAAACGGCAGCCGGGTTCCCTGTTCCTATCGAGCCTATTCAAGTAGCTGTTTGTTGGACAATGTCCAGTCCGCTTTTGCGTAATGAGGGACTGGCAGCTACGAGGAAGCTCCCACCAGGGATCTCGCTTGCGCGGTCGCGGCATTTCGTTGTATAGCACCCTTGCCGTGTCACCATTTTCCCAGCCCGCAAGCCATCTTTCCATAAAGCAGGCTTTTAATACTTTTAACCACGATTTGACTCCCAGCTGAGTCATTGGGCGATTGATTTGGGGCTGGGCAGCGCCCTGTTGCGCCAGCAGGTTTGCCCTTTCCTGCTGTGGTATTCCTGCGTGCCCTGTAATGTACTGCAGGACAACCATGCCCCCGCGAGATCTAATGTTGTCCACGATCTCCAGTACAGCATTGACAGTTTTCGTCTCCAATGAGCTCCGACCCAAGGCTTCCAGGGAGGATCTTGAGTCGGCGAAGACTACGACTGTTGGAAAAACCTTTCTTCTACATAGGCGTAGGCGAACTTCTTTCACACCACTGTGAATTGCTTCTAGCTCGGCATCCCCGCCCGAGGCTATCAATCCACATGGCCCAGACAGCTCAGCTGCTGCTGGTCCCCCCGCGGGGTATTCAATCAGTGCGCCGTACCCGCTTCGTCCATCTGTGAAGCATGAGCCATCTGCGTATACTCTCACTACGCCGGTTCCATAAGCATTAATAGTTCTCAGTGCTTCCTCGTGCTGAAGCTCTACTGGACTATTTTTCCTCACCGCGGCATTTGCCAGTGTCAAACGTAGATCGGGCGGAGAGAGGCATTCATGGGGCCCCCTCGCCGGGACCATGGACATTTTCCCCATGCTTTTGGGTAAATTGACTGAAACCTCAAGCTCGTTGACCGCATCCATAAAGGAAGGTCGTTTCAGTCGCGAGCGTTTTACCCACCTGTCTTGTATCTGAAAACAGGGTTCATCACGGTCCATCCTACGGTATCGTTCCACCGTAGTTAGTATTGCCTTCTCTAGCCGTACTTTGAGCGGTTCCACGTTTGACAAGATTTCTACCGCGGCGTTGGGTGTGGTACGTAACGCCCCGCACACCAATCTTAGCGGTTGGTTTTGGACTCTATCCAGGTCTTCGAGCGCTGTTCTGCTCGCAAAGGCCTGGATGGGAAGGCTGTAGTCTATGGCGCTTCTCACTTTGCTAAGGTAAAGAGCTCTCAGCGTTCTTGCATCAGCGCCCCAATTTGTGCTAGCCAGTTTTTTCACCAGGGACAATTGAGCAGAGGTTTTGGCTCGCAATTCACGTATATGATTGTGCATCTGGAGTTTCTGGTCCAGTCGCACGCCCAAATACGTTGGTGTCTTGTCCCAATTCAGCCTTTTCCCGCAGATGTTAAGCACAACATCGTGTTTAAGCGCATTCCTTCCATTTGTGAAAATGGAGTGGACGGTTTTTTTCTGTGTTCTGTCTTTACCGGACGTCAAGACAACCAAGTCGTCTGCGAACATCGCGCTCTGACACTCGATAGACGTTTGAATGTCGCAAACGTATGCTAGGAACAGCGTACAGCTCAAGGCAGACCCCTGCGGTAGTCCGTCCTGCAGCCGAGCTTCACTGGATATAGAGTCCCCCATGCGGGTTCTGATCGTTTTATTCCCCAAGAACGAGTGTATCCAGGCGTGCATTTTCGCTGTTATTCCCAATTGCTGGAGCTTGTACATAAGCCCAGTACGCCAGACCTTGTCATAGGCCTGTTTTAGATCGAAAAACACAGCCAATGTATGGATTCGCTGCTGTAGCTCATTCGTGATAGTTTGCACAATTCGGACAACCTGGTCCATCGGCTGGCGTCCCTTGCGGAAGCCGCCCTGAGTCACAGGAATGCATTTGTTCTTCTCTAGAAACCAATAGAGCCTGGCATTGACCATCCTTTCAGCTATTTTCCCCAAACACGATGTTAGGGATATAGGACGATAGCTGTCAGGACGATCGCCTGGTTTCCCTTCCTTCTGAATTGGGATAATTGTGGCCTTTTTCCACTGCTTCGGCAAAATGCCTGTAGTCCAGGTCCTATTGATAAGCTTCAATAGCTTATGCCTCTCTTCGATGCCCAGCTGCTTGAGCATTTCGTTATGGACCTTGTCCGGGCCTGGTGCTTTCCCTGTTTCGCACTTATCGAGGGATGTTTGAACCTTGTCCGGGCCTGGTGCTTTCCATGTTTCGCACTTATCAAGGGATGTTTGGACCTTGTCCGGGCCTGGTGCTTTCCCATGTTTCGCACTTATCGAGGGATGTTTGGACCTTGTCCGGGCCTGGTGCTTTCCCTGTTTCGCACTTATCGAGGGATGTTTGGACCTTGTCCGGGCCTGGTGCTTTCCCTGTTTCGCACTTATCGAGGGATGTTTGGACCTTGTCCGGGCCTGGTGCTTTCCCTGTTTCGCACTTATCGAGGGATGTTTGGACCTTGTCCGGGCCTGGTGCTTTCCCTGTTTCGCACTTATCGAGGGATGTTTGGACCTTGTCCGGGCCTGGTGCTTTCCCTGTTTCGCACTTATCGAGGGATGTTTGGACCTTGTCCGGGCCTGGTGCTTTCCCATGTTTCGCACTTATCGAGGGATGTTTGGACCTTGTCCGGGCCTGGTGCTTTCCCTGTTTCGCACTTATCGAGGGATGTTTGGACCTTGTCCGGGCCTGGTGCTTTCCCTGTTTCGCACTTATCGAGGGATGTTTGGACCTTGTCCGGGCCTGGTGCTTTCCCTGTTTCGCACTTATCGAGGGATGTTTGGACCTTGTCCGGGCCTGGTGCTTTCCCTGTTTCGCACTTATCGAGGGATGTTTGGACCTTGTCTGGGCCTGGTGCTTTCCATGTTTCGCACTTATCGAGGGATGTTTGGACCTTGTCCGGGCCTGGTGCTTTCCCATGTTTCGCACTTATCGAGGGATGTTTGGACCTTGTCCGGGCCTGGTGCTTTCCCATGTTTCGCACTTATCGAGGGATGTTTGGACCTTGTCCGGGCCTGGTGCTTTCCCTGTTTTGCACTTATCGAGGGATGTTTGGACCTTGTCCGGGCCTGGTGCTTTCCCTGTTTCGCACTTATCGGGGGATGTTTGGACCTTGTCCGGGCCTGGTGCTTTCCCTGTTTCGCACTTATCGGGGGATGTTTGGACCTTGTCCGGGCCTGGTGCTTTCCCTGTTTCGCACTTATCGAGGGATGTTTGGACCTTGTCCGGGCCTGGTGCTTTCCCTGTTTCGCACTTATCGGGGGATGTTTGGTCCTTGTCCGGGCCTGGTGCTTTCCCTGTTTCGCACTTATCGAGGGATGTTTGGACCTTGTCCGGGCCTGGTGCTTTCCCTGTTTCGCACTTATCGGGGGATGTTTGGACCTTGTCCGGGCCTGGTGCTTTCCCTGTTTCGCACTTATCGAGGGATGTTTGGACCTTGTCCGGGCCTGGTGCTTTCCCTGTTTCGCACTTATCGAGGGATGTTTGGACCTTGTCCGGGCCTGGTGCTTTCCCTGTTTCGCACTTATCGAGGGGATGTTTGGACCTTGTCCGGGCCTGGTGCTTTCCCTGTTTCGCACTTATCGAGGGATGTTTGGACCTTGTCCGGGCCTGGTGCTTTCCCTGTTTTGCACTTATCGAGGGATGTTTGGACCTTGTCCGGGCCTGGTGCTTTCCCTGTTTCGCACTTATCGAGGGATGTTTGGACCTTGTCCGGGCCTGGTGCTTTCCCATGTTTCGCACTTATCGAGGGATGTTTGGACCTTGTCCGGGCCTGGTGCTTTCCCTGTTTCGCACTTATCGAGGGATGTTTGGACCTTGTCCGGGCCTGGTGCTTTCCCTGTTTCGCACTTATCGAGGGGATGTTTGGACCTTGTCCGGGCCTGGTGCTTTCCCTGTTTCGCACTTATCGAGGGATGTTTGGACCTTGTCCGGGCCTGGTGCTTTCCCTGTTTCGCACTTATCGAGGGATGTTTGGACCTTGTCCGGGCCTGGTGCTTTCCCATGTTTCGCACTTATCGAGGGATGTTTGGACCTTGTCCGGGCCTGGTGCTTTCCCTGTTTCGCACTTATCGAGGGATGTTTGGACCTTGTCCGGGCCTGGTGCTTTCCCTGTTTCGCACTTATCGAGGGATGTTTGGACCTTGTCCGGGCCTGGTGCTTTCCCTGTTTCGCACTTATCGAGGGATGTTTGGACCTTGTCCGGGCCTGGTGCTTTCCCTGTTTCGCACTTATCGAGGGATGTTTGGACCTTGTCCGGGCCTGGTGCTTTCCCTGTTTCGCACTTATCGAGGGATGTTTGGACCTTGTCCGGGCCTGGTGCTTTCCCATGTTTCGCACTTATCGAGGGATGTTTGGACCTTGTCCGGGCCTGGTGCTTTCCCATGTTTCGCACTTATCGAGGGATGTTTGGACCTTGTCCGGGCCTGGTGCTTTCCCTGTTTCGCACTTATCGAGGGATGTTTGGACCTTGTCCGGGCCTGGTGCTTTCCCTGTTTCGCACTTATCGAGGGGATGTTTGGACCTTGTCCGGGCCTGGTGCTTTCCCTGTTTCGCACTTATCGAGGGATGTTTGGACCTTGTCCGGGCCTGGTGCTTTCCCTGTTTCGCACTTATCGAGGGATGTTTGGACCTTGTCCGGGCCTGGTGCTTTCCCTGTTTCGCACTTATCGAGGGGATGTTTGGACCTTGTCCGGGCCTGGTGCTTTCCCTGTTTCGCACTTATCGAGGGATGTTTGGACCTTGTCCGGGCCTGGTGCTTTCCCTGTTTCGCACTTATCGAGGGGATGTTTGGACCTTGTCCGGGCCTGGTGCTTTCCCTGTTTCGCACTTATCGAGGGATGTTTGGACCTTGTCCGGGCCTGGTGCTTTCCCTGTTTCGCACTTATCGAGGGATGTTTGGACCTTGTCCGGGCCTGGTGCTTTCCATGTTTCGCACTTATCGAGGGATGTTTGGACCTTGTCCGGGCCTGGTGCTTTCCCTGTTTCGCACTTATCGAGGGATGTTTGGACCTTGTCCGGGCCTGGTGCTTTCCCATGTTTCGCACTTATCGAGGGATGTTTGGACCTTGTCCGGGCCTGGTGCTTTCCCTGTTTCGCACTTATCGAGGGATGTTTGGACCTTGTCCGGGCCTGGTGCTTTCCCTGTTTCGCACTTATCGAGGGGATGTTTGGACCTTGTCCGGGCCTGGTGCTTTCCCTGTTTCGCACTTATCGAGGGATGTTTGGACCTTGTCCGGGCCTGGTGCTTTCCCATGTTTCGCACTTATCGAGGGATGTTTGGACCTTGTCCGGGCCTGGTGCTTTCCCTGTTTCGCACTTATCGAGGGATGTTTGGACCTTGTCCGGGCCTGGTGCTTTCCCTGTTTCGCACTTATCGAGGGATGTTTGGACCTTGTCCGGGCCTGGTGCTTTCCCATGTTTCGCACTTATCGAGGGATGTTTGGACCTTGTCCGGGCCTGGTGCTTTCCCTGTTTCGCACTTATCGAGGGATGTTTGGACCTTGTCCGGGCCTGGTGCTTTCCCTGTTTCGCACTTATCGAGGGATGTTTGGACCTTGTCCGGGCCTGGTGCTTTCCCTGTTTCGCACTTATCGAGGGATGTTTGGACCTTGTCCGGGCCTGGTGCTTTCCCTGTTTCGCACTTATCGAGGGATGTTTGGACCTTGTCCGGGCCTGGTGCTTTCCCTGTTTCGCACTTATCGAGGGATGTTTGGACCTTGTCCGGGCCTGGTGCTTTCCCTGTTTCGCACTTATCGAGGGATGTTTGGACCTTGTCCGGGCCTGGTGCTTTCCCATGTTTCGCACTTATCGAGGGATGTTTGGACCTTGTCCGGGCCTGGTGCTTTCCCTGTTTCGCACTTATCGAGGGGATGTTTGGACCTTGTCCGGGCCTGGTGCTTTCCCTGTTTCGCACTTATCGAGGGGATGTTTGGACCTTGTCCGGGCCTGGTGCTTTCCCTGTTTCGCACTTATCGAGGGATGTTTGGACCTTGTCCGGGCCTGGTGCTTTCCCTGTTTCGCACTTATCGGGGGATGTTTGGACCTTGTCCGGGCCTGGTGCTTTCCCTGTTTCGCACTTATCGAGGGATGTTTGGACCTTGTCCGGGCCTGGTGCTTTCCCTGTTTCGCACTTATCGAGGGGATGTTTGGACCTTGTCCGGGCCTGGTGCTTTCCCTGTTTCGCACTTATCGAGGGATGTTTGGACCTTGTCCGGGCCTGGTGCTTTCCCATGTTTCGCACTTATCGAGGGATGTTTGGACCTTGTCCGGGCCTGGTGCTTTCCCATGTTTCGCACTTATCGAGGGATGTTTGGACCTTGTCCGGGCCTGGTGCTTTCCCTGTTTCGCACTTATCGAGGGATGTTTGGACCTTGTCCGGGCCTGGTGCTTTCCCATGTTTCGCACTTATCGAGGGATGTTTGGACCTTGTCCGGGCCTGGTGCTTTCCCTGTTTCGCACTTATCGAGGGATGTTTGGACCTTGTCCGGGCCTGGTGCTTTCCCTGTTTCGCACTTATCGAGGGGATGTTTGGACCTTGTCCGGGCCTGGTGCTTTCCCTGTTTCGCACTTATCGAGGGATGTTTGGACCTTGTCCGGGCCTGGTGCTTTCCCATGTTTCGCACTTATCGAGGGATGTTTGGACCTTGTCCGGGCCTGGTGCTTTCCCATGTTTCGCACTTATCGAGGGATGTTTGGACCTTGTCCGGGCCTGGTGCTTTCCCTGTTTCGCACTTATCGAGGGATGTTTGGACCTTGTCCGGGCCTGGTGCTTTCCCATGTTTCGCACTTATCGAGGGATGTTTGGTCCTTGTCCGGGCCTGGTGCTTTCCCTGTTTCGCACTTATCGAGGGATGTTTGGACCTTGTCCGGGCCTGGTGCTTTCCCTGTTTCGCACTTATCGGGGGATGTTTGGACCTTGTCCGGGCCTGGTGCTTTCCCTGTTTCGCACTTATCGAGGGATGTTTGGACCTTGTCCGGGCCTGGTGCTTTCCATGTTTCGCACTTATCGAGGGATGTTTGGACCTTGTCCGGGCCTGGTGCTTTCCATGTTTCGCACTTATCGAGGGATGTTTGGACCTTGTCCGGGCCTGGTGCTTTCCCTGTTTCGCACTTATCGAGGGATGTTTGGACCTTGTCCGGGCCTGGTGCTTTCCATGTTTCGCACTTATCGAGGGATGTTTGGTCCTTGTCCGGGCCTGGTGCTTTCCCTGTTTCGCACTTATCGAGGGATGTTTGGACCTTGTCCGGGCCTGGTGCTTTCCCTATTTCGCACTTATCGGGGGATGTTTGGACCTTGTCCGGGCCTGGTGCTTTCCCTGTTTCGCACTTATCGAGGGATGTTTGGACCTTGTCCGGGCCTGGTGCTTTCCCTGTTTCGCACTTATCGAGGGATGTTTGGACCTTGTCCGGGCCTGGTGCTTTCCATGTTTTGCACTTATCGAGGGATGTTTGGACCTTGTCCGGGCCTGGTGCTTTCCCTGTTTCGCACTTATCGAGGGATGTTTGGACCTTGTCCGGGCCTGGTGCTTTCCCTGTTACGCACTTATCGAGGGATGTTTGGACCTTGTCCGGGCCTGGTGCTTTCCATGTTTCGCACTTATCGAGGGATGTTTGGACCTTGTCCGGGCCTGGTGCTTTCCCTGTTTCGCACTTATCGAGGGATGTTTGGACCTTGTCCGGGCCTGGTGCTTTCTCTGTTTCGCACTTATCGAGGGATGTTTGGACCTTGTCCGGGCCTGGTGCTTTCTCTGTTTCGCACTTATCGAGGGATGTTTGCAACTCTGTCAGAGTGAAATTTGCCGTGAAAACCTCTAGGTGTGGGGGGCCATTACCTCTAGGTGGGGGGTGGGGGCCATTACCTCTAGGTGGGCGGGGGGGGTGGGGGGCCATTACCTCTAGGTGGGGGAGGGGGTGGGGGGCCGTTACCTCTAGGTGGGGGGGGTGGGGGGCCATTACCTCTAGGTGGGGGGGTGGGGGCCATTACCTCTAGGTGGGCGGGGGGGGGTGGGGGGCCATTACCTCTAGGTGGGGGAGGGGGTGGGGGCCATTACCTCTAGGTGGGCGGGGGGTGGGGGGCCATTACCTCTAGGTGGGGGGGGAGGGGGGCCATTACCTCTAGGTGGGGGTGGGGGCCATTACCTCTAGGTGGGGGGGGTGGGGGCCATTACCTCTAGGTGGGCGGGGGGGTGGGGGCCATTACCTCTAGGTGGGCGGGGGGGGCCATTACCTCTAGGTGGGGGGGGCATTACCTCTAGGTGGGGGGGGAGGGGGGGGGCCATTACCTCTAGGTGGGTGGGGGGGCCATTACCTCTAGGTGGGGGGGCCATTACCTCTAGGTGGGGGGCCATTACCTCTAGGTGGGGGGGCCATTACCTCTAGGTGGGGGGGCATTACCTCTAGGTGGGCGGGGGGGGCCATTACCTCTAGGTGGGGGGGAGGGGGGGCCATTACCTCTAGGTGGAGGGGGGGGTGGGGGCCGTTACCTCTAGGTGGGGGGGGTGTGGGGGCCATTACCTCTAGGTGGGGGGGGAGGGGGTGGGGGCCGTTACCTCTAGGTGGGGGGGGGGTGGGGACCGTTACCTCTAGGTGGGGGGGGTGTGGGGGGCCATTACCTCTAGGTGGGGGGGGTGGGGGCCATTACCTCTAGGTGGGGGGGTGGGGGCCATTACCTCTAGGTGGGGGGGGTGTGGGGGCCATTACTTTGCCTCTGGCCCCCCTCCTTTCTCATCCGGTTTATGGTCCGACTTTCATCAGTCTCTCTGGCCTTCCGATTTACCTTGGCGAAGTGCTTATTCAGCGCACGAGCGCGCTTTTCTTCACCTGCCACCTTTCCCCCATCTGTCTGTAGTGGTGATGGGTTTTTAGTTTTCCCCATGCCAGAGAGTGCGTTTACCAATCGCCAGACCTTTCTGCCGTCAAGATCGAGATTTTCACACGTACCAACCCATTTAGCCTTTTTTGCTTTCTGGACCGTATCTCGGACTTCGGCTGTTAATTTATTGTACGCCCTACGAGCTTCGAGCGTCTTCAATTTCGCAGCTTTTTTCCGAGCCTTCTTTCTCAGCTTCACAAGCTCCTTCGGGCTCTTATTCCAGTAAGGCCTGAATTTCTGTTTTCCATTCGTCCTCGGTATTGATTTGCGTGCTGCGCCAAGGATCGCGCTGCACAGTTTCTCGTAAACCACATTGACGTCGTCCACCTCGACGTCTAGTGGTAGTAACAATTTGTGGGTCTCGCCCACATATCGGCCCCAGTTTGCTTTCCGGAACACCCATTGTCGCTGCTCGCACCGTGCCTTTACTGTCTTGAGCTCAAACCGCATTAAGATTGGCAAGTGAGACATAACTAAAAGTATCGATTATGTTCAAACGCGACAAACATTTACGGACTGAAACCGACTGATCTCCCCTTGCTGTAAAAACGGTGTGGTCACGGATGGCTGGACTTAACTCTGCGTGGCACGTGAATATAAACAAAGCAGGCCGCTACATATAGTTATATAGAGATAAACTAAAAATGCATTAATTTACATTCGATCGATCTGAATTCCGATACAATGCATTGTTTGGTGACACGAGTCTATGTGCAAAGTTTCAGCTCGATAGCATCACGGGTGGTGGGTCAATTTTAACTTTTGTTTTTCCGCCCGACTGACTGCCGCGAACCCAAGAGACGGCGGTGAAGTTAATATAAGGGATTTAAAACACATGCATGGAGAGTAAAGTGATGAATTCCATGGTTAAAAATTATTCTATATAAGTTTTGTGTCATTTAAATCCAAGCATATTCACTGATCCACCATCTTTCCGCAGCTCACTTAGTCGTCTGCCCGACTCCCTCAGCAAAGTACTTTGAAGTGACCACCCCAGGCAAAAAGTTCTGGCTGTACTACGATAAGGTTCCGTTTGAAAGGGCTCGTATCAACTGTGCTACATACGGCAACAGTCTAGCATTGTTCGAGTCTAGGACGGAGTACTTCGAGGTCTACAAAACACTGACGGATCTTCTGAGGACGAACCAAGTGATCCCTCGTGACATGACCGACATTTGGATTGACCTGAAACTGGTCTCTCACGGCGGCGGCCCACCCTTCGTACCGACCTGGAACGACGGAGAACCACTGCGTGGCGAGTGGGGCCCCACGGAGCCCAACGACAGCTGCCAGGGGACCACTGCCGTATGCTGTGCCCGGATGGTCTTGGCGCCGGGCTTCAGCCTTTACAACAACATCCGGGATCAGCTGTGCTCGTTGGCGTACTACTACCTGTGTAAGTTGAGGAGTTCGTGTGACACGAGCGGCTGCTCTCACGTGTGCTTGGAGACTGACCTCGGTCACACGTGCGCGTGCAAGTCGGGTTACTTCCTGGGCCAAGACCAGCGCACGTGCGTGGATGTAGACGAGTGCGCCCCATCATCCAAACCATGTACGGGCAAATGTATCAACACCGAGGGCTCATTCAAGTGTGAGTGCGAGAGTGGACACGACTTGGACCAAGATGGCAGGACCTGTAGAGATATTGACGAGTGCGCTCAATTATATGAACCTTGTACTGACACCTGTATCAACACCGAGGGCTCATTCTTGTGTGAGTGCAAGAGTGGACATGTCTTGGACCCAGACGGCAGGACCTGTCGAGATATTGACGAGTGCGAGAGATACCCGAGTCTGTGCGCCTATAACTGTACCAACACAGATGGGTTCTACCTTTGTGAATGCTTCAGAGGACACGAGTTTCAGCCAGATGGTATCACATGTCGAGACATTGACGAGTGCAAGATGTACCCAAATCTGTGTGAGCACAACTGCACAAACACGGAGGGCTCCTTCTTATGTGAATGCAGCGATGGATACGAGCTTGAGCCAGACGGTCATTCCTGCCGAGATGTGGACGAGTGCAAAAAATATACCGGTCTATGTGAGTACGGTTGCACAAACTCCGACGGTTCATACAAATGTGGATGTGACGACGGCTACGAGCTGGAGGCCGACGGACGCACGTGTCGAGACATAGACGAATGCAAAACCTCGTATATGATGTGTGATGGCCTGTGTACCAACATATCCGGATATGACGTGTGTCCGTGTCATGATGGACACGAGCAACAAGCTGATAACATCACCTGCCGAGACATCACCGAGTGTCAAGGACCTAAAAGTGTTTGTGACCATGAATGTGTCAATACACTTGGTTCTTTCACTTGTGCATGCTGGGATGGCTACCGTCTTGACAACGACACTCAAACATGTCATGACGTCGATGAATGTCAATCAGGAGGTGAGGCCAGGTGTACACAGGGTTGCTTCAACTCACCTGGTTCTTACAGGTGTGAATGTTACAGTGGGTACCACTTGGCTTCTGATAATGTAGCGTGTCTAGATATAGACGAGTGTGTGTCTAGTCCATGTCAATATCAGTGTAACAACACGGATGGGTCCTACTACTGTACATGTCCTACAGGACACACATTGTCTACTAACGGTACAACGTGTCTAGATATAGACGAGTGTCAAGGTACAAACCAGTGTCCAGGTGCTTGTACCAACACAGCTGGGTCCTACTACTGTACATGTCCTACAGGACACGCATTGTCTACTAACGGTACAACGTGTCTAGATTTAGACGAGTGTCAAGGTACAAACCAGTGTCCAGGTGCTTGTACCAACACGGTTGGGTCCTACTACTGTACATGTCCTACAGGACACACATTGTCTACTAACGGTACAACGTGTCTAGATATAGACGAGTGTGTGTCTAGTCCATGTCAATATCAGTGTAACAACACAGCTGGGTCCTACTACTGTACATGTCCTACAGGACACACATTGTCTACTAACGGTACAACGTGTCTAGATATAGACGAGTGTGTGTCTAGTCCATGTCAATATCAGTGTAACAACACAGCTGGGTCCTACTACTGTACATGTCCTACAGGACACACATTGTCTACTAACGGTACAACGTGTCTAGATATAGACGAGTGTGTGTCTAGTCCATGTCAATATCAGTGTAACAACACGGCTGGGTCCTACTACTGTACATGTCCTACAGGACACACATTGTCTACTAACGGTACAACCTGTATAGATATAGACGAGTGTGTGTCTAGTCAATGTCAATATCAGTGTAACAACACAGCTGGGTCCTACTACTGTACATGTCCTACAGGACACACATTGTCTACTAACGGTACAACGTGTCTAGATATAGACGAGTGTCAAGGTACAAACCAGTGTCCAGGTGCTTGTACCAACATGCCAGGTTCTTATTGGTGTGGCTGTCACCATGGTTACCAAGACATCAACAAACACTGTGTGGATGTGGATGAATGTGTGGTCGGCCATCACAACTGTTCACAAACATGTCACAACTTTGACGGTGGCTACAACTGTTCATGTCATCAGGGCTACACCACTCCAGATGACAACAGCTCTCAATGTCATGACATCAACGAATGTCACAATGACAGCATATGTCAACACACCTGCGTCAACACCGACGGCTCCTACTACTGCACATGTAACAAAGGTTACGATCTTGACCCCGACAATAGGTCATGCCATGACATCGATGAATGTCAGCTCAATACGACATTATGTGGACATTTCTGTAATAATTCTCCAGGATCTTTCTACTGCTCGTGTCCACTTGGGTTGAGCCTGGCTGAAGATGGCCGATCATGTGTCAAGAGGTTGGTCCATAAGTTATGTCCATACTCATGTAGGACGAGATCCACGGACGCTGGTCAGAGCAGTTATTTTGCCATACAGGAAGTGAAGAGAGAGCTACTCGTGGACTCCAAGAACACGTCATCCTACACGAGGAGTAGGACGAGTGTTCGCGACGAGCGGCCCACCAACCGGACGTTAGGCTACCTGGGGGTAGCGATGGTTGTCTTGGTGCTAGCCTTCATAGTGCTGCCAGACGTCTGCGCCGCCATTCACTTCCTGGTCGGCCTGCTAACCAAGGGAGATCACCATCGCCGCATGGTGTGATCATTCACGAGAGTAACAAGTTGACTAAAATCAAAACTAACACAATGAGAAAGTTGTTACTGAAAATGTTACATTGGGTGAATGAGTTCATGATAAGGCCAGACCACACACCACCAACCATGATAAGGCCAGACCACACACCACCAACCATGATAAGGCCAGACCACACACCACCAAACATGATAAGGCCAGACCACACACCACCAAACATGATAAGGCCAGACCACACACCACCAAACATGATAAGGCCAGACCACACACCACCTAATATCATAAGGCCAGACCAAACACCACCAACCATGATAAGGCCAGACCACACACCACCAACCATGATAAGGCCAGACCACACACCACCAAACATGATAAGGCCAGACCACACACCACCAAACATGATAAGGCCAGACCACACACCTCCAAACATGATAAGGCCAGACCACACACCACCAACCATGATAAGGCCAGACCACACACCACCAACTATGATAAGGCCAGACCACACACCACCTAATATGATAAGGCCAGACCAAACACCACCAAACATGATAAGGCCAGACCACACACCTCCTAATATCATAAGGCCAGACCACACACCACCAACCATGATAAGGCCAGACCACACACCACCAAACATGATAAGGCCAGACCACACACCACCAAACATGATAAGGCCAGACCACACACCACCAAACATGATAAGGCCAGACCACACACCACCAACCATGATAAGGCCAGACCACACACCACCTAATATCATAAGGCCAGACCAAACACCACCAACCATGATAAGGCCAGACCACACACCACCAACCATGATAAGGCCAGACCACACACCACCAAACATGATAAGGCCAGACCACACACCACCAAACATGATAAGGCCAGACCACACACCACCAAACATGTTAAGGCCAGACCACACACCACCAAACATGATAAGGCCAGACCACACAACACCAAACAACAGACCACACAACACCAAACAACAGACCACACAACACCAAACATGATAAGGCCAGACCACACAACACCAAACAACAGACCACACACCACCAAACAACAGACCACACACTACCAAACAACAGACCAGACACCATCAAACAACAGACCACACACCACCAAACAACAGACCACACACCACCAAACAACAGACCACACACCACCAAACAACAGACCACACACCACCAAACAACAGACCACACACCACCAAACAACAGACCACACACCACCAAACAACAAATGAACCCAACAGTATAATGACACTACAACGACATGTTACAAAACTCGTTCATTGAAAGGCCACCGATCTCGTTTAACCAAACAAGCAGCACAGCCTCAAAACTCCACCAAACAAGCAGCACAGCCTCAAAACTCCACCCAACAGGCAGCACAGCCTCAAAACTCCACCCAACAAGCAGCACAGCCTCAAAACTCCACCCAACAGGCAGCACAGCCTCAAAACTCCACCCAACAGGCAGCACAGCCTCAAAACTCCACCCAACAAGCAGCACAGCCTCAAAACTCCACCCAACAAGCAGCACAGCCTCAAAACTCAACCCAACAAGTAGCACAGCCTCAAAACTCCACCCAACAAGCAGCACAGCCTAAAAACTCCACCAAACAAGCAGCACAGCCTCAAAACTCCACCAATCACGTATTTCGAGGACGGAGGACCAGTTAAAGGGTGGACCTATAGGGCTCGCTACAGTTCTACTGTGTTATGCTAATAAGATTGTACCTAATGTTATATTTGTTAGGATAAGTTTCATGTATTGTACTAGTGAATTACCTCAAAACTAAAACGTTTTTAGACAGAACTTTGTCTCTAAAGAAGTGTATTTTCATCAAGAATAACTTAAATTATAAAATTTATGTATTTATTTCAATGTGTCATGGTCTGTATGTATACAAGTCAATTATAACATTTATGTATTTATTTCAATGTTTCTAGGTCTGTATGTATACAAGTCATGTATGCATGTTATTCAAACACACGGTGTAATAAAAAAAAGTCATGCATTTACCGGAAGTGCAATGACATTAGATAAAAATTGAAATTTTAAAACTGAGAATTGGAATTGAACATTTGAGGAAATAAGCCGCCAAAAACACGTAGAATACACAATGTGTACATACACTTGTGTCATCTCTAGAATATTTCTATATCACATGCCTTCAATAGCAGTTTGGAAAACTTTTCTACTGACATAAATGTAATTCAAGAGATGCCATCAAAATTCCATGTATCGGAACCCTACCCGCCTCTTATCGGGGCGATATTGCTGTAAGCTAGAGCAGTGATTCTCAAACTTTCTAATGTGGGGGACCGGTTGGAATTTGTTTAATGCTCCAGGGACCGGTGCGCTATTTCACCTGTACTGATGTGTTAGCGAAATGTAATTTATTTTACTCGTTTCATCTCATGTGCTTATTGCCGAAAAATTGACATATTCTATAGAGTAGGTATTATTGGTTGCAAATGTAAGGCTATAATTATATTTTTCTTTTCTTTCTTGGTATCTTATGCGGACCGGCGGTGGATGGCCTACGGACCGGCAATAATAATATTTGTGTTGTTTAATTTAATTGTTTTCATCTTTGTTATGTTTCGAATATTTCGTTCTTTTGATTTTTGTCATTTAGTACAAGAATAAATAGAAGAAATATCAGAAGGACGGTAGAAAATATCCCAGAAATATTAGAAAAGATGCAGATATATTTAGTAGTGTATCTCGTATCTGTTACCGGCAAAGTGGGAATTGTAGGCAACATCTGACAAATGGTTATTGTAATGACTTTACCAATGTATTACGTATAATGAAACGAGTACTCCTGGCAAAATGTTATTGGCAAAACGAATTTTAACACAAAAGAAGCGCTATGAAATAAAAGGTCCTCTCAACAACCAAACAACAACAATAATTGATGTACTTGTTGTAACAAGTAAGGTTAGAGTGGACTTGAGAATTGCACTTAATTTTCGTTTCACACAAACACACTTCATGTTTTGGCGATAAGTCTTGCACATACACCTCACATTTTATTGACAACGCTTGTGACACAAGGGCATTCCTGCCACACGGCGGCACTTTTCACGTGTCCCACTAGGGCACATTTATCAAGGGCACATTTAAGCGGGGATATAAAAGTATTTTGACTAATTAACTGAAAAATTACATGTTTTGGATTTTTGTCAAAATCGACTACCTAAACCATTGTAGAACATGTTCATGAACATTTTTTTTTATTATATGTCTTTAAAGTTGTATACATTTTTTTCCAAGGTCACTGTTTGCGTTTTTTAATAACTTTTAATTGTTTGTACTGTTTATATTGCCATTTTTCAAGCAACAGCAACTTATATAAACTTTTCGTTTCCATATAGATCTAATGTTTGATATCATTTTAAAGGATTTTTATGAGTATTGATATAGTCCAACATAGACTACCTCTTTACTAAGAGATAATAAGAAAATAAAATATTTATGAATGAAAAAAATGCTACGGAAAAACCCTAACAGTTTACTTTTAGTTCGTGACGCAGAGAAAAGACCAATCCACTTTTACTCTTTTATCTTGCACGCAAGTGTGTTTCTTTCGTTATACTCACTTAAAAATTCGTTTTTCTAAAAATGGCGTTTTCATATTTTTTCCCACGCAATTTGATTTATCTCAATAACTACTTATCAATTTGATTCATATTTTTAGGGTTTGTTCTGTATTCATATTTTAAAAATTTATTATCTTTATTATTTTATATTTCAATAAGATTTTTGTAAACAGACCCTCTAAATTTTTCATATTTTTTCAACTATGTTCACTGGAAATTTTATATTTTAAAATCTAATCGAGATTTGTTAGTTCTAATGCTCACAAATATCAATAAGAGGTATATCTAGCTAAAAATAAAATTTCAAACCATTCTGTTAATTGCTTTTTTAAAAATAACTTTTAATTTTGATCTTTTTTGGTCCTATTTTTGTCCCCCGTGTCCTTGTTTATAAAAAAATATTTTTTTCACAATATTTTTTGCACTTACTAGATATATGGAATATAATAAACACATAAAAATGTAAATATATTGAAATACTAGTTTTTTTGCTTTATAAGGTGCTATATCCCCACTTAACACATGTCACACCAGGCCACATAAAACACATGTCACACCAGGCCACATAAAACACATGTCACACCAGGCCACATTTAACACATGTCACACGAGGCCACATAAAACACATGTCACACCAGGCCACATAAAACACATGTCACATCAGGCCACATAAAACACATATCACACCAGGCCACATTTAACACATGTCACACCAAGGTACATTTAACACATGTCACACCAAGGTACATTTAACACATGTCACACCAAGGTACATTTAACACATGTCACACCAGGGAACATTTAAATTATGTCACACCAGGGCACATTTAAATTATGTCACACCAATTTACATTTAACACATGTTACACAAAGGCACATTTAACACATGTCACACTGGGGCACATTTAACATCTTTCACGCCAGGGCACATATAACACATCACACCGGGGCACATTATACACCTGTCACACCAGGGCACATAAAACACACCAAATAATGGTTACTACAAGGCACAACAAACTATTTTTGGTAAGATTACCAAGAGTACAAACATTTCTGAAGTAGTCGATAATCAGTTGAAAGACTAACTCATGCTTCAGCAATTTTTTATCCCTTGAAATTCTCACCGGCTCTTTGCAAGTTGAGTAAAGCCGGCAACTTTAAAGGATCAGCTCGTAACTCATTGTCAACTTCCTAGCACCGTGAATGGAGCAGTACAACTACAATGCTGAATAATTCTACACCCCAGAACCCACGGGCTTTTCAAACTTTCACCTGTAACAACGTTATCAAGAACAAATAAATATGAAGTGGTTGAATGATTAGGCAGTAAGGGGAAATAAAACACCCTGCATAAATAACAAACATTCTATGCTTGGTTACCTTTTTTACTAGTCTTATTTTTTGTTGTATTCAATAATTTAAGTATCAGCTCAACTCAACCTATGCCTCACTGATCACGTTCTATAGGCACGATCCCCTATCACATTCTCAACAACCAGCTGGAACAACTAAGAGAGTCATATTACAGTAGTCAGTAGTTGTTGCTCAACACAGCCGTAGTGATGGTAATACAGCCGTTGATATAACCACTGTATTTGTGATCATGGACACACACCAGTTATCATTCTGATAAAACGAAACTGATTTTCGTTAAATATAAACAAGAAAACCAACGTTGAATATCCTTGAGGTCGACTAGCTCGTGGAAGTAGAGTTAAAATGGCTTGCCGAGCAAAATTCTTGGTTATATTTCTAAGTAAGTAAGTCTTACTCAGCTGTTCACCTACTCGTTATACGTCCGAGGATTTATTTGTCAATCGAATAAATTATTTCATACATCAGATAGATAAAATTATCAGTGGTTACATGAAAGGGAGCCGTTCAATCTGAAACAGATTCGAAGCTTGCCATAAATTGGTTCATTTCTTTAATAAGGAGTCAACTAATGGTCAATAACTTTACTAAGCAAACAATAAATTGGTAAATTCTTTAATAAGCACACAATAAAATTGGTCCTTGCTCTAATGTTTATTCAATGGGGGTTGTGTGTCTGTGCCTTGAAGTCCTCAAAGTTGTGGCAACATTCCGTGAGTTACCTGAAACGTGTGGCAACATTCCGTGAGTTACCTGAAACGTGTGGCAACATTCCGTGAGTTACCTGAAATGTGTGGCAACATTCCGTGAGTTACCAGAAATGTGTGGCAACATTCCGTGAGTTACCTGAAACGTGTGGCAACATTCCGTGAGTTACCTGAAACGTGTGGCAACATTCCGTGAGTTACCTGAAATTTGTGGCAACATTCCGTCATAGTGACCTGAAATTTGTGGCAACATTCCGTAATAGTACCTGAAATTTGTGGCAACATTCCGTGAGTTACCTGAAATTTGTCTTTTCTATCGATATATTAAACTTTTCGTTTACTGTAAATTTACAGTATAACTATTTGATACTTTGATGGAATAAATCGTAAAAACCACGAGATCTCTAACGATGGTATATGTAGAGCACCAAAGCCTGATGTTAGATTGCTTGAAATTAATCTTAGTAGATCAGGTCTTAGACAGTCTGTCAGGTATAAATTAGTCTGTCAGGTATAAATTAGTCTGTCAGGTCTTAGATAGTCTGTCAGGTATTAGATAGTCTGTGAGATCTTAGAGAGTCTCGGTCAGTGTTCATGGTATGAGACAGTTTTAGACCACAACTACCAGATGATTTAACACATTGTTAAGAAATCCAATTATGAAACAGTTATCAATTAACATGTCGTAGGTCGAATGTTCCTGGTATACGCCCTGTACCAATCTATCACGCCATTTATACTTTCATTCATCTTGGTCCTGTGCGCGTCTTTCTCTCCATTGTGTCCCATACTTCGTATGTCTGCGGCTGTCTCGCGTCGCCAGTCCGCAGAAGAAATCAAGAAAGGGCAGAAAAATCTAATTATAATCCTCCATTTTCAGTCATTGATACTCAACCTATAAAATATTCCAAATTTTCGGCATAAGCACATGTAATAAAACAAATTAAATTAAAAGCACGTTTCGCTACCAAATCAGTACAGGAAAAATAGTGCACCGGTCCCTGGAGCAGTGGAGAAATTCCCGCCGGTCTGCCATACTAAACAGTTTGAGAAGCACTGCTCTAGGTCACATGTAATGGAATGTATGGGGTTGTCATCAATTATTTTATCACAATGATGTTTCTGAGACCGTGGCTTGATATAAAGATCTAACCTATGGCTTGATATAAAGATCTAACCTATGGCTTGATATAAAGATCTAACCTATGGCTTGATATAAAGATCTAACCTATGGCTTGATATAAAGATCTAACCACTGGCTTGATATAAAGATCTAACCTATGGCTTGATATAAAGATCTAACCACTGGCTTGATATAAAGATCTAACCTATGGCTTGATATAAAGGTCTAAACAGTGGCTTGATATAAAGGTCTAACCTATGGCTTGATATAAAGGTCTAACCTATGGCTTGATATAAAGATCTAACCACTAGCTTGATAGAAAGGATTCGTTTCAACATAATTTTCTTGTTCCGTGTTTGTACTTCATTTCATTAATAAACATTTAATGACATCATTCTCCGACTTTTCTTCCCGTAGTTTGTGCGGGTTCACGAGCATACGACATTTCTAATTTCATCAACGTTACGTCCAATGGACAACTCTACTGGCTCTCTACATGGGCTGCTACAAACAGTGAGGCCAAGCAACACTGTGCTGACATCGGCGCCAATCTGACTCTCTTTAAAAACAACAACGAATACACTACGGTGTACAACAACCTCATCAAACAACTCAAACAAACCTCGTGGACCGCCGAAATTTGGGTGGACGTAAGGGCCACTGACAATAACAAGGACAATAGGTACGAAGTCTGGTGGGAGGAGGAAGAGATAAATGTGTGGTACCCTGGCGAGCCTAATGACAACTGCATCCCCACTGACATCGAGTGCTGTGCTCGCGTACATCTACAATTAGGGTTACGGGACCGGGAGTGCTACTATAAGTACAACTTCCTGTGTACACCAAGGGATGAGTGTCAGGAAGGGGCACACAACTGCAGTTGGATCTGCCAGGACCAGGTGGTGGGGTTTACCTGCGCGTGCAACAGAGGATACCAACTTGCCAGCAATGGCGTGGACTGCGATGACGTGAACGAATGTGACGTCATTAGGCCCCAGCCGTGTCAGCAGAGATGCCTCAACACGAAAGGTTCATACATATGTGTGTGCCTCCCGGGGTTCACCCTTCAAGCTGACCGCTCGTCTTGCCGTGACGTCAACGAATGTCAGTTCTTACCGGCCCCCTGTCAACAGTTGTGTGACAACAACGATGGTTCGTTCACCTGCCATTGTCACGTGGGCTATGTGTTGTCCAGCTACTCGCGTACGTGTACAGATATCGACGAGTGTAGCCTGGACACAACGGCCTGCAAACACGGGTGTGTCAACACGCCTGGCAGCTACAGGTGTCTCTGTCCATTGGGCTACAATGTCACACAGGCCGACCCCTCCACCTGTGTGGACGTCAACGAGTGTCAGGACGCCTCCCACAGGTGCAGTCAGGTGTGCCACAACACAGAAGGTTCTTACTTCTGCACCTGCCTCGCCGGCTATGACCTTTACACGACAGACAACACCACCTGCCTGGACACCGACGAATGCGCCCAACGCCCGAATCTGTGTGACCATAAGTGTGTCAACCAACCCGGCTCCTACGTCTGTTTGTGTCCATCTGGTTTTCATGTTGGCAGGGATGGCCACTCCTGCCAGCAAACCGTGAGTTACTGCCCCTGTTTATGTTCACTCCCAGCACGTCAGACTTCCGTCACGCACGAGGCCCTCCAGCAGAAGATGCGCCAGCTCTCAAAGAACCTGACAGTTGCCACACGTGACCTCTCCGCCTACATCCGTGCCAAGACCAGCGCCCCGGATGTACGCCCTACGTCACAGACGTTTGGTCTGTTGGGATCAGTGCTGATGGGGTCAGTGCTCGCCCTTATCGTTGGCTTGGACAGTGTCAGGTTGTTCCTGTTTGTGTATCAGAGAGTGCGCCCCCCTGAAACAGTCGCTAAGAACCAAGAGGTCACCCCTTCTTAAAACGTAGTGAATTTTAACTAACTTAGAGGCTCAAAGAATAACTACAAGTGCAAGGAACAATAATGCAAATATAGCTTCTTGGTAAAAGGGGTGGGGGGCGCTGAAAAAGATTTCTGGTATGTTCCAGACTTCTGCATACGCTCTTCAATACCCTAATTTCAACATTCATATAAAACAATGTGTTTTTTTTCTATATAAATTATGTGGAGTCAGTAATCAATAACTTGAACATAAACAAAAACAATATTATTTTAAATATTTGCGGACCTGGTGGGCTCACTAGTCCCACCTCACATTTCCCACCTCACATGTCCCATCTCACATGTCCCACCTCACATGTCCTCTAAATGACTCATTTGTTGTATAGGAAGTTGAGGTGTATACCCAAAACATTGTTGAGAAGAAGAAAAATGGAAGAAAAAAGAATCTTTGAAGAAAACTGAAGAGAAACCTGAATGACAATGACAAGTGGTGATGTCATACAAAATGACAATGACAATTGTTGATGTTATACATAATGACAATGACAAGTGTTAATGTCACACATAATGACAATGACAAGTGGTGATGTCATACAAAATGACAATGACAATTGTTGATGTTATACATAATGACAATGACAAGTGTTAATGTCACACATAATGACAATGACAAGTGGTGATGTCATACAAAATGACAATGACAATTGTTGATGTTATACATAATGACAATGACAAGTGTTAATATCACACATAATGACAATAACAAGTGGTGATGTCATACAAAATGACAATAACAATTGGTGATGTCACACAAAATGACAATGACAAGTGGTGATGTCATACAAAATGACAATGACAAGTGTTGATGTTATGCATAATGACAATGACAAGTGGTGATGTCCAACAGAATGACATTGACACATGGTGATGTCAGACAGATGAAATTGACAAGTGGTGATGTAAGGCATGCACTGACCTCAATGATTTGGTCGTTGACATGGACCCTTCCATCCACATCAGCAGCACTTCCCTCAGTGATACTCTTCACAAAAATACCTGAAATCTCATCTGAAATAAAGATGTATTGAAAATAAGAGGAACATTACGTTGTTTCTTTGAGGATTTAAAAACAAAGATTTTCTTAAATGGTATATTTAATGGTATATTAAAAGTTCAATTACAACATAGAAGACCTATCCCTGATGTTAACATTTCAATTACTAGATATGTACCACCGGTACTACAATTTCTTGCCAACCATAAACTGTGATTGGTCCCCAGCGAGGGTCATTTGTCATGCTTATTTGCACTACACTCGTTCTTATATCTATATATGATTCAACATATTCAAAATTGGAAATTAACAAGCTATACATTTCTTAAAGGGAAAGGGAAGCAGCCAAGAAAATTCAAACCAAATGTGATAGTAAAGTTTGCTCCCTTTTGAAATGTTTGAGAAAAAAAAATGAAGAACAAGTATGTAAAAAAAAATTAAAAAATAACTTTTGAATAATCTTTTAATTTTTATTAGTTATGTTAGGGTGTATTTCTGTAAAATGTAGAATGAATTTTCTAAATGTACACAAGTATTTAACGTATCAATATTTGTACTGGCAATAAATCTTACGGCTCTAACACAAAAATCACTATTTAAGACATACCCTTGTCTTAGCTTTAACTTTGCAATGTCCTAGCTTTGACTTGGCAATGTCCTAGCATTGACTTGGCAATGTCCTAGCATTGACATGGCAATGTCCTAGCATTGACTTGGCAAAGTCCTAGCTTTGACTTGGCAATGTCCTAGCTTTGACTTGGCAATGTCCTAGCATTGACGTGGCAATGTCCTAGCAATGACTTGGCAATGTCCTAGCTTTGACTTGGCAATGTCCTAGCTTTGACTTGGCAATGTCCATGGCTATGACACAACTTTGTCCCAAAGCTATGACACAACAAAGTCCATGGCTATGACACAGCAATGTCCAAAGCTGACACATGAATGTCCAGTTGATGACCAAACCTACCAGGCGTATTGTCTCCCCCTACATAGCCAGCTATGGTGATCCCAAGGCCGTTGGAGTCCTTGACCAGGTCCACCTCAAAGACATCGACATCAGCCAGGTCATGCATGGTGTCCAGTGGTTGCTGTAAGTTGTACAAGTGGTCAAACAATGTTCTTACATGAATATATGTTGACATATGTACATTGATGTGTGTACATAAAAGTATGTAAATTGTTGTGTTCACGGACGTGTGTACATTGATTCAATGCATCATGACATGCTTTATTCTGAGATCTGCTCCGACTTGATATCCTAGAGTTTAGGGCTACAGCTAAAATTGGGGTTTCAAACTATCAACTGATACAGGGAACCCTCGTCTATGGCGGTTAATGGGGGCCGGAGACCCCTGCGATATGTGAATATCTGCGAAAGTTAATCAATATGAAATGGGTAGCTAAGTTTACAGTTGGCGTATAGCAAAGTACACGTAGTTAAATATGACTTGAAGATGATGAATATGCTGTGTGTTAAAAATGATGACAATGAAGGTGATGATGACTTTTACTGCACGTCAGATGACTGTATTTTACATCTCTTCCTATGACAATGGTGCCATTTTGTGTGTCACCTCTTCTAATACTACTATTATTTAAGGCTATTTTAAACACCCGCGAAGCAGTGAATTCGGGAAAAGTGAGCCACATAATAGCAAGGGATTACAGTATATCATTCTGTCAATAAATACTGATAGTTCTGTCACCAATTAGCTATACTAATCTCCCATGGATTTTAAACCTTTTCTACTTCTTTGAGGCAGATACCATGTTAATTTGACTTTGGTAGCCAGTGACCAGGGCAACACACCTGTGAGATATTGTATGGTCAACCTACCGGGTGGACCTGGACAGATCCCAGCTGTTGGTGAAGTTGCTGCTGTAGCTGCTGCTGTAGTTGCTGCTGGTAGACTGTTTGAAGGTGGTGCTCGTGTTCCCCGGCCTCTATAGCCATCAGAGTGTTGAAGTGTTCCATGTGTTCATCCAATTGGTGGGTAGGGATGATGGGGGCGTGAGGGAGCTGTGGACAGAGATGGATGTAGTTCAGGTCATGTCATAGCTCATGTCATAGGTCAGCTCATGTCATAGGTCAGGTAAATTTATAATATAAAAAACAGGGTATTAGTAGGCCTGACAAGACGTAACACAACAGCGAACGTTTCGGCAAAGAGCCTTCCTCAACGGACAAATAGTACACACATGAAACGAATAACACGAAATAATAATAAATAAATAGAAGTAAAAAAAAATATTTTTAAAAACCACGTTTTTAGATGCGGACTAAAAAGAAGAAAATAATTTAAAACTTATTAGTTCAAGTACTTCGATTTAATATGACTAAAAACGTGGGGCGGGCGCTTATGAGGTTTAACATATGCGGTTCACTCATTCTCTCACTTATAGATCTCTCTTTTGCTTTCTAAATTAGAAATCTTTAATTTTTATACCAAACACCCAACCCCCGTTTTTAGTCATATTAAATCGAAATACTTGAACTAATAAGTTTTAAATTATTTCCTTCTTTTTAGTCCACTTATAAAAAAGTGGTTTTTAAAAATCTTTTATTTACTTCTATTTATTTTATTCTTTTTAGTCCACTTATAACAACCTGGTTTTTAAAATATATTTTTTACCGCTATTTATTTTACCAAACACCCCACAAGCGCCCGCCCACGTTTTAAAAACATTGTGATGTGGTCACGGGGCGAACTCACGGATGTCAACAAAAGCGACGGTACAGATGCTTTTATATAGACTATAGATAATTTTAAAAGTTCAATAATTTAATAACGGTACATTTGATCGATCTGAAATTTTGATACAATGCATTGTCATCCAAGATCTATCTGTGGTAAAATTTTCAGATCTCTAGGACCATCAGAAGTGGTTCAATTTTACGTTGGCAGATTTGAAAAAATCTTGGACAAACAAACAAACAATGCCCAACGAAAGCGAGTTAATAAAAACGTGTTAAAAACACTTAGCTGCGGTGAAATCCAAGCAGTCCAGTAGGGATAAAGTAAGGAGAGAAAAGTAAGAGCTTATATAGGAAAGGATAGGGTGGGTGTGGCAAATCAATCAGCTTGTCAGTGCGAACACAACGTTGATCCCGTTTGGTGTAAGAGTCCCATACTCATGGATTAGTCTATTCCCCAGACTGACCCTGCCAGGTGTGTTTGTACAGGAAACCAAGGCGGTGACAGACATGTCATCGACGCCCATGTGTCACGTCCATTGAAGTGTCGGGAGACAGGACATTGTTTGTCTTGTTTAATGGCACGTACATGCTCAGCGATGCGGCACGAGAGTAACCTCCCCGTCTCACCAATGTACTTCAAAGGACAGCGCTTACACACAATGGTGTAGACCACATTGCGGCTGGTACAAAGATAGCAATTCCTAATCTTGAATACCCCCATAGGGAAGACAATCTGGTCCGTCTGGGTAACAAAGGGACATGTCTTGCGGCGATTACGACCACATGGCTTGGTGCCCAGATGGGAGGACGGAATAAGCAGACGGCTACGAACCAATAGGTCTCGCGGATTTTTGTCCCGCCTGAATACAATGAGGGGTGGGGTGGATTGTTGTTTTCTCAGGGTCCGCAAGGAGGATCGTGCGTTTTTTCAAAAATATTTCCTTGGCTCTGATGTTGTGGGGATGGTATGTGAGCACCAATTTGCTCTTTTCATTACTATCACTGGAGCGTGATACAAAGGCGTCGACACGAGTGAAGTTTTTAACTCCCTGAAGTGCAGATTGAAGTATAGCTTCAGGGTAAGACCTTTGTCTAAAAAACACCACCATTTCCAACGCCTTTTCCAAAAAGTCCTCATTAGATTGACACAGCCTACGGAGGCGAAGAAGTTGTGAAAAGGGAATAGAATCCTACAGGATTTGGGATGAGACAAGGGACAGAGTAGGTAAGAGTGGCTGTCCGTAGGTTTGAAGTAGGCCGAAGTGAGGAGGCAGTTTTTCTGGAGAGTTACAGTAATGTCCAGGAAATTAACCGATAGGTTAGGTCAGGCCATGTCACAGGTCAGCTCATGTCATAGGTCAGTTCAGCTCATGTCATAGGTCAGGTCAGGCCATGTCATACATAGGTTAGGTCATGTTATGTGTCAGGTCATAATTACATAGGGCAGTTACATGACATGTGGAAAGAAGTGTCTCCTTTAAGCTGATGGCCACACAAATATCTGACTGACGCCTCGCAGCAGTTTAGAATTACTGCAGAGCAAATTTTGTACTTTTTTTACCTTGCATATTGACCAAGAACAATTAATGTCAGATACATCAAGACATCGGTCAATGACATAGGTCTGGTACATCATGACATAGGCCAGGTTATGTATGAAATGTAAAAATACATCTTATTCAACAAGAAGATGATAAGGGTTGGGGGAAAGAAAATAGATGAAAGGGTAAGGAAGAGATAGGAAAGTAGAGATGGTAAAGTAAGGATGGTAAAGTAGAGATGGTAAAGTAGAGATGGTTGAGTAGGGATGGTAAAGTTGAGATGGTAAAGTAAGAATGGTTAAGTTACCTGGAACACTGGGGGTTCAAGGACAGACCTGGCCACCACAAGCCGGACATGGCTCCCAGACTGTCTGAGTACAAGGGCCACCTGCTCTGAACTCATACCTCGGACATTGACGTCACCAATCTGCAAGATGTGGTCACCGCTGCGAAGGTGTCCATCCTATAAAACAAATGATAACATTTATTTGTTTTATTAAAATAGGAAATGTGTGGTTAGTTTTATCAGCGGAAAGCCATTGTAGGAATATGGCTCAAAGCACCTTAAAGGTCAGTGTGTGTAGGTAATGTGTGTGCGGGTAATGTGTGTGGGTGTGTGTGAGTCAAAGGGTGTGTGTATGTGGTCAGTGTGAGAGCGGGTAATGTGTGTGGGTGTGTGTGGGTCAAAGGGTGTGTGTATGTGGTCAGTGTGAGTGCGGGTAATGTGTGTGGGTGTGTGTATGTGGTCAGTGTGAGTGCGGGTAATGTGTGTGGGTGTGTGTGTATGTCAAAGGGTGTGTGTATGTGGACAGTGCGAGTGCGGGTACTCTGTGGTTGGGTGTGTGTGGGTCAAAGGGTGTGTGTATGTGGTCTGTGAGTGCGGGTAATGTGTGTGGGTGTGTGTGCGCCAAAGGGTGTGTGTATGTGGTCAGTGTGAGTGCGGGTAATGTATGTGGGTGTGTGTGGGTCAAAGGGTGTGTGTATGTGGTCAGTGTGAGTGCGGGTAATGTGTGTGGGTGTGGGCCAAATGGTGTGTTACTCTTTTAAAGGACACCTGAGACAAAGATTCCCAATTATTGCAGGACATTACTTCCATGACACGTGCCAGCAGGACATTACTTCCATGACACGTACCAGCAGGACATTACTTCCATGACACGTACCAGCAGGACATTACTTCCATGACACGTACCAGCAGGACATTACTTCCATGACATGTACCAGCAGGACATTACTTCCATTACACATACCAGCAGGACATTACTTCCATGACACGTATCAGCAGGACATTACTTCCATGACAGGTATCAGCAGGACGTTACCTGTATGACACATATCAGCAGGACATTACTTCCATGACATGTACCAGCAGGACATTACTTCCATGACACGTACCAGCAGGACATTACTTCCATGACACGTACCAGCAGGACATTACTTCCATGACACGTACCAGCAGGACATTACTTCCATGACACGTATCAGCAGGACATTACTTCGATGACAGGTATCAGCAGGACGTTACCCGTATGACACGTATCAGCAGGACATTACTTCCATGACACGTACCAGCAGGACATTACTTCCATGACACGTACCAGCAGGACATTACTTCCATGACACATACCAGCAGGACAGTACTTCCATGACACATACCAGCAGGACATTACTTCCATGACACGTACCAGCAGGACATTACTTTCATGACACATACCAGCTGGACATTACTTCCATGACACGTACCAGCAGGACATTACTTCCATGACACGTACCAGCAGGACATTACTTCCATGACACGTACCAGCAGGACATTACTTCCATGACAGGTATCAGCAGGACGTTACCTGTATGACACGTACCAACAGGACATTACTTCCATGACAGGTACCAGCAGGACATTACTTCCATGACACGTACCAGCAGGACATTACGTCCATGACACGTACCAGCAGGACATTACTTCCATGACACATACCAGCAGGACATTACTTCCATGACATGTACCAGCAGGACATTACTTCCATGACAGGTACCAGCAGGACATTACTTCCATGACACGTACCAGCAGGACATTACTTTCATGACACGTATCAGCAAGACGTTACTGCCATGACAGGTATCAGCAGGACGTTACCTGTATGACATGAATCAGCAGGACGTTGCCTGTATGACACGTATCAGCAGGACGTTACCTGTATGACACCTATCAGCAGGACGTTACCTGTATGACACGTATCAGCAGGACGTTACCTGTATGACACGTATCAGCAGGACGTTACCTGTATGACACATATCAGCAGGACGTTACCTGTATGACACGTATCAGCAGGACGTTACCTGTATGACACGTATCAGCAGGACATTACCTGTATGATACCTATCAGCAGGACGTTACCTGTATGAGACCTATCAGCAGGACGTTACCTGTATGACACATATCAGCAGGACGTTACCTGTATGACACGTATCAGCAGGACGTTACCTGTATGACACGTATCAGCAGGACGTTACCTGTATGACAGGTATCAGCAGGACGTTACCTGTATGACATATATCAGCAGGACGTTGCCTGTATGACACGTATCAGCAGGACGTTGCCTGTATGACACGTATCAGCAGGACGTTACCTGTATGACACGTATCAGCAGGACGTTACCTGTATGACACGTATCAGCAGGACGTTACCTGTATGACACGTATCAGCAGGACGTTACCTGTATGACACGTATCAGCAGGACGTTACCTGTATGACACGTATCAGCAGGACGTTGCCTGTATGACACGTATCAGCAGGATGTTACCTGTATGACAGGTATCAGCAGGACGTTACCTGTATGACACGTATCAGCAGGACGTTGCCTGTATGACACGTATCAGCAGGACGTTGCCTGTATGACACGTATCAGCAGGACGTTAACTGTATGACACGTATCAGCAGGACGTTACCTGTATGACACGTATCAGCAGGACGTTGCCTGTATGACACGTATCAGCAGGACGTTGCCTGTATGACAGGTATCAGCAGGACGTTACCTGTATGACACGTATCAGCAGGACGTTACCTGTATGACACCTATCAGCAGGACGTTACCTGTATGACACGTATCAGCAGGACGTTACCTGTATGACACGTATCAGCAGGACGTTACCTGTATGACACGTATCAGCAGGACGTTGCCTGTATGACATGTATCAGCAGGACGTTATGGCCGTATCTCTAGCACCATTGGGCCCCATGGCCGTATCTCTAGCACCACTGGGCCCCATGGCCGTATCTCTAGCACCATTGGGCGCCATGGCCGTATCTCTAGCACCATTGGGCCCCTATGATATTATCTCTAGCACCATTGGGCCCCTATGATATTATCTCTAGCACCATTGGGCCCCTATGATATTATCTCTAGCACCATTGGGCCCCTATGATATTATCTCTAGCACCATTGGGCCCCATGGCCGTATTTTGCTACGTTAAATATCAGGCGTTTGGCTCAGTTTGCTGGTAAGTGGATTAGTCCGTGGCACTGTCACTGAACCGTTCGCCTGGCGACTGAAGCTGGTCATAAATTGTGGAGTGGAACTGTCACTATTATCAGCCCAGCCCGTGGGACACTGGTGTTGCCTCCCTGACTGACTTTCATAATAGATGAAGTCAAATTGTCTGAAGGAGAAAGGGTGCCAACGAAGGGCTCTGTCTGAAAAAGACAGTGTGTCAACGAAGGGCTCTATCTCTGAGGGCACAGACTAGGTGTTGACTAGACTGGTGATAACAGCATGAATGCGGGTGTCTAAAGCAGACTTTACAATTTAATTGTTTTTCCTTCACGTCTGTAAAAACTCTCTGCACAGTCTTATTGTCTCCCACTTCCTGGCACACTTGCTTCCCTTTATGCTCCCACAGAATACGCAGCAAATATGGTAAGATATTGTCCACAAAATAAATGCTGTAGAAATTTTGTAAGATATTGCCCACAAAATAAATGCTGTAGAAATTTGGATGAGTTTTATTTTTACTTTGCAAACGGACCAACAAACGTTAGAGGGAACATTGACTTAATTCCCGCCTTTCTCTCTCTCTCTATCTCCCGGAGAACTTCAGCGTTCAGTTTCCGCACATCATCTATAGATGACGTCAACAAAGTGGCTGCTACGTTTCTCTTCTTCCAGAACCTCGAAGTCGGAGAATAAATCGTACGCCTACATGTTCCGACGCCTGCAGTGTATTGTAAATGAACCAAATGCTAACATCTCCACCAGGGTAGCACACATGACCTTGACGTGGCCTCGTGGACATGCTGTTCTTTCTAATACATCTAAAATTAAAATAAATCAAATTCCGATACTTCACTTATGGTTAGCCGTAACATTTTCAAGTCATTATCTATGTGTACATTGAACATGTTCAAGTATTGATCTATGTGTACATTGAACATGTCCAAGTATTGATCTATGTGTACATTGAACATGTCCAAGTATTGATCTATGTGTACATTGAACATGTCCAAGTATTGATCTATGTGTACATTGAACATGTCCAAGTATTGATCTATGTGTACATTGAACATGTCCAAGTATTGATCTATGCGTACATTGAACATGTCCAAGTATTGATCTATGTGTACATTGAACATGTCCAAGTATTGATCTATGTGTACATTGAACATGTCCAAGTATTGATCTATGTGTACATTGAACATGTCCAAGTATTGATCTATGTGTACATTGAACAATTCCAAGTATTGATCTATATGTACATTGAACATGTCCAAGTATTGATCTATGTGTACATTGAGCCAGTCAAAGTATTGATCTATGTACATTAATGTGTACATTAAATATGTATAAATATTGATCAATGTGTACATTGAACTAAGAGTTTGTCTAACATATCATCTATCCCCCAATATCTAATTGCCACAATGATGTTAATTTTATCAACCAATTATTGTCGGAAGTGCTCGGTAGGAAACTGAGAAATTCTATTGTGGCCAATTTGAATGCTCTCCCCTGTGATGTAATGTTAGTGCTATGAGCCCTGGTGTGTGTCAGGGTTAATATATCATACAGAATGGGACTGCGATAAAGCTTTTAAATAAAATACAAAATACACAAACAAATGGTGCAATTAAAACAATAAATTTGAGCTTTATTTTAAACTAAAACGACAATAGACGTTTCGGCTAATGCCTTCATCAGTACAATAACATAAAATAGATACTTACATATATTTAAATTCTTAAAACATTATATCATAAAATAATTTAAAATATTCATGTAAAATAAAATGAAAGGAAAAACAAAAACAAACAAGGACACAGAATGTAGGAAAAAGGAGGAAGTATCTAAAGTTACAGTTAAAACCACAACGGGAAAAAGATTCTGCAGTTAGGTAAAATTGTGAATTTGGTTAATTCCATATGGAGCCAACGTACCAAATCGTTTTATAAGTTTATTTTCCATGTGGATCCTATCATGGGTATTGTTTGTATATAAAATACCAGTAACTGCAACATCTGAAATACCGTCATGGTCAACACTGTTAAAATGTTTAGATACAGGACATTGAGCCTGTTTATTAATATTATACAGGTGTTCTCGAAACCGATCCCCAAGACGACGACCTGTCTCACCCACGTAAATTTTATTACACCTCTTGCAAAGAATTGCATAAATCACGTTGCGACTAGTGCAAGTGAATCCATCTTTTATTATGAAGTTTTCAAGAGGGAAAGAAACCTGGTTAATTTCAATCACATATGGACAAGTATTGCAACGGTTACGGTTGCAACCTTTTGTTCCAATATGTGCTTTCATTGTGGGAAGGTGACTTCTTACAAGTATATCTCTCAGGCTTCTATCTCTCCGGAAAGCAAAAAGAGGAGGTTTTTTGAAGACTTGCTGAGTTAGAGGGTCAGCCATGAGGATTGGTCGGTTTTTGAGAATTACCTGGCGGGCTATAAAATTATGGGGATGAAAAGTTAAAATAAATTTGGATCGATCACATTGATCAGAACCAGATGATGTAAATGTCTCCTGTCTGGTCATGCCTTTAATTCGATTGATAGCGGATATTAAAACTGTTTCCGGGTATGACCTCCTTCGAAAAAAATCCAGCATTTCATGACTTTTCTCTAAAAAGTCTGCTTCATCACTGCAGAGTCTTAACAACGGGAGAGGGTGTGAGTGGCGGTAGGGGAATGAAGTTGTAATCCTCTGTGAGATGGGAGGAGGTGTGAGTTGCGGTAGGGGAATGCAGTTGTAATCCTCTGTGATATGGGCCACAACTCGTTATCTGTACAATTGTTTTTAACTCATCATTCTGCACGCCCAGTTATGGGATCTATTATAGCAGGAAATATATTTTATGGGAGTCCATAATACACAACTGATAATTAAATTACAGCATGTGTACCATAAATGTCTATCTAGGATGTGTACCATAGACGTCTATCTAGAATGTGTACCATAGATGTCTATCTAGGATGTGTACCATAGATGTCTATCTAGGATGTGTACCATAGATGTCTATCTAGAATGTGTACCATAGATGTCTATCTAGGATGTGTACCATAGATGTCTATCTAGGATGTGTACCATAGATGTCTATCTAGGATGTGTACCATAGATGTCTATTTAGGATGTGTACCATAGATGTCTATCTAGGATGTATTCCACAGATGTCTATCTAGCATGTATGCCACATATGTCATTATCGTGTATAGTTTTAATATTCGAAAATTAAGGCAGGAATGAAGAATACAAAATTTGGCTAATTCATCGGAATGGTTCATCGGGGGACCACTGATTCAAAGTTTGATCTCAGGGGACCACTGATTCAAAGTTTGATCTCAGGGGACCACTGACACAGTCTGAGATGGACAGTTGGCGCTTATGTTGTTTACTAAGAACTGAGCGTCCACATCTCCCCCCACACGTCCAAGTCCATTGTTTAACTGACCGCACTGGACACTGGACGCGGCCCCTTATGGGCTGACCACTTTTAGATTTCAGTGAACCCTTCCATATGCCAAAATGCACGTCTGACATGCCTGGTCCCACGGAGACCTCCAACAACAAAATAAATCCTGGCTAGGATGACGTGTCCAATGTTTGTTTACTCGTCTGTCTGGGTCAGTTCTCACAACTACTCCAGGTTGGGTAAAATACTCCCCCCCCACCCAATGTGTAACAACCAACATATTGCTACAATATTGTTCCCTGGCCTAGTGTGTAGCTACTTAAAAACCAACATATTGTTACAATATTGTTCACTGGCCTAGTGTGTAGCTACTTAACAACCAACATATTGCTACAATATTGTTCCCTGGCCTAGTGTGTAGCTACTTAACAACCAACATATTGCTACAATATTGTTCCCTGGCCTAGTGTGTAGCTACTTAATAACCAACATATTGCTACAATATTGTTCCCTGGCCTAGTGTGTAGCTACTTAACAACCAACATATTGCTACAATATTGTTCCCTGGCCTAGTGTGTAGCTACTTAACAACCAACATATTGCTACAATATTGTTCCCTGGTCTAGTGTGTAGCTACTTAGACTACAATTTTAGCCAAAGCTTGTGTCGTAAAGTTGATGACTGAATAAACATCGGGGAAATGAAAAAAAATTAAACATTTAAACAACCCGTAAAAACAGAAGTTTTTTTTACTATAAATCCCTTATATATGAGACATAACTCGTGAATGTTCATTCTCTTTTGGGTCGAGCCGCTAGGCTCTTAAGACCCGGTTCATTTTATCGCAAGCGAGCCTCATCAAGCGGGCATCGCCGTAGAGGTAACCCTCTGCAGGTACCGTTACTTCATCTTCCAAATCCCCGCACAGCTCGGGGCACTCTTCGAGTACGTGGGCCACCGTCTCTTCTGGGTGGCCACACAGCCGACAGGCCAGTTCCCTTCTGGTGTTAAACTTGTACAGGTAGCTTCGTGTGGGACAATGCTCAGTTCTCATTCTAGTTATGAGCGTCTGATTGCTACGTCCAATCTTCCACCAGGAATCGCTTTTGCTCGGTCGCGGCATGTACTGGAATACTTTTCTGGCCGTGCTTCCAGAAGCCCAGCCCTGAAGCCATTTCTCTCGGAAATGGTCTTTAAGCCACGATCTGGCCCCCAGCTGGGTCATCGGGCGATCGGGTTGGGGCTGAGCTGAACCTTCTCTCGCTAACTCATCGACCCTGTCTGAATGAGGCTCGCCACTGTGCCCAGTGATGTACTGAAGGACTACTTTTCCGCCTCGTGCTAGGATTTCACCTACTGTTTCCAAAATGACACTGACCGTTTTCGTCTCCAGAGAGGATCGACCCACGGTCTCGAGCGAAAACCGTGAGTCGGTGAAAACTACGACGGTCGGGAAAACCTTTCTTCTTGCTAGACGTCGGCGCACTTCCTTCAAACCCTTGCAAATCGCCTCCAGTTCGGCGTCGTGACTACTGTATGCGGATCCGCACGGCCCTGACAGTTCGATACTGTCAGGTCCAGGTTGAGGGTATTGAATTAGTACTCCGTATCCACTTCTGCCATCCTTGAAACGCGAGCCGTCCGTAAAGACTTTTACCACACTATCGCCATAAGCTTTGATTGTCTTCAGAGTCTCGTCTCGCTGGAGCTCGACGGGACTGGCTTTCGTCACCGCTGTATTTGCCAGTGTCAAACGTAGTTCAGGCAAGTCTGAGCTTTCATGTGGTCCTCGAGCAGGGACCAGTCGCATGCGTTCCCTGTGCTTGGGTATGGGGACTGAGTCTTCTAGTTCGTAGACCGTATCCATGAAGGATGGTCTTTTCAGTCGGGTCCTCTTTACCCATCGGTCTTGTAATTGAAAGCAGGGTTCGTCATGCTCCAACCTACGGTATCGCTCCACCGTGGTCATGATTGCCTTTTCTCGCCTTATCGCCAGGGGTTCTACGTTAGACATAATTTCTACAGCGGCTGTGGGTGTCGTACGCAACGCCCCGCATACAAACCGTAGAGCTTGGTTTTGTATGCGGTCCAGACCCTCTAGTGCCGTACGGCTCGCAAAGGCCTGGACCGGGAGGCTGTAATCAATAGCACCCCTCACACTACCGAGATAGAGAGCTCTCAGTAGTCTTGCATCCGCGCCCCAACTAGTGCTAGCCAGTTTCTTCACCAGGGACAGTTTAGCTGTGGCTTTGGCACACAATTCACGCACATGGTTATGTAGCTGGACCTTCTGGTCCAGTTTGATTCCCAAGTACGTTGGTGTCCGATCCCAATTCAATCTTTTCCCACATATCTGAAGCACCACCTCATGCTTCAGTGCATTCCTTCCATTTGTGAAAATGGAATGGACCGTTTTCTCCGTATTGACTACTAGGCGCCAACGGTTGGCGTAGTCTTCGATTCGATTCAGATCTTCCTGCAGCCTGTTCTGCAGGGTTGCAACGTCCTTTCCGGAACTCCATATAGCCAGATCGTCAGCAAACATGGCATTCTGTGACCCCAGAATACCTTGTAGGTCGTGGACGTAGGCTAGGAACAATGTACAACTAAGGGCGGACCCCTGTGGGAGTCCGTCCTCCAGGCGATCTTCGTTGGATAATGACTCCCCCACTCGGGTCTTGATCGTTCTGTCCGTAAGGAACGATTTTATCCAACTGTACATGTTCGCAGTGACACCTAACTGCTGCAACTTATAAAGTAGCCCTCCACGCCACACCTTGTCGTATGCCTGCTTTAGATCGAAGAACACCGCAACGGTGTGATTCCTCGACTGGAGTTCATTTGTGATTGTCTGAATTAGTCGGAGAGCCTGGTCCATCGGTTGGCGTCCCTTTCGGAACCCACCCTGAGTCATTGGAATGCATTTGGACTGTTCGAGGAACCAGTAGAGTCGTGCGTTCACTAACCGTTCAGCTACCTTCCCCACACACGACGTGAGGGAAATTGGCCGGTAACTGGACGGGTGTTCGCCTGGTTTCCCCTCTTTGGGAATTGGGGTTATTGTGGCCTTTTTCCACAGCTTCGGCAGCGTGCCCTGTTGTCCAAGTTCTATTTATGAAACCCAGCAGTTTCATTCGACCTGTCTTGCCCAGATGTTTGAGCATTTCATTGTGAACTTTATCTGGTCCTGGTGCTTTGCCAGCCTGGCACTTGTTGAGTGCGGTTTGCAACTCTGTCATTGTGAAGGGGGCCGCGAAAACCTCTAGTTGAGGGCCCTTACTTTGTCTCCTTGAGCCTTCTTTGCGCATTCGGTCGATTGTTCGGCTAAAATCAGATCTGGCGCCTTTTTTGTTAACCTGGGCAAAGTGTTTGTTTAGCGCTCGTGCGCGCTTAACTTCACTAGCCCTTTGGCCCTTTGGTGTCGTCAAAGGGTTGGAATTCTTTGTCTTCCCTGCGCCAGATAATGCATCCAAGAGCCGCCAAACTTTTCTTCCGTCTACGAGGTCGAGTTTTTCGCACGTATTTACCCATTTCGCCTTCTTCGCTTTGTCGACAGCGGCCCGGACTTCAGCCGTCAGTCTGTTGTACGCCCTACGAGCTTCGGGCGTCTTCAGCCTGGCTGCCTTTTTCCGTGCTTTTGCTCTTTGTTTCACCAATTCTGCCAGACTCTTGTCCCAGTAAGGTCTGAACTTCTGTTTCCCGTTCGTCCTTGGGATCGTGCGCCTCGCAATCCCAAGGATTGTGTCAATAAACTGCCTGTAGGTGGCATCCATGTTGTCTCCTGCAACATCCAGCAGAGCGAGCTTGGTCTCGCTCTCGGCCTCGTACTTCCGCCAATCGGCCTTACGGAACTGCCAATGCCTTCTTTCAAATCGAGGTTTGCCTGCACCAAGTCCAAATTCAATCAGGATTGGTAAGTGATCGGAACCTACTTCCTTTAATACTTCCAGTCTATGCTTCGACTCTAGGTCAGCGGAAATAAGCGTTAGATCTGGGCGGGACTCCGTGCTGTGCCCCGTGTGCAGTAGTGTTGGTTCACTGTCTGCATTCTGTAGCCTGATGAGATTCGTATTAATACAGACATCCTCGATGTAGCGGCCTGACGCGTTCCGTTCAGCATAGCCCCAGTCAGGAGACTGTGCATTAAAGTCTCCTGCTATTATCGTTTTGCCAAAAATGACATCTTCCCCAACTGGAAGTGCGATAGGGTTTCTGGGCGTATTATAGACGTTCGTGATTGTAAAGCCAACGTCGCCTTTGAAAACTCTCACGGTGAGAGTATCAGTGTTGCTGTAACACTTAACTTCGAGCAGCTCCATCGTTAAATCATTCCGGACCGCTGTGGCAAGACCTCGACATCGCCGGTCACACTTGCAATGGTATAGCGAGTAACCAGTGATATGGAACGGCTTCCCCTTGAGGAGCGTTTCTTGGAACAGTGCCACATCCACTTTCCGTTCGTGGAGTATTTTGGTTACTTCGTGTGCCTTTTGCCTTATGCCACAGACATTCAACTGTAAAACTACCAGGGCTTGTTCAGGATGGCCCTTCGCACCCATACAAGGACGGCCAGTCACCGATTGACCGCTTGGACATGGCCTGTCGTTCGTCACCATGCCTCTAAGAGGGGGGGGTAGCCAACCGACCCGACGTACCACCATCCGCCGAGAAGGGGTTTAGAAGGTCCGTTCCGGGACCTGCTTTTTTCGATATATGAACCATAGAATAGAATAGAATAACTAAAAGTATTGATTATGTTCAAACTCGACAAAACCTTTATAGACTGAAACTGAGTGAACTCTCCTTGCTGAAAAACACGGGATGTGGTCATCGATCCCTTATATTAACTTCGCGGCCGTCTCTCTCTCTCTGTCTTGGGCTGGGCGGGCTGGGCGGAAAAACAGAAGTCAAAAATGACCCACTTCCCATGATCCGATCGAACTGAAATTTGGCACACGGACCCGTCTGACCTAACAATGCATCGTATCAAAATTTCAGATCGATCGAACGTACCGTAATTAAATTAATGCATTTTTAGTTTATCCTTATATGAGGTATGTAATTCAAAATTCACTGTTTGTTATTGTATTTTTTTCTTCCAGTTTCACGTGAGTTTGAGTTGACGCCGACCGTCGTGTTGACGCCGACCGTCGTGCCGACACCCCCTCACATCCCACCCCCATTTATTAAAGACAAGGGACATCACTCGGTGTCAGTCTGTAAATGTTTGAAAATAATCAATACTGTTAGTTATGTCTCATATATAAGGGATTTATATTCAAAAACTTTGTATTTACGGGTTTGTTTTATTTACTTCTAATTTTCCGCCCGCCCAAGACAGACAGAGAGAGAGACAGAGACGCCGGTGAAGTTAATATAAGGGATTTATAAACCACGATTTTATAAGCGGACTAAAAAGAAGAAAACAATTTTTTTTTCACAGAATTGTGAAGGAAAAATATTTTTTCTGGATTGATAAAAATTTCTAACTTATATACTCAAGTACTATGATGTAATATGACTAAAAACGTGGGGCCGGCGCTTCTCAAGGGGGGGGGGTGGGGCTGATAAATATGATCTTATAAGGTTCTAATAAAAGACGGGCGTAGATGATAGAACCCATACCTGTGATGAAGTGAGTGAGTCAAGTATCTGGTAGAACCCATACCTGTGATGAAGTGAGTGAGTCAAGTATCTGGTAGAACCCATACCTGTGATGAAGTGAGTGAGTCAAGTATCTGAGAGATGAAGTTAGAGAAAATGGGAGGAGATGTGGATCTCAGAGTACCGAATATGAATATGGCGTGCGTCACTGTGACACTGTGATTGTGACGTGTGTCACTGTGATTGTGACGTGTGTCACTGTGATTGTGACGTGTGTCACTGTGACATGAATGAATGTGACGTATAATGACAACCCTGACCTGGTCAGCTATCCCGCCAGGAAGTATGGTCTTGACCACCACGCCAGTACTACGTCCACCAATGATGCCGAATCCCAGGCCAGTACCATCGTTAATGAGGTCAATGACTTCCAGCTGTGTCCAGTCTGTGCTCAGCTGTGGAAGACAAAAACAAAAAATCACATCTTCAAAGGTGGGGTCAAGTGGTCCTTACCTCATACCACCCCCACCCCGTCTCTGACAGCAAAACATACCACCCCGTCTCTGACAGCAAAACATACCACCCCGTCTGTGACAGCAAAACATACCACCCCGTCTGTGACAGCAAAACATACCACCCCCACCCCGTCTCTGACAGCAAAACATACCACCCCGTCTGTGACAGCAAAACATACCACCCCGTCTGTGACAGCAAAACATACCACCCCGTCTCTGACAGCAAAACATACCACCCCGTCTCTGACAGCAAAACATACCACCCCGTCTCTGACAGCAAAACATACCACCCCGTCTCTGACAGCAAAACATACCACCCCGTCTCTGACAGCAAAACATACCACCCCGTCTCTGACAGCAAAACATACCACCCCGTCTCTGACAGCAAAACATACCACCCCGTCTCTGACAGCAAAACATACCACCCCGTCTCTGACAGCAAAACATACCACCCCGTCTCTGACAGCAAAACATACCAACGCGTCAGGCAGCAAAACATACCAACTCGTCAGACAGCAAAACATACCAACTCGTCAGGCAGCAAAACATACCAACTCGTCAGACAGCAAAACATACCAACTCGTCAGACAGCAAAACATACCAACTCGTCAGACAGCATACAACACAAAACAACTCCTCATTAATACTTTTGGAAATGTAACTGTGCGAACAAGGGACTGAGGAGAGCAAGGAAATTTGGGGAACAATGAACATTTTTAGCAAGGTACTTAGGGGAACATGGAACTTGTTGAGGTGAAAGTGTACAAAATAACATTTTTGAGTCATATCTGTATTTGTTGAACACAAAATTAGGTTACTAGACTTTGATGGAACTGTGCAGGGAACTGGACGTTGGTGGAACTGTGCAGGGAACTGGACGATGATGGAACTGTGCAGGAACTGGACGATGATGGAACTGTGCAGGAACTGGACGTTGATGGAACTGTGCAGGGAACTGGACGATGATGGAACTGTGCAGGGAACTGGACGATGATGGAACTGTGCAGGGAACTGGACGATGATGGAACTGTGCAGGGAAATTGACGTTGATAGAACTGTGCACGGAACAAGGATTGATCAACTACGTATTTTTCGACTGAACCCCGTAATCTTCTTGGATCCCTCATGCACATATCCAGTTCCACATATTATTGGAGACAAGAACATGTAAGTAAAACATAGTGCATGCTGTTATGTGTATGAACAACTGCACAATAGTTCTATCTTTCCTTTAGTTTGCAGCACAGATAATCCCCTCTACCACTATGAGAGCCAAGATTGTAAGAAGGGAACGAGAGTTGGTTGAGGGCTTGAAGGTGTACGAGTTGTGATCAACTGAAGCACATACAAGATCTGGGGTACACAAACAACAGACGGAGGACGGTAGTAACAGTGTTTACCCAAGACGAGGAGTAGGGTTTATAGATGAATCGAGATAAAAATAGTATCACTATGTGTGAAGCATCAACTCTTACATAGGACTTCAATAACTTGACAGGTACATAACTAGCAATATGTACTTCTAATATCTTCGTGATTGACAATGATCAGCAAATGTACACTGGTTGGGAAATCGTCAGCAAATGTACACTCGTTAGGAGATCGTCAGAAATGTACACTCGTTTACTCGTTAGGAGATCGGTGATAAACAATAGGGTTGAGTTGTGGTGTTGCCTCGGTGTGTGGAAAGGGGGTGAGTTGTACAGAAGTACACACTCACAAACATACAGTACACCCTCACAAACATACAGATGTACACCCTCACAAACATGCAGATGCACACCCTCAGAAACATGCAGATGCACACCCTCAGAAACATACAGATGCACACCCTCACAAACATGCAGATGCACACCCTCAGAAACATACAGATGTACACCCTCACAAACATACAGATGTACACCCTCACAAACATGCAGATGCACACCCTCACAAACATACAGATGTACACCATCACAAGCATACAGATGTACACCCTCACAAACATACAGTACACCCTCACAAACATGCAGATGCACACCCTCAGAAACATGCAGATGCACACCCTCAGAAACATACAGATGCACACCCTCACAAACATGCAGATGCACACCCTCAGAAACATGCAGATGCACACCCTCACAAACATGCAGATGCACACCCTCACAAACATACAGATGTACACCATCACAAGCATACAGATGTACACCCTCACAAACATACAGTACACCCTCACAAACATACAGTACACCCTCACAAACATGCAGATGCACACCCTCACAAACATGCAGATGCACACCCTCACAAACATGCAGATGCACACCCTCAGAAACATGCAGATGCACACCCTCACAAACATGCAGATGCACACCCTCACAAACATACAGATGTACACCATCACAAGCATACAGATGTACACCCTCACAAACATACAGTACACCCTCACAAACATACAGAAGTACACCCTCACAAACATACAGAAGTACACCCTCACAAACATACAGAAGTACACCCTCACAAACGTACAGAAGTACACCCTCACAAACGTACAGAAGTACACCCTCACAAACACACAGAAGTACACCCTCACAAACACACAGAAGTACACCCTCACAAACACACAGAAGTACACCCTCACAAACACACAGAAGTACACCCTCACAAACATACAGAAGTACACCCTCACAAACATACAGAAGTACACCCTCACAAACATACAGAAGTACACCCTCACAAACATACAGCAGTACACCCTCACAAACATACAGCAGTACACCCTCACAAACATACAGCAGTACACCCTCACAAACATACAGATATACACTTGTACGTTGTTTCCAAGATACACAATTCTTTAACAATTAAGGACGTTTTTACTGACTCCCTGCAATATTTTTTTTTGACATGTATACACATTCACACTTTATAACGTTCAAAGTATACGAATTTCTAAACGTATACAAGAACTACCAGAGAAGTATACATAATCCTCAATCTTACCGGCACCGCCTCAAATATGGGACGGTGTTTGTTGACCGTGACACCGAGGTCAGGTTCCCGGCCACGAGCACTCCACGAGACAGACGAGGGCGTACCAGACGACGTCACCGAGGGCGGGGAGGTTAATGCCTGCGGCACGGAGGAGGATGTGGTCGACTTGCAAGAGGAAGGCGATGATGTTGTAGTTCCTTGTGACGACGACGGCTGTTCGAGCACGTGCTGTCCCTGACGAGCCTTCATGTAACACATGGCGGCCACTAGAGCACCACAAATCGCGTCATGGTAGCATCTACTTCCGGCCTCCATCCAAGGTCAATGGCAGTATTGGAAATCAACTTCCTGGTGCGTTGTGATTGTCTGTAGGTGCGAACTGTAGCACGAATTGTCCATTACAACCAATGACCCGTGGTAAGGGAACATACATCTTAAATACATCACTACTTTAAGTTTTAGTGACCAACTGGAAAATTTTTATAATTGTACAAAGATGAACGAGTAACATATCCAATTATCCAAATTGAAATAGTCTAACCGATGTCAAATTGTACAGGCATCTTTGTATGATACACTGTCATCACTCGGGAAATTAACAGAAACAACAGATGTTGTCACATGAATGTCACATGACTTGACCTTAGCCCCGGTTCAAGTTAAACGCAAACGTTGACCGATTTACTCTGCCCCCCCTCCCCCACTGTCCTGGGGCCTACAATCGTGTCAACCTTTCCAGGTCCACTGTCCAGAACCAATGTTTAAAGGCACGACGTAAAGCTCGGAATGTGATGTCTGAGCGCCACTCCACAACTCGTCACTTAGTTTGCGGTAGTTGTAAACGTGCCAGAAATGGATTTCGAAATTTTTTATTTTTTAAAATCCCTTATATTAACTTCACCGTATTTGTCGTGGTCGTAATCGTTAATTTCGATTAAAGCAAAACATATTAAAATGTATGATGTCATAGGTAACACTTATTTAACGTTCTTTTTGAACATCTAAATAACACTGGAATGTCTCCTTTACATTTCATCTTTTAACCAACTACGCAAAAAGACAAGTGTGTGGACATTAATTGGTTCAAGGGATGAGCGGGTCTAATTGACAATATAACCAGCCGAGCTGAACAATCAATTACATGGAACTGAGGTAACTGGTATGCACAAAACGGTATTGGCCAGGAATGACATTATCGGATATCGGTGTTCATTAAGTTTCCACAATTGTAGAGGTTTAATGGATTCAGGAACTTTCATCTCCATTTTATAACGCAGTAATTCATCAGAAGAGCTGTCGTCATTTTCTGTCTCTGAGTCAAACTCCATTACTGCCAATAACTTAATACGATTTTCATTTGGTTTGATAAGTAGGCGAAGTGTTAGAACCATGCTAGGAAAAATTTATCAACATTTTGAACATTTCCGTCAGTCAATAGTTAAAAACCAAAATGTTCGTCTAATCGTCAGGAAATTTATTATTTATCGGCTGCTATGTTTTATTTATTTTTTATTTTATTTTTGACTTCCAATAATTTGTAAGCGATGGGTCGATTTATCGTTAAACATAATTTAATCGTTAAATTTTTTTTAACGATTAATCGAGAAATTAATCGTTAATTTCCGCAGCCCTATAAAAATATTTGAACTTAGTAAAAATACGTTCTATATGAGCACCTGTGACTGGTGTAGAAAACAATGTTACCTTTAAGGATTTTTGGTCTGTGAACAAGTAAAAAAAGCTAGTGTGAAAATTTGCACTGTAATCATTTTTTGTTCAATATTTTTTTTAAATTGCTGCGCGATAATTCTAAACTGCTGCGCGGCGTCACTCAGATATCTGCACAGCCGCGAAGCCAAAAGCAAACATTGGTGTAGGCATAACTAAATTATACACAAGGCTAAATGACATATCAAATAACCAACAATTGACCACTGGTATCTCGTTCAATTCTAGCAATAACCCACATCTAATGCAGGCGTCGAAATATTTTCAACAGCAGAAATATTTAAATAATTAATTTCTAAAGTTGTCAAGATGAGATACTCGAGGTCCTTGGTGTGTGTGGGTGGGTGTGTGGGTGGGTGGGTGTGTCAAAAGTCATTGGCTCGTGCGGGGGCGGGAGCTATAGCTAAAAGCTCATTAGACCAGGGTAATTTTATAGATATCCTTGGCAGCATTTTTTCACAAAAACATTTCTTACATTCAAACACTTTTACATGACACACCTAACATCATCACATCATACACCAATAACACCATCACAAGACACCCATAACAGGACACACCTAATACCATCACATCATACACCAATAACACCATCACAAGACACCCATAACATGACACACCTAACACCATCACATCATACACCAATAATACCATCACATCATACACCAATAACACCATCACAAGACACCCATAACACCATAACATGGCACCTCTAACATTATCACAGGATAACGCAAAAACACGAGACCAATAAGGTCTAAAACCCTCACAGCCTTCAGACTCAACGAACAGCCCCCCCCCAACCCCGCGCCATAGAGGCTGGACACAAGCAGACAGACGAGTGCACGCGTCATTAAACAAAAACATTATTATCTTTGGTCACGGAACAGCCGACCACACAAACACAAATTTAACACACACAAAAACCCTCCACGTGGCCTTATTCGAGAAGAACAACTGCTTGCTCACAGCTCTCGTGTTGGACGATGTCTCTGTCTGCCGAGGTTTTATATGGTGACAACATGAAGGCTATTTGAGATAGACATAGGGCCGAGCAGACCACCCAGCTGACAAAACATCTGGAAATACACTCTTACTATAGCCGTTCTATAGCCCTTTCGTCTTAAGCCGACCCCCCTCCCCATCTTTTGGAAGAGAATAGTATAGTTAAACAACCCGTAAAAATAAAGTTTTTGACTATGAATTCCTTATATATGAGACATAACTAAAATTATTGATTATGTGCAATATAATATGCACCGCGCGCCAAAGATTTACAGACTGAAACTGGCTGAACTCTCCTTGCTGTAAACACGGGGATCTCGTCATCGATGGCTGGAGGGAACTCCAGTGACACGTGGATGTCAACAATAACAGACGGATACATAGAGTTATATATAGATAAACTAAAAATGCATCTATCTATCTATATATAAAATTCTCTTCGTGGTCGGACCCTGCGAGGCAACAAGCTGCAAGTATGTACAACAGAGCATGACGAATGACCCTCGCTCGGGTCAACTAAACACTTTTGGCAAGCGTGGTGGGATGAAATGAAAAAAAAGGGGGGAGGGATGGAGTGGGTGGCAACAATGCACTTGCGTTCACTTGCATTGTTCCTTCACAGTATATGTGAGATTCGTAGTGTACTGGTTATCACGTCCGCCTCATACAACGATGGTCCAGGGTTCCAGCGAAAACGTTGTTTTTTTTATAATTTTTTTAAAATGTCTGTTTGTGCCCGTTCTTTTACCCCTTTATTGCCAACACTAGCTGAACCCGCGGCGTAGCATACGCCGCTAAGATTTAGTGACGGGTGAAGACTTCCTGAAAGACACAGTTGTCAAAATGGGGTGGGTCTGGGCAATTGACTGTGAGTGAATGAAAAGAAGGAACTCTGGAGAGACCCGCGGCGTAGCATACGCCGCAGACTTGCTCATAAAAGACAGTGGAAAGAACGGATTTTGGGGGGGGGGTGAGAGTACAGCCACAAAAAGCAGCACAAAGTAAATACAAAATAGCGAGTAAACATGGAGACAAGCACACTGAGGTTGTTGTTACCCGCCTCCCATTTAATACTACCATCCCTTAAACATTAACTGTGATTCGCCGACCCTAGCGAGGGTTAGTCATGTTTAGGGTTGTTAATTGTGTGTTGTTTTTTTAAACCGATTATCGAGTATGTAACTCTGATTTTAAACCGATTATCGTTTTATAACTCACTTCATAGAAGTTAGGGGTGTACCGAATTTCGCCTGCAAACGTCTCGAAACCAGCAATGAGTTGGCAGTTCAACCGACGTTCACCCGCGATGTTTTGATTTCTTCGTGCTGTAGTTTGTGTCTGTTATTACTCAACTTTCTTTGCACTCTCCATGAGCAAGTCTGCGGCGTATGCTACGCCGCGGGGCGTCTAGTTAATTTAATTACGGTACATTGGATCGATCTGAAATTTTGATACAATGAATTTTTAGGTGACACGAGTCTATGTGCAAAGTTTCATCAATATACAGTCGGACCTCTCTAAGCGAGGGGAGGCAGGGGGACAAATGCCCCGGGTGGCACTTTGCCAGGGGCGGCAAATTCCAAGTATTTTTATATAGTTTCTAACGATAAAATTTTTATTACGAAGTGGAGATTTTAATCGAAATAAAAGAAAAGCCAAATAAGAAAGTAATAAAAGAAATAAAGGAACTCGCATAAAGCATGTGAACGTTTTAACTGTCAAAACTTCATAAATTCTTCTGAAACTAATGGTACTTTTTTGAAAAACCAGAGCCTGATGTGGTATCAAACTATTTTTGATTTTTACTGTACCCTTTCAATTTTAAACATAAGCCAATCGAATTCTCCGAGCGGCACATTGTTGTAAACTCCTCGTTGTTAATTAGCTTTCAAACATAAATAAAGTTATAATAAAATTTAATAACAGAAAAGCCTAGATAAGAAAATAAAAAATGAAGAAATTACATTTGAATTCGTGAACGTTTCTAATGCCGAAATTTCAAACTCCTATTCTCCTATTAATCTAAGACTTCTGATACTAATGCCACTGAGCTGAAAAACATAGGGGCTGAAGTAGTGAACGCACGTGACAAGTATGTGCTAATAAATATAACAGATTTTATCGTAGGTAAACTACTGGAACAAAATTGTTGGTGTACTTGTGTGGTTTATTCTTTCAAAGCATCATTATTTTAATGTCTTTATTTTTATGAAATAATTAAAACTAATGAATAAAATTGCTTATCTAATGGAATTAAAACTTAGCACACATAAAATACAAAAGTAGCAATTCATGAGCAAGTGCTCAACGTTATCAAAGTTTTTTTCTTTTTTTTTGCAATTGGAAAGAGTAAGAAACTGTTAAAAAGAATAGACTATTTCTAGAGAACAACAAGTTGTATTTTTTTAAAAAGTGGATTTTTGCGGTCACAGAGAGGACAATACTCTCCTCAATACAAATAATGGCAGTATTCTGGAACCGATGCATTCGTTTCTTAAGTACGACCGAGCGCTCCAAGAGCATCGTTTGAAAAAGAAAAAGGGTTTTAAAAAACATGTCATCTCAAATTCAAACTGAACTCTGAGCAATTTTAAGAGATACAGTTCGCAAAAAATAATCTTCCTTCGGGAACAAGATACCAAATATTGTTTCATTGTATGCGATAGCTCTTCATATATTTCAAATAAGGATCAAACAAGTTCAGTTGTGTGAAATGTAAAGATTGAACATCAAAACTGTAGACGTTGTATACTCTTAAAGATTTCATTAAAGCAAAATTAATTCTGATTTTGACATTTCTGAAACGGTTTTAAATCAATGATGATTTTAAAATAATGGACAGCAGAGGTACAACGTGTTTTAATACTTCTTCATGGTTGGAACGTATACAGGAGTTCAAGGAAGACGCAATAAATTATGTCAATGTAAAATCTCGCTCAAAAAGTTCATTAAACCTGATTTGTTTATATGATACTGAAACGAACTCTCTATTTCAGTACACTAGAAAGTTGTTATGCATTCTTTTCCATGTCCATACACCGTTTGGAATACCTAATTGCTTATACAAGCAAGTAATTAAACAGACTTAAGGATAAAAAATAGTGAATATACACCATGGAGCCTTTTTGAAGTTATTTTTAAAGCCATAAAAAAACTGATAAATGCAGACAAAAAGACCAACACACGAACAGACACAGGAACTTTGCTGGTCACAATGGATTTTTTTTTCTAATTTATGTCAAAGATCCCCGAAATTATTTACAAACGTATAGTTTTAGTATAGTGTTAAAAATGCTTAGCTGAGACTTGTCACAGAGGAATTAATGGAATAATCAAAGGCTTTGACGTTTAATAAAATTTTATGTGGAGACCTCATTCTTTTAATCGAATCTTCTAATCAAAGAAGCACGGAGAAAATGTTCGGTGATCGAAGTGAATATGATCGGTGATCGAAGTGAATATGATCGGTGATCGAAGTGAATATGTTCGGTGATCGAAGTGAATATGATCGGTGATCGAAGTGAATATGTTCGGTGATCGAAGTGAATATGTTTGGTGATCGAAGTGAATATGATCGGTGATCGAAGTGAATATGTTCGGTGATCGAAGTGAATATGTTCGGTGATCGAAGTGAATATGATCCATGCTGTGAAGAAAAACTTTTGAGAAGAAAGTCATAACATGAGATAACTGTAGAAATTCGTGTCAGTTTTTGGCAGTTATATCGACTTTAGAAAACATATATAATTTTCGTACACCAGCTAATATACTGGACTTTGACATTTTGGCCTTCAAATTAGAGTATTCAAAATATGTCACACGTCATTGTCAAGCAAGTAATATTTTAACCACAAGCGTAAAAAAAAAGAATTAATGAATTCAAGACCAGTTAATTTATTCAAGTTTATTAAGATATTGAGGTTAAAAGTTACCCAGCCAATAATATTTAATAATAATATCCTTAATTTGAACATTGCTTACAACTGTCTTAAATAATGAAAGGTGTTGAAATAGCTTCTTTAAAATTAAGGCACATGTAATAACAAATTAATTAGGATCAATAACGAATACACCAAGATTATCTAATCTATAGATATTTTAGCTACTTAGCATGACATAACTGAAAACATTGATACTTGAAAGATTGTGCAATGAGGAAAAACATAAAATTTCAATTTTATTCAAGAAATTAAGATTTTCTTTTTATTTCCGACATAGAAATGTATTGTGTCCTTACTATAACTTTCTAATAAATATTGTGTCCTTACTATAACTTTCTAATAAAGACTAGAAATGTATTGTGTCCTTACTATAACTTTCTAATAAAGACTAGAAATGTATTGTGTCCTTACTATAACTTTCTAATAAATATTGTGTCCTTACTATAACTTTCTAATAAATACTAGCTTTACTTTATAGCATCAACATTTGTTTCGGGGTGGGGGGGTGGGGGCGGCAAATTTGGTTCTGCCCCGGGCGGCACATACCCACGCCACTGCTCTAAGTCAAATTCAAAGGGACGCGAAAAAAAAATTGACTTATGGGGTTTGCCAGTTTGGCAAAATGGCGTAATAGGCGCAGATTAATCAAGGAAAATGTTGATATTGAGAGGAGACACAGCAATACCGGCTAAACATCTAAAGGGCTTGACAGAAAAGTGAGGCGGTGTCTGATGTTTCATATGAAATATAACCCGCTCTTTAGCCGACTCCCCAACTTTTCCACCTAGATTTTGTCCAAAAAAGGTCGGCTTTAGAACGAGAATATACGGTAACAAACTCGTGTGCAAAGTTTCTCAGAATCCATTTTTTTGGTGCTTCTTTTTCACCCGTTAAAAGCAGTTATATCATTCTGTGCAAAATTTGTTGAGCGGCATCGGTCAAATATCTGCGCGGCCGCGAAGCGTAAATGGAATATTGCTCTGAATTGTTGTTGTTCGTCCGTCGTAGTCGACGATGACCACTCTCATCATATTTGTATTTGACCTGTGCTAAGCCGCCACACGTGTCCACAGCTGGCTTATTAACCCTATTCTAGCACGAAATTTGCGTCCGCATGTCGGACAAGACATGGATAGGATCCCTTCAGGAGGGTTTTGGATACGGTCCTTCCTGGCTTGAAGTTTTGACTTGGCAGCCTGTTGTCTATTAGCCTCACGGACAGCTGCGCCATTCCGTATCATAGAGCGCCAGTTGGCTCGGTTACTGGCTACTGCTTCCCAAGTGTCATGTCTAATGTCAAAGGCCTTTAGAGCAGTTTCATCCTTGTATCGCTTACGTGGATCTCCGCGTGCTCTATGCCCTGCAGTAAGCATAACATAAAAGAGCCGTTTGGGGAGGCGATGGTCGGGCATGCGCACTACATGCCCCGCCCAACGTAGTTGGCTCTGCATGAGGCTAGTGAATTAACACTATCCAAATAAACAAACTCATAAAAACAAGATAAAATAAGATCGATCATGCAATCAAAATCTATCAATATCATCTAATTAACATTTAAACAATATTTTAATATCACCAAATTAATAATCAAACTATAAAAATTTAAAGAAACAAGCCAATTTAACAAATCAAACAATTGAAAATTATCTATAAAATCCCATTAAACAATCAATCATACAATCATACAATCACACATACCGATAACACAACCAACCCTCCTTTTGCCACCTTATCCAACTGAACCATGACACAAATCTGTTACAACATTTCAACCTCGAAAGTTTCTCAATTTTTATTGATTAAAATTAAAAAGTAACGAATCCCCGCTTTGCCCCCGAGCATGCCCTGCCCCCCACTCACAAAGGTCAGCTACCCAACCCTGCCTCCCCACCCCGACAGGACAGCCATCCAGCGATCCTAACCCTTCGATCTCTTCTAAAGTCGGCTGACTGGGAAATTAAAATGAATGAGTGAAGGCGGGATAAAGTCAGGAGGGAGGTAGAGAGAGGAGTTTGACAGAGAGAAGGGGTGAGAGAAAAGGGAGAAAAGGACAGAGAGAGGATAGAGAGAAAGAAAGATATATATATATATATATATATATATATATATATATATATATATATATATATATATACAGAGAGAGAGAGAGAGAGAGAGAGAGAGAGAGAGAGAGAGAGAAAGAGAGAGAGAGAGAGAGAAAGAGAGAGTAAAGTTTCATCAACGGACTCTAATGATGCCACGTTCATTCATTTTTGTGCCACAACACAGCAAAGGCGCTTAGGCAACCCTAATGGCGTGTAAGCCCTTGATAGCTAGGTGTAGGTCTGGCTGTCTGGACCAGAGGGCAACTTGATAGCTGGGTGTAGGTCTCGCTGGCTGGACTAGAGGTGTAGTTGATAGCTGGATGTAGGTCTGGCTGGCTGGACTAGAGGCGTAGTTGATAGCTGGGTGTAGGTCTGGCTGGCTGGAGTAGGGGATAGCTGGTTGTAGGTCTGGATGTCTGGCTAGACTAGGGGATAGCTGGATGTAGTTCTGGCTGGCTGGACTAGAGGCGTAGTTGATAGCTGGGTCTAGGTCTGGCTGGCTGGACTAGAGGCGTAGTTGATAGCTGGGTGTAGGTCTGGCTGGCTGGAGTAGGGGATAGCTGGGTGTAGGTCTGGATGGCTGGATAGACTAGGGGATAGCTGGATGTAGGTCTGGCTGGCTGGACTAAAGGCGTAGTTGATAGCTGGGTGTAGGTCTGGCTGGCTGGAGTAGGGGATAGCTGTGTGCAGGTCTGGCTGGCTGGACTAGAGGCGTAGTTGATAGCTGGGTGTAGGTCTGGCTGGCTGGAGTAGGGGATAGCTGGGTTAAGGTCTGGATGGCTAGACTAGGGGATAGCTGGGTTTACTTGAACGATAATTGAACCCAGATAAATAGAAGTAAAAAAAAAGATTTTTAAAAACCACGTTTTTATAAGCGGACTAAAAAGAAGAAAATAATTTAAAACTTATTAGTTCAAGTACTTCGATTTAATATGACTAAAAACGTGGGGCTGGCGCTTATGAGGTTTAACATATGCGGTTCACTCATTCTCTCACTTATAGATCTCTCTTTTGCCTTCTACATTAGAAATCTTTAATTTTTATACCAAACACCCACCCCACGTTTTTAGTCATATTAAATCGAAGTACTTGAACTAATAAGTTTTAAATTATTTTCTTTTTAGTCCGCTTATAAAAACGTGGTTTTTAAAAATCTTTTTTTTACTTCTATTTATTTTATTCTTTTTAGTCCACTTCTAACAACCTGGTTTTTTAAAAATATTTTTTTACCTCTATTTATTTTACCAAACACCTCACAAGCGCCCGCCCAACGTTTTAAAAACATTGTGATGTGGTCACGGGGCGAACTCACAGATGTCAACAAAAGCCGACGGTACAGATGCTTTTATATAGACTATAGATAAACTTAAAAGTTCAATAATTTAATAACGGTACATTTGATCCATCTGAAATTTTGATACAATGCATTGTCATCCAAGATCTATCTGTGGTAAAATTTTCAGATCTCTAGGACCATCAGAAGTGGTTCAATTTTACGTTGGCAGATTTGAAAAAATCTTGGACAATGCCTCACCAACGAAAGCGAGCTAATAAAAACTTAGTAAAAAACAAACCCGTAAAAACAAAGTTTTTGACTATAAATCCCTTATATATGAGACATAACTAACAGTATTGATTATTTCCAAACATTTACAGACTGAATCTGTCTTAACTTAACTTTGCATCATAACCCTAGTGGGGGGGGGGAGGGGGGTGGGTGGGGGGGAGAGGGGAAAAGTCTGGTCACCGATTCGCTTGACCGAGCTCAGAGTGACACGTAAAATGTAAACAAAAGCGCCCGTCGCTTCGTTGGGTCGCCTCAATGCGTCAGCTCAAAATTTCACGTGGCAAAAAAACAATAACAAACAGTGAGTTTAAATTACATACCTCATATAAGGATAAACTAAAAATGCATTAATTTAATTACGGTACGTTCGATCGATCTGAAATTTTGATACGATGCATTGTTAGGTTAGACGGTTCCGTGTGCCAAATTTCAGTTCGATCGGATCACGGGAAGTGGGTCATTTTCGACTTTTGTTTTTCCGCCCGCCGAGCCCATGAGAGAGATGATGACAGACAGAGACGCCGGTGAAGTTAATATAAGGGATTTAAAAAGAACGGACAAGGATTCCCGGAAGTAGCATCAAGGACATGACCTTTAGCATCGGCGTCAAGTAGCCCAATGTTAGATTTGTGGAAACAACATAGTCAAGTATGACTTGGAGATACAAGTATGACTTGGAGATACAAGTATGACTTGGAGATAAAGAGAAAGATTTGAGTTAAAATATCGATTAAACCTCAAACACAGGCATCACTGCAGCATAAAAAACAGTTTCTTTACTGTTCAGATATAGGCTTGGCGGGGGAAAGGGGTGTAGTTAGACAGGTCAGCATCATACACAACAGTTTCTTTACTGGCCCTTCTCAAGTGGTCAGATATAGACGCGGTGCGGGAGGGGTGTAGTTTGACAGGTCATCAAAATGAAGTGACATGCGAAGATCAGCTGCTGACCTGTTAGTGGATGAGTATTTCTAGGATGATCTGGAGCCACTGCCCACTGGAGACAAGATGGCGATAATTAATCTACCAGACAAGGCTGGACAGAAGTATGACCAGGTCATTGTAATGATGATTCCAGTTTGATCAAAGTCAGTCTTCAGTGCATGCCCCACGGTGTCAATACTAGGCTCACGTCACTGTCATCTCACAGGGTGTGGGGAGTACCGGGGTGGGGGGGGTAGTTCCGATATTCAAATTTTTTAAGGGACTGAAAAGCTGTAGGGGGGAGGGGGGAAAGGGATGAATTAGAAAACAACCGGTCCTGGCGCGGGTATCTGATTCAATAAAAGGTCTGTCCGGGTATTACAAATAGAGTCATCTTCTCATTTTCAGCCATATGGCCCCCCCTTACCCGCGACCATACAAGCAAAAGATATTTGTAAATACAAAGTCATCGAGAGATTAAATAGCTCAATGATCTCAAACGAACTCAACGGTTCTAAAACTGTTAGAGTCATATACCCAAGTTGTAGCAATCCATAGCCAGAACTAAACCCGAGGAAACGAAGAGTTTAGAGAAAATGGGAGAGCAGATTTTCTGTGTGCCCCAACCAAGAGATCATTAATACACATGGAGTTGCAAACACAAGCGTGTACATATGTCTAATAAAACAGAGCAATGCTCTACCAACTAATACTTTCATAGGAAGGGACTCGAACAGTCGGCATTGCAGCCTAATCTCCGAGAAAGTCGTGCACCTGTTGCATTCGTGCCCCACACGAGACACAGCACAGGGAAGCTAGGGAGACGAGTGAACTGTACGTTCAGATGTTTAATGCCACTGCCCAGTAGATGGCAGAGGCGGCCCAGGGAAGCTAGGGAGACGAGTGAACCGTACGTTCAGATGTTTAATGCCACTGCCCAGTAGATGGCAGAGGCGGCCCAGGGAAGCTAGGGAGACGAGTGAACCGTACGTTCAGATGTTTAATGCCACTGCCCAGTAGATGGCAGAGGCGGCCCAGGGACTAGCCATTACTTTAAGAGAGTTTACTCAAACCTTTCAGAATATGTGCGCTAGAAGATATAAAACAGCAATAACAACAACTGTTGTTATTGGTTATCTAGATGAGAAGAGAGGAGGTAGGCAGAAGTGACCATATAACGGTCAGTTATTCTATAGAGGGGCGGGGTGACTGGGAGTATGATGCTAATGAGTCCAATCTATACTCAAGGGACGTATAAAACACAGGAAATAGTCGTAATTAACCCGAGGGACGTAGTTTACGGGCGCCTACAGGTTTGATGGCAAGGAAACTTAGCACTACAATAGACTAATAAACTTACATTTACCGTTGTAATAGAGGTAATAAAATTACAGTAATCGGGTTAATACATGAAATACTGTTATAGTAACCGTGACCATTGCAACTTCGTCCAACAAAAGTTGTAAGATCTTGACTACAGAACAATACAAACTGTACGATCAAAGGTCTAATCTTGACTACAGAAAAATATAAATTATAGACAATATAAGAGTTGTCTAATCTTGACTACAGAACAATACAAACTATACAATATAAGATTAGACTAAACTTGACTACAGAACAATACAAACTATACAATATAAGATTATACTAAACTTGACTGCAGAACAATACAAACTATACAATATAAGATTAGACTAAACTTGACTGCAGAACAATACAAACTATACAATATAAGATTAGACTAAACTTGACTGCAGAACAATACAAACTATACAATCAACGTGGGATAAACCAGAACCCGACTCAGCTTTTCAATGATCGATTAGTCCGTTCTATCACCACGACCTGCCTCGTGTCCCGATACTTTCAATATTTAATGTGATCATGACCCGCGCGAGATTACAGCGAGGGCATAAATAAAGTTGATGACGCAATCAGAGAGACTGTAGACTGTAGTAACGAGGAACAGTGGTTAGACAGGCATGATTTGATAACAACTTACAAACAACACTACCAGAGTTCCTTCTTTTCATTCACTCACAGTCGTTTGCACAAACCCACCCCATTTTGACAACTGTGTCTTTCAGGATGTCTTCACCTGTCACTAAATCATTAGTGGCGTATGCTACACCGCAGGTCAGCTAGCCTTGGCAATAAAGGGGTAAAAGAACGGGCACTAACAGACATTTTTAAAAAAAATTTAAAAACTGTTTTCGCTGGGCCTTGAACCCAGGACCGCCCCGTATAAGGCGGACGTGATAAGCATTACACTACGAATCTATTGTTATTCTGTGAAGGAACAATGCAAGTGAAACGCACGGACTATTGTTGGTCTCGATACATTGGTCGACCCCAGCGAGGGTCATTCGTCATGCTCGGTTGCACATACTTGCATGGTCCCACGAAGAGAATTATATATATATATATATATATAACGATTAATTAAACGTTTATTTCGATTAAAGTCAACAAATCAAAATTTATGATTTCATTAGTAACACTTATTAAACGTTCTTGTTGAAAAATCTAAATAACACTGGAATGTCTCCTTTATATGTCATCTTTTAACCAACTACGCAAAAAGACAAGTGTGTTGACATTATTTGGTTCAAGTGATGAGCGGGTCTAATTGACAATATAACCATTCGTTAATTTTCGCAGCCCTAATATACACATACATTTTTTTTAAAATTCACATTCAGCAAAAATAACAAATTTAAAGAGAACATTTTATCAGAAAACAAAAATGGAGATTGGTGACGCTTGGCTCAACTCAATAGAAGACCACCAAGGTCATATGATGTGTAATGGGTCATAGGATGTGTAATGGGCCCTCTGATGTGTTATGGGCCCAATAATGTGTAAAAAGGCCCAAAAAGTGAGAACAAATATTGATCAAGTGTGATCTGATGGTAATGGAAGCCAGAGTTTATAAACTATTTCAGATTGCAGTAAAGATATACTCACAAGGGAACATTAGTTTTGTATAGAATACCGACTATCATTACAGGGGGGGAACGTTTATCCCATATTCAATAAATCATTTAACGCCCCCCCCCCGCCCCGCCAACGCACACTCACACATGCAAACACGAGACTCAATTTCTCCAGATTGGGTAACGGACACATATAAATACGTAGAATGTTTCCTACCCGCGGCCATAGCGAGGACTATTTCAGTGCTGCTGTAATCTATATCGGGGATACCCGAGGGGTTATATTGAGAAACTGTCAGTCAGTATGTCGACAGGTGGAAAGACGGGAAAACTGCATAATGTTTTAATTAAGACGCTTGCAGTGGTCGGTATCACTGTCATTGAAATATACATGAAGAGATGATATATTCATACAATACCAGATGATAGATTTCAACGTAATCTAAAGACACAACAACAATATACCCGTGCATCTGCCTGTTATCTAAAGACACTATTAATGACACACCTGGTGTTGCATAAAAATTGTGCATGGTAACTATCTCGTGAGAGGTAACTATCTCGTGAGAGGTAACTATCTCGTGAGAGGTAACTATCTCGTGAGAGGTAACTATCTCGTGAGAGGTAACTATCTCGTGAGAGGTAACTATCTCGTGAGAGGTAACTATCTCGTGAGAGGTAACTATCTCGTGAGAGGTAACTATCTCGTGAGAGGTAACTATCTCGTGAGAGGTAACAACGACGAGTGTGTTTACGAGGTCACGTGTAGTACGACGTATGTGAATATCAGAAAGTTGTATATTGTAACAGTTAGTTGCGTGTTTTGTGTGCTGTATCAGAAAGTTGTGTGTTGCATCAGAAAGTTGTGTGTTGTATCAGAAAGTTGTGTGTTGTATCAGAAAGTTGTGTGTTGTATCAGAAAGTTGTGTGTTGTATCAGAAAGTTGTGTGTTGTATCAGAAAGTCTTTAACAGGTTTAAATATTAAGTGAGAAAATGTTCACGAAGCCTATAACAACAGATTATCATGAAACCTATAACAACAGATTATCATGAAACCTATACCAACAGATTATCATGAAGCCTATAACAACAGATTATCATGAAGCCTATAACAGATTATAATGAAACCTAATACAGATTATCGATTGTCATAAATAGTTATAACATCATGGCAAACTGTGCTAATCCCAGCTGTGTAAACCTCCGATCACTTTCTGCTGTACAACTATATGACAACACACGACACAAGATGAAGAGATCCACAATGAACACTACGATACATCCATGAAGAAGAGGAAGAAATGCCAAGTAAACAATCCCTTTAAAAACCAAACAAAACAAACGGCCGTTTTGTACCGGCAGCCCTCCTGGCAATAATGGTCTATGAAGTTTTTTTTCAAAAATCTGCCAACAGCGAGCAACACATCCGACGGATGAGAGAACTCTCGAGGTTGAACCGAGGGCTACGGGTATTTAGAAACGCGTTGATGTAAATAAGAATGTAGAAACTGGTAGTTGGACGTGAGGGGACGGGGTTGGTGGGGTTGAGAATGAGAGATAAAGATGTGCCAGGGGAATAATGGATAAAAGGAGGTAATGGGTGGATTAAATGATAAAGTATAAAGGGAAGTAAGTGGTGGATGAACTGGTAAGACGAAGTGTAGATTGCTGGTGGAGTGTTTAGGAAGTTGAGTTAAATAGGTCTAACATCGATGTTGGGGAGTGAGTTAAATAGGTCTGACCATCTATGTTGGGGAGTGAGTTAAATAGGTCTGACCATCGATGTTGGGGAGTGAGTTAAATAGGTCAAACATCGATGTTGGGGAGTGAGTTAAATAGGTCTGACCATCGATGTTGGGGAGTGAGTTAAATAGGTCAAACATCGATGTTGGGGAGTGAGTTAAATAGGTCTAACATCGATGTTGGGGAGTGAGTTAAATAGGTCAAACATCGATGTTGGGGAGTGAGTTAAATAGGTCAAACATCGATGTTGGGGAGTGTGTTAAATAGGTCAAACATCGATGTTGGGGAGTGAGTTAAATAGGTCTGACCATCGATGTTGGGGAGTGAGTTAAATAGGTCTGACCATCGATGTTGGGGAGTGAGTTAAATAGGTCAAACATCGATGTTGGGGAGTGAGTTAAATAGGTCTGACCATCGATGTTGGGGAGTGAGTTAAATAGGTCTGACCATCGATGTTGGGGAGTGAGTTAAATAGGTCAAACATCGATGTTGGGGAGTGAGTTAAATAGGTCAAACATCGATGTTGGGGAGTGAGTTAAATAGGTCAAACATCGATGTTGGGGAGTGAGTTAAATAGGTCTGACCATCGATGTTGGGGAGTGAGTTAAATAGGTCTGACAATCGATGTTGGGGAGTGAGTTAAATAGGTCAAACATCGATGTTGGGGAGTGAGTTAAATAGGTCAAACATCGATGTTGAGGAGTGAGTTAAATAGGTCTGACCATCGATGTTGGGGAGTGAGTTAAATAGGTCAAACATTGATGTTGGGGAGTGAGTTAAATAGGTCTGACCATCGATGTTGGGGAGTGAGTTAAATAGGTCAAACATCGATGTTGGGGAGTGTGTTAAATAGGTCAAACATCGATGTTGGGAAGTGAGTTAAATAGGTCTGACCATCGATGTTGGGGAGTGAGTTAAATAGGTCTGACCATCGATGTTGGGGAGTGAGTTAAATAGGTCAAACATCGATGTTGGGGAGTGAGTTAAATAGGTCAAACATCGATGTTGGGGAGTGAGTTAAATAGGTCTGACCATCTATGTTGGGGAGTGAGTTAAATAGGTCTGACCATCGATGTTGGGGAGTGAGTTAAATAGGTCTGACCATCGATATTGGGGAGTGAGTTAAATAGGTCTGACCATCGATGTTGGGAAGTGAGTTAAATAGGTCTGACCATCGATGTTGGGGAGTGAGTTAAATAGGTCTGACCATCGATGTTGGGGAGTGAGTTAAATAGGTCTGACCATCTATGTTGGGGAGTGAGTTAAATAGATCTGACCATCGATGTTGGGAAGTGAGTTAAATAGGTCTTACCATCTATGTTGGGGAGTGAGTTAAATAGGTCTGACCATCTATGTTGGGGAGTGAGTTAAATAGGTCTGACCATCGATGTTGGGAAGTGAGTTAAATAGGTCTGACATCGATGTTGGGAAGTGAGTTAAATAGGTCTGACCATCGATGTTGGGGAGTGAGTTAAATAGGTCTGACCATCTATGTTGGGGAGTGAGTTAAATAGGTCTGACCATCGATGTTGGGGAGTGAGTTAAATAGGTCTGACCATCGATGTTGGGGAGTGAGTTAAATAGGTCTGACCATCTATGTTGGGGAGTGAGTTAAATAGGTCTGACCATCGATGTTGGGGAGTGAGTTAAATAGGTCTGACCATCGATGTTGGGGAGTGAGTTAAATAGGTCTGACCATCGATGTTGGGGAGTGAGTTAAATAGGTCAAACATCGATATTGGGGAGTGAGTTAAATAGGTCAAACATCGATGTTGGGGAGTGAGTTAAATAGGTCAAACATCGATGTTGGGGAGTGAGTTAAATAGGTCAAACATCGATGTTGGGGAGTGAGTTAAATAGGTCTGACCATCGATGTTGGGGAGTGAGTTAAATAGGTCTGACCATCGATGTTGGGGAGTGAGTTAAATAGGTCTGACCATCGATGTTGGGAAGTGAGTTAAATAAGTCTGACCATCGATGTTGGGGAGTGAGTTAAATAGGTCTGACCATCGATGTTGGGGAGTGAGTTAAATAGGTCTGACCATCGATGTTGGGGAGTGAGTTAAATAGGTCAAACATCGATGTTGGGGAGTGAGTTAAATAGGTCAAACATCGATGTTGGGGAGTGAGTTAAATAGGTCAAACATCGATGTTGGGGAGTGAGTTAAATAGGTCAAACATCGATGTTGGGGAGTGAGTTAAATAGGTCTGACCATCGATGTTGGGGAGTGAGTTAAATAGGTCTGACCATCGATGTTGGGAAGTGAGTTAAATAGGTCTGACCATCGATGTTGGGGAGTGAGTTAAATAGGTCTGACCATCGATGTTGGGAAGTGAGTTAAATAGGTCTGACCATTGATGTTGGGGAGTGAGTTAAATAGGTCTGACCATCGATGTTGGGGAGTGAGTTAAATAGGTCTGACCATCGATGTTGGGAAGTGAGTTAAATAGGTCTGACCATCGATGTTGGGAAGTGAGTTAAATAGGTCTGACCATCTATGTTGGGGAGTGAGTTAAATAGGTCTGACCATCGATGTTGGGGAGTGAGTTAAATAGGTCTGACCATCGATGTTGGGAAGTGAGTTAAATAGGTCTGACCATCGATGTTGGGAAGTGAGTTAAATAGGTCTGACCATCTATGTTGGGAAGTGAGTTAAATAGGTCTGACCATCTATGTTGGGAAGTGAGTTAAATAGGTCTGACCATCGATGTTGGGAAGTGAGTTAAATAGGTCTGACCATCGATGTTGGGAAGTGAGTTAAATAGGTCTGACCATCTATGTTGGGGAGTGAGTTAAATAGGTCTGACCATCTATGTTGGGGAGTGAGTTAAATAGGTCTGACATCGATGTTGGGGAGTGAGTTAAATAGGTCTGACCATCTATGTTGGGGAGTGAGTTAAATAGGTCTGACCATCTATGTTGGGGAGTGAGTTAAATAGGTCTGAACATCGATGAGCGATGTTGGCCAGTTGACGGAGTTGAAATATGTTTTTGTTTGTGTCAAACATATTCCAAACACATAAAAACAAGCCTCCTCCTTTCTGACTGGCATGAGGGCTTGGAATGGGTTGGCTTAATAAACCAGGAAAACCAACAGGGCATCAACATTCAAAACCGTAACAGAATACACGACTAGACATAAACCATGGATAGACGTAGGACGGATTAATCTTCTATATGGAAGGAGCGAATGAAATAAATAAGATATCGGTAAAAGCTTTCCCATTCATTTTAATGTACCATAATCTTTCTGAATTTTCTACTTTACTATTAAGTCAACATACACCATGATGTGCATGTGAATACATACAAGAATGTGTCATATTGTACCATAATGCATGTGATTAAACTAGCATGTGTGAGTCAATGTACTAATATGAGTTTATATATAATTACATTGATGTATCCACTCCTACGGCTTTAGTGGTACACGAGGGGCGTGGTTGTTAGAAGAGAAACGCCCACTCTGACCAACGTAACCAATCAACAGTTCCATACCATCTATAATGTTATTTGTCTAGTCATTGAGCCAATAGAGAAAATTAAATCTGGATTTGGTAACAACAAAACATTATTACATCATTAGTTACAAGTGCTGCATTTGAGATGGTGAAAGTGATAACACTGAGAAAAATGGTCAATGTTCATTCGCTCAGTTCAGTCCAATGGATCACTGCCGCTATTCTGTCACTAAATGTATCACTGAATTTATGTTCACACGCTAGGCTTTGACAGACAGGCCACACGTTGACAGACAGGCCACACTTTGACAGACAGGCCACACTTTGACAGACAGGCCACGCTTTGACAGACAGGCCACACTTTGACAGACAGGCCACACTTTGACAGACAGGCCACACTTTGACAGACAGGCCACACTTTGACAGACAGGCCACGCTTTGACATACAGGCCACGCTTTGACAGACAGGCCACACTTTGACAGACAGGCCACGCTTTGATAGACAGGCCATCACAAAAAGATGAGAAAGGCATGTAATATATTACGTAATGAAGGACATATCCCTTTAGTGACCTTGACTTTTTGGATTAAAATTACTAGAGAATGACTTCCGACGCAATGACATCAGTTAGCATAACGTGACTGGAAAGACGTTTTTCTAACTATAAGTCCATAATGACCTTCTCAGACTTTCATGACATGTTTTCAGTGAGCTGCCTGGACGCTGTGGTCACCTCAGATTGAACCAACTAACAGGAACTCCTTATTACGTCACAGATGACGAGGTAAAAGGAAATATGAGACTACGGAATCCCCCCCCTCCCCCACTCTAAGAAAAGTTAGTCTTTCACTGCGTCCATTGTCTCAACGACCGGGTGGATGCACATCAATGAATCATCAAATTAACATGGACTTAATTTAACCACAACTCAACACCCATGTTGGCAGTCAAGCATCTAAAGCTAAGCTGAAACCACGTTAAACATTGATATTTTCAATATCAAACAACCATATTTTAAACCCTTCTGCTGTTTAATACATAGACTCAAAGCGTAGGAGTGAAATTAAAAATAAATGCATAGATAAAAATTTAGGCCATTTTCTGTTAATATAAACTAAGAAAGACAACCGCAGTTTTAAAATGTTTTGAAACGAATCTGGATTACGTGCTCTCATAGAGGAGTATCAATAAAGGGAAACAACCAATACATTTATGTTGTAAGAAAATGGTACTGTATTATCTAACCTAGATTATTATTTTTTTTTAAATCCATAATTCCCCTTTCTTACTGAAACCATTTGTCCGAAAAGCTAAGATAGTAGGGGACAGCAGATAAAGTTATACATAATAGCTATAGATAAATCTAAACCAACAAATATGGATGCAAAAAACAGAAGTTCCACAGTCACACCTTCAGCCCTTACATGAAAATCCATATCCGACCAATATTACTAGACATCTATCAAGGTGGCATTTGATCAAATCCATGAATTTCAGATTGACCTAAAAAGCACCAGGACTCCCCCCCCCCAAGCAGACACTCACACACTCACGTGATCACTCACTTCCTGTCTACCTTGATGGAGCCATGTTTTACTAACATATAAAGAAATGTATGAAATACAATTGTAGAGAATTATGTCCAAGTTTTCAGTGATGGTACACCTAGGTACAGTCATTGCTAAACAACACTGAGAAAGAGAGAGAGAAAGAGACAGGCAGAGAGAAAGAGACAGGCAGAATTAAAGAGACAGGCAGAGATAAAGAGAGAGAGAGAGAGAGAGAGAGATAAAGAGACAGGCAGAGAGAAAGAGACAGGCAAAGAGAAAGAGACAGGCAAAGAGAAAGAGACAGGCAGAGAGAAAGGGAGAGAAAGAGACAGGCAGAGAGAGAGAGAGAGAGAGAGAGAGAGAGACAGGCAGAGAGAGAGAGAGAGAGAGACAGGCAGAGATAAAGAGAAAAAAGAGACAGGCAGAGAGAAAGAGAAAAAAGTTACTGGCAGAGAGAAAGAAACAGGAAGATTGAAAGAGAAAGAAAGAGTCAGGCAGAAAGAAATAGAGAGAAAGAGACAGGCAGATAGAAAGAGACAGGCAGATAGAAAGAGAAAGAGACAGGCAGAGAGAAAGAGACAGGCAGAGAGAAAGAGACAGGCACACAGAAAGAGAAAGACAGAGAGAAAGAGACAGGCAGAGAGAAAGAGACAGGCACACAGAAAGAGAAAGACAGAGAGAAAGAGACAGGCAGAGAGAAAGAGACAGGCACACAGAAAGAGAAAGACAGAGAGAAAGAGAATGATGATACACATGTTAATTAAACCACACGGATGTTTCAGAAGATGCGGGGCAGATTCATTTAATGCTGTACAATTGAATTTCTCCTAAAATTAAAAGGAGAGAGAGAGAGAGAGAGAGAGAGAGAGAGAGAGAGAGAGAGAGAGAGAGAGAGAGAGAGAGAGAGAGAGAGAGAGAGAGAGAGAGAGAGAGAGAATGAGCGAGACAGTAAAAAATGAACGCCACATTTAATTATGTGAAATTGTCCCATCTCTTCATGCCTGAGGGAGAGAGTCTGAGAGAGAGAGAGAGAGAGAGAGATAGAGTCAGAGAGAGAGAGAGAGAGAGAGAGAGAGAGAGAGAGAGAGAGAGAGAGAGAGAGAGAAAGAGAGTCAGAGAGGGAAAGAGCGAGACAGAGAAACCTGGACGCCACATTTAATTATGTCAAAATGTCCCATCTCTTCATGCCTGAGAGAGTTATCGACCGATGTTCACTTATGTAGAGATTCGATCGAATGTCAAGGTTATCTGACCATAATGTGCACGTGCGCTGAGTGCACAACGATGGGTGTCTTGACTCATATCAAGGGTTACCCCATAGCAGGTCTCAAATAGCTCATGGTGAGGGGTACATCTAGGGGCAGTAACATTTCGATGATACAATAAGGGGGTTTCATTGCCAGTCACACATCTAACGAAATCACACCATTTGTCTCCCATACTAACACACCATTTGTCTCCCATACTAACACACCATTTGTCTCCCATACTAACACACCACTTGTCTCCCATACTAACACACCACTTGTCTCCCATACTAACACACCATTTGTCTCCCATACTAACACACCATTTGTCTCCCACACACTCCCATACTAACACACCATTTGTTTCCCCTACACTCCCATACTAACGCTACCAACACACAACACATCTCCCACACTCTCACAACCACTCTCTCCCCCACACTAACGCTACTAACCACCATGTCTTTTAAATTCCGTCCGTCCTCTCCCTCCTTGCTGTCTCTTTCAGCCTCCTGGTCTCTTTCCTCTTCTCCTTCCTCCTCGGCCTCCTCCCCTTGTTTCTCTTCTTCTCCCGTCGTCCTTGGAGGGGCCGCGGCCAAAAGTGGCCGAGCCACCTGTCATAGAGAAAGTCAGGAGTGATTTAGCCCAAGCCCTTCTCCCGTATAAATTAAATCACGTCATCTTTACTCTTATATGAAATTATTTATCTTAGCCTGATATGACGTGATGACGTCATATGCCCTCTAATAGGAAGTGATTATCTTTAACTCTTCTCTTATAATTTTTAATGTTAAAGTAATGATTTATTTTTTTTAAAAACTTTTAATGTAAAATACAATAACATCACAAAATACTCTTACTGGACAACGTAGTGTTACGTACTGATATATTCTTATATATACTGGCATGTTGTTATATATACTGACATGTTATATGTACTGGCACGTTGTTATATGTACTGGCACGTTGTTATATGTACTGACATGTTATATGTACTGGCACGTTGTTATATGTACTGACATGTTATATGTACTGGCACGTTGTTATATGTACTGGCACGTTGTTATATGTACTGGCACGTTGTTATATGTACTGGCACGTTGTTATATGTACTGGCACGTTGTTATATATACTGACATGTTATATGTACTGGCACGTTGTTATATGTACTGGTACGTTGTTATATGTACTGGCACGTTGTTATATGTACTGGCACGTTGTTATATGCACTGGCATGTTATATGTACTGGCACGTTGTTATATGTACTGGCATGTTGTTATATATACTGACATGTTATATGTACTGGCACGTTGTTATATGTACTGACATGTTATATGTACTGGCACGTTGTTATATGCACTGACATGTTGTTATATGTAATGGCACGTTGTTATATAAACTGGCATGTTTTTATATGCACTGACATGTTGTTATATATACTGGCACGTTGTTATATGCACAGACATGTTGTTATATGTACTGGCACGTTGTTATATAAACTGGCATGTTGTTATATGTACTGACATGTTGTTATATGTACTGGCACGTTGTTATATGCACTGGCACGTTGTTATATGCACTGGCACGTTGTTATATGTACTGGCACGTTGTTATATGTACTGGCACGTTGTTATATGTACTGGCACGTTGTTATATGTACTGGCACGTTGTTATATGTACTGGCACGTTGTTATATGCACTGACATGTTGTTATATGTAATGGCACGGTGTTATATAAACTGGCATGTTTTTATATGCACTGACATGTTGTTATATATACTGGCACGTTGTTATATAAACTGGCATGTTTTTATATGCACTGACATGTTGTTATATATACTGGCACGTTGTTATATGCACAGACATGTTGTTATATAAACTGGCATGTTTTTATATGCACTGACATGTTGTTTATATGTACTGACATGTTGTTATATATACTGGCACGTTGTTATATGCACAGACATGTTGTTATATAAACTGGCATGTTTTTATATGCACTGACATGTTGTTATATATACTGGCACGTTGTTATATGCACAGACATGTTGTTATATAAACTGGCATGTTTTTATATGCACTGACATGTTGTTATATATACTGGCACGTTGTTATATGCACAGACATGTTGTTATATGTACTGACATGTTGTTATATGTCCTGGCACGTTGTTATATGCACAGACATGTTGTTATATGTACTGACATGTTGTTATATATACTGGCACGTTGTTATATGTACTGACATGTTGTTATATGTACTGACATGTTGTTATATGTACTGACTTGTTGTTATATGTACTGACTTGTTGTTATATGTACTGACATGTTGTTATATGTACTGACATGTTGTTATATGTACTGACTTGTTGTTATATGTACTGACATGTTGTTATATGTACTGACTTGTTGTTATATGTACTGACTTGTTGTTATATGTACTGACTTGTTGTTATATGTACTGACTTGTTGTTATATGTACTGACATGTTGTCAGAGCCTGGCCTTGCTAGCAGTGAAGTTCGTGAATATTTTACTGGGAGCTAATTGTTGGCACACGTCCCTGGTGTTTGAGAACTACTCATGTCGTGAGTGTGTGTGTGTGGGGGGGGGGAGGTTGACTAGAATGAATCTCTTACCTGGAGGGGGAGGTCAGTCCGTGGGGTGGCCGGCTGGCCACGGGCCACCACTATCTCGGCCGTCCCCTTGCTACTCTGCAGTATACGGATGGCCTCCTGGTGGGAGACCTCTAGGGGCTGGCCATTGATGGCCAACAGTTGGTCATCCTCTTGCAGGCGTCCATCCCTGAAAGACCAGAATGAATAGAGAATCACACCACGTGACTTTGTCACATACAAATCTGACCGGTAGGTTTCTATTGTGTGGACGAGGACAGGTGGCCAGAGTCGACCTTTATGGTGATGTAACATACGTGACATATCTCAATATACATCGTGAATGTCATGAGGGCGCCAATGAATCCACTGCCCTGAGGAGCAGCTATTGTCTGACGCTGCCCAGAAGGTGGTCATACTTTTCATAAAGCTGATGTAAGGTAAACAAGTTTCAGGGCCATTGAACTTTCTATGAAATCCTCAGAAAGTCATGGAATCTGGAGGACGCAGTCAAAGTCAAAATACAGTCAAGATCTCAGTCAGATACAGTCAAGATCTCCGTCAATATACAGTGAAGATCTCAGTCAATATACAGTCAAGATCTCAGTCAATATACAGTCAAGATCTCAGTCAATATCTCAGTCAATATACAGTCAAGATCTCAGTCAATATACAGTCAAGATCTCGGTCAATATACAGTCAAGATCTCAGTCAATATACAGTCAAGATCTCAGTCAATATACAGTCAAGATCTCAGTCAATATACAGTCAAGATCTCAGTCAATATACAGTCAAGATCTCAGTCAATATACAGTCAAGATCTCGGTCAATATACAGTCAAGATCTCAGTCCATATACAGTCAAGATCTCAGTCAATATACAGTAAAGATCTCAGTCAATATACAGTCAAGATCTCAGTCAATATACAGTAAAGATCTCAGTCAATATACAGTCAAGATCTCAGTCAATATACAGTCAAGATCTCAGTCAATATACAGTCAAGATCTCAGTCAATATACAGTCAAAATCTCAGTCAATATACAGTCAAGATCTCAGTCAGTATACAGTCAAGTCAAAACCAACACTTGGACACAGTCTAGAGACGCAAGTAGAAGCTGAGTCATGTCAGAAATATGTATTAGTGACATCACAGCAGAAACGATGTCCAGTCTTACACCATGTCAAGTCTTACACCATGTCCGTCTCCCACCATGCCTAGTCTCACACTATGTCCAGTCTGTCATGTTGTCTAGTCTAATACAGTGTCCAGTCTCATATTATCTCCTCTCCAAGTGTCCAGTCTCTCACAATGTCCAGTCTACAGTGACCAGTTCCACACGATGTCCAATCTTATCCACGCCACTCTATGTGGCACATCCCGGAAGCAGCTCGGCTGATGCCACCGGAAGGATTAAAAGGGAGTTAAGCTCGGGGTGGAGAAGCGAGTGACAGGGGCGTCTATGAGACCCTCCTCACTTTCCTTGTTTAATTTTATGGGCCCGATGAGAAATAGTTAATGCGTGCCGTCAATGTAATTGTTTTTTTTTAAGAAGTTATAGATTAGGTCCAAGAATGAAAAAAAAACAGAAAAAAATGCTGTCAGATAAATTTTAGATAAAACTTAAATTAACTTGGTGTCTCTGCGTGAATGTAGCGACATATTTGTTGTTTTTATTTTTTAATTTGTGGTTAGATTTCAATACAAACCTGGCCACGAGGTTAGAGGCTATTAAACATATCAATACAAACATGACCAGGAGGTTAGAGGCTATCAAACATATCAATACAAACATGACCAGGAGGTTAGAGGCTTTCAAACATATCAATACAAACAAGGCTAAAGGTGACAATGGCTGTCTAAAAATAATACTAAATTTTTTTGATCAGTTTGTTGTAAAAAGGTTTAAAAAACGTTAAGTTCCAGTTTCGTATTGTTTTGGAACGACAATAGCGCAAAGAATATTTACAGACACAAAAGGGTGTTAAAAAACAAAGAAAATAGATGAGGTCAAACTCTTTCATGCTCGTATGTAGCCAAAGATCGAGCAGTTCAGTGAGGGCTACTTTCATCAAAACAGGTCGTTTCGAGTTAAACTTTTAAATCCGGCTGACAAAAGTCTTAGCGTCAAATGACTTTGAAATGCAAATCCAAGTCTGGAAGTCTAACAAGTAAAAATGAGATGGGAAAAAGAAAAAAAAACTTGGCCAGAATTTAAAGTCCCTGTCATGATTAAGAGACCTGACTGGGATAATGCTTGGGTACGCGACCAGTACAAATAGCTCTGATACTATGGAAGTAGTGCAAATATTAAAGATTTAAGAGACCAAAGTAATATACTGGAATTAGAGGCTCTATACTTTAAATCCACTCTCCACACAGCCTCAAGCTATGGAGTGAGATTCAGTGAAATAAACTCGTGATACTTGTTGGACTTTGAGAGACTGAGTTCTAAATGTTAGAGAATTGTGAACAGTTGGCTCAAACATCTCGGCATAGGATTGATTAGTGCACGTGATCTGGATCATATGACTTGGGAGTTGGATCATATGACTTGGGAGTTGGATCATATGACTTGGGAGTTGGATGATATGACTTGGGAGTCGGATCTTATGACTTGGGAGTTGGATCTTATGACTTGGGAGTTGGATCTTATGACTTGGGAGTTAGATCTTATGACTTGGGAGTTAGATCATATGACTTGGGAGTGGGATCTTATGACTTGGGAGTTGGATCTTATGACTTGGGAGTTAGATCTTATGACTTGGGAGTTAGATCATATGACTTGGGAGTGGGATCATATGACTTGGGAGTTAAGATCTTATGACTTGGGAGTTGGATCATATGACTTGGGAGTGGGATCATATGACTTGGGAGTTAGATCTTATGACTTGGGATTGGGATCATATGACTTGGGAGTTGGATCATATGACTTGGGAGTGGGATCATATGACTTGGGAGTTGGATCATATGACTTGGGAGTTAGATCTTATGACTTGGGAGTTGGATCATATGACTTGGGAGTTAGATCTTATGACTTGGGAGTTAGATCTTATGACTTGGGAGTTGGATCATATGACTTGGGAGTTAGATCTTATGACTTGGGAGTTGGATCATATGACTTGGGAGTTAGATCATATGACTTGGGAGTTGAAAATGAATTTTTTTTTATTTGTGACAAGCCAAAAATCGTCTAAACTTTATGACCCCCATACAAATACACACACACATTTATTCAACAGCGGCCCCCCCCTCACTAAAGTAAAGCCGGTTGCCTCGTATTGCGCGATGCCAGCTGATTCCAAGCACGCGATCGTCAATTCTAATCATGACGTTATCTCAAATAATCTCGAACCCGCATCTTTGACAACTACCTCAGAAATGATATGTTACACCCTCTGAGCTGAACAGGAGGGAGAAATGTCATAAAACAGCTGACCTGTTTCAGTGGCTAAGTAGTCCCACAAAACTCACTCTAGATGTGAGTTTCGAATACATAAGAAAGTGAATAAATTGGGGATGAAATGATTCATGATTATTCGAATCCGTTGAAATAAATGATGATAGACATTGTAGAAATAGACACTATTGACCCAATGAGAAAAAAAAAGGTCTTCCATCAGACCTGGAAGACCTCAGTGATTCATCCTAGAGGTCAGATGAACTTATTTCAGTTTCTTTGACCTAATCGAATGCCACGATAATCGTTCAAGTAATGAGGTCAGGCGTTATGCCCGGGGTATTGAGCACCTGAACAAACACTTGGTGCCAGACTTGTCATTACAGAACACAGGAAATGACGTACTTGAGGAACTCGGCACACAATTCTCACACCCTTGTGATCCCAGATATTGCCCCCCCCCCAGTATTCGGTTCAACTGGACATTGGCGACTGGACATTGGTGGCTACCCTGTAACGACCCAAACTGGAACATACGCCGTAGCGTCCATCTGAAGAGAGTGTTCTTGAGCCAAGGTTCAAACCTTGGGTCCATACAATATGACATGATTTTTTGACGAAACATTTCAATGGCGTCAGATGATGTCCCCAGGCGGACAGGACACCACGTGATTTATTCGGTAGCCTCGCCTATTCACACACCACACCTCGGCCTATTCACACACCACACCTCGGCCTATTCACACATCAACCTCGGCCTATTCACACATAAACCTAGGCTTATTCACACACCAACCTCGGCCTATTCACACACCACACCTCGGTTTTATTCACACACCAACCTCGGCCTATTCACACACCACACCACAGCCTATTCACACATCACATCACTGCCTATTCATACACCAACCTCGGCCTATTCACACAAAGAACCACGTCCTATTCAAACACCAAAATGACACCATGTGATTTATTCGGTATCGCCTCGGTAAGTGCACGCACCACACTTAATGCTAATAATTACAAAACTAGTAATAATGCTAATAATGCCATTTGATTTATGCTGGTATCCATTTATACTGATTGCTCATTGCACTCAGAACACAAAGAGTAAGAGAGAAGTAGAGAGAGAATAACACAGAGGAGGGGGGAGGTGGAGTGAAGTGAAAGGAAGAGAGTTAGATTTAAATGTAAAAATGATAGGCAATCGTGTCCTTATTTGTAGAGTGTCTCTAGCAGGTAGGCAATCGTGTCCTAATTTGTACAGAGTTTCTACCAGGTGATTCCAAGCTAGAGATTCAGTATTTTTTTACAGCTGTTGGTTAAAGATGACTTCTTGTTTCATCAGAAGATTAAAGGAGATTGGGGCAGAAAAACGAGACGGTTAAATGAGATTGGGGCAGAAAAACGAGACGGTTAGAGGAGATTGGGGCAGACAAAGGAGACGGTTAAAGGAGATTAAGGCAGACAAAAAAGCCGGTTAAAGGAGATTGGGGCAGACAAAGGAGACGGTTAAAGGAGATTGGGGCAGACAAAGGAGACGGTTAAAGAAGATTGGGGCAGACAAAAGAGACGGTTAAAGAAGATTGGGGCAGACAAAAGAGACGGTTAAATGAGATTGGGGCAGACAAACAAGACGGTTAATATAAAGGAATCAACTCCGGTAGTGCTCCAGGGCCGTTTTCTTCATGAAATATTAGACGGCTCACGATTTTGTACATAATACTACTATAGTAAAACCTACTAAATTAAAACCAACTAAAGTAAAGCATACTTTAAAGTCTACAAAAGTAACGCAAGGAATGAGCTCAACGATCAGCTAGGAAGTTTGGAAAGGGCCGGACATGTTTACAATTTTATGACATCAAACGTTGACTTCTTCAATAAAAGTTAGAATAATAAACAGTACATGACATATACATTGGCCATGTCGTTACAATGGAAATGTCATTACATTGGCCATGTCGTTACAATGGAAATGTCATTACATTGGCCATGTCGTTACAATGGAAATGTCATTACATTGGCCATGTCATTACAATGGAAATGTCATTACATTGGCCATGTCGTTACAATGGAAATGTAATTACATTGGCAATGTCGTTACAATGGAAATGTAATTACATTGGCCATGTCGTTACAATGGAAATGTCATTACATTGGCCATGTCGTTACAATGGAAATGTCATTACATTGGCCATGTCGTTACAATGGAAATGTCATTACATTGGCCATGTCGTTACAATGGAAATGTCATTACATTGGCCATGTCGTTACAATGGAAATGTCATTACATTGGCCATGTCGTTACAATGGAAATGTCATTACATTGGCCATGTCGTTACAATGGAAATGTCATTACATTGGCAATGTCGTTACAATGGAAATGTAATTACATTGGCCATGTCGATACAATGGAAATGTCATTACATTGGCCATGTCGTTACAATGGAAATGTCATTACATTGGCCATGTCGTTACAATGGAAATGTCATTACATTGGCCATGTCGTTACAATGGAAATGTCATTACATTGGCCATGTCGTTACAATGGAAATGTCATTACATTGGCCATGTCGTTACAATGGAAATGTCATTACATTGGCCATGTCGTTACAATGGAAATGACGTTACATTGGCCATGTGTTAAAATGGAAATGTCATTACATTAACCATGTCATTATAATGGAAATGACGTTACATTATTGGCCATGTCATTATAATGGAAATGTCATTACATTGGCCATGTGTTAAAATGGAAATGTCATTACATTGACCATGTCATTATAATGGAAATGACGTTACATTATTGGCCATGTCATTATAATGGAAATGTCATTACATTGGCCATGTCGTTATAATGGTCATGTCTTTATAATGGTCATGTCGTTAATAATGACCATGTAGTTACAAAGGAAATGTTCCAATGGAAAGGTCATTACAATGACCATGTTGTTACAATGGCCATGTTGTCACAATGACCATGTTGTTACAATGACCATGTTATCACAATGACCATGTTGTTACAATGACCATGTTGTTACAATGACCATGTTGTTACAATGACCATGTTGTTACAATGACCATGTTGTTACAATGACCATGTTGTTACAATGACCATGTTGTTACAATGGCCATGTTGTTACAATGACCATGTTGATACAATGACCATGTTGTTACAATGACCATGTTGTTACAATGGCCATGTTGATACAATGACCATGTTGTTACAATGACCATGTTGTTACAATGACCATGTTGTTACAATGGCCATGTTGATACAATGACCATGTTGTTACAATGACCATGTTGTTACAATGACCATGTTGATACAATGACCATGTTGATACAATGACCATGTTGTTACAATGGCCATGTTGTTACAATGACCATGTTGTTACAATGACCATGTTGTTACAGTTACAATGTTGTTACAATGACCATGTTGTTACAATGGCCATGTTGTCATAATGACCATGTTGTTACAATGGCCATGTTGTTACAATGGCCATGTTGTTACAATGACCATGTTGTTACAATGGCCATGTTGTTACAATGGCCATGTTGTTACAATGGCCATGTTGATACAATGGCTATGTCGTTATCGTGGCCATGTCATATCTTAATTTACATGCTAATGTAAGTTCCCAGTGTAGTTAAATAAGCCAATAATAGTCACTTTGTCTTTTGGACATAATTTGAAACATACTATGTCGAGTTTGTACGATTCATTGTCATATTGTTCAATTTTTGACTGGTATATAAGCAAACTATTGTCATTGACCAGTGTCTAGAGACAAGAATTAGAATGTACTCAAAGTTCAATCACAAAACACATTTTCACCAAACGTGGAATTATTGGAGACGTTAAATTATAAGAGACGTTAAATTATTGGAGACGTTAAATTATAGGAGACGTTAAATTATTGGAGACGTTAAATTATTGGAGACGTTAAAATTGTAAGAGACGTTAAATTATTGGAGACGTTAAAATTATAGGAGACGTTAAATTATAAGAGACGTTAAATTATAGGAGACGTTAAATTATTGGAGACGTTAAAATTATAGGAGACGTTAAAATTATAGGAGACGTTAAATTATAGGAGACGTTAAATTATAAGAGACGTTAAATTATAGGAGATGTTAAATTAAAGGAGACCTTAAATTATTGGAGACGTTAAATTATAAGAGACGTTAAATTATAAGAGACTTTAAATTATAAGAGATGTTAAATTATAAGAGACGTTAAATTATAGGAGACGTTAAATTATAGGAGACGTTAAATTATTGGAGACGTTAAATTATTGGAGACGTTAAATTATAGGAGACGTTAAATTATAGGAGACGTTAAATTATAAGATACGTTAAATTATAGGAGACGTTAAATTATTGGAGACGTTAAATTATTGGAGACGTTTAATTATAGGAGACGTTAAATTATAGGAGACGTTAAATTATAGGAGACGTTAAATTATAGGAGACGTTAAATTATTGGAGACGTTAAATTATAAGAGACGTTAAATTATAGGAGACGTTATATTATTGGAGACGTTAAATTATAGGAGACGTTAAATTATAGGAGACGTTAAATTATAGGAGACGCTATCTCTCCTCACATGTTCCAAACGTCTCCCAGCAATAAAAGAACTCGCGGTTATCGCTGCTCAGAAAATCTCTTCAATGACAAAATCCATTTCGTGTTCTTCTCTCCTAATCTAAAAGTTCGCCCAATCTCGGTCCTCGCTTCCCCTCAATGTGGATCGTTTGCCGGGCTACTGTGCTAAAGATGCACTCGTTCTCATCGCTTCAGACAGGTTGTTTTGCATATTTATTCAAAGCTACCACCCTCCCGCCCTCTCTCGTTTGCCACCTTCATTCCTTCTCATTAGAATTTCGACCCTCGGGTGTTCCTAGAGCTTTGGCTAAATACACTCGTATCTGTTTCGGCGGAAATCTCCAGCTATGAGAGCAGTATCTGGTGGACACTTGTTATATTGTAAGACCGTGTTGGTCTGATGGACACTTGTTATATTGTAAGACCGTGTTGGTCTGATGGACACTTGTTATATTGTAAGACCGTGTTGGTCTGGTGGACACTTGTTATATTGTAAGACCGTGTTGGTCTGATGGACACTTGTTAAATTGTAAGACCGTGTTGGTCTGATGGACACTTGTTATATTGTAAGACCGTGTTGGTCTGATGGACACTTGTTATATTGTAAGACCGTGTTGCTCTGATGGACACTTGTTATAAGTTATATTGTAAGACCGTGTTGGTCTGATGGACACTTGTTATATTGTAAGACAGTGTTGGTCTGATGGACACTTGTTATAAGTTATATTGTAAGACCGTGTTGCTCTGATGGACACTTGTTATATTGTAAGACCGTGTTGGTCTGATGGACACTTGTTATATTGTAAGACCGTGTTGCTCTGATGGACACTTGTTATATTGTAAGACCGTGTTGGTCTGATGGACACTTGTTATATTGTAAGACAGTGTTGGTCTGATGGACACTTGTTATAAGTTATATTGTAAGACCGTGTTGCTCTGATGGACACTTGTTATATTGTAAGACCGTGTTGGTCTGATGGACACTTGTTATATTGTAAGACAGTGTTGCTCTGATGGACACTTGTTATATTGTAAGACCGTGTTGCTCTGATGGACACTTGTTATATTGTAAGACCGTGTTGCTCTGATGGACACTTGTTATATTGTAAGACCGTGTTGCTCTGATGGACACTTGTTATATTGTAAGACCGTGTTGGTCGAGTTCAATCGCGTCATAGGATCACGTGGACATGCGACTTAAGTAAATTTCAAGTTTATTCAGACAATATGTCCAGTTCACTCAGACAATATGTCCAGTTCACTCAGACAATATGTCCAGTTCACTCAGACAATATGTCCAGTTCACTGAGACAATATGTCCAGTTCACTCAGACAATATGTCCAGTTCACTGAGACAATATGTCCAGTTCACTCAGACAATATGTCCAGTTCACTCAGACAATATGTCCAGTTCACTCAGACAATATGTCCAGTTCACTCAGACAATATGTCCAGTTCAGATATTTTATGTACTCTTGAATCTTAAGGTCGGTACTTGAGGGCATTATGTCTCGTACATGTGGATGTTATGGTCGTGTACCAACAGGTGTCAATAAATGTCCATATGTTGTCTCAGTCGCGCATTTGTAAAAGACAACTATATAAATAAGTAAAAGCGATTCTCAGCACCTCTACCCTCAGCACAACTAGCAACAGCACCTCTACCATCAGCACCTCTACCATCAACACCTCTACCATCAGCACCTGTGCCATTAACACCTCTACCATCATCTCCCTGACTATAAAACACCCGAGTATTGCAGACACCAATGCCCAGTGTCTCGAGCCACACTCACGCCGTCCTGTTAGATTAAAGCGTCTGCTAACAAAGCACGTCCTAACACCGAGTATTGCGTCATAGACTCTCTCCTCTACCCCAATCAATGACACCAATTTTGATAGCCAGCTCCGATAATCCATTTTTGCCGATTTACTCTCCATCTTAGCCGCCTGAAAAACGCCACTCCGCCCAACCTGCGACCTACCCAAATAGCGTCCTTGACCCTGAGGTCACATGTAATGTCCTATTACGGAAAGCTGCGCTGAATGATTATATTTCCCTCTCCAGGGGAGGCCAACGGGATGCGTTTAATAAATTGTCGTGGTCCAGTTCTCTGCCCTCTAGACACATGTTGGACAAGCAGAAGCCCAGGGTCATTTCTCCAACTTGTCACGTCTCCATACTGGACGACACAGAATTTATGTTTGGCCTGGAGAGCCGCATTTTGGTAAACTGATGTGGACGACACACATTATAGGGACTGTCTTTATAGGGACCACTGTCTCAAAGTGAAGACTGTCTTTATAGGGACAACTGTCTTTATAATGATGACTCTCTTTATAGGGACCACTGTCTTTATAGTTGGGGTGCACCAGATTTCAGCTACGGCTCCGGCAGATCCGGAATCCGACCATTTTTACAATTCCATCTCCAGCTCCGGCACGAATTTCTCTTCATAAATCCGACTCCATTTCAAAATTTTGAATCTGGTACATTCCTACTTTATAGGGACGAATAGTTTTATATTGATGACTGTATTTTTAGGGATGTACAAGACAGCACAAATGGATGCCTCTGAGGGTATCACCTAATATGAAAGAGTTGTTTTCCTTGTTCAATACATTCACAGGGGTCAACGGCCAACCACTCGACAGAGCACGCGCTCGGACGGGGAACTAAATAGCTTGAACCAGACCACAATAGCTGAACGATAGGTTGTGGACCACACCACAATAGCTAGACGATAGATTGTTGACCATACCACAATAGCTGGACGATAGGTTGTTGACCATACCACAATAGCTGGACGATAGATTGTTGACCATACCACAATAGCTGGACGATAGGTTGTGGACCATACCACATAAGCTGGAAGATAGGTTGTTGACCATACCACAATAGCTGGACGATAGGTTGTTGACCATACCACAATAGCTGGGCGATAGGTTGTGGACCATACCACATAAGCTGGAAGATAGGTTGTTGACCATACCACAATAGCTGGACGATAGGTTGTTGACCATACCACAATAGCTAAACGATAGGTTGTGGACCATACCACAATAGCTGGACGATAGGTTGTGGACCATACCACAATAGCTGGACGATAGGTTGTGGACCATACCCCAATAGCTGGACGATAGGTTGTGGACCATACCACAATAGCTGGACGATAGGTTGTTGACCATACCACAATAGCTGGACGATAGGTTGTTGACCATACCACAATAGCTGGACGATAGGTTGTGGACCATACCACAATAGCTGGACGATAGGTTGTGGACCATACCACAATAGCTGGACGATAGGTTGTTGACCATACCACAATAGCTGGACGATAGGTTGTGGACCATACCACAATAGCTAAACGATAGGTTGTTGACCATACCACAATAGCTGGACGATAGGTTGTGGACCATACCACAATAGCTAAACGATAGGTTGTGGACCATACCACAATAGCTGGACGATAGGTTGTTGACCATACCACAATAGCTGGACGATAGGTTGTGGACCATACCACAATAGCTAAACGATAGGTTGGTGACCATACCACAATAGCTGGACGATAGGTTGTGGACCATACCATAATAGCTGGACGATAGGTTGTGGACCATACCACAATAGCTGGACGATAGGTTGTTGACCATACCACAATAGCTGGACGATAGGTAGTGGACCATACCACAATAGCTGGACGATAGGTTGTGGACCATACCACAATAGCTGGACGATAGATTGTTGACCATACCACAATAGCTGGACGATAGGTTGTTGACCATACCACAATAGCTGGACGATAGGTTGTGGACCATACCACAATAGCTGGACGATAGGTTGTGGACCATACCACAATAGCTGGACGATAGGTTGTTGACCATACCACAATAGCTGGACGATAGGTTGTGGACCATACCACAATAGCTGGACGATAGGTTGTGGACCATACCACAATAGCTGGACGATAGGTTGTTGACCATACCACAATAGCTGGACGATAGGTTGTTGACCAAACTACAATAGCTGGACGATAGGTTGTTGACCATACCACAATAGCTGGGCGATAGATTGTTGACCATACCACAATAGCTGGGCGATAGATTGTTGACCATACCACAATAGCTAAACGATAGGTTGTTGACCATACCACAATAGCTGGGCGATAGATTGTTGACCATACCACAATAGCTAAACGATAGGTTGTTGACCATACCACAATAGCTAAACGATAGGTTGTTGACCATACCACAATAGCTAAACGATAGGTTGTTGACCATACCACAATAGCTAAACGATAGGTTGTTGACCATACCACAATAGCTGGGCGATAGATTGTTGACCATACCACAATAGCTAAACGATAGGTTGTTGACCATACCACAATAGCTAAACGATAGGTTGTTGACCATACCACAATAGCTAAACGATAGGTTGTTGACCATACCACAATAGCTAAACGATAGGTTGTTGACCATACCACAATAGCTGGGCGATAGATTGTTGACCATACCACAATAGCTAAACGATAGGTTGTTGACCATACCACAATAGCTGGGCGATAGATTGTTGACCATACCACAATAGCTGGGCGATAGATTGTTGACCATACCACAATAGCTGGACGATAGGTTGTTGACCATACCACAATAACTGGGCGATAGATTGTTGACCATACCACAATAGCTGGGCGATAGATTGTTGACCATACCACAATAGCTAAACGATAGGTTGTTGACCATACCACAATAGCTAAACGATAGATTGTTGACCATACCACAATAGCTGGGCGATAGATTGTTGACCATACCACAATAGCTGGACGATAGGTTGTTGACCATACCACAATAGCTGGACGATAGGTTGTTGACCATACCACAATAGCTGGACGATAGGTTGTTGACCATACCACAATAGCTGGACGATAGGTTGTTGACCATACCACAATAGCTGGACGATAGGTTGTTGACCATACCACAATAGCTGGACGATAGGTTGTTGACCATACCACAATAGCTGGACGATAGGTTGTTGACCATACCACAATAGCTGGACGATAGGTTGTTGACCATACCACAATAGCTGGACGATAGGTTGTTGACCATACCACAATAGCTGGACGATAGGTTGACCATACCACAATAGCTGGACGCTAGGTGGTTAACCATTTCACAACAGATGGATGATATACTGTTAACTATACCACAATAGCTGGACGATAGATTGCATACCCACGTTTAAATAGGGCGCAGAAGCCCCTGAGATTTGAGGCACGTGACTCGATACTTTGTTATTTCGTTATTGATCTTATCTGTCTGTGACTGAACTACTGGATCAAACACACATATTCCATTTTCGCATATGTGATTCGGGAATGGAATGGTTTGACTATCGAGGAAAAGCAACATGCTAGCAACATTCAAAACTCTCACAAAAGATTATAAGCGTAGGACGCAGTAATCTTCTTTAAAGCCAATAAACGGAATTCGCATTTTTGTGTGTTTTAGAATCTTTTTAAATCCTTTATATTAACTCCACCGTCTTGTCTGTCCTGATCGCGCTCTTTCTTGGTCGGGCGGGCGGCAAAACAAAAAGTAAAAATGACCAACTTCCCGTGATCCTATCGAGCTACAATTTTGCACATACACTTGCGTCACCTAACAAAGCATTGTATCAAAATTTCAGATCTATCGAAAGTAACGTAATTAAATTAATGAAATTTTAGTTAATCTCTATGTATCTCTATGAAGCCGTTTGCTATAGTTGACCTCCATGGTTCACTGTAATTCACTCCAGCCAGCGATGACCACATCCTCGTGTTTTACAGCAAGGAAAGTTCAGTCACGTTCAGTCTGTAAATGTTTGTTACGCGGTGCGAATTACATTGAACATAATCAATACTTTTAGTTCTGTCTGATATATAAAGGATTTATAGTCAAAAACTTTGTTTTTACGGATTGTTTAATTAAATCCTTTATATTAATTTCACCGTCTTGTCTGTCTTGGTCGGTGGGGCGGAAACAAAAGTCAAAAATGACTCACTTCCCGTGATGCTATCGAACTGAAATTTTGCACATAGACTTGTGTCACATAACAATGCAATCTATCAAAATTTCAGATCGATCGAAAGTACCATATATAAATAATGAATTTTTAGTTTATCTCTTGGTATCTCAATGTAGCCGCCTGCTATGGTTGACATCCACGTGTCACTGGAGTTCACTCCAGCCATCGATGACCGCATCCCCGTGTTTTACAGCAAGAGTAGTTCAGTCAGGTACAGTCTGTAATTGTTTGTCACGCGGTGCGAATTATATTGAACATAATCAATATTTTTAGTTTTGTCTCATATATAAATATAGGATTTATATTTGTTTTTTACGGGTTGTTAAATAGCCGTTGTGGTTTGTACTGTAACATTTGATCTTCCTCCTTTTTTTCTTACATCCTGTGTCATTGTTTGTTTATTGTTGTTATTTTTCCTTTCTTTTTATCTTTACTTAATTATTTTCTTGATATAGTATGTCTTAATAACTTAACAATAATTGTAATACTTATGTAAGTACTGTATGTTAATTGTACTGATGACAGCATTAGCCGAAATGTTTACTGTTCTATTAGTTGGGGAAAAAAAGCTTAAATTTATTGTTTTCATTACACAATTTTGTGTGTGTATTTTGTACTTTAATCTTCTTTAAAGAACGAAAATGGAAAACGGATAAGTAAAATATGTTTCTAAACTTCTTTAAAACGACAGAAATCATCTCCAAACTTAGCTAATGATCGCCATACACAGCTATGGATCTGAGTAGGAGTCAATATTTTCTCTACCGTATCTCCTCAGCCGGGACCTGATTAAAAGGCTGACGACAGTGGACAAAGCTCACAAGACCTGGGCTTTCATCAAGAACGTTAACTCTCGTAGTCTCAGCATGAAGACTCTCGGTTCATTACATCTTTTCATGTCACATTACCTAGACATCTCTACCAGTGGTCTCCATGGAGTCGCACAGTGGTACCTAGACATCTCTACCAGTGGTCCCCATGGAGTCGCACAGTGGTACCTATACATCTCTACCAGTGGTCCCCATGGAGTCGCATAGTGGTACCTAGACATCTCTACCAGTGGTCCCCATGGAGTCGCATAGTGGTACCTAGACATCTCTACCAGTGGTCCCCATGGAGTCGCACCATGGTACCTAGACATCTCTACCAGTGGTCCCCATGGAGTCGCACCGTGGTACCTAGACATCTCTACCAGTGGTCCCCATGGAGTCGCACAGTGGTACCTAGACATCTCTACCAGTGGTCCCCATGGAGTCGCATAGTGGTACCTAGACATCTCTACAAGTGGTCCCCATGGAGTCGCACCGTGGTACCTAGACATCTCTACCAGTGGTCCCCATGGAGTCGCATAGTGGTACCTAGACATCTCTACCAGTGGTCCCCATGGAGTCGCACCGTGGTACCTAGACATCCCTATCAGTGGTCCCCATGGAGTCGCATAGTGGTACCTAGACATCTCTACCAGTGGTCCCCATGGAGTCGCACCGTGGTACCTAGACATCTCTACCAGTGGTCCCCATGGAGTCGCACCGTGGTACCTAGACATCTCTACCAGTGGTCCCCATGGAGTCGCACCGTGGTACCTAGACATCTCTACCAGTGGTCCCCATGGAGTCGCACCGTGGTACCTAGACATCTCTACCAGTGGTCCCCATGGAGTCGCACCGTGGTACCTAGACATCTCTACCAGTGGTCCCTATGGAGTCGCACTGTGGTACCTAGACATCTCTACCAGTGGTCCCCATGGAGTCGCACCGTGGTACCTAGACATCTCTACCAGTGGTCCCCATGGAGTCGCACCGTGGTACCTAGACATCTCTACCAGTGGTCCCCATGGAGTCGCACCGTGGTACCTAGACATCTCTACCAGTGGTCCCCATGGAGTCGCACCATGGTACCTAGACATCTCTACCAGTGGTCCCCATGGAGTCGCACCGTGGACAGTGGACCCAATGGAGTTGCGTAGTGGTACAGTGGTCCTCGTGGGATGGCATAGTGGTACAGTGGTCCCCATGGAGTAGCATAGTGGTGCAGTGGTCCCCATGGGATGGAATAGTGGTAAAGTGGTCCCCATGGGATGGCATAGTGGTACAGTGGTCCCCATGGAGTAGCATAGTGGTACAGTGGTCCCCATGGGATGGCATAGTGGTGCAGTGGTACAGTGGTCCCCATGGAGTAGCATAGTGGTACAGTGGTCCCCATGGGATGGCATAGTGGTACAATCGTCCTCATGGAGACTTGAAGTGGTACAGTGGTCCTCGTGAAGTCACTTAGTGGCCTGTGATATATTGGTACATGATGGTGCTTTGCCTGTGTATTTTTACATTGTTAGGTACGATGGTTCGGTTGGATACCGGAGATGAAACATAGTGGTACAGTGGTACAGTGGTCCCCATGGAGTAGCATAGTGGTGCAGTGGTCCCCATGGGATGGAATAGTGGTAAAGTGGTCCCCATGGGATGGCATAGTGGTACAGTGGTCCCCATGGAGTAGCATAGTGGTACAGTGGTCCCCATGGGATGGCATAGTGGTGCAGTGGTACAGTGGTCCCCATGGAGTAGCATAGTGGTACAGTGGTCCCCATGGGATGGCATAGTGGTACAATCGTCCTCATGGAGACTTGAAGTGGTACAGTGGTCCTCGTGAAGTCACTTAGTGGCCTGTGATATATTGGTACATGATGGTGCTTTGCCTGTGTATTTTTACATTGTTAGGTACGATGGTTCGGTTGGATACCGGAGATGAAACAATCCAATCTATGACATGTGTGCACTGTGATGAAACAATCCAATCTATGACATGTGTGCACTGTGATGAAACAATCCAATCTATGACATGTGTGCACTGTGATGAAACAATCCAATATATGACATGTGTGCACTGTGATGAAACAATCCAATCTATGACATGTGTGGACTGTGATGAAACAATCCAATCTATGACATGTGTGCACTGTGATGAAACAATCCAATCTATGACCTGTGTGCACTGTGTCTCAGGTGTAAATATCATACTCAAACAAACGTTATAAACAAATATCGACATTAGAAGATTACCATACGGTTATTTCAAGTATTGAAATCAAAAACTATCCTCATTACAAACTCGACTATTAATGCAAGACTAGACTTACACATTGACTAGCGTTAGACACAGTAATCTTCTGCATAGAAGAATCACCTGTAATAGATAACATAAGACGAGACATGGTGTAATCTAAAGGGCTATTTTAAAAACGCTTTTGCGCTGAGTAAAACTAACTGCTTTTTAGAGTATGGCGGGAACTACTGCCTAGAAAATAAGCGGGAACATATGCAGATTATTATGTCGGGAACATATGCACAGATTATTATGTCGGGAACATATGCACAGATTATTATGTCGGGAAAAATATGCACAGATTATTATGTCGGGAAAAATATGTACAGAAAATTTTACGGGAAAATTATGCACACATTATTTGACCGGACAACTGCACACAAAATCAGCCAAGTTAAAGGGAAAAAACAACTTATTCCTGGCACAGACTGAGCAAGCAAAGCCAGTCACTGACAGCTTGTGTCAGCTATTCACATAGGTCAAAGTGGCCGGCACACTGACAGTTTGTGTCAGCTATTCCCAGAGGTCAAAGTGACCGGCACACAGACAGTTTGTGCCAGCTATTCCCAGAGGTCAAAGTGACCGGCAAACAGACAGTTTGTGCCAGCTATTCCCAGAGGTCAAAGTGACCGGCACACTGACAGTTTGTGTCAGCTATTCCCAGAGGTCAAAGTGACCGGCACACTGACAATTTGTGTCAGCTATTCCCAGAGGTCAAAGTGACCGGCACACTGACAGGCCAACGGTTCTGGCCAAAATGGCGATTTGTTGGTAAAAGATTGGGACAGGTTGAGCGTGGAGCTGGTCACTGCTATTGTTCATATTTTCAGCTGTCATAGTAAGGGTGAAATAAACGCAATGTTTCTCCATTGGACCTTGTCAGTCATGGCAGAAATCTCCGGGGTATTCATTTGTACAACATGTAATTTAAAAAAAAACTTTCGGTTTTTAAGACATTCCCCAAAATATATTGGTAAATCTCACGTTAATTTGATTCAGCTCACAAGATTTGTTAACAAATTGATAATAATTTCAACTGTGCAAACGCTTTGTTACTTCTATATTTATGATGAACAAAATTGTTTTACACAATCCCCGTCTAAAAATAGAAATATATAATCATATACGAGCTACGAGGTTTACCTGTCTGAGTAATGACAAACTTTATGGTCACAGAGGTTTCCCTGTCTGAGTAATGACAAACTTCATGGTCACAGAGGTTTACCTGTCTGAGTAATGACAAACTTTATGGTCACAGAGGTTTCCCTGTCTGAGTAATGACAAACTTTATGGTCACAGAGGTTTACCTGTCTGAGTAATGACAAACTTTATGGTCACAGAGGTTTACCTGTCTGAGTAATGACAAACTTTATGGTCACAGAGGTTTCCCTGTCTGAGTAATGACAAACTTCATGGTCACAGAGGTTTACCTGTCTGAGTAATGACAAACTTCATGGTCACAGAGGTTTACCTGTCTGAGTAATGAAAAACTTTATGGTCACAGAGGTTTACCTGTCTGAGTAATGACAAACTTTATGGTCACAGAGGTTTTCCTGTCTGAGTAATGACAAACTTTATGGTCACAGAGGTTTACCTGTCTGAGTAATGACAAACATTATGATCACAGAGGTTTACCTGTCTGAGTAATGACAAACTTTATGGTCACAGAGGTTTACCTGTCTGAGTAATGACAAACTTTATGGTCACAGAGGTTTACATGTCTGAGTAATGACAAACTTTATGGTCACAGAGGTTTACCTGTCTGAGTAATGACAAACTTTATGGTCACAGAGGTTTACCTGTCTGAGTAATGACAAACTTTATGGTCACAGAGGTTTACCTGTCTGAGTAATGACAAACTTTATGGTCACAGAGGTTTACCTGTCTGAGTAATGACAAACTTTATGGTCACAGAGGTTTACCTGTCTGAGTAATGACAAACTTTATGGTCACAGAGGTTTACATGTCTGAGTAATTACAAACTTTATGGTCACAGAGGTTTACCTGTCTGAGTAATGACAAACGTTATGGGCACAGAGGTTTACCTGTCTGAGTAATGACAAACTTTATGGTCACAGAGGTTTACATGTCTGAGTAATGACAAACTTTATGGTCACAGAGGTTTACCTGTCTGAGTAATGACAAACTTTATGGTCACAGAGGTTTACCTGTCTGAGTAATGACAAACTTTATGGTCAGAGGTTTACCTGTCTGAGTAATGACAAACTTTATGGTCACAGAGGTTTACCTGTCTGAGTAATGACACACTTTATGGTCACAGAGGTTTACCTGTCTGAGTAATGACAAACTTTATGATCAGAGGTTTACCTGTATGAGTAATGACAAACTTTATGGTCACAGAGGTTTCCTCAGCCCTCAAATTTCTATGCAGTGCTGCTCTACCAGAATACAGTATAGTACCGTTAGCTTAGATGAGCAGTAGAAGCAGTTGATGTTTTTTTGTTTTTTTTGTTTCTTGGTCATTGCGCGTACTTGACAGAAAACGTGAGGTTTGTATGACAACAAGGTATTTTAACCAATAATAACACTGCGTAAACAAACGCGAGTTCTAAAGCATTGCAGTCCAAATGGAGACTATAAAATTTTCTTAAATTAAAAAATGTAAACTTTTCCTTTTGTAAAACGTATGAATTGAGATTCAATGTTCGTAATCATTGAAAATAAAATATTGATTTATATGTTATTAAGACCCTAAAAGCTCGCTTAACATGTATATATGGATTATTAGCTTAGCACGGGTAATAAACTAGTTGAATAACTTATGTGTCAAACATTAACAAACGTCATTATTAACAAACAAGAAAGCTGAGACTCCCATACTAATACAGTCGGACCTCACTAAGTCGAACTTTTTAAAGTCGAAAACCTCTCTATATTGAATTAATTGTTAGGTCCCGGCCAAATCCCATAAGACTAATGTATTTTACATCTCCTTAACTCAAAGATTTTTGGCTTCCAACCTCCCTTAGTCGAATTTTCCAAGGCGTTTGCTGCATGCTGTGACGCTTTTTAAAAGGAAAAATCTTAATGCCCCATTCCACTGTGGATGGAGTAAAGTGTGTGGGGGGGGAGGGATGGTGTCTCCTCTCATGGGCTTGTGTCGGTATGTCAAAGCAAGTTGGCTTCCTTTCATATGAAACATCAGATACCGGCTCTCTTTCCTGTCAAGCCTCCTAGCCGGTATGGTTGTCCCTCCCCCTTTTTTCAATATCAATATTGTTCTTGATTAATCTGCGCTTATTACGCCATTTTCTCTAACTCGAAAACTCCGCAAGTCGATTTTTTTTCGGGTCCCTTTGAGTTCGACTTAGAGAGGTCCGACTGTACATTTAATTTGTCCATCTAGTGACCTCGTCCCAACGTTGACCTCTGCCGCGAGAACTGGCCGCTCTTTCGTTTGACGGCGGTGCCCCCTTAAGTCACTGGCCGGTAAAATAACGACCAGAACAACCTCGTTTATTTTTTGAGGCTACGAGTTGCACCAAATTTAATCTCCTACGTTAGCGAGATGTCAAGCACATCAGAGATTGACACCCACAGAGCACGAGTCAGATTCACATTAGACGAGGAGAAATAGAGAGGAGATAATACACTTCAAGAGAATTATCCAGATTTGGCGTCGTAATAGAAATGGACTCTGATAACCAGTCTAGAGCTCAGCTTCCGGGTCAAGTATGTCATTTCGATAGGACATTTATTCTAAGTGAAATATTCAAAAAATAAATAAAGATTAGATTAAACGTCTCACTGAATTGTTCCCTATAACCTGGAATAGGGGGAGGCAAGTTTGACAGCATGACTGGGACTCCTGAAACAGGGTTGAGGAACTTGGTAGCAACGGTCCCTTTCATGAGCAGGGAGGGGTGAGGGTGAGAAAAGATCACAGGGGTTAGACGGTTCGGTAAGTCTGGACTAACAAAGCGGGTCACTACATTCGGGTCAGTCTATGGACACTGAGGTCCAGATCAAACAACGCGATGATCGCCACGACGGGAGTCATGTGACGTGATATAGAGACTTGATATCAAGGGTGGAAGTGTGGCTGTCAAAGTTGTGGACAGTAATGTTGTGGCTGTCAAAGTGGTGGACAGAATGGTGTGGTTGTCATGTGGTAGACATAATTGATGTTTGGAAGTAGACAGAATTGATGTGGTTGTCATGTGGTAGACATAATTGATGTTTTGGAAGTAGACGTTGTTTAAGTAAAGATGATTGAAGAGTATAATGTAAGTGTGTAAGAAAGGAGAGTGACGTGTTCCCTGTAAATTACCTGTCAGTTTCCTGTTAGATCAGGTAGAAATAGATAAGACGTGTATTTGGGCCGACAGGAATGACGTCTCGTTTTGAAATGAAATCTTGTTGAAGACGTTTATGAGTGACTTCTTTATTGTGCACGTCATCTTGTTGAAGACGTTTATGAGTGACTTCTTTATTGTGCACGTCATCTTGTTGAAGACGTTTATGAGTGACTTCTTTATTGTGCACGTCATCTTGTTGAAGACGTTTATGAGTTACTTCTTTATTGTGCTCGTCATCTTGTTGAAGACGTTTATGAGTGACTTCTTTATTGTGCACGTCATCTTGTTGAAGACGTTTATGAGTGACTTCTTTATTGTGCACGTCATCTTGTTGAAGACGTTTATGAGTGACTTCTTTATTGTGCACGTCATCTTGTTGAAGACGTTTATGAGTGACTTCTTTATTGTGCTCGTCATCTTGTTGAAGACGTTTATGAGTGACTTCTTTATTGTGCACGTCATCTTGTTGAAGACGTTTATGAGTGACTTCTTTATTGTGCACGTCATCTTGTTGAAGACGTTTATGAGTGACTTCTTTATTGTGCACGTCATCTTGTTGAAGACGTTTATGAGTTACTTCTTTATTGTGCACGTCATCTTGTTGAAGACGTTTATGAGTGACTTCTTTATTGTGCTCGTCATCTTGTTGAAGACGTTTATGAGTGACTTCTTTATTGTGCACGTCATCTTGTTGAAGACGTTTATGAGTTACTTCTTTATTGTGCACGTCATCTTGTTGAAGACGTTTATGAGTGACTTCTTTATTGTGCTCGTCATCTTGTTGAAGACGTTTATGAGTGACTTCTTTATTGTGCACGTCATCTTGTTGAAGACGTTTATGAGTGACTTCTTTATTGTGCACGTCATCTTGTTGAAGACGTTTATGAGTTACTTCTTTATTGTGCACGTCATCTTGTTGAAGACGTTTATGAGTGACTTCTTTATTGTGCTCGTCATCTTGTTGAAGACGTTTATGAGTGACTTCTTTATTGTGCACGTCATCTTGTTGAATAAAGTAATGGGGGTGAGACTGCAATCAGGCTTTTAAAAAGGTAAATGCATAAAAAAAAACAGGGTATTAGTAGGCCTGACAGGACGTAACACAACAGTGAACGTTTCGGCAAAGAGCCTTCTTCAACGGACAAATAGTACACAAATGAAACGAATAAAACGAAATAATAGGAAAAAAACACATCTTGTTGAAGACGTTTATGAGTTACTTCTTTATTGTGCACGTCATCTTGTTGAAGACGCTTATGAAGTGCACGCCCGAGCCAATGTTACCTTTAAGCTGAGCGGCTTACTCTGGGCCAGGATTAAGTTAAGTTGGTGACAAGAATGGACATCATAGAAATAGACAACAAACGGACTATTTTACACATAAAAATTAAAAAATTATAAAAAAAACGTGCCGCTACTGACAGCAACTTATGATTTATATCAGGGGTGGACAAAGTGCGGCCCGCGGGACACATGCGGCCCCGCCACAGAGTTATTTGTAGCCCGCCAAGAAATTCAGAATGCCCACCGTGTGATAGGGTGCACTGTTCACATTAACTGATTCTATTATTTTATGTGCTAGCATCTAGAAATCTAGACAATATGACATTAGCACAATAAATAAATTTAAAAAACTACAACTTTAATTTGAGTTTCACGTATTAAACTTATTTATATATTTCTGAAATAAAATGTAATCTTAAATAAAGAAATGAAATCATTTTAAACGATGCGACCCTTCTCACAAATCCGCTACCACAAAGTGGTCCCCGAGCCCAAAGCAATAGACCACCCCTGATTTATATGATAGAACCATACTGTCACCGAGGACAATCTGATCAAGTTAAAATTACTTTGCTCTTAGCTGCATCGTATTTCTATTTTCTTAAAGATCCCCCATGGGTCATCACAGGTTCTAAAGATGATTTGTTAAAGTCTCTGAGAAGAAACACACAGCCTCATTTTATTAGAATTCAATCTCGGAGAAGTTGTGGGACAATTTCAACATTAACACACAACAGAATGGTATTTGGTATATGATCCCGAATCTGGACTTGAAATGACCGATAGATCGATTCTTTTCAAAATAAAAAACAGGATCGATACTTTTAACAGAAGTTAACAACAGAATCGATATTCTTACAAAATAAACAACATGATCGATAAACTCACGAGAATAAACAAACATTAAAACAGTAAAAAAAAAGGTGTCATGCCAACAAACATGAAAAAAATTAGTATAAATCTTAAAGTCCACAGTCAATGATCTGAATTGGAATGACCTTAATGTCTACAGTCAATGATCGGCTTGGCAGGACCTTAAGGTCCACAGTCAATGATTGGCTTGGCAGGAGTTAGGTCACCGGCGGGGCGGGGGGGGGGAGCGGAAAGAGTAATACTAAGCCAAGTCCCCTGTGACAGAAAGGGCGGCTACTCTTACCAAATTAATGCGTGAGTCAGTTAAAACTGGACGCCAAAGTGAAATGTGCAGTAGGACGGGGAAACACATCGTCAGCAGAATAAATAAAATCTTTGTGGACAAGGCTGGACGGGCCAAGCCATCGGGTGGACCAGAGATGGTCTGGTCAGCCTAGGATAGACAAGCTATGGACTGTTCAAGTCATAGGGTAGACAAGAGATGGACTGGTCAAGCCATGGGGTGGACCAGATATGTACTGGTCTAACCATAGGGTAGACAAGATATGGATTTGTCACCCATAGGATAGACAAGAGATGGACAGGTCAAGCCATGGGGTAGACAAGGTATGGACTGGTCAAGTAGACAAGCAGTAGAAACCATGTCATTTATTTTCAGATTTTAACCACCATTTACATTTGCTTGGATCGTAAAGCCAATTTTTTTTAAAAATGCATCAATAAATAAATGAAGTTGTGGGTTACTAATTAACAATACTTAAAAATTAACCAGAACAAAATGTATGCTCGAGACAACAGTACAAAAGTTGTAGCAAAGACAGCGAACACGGCTGATGGTAGCATGGAACATGTCAATTATAGTGTCTACGAGGCAATTACAAGACACTGAAATATTTTAAAACACATTCCTGTATTGCTAAGGCAGAAATAAATTGTTTTCAAAAGATGAGAATCGCCAGATGACGATCATTTAAAGCAAGTGGAATCAAGACACGGGTTTGATCGTCAGTACTCGAGGTCGCCTCGTGCTGGGATCAGCTATCACACACAGATCGATACACGCATAATACTGTCAGCTGTGGGGAGGAGGGGGTGGGGACAGTCAGGCATGTGGAGGAGCTGAACAAATTGTGGCAGTTGGAAGCATCATGACGACATTCCATGCATGGCTTGAGAGTGAAAAGGAACTATCGCACCTCTATAACATGGGAATGTTGGGTTACTCTCAGTTTTAATCACGGATTACCAAACTTCGGCCCCCGGGCCGGATCCGGCCAGCGAAGCCATTTCATCCGGCCCACCAACGATACTTTAAAGATGAATGTGTTTAACAGAACAAATAGGTCATGGGGTGTTTTGATACCATTAAATTAGGGCTGTTATCGATTAATTTAAATTTAATCGTTAACTTTTGAAAAATTAACGATTAATTAATCGATAATTTCGATTAAAGCCAAAAATAGAAATTTATGACTTCATTAAACTGAACATTTCTCACTTACATTGAAAATTAAGAATATTTTGAACTAAATTTTATGACAATGTGTTGATACTTGATAGGATGTTTGTGCTGAAGGTTGTACGTCAGCGATGTATTTGATCCTTTAAAAGAGAATTGTTTATGGCAGTGAACACAGTAAACTTTTTGACCATCTTCGACTTTGCCATCCGCAGTTAGCTTAAAAATAAAAATTTTTGTTCAACTTTCTAGTAGTATGTTTAAATTTAACTGCGCTGATGCTGTCAGCCATTTTTTAGTTGACGTCTGCCAGTCCACATAAAGTAATACAATAAATTTTATTATTATGCGGGAGAAGTTTGTATGTAAAAAACATATATAAATTATTATAAATAATATAAAAGCCCAAGTCACTCCCTGTTGGGAAGGATGTGGAACTCTGAGGAACGATGTACAGTCTATAACAGTTGAAAAATCGTGTGTTGATTAGCACTGTAAAAATATTTAACATGACGTCGCCCTGGCACAATTTAGTTTATAATATTTTTAAAAAATTTTTATTAAAAATTATTAATTATTAATAATTAACTAGATTGTGCCAGGGCGCCGTGGCGCCTGCGGCGCCCACTTTTTTTTAGGGCGCCTATGGCGCCAACCTTTTTCAAAAGCCCAAATAACTTGTCCTTTTCTTGTTAAATACGATATATTAAACTTTCTGAAATGTACGCAAAGTATTTAATAATAGGGATTGTAGGGCGCCTACGGCGCCCACTTTGTTTTTTGTCAAAAGCCCAAGTAACTTATCCTTGTTTGATAAATACGAAATATTAAACTTCCTGGAATGTACACAAAGTATTTTACATCTTTAATTTATAATCATCATACGCACCGATGCACAAAATTTGCTACGCGGTAATTCTTAACATTAACTCTTGTTGTACCACATCAACATTAACTCTTGTTGTACCACATCAACATTAACTCTTGTTGTACCACATCAACATTAACTCTTGTACCACATCAACATTAACTCTTGTTGTACCACACCAACATTAACTTTTGTTGTACGACATCAACATTAACACTTGTTGTACCACATCAACATTAACTCTTGTTGTACCACACCAACATTAACTCTTGTTGTACCACACCAACATTAACTCTTGTTGTACCACATCAACATTAACTCTTGTTGTACCACACCAACATTAACTCTTGTTGTACCACATCAACATTAACGCAGAGAGCGGCATGGATGTCGTGCATGTGTGTAGAGTGTTGCAAAAGTTTTATTTCAACCAGTTCAAACAATTCAAATCGCGTCGTCTGGTTTCCGATGCTCTGCAATATATGTGGCCTTTTAAAATGTTTACATACTTTTTACCAGCGTGGTTAAAGCAGTAATTTGAGTAATGGAAAATTAAATTCCTCGTGTTGGTTTACTGAAGCTTTATAATGCGACAGTTCTGAACCAGCAAACTACCTCAAAAAAGATGTTTGGTATTCCTGACAAGGTCAGATACGGACAACCAAACATGGGTGTGTGTGTGTGGGGGGGGGGTATCCAAATATGTTAGAAATGTAAGGAGGTGGGGGGATAGAACGCCACCAGAGCTTGAAATGTCCAGACCGGCCATGTCAATATTGAGTCCATCTTAACACCTTCATGACATTGGACGGAGCCTCTAGACACGGTCTTGGCAGTTGCCATAATGTTGCGATATTCAGCGATATGCTGGTTTGTTGTGACAGTGCACAGCTTTATGTGTGGTTTGTTGTGACAGTGCACAGCTTTATGTGTGGTTTGTTGTGACAGTGCACAGCTTTATGTGTGGTGGTTTATTGAAGTTTGTTCAATACACGGGGATTCTCGGTAGTTTCTACCAACAGACTAGAAGATAAGTTACCATGACATCACTTTACAGCTCGCCCTTTGGAGAAACGAACTTATATAATTGTATAGCGTGGGGAACCACTGTATAATGAGGGTACCACTGTATAGCGAGGGGCGCAACTGTCTAGCGAGAGCACTGCTGTCTAGCGAATGGCATCGCAGCATAGCGAGTGCACCACTGTATAGTGCGGGCACCTTTGTATAGTGCGGGCACCACTACATAGTGAGGGCCACAACTACACAGCGAGGGGCACCACGCAATAGCGAGGGATCACCACTGAACAGTGAGGGCGCTCATAAGGATAAAGCGCCCACACACTCAATGATACTGATAACTGGAGCCTGGGGCCTGATCTTGTTTATTTATTTGTTCTATAAACAGATCATCTCATACATATCCGGTCTCTGCAATTTTCTTTCCTTCAACTCTCCCGTCCGGAAGTTGTCACTAGGACTATTTATTTAGATGCGCTGCGAATTAACTGTATCCGATTTCAGACAAAATCGCTCGTCTCATTAGAAATATAAAATGAACCACGCAGTTATTTTTTTTTACATCTATTTTTTTTAAAATCTAGTCTCCCCATTTGACAAGTAAACCCCGGCAAGGCGATATAAACTCGGATTAGACGTCCGATATGTGTTGATGAGTTCTGTTCGTAAGAGGAGATTACGTTGCTCTCCATTTGAATTGCACGAAATCATCGCCCCTGTACATACTTCCGCCGGCAAAAAACAGATGAACAGCCCCATAGACCAGGTGATTAAAGAATGTTGAGGTTGGATAAGAAAGTTGTACATAAACACGGCCGAGTGGCTCCTCTAATCTGGCTCGGGGTTCCGCATCGCTCGGGGGCCAACAGGAAACGAAGGAATGCTGGGATGTCTTTCTGCTGGCGTTTAGCGCAGGTAATAATTGGCCGTAGCGTGGGGGGAGGGGGTGGTACTGATGAGTACAGGCACGCACGTACTATTGGCTCGGCTATCTCGGCACTAATGACGTCACTACTGTTGTGAGCAAGGAGGCAGGAAGAGCGCATCATTTCAGTTATCGAATGAAAGGAAAGGTTGGGAGTATTGGGGAAAAATAAACGGTATTGAGGGAAATGTATGGGGTATTGAAGGAGAGGTATGGGGTATTGGATGAAAGGTATGGGGTAATGGAGGAAATGTATGGGGTATTGAAGGAGAGGTATGGGGTATTGGATGAAAGGTATGGGGTGTTGGAGGAAATGTATGTGGTATTGAAGGAAAGGTATGGGGTATAGGAGGAAAGGTCTGGGGTATTGAAGGAAAGGTATGGGGTATTGGAGGAAAGGGATGGGGTATTGGAGGAAAGGTATGGGGTACCGAATGAAAGGTAGAGATTATTGGAGGTAATGTATGGGGTATTGAAGGAAATGTAGGAGGTACCGAATGAAAGGTAGAGATTATTGGAGGTAATGTATGGGGTATTGAAAGTAATATAGGTTAGGGGAGTATTATAGGACAGGTAAGAAGTATTAAGAAGAAAGTTATCTTATCTAGAACACAAGACCAATGAGTATGTCTGGGACAGAGTAATCTCCATTGCGGGCCATCAAGAAGCCATTCAGAGACGCAAAAACTGGCATGGTTCGGTCATGTGCTGCGACATGATACCCTGACAAAAATCATCCTTCAAGTCGCTGTAGAAGGGGGCAAGCAAAGAAGTCGACAGTGGAAAAGTTTGCTTGCGGGACTGTTGATGATGATGATTTAAGAAAGGTATGGGTATTGAAGAAATACGAATTTTAAGGAAACAATTTTCAAAGGAGAGAATAGATGAGTAGTGCAGTGAGATAACCAAATAAATTTTAGGGTTTATTGTTTTTACATTTTCTATGAATTTTAACATTAATTTTTAATGATAAGTTGTTAAGTTACAAATTAAATTGAGATTAAATTTGCTCTACCACACCAAAGGCGTACATACATATTATAATGAACAATAATACTGTTAATAATAAAATCAGAAACCGCCATGAAGTTACTTTAAGTTATTTGTATCACACTTCAAACAAATACAATATATCAATATAGTCGAGGGTAACTGTATGTTTGAACCTTCTTATCAAAGGACCAAAAACAAAGGATATGATCTAGTCTCTACTGTCCTAAGGCGAATGTGTGGTGGGAGTTGGTCATCTTTAATACAGAATTGGACTTGGCACGGGGGGGGGGTCATTAGGTCACGTGTGATATCGATTAGGCATTCAGCTCACGGTGTGCTCAATTAATGGCAGCCTTGGGCTCAATGGTCTCCCCTGTCCGGAAACTGGGGCACCTCAAAACGGTCTCAGTTGGATTTCGAGTCGCACAGAAGGGGATAAGTGACTTAAAACGAGGACAGACCGAGGGATGAAAGACTCGTACGCTGGAGAGAGTGCGATTGACAATGTGTCTGAGTATATAGAAAGGCAATGTGTCTGAATAGATAGAATGGCAATGTGTCTGAATAGATAGAATGGCAATGTGTCTGAATAGATAGAATGGCAATGTGTCTGAATAGATAGAATGGCAATGTGTCTGAAAAGATAGCATGGCAATGTGTCTGAATAGATAGACTGGCAATGTGTCTGAATAGATAGAATGGCAATGTGTCTGAATAGATAGACTGGCAATGTGTCTGAATAGATAGACTGGCAATGTGTCTGAACAGATAGAATGGCAATGTGTCTGAATAGATGTAGATAGAATGACAATGTCAACGGGTAAGAGTGAAACAATTCACATCTGACATAATAAATGGCATGATTTGAATGTGGTCGTAAGAAGTAAACAATGAGGCGGGTAGGGTAAGGTTGATTGCCGACACATGGAGACTTAACAACATTCCTGACCAGAATGTCTTATAATACTGCTGACCAGAATGTCATAATAACGCTGCTGACCAGAATGTCTTAATAACACTGCTGACCAAAATGTCTTATAATACTGTTGACCACCAGAATGTCCGAGATATATGTTAAAATTCATTCATTATAGTTGAAATTTATTTATTTTCACATAAAAACGAATGAAGGAAAATAAACAACCGATGACATTAAAAATTGATGACGCTTTATTATTTACAAAACTTGATTTTCATTTATTTAAAAAAACAAAACAAAACAAAACAACGAAAATATGTTTTGTTATGTGTACGAAATTTGATGACGTAATGTTGTTTAATTTTGTAAAATTCGAAAAGGAAATAAATCTTGCATTGGTGTACTTAAAATTTTGTTTATTATACTAATTTGGCTCCATATATTATTTCTTTATGGAACACGCCCCTCTTTGCCTTAACAGAAAAAAACGAGTTTTCAAATTCTGCCTCTTCAAACTGCAAAACTTAACAGTTCTCTTGATTCTTTCTCTAACACCTCTCCCCTACCTCCCCAATCAATCTATCACCCCACCCCTGATCCGCAGTCAATATATCACCTCTTCTATCCCTGATTCATTCCTCCCTTGCCCACATGAGACTAACCGAGACATCCACTGTTCCACATTTCCTCAAGCTTTCAATGGCTTCGTCATGATGCCGCCCCAGTCTTGTAGCATTACACCACTCGAGTTTCTCTCGGTTTATTACACAACAAAGCTACCCACTCACTCGCGTTCATCAGCCTTATCTTCATCAGAGATCCCCAGTCTGACTCAAGCCGTCGCCGAAATGCGAGGGGGAAAATAACGATTGGATATGGTTAGACTTTTTAAAGGTCCCTATATTAGACAAAGTGGCACAGTGGCCGAGCGGCATACGCGGGTTCAAATCTCTGTGAAGACAGGGGCTTGTTCCGGTGGCTAAAGGCGACCTGAGTCCACCCAGCTCTGATGGGAAATTGACATTAGTTGGGGTAAAGTAAAGGTGGCTGGGCGTTGTGTTAAACAATCAGCCCGTATGCCGTGGCTATAGAAAGTTTTGAATGTTGCTTCCATAGGCCAGCATGGCCAAACATAGGCCAGCATGTCCAAACATAGGCCAGCATAGCCAAACATAGGCCAGCATGTCCAAACATAGGCCAGCATGGCCAAACATAGGCCAGCATGGCCAAACATAGGCCAGCATGGTCAAACAAGAGAACTTTACTTTTTTAAACACTTTATTAGACAAGTCTTTTAGAAGATGGCGCGTACATCACAGAGAGGTCAGTTAGATCAGGGCACCACAAACATATCACTCAGAACGGGGGCGCCACAAAGAGAGATCACTCAGACCAGGGGCACCACAAAGAGAGATCACTCAGACCAGGGCACCACAGACATATCACTCAGAACGGGGGCGCCACAAAGAGAGATCACTCAGACCAGGGCCGCCACATAGCGATCAGTCAAGTGTAAATTAAGACATCTCGAAATTGGCTGGTGCTGGAGACTGTGACCCTGCTGGTGCTGGAGACTGTAACCCTGCTGGTGCTAACGTGCGAGACGGGATGGGGGTATACTTGTACTGATCTTTACGAACCCTGTCCCTCAAATGTCGGCAGCCCAATGTTCTATCTCCTGTCGGCTGCCAATGTTCTATCTCCTGTCGGCAGCCCAATGTTCTATCTCCTGTCGGCAGCCCAATGTTCTATCTCCTGTCGGCTGCCAATGTTCTATCTGCTGTCGGCAGCCCAATGTTCAATCTCCTGTCAGCAGCCCAATGTTCTATCTCCTGTCAGCAGCCCAATGTTCTATCTCCTGTCGGCAGCCCATGTTCTATCTCCTGTCGGCAGCTCAATGTTCTATCTCCTGTCGAAAGCCCAATTTTCCATCTCCTGTCGACAGCAATGTTACCTTTAAGCTGCGCGGCCACGCAGATATCTGGCCGACTCCGCGCAGCATTTAGAAGTACCGCGCAGCAAAGTAATTAAAATATTGAACAAAAAAAATGAATGCTGTGCAACTTTGCACACGAGTTTCTTACGTTGCACACGGAACATCGAACCTTAGAGGGAACATTGGTCGGTAGCCCAATTTTCTATCTCCTGTCGGCAGTCCAATGTTCTATCTCTGTCGGTAGACCATTGTTCTATCTCCTGTCGGCAGTCCAATGTTCTATCTCTGGCCGCAGCCCAATGTTATATCTCCTGTCAGCATCCCAATGTTCTGTCTTCTGTCAGCAGCCCAATGTTCTATCTCCTGTCGGCTGCCCAATGTTATATCTCCTGTCAGCAGCCCAATGTTCTATCTCCTGTCGGCAGCCCAATGTTATCTTTCCTTTCAGCAGCCCAATGTTCTATCTCCTGTCGGCAGCCTAAGATTATAGCCACTGTATTTGGTTGACTGACTCACTACGGTGGTTTGACTGACTAACTACGTTGGTTTGACTGACTAACTACTTTGGTTGACTGACTCACTATGTTGGTTTGACTGACTAACTACGTTGGTTGACTGACTAAGTTGGTTGATTGACTCACTAAGCTGGTTTGACTGACTAAGTTGATTGATTAACTGACTCACTACGCTAGTTGACAGACTGTCACAGTTGGGCATGCATGACGTGATTGTCACAGCTGGGTGCAGCCATGCATGTTCTCCATGACGCTGTGCATTAAGTCAATAGAAACCTGTGCCTCCGGTGTCAAAAGTAATCAATAATATCACGCATAGAGCCACATCGACATGGACATTCTGGCTAAATAGATTGCAAAGTAATAGTTTCATGGTCAGAATAGATCACCATTCATCAGTCTGATGGATGCAATAGGCCAACATTATGTATTTGATTGTTGCAATAGTTGAATAGGCCAATATTGTTTTTTCTAATCGTTGTATTAGGTCATACGTTTTCAAAGTACCTTTCATGTTAGCAACAAAAAGAAAATTTCAGTTGTAAGATTTTATTGCTTTATTTTTCTGAAGTTCATTATGCCACGACTTACTTGGTGTATACCTTTTTACTTGGTGTATACCTTTTTACTTGGTGTATACCTTTTCAGAAATTCAAAATTAATCTTTAAACTAAAAAGAAAAAAAAAGAACAAGAACATTTAGCTTTGAACCTAATGATTCGTTTTCCGTTATCAACATTCTGTTCAAGGAACCACAATTTTTACTGGCAAAATTTCCGTTGCCTTTCGGTTAAGTGTATTATCATTAAAAAAATAAATACAGACTAGCGTCAAAACTTCATTCCAACCATTCGGGCGTAAAACACAACCTCCTCCTAGCCCTCCCCCCCAAACCCACTCCTAGCTCCCCCCACTCAATCCATCTTTTGGATTATGTTCACAACATTTTAGAACTGGACACATGTGGATTGAAACCCATTTTTCTTCTTATCTTTCTTGTGTTAGTCGATGTGTTTTTGCACATCATTAGATTTCTTTAAATAATTTTTTTTTAAAAAAACGTTTAACAGTTGAAATTTATGAACCTATCTATAACTACGTCATGTCGAAAAGGGGAATGATTTTGAATCTATCTTGCAATAAATAAAGTTAAAAAGAGATTTTTTTAAAACACGTTTTTATAAGTGGACTAAAAAGAAGAAAATAACTTGAAACTTAAAAGTTGAACTACTGTGATTTAATATGACTAAAAACGTTGGGAGGGTGTTTGGTATAAAAATTAAAGATTTATAATTTAGAAGGCAAAAGAGAGATCTATAAGTGAGAGAATGAGTGAACTGCATATGTTAAACCTCATAAGCACCCGCCCCACGTTTTTAGAATATTATATGAAAGTACATGAACGTATAAGTTTTAACTTATTTTCTTCTTTTTAGTCCACTTATAAAGACGTGGTTTTTAAAAATTATTTTTTACCTTTATTTATTTTAATCTTTTTAGTCCACTAATAAAAACGTGTTGTTTTTTTTAAATATTTTTTTACCCCTATTTATTTTACCAAACACCCCATCAGCACCTGCCCAACGTTAATGCCACGGCATTTAGGTCACGGGGTGAACTCGGCACGTAAAATCTAACAACGGCAGTCGGATACAAATGCTTATATAGAGATAAACAAAAACATTGCATTAATATAATTACGGTACATTCGATCGATCTGACATTTTGATATAATGTATTTTCATCCAAGATCTATCTGTGGTAAAAATTTGAGCTCTCTAGGACCATCAGAAGTGGTTTAATTTTACGTTGGCAAATTTGAAAAATTGCGGACAGACAGACACGAAAGCAAGTTAATAAATAGAAGTAAAAAAATATTTTTAAAAACCACTTTTTTATAAGCGGACTAAAAAGAAGAAAATAAATTTTTAAAATTTAAAATAGGTATTATGATGTAATATGACTAAAAACGTGGGGCGCTTCTCAATTCACTCATTTTCTTACTCGTCATTTGTAAACCCTAATCATTTAAGCCAAACGCCTAAAAAGCGCCCGCTCACGTTTTTAGTCATATTACATCATAGTACTTTTAAATTAAAATTTTAAAATTTAGTTTCTTCTTTTTAGTCCGCTTATAAAAACGTGGTTATTAAAAATCTTTTTTTTACTTCTATTTATTTTATTCTTTTTAGTCTAAGTGTATGCTATGGTGAGTTTTGAAGTATTGATTATGTTCAAATATAATACGCATTGCCCGACAAACATTTACAGACTGGAAATGACTGATCTCCCCTTGATGTTAAACATGGTTTTTGTGGTCGGGGTTGGTGTGAACTCGGCACGTGAATGTAATGTAAACAAGGGCAAACGGATAATACATTGTCTTAAATATAGATAAACTAAAAAGTTCAATAATTTAATAACGGTACATTCGATCGATCTGAAATTTTGAAACAATGCATTGTCATCCAAGACCCATCTGTGGTAAAATTTTGAGATCTCTAGGACCATCAGAAGTGGTTTAATTTTACGTTGGCAGATTTGAAAAATAGTGGACAGACAGCAACGAAAGCAAGTTAATAAAAACGTGGTAATAAAAACGTGGTACAAATCATTCAAAGACATTCGTATCACAAGGGGCACTACTCATACGTATTTGTTCTTAGTTGTTCTCAGTAATTGACTTTCGGAAGAAGAAAAGTTACAAAATATTAACGATCTGAAATATCCTCCTATATAATAAATGGATGTTTCTGTCCGTTCTGTCCCGTCATCTATAGCGATTGGTCCCTCAAACACACATGACTCTTACAGCCAATCATGTTGAACACGTTTACACCATTTACGTTCAAAACGAGTTATTTTTGGTGCAGTATTTCTTCCAAGACTTTATTTTGAGTTATGCGCGTTGGGATTTATAGCAAAAATCTATGTTTTTACGAGTTATTTATTTTAACTATAATGAATAGTATTTTTGACGCGATGCACATGCCGGTCGAGACAGCTGTTGGAGGGGAGTTACAACATGCCACCGAACGGTGGCGGAACGCCCTTGGACGGGCTTTGTTGCTCGTTTATTAATAAAGGCTTTAAGATGTGTCAAAAATAGATTTGTTTGTCCTCTTGGGCTTCTATGAAAGGAAGATTAAGGAGTCAATGCTAGAGTCAGCGACGGAGTCAGTGGAGGAATGCCACAACCCGGAGAAACCAGGTCATCTATTGCAATCAAAACATCGGCGATCGATCACCAGTCGATATCGAAATGTATCGACGGCAGCAGGTTGACCGATTGGACAGCTATTGACCACACGGTGATTGACTTGACTGGCTCGATGTGTTGTGTGGGCGAGCATGTAGAGCTGTCCTCTACAACAAGACTAGTGTGTAAACAAGAGATGTGTGGGCGAGCATGTAGAGATGTCAACAACAAGACTAGTGTGTAAACAAGAGATGTGTGGGCGAGCATGTAGAGATGTCAACAACAAGACTAGTGTGTAAACAAGAGATGTGTGGGCGAGCATGTAGAGATGTCAACAACAAGACTAGTGTGTAAACAAGAGATGTGTGGGCGAGCATGTAGAGATGTCAACAACAAGACTAGTGTGTAAACAAGAGATGTGTGGGCGAGCATGTAGAGATGTCAACAACAAGACTAGTGTGTAAACAAGAGATGTGTGGGCGAGCATGTAGAGATGTCAACAACAAGACTAGTGTGTAAACAAGAGATGTGTGGGCGAGCATGTAGAGATGTCAACAACAAGACTAGTGTGTAAACAAGAGATGTGTGGGCGAGCATGTAGAGATGTCAACAACAAGACTAGTGTGTAAACAAGAGATGTGTGGGCGAGCATGTAGAGATGTCAACAACAAGACTAGTGTGTAAACAAGAGATGTGTGGGCGAGCATGTACAGATGTCAACAACAAGACTAGTGTGTAAACAAGAGATGTATGGGCGAGCATGTACAGATGTCAACAACAAGACTAGTGTGTAAACAAGAGATGTGTGGGCGAGCATGTAGAGATGTCAACAACAAGACTAGTGTGTAAACAACACATGAAAGCCAACAACTTAATGTTGTAGATAGAAAATAGAAATGTCCGAACGTTTCAGATACAGATGATCTTGTTTATACAGAAATACTGAAATTATTGAAATAGAAATTGACACTGTAGAAATCGGAAATATAATTATAGAAAATAAATTGCAACTATAGTAATAGAAAATATAATGTTAAAGTTTAGGGAATTTTTTTTTAATTTAAAATTGTAAAACCTAACACCATGTATATTGTCCTATTAGACATTGGGCCTGTCGCTCGGTTTTATTTTTCCAACTTGAAAGCCCACTAAGATTTCTTACACAGATAAATGAGTGTAAAAATGTTCAAGAGAGATTTATAAAATCTCGCTAATGTTGTGATGTGGATTGCCAGTTAGCCATAAATGTAGCCGAAATGACGTCATTGAGATCAGAGGTCGTACTGGCTGCCAATATCTCGGGTATGTCTGCCCACTGGGCGGCAGCCTCGGTTTTTTTTATTCTCAATGAACGACGAGATTATGAAATTTGTGGTCAATGGAAACGAGACATAACCTCCGAGGAAACATCTGACCTTTGACCTGTATCTAATAAACTCGACGTTGTCATCAGAACGGCGGCTACAGTTTTTACCGGCTGACCAGTCTAGGTCAAGTCACTTCCTAGGGTCTTATAAAACAAATCTCTCTTGTGTCAGGGACCATGCCCTGTTGATTTATTTTCAACAAGTCAGTTACTTAATCTGACATGAGATTGAACTTTATGAAAATAGCAATAGTACGTCAGTTGATCTTTAAATAGACTGAAGTTTCGTACAATAAAAGAAGTAAGCCTTTTGTTTTTATATTACCACAGATTGAAGTATGTGAAAATAGACAGAGCCCTAAACTAGACATCAGAAAAGGTGTCCCTATAAGAAAAATTATTCTGTTTGCGTATGGTTTAAAGAACGCTTGCTGATTAGGTGGTAAATGTTGCTAACGGCACGTCGAAAACTATCATTTGAACAATAGTCTTGAGGAACAGACTTTGTAGAGAATTTTAACCCTTTAATTTTTTACCAACAAAGTTGACAGAATATTAAGGTAGAATATTTATTAAGTTAGAAAAAATCATTGTACGACTACATAATGTAAATGTAACATCTACCATCACTACAGGATGTCAATGTAAGATCTACCATCACAACAGGATGTCAATGTAAGATCTACCATCACTACATACTGTCAATGTAACATCTACCATCACTACATACTGTCAATGTAACATCTACCATCACTACATACTGTCAATGTAACATCTACCATCACTACATACTGTCAATGTAACATCTACCATCACGACTACATACTGTCAATGTAAGATCTACCATCAAAAACACATAATGTCAATGTAGGATCTACCATCACCGCTGGAAAAGGACAACGTGAGATCCACTGACAATATCAGGAGATAGGGAAGTCATGGACCGCTACCCAAGTACCAACGTGAGATCCACTGACAATATCAGGAGATAGGGAAGTCATGGACCGCTATCCAAGTACCGACATTTAGGATCAACTATGACCTCTTTTTGAGATGGTGGGAAAAAAACGCGTCTGCGTGTGTGTGTGTGTGTGTGTGTTGGGGTGGGGGGGAGGGGCTTGTCTAGAAAAGATAATTCCGTCTTCGCTATTGGGCTAAGGAATAAAAACTCCGTAAAAACAAAGTTTTTGACTACAAATCCCTTATATATCAGACATAACTAAAAGTATTGATTATTTTCAAACGCGACAAACATTTACAGACTGAATCTGTCTTAACTCAACTTTGCTTTATAACCGGAGGGGAAAAGTCTGATCACCGATCCCTGGACCCAGCTCAGCGTGACACGTAAAATGTAAACAAAAGCACCCCGGTACATCGCGGCAACGCGCGAACTGAGCTGTCACGTGAAAAAAAAATAAACCGTGAAATTGAATTTCATACCTCGTATAGAGATAAACTAAAAATGCATTAATTTAATTACGGTACATTCGTTCGATCTGAAATTTTGATACGATGCATTGTTAGGTGGCACGGGTCCGTGTGCTAAATTTCAGCTCGATGGCTTCACGGGAAGTGGGTCATTTTTAACTTTGTTTTTCCGCCCGCCCAAGACAGAGACGGCGGTGAAGTGAATATATTAATTTTTAAAAAACAACCCCGTAAAAACAAAGTTTTTGACTATAAATCCCTTATATATGAGACATAACTAAAAGTATTGATTATGTTCAAACGCGACAAATATTTACAGACTGAATCCGTCTTAACTCCCGTTTGCTTTTAACCCCGGAGGCGGGATGGGTGGGAGAGGGGAAAGGTCTTGTCACCGATCGCTGGGCCGAGCTCAGCGTGACACGCAAAATGTAAACAAAAGCACGCCGATACACCTGGTTAAAGCACGAGATGTGTTCACCTCTTGCTGGCGTGAAGTCAAGTGACCCGTAAAATGTTAACGATAGCGACCGCTACATATAGTTTATATAGATAAACTAAAAATGCATTAATTTAATTATGATACGTTCGATCGGTCTGAATTTTTGATACGATGCATTATTAGGTGAGTCAAGTCTATGTGCCAAATTTCAGCCCGATGGCTTGACGGGAAGTGGGTCATTTTTTACTTTTGTTTTTCCGCCCGCCCAAGACAGAGACAGAGATCACGACAGAGTGACAGAGACGGCGGTGAAGTTAATATAAGGGATTTAAAAAATAAAGATCAACATCAATTATCGCAAGTTAATAGCATTTTTAATGGCCCCCACAACTTCTTGATGTCATTATTCTCTCCCTTCAGCCAAGACTTTCGTCCCTTGGACGCTGAGAACAAGTTTATCATTGGTTTCATTAGCGCCAGCCCGCCCAGTAGCTTCATGTTGGGAGATTCACTGCCCTCGTTTCTGTTTCTGACAGTCATTTACCACTGCGCCATCTTTCTTGGATTTAGATTTAGTTGTACGTGAATGACAGGAGTACCTACATCATATCTACTGCAATGGTTCAGTGAGTTGGTGTGTGTGGTTAAGGAGGTGACGTGTGTGTTTAAGGTGAGCGGTTAAGGAGGTGATGTGTGTGGTTAAGGAGGTGACGTGTGTGTTTAAGGTGAGTGGTTAAGGAGGTGACGTGTGTTTAAGGTGAGTGGTTAAGGAGGTGATGTGTGTGGTTAAGGAGGTGATGTTTTGTGGTTAAGGTGGTGATGTTTTGTGGTTAAAGAGGTGAATGGTGTGTTTAAAGAGGCGGTGAGACATTATGGTACATTGTATGTGAAGAGGGTGTTTAAATATGGCAGAGTTCCTGGAGTTGACACTAAGACTGAATAATACAGTGGTAGGATCACTGCCCACTACATTATACAATAGTTACTTTAAGACAGCGCCCCCTCCCCCGCCCAGCACACCCACCTATCTAGATTACACCCTCACCGCTCATGGAGCCTTCATTGAAAAGGGTTATTTAAAAAATACTTTATTTACAAAGTAAATCAACAACAACAAATCGGCAAATACTAAAAATAAGAAAATTTAAAAAGTAAGCAAATAAATGACTTGTCCAATCGTGGTGTGATGTATGGGCGAGTCGACTGGGTGAAGGTCATAAATCAGCTGTAGCCAGGCTTCAATGAATCAAGGCAATTAAACGTTGCCTCTGACACTAAGATCAGGGGGAGGGCAGAAATCTAGGAACTGGGAAAACAAGATACTTTGGGAAAGTGGTGTCCCTTGGGGGGAGGGGTGTGTAGGTTGAGCTGACCACAAGTAAAGTGGATGTACAAGGGAAATACATTGTTATCTCGCTAGCGCCATCCCCCCTCTCCATGTCTACATAAAATATCTTCCTTAAAGAACGGGCCAACAATGGAGCTACTCAAGGAATGGTAGAGCCATTTGGAATGTGGGGATAAAACAAATTAAAGCCTCTAGGGTAGGACAGGACCATTACGTACTCTAGGAAAGACAATTACAGACTGTAGGATAGGACATGACAATTACAGACTGTAGGATAGGACGTGACAATTACAGACTGTAGGATAGGACATGACAATTATAGACAGTAGGATAGGACAGGACCGTTACAGACTGTAGGATAGGACATGACAATTACAGACTGTAGGATAGGACGTGACAATTACAGACTGTAGGATAGGACATGACAGTTACAGACTGTAGGATAGGGCATGACAATTACAGTCTGTAGGATAGGACAGGACCGTTACAGACTCTAGAATCATCGGCATCCTTCCGTCTCGCGAGATGATGGTGCATCACCGTTGGGTTGTGTTGCATTTCCTCGTGTGGCTGTGCAGTCCTATCCTGGAGTGACAGTCTTTACCACATAATTTTTGCACACGACTTCTGTGCTTCCCAATGTTTTGGCTTTTCGCCTTGTTCTTCTGTCTATGGCCTCCTCCATCCTTCGCCCCTCGGCTCTAGACTCCAGAATAGGAAACCAATTACTTGGTGCGTACCTTAGTAGGTGTCATGGTGCACTGGGCACCAATAACTCGTTGGGTACCTGGGCAGGTGTGTAGGTTGACTGGACACCAATAACTCGGTGGGTATCTGACATAAGTTTTGTGAAATTTCACAGATTTTAAGGCACTGTGCTTGTCTCATTTAATAAAAGTGTCCACGGTGGTTCTCACGCTTGTGAGTTTCTTGACATTTATTGATACGGTGGATTTTATGAGGTTTAAAAACCGCAACTTATTTTAACTGAACCGCACTTTAGAGCAAGCTTATTGGTCACTTTAGAGCAGGCTTAATGGTCACTTTAGAGCAGGCTTAGTGGTCAAAAGCAATAAACAGTTGTTAGTTGGGAAGGGGAAACCTTGACATTCCAGAAGTAGGAGCCACCCCCACACACCCCTAGCACCAATAACACCTGCACGTCAGAAAGCGCCACCGACCTAATCATTTCCTGCTCACACTTGCAGAACTTGTGCTGAAGGGAAAGTTTCAAAACAACATTCAGAAAGTCTACTCTTTGAGGAGTTATTCCCCAGGTATGACCGCGATGAGAAAAACGTGTCTGGGGCAGAGGTCGTAGGTTGAAGTGGTGGCTCACACGGGCACCGCTAAATGACGTCATCAGAGATAACCTCACAGCTGTTCAGCACAAGACTTCCGGTGATTTCCTTGGTGACGTCATTTCATGGGGGTTGAGAGTAGCTTGTTAGACACAATGTCGGCGATGTCATTTCATGGGGGTTGAGAGTAGCTTGTTAGACACAATGTCGGCGATGTCATTTCATGGGGGTTGAGAGTAGCTTGTTAGACACAATGTCGGCGATGTCATTTCATGGGGGTTGAGAGTAGCTTGTTAGACACAATGTCGGCGACGTCATTTCATGGGGGTTGAGAGTAGCTTGTTAGACACAATGTTGGCGGTGTCATTTCATGGGGGTTGAGAGTAGCTTGTTAGACACAATGTTGGCGATGTCATTTCATGGGGGTTGAGAGTAGCTTGTTAGACACAATGTCGGCGACGTCATTTCATGGGGGTTGAGAGTAGCTTGTTAGACACAATGTTGGCGATGTCATTTCATGGGGGTTGAAAGTAGCTTGTTAGACACAATATTGGCGATGTCATTTCATGGAGGTTGAGAGTAGCTTGTTAGACACAATGTCGGCGATGTCATTTCATGGGGGTTGAGAGCAGCTTGTTAGACACAATGTTGGCGATATCATTTCATGGGGGTTGAGAGTAGCTTGTTAGACACAATGTTGGCGGTGTCATTTCATGGGGGTTGAGAGTAGCTTGTTAGACACAATGTTGGCGGTGTCATTTCATGGGGGTTGAGAGTAGCTTGTTAGACACAATGTTGGCGATGTCATTTCATGGGGGTTGAGAGTAGCTTGTTAGACACAATGTTGGCGATGTCATTTCATGGGGGTTGAGAGTAGCTTGTTAGACACAATGTCGGCCATGTTTAGATAAGTTATTACAACCAAGTTGAGAGTAGCTTGTTAGACACAATGTTGGCGATGTCATTTCATGGGGGTTGAGAGTAGCTTGTTAGACACAATGTTGGCGATGTCATTTCATGGGGGTTGAGAGTAGCTTGTTAGACACAATGTTGGCGATGTCATTTCATGGGGGTTGAGAGTAGCTTGTTAGACACAATGTCGGCGATGTCATTTCATGGGGGTTGAGAGTAGCTTGTTAGACACAATGTCGGCGACGTCATTTCATGGGGGTTGAGAGTAGCTTGTTAGACACAATGTCGGCGATGTCATTTCATGGGGGTTGAGAGTAGCTTGTTAGACACAATGTTGGCGATGTCATTTCATGGGGGTTGAGAGTAGCTTGTTAGACACAATGTCGGCGACGTCATTTCATGGGGGTTGAGAGTAGCTTGTTAGACACAATGTTGGCGATGTCATTTCATGGGGGTTGAAAGTAGCTTGTTAGACACAATATTGGCGATGTCATTTCATGGGGGTTGAGAGTAGCTTGTTAGACACAATGTCGGCGATGTCATTTCATGGGGGTTGAGAGCAGCTTGTTAGACACAATGTTGGCGATGTCATTTCATGGGGGTTGAGAGTAGCTTGTTAGACACAATGTTGGCGGTGTCATTTCATGGGGGTTGAGAGTAGCTTGTTAGACACAATGTTGGCGGTGTCATTTCATGGGGGTTGAGAGTAGCTTGTTAGACACAATGTTGGCGATGTCATTTCATGGGGGTTGAGAGTAGCTTGTTAGACACAATGTTGGCGATGTCATTTCATGGGGGTTGAGAGTAGCTTGTTAGACACAATGTCGGCCATTTTTAGATAAGTTATTACAACCAAGTTGAGAGTAGCTTGTTAGACACAATGTTGGCCATGTTTAAACAAGTTATTACAATCAAGTTGAGAGTAGCTTGTTAGACACAATGTCGGCCATGTTTAAACAAGTCATTACAATCAAGTTGAGAGTAGCTTGTTAGACACAATGTCGGCCATGCTTAAACAAGTTATTACAACCAAGTTGAGAGAAGTTTGTTTGGACACAATCACCTCCATTAACCAAATAGCCACTTAACTAAACCAGGCTGGTATTACGAGATCGATCGACCGGCTATTCAACTGTTAGAATTCATTCACATACTGATGGCTATTTGACCAGCTAGGCAAGTGCTATTGAACCTGTATGTCATCGAATTCAACCCAGAGACTAGTTTGACCAGCCAGTACTCACATTGTCCAGTAATGCTTATCTTAACAACTGTCTTAACAACAGAAATCTTTTGTTGGCGGGAGGGGAGAGTGGTTGAAGCCTGTTCATCTAACTTCTGTTACAGCGTAAACGTGACGTCATCCAGATGACAAGCGGTTCTCAGGTCGTGTTGTGAGTCACAAGTACAAAGTACTGACAGTCCAAGTAATCAAGTCGAGAACTAGTATAGTGACGTGAGAAACTGAGATTACGTTGAAATAGTATACAAGAAATTGTAATAAATAATACAGACAAAATTAAGTGAAGGAAATAGCACTGTTAAAGTGGTGGATGAATAAAACATATCAATGATTGAAGGGAGAAAGCTGATTTAATGATTGAATGAATGTAGCATCTCAATGATTGAAGGGAGAAATCTTATTCAATGATTGAAGGGAGAAAGCTTATTTAATGATTGAATGTATAAAAAATATCAATGATTGAAAGTAAAATGCTCCTCCGATGACTGAATGATTAATGAAAGGTTTGAGTTTGGACACGCATCGCGTCATTTCTGGTCTAGACAAACGAACCCACTAAACCAAGGGTTCCTGGTCCAGACAAACGAACCCACTAAACCAAGGGTTCCTGGTCCAGACAAACGAACCCACTAAACCAAGGGTTCCTGGTCCAGACAAACGAACCCACTAAACCAAGGGTTCCTGGTCCAGACAAACGAACCCACTAAACCAAGGGTTCCTGGTCCAGACAAACGAACCCACTAAACCAAGGGTTCCTGGTCCAGACAAACGAACCCACTAAACCAAGGGTTCCTGGCCCAGACAAACGAACCCACTAAACCAAGGGTTCCTGGTCCAGACAAACGAACCCACTAAACCAAGGGTTCCTGGTCCAGACAAACGAACCCACTAAACCAAGGGTTCCTGGTCCAGACAAACGAACCCACTAAACCAAGGGTTCCTGGTCCAGACAAACGAACCCACTAAACCAAGGGTTCCTGGTCCAGACAAACGAACCCACTAAACCAAGGGTTCCTGGTCCAGACAAACGAACCCACTAAACCAAGGGTTCCTGGTCCAGACAAACGAACCCACTAAACCAAGGGTTCCTGGTCCAGACAAACGAACCCACTAAACCAAGGGTTCCTGGTCCAGACAAACGAACCCACTAAACCAAGGGTTCCTGGTCCCGACAAACGAACCCACTAAACCAAGGGTTCCTGGTCCAGACAAACGAACCCACTAAACCAAGGGTTCCTGGTCCAGACAAACGAACCCACTAAACCAAGGGTTCCTGGTCCAGACAAACGAACCCACTAAACCAAGGGTTCCTGGTCCAGACAAACGAACCCACTAAACCAAGGGTTCCTGGTCCAGACAAACGAACCCACTAAACCAAGGGTTCCTGGTCCAGACAAACGAACCCACTAAACCAAGGGTTCCTGGTCCCGACAAACGAACCCACTAAACCAAGGGTTCCGAGCCCATGGGATGGTTTTCTGAGGGGGTCGCCAACCTATACGGTAAATTAACAAAATATTCACCACAATGCAGGCTTATTTTCAATGGCGTCTTGAATTGATATGCTGTGAACTGTGAAATGATTTGAATTGAAAGATGAAATCAAGTTATTCCTGCAAGTGCCAGGGAAACATGACCTTTTGGTTTATTTTAACGAAAAAGCAGCTTGGTTGAAAAGATAAATTAGAACAGCCAAATAGGTTTAACCTGACACTTTAGGGAAAGGAAACGAATATTATTAACATTTTACGATAATCTCAAGGCATTTTTATCCAAGCTGCAAAAGTGACGAAAAAATAAAAATCTTGGAGACTTTGCCGTGTTTAAGAAACTCTCAATTGAGGGGATTACTGGACATCTAGAACAGTGAGGGGATTACTGGGCATCTAGAAAAGTGAGGGGATTACTGGGCATCTAGAACAGTGAAGGGATTACTGGGCATCTAGAACAGTGAGGGGATTACTGGGCATCTAGAACAGTGAGGGGATTACTGGGCATCTAGAACAGTGAGAGGATTACTGGGCATCTAGAACAGTGAGGGGATTACTGGGCATCTAGAACAGTGAGGGGATTACTGGGCATCTAGAACAGTGAGGGGATTACTGGGCATCTAGAACAGTGAGGGGATTACTGGGCATCTAGAACAGTGAGAGGATTACTGGGCATCTAGAACAGTGAGGGGATTACTGGGCATCTAGAACAGTGAGGGGATTACTGGGCATCTAGAACAGTGAGGGGATTACTGGGCATCTAGAACAGTGAGGGGATTACTGGGCATCTAGAACAGTGAGGGGATTACTGGGCATCTAGAACAGTGAGGGGATTACTGGGCATCTAGAACAGTGAGGGGATTACTGGGCATCTAGAACAGTGAGGGGATTACTGGGCATCTAGAACAGTGAGGGGATTACTGGGCATCTAGAACAGTGAGGGGATTACTGGGCATCTAGAACAGTGAGGGGATTACTGGGCGTCTAGAACAGTGAGGGGATTACTGGGCATCTAGAACAGTGAGAGGATTACTAGGCATCTAGAACAGTGAGGGGATTACTGGGCATCTAGAACAGTGAGGGGATTACTGGGCATCTAGAACAGTGAGGGGATTACTGGGCATCTAGAAAAGTGAGGGGATTACTGGGCATCTAGAACAGTGAGGGGATTACTGGGCATCTAGAACAGTGAGGGGATTACTGGGCATCTAGAACAGTGAGGGGATTACTGGGCATCTAGAACAGTGAGGGGATTACTGGGCATCTAGAACAGTGAGGGGATTACTGGGCATCTAGAACAGTGAGGAGATTACTGGGCATCTAGAACAGTGAGGGGATTACTGGGCATCTAGAACAGTGAGGGGAATACTGGGCATCTAGAACAGTGAGGAGATTACTGGGCATCTAGAACAGTGAGGAGATTACTGGGCATCTAGAACAGTGAGGAGATTACTGGGCATCTAGAACAGTGAGGAGATTACTGGGCATCTAGAACAGTGAGGTAGATGAATCTGAAGGTGAAATAAATGAACATTTGAAAGAGGGGACTATTGGGCATCTAGAATCCCTTGAAAACGAACCCCAGATTTATTTTACTGAGCTGAAAGAATTTTTTTAAAAACAGACATGAAATCCATTCTCGGCTTCCCTTAATGTAGCGAGTATTCCAAAAAAAAATAATAAAAAGGATGAATTCTTTGATTTGCGGAATAATTCCTCAGCAAGTAACTTGCTTACAGAAAAATTGCTCACAGAATTCTGGAGTGTTATATTACTTATATATAACTCATACCACAATGCCACGATGTTTGACTTTCCAGCAGTTCCATTCGTGTCTGCATATCTCATCACCAGAAATAAATAATTGAAATGTTGAGAATGACAAGAAGTTGGCGTTAACAAAAACTCACCCGCCAATTTATGTCTGGTCGGTAATATCAACTTTTATGTCTGGTCGGTAATATCAACTTTTATGTCTGGTCGGTAATATCAACTTTTATGTCTGGTCGGTAATATCAACTTTTATGTCTGGTCGGTAATATCAACTTTTATGTCTGGTCGGTAATATCAACTTTTATGTCTGGTCGATAATATCAAAATTTAACCATCGCAATAATTAATTATATAACAAATTCAAAATAAAATTGTTTAAAAATATATTATCTTGTGTTGTTTTGTTTGAATACCTAATTAAAATGTTCAATTGTATCAGGCGAGGGACGGGTGTCATATGACGTTTATAATTTAACAACCCCGTAAAAACAAAGTTTTTGACTATAAATCCCTTATATATGAGACATAAGTAAAAGTATTGATTATGTTCAAACGCGACAAACATTTACAGACTGAAACCGACTAATCTCCCCTGGCTTTAAGACCGGGGGCAGGGGGGTGTGGACTCAAATGGCACGTGGAAGAAAAACAATAACAGATTGTGAAATGTAATTACATATGTTATATAGAGATCCACTAAAAATTCATTAATTTAATTACGGTACATTCCATCGATCTGAAATTTTGATACGATGCATTGTTAGGTGACACGTGTCTATGAGCCAATTGTCAGCTTGATAGCGTCACGGGAAGTGTGTCATTTTTTGCTTTTGTTTTTCCGCCCGCCGACGTACAACAGAGAGACAAGATTTTGAAGTTAATATAAGGGATTTAATAAAAACAACACCGTAAAAACAACGTTTTTGACTATAAATCCCTTATATATGAGGCATAACTAAAAGTATTGATTATTTTCAAACGCGACAAACATTTACAGACTGAAACCGAATGATCTCCCCTGGCTTTAAAACCGAGGGAAGGGGGGAACGGGGGTGTGGACATCGACGGGTGACGTCAGCGCGTGAACTCAAATGGAACGTGAAAGAATAACAATAACAAACAGTGAATTTGAATTACATATGTTATATTGAGATAAACTAAAAATGCATTAATTTAATTACGGTACGTTCGATTGATCTAGAAATTTTCATACGATGCATTGTTAGGTGACACGAGTCTATGTGCCAAATTTCAGCTCGAAGGCATCACATGAAGTGGGTCATTTTTAAATCCCTTATATTAACTTCGCGGCCGTCTCTGTCTGTCGTCATCTCATGGGCTGGGCGGGCGGGCGGAAAAAACAAAAGTCGAAAATGACCCACTTCCCGTGATCCGATCGAGCTGAAATTTGGCACACGGGCCCGTCTAACCTAACAATGCATCGTATCAAAATTTCAGATCGATCGAACGTACCGTAATTAAATTAATGCATTTTTAGTTTATCCTTTTATGAGGTATGTAATTCAAATTCACGGTTTGTTATTGTTTTTTTCCACGTGAGTTTGAGTTGACGCTTAGACGTCGACCGTCGTGCCGACACCCCCTCACGACCCATCCCCCGTTAAAAGAAAGGGGACATCACTCGGTGTCAGTCTGTAAATATTTGTGGCGTTGAAACATAAACAATACTTTTAATTATGACTAAAATATAAGGGATTTATAGTAGAAAACTTTGTTTTTACGGGTTTGTTTTATTAAACCCCTTATATTAACTTCACCGGCGTCTCTCTCTCTCTCTCTCTCTCTCTCTCTGTCTGTCTGTCTGTCATCGCATGGGCGGGCGGGCGGGCAGAAAAACAAAAGTCGAAAATGACCCACTTCCAGTGATCCGATCGAGCTGAAATTTGGCACACGGACCCGTCTTACCAAACAATGCATCGTATTAAAATTTCAGATCGATCGATTGTACCGTAATTAAATTAATGCATTTTTATTTTTTCCTTATATAACGTATGTAATTCAAATTCACGGTTTGTTATTGTTTTTTTCCCACGTGAAAGTTTGAGTTGATGCTTTGACCCATCGAAGAACCGGGATGCTTTTGTTTACATTTTACGTGTCGCGCTGAGCTCGGTCAAGCAAATCGGTGACCAGACTTTTCCCCCCTCCCCCCCCCAGGGTTATGAAGCAAAGATGAGTTAAGGCAGATTCAGTCTGTATGTTTGTCGTGTTTGAAAATAATCAATACTGTTAGTTATGTCTCATATATAAGGGATTTATAGTCAAAAACTTTGTTTTTACGGGTTTGTTTTTTTACTTTTGTTTTTCCGCTCGCCCGCCTGCCCAACGACGAACGGCAAGATTTCGAAGTTAATATAAGGGTTCTAATAATTAAACAACCCTGTAAAAACAAAGTTTTTGACTATAAATCCCTTATATATGAGACAGAACTCAACGCGACAAAATTTACAAACTGAAACTGACTTAAGTCCCTTTTCTGGAAAACCGTGTGTGTGGTCACCGATGATATACATGAACGACTCAAGTGGCACGGGACGCCGAACAATAATAAACTGTGAAATTGAATTACATATGTTATATAGAGATAAACTAAAAATGCATTAATTTAATTACGGTACGTTCGATCGATCTGAAATATTTAAAAGATGCATTGTTAGGTGGCACGAGTCTATGTGCGAAATTTCAGCTCGATATCATCACGGGAAGTGTGTCATTTTTAAATCCCTTATATTAACTTCACCGCCGTCTCTCTCTGTCGTTCTGTCGTCATCTCATGGGCGGGCGGAAAAACAAAAGTAAAAAATGACCCACTTCCCGTAATCCGATCGAGCTGAAATTTGGCACACGGACCCGTCTCACATTACAATGCATCGTATCAAAATTTCAGATCTATCGAAAGTACCGTAATTAAATGTATGCCTTTTTAGTTTATCCTTATATAACGTATGTAATTCAAACTCACTGTTATTGTTTTTTTATCACGGGATTATTCAGTCACGCGTTGACGCGACCCATCGAAGTACCGGCGTTCTTTTGTTTACATTTTACGTGTCACGCTGAGCTCGGGCAAGCGATCGGTGACCAGACTTTTCCCCTCCCCCAGGGTTATGAAGCAAAGTTGAGTTTAGACAGATTCAGTCTGTAAATATTTGTAAATACTTTTAGTTATGTCTCATATATAAGGGATTTATAGTCAAAAACTTTGTTTTTACGTTTTTTTTAAATTAAATACCTTATATTAGCTTCACCGCCGTCTCTCTCTGTCTGTCGTTCGTCGTCGGGCGGAAAAACAAAAGTAAAATGACCCACTTCCCGTGATGCCATCGAGCTGAAATTTGGCACATAGACTTGTGTCACCTAACAATGCATCGAATCGAAATTTCAAATCGATCGAACGTACCATAATTAAATTAATGCATTTTTAGTTTTGTCTATATTAAACTATATGTAGCAGTCGCTATTGTTTACATTTAACAGGTCACTTGACTTCACGCCAGCAGTCAATGACCACATCTCGTGGAGGAGGAGTTCACTCAGTTTTAGGCTGTAAATGTTTGTCGCCTTGGAACATAATCAATACTGTCTCATATATAAGGGATTTATAGTCAAAAACTTTGTTTTTACGGGGTTTAAAAAAAAATTAAATCCCTTATATTACATGTAATTTCAAAATCGTGTCGTCATCCATATCTGTCGTTCGCGGGCGGGCGGAAAAACAAAAGTCAAACACTTCCCGTGATGCCATCGAGTTGAAATTTGGCACATAGACTCGTGTCACCTAATAATGCATCGTATCAAAATTTCAGCTCGATCGAAAGTACCGTAATTAAATTGATGCATTTTTAGTTTATCTCAATATAACATATGCAATTCAAATTCACGGTTTGTTATTGTTATTCTTTCACGTGCCAGTTGAGTTCACTCGTTGACGCCAACCGTCGATGTCCACGCTCCCCCCCTTCCCCCGGTTTAAAAGCCAGCGGATATCACTCGGTGTCAGTCTGTAAATGTTTGTCGCGTTTGAACACAATCAATACTTTTAGTTATGTCTCATATATAAAGGATTTATAGTCCAAAACTTTGTTTTTACGGGGTTCTTTTATTAATTGTTGTTTTTCCACCCGCTCGCCCGCCCGACGATGAACGACAGAGAGAGAGAGAGAGAGAGAGAGAGAGAGAGAGAGAGAGAGAGAGAGAGAGAGAGAGAGGGGGGGGAGAGAGAGAGAGAGAGAGAGAGAAAGAGAGAGACGGCGGTGAAGCTAATATACGGGATTTAAAAACAACACCGTAAAAACAATTTTTTTGACAATTAATCACTTATGTTTGAGACATAGCTAAAAGTATGATCTCAATCATCACCTCCAGAATGTTGTTGGGAGCTAGCACAATCATCACCTCCAGAATGTTGTTGGGAGCTAGCACAGTCATCACCTCCAGAATGATGTTGGGAGCTAGCACAATCATCACCTCCAGAATGATGTTGGGAGCTAGCACAATCATCACCTGCAGAATGTTGTTGGGAGCTAGCACAATCATCACCTGCAGAATGGTGTTGGGAGCTAGCACAATCATCACCTGCAGAATGGTGTTGGGAGCTAGCACAATCATCACCTGCAGAATGGTGTTGGGAGCTAGCACAATCATCACCTGCAGAATGGTGTTGGGAGCTTGCACAATCATCACCTCCAGAATGATGTTGGGAGCTAGCACAATCATCACCTGCAGAATGGTGTTGGGAGCTTGCACAATCATCACCGGCATGATGATTTGGGAGCTAGCATTATAATCATCATCTCCAGAATATATACATAAGCCATATACCACCTGGCCCGCCCCATCTGGTCTCCCGTAGAAAGCTTTCACCTTGACCCACTGACGAAGTTGCTCACGTCGTTAGGTCACATACAGTAGCGCTCAGCTGTAATCACTTCATGCGCCACCGTACACCAGGCGACACTGTACAATTTTATACAAGTTGACCTCTGGAAACTGAGGCGGGACGGACGAGAAGGGTATGCTTCTAAAGTCGTCAATATAAACTAACATAGGACTGACGAGAAAGGTAAACTTCTGCAGACGTCAATATAAATTGCACTGAGGTAAAAAAATAAAAATAATAATAATTAAAATATATTAAAAAGAAACCATTTTAAAACCCCGAAAACCTGTTAGCAAATGCTACATGTATTTGCTGCATCTAAGAAATCAATGTTCCGATCCCAGTCTCACCTGACGTCACATTGACAAGGTGCGTGGGGCGTGTTGACTGACCAGGCTAGTGGACCGTGATCTCAGAAATCTGGAGGACTCCTTGCGTGCTGGAGGCCGGGATAGACCGCTCCAGTAAATTCCCTTTGATTTGTGACAATGGTATGAACAATTGACTCAAGAGAGTAGGTCACGCTATATCGATCTGATGGCATCACTTCTACTCATTAGGGCCAGTGTGCCGTGCTGATGTGTGTACACAGCATTACTTCTACTCATTAGGGCAAGTGTGCCGTGCTGATGTGTGTACACATCATCAAATCTACTCATTAGGGCCAGTGTGCCGTGCTGAAGTGTGTACACAGCATCACTTCCAATCATTAGGGCCAGTGTGTACACCGACACACGGCAGCCTTAAACGTCAGGGAACAGCACAACTATGACACGGGAACGTGGACAAGCTCCCGGGGAACCAAGCATCTTAATGTCATGGTATCTTTCCGCTAGATTATTTTCCTGGTCCTTTTCCCCTCGAATTGAGATTAACATTTAGCGGGGACAAAATGAAGTGCTCGAAGTGGCTACGAGTTGATAAGCATACATGACCACAAACTTTCCAACCAAGCTCCTGGCGAGGGCCGTAATGAGCATGATAACATAACATCACGAGCATGATATCATGACATCACGAGCATGATATCATGACATCACGAGCGTGGTATCATGACATCACGAGCGTGGTATGCCATCACGAACGTGGTATCATGACATCACGAGCGTGGTATCAAGACATCACGAGCGTGGTATCATGACATCACGAGCGTGATATCATGACATCACGAGCGTGGTATCATGACATCACGAGCGTGGTATCATGACATCACGAGCGTGGTATCATGACATCACGAGCGTGGTATCATGAAATCACGAGCGTGGTATCATGACATCACGAGCACGCCTTGAGCACCAACTTCACACCGCGTGTACCATCGATAGCATCTCATTAAATTTCAATACTGCCGCTGGCTGGCGTGCACGTGACAGGACACCGAGAACGTTATTGAGTGACAGTTGCAACTCATCTGCCATGAGAAACGTTCAGTCGCTCCTTCTCCCAATTTACCAAAGCTGTCTGACCAGAGCTTTCTTGGTGGTAATTTGAAATGGAGCTGAACGGGAACAGTCCGCTACCAGATCAAGGAGATCAGTTGAACCGTACCGTAGTGACCGGTGGTCACCTCTAACGAAACCATGTACGTCCTGTAAACGTATTATTTCATCAAGTTCCACACAATTAATGTGTGTATAGTGTATAGCATATGTTTCTTATGTACGCATATCAAATGTTGCTTGTGTCCAGACGAGATGACATGTTGGTAAGAGCCGTGTAGGGTGTTGGTAAGAGCGGTGTGGGGTGTTGGTAAGAGCCGTGTGGGGTGTTGGTAAGAGCCGTGTGGGGTGTTGGTAAGAGCCGTGTTGTGGTGTTGGTAAGAGCCGTGTGGTGTTGGTAAGAGCCGTGTGGGGTGTTGGTAAGAGCCGTGTTGTGGTGTTGGTAAGAGCCGTGTGGGGTGTTGGTAAGAGCCGTGTTGTGGTGTTGGTAAGAGCCGTGTGGGGTGTTGGTAAGAGCGGTGTGGGGTGTTGGTAAGAGCCGTGTGGGGTGTTGGTAAGAGCCGTGTGGGGTGTTGGTAAGAGCCGTGTTGTGGTGTTGGTAAGAGCCGTGTGGTGTTGGTAAGAGCCGTGTGGGGTGTTGGTAAGAGCCGTGTTGTGGTGTTGGTAAGAGCCGTGTGGGGTGTTGGTAAGAGCCGTGTTGTGGTGTTGGTAAGAGCCGTGTTGTGGTGTTGGTAAGAGCCGTGTTGTGGTGTTGGTAAGAGCCGTGTTGTGGTGTTGGTAAGAGCCGTGTTGTGGTGTTGGTAAGAGCCGAACTTCAGCACGAAGAAATCAAAACAAAACGAGTGAACGTCGGTGTGTGGAACCACCGACACATTATTGGTATCGAGACATTCGCACAGCGTTTATCTACCTGCCCACCACCCTAGCTTGAAAACCATAAACTGTGATTGGCCGACCCTAGCGAGGGTTAGCAATGTTCGCAATAAAGGGGGAAAAGAACGGGCAGAAACACACATTAAAAAAATAAAAAGTAATGTTTTCGCCGACGCTTGAACACAGGACCTTCCGCGTATTAGGCGACGTGATAACTACTACACTACAAATCTCGTGTTATCCTGTGAAGGGACAAAACAAGTGAACGCAAGGACCATTGTTGGTCTAGAGACATTGGTCGACACCAGCGAAGGTCATTCGTCATGCTCATGTGCACATACTCGCTTTGGTGAAATATATATAAATACTAGCTGACCCGCGACGTAGCATACGCCGCTAATGATTTAGTGACGGGTGAAGACTTCCTGAAAGACACGATTGTTAAAATGGGGTGGGTTTGGGCAAACGACTGTGAGTGAATGAAAAGAAGGAACTCTGGAGAGACCAGCGGCGTATCACCCGTAAAAAATGACGGAAGTGTTCAGCTGAAATCTATTTATTTTGAAAAAATGCACTTTTTCAAAATCCCAACTAACTTGTCCTTGTTTGATCAATACGAAATATTAAACTTTCTGAAATGTATACAAAATATTTTTTAACTTTTTACATTGTTCCCTTTTTACAAAATTAAAATATCAGCGAAAACAATGACGTCATAGAATAATTTTTTTTACAGAGCATATTTAATTTGCAAACCTTTTGATGCATTGGTGGAGTAATTTGGTGCGCTGCTTTCTAAAATTAGTATCTGTTGAACATACTTGCAGCTTGTCTCGATAGGTCCGACACGAAGAGAATTATATACATATATAGAGAGATATAGTTATAGATTTGTACCTGAATGGTATCAGAAAATTAGAGGGTGATAACTCTATTTGTATCAGGTTTTTTTATTTTCATTTGTGCTAAATGAAAATTAACCATAAATTGAAAATTTAAAATATTTGTTAACAAAAAAATTAATTAATAAATACATAATTTTAAAATAAATAATTTATATCAAAGAAGAGCTGAATTACTTTAAAAAAATATTTTATACGAGACATAACTGTAAGTATGTAAATTATAATACGACAATGCAAAAATCGACAATGCAAAAATCCAAAATGTTCATATTTTTTCAAATATATAGACGATATATATATTTTTATAAAAACTACTAAAGTCTGACTGCTAAATTTCAACTCGATTTGATCACGGGGAAGGGGTTATAAAAACATGTTTAATATAATGCGCACCGCGCGACAGACTAGGATAAACATTTACAAATCGGGAATATATTTTTTTTAAAGTATGGTTAATATAATGCGCACCGCACGACAGGAAAATATTAAAAAGATTGTTCAATATAATACGCACAGCGACTGTCTACCACAAAAATTTACATGCTACATAGAGATATTCTAAAAATTCGTTAATTTTATTACAGTAAATTCGATCGATGTGAAGTTTTGATAGATCATTTTCATCGTCGCCACGAGTCTGTCGGCAAAATTTCAGCTCGTTTGCATACGGGGAAGTGGGTTAAAAATCGATCCAAAGTTTTTGCGGCAAACAATCAACCAGACGCCAAGAGTTAGTATAAAGGATTTAAAATGAAACCACCTCAAGGCATTACTGCAAGTAACTTCAGTAGAGAAGCGTAGATATGTACTTTATGTAGGCAAATGATTATATAAATGAATTGTTTACATTGAAATGTTTATATTTGTTTTCTAGTAATTTTTAAGAACACATATAAACTTAAATAATGGACTTTCGTTTAAAGTTTAAACTACTTAATAAAATGATTAAATTGAGTTATGAAGACATAAATCTATAAATGCAAATAGATCTGATCACCCCAATACAACCATTCTACACATGATATAGATGCTGCCAACAACCATAAGTCAATCATTTCGATTTTTTTATGAAAATGTAAAGGGTTTACATCCCAACTATTCACACAATGGATCAAAATGAAAGAAAACACAGGATTTATACTAATATTTTGAAATGCTTACTACCGGACATAATGGTTGAGTTTCTACGGATGATTGATTTATACCTTACTTATACCTGACGAATACCTAACTTATACCTAACTTATACCTGACGAATACCTAGCTTATACCTGACGTATACCTAACTTAGACCTGACGAATACCTAACTTATACCTGACGAATACCTGACGTATACCTAACTTATACCTGACGTATATCTAACTTATACCTGACGTATACCTAAATATACCGGACGTATACCTGACTTATACCTAATTGTTATAACATGTCTGAATCTGAGTGCTCCACCAGACAACACAGCAGACGATGTATGAGAGAGACGCATCCATACACTCACGCGTTATGTCTGTTTTTATTCCTAAATTGTCTGTACCGTTGTATGTTTATATTCATAGCAAGTGTCTTATTATTTATTTATTTTTAAATCATATGCAAAGGCTTTGTCCATTCCAAAAACTCGTCCCTAAATATTTTTGTCGAGAACAAAACCGCAAAAAAAATTGTGCGGAGATTAGATTGAAAGGGAAGGTCCGAGAATGGACAAAAAAGAGAAACGTGTTCTCTCTCAGATGCGCGTAATGGAATTAGGGAATTGTGTATTAATAAGGGCATTAGGGAGACAGGCAAATGGCCATTGGCTAGCAAGGGCATTAGGGAAACAGACAGGTGACCACTGGCTAGCAACGGCAAGAAAGAAAATGAAGATCTCAAGGTCTAAATTTAAGTAATGGAATAGGATTCTGGGTCCTTTTCCGGTAATAATGAGATTTGGTGTGTTCGATGCACTCTGGGTAATGGACGCTCATATGTTAAATATGAACTGGATGATGGACGCTAATATGTTAAATATGAACTGGATGATGGACGCTCATATGTTAAATATGAACTGGATGATGCACGTTCATATGTTAAAATATGAACTGGATGATGGACGTTCATATGTTAAAATATGAACTGGATGATGGACGCTCATAAGTTAAATATGAACTGGATAATAGGTAATCATATATTAAATTTGAAATTAGATATGTCAATAGAAAATTAATGATGATTTTAGGAAGTTTGGGTAACATATCAAACTAAAGTATACGTTTATGTAACATCAATCATGCGTGTATTTAACATATCAACATAAACTACTAGGTTGCGCTGGGGCGATTAGTTCTAGTAGATACATCGTGGTATCCCCTGGCATTTAACCCCGGACAGCGATTAGTTCTAGTAGATACATCGTGGTATCCCCTGGCATTGAACCCCGGACAGCGATTAGTTCTAGTAGATACATCGTGCATGGTATCCCCTGGCATTGAACCCTGGAAAGCGAGTGCATTGAATTGAGAACAAATGCCCCGCTATGAGATTAAAGATCGAACATTAACTTCAACCAAACAGCTGATACAATAATGTCCACATTATATTGCTGTGAGAACCTGTCATTGTTTTCACATATCACAAGTTTTATTAAACAAGAAACATACCTTAGACAATGTAGTTCTTTTCCTTGATTAACGTTTATTAAAATTATTCTTTTTAAATATACATCATTTTCTGTAGAGTTGTTTTGAAAACATAAAATCCAGAATTGAGCCAACGAAAAAATTGGTGTTAGCAATAACTTTACAAAAACGGTAAGTCAAACACAGCGCAGAAATAACTAACATTTCCAAGGTAACGGGTGTAGCAATAACTGTAACATTTCCAAGGTAACGGGTGTAGCAATAACTCTAACATTTCCAAGGTAACGGGTGAAGCAATAACTGTAACATTTCCAAGGTAACGGGTGTAGCAATAAATGTTACATTTCCAAGGTAACGGGTGTAGCAATAAATGTAACATTTCCAAGGTAACGGGTGTAGCAATAACTGTAACATTTCCAAGGTAACGGATGTAGCAATAACTGTAACATTTCATAGGTAACGGGTGTAGTAATAACTGTAACATTTCCAAGGCCATGGGTTCATAGTATCTCTTTATCAATTCTTTTTTTCAATTGACGTTCATGTACAATAAGCTGTACTTTCATGTACAATACGCTGTACTTTCATGCCCAATACGCTGTACTTTCATGTCCAAGACGCTGTATAATCATGTACAATATGCTGTACTTTCATATACAATACGCTGTACTTTCATGTCCAATACGCTGTACTTTCATGTCCAATACGCTGTATAATCATGTACAATATGCTGTACTTTCATGTACAATACGCTGTACTGATCAGTTTGTGATTTCAAACAACAATGCACATATCTCACGGGTATCATGGTACTTATAATACAGTACTGGGTACAGTACTACTAATATATCAATTTATTTGATAACCTGGCTACAGTACTACTAATATATCAATTTATTTGATAACCTGGCTACAGTACTACTAATATATCAATTTATTTGATAACCTGGCTACAGTACTACTAATATATCAATTTATTTGATAACCTGGGTACAGTACTACTAATATATCAATTTATTTGATAACCTGGGTATTGGGTACAGTATTACTAATATACCAAGGTATTTTATGAAAACGGTACAGTAATACTAATTACTAATACATCAAGGTATTTGATAACCTGGGTACGTTACTACTAATACATCAAGGTATTTGTTAACCTGGGTACAGTGCTACTAATATATTAATTTATTTGATAACATGGGTACAGTACTACTAATATATCAATTTATTTGATAACCTGGGTACAGTACTACTAATATATCAATTTATTTGATAACCTGGGTACAGTACTACTAATATATCAATTTATTTGATAACCTGGGTATTGGGTACAGTATTACTAATATACCAAGGTATTTTATGAAAACGGTACAGTAATACTAATTACTAATACATCAAGGTATTTGATAATCTGGGTACGTTACTACTAATACATCAAGGTATTTGTTAACCTGGGTAGAATGCTACTAATATAAAAAGGTATTTTATGAACGTGGAACAGTACTACTAATATATCAAGGCATTTTATGAACGCGGTACCGTACTACTAATACATTAAGGTATTTGATAACCTATGGCGGATATCTTTTTGGTGTCGGGTTAAATACTTTCCCATTCTCCACACCACTGATGTAGGTTAACAGACAGTTTTAACCTGCCCCCCCCCCACACACACACAGACATAACTCTACTCTCCAGGGCGAGACCTGGCGCCCACATACTTGGGATATATGCCTTCTCACAAGCAGCCACTACATTTCACAACAAACCATCTCCTGGGACAGTGTCCAGTGGTGGTCATGGCCACAGCTGACGGGGAGTTAGTTGGAGTAAGCTATAAGTCAGATGTCTACTGGTAGACTTATGTTTCTGACTGCAGGGTACGGTGGTACAGTTGGAGTGAGTTGTTGGTACAGTTGGAGTGAGTTGTTGGTACAGTTGGAGTGAGTTGGTACAGTTGGAGTGAGTTGTTGGTACAGTTGGAGTGAGTTGTTGGTACAGTTGGAGTGAGTTGTTGGTACAGTTGGAGTGAGTTGTTGGTACAGTTGGAGTGAGTTGTTGGTACAGTTGGAGTGAGTTGTTGGTACAGTTGGAGTGAGTTGGTACAGTTGGAGTGAGTTGGTACAGTTGGAGTGAGTTGTTGGTACAGTTGGAGTGAGTTGTTGGTACAGTTGGAGTGAGTTGTTGGTACAGTTGGAGTGAGTTAGTACAGTTGGAGTGAGTTGTTGGTACAGTTGGAGTGAGTTGTTGGTACAGTTGGAGTGAGTTGTTGGTACAGTTGGAGTGAGTTGGTACAGTTGGAGTGAGTTGGTACAGTTGGAGTGAGTTGTTGGTACAGTTGGAGTGAGTTGTTGGTACAGTTGGAGTGAGTTGGTACAGTTGGAGTGAGTTGTTGGTACAGTTGGAGTGAGTTGGTACAGTTGGAGTGAGTTGTTGGTACAGTTGGAGTGAGTTGTTGGTACAGTTGGAGTGAGTTGTTGGTACAGTTGGAGTGAGTTGTTGGTACAGTTGGAGTGAGTTGTTGGTACAGTTGGAGTGAGTTGTTGGTACAGTTGGAGTGAGTTGTTGGTACAGTTGGAGTGAGTTGTTGGTACAGTTGGAGTGAGTTGTTGGTACAGTTGGAGTGAGTTGTTGGTACAGTTGGAGTGAGTTGTTGGTACAGTTGGAGTGAGTTGTTGGTACAGTTGGAGTGAGTTGGTACAGTTGGAGTGAGTTGTTGGTACAGTTGGAGTGAGTTGTTGGTACAGTTGGAGTGAGTTGTTGGTACAGTTGGAGTGAGTTGTTGGTACAGTTGGAGTGAGTTGTTGGTACAGTTGGAGTGAGTTGTTGGTACAGTTGGAGTGAGTTGTTGGTACAGTTGGAGTGAGTTGTTGGTACAGTTGGAGTGAGTTGTTGGTACAGTTGGAGTGAGTTGTTGGTACAGTTGGAGTGAGTTGTTGGTACAGTTGGAGTGAGTTGGTACAGTTGGAGTGAGTTGTTGGTACAGTTGGAGTGAGTTGTTGGTACAGTTGGAGTGAGTTGTTGGTACAGTTGGAGTGAGTTGTTGGTACAGTTGGAGTGAGTTGTTGGTACAGTTGGAGTGAGTTGTTGGTACAGTTGGAGTGAGTTGTTGGTACAGTTGGAGTGAGTTGTTGGTACAGTTGGAGTGAGTTGTTGGTACAGTTGGAGTGAGTTGTTGGTACAGTTGGAGTGAGTTGTTGGTACAGTTGGAGTGAGTTGTTGGTACAGTTGGAGTGAGTTGTTGGTACAGTTGGAGTGAGTTGTTGGTACAGTTGGAGTGAGTTGTTGGTACAGTTGGAGTGAGTTGTTGGTACAGTTGGAGTGAGTTGTTGGTACAGTTGGAGTGAGTTGTTGGTACAGTTGGAGTGAGTTGTTGGTACAGTTGGAGTGAGTTGTTGGTACAGTTGGAGTGAGTTGTTGGTACAGTTGGAGTGAGTTGTTGGTACAGTTGGAGTGAGTTGTTGGTACAGTTGGAGTGAGTTGTTGGTACAGTTGGAGTGAGTTGTTGGTACAGTTGGAGTGAGTTGTGGTACAGTTGGAGTGAGTTGGTACAGTTGGAGTGAGTTGGTACAGTTGGAGTGAGTTGTTGGTACAGTTGGAGTGAGTTGTTGGTACAGTTGGAGTGAGTTGTTGGTACAGTTGGAGTGAGTTGTTGGTACAGTTGGAGTGAGTTGTTGGTACAGTTGGAGTGAGTTGTTGGTACAGTTGGAGTGAGTTGTTGGTACAGTTGGAGTGAGTTGTTGGTACAGTTGGAGTGAGTTGTTGGTACAGTTGGAGTGAGTTGTTGGTACAGTTGGAGTGAGTTGTTGGTACAGTTGGAGTGAGTTAGTACAGTTGGAGTGAGTTGTTGGTACAGTTGGAGTGAGTTGTTGGTACAGTTGGAGTGAGTTGTTGGTACAGTTGGAGTGAGTTGTTGGTACAGTTGGAGTGAGTTGTTGGTACAGTTGGAGTGAGTTGTTGGTACAGTTGGAGTGAGTTGTTGGTACAGTTGGAGTGAGTTGTTGGTACAGTTGGAGTGAGTTGTTGGTACAGTTGGAGTGAGTTGTTGGTACAGTTGGAGTGAGTTGTTGGTACAGTTGGAGTGAGTTGGTACAGTTGGAGTGAGTTGTTGGTACAGTTGGAGTGAGTTGTTGGTACAGTTGGAGTGAGTTGTTGGTACAGTTGGAGTGAGTTGTTGGTACAGTTGGAGTGAGTTGGTACAGTTGGAGTGAGTTGGTACAGTTGGAGTGAGTTGTTGGTACAGTTGGAGTGAGTTGTTGGTACAGTTGGAGTGAGTTGTTGGTACAGTTGGAGTGAGTTGTTGGTACAGTTGGAGTGAGTTGTTGGTACAGTTGGAGTGAGTTGTTGGTACAGTTGGAGTGAGTTGTTGGTACAGTTGGAGTGAGTTGTTGGTACAGTTGGAGTGAGTTGTTGGTACAGTTGGAGTGAGTTGTTGGTACAGTTGGAGTGAGTTGTTGGTACAGTTGGAGTGAGTTGTTGGTACAGTTGGAGTGAGTTGTTGGTACAGTTGGAGTGAGTTGTTGGTACAGTTGGAGTGAGTTGTTGGTACAGTTGGAGTGAGTTGGTACAGTTGGAGTGAGTTGTTGGTACAGTTGGAGTGAGTTGTTGGTACAGTTGGAGTGAGTTGTTGGTACAGTTGGAGTGAGTTGTTGGTACAGTTGGAGTGAGTTGGTACAGTTGGAGTGAGTTGGTACAGTTGGAGTGAGTTGGTACAGTTGGAGTGAGTTGTTGGTACAGTTGGAGTGAGTTGTTGGTACAGTTGGAGTGAGTTGTTGGTACAGTTGGAGTGAGTTGGTACAGTTGGAGTGAGTTGTTGGTACAGTTGGAGTGAGTTGTTGGTACAGTTGGAGTGAGTTGTTGGTACAGTTGGAGTGAGTTGTTGGTACAGTTGGAGTGAGTTGTGGTACAGTTGGAGTGAGTTGTTGGTACAGTTGGAGTGAGTTGGTACAGTTGGAGTGAGTTGTTGGTACAGTTGGAGTGAGTTGTTGGTACAGTTGGAGTGAGTTGTTGGTACAGTTGGAGTGAGTTGTTGGTACAGTTGGAGTGAGTTGGTACAGTTGGAGTGAGTTGGTACAGTTGGAGTGAGTTGGTACAGTTGGAGTGAGTTGTTGGTACAGTTGGAGTGAGTTGTTGGTACAGTTGGAGTGAGTTGTTGGTACAGTTGGAGTGAGTTGTTGGTACAGTTGGAGTGAGTTGTTGGTACAGTTGGAGTGAGTTGTTGGTACAGTTGGAGTGAGTTGTTGGTACAGTTGGAGTGAGTTGTTGGTACAGTTGGAGTGCGTTGTTGGTACAGTTGGAGTGAGTTGTTGGTACAGTTGGAGTGAGTTGTTGGTACAGTTGGAGTGAGTTGTTGGTACAGTTTAAGAAAGCAGTATGCTATAAATATATTTAAAAAACTGAGGCACGTATTCTGTCTACCCTCCCCCCACTACCCCCACACACACACTAACATCCCCCCACACACTACCCCCACACACACTACCCCCGACACACACTACCCACCACACACACACTACCCCCACACACACACTACCCCCCATACACACATTAACCCCCCACACACACTTATTTTAACACCCCCCACACACACACTACCCCCCACACACACATTAACCCCCCACACACACTTATTTTAACACCCCACACACACACACTAACACCCCCACACACACACTAGCACCCCCACACACACACTAACACCCCCACACACACACTAACACCCCCACACACACTAACACCCCCACACACACACTAACACCCCCACACACACACTAACACCCCCACACACACACTAACACCCCACACACACACACACACTAACACCCCCACACACACACTAACACCCCCACACACACACTAACACCCCCCACACACACACTAACACCCCCACACACACACTAACACCCCCACACACACACTAACACCCCCACACACACACTAACACCCCCACACACACACTAACACCCCCACACACACACTAACACCCCACACACACACACTAACACCCCCACACACACATTAACATGCCTCACAGAGTGCTACACGTGGAATCATATCTCCCCCAGACAGTAACCACTCTTGATAAAATGATCAACAAACCTGGCAAGTGTCTGCTCCTCGGTTTGGCGCGGGAAATATCCAGTTGTGTGCACACGGGAGTTGTATGACCCGAGCAGTGGCACGAGAACCAGAAAGAAATACGACTATTGCACTCACAGCAGCAGAAACACACATAAGCTATTACACGAGGACACGGCGAGTGCTCACACAAATCGACGACTTGCAATTAATCCGTTTCGAATAATCGCGGCTTCCACAAACAGAAGATTTCAGAATAAAAAATAACTAGGCGTGGAAGAATTTATCCCTGTAAGTTGTAAGACAGTGGCACCTCTCCAGAAGGAATTATTCCACCGTCGTTTACTCCGTCGCTCTGTCTCTCCAGCACATGACCTCTGACAACACACAGCGCGTGCGTCCACCCGGAATGAAGACTTAACTCGCAGCACACCGGGACGCAGGGTGCGAGGACATCGCGAGGGGAAGAAACGTGAAATGCCAACTCGTGTTGTAACAAATTTGGCAGAGATGGAGAGACGAGGCCTAGTGGAGACGGACAGAAGGAAGAGCTACAGTTTTGTCGTCATCATCCTGAGGGACATGTGCGTCACAACAGCACTAGCAGGCGAGTGTGTAAACACAGAATCAATAACGTGGTAACACTAGCCCTCATACTCGGTGCTGGTGTAAAATGCAGTCGGATCGATACTAGCAGCAGCGTGTATCGAGAGCCGCAGACTGAGTAAATTTGGAGGGGAATATGTCAAATATTTGATATAGGAATAGTACTCGCACTAGGATTATTATCTCGAGTACTCAGGGGAAACAACTCGTCTCATTTGACCCACGTGATGTGCCATGTTATCCAGACACAAGAAGTGTGTTGTAAAAATAGTTGCCTGGGCAACCAGACTCGTGATAAGTGACCCTCTCTACTGCCAATAACAAGACACATTTGTTTACTATCAGGATACCCTCTCTACTGTCAATAACAAGACACATTTGTTTCCTATCAGGTGACCCTCTCTCCTGCCAATAACGAGACACATTTGTTTCCTATCAGGTGACCCTCTCACCTGCCAATAACAAGACACATTTGTTTCTTATCAGGTGACCGTCTCACCTGCAAATAACGAGACACATTTGTTTCTTATCAGGTGACCGTCTCACCTGCAAATAACGAGACACATTTGTTTCCTTTCATATTGTTTCCCCATCAGAAGCACAAGTCCAGGCGATGGTTCAATCCCAAGGACTCCATGTAGTCTGGAGTGGACCAACACCAGGTCAAGCGTTTATGTTGAGGTCATATTGTGGTCCAAACTTTGTGTACACCTTACCACTTATTGTTTACTTTTAGACAAATAAAGTGTAGATTTAACAAGTAAAATTTTGTACAAACGTCAAGTGGCCTTTTGTACAAAATAAACATGTAACAACCACTTGTATCAACTTTTACACAAATAAAATACTGATTATGTTGCAAGTTTCTGATTCAAGTTATAATCATTTCATAGCTTGTTTTTTTATGCCCTAAATTAAATGTACAGAAAGCATGGGTCAGTATGGACTAATGACAGTGCAGGGGTCAGTATGAACTAATGACAGTACAGGGGTCAGTATGGACTGCACTAATGAATCGATACATGTGGGTGCAGCCGTATCGTCCATCCCGTGACAACACAGGCTGTTGGTTGTTCACACCGACTGGCGAGTACTCACAGCTCCCTGTCAACATCTTGCCTCACGTCACTGCTACACGCTGGGGCTCACAGCATTAACGAGAACCAACGCATCTCTTAACAACAGTTTCAACTATAATCCACGCTGTCACCACGCATCTCTTAACAACAGTTTCAACTAGAATCCACGCTGTCACCACGCATCTCTTAACAACAGTTTCAACTAAAATCCACGCTGTCACCACGCATCTCTTAACAACAGTTTCAACTAGAATCCACGCTGTCACCACGCATCTCTTAACAACAGTTTCAACTAAAATCCACGCTGTCACCACGTATCTCTTAACAACAGTTTCAACTAAAATCCACGCTGTCACCACGCATCTCTTACCAACAGTTTCAACTGGAATCCACACTGTCACCATGCATCTCTTAACAACAGCTCCAACTAGAACCCACGCATCTCTTAACAACAGCTCCAACTAGAACCCACGCTGTCACCACGCATCTCTTAACAACAGCTCCAACTAGAACCCACGCTGTCACCACGCATCTCTTAACAACAGCTCCAACTAGAACCCACGCTGTCACCACGCATCTCTTAAAAACAGCTCCAACTAGAACCCACGCTGTCACCACGCATCTCTTAACAACAGCTCCAACTAGAACCCACGCTGTCACCACGCATCTCTTAACAACAGCTCCAACTAGAACCCACGCTGTCACCACGCATCTCTTAACAACAGCTCCAACTAGAACCCACGCTGTCACCACGCATCTCTTAACAACAGCTCCAACTAGAACCCACGCTGTCACCACGCATCTCTTAACAACAGCTCCAACTAGAACCCACGCTGTCACCACGCATATCTAAATACCCTGGCAACAATCGTGCATTCCGTCATCTTCCTCATCATTCCACTTTGTGCCTCTATCTCTAGGTTACACATTCCACTTTGTGCCTCTATCTCTAGGTTCCCCATTTGTGCCTCTATCTCTAGGTTCCCCATTCCATTTTGTGCCTCTATCTCTAGGTTCCCCATTTGTGTCTCTATCTCTAGCTTCCCCATTTGTGCCTCTATACTCTAGGTTCCCCATTTGTGCCTCTATCTCTAGGTTCCCCATTTGTGCCTCTATGTCAGGGTTTCCCATTGCACCGGTGCACACATACATTGGTTTCAGGTAGAGGTGACTTGCCTACCTACTTTCTTAATCGACAACACATCTCAAGGCTTTAAACAGAGCCCTAAAGAAAACAGCCACAAACACTGACAGCATGATAAATCATAACTTAAATTGTAAGTCAACCTTGACCCCAGTTACGTCCAGTCTCATGTAAATCACCTCAACTGTCACTTTAGCCCGGATGCCATATCAGTTATATAGCCTTGCCCTTTTATAATGGTGCTACATCATGTAGAAGACCACCCAATTCCCGATGCACTAATGATACAAACAATTCAACCACCATCTTGTTTCATTACTCGAAAGGTCCATTATGTTAGCTCAATTGTTTTCATTACTGGAAAGGTCCACTTTGTTATGTCATTCTGTTTCATTTCTCGAGTGGACCATTTCATTTGGTCTATTCCATTATTATATTTCACCAGCAGTTGACGGGAGGTTTCTTACACATATACCATCCCTCCATAAACCTCGTGGACATTTGAGAGGACAAAACCCCCCGCCGTCTAAAGCCCCAATATCAGACGCTGTTTAAAGGAAAAATTGTTTGAACATTGATTTTCTCATTTTTACACTTTCATGGAACGTATCAATATACGGCAGTTTCGTGATGGACAAACAGTCGAGGCTCTGGCGAGTGGTGTGACTGGCGGATTGTGAGATGCCAGGAAAGAGTGAGGGAGAGAGGGGCGGTAACATTAAACGGAAAGACGTGGTGTTCGGGGAGTGGGAGTGGCAATAGGTGTGAATGAAGGGTATGGCCGGGGACATTTATCTCAAGTGTATTGCCGGATATGAAAATAATGAAATATTTTTTTTTCAAAAGTAGAGCGTCTACGATCGGTTAAAGGGGAGACCAATACGGGGATTGTTGATAAACAGCAATTAAACGTCTTTCCACAGCTAAATGGTTGATGCAAGGGCAACAGGACACGCAGTTCCTCAGCCAATCTGATCAAGTAAATTATTATACTTTAGTAATTACGGGGAGGCAATTTATAGACGAGGTGGGGAAACCTGGACTTGAGGATAGAAGTCTAAAGACGAAGTGGTGAAACCTGGTTATTACGAGGTAGCAGTCTGTAGACAAGGTGGTTAAACCTTGCCATGACGAGGTAGCAGTCTGTAGACAAGGTGGTTAAACCTTGCCATGACGAGGCAGCACTCTGTAGACAAGGTGGATAACTTAACAAGTCGTACTGAAAAAAAAGCAATAAGGTATCCTGGAGCCATTACTCGGTCGGCTAATAACTTGACCCAGAAATGTGCAGTGTGCATAATTACAGTGCGCAGCGTGAGCCGAGTACTACACGAGGAGACGTCGAGTTTCAACGCGCGTGGGAGAGGATTACATTGTAGTGCCTCGTTTTAACACCGTGTTATTGGAAGCTGGTCGATACTTTATTACTGAGTGGTCAATCATTTTTTACTGGTCGGTCAACAATTTGTTACTGGCTCGCAAACAATGTATTTTCCTGGCTGGTAAACAATTTCTTACTGACTGGTCAACAATTAGTATTGGGTGGTCAATAATTAATACTCGCTGGTCATTTAGTTTTCACTGGTCAATAATTAACACTATCTGGTCGTTAATGTAGTACTGGCTGGTCATTAATTTAGTACTGGCTGGTCAATAATTTAGTACTGGCTGGTCAATAGCACTTTTTGTTATTGTCATTCCACTCACAGATTGGTGCCGATAATTGTGTCAGTGGGGGCGGGGGGGACTCACAAGATTAGCGACGGAGAGGTCACATGGGTAAAAGAACGCGAAAGCAGTTGATAGAAAGTAATGGCGGATGTGTGGCTGATGTCTCCACGTTGTCAAACCTCAAAGTTATACTTTTGTATATAATGTGCATATTAAAGTTATTTTGTTGACAATAGTATTTCAAGGATTTATTGCACGAAAGTTTGTATTGTGAGAATGACTACAAAACACATATTAAAGTAAACCATATACAAACGGGTATTTATCAACATTCGTGTTGTTTGGTTTCGAGATCACACGATCTCAATCATTAACGGTATTGGTTGATACGCCGAATGAGTGCAGAGGACTATAAATAACAATAGCTACATGTCTTCAGCGGTGTTAATTTTTAAATAAATACAGTATACAAAGAGGTCATTTGACTTCAAAGTTATTAAAAATTAATGTACTAAAATGTGGGAAAATAAAAATTAATTATTCAAACGATGTTAATGTTTTATTGTGGTCAGTGTGCACCAACACCGGGTTATTGCTAGTTATTGTACTATTTTAACGTAATAGAGTCATTTCAAAATTCGTCATTTAAATCTTTTTTAAGCTTGTGTACCAATGGTTATTTCAACAAACCATTTCAGAGAGTCTGGGAAGCGTAAAGATATACATATATTATACAGTGGAACCTTGCTATAACGTCGTTAATCCGTTCCAGACCCTTGGACGTATACCAAATGTATTTTTACTATAAGATATAGAGGGACAATGATTTATCCGTTCCCATGGAAAAAACCATATTGTTATTTACATATTTATACATTTATTAACATGGCTGTATAAAATAATTTAATTATTGCTTAATACTAAAAACATTTTTTTTTGTAAGTACTATACAAATTTGTTGTCTGCTTTCTTGTTATCCAGCTCAAACGCAATTTTTAAAATGATCTAATGTCACTGATATTTGTTAAACATGATCTATATTTGTTTTGTAATCGATTTCATCCCATTTGCCCATTTCATAGAGTCTTTGTTTTTCACAATAACAGAATTCATCATTCTTGGTAAGCTTCAAATAAGTCCCGGACAATCATGCCAATATCATCTGATATAATAATATCTTTGTTCATCTCCAGGGTGATCCCAAACATTCTTTACCCTCGTTTCTTGGCTGCTGTTATTAACTTTCATAGAACTCAGGTTCTGCTGTATATGTCGCCTTGTCAAACAGATTCTCAACGGATTGTGCTGGTGACGTCTGGTGGACATTAAGGAATGCAACTCAAATAAACACTGCCAGGACTTTAGTGACACTTACAGTCGAAGAAGAGACCGACCGTGCCATTTTTTGTACAACTCTGCATTTCTCTTAAGGGCAAACACTATGTCAATACCAGCAGTGGGGACTGAATTTCCGGTCACTCGCTGAGCTGACCAAAGGAAATGTCTCTTTCATTAACCAACATTTTCCTCCAGATCTTTAGTGAAACGTTCGGGCGGGGAGAGGGGATGTAAAATAACTTGTGGTCATGTAGGATAAAGTGTGCACTAATATACGAGTCCATCGAACATTTTGTACATATTAATTATTATACCAGTGTAACTAACTCCTTTATTCTAATGTGCAGCCATGTACCCTAACTTAACTCCTGTTATCTAATGTGCAGCCATGTACCCTAACTTAACTCCTGTTATCTAATGTAAAGTCATGTACCCTAACTTAACTCATGTTATCTAATGTAAAGTCATGTACCCTAACTTAACTCATGTTATCTAATGTAAAGTCATGTACCCTAACTTAACTCCTGTTATCTAATGTACAGCCATGTACCCTAACTTAACTCCTGTTATCTAATGTGCGACCATGTACCCTAACTTAACTCCTGTTATCTAATGTACAGCCATGTACCCCAACTAAACTCATGTTATCTAATGTACAGCATTGTACCCTAACTTAACTCCTGTTATCTAATGTACAGCTATGTACCCTAACTTAACTCCTTTATTCTAATGTGCAGCCATGTACCCTAACTTAACTCCTGTTATCTAATGTGCAGCCATGTACCCTAACTTAACTCCTGTTATCTAATGTAAAGTCATGTACCCTAACTTAACTCATGTTATCTAATGTGCAGCCATGTACCCTAACTTAACTCCTGTTATCTAATGTAAAGACATGTACCCTAACTTAACTCCTGTTATCTAATGTACAGCCATGTACCCTAACTTAACTCCTGTTATCTAATGTACAGCCATGTACCCCAACTTAACTCATGTTATCTAATGTACAGCCATGTACCCTAACTTAACTCCTTTATTCTAATGTACAGCCATGTACCCTAACTTAACTCCTGTTATCTAATGTACAGCCATGTACCCTAACTTAACTCCTGTTATCTAATGTAAAGTCATGTACCCTAACTTAACTCCTTTATTCTAATGTGCAGCCATGTACCCTAACTTAACTCCTGTTATCTAATGTACAGCCATGTACCCTAACTTAACTCCTGTTATCTAATGTACAGCCATGTACCCTAACTTAACTCCTGTTATCTAATGTACAGCCATGTACCCTAACTTAACTCCTGTTATCTAATGTACAGCCATGTACCCTAACTTAACTCCTGTTATCTAATGTACAGCCATGTACCCTAACTTAACTCATGTTATCTAATGTACAGCCATGTACCCTAACTTAACTCCTGTTATCTAATGTAAAGTCATGTACCCTAACTTAACTCCTTTATTCTAATGTGCAGCCATGTACCCTAACTTAATTCCTGTTATCTAATGTAAAGTCATGTACCCTAACTTAACTCCTTTATTCTAATGTGCAGCCATGTACCCCAACTTAACTCCTGTTATCTAATGTACAGCCATGTACCCTAACTTAACTCCTGTTATCTAATGTACAGGCATGTACCCTAACTTAACTCCTGTTATCTAATGTACAGCCATGTACCCTAACTTAACTCCTGTTATCTAATGTAAAGCCATGTACCCTAACTTAACTCCTTTATTCTAATGTGCAGCCATGTACCCTAACTTAACTCCTGTTATCTAATGTAAAGCCATGTACCCTAACTTAACTCCTTTATTCTAATGTGCAGCCATGTACCCTAACTTAACTCCTGTTATCTAATGTACAGCCATGTACCCTAACTTAACTCCTGTTATCTAATATATAAAGTCATGTACCCTAACTTAACTCCTTTATTCTAATGTGCAGCCATGTACCCTAACTTAACTCCTGTTATCTAATGTAAAGTCATGTACCCTAACTTAACTCCTTTATTCTAATGTGCAGCCATGTACCCTAACTTAACTCCTGTTATCTAATGTACAGCCATGTACCCTAACTTAACTCCTGTTATCTAATGTACAGCCATGTACCCTAACTTAACTCCTGTTATCTAATGTACAGCCATGTACCCTAACTTAACTCCTGTTATCTAATATATAAAGTCATGTACCCTAACTTAACTCCTTTATTCTAATGTGCAGCCATGTACCCTAACTTAACTCCTGTTATCTAATGTAAAGTCATGTACCCTAACTTAACTCCTTTATTCTAATGTGCAGCCATGTACCCTAACTTAACTCCTGTTATCTAATGTAAAGTCATGTACCCTAACTTAACTCCTTTATTCTAATGTGCAGCCATGTACCCTAACTTAACTCCTGTTATCTAATGTACAGCCATGTACCCTAACTTAACTCCTGTTATCTAATGTGCAGCCATGTACCCTAACTTAACTCCTGTTATCTAATGTACAGCCATGTACCCTAACTTAACTCCTGTTATCTAATGTGCAGCCATGTACCCTAACTTAACTCCTGTTATCTAATGTAAAGTCATGTATCCTAAAATTAAATAATTTTGTCAAATTTACAGACATGAATTCCAATACAGTCCTATTCTGGGGTACCCAATCACAATTCATCGCGGCGTTACATTCAACAGACGGTGAATCCCTGGCAAATATTTCTCTTTAAAAAATCCCATCTCTTTGCCCAGACGAGTGACATGCCAGTAGAGAAAGTTTGTAATTGGACACAACAACGGGTGGTCCTAACTGTCCGACTGGCTGTGGTCATGTCGTCCTAAATCACTGAGATCTTGTCATCTTTGCTGAGAGCACGCATCGCAGGGGCGCTAACCCTGTTCGGTTTCTGCAATCTGATCAAACAATGATCGAACGTCGAGGGCTGAGCAGAGTCTGAGTTAAAACTAGTGAAGATATATCATACAACTGTAGAAATTAGGTCTATCCTAGTGAAGATATATCATATAACTGTAGAAATTAGGTCCATCCTAGTGAAGATATATCATACAACTGTAGAAATTAGGTCTATCCTTGTGAAGATATATCATACAACTGTAGAAATTAGGTCTATCCTAGTGAAGATATATCATATAACTGTAGAAATTAGGTCCATCCTAGTGAAGATATATCATACAACTGTAGAAATTAGGTCTATCCTTGTGAAGATATATCATATAACTGTAGAAATTAGGTCTATCCTAGTGAAGATATATCATATAACTGTAGAAATTAGGTCTATCCTAGTGAAGATATATCATACAACTGTAGAAATTAGGTCCATCCTTGTGAAGATATATCATACAACTTAAAGAAATTGGTTTAAAAGGTCATCCAACTGCTCTCAGTGACCTACTCACTGTACCAAATGACCTACTCACTGCTCACAATGACCTACTGACTGTACCCAATGACCTACTCACTGTTCACTATGACCTGCTCACTATGACCTACACACTGCTCACTATGACCTACTCACTGCTCACTATGACCTACTCACTGTTCACTGAGACCTACTCACTATTCACTATGACCTACTCACTGCTCACAATGACCTACTCACTGTCCAAAAAGACCTACACAATGTTAACTATGACCTACTCCCTGCTCACAATGACTTACTCACTATGACCTACTCACTGTTCCTTATGACCTACTCACTGTTCACTATGTCCTACTCACTGCTCACAATGACCTAATCACTGTTCACTATGACCTAATCACTGTTCACTATGACCTACTCACTGCTCACAATAACATACTCACTGTTCACTATGACCTACTCACTGTTCACTATGACCTACTCACTGTTCACTATGACCTACTCACTGTTATCTATGACCTACTCACTATTCACTATGACCTACTCAGTGCTAGCCTGGCGTACTGATTTATTGAGAGGAACACTTCCTAGCACACGATGAAAACAAACCATTTATTTTGTAACACGTCTCGCCCTTGTACCTCGCCACTTGACGATTCCATTATCTCGTGTTCCATGATATATGGTATACTGTAGCAGCCAAGACATTGTGATATGGGATGTTGTAGCAGCCAAGACATTGTGATATATGGGATGTTATAGCAGCCAAGACATTGTGATATGGGATGTTGTAGCAGCCAAGACATTGTGATATGGGATGTTGTAGCAGCCAAACCATTGTGATATGGGATGTTGTAGCAGCCAAACCATTGTGATATGGGATGTTGTAGCAGCCAAGACATTGTGATATGGGATGTTGTAGCAGCCAAGACATTGTGAAATGGGATGTTGTAGCAGCCAAGACATTGTGATATATGGGATGTTGTAGCAGCCAAGACATTGTGATATGGGATGTTGTAGCAGCCAAGACATTGTGATATGGGATGTTGTAGCACTCAAGACATTGTGATATGGGATGTTGTAGCAGCCAAGACATTGTGATATGGGATGTTGTAGCAGCCAAGACATTGGCTCCACAATTCGGGCCAGTCTTAACATTTTTAATAACCATCAGAAAAAATCAATTTCCAGTGCTAAATTTAGATACAGAGTCGGAAGGTCTAGACGAATATATTGTAATTTGACTGCACACAAAATGAAATTTATAATTTTAATTGTTCAATAAGGCAGACAGATATAAAGTTTATTAAACAGTCTTCAGATTCTGAGGCTTTCCGATAACCAATAGAACGGGCGCAAAATGCTTTCCACACTGCCCTGTTTATCCCAAAATGCCTTCCACGCTGCCCTGTTTATCTCAAAAATGTCTTCCACGCTGCCCTGATTATCTCAAAATGTCTTCCACGCTGCCCCGATTATCTCAAAATGCCTTCCACGCTGCCCTGATTATCTCAAAATGCCTTCCATGCTGCCCTGATTATCTCAAAATGCCTTCCACGCTGCCCTGATTATCTCAAAATGCCTTCCACGCTGCCCTGATTATCTCAAAATGTCTTCCATGCTGCCCTGATTATTTAAAAATGCCTTCCACGATGCCCTGATTATCTCAAAATGTCTTCCATGCTGCCCTGATTATCCCAAAATGCCTTCAATGCTGCCCTGATTATCTCAAAATGCCTTCCACGCTGCCCTGTTTATCCCAAAATGTCTTCCATGCTGCCCTGATTATCTCAAAATGTCTTCCACGCTGCCCTGATTATCTCAAAATGTCTTCCACGCAGCCCTGATTATCTCAAAATGTTTTCCACGCTGCCCTGATTATCTCAAAATGCCTTCCACGCTGCCCTGATTTTAGCAAAATGTCTTCCACGCTGCCCTGATTATCTCAAAATGCCTTCCACGCTGCCCTGATTATCTCAAAATGATTTCCACGCTGCCCTGATTATCTCAAAATGCCTTCCACGCTGCCCTGATTATCTCGAAATGTCTTTCATGCTGCCCTGATTATCTCAAAATGCTTTCCACGCTGCCCTGATTATCTCAAAATGTCTTCCATGCTGCCCTGATTATCCCAAAATGTCTTCAATGCTGCCCTGATTATCTCAAAATGCCTTCCACGCTGCCCTGTTTATCTCAAAATGTCTTCCACGCTGCCCTGATTTTAGCAAAATGTCTTCCACGCTGCCCTGATTATCTCAAAATGCCTTCCACGCTGCCCAGATTTTAGCAAAATGTCTTCCACGCTGTCCTGATTATCTCAAAATGACTTCGACGCTGCCCTGATTATCTCAAAATGTCTTCCACGCTGCCCTGATTATCTCAAAATGTCTTCCATGCTGCCGTGATTATCCCAAAATGCCTTCCACGCTGCCCTGATTATCTCAAAATGATTTCCACGCTGCCCTGTTTATCCCAAAATGCCTTCAATGCTGCCCTGATTATCCCAAAATGCCTTCAATGCTGCCCTGATTATCTCAAAATGTCTTCCACGCTGCCCTGTTTATCCCAAAATGCCTTCAATGCTGCCCTGATTATCCCAAAATGCCTTCAATGCTGCCCTGTTTATCCCAAAATGCCTTCAATGCTGCCCTGATTATCTCAAAATGTCTTCCACGCTGCCCTGATTATCTCAAAATGTCTTCCACGCTGCCCTGTTTATCCCAAAATGCCTTCAATGCTGCCCTGATTATCCCAAAATGCCTTCAATGCTGCCCTGTTTATCCCAAAATGTCTTCAATGGTGCCCTGATTATCCCCAAATGCCTTCAATTGTGCCCTGATTATCCCCAAATGCCTTCCAGAGTGCCCTGATTATCAGGGTGATCAAAACTTGTAGATCTGTAACACCCAGATAAGATCAGGTCAAACCTGTGACGTGGCAGACTATATTCAGTTTAAGGTGGGCCACACAATTTTCTTGTCACCTAAGTTCAGTCTCGACTGTAATAAACATTACTGGTGTAAGGAAATACACCAGTTAGTTTCAGCAAAGTAATTTTGTGGTCGGAAAGTGTTGCATTATAGTGGAATTTTTTGTGTTATGGTGGAAATTGTATTATGGTGGAATTTGTTGTGTTATGGTGGAATTTGTCGAGTTATGGTGGAAAGTGTTGTGAAAGTCATGATTGTTCAGATCAATGCACTACTGTTGATGACGGCTGATTGATCGATGTCCGATACATTTAGATGGCATGGAATGATAGTCAGTGTGGCTGTAAAGACTTCTCACTGGTTTATTCGAGGGTGGATATAGTAACTGGTCAGTGTTGGATAGAGATGTCTTAGTGGACATAGTAACTGGTCAGTGTTGGATAGAGATGTCTTAGTGGACATAGTAACTGGTCAGTGTTGGATAGAGATGTCTTAGTGGACATAGTAACTGGTCAGTGTTGGATAGAGATGTCTTAGTGGACATAGTAACTGGTCAGTGTTGGATAGAGATGTCTTAGTGGACATAGTAACTGGTCAGTGTTGGATAGAGATGTCTTAGTGGACATAGTAACTGGTCAGTGTTGGATAGAGATGTCTTAGTGGACATAGTAACTGGTCAGTGTTGGATAGAGATGTCTTAGTGGACATAGTAACTGGTCAGTATTGGATAGAGATGTCTTAGTGGACATAGTAACTGGTCAGTGTTGGATAGAGATGTCTTAGTGGACATAGTAACTGGTCAGTGTTGGATAGAGATGTCTTAGTGGACATAGTAACTGGTCAGTGTTGGATAGAGATGTCTTAGTGGACATAGTAACTGGTCAGTGTTGGATAGAGATGTCTTAGTGGACATAGTAACTGGTCAGTGTTGGATAGAGATGTCTTAGTGGATATAGTAACTGGTCAGTGTTGGATAGAGATGTCTTAGTGGACATAGTAACTGGTCAGTGTTGGATAGAGATGTCTTAGTGGACATAGTAACTGGTCAGTGTTGGGTAGAAATGTCTGGGTGGTCAAAATTAATTGGTCAGTGTTGCACAGAAATGTCTTGGTGGGCAAAATGAACTGGTCAGTGTTACATAGAAATGCCTGAGTGGTCAGAATTAACTGGTCAGTGTTGTATGGAAATGGTGAGTGGTCTCATGTCTGGTCAGTTTAAGTGCACGACTGAGTTGATAACAAGAAACAGTGGGTGATGCAGCATGATTAAACCGTCCAATCAATACTTAGTACAATAACAGGCATGTGAATACCATTTGATTGGATAGTTCAGGGTCACGTGAGACGAGTGAGGGATACAGGTCATAACAAGGCGTGTGGACGAGTGAGGGATACAGGTCATAACAAGGCGTGTGGACGAGTGAGGGATACAGGTCATAACAAGGCGTGTGGACGAGTGAGGGATACAGGTCATAACAAGGCGTGTGGACGAGTGAGGGATACAGGTCATAACAAGGCGTGTGGACGAGTGAGGGATACAGGTCATAACAAGGCGTGTCGACGAGTGAGGGATACAGGTCATAACAAGGCGTGTGAAATCGTCATGACAGACTGGCATGTAATCGTCATAAGAGACTGGCATGTAATCGTCATAAGAGACTGGCGTGTAATCGTCATAAGAGACTGGCGTGTAATCGTCATAAGAGACTGGCATGTAATCGTCATAAGAGACTGACATGTAATCGTCATAAGAGACTGGCGTGTAATGGTCATAAGAGACTGGCGTGTAATCGTCATAAGAGACTGGCATGTAATCGTCATAAGAGACTGGCATGTAATCGTCATGAGAGACTGGCGTGTAATCGTCATAAGAGACTGGCATGTAATCGTCATGAGAGACTGGCGTGTAATGGTCATAAGAGACTGGCGTGTAATCGTCATAAGAGACTGGCATGTAATCGTCATAAGAGACTGGCATGTAATCGTCATAAGAGACTGGCGTGTAATGGTCATAAGAGACTGGCGTGTAATCGTCATAAGAGACTGGCATGTAATCGTCATAAGAGACTGGCGTGTAATGGTCATAAGAGACTGGCGTGTAATCGTCATGAGAGACTGGCGTGTAATCGTCATGAGAGACTGGCATGTAATCGTCATAAGAGACTGGCATGTAATCGTCATAAGAGACTGGCGTGTAATCGTCATGAGAGACTGGCGTGTAATCGTCATGAGAGACTGGCATGTAATCGTCATAAGAGACTGGCATGTAATCGTCATAAGAGACTGGCGTGTAATCGTCATAAGAGACTGGCATGTAATCGTCATAAGATACTGGCGTGTAATGGTCATAAGAGACTGGCGTGTAATCGTCATGAGAGACTGGCGTGTAATCGTCATGAGAGACTGGCATGTAATCGTCATAAGAGACTGGCATGTAATCGTCATAAGAGACTGGCGTGTATTCGTCATGAGAGACTGGCGTGTAATCGTCATGAGAGACTGGCATGTAATCGTCATAAGAGACTGGCATGTAATCGTCATAAGAGACTGGCGTGTAATCGTCATGAGAGACTGGCGTGTAATCGTCATAAGAGACTGGCGTGTAATCGTCATGAGAGACTGGCGTGTAATCGTCATAAGAGACTGGCGTGTAATCGTCATAAGAGACTGGCGTGTAATCGTCCTGAGAGACTGGCGTGTAATGGTCATAAGAGACTGGCGTGTAATCGTCATAAGAGACTGGCGTGTAATGGTCATAAGAGACTGGCGTGTAATGGTCATGAGAGACTGGCGTGTAATGGTCATAAGAGACTGGCGTGTAATGGTCATAAGAGACTGGCGTGTAATGGTCATAAGAGACTGGCGTGTAATGGTCATGAGAGACTGGCGTGTAATGGTCATAAGAGACTGGCGTGTAATGGTCATAAGAGACTGGCGTGTAATGGTCATGAGAGACTGGCGTGTAATCGTCATAAGAGACTGGCGTGTAATGGTCATAAGAGACTGGCGTGTAATCGTCATAAGAGACTGGCGTGTAATGGTCATAAGAGACTGGCGTGTAATGGTCATAAGAGACTGGCGTGTAATGGTCATAAGAGACTGGCGTGTAATGGTCATAAGAGACTGGCGTGTAATGGTCATGAGAGACTGGCGTGTAATCGTCATAAGAGACTGGCGTGTAATGGTCATAAGAGACTGGTGTGTAATGGTCATAAGAGACTGGCATGTAATCGTCATAAAAGACTGGCGTGTAATCGTCATAAGAGACTGGCGTGTAATCGTCATAAGAGACTGGCGTGTAATCGTCATGAGAGACTGGCGTGTAATCGTCATAAGAGACTGGCGTGTAATGGTCATAAGAGACTGGCGTGTAATGGTCATAAGAGACTGGCGTGTAATCGTCATGAGAGACTGGCGTGTAATGGTCATAAGAGACTGGCGTGTAATCGTCATAAGAGACTGGCGTGTAATCGTCATGAGAGACTGGCGTGTAATGGTCATAAGAGACTGACGTGTAATCGTCATAAGAGACTGGCGTGTAATGGTCATAAGAGACTGGCGTGTAATGGTCATGAGAGACTGGCGTGTAATGGTCATAAGAGACTGGCGTGTAATCGTCATAAGAGACTGGCGTGTAATCGTCATAAGAGACTGGCGTGTAATCGTCATAAGAGACTGGCGTGTAATCGTCATAAGAGACTGGCGTGTAATCGTCATAAGAGACTTGCGTGTAATCGTCATAAGAGACTGGCGTGTAATCGTCATAAGAGACTGGCGTGTAATCGTCATAAGAGACTGGCGTGTAATCGTCATGAGAGACTGGCGTGTAATCGTCATGAGAGACTGGCGTGAAATCGTCATAAGAGACTGGCGTGTAATCGTCATGAGAGACTGGCGTGTAATCGTCATAAGAGACTGGCGTGTAATGGTCATAAGAGACTGGCGTGTAATGGTCATAAGAGACTGGCGTGCAATGGTCATGAGAGACTGGCGTGTAATGGTCATAAGAGACTGGCGTGTAATGGTCATAAGAGACTGGCGTGTAATGGTCATAAGAGACTGGCGTGTAATGGTCATGAGAGACTGGCGTGTAATCGTCATAAGAGACTGGCGTGTAATCGTCATAAGAGACTGGCGTGTAATCGTCATAAGAGACTGGCGTGTAATGGTCATAAGAGACTGGCGTGTAATGGTCATAAGAGACTGGCGTGTAATGGTCATAAGAGACTGGCGTGTAATGGTCATAAGAGACTGGCGTGTAATGGTCATGAGAGACTGGCGTGTAATCGTCATAAGAGACTGGCGTGTAATGGTCATAAGAGACTGGTGTGTAATGGTCATAAGAGACTGGCGTGTAATGGTCATAAGAGACTGGCATGTAATCGTCATAAGAGACTGGCGTGTAATCGTCATAAGAGACTGGCGTTAAATCGTCATAAGAGACTGGCGTGTAATCGTCATGAGAGACTGGCGTGTAATGGTCATAAGAGACTGGCGTGTAATGGTCATAAGAGACTGGCGTGTAATGGTCATAAGAGACTGGCGTGTAATCGTCATGAGAGACTGGCGTGTAATGGTCATAAGAGACTGGTGTGTAATCGTCATAAGAGACTGGCGTGTAATCGTCATGAGAGACTGGCGTGTAATGGTCATAAGAGACTGACGTGTAATCGTCATAAGAGACTGGCGTGTAATCGTCATAAGAGACTGGCGTGTAATCGTCATAAGAGACTGGCGTGTAATCGTCACAAGAGACTGGCGTGTAATCGTCATAAGAGACTGGCGTGTAATCGTCATAAGAGACTGGCGTGTAATCGTCATGAGAGACTGGCGTGTAATCGTCATGAGAGACTGGCGTGAAATCGTCATAAGAGACTGGCGTGTAATCGTCATGAGAGACTGGCGTGTAATCGTCATAAGAGACTGGCGTGTAATGGTCATAAGAGACTGGCGTGTAATGGTCATAAGAGACTGGCGTGTAATGGTCATGAGAGACTGGCGTGTAATGGTCATAAGAGACTGGCGTGTAATGGTCATAAGAGACTGGCGTGTAATGGTCATGAGAGACTGGCGTGTAATCGTCATAAGAGACTGGCGTGTAATTGTCATAAGAGACTGGCGTGTAATCGTCATAAGAGTCTGGCGTGTAATGGTCATAAGAGACTGGCGTGTAATGGTCATAAGAGACTGGCGTGTAATGGTCATAAGAGACTGGCGTGTAATGGTCATGAGAGACAGGCGTGTAATCGTCATAAGAGACTGGCGTGTAATGGTCATAAGAGACTGGTGTGTAATGGTCATAAGAGACTGGCGTGTAATGGTCTTAATAGACTGGCATGTAATCATCATAAGAGACTGGCGTGTAATCGTCATAAGAGACTGGCGTGTAATCGTCATAAGAGACTGGCGTGTAATGGTCATAAGAGACTGGCGTGTAATGGTCATAAGAGACTGGCGTGTAATCGTCATGAGACTGGCGTGTAATGGTCATAAGAGACTGGCGTGTAATCGTCATAAGAGACTGGCGTGTAATCGTCATGAGAGACTGGCGTGTAATGGTCATAAGAGACTGACGTGTAATCGTAATAAGAGACTGGCGTGTAATGGTCATAAGAGACTGGCGTGTAATGGTCATCAGAGACTGGCGTGTAATCGTCATAAGAGACTGGCGTGTAATCGTCATAAGAGACTGGCGTGTAATCGTCATAAGAGACTGGCGTGTAATCGTCATAAGAGACTGGCGTGTAATCGTCATAAGAGACTGGCGTGTAATCGTCATAAGAGACTGGCGTGTAATCGTCATAAGAGACTGGCGTGTAATCGTCATAAGAGACTGGCGTGTAATCGTCATGAGAGACTGGCGTGTAATCGTCATGAGAGACTGGCGTGAAATCGTCATAAGAGACTGGCGTGTAATCGTCATGAGAGACTGGCGTGTAATCGTCATAAGAGACTGGCGTGTAATGGTCATAAGAGACTGGCGTGTAATGGTCATCAGAGACTGGCGTGTAATCGTCATAAGAGACTGGCGTGTAATCGTCATAAGAGACTGGCGTGTAATCGTCATAAGAGACTGGCGTGTAATCGTCATGAGACTGGCGTGTAATCGTCATAAGAGACTGGCGTGTAATCGTCATAAGAGACTGGCGTGTAATCGTCATAAGAGACTGGCGTGTAATCGTCATAAGAGACTGGCGTGTAATCGTCATGAGAGACTGGCGTGTAATCGTCATGAGAGACTGGCGTGAAATCGTCATAAGAGACTGGCGTGTAATCGTCATGAGAGACTGGCGTGTAATCGTCATAAGAGACTGGCGTGTAATGGTCATAAGAGACTGGCGTGTAATCGCCATAAGAGACTGGCGTGTAATCGTCATGAGAGACTGGCGTGTAATGGTCATAAGAGACTGGCGTGTAATGGTCATAAGAGACTGGCATGTAATCGTCATAAGAGACTGGCGTGTAATCGTCATAAGAGACTGGCGTGTAATCGTCATAAGAGACTGGCGTGTAATCGTCATGAGAGACTGGCGTGTAATCGTCATAAGAGACTGGCGTGTAATGGTCATAAGAGACTGGCGTGTAATGGTCATAAGAGACTGGCGTGTAATCGTCATGAGAGACTGGCGTGTAATGGTCATAAGAGACTGGCGTGTAATCGTCATAAGAGACTGGCGTGTAATCGTCATGAGAGACTGGCGTGTAATGGTCATAAGAGACTGACGTGTAATCGTCATTAGAGACTGGCGTGTAATGGTCATAAGAGACTGGCGTGTAATGGTCATGAGAGACTGGCGTGTAATGGTCATAAGAGACTGGCGTGTAATCGTCATAAGAGACTGGCGTGTAATCGTCATAAGAGACTGGCGTGTAATCGTCATAAGAGACTGGCGTGTAATCGTCATAAGAGACTGGCGTGTAATCGTCATAAGAGACTTGCGTGTAATCGTCATAAGAGACTGGCGTGTAATCGTCATAAGAGACTGGCGTGTAATCGTCATAAGAGACTGGCGTGTAATCGTCATGAGAGACTGGCGTGTAATCGTCATGAGAGACTGGCGTGAAATCGTCATAAGAGACTGGCGTGTAATCGTCATGAGAGACTGGCGTGTAATCGTCATAAGAGACTGGCGTGTAATGGTCATAAGAGACTGGCGTGTAATGGTCATAAGAGACTGGCGTGTAATGGTCATGAGAGACTGGCGTGTAATGGTCATAAGAGACTGGCGTGTAATGGTCATAAGAGACTGGCGTGTAATGGTCATAAGAGACTGGCGTGTATTGGTCATGAGAGACTGGCGTGTAATCGTCATAAGAGACTGGCGTGTAATCGTCATAAGAGACTGGCGTGTAATCGTCATAAGAGACTGGCGTGTAATCGTCATAAGAGACTGGCGTGTAATCGTCATGAGAGACTGGCGTGTAATGGTCATGAGAGACTGGCGTGTAATGGTCATGAGAGACTGGCGTGTAATCGTCATAAGAGACTGGCGTGTAATCGTCATAAGAGACTGGCGTGTAATCGTCATAAGAGACTGGCGTGTAATCGTCATAAGAGACTGGCGTGTAATCGTCATAAGAGACTGGCGTGTAATCGTCATAAGAGACTGGCGTGTAATCGTCATAAGAGACTGGCGTGTAATCGTCATGAGAGACTGGCATGTAATCGTCATAAGAGACTGGCGTGTAATCGTCATAAGAGACTGGCGTGTAATCGTCATAAGAGACTGGCGTGTAATCTTCATAAGAGACTGGCGTGTAATCGACTTAAGAGACTGGCGTGTAATCGTCATGATATTTAAGTTTCAACTACGCCACAGCTAATCCCGACCTATCAACTACGCCACAGCTAATCCCGACCTATCAACTACACCACAGCTAATCCCGACCTATCAACTACGCCACAGCTAATCCCGACCTAAGTTCTTAACGTATTTAAAATAAAACGTCAAGACTCACTCTGTCCAGCTCACAGCAACGCGAGACGGGGATCAAACCCGGGGTGGGGGGGGGATCAATACTGTCCGGGGCGCTAGCCGGCTGACACTGATTGATAAACTGACCCCCTGCATCCCAATGAGATCAAGATGGCTTGGTTTAAGCGCAAAGCTTCCCGTCCGGACCTTCGTCACGAGCACCTGTTACGTTAAGTCACTCCGCGAGGATGTGGACGAGTTGTCCAAATTAAAAGTCGAGAGTGAAGACGTGGTTACACGAGTGCCAAGACTTAGTGCTTAGAAATAAACAGGGGATGGATTGAACTTTGTGTTATATGACTTAGGTGTCAGACAGTAGAGGAGATGGCATAGACTTGATAACCCTTTTTTTTTCATTTGAACACAACCCAAATGGCAGAGAAAGAAGATGTCTACAAACAAAATCGAAATATACCGAACAACATAAAAGCCATAATGGATTGGGCAATGGATCACCTGCTTCATTCTTTTTTGTACAAGAACCCACTGCACTCAATGGTTGTTGCTTACATAAGTCGTCTTCAAATGAATGTTCTTAAGCAAAATTTCCTTGCATTGACCTATCGATTTCCAAATTTAAGGTCCATTGTCACTATTGACACAGGACACGAACAAATGAATTTTTAGTGTAAGTCAAGATATACAAGTCCAAGCTACTGTATAATTTATTAGGTTGACAATCAGACAACGATGATAACTTTTATTTCATTGAATTTATTACACTGTTTATGAACGGAAGTTTCTTGTCTAAGAGTCTAGCCTTTTTATGGGCAAACTCATCATCGGCTGATACCTCGCTGCATTCGTTCACTCAAATATAATCTCTATGACTCGTGATCTTGGTCGCATGCCCGAAATAGACGTGATTATCCTTTTTGTTAGCGACTGATAGCCACGGCATGTACGGGGGACAGTCGCCCGAGCAAACGTTTGCCCCTCGGAGTGGATGAACACAGGTCTGGACACTGATGCTCCAGACGGAAAGAAGGAAAAGACGTTGAAGAAATCACTGAGTGGGGGAGGGCGCAGTGGAAGGGACAGGGGCGGACACCAGTTTTTAGGGCGGCACTGATGGCAAAGCGGTGTCTCTCGTCAGCCAACATTGCAGACGTGGGTCAACAGGCGGTAATCTGGGGACACACAGCTGTGTCAGATAGCACCCAGCTGTAACGATCTAAGAGGTCAGTTTAACGGGGGGGGGGTAGGGGTAGGGGTAGAGATTGGCACCCTTTCTGAGCTTTTCAACAAAATTGATTCCTGGAAATTTTCACACCCATTTTACCAAATATATTTCTGAAAACATTGAACCAATATAGGACATTTGCTAAATCAACAAGGTAGAAATGAAAAGGAAGAAATGAACAGGAAGTTGGCCAACTTTATATCATTGTACGTTTGCTACTCTATCAGAATGTCACGACCACAGGTTCGTTGGTCTGTGTGCAAAGTAAAAAAAAATGGTCTGTAAAGTTGCACAGCATCCATTTTTTGTGCAATACTACAAAATTTGCTGTGTGGTAATTCTTAACTGCTGCGAGGCGTCTGTCAGATATCAGCGCGGCCGCGCAGCAGCACAGCTTAAAAGAAACACTGCTCACAACACAAGGTTATAAACAAAATGTCTGTTGTCCATATTTACAAGCTATATTTGAAATATTGCTAATATTTTTTATCCACCATCACATGCTATTTATTTTTAAATCCCTTATATTAACTTCACCGGCGTCTCTCTCTCTCTGTCTGTCTCTCTCTCTGTCTCTCTCTCATCATCTCATGGGCTCGGCGGGCGGAAAAACAAAAGTCGAAAATGACCCACTTCCAATGATCCGATCGAACTGAAATTTGGCACACGGACCCGTCTTACCTAACAATGCATCGTATCAAAATTTCAGATCGATCGAACGTACCGTAATTAAATTAATGCATTTTTAGTTTATCCTTATATGAGGTATGTAATTTTAATTCACGATTTGTTATTGTTTTTTTGCCACGTGAAAGTTTGAGCATTGAGGCGACCCAACGAAACGACGGTGCGCTTTTGTTTACATTTTACGTGTCACTCTGAGCTCGGTCAAGCGAATCGGTGACCAGACTTTTCCCCTCTCCCCCCACCCACCCCTCCCCCCCCCACTAGGGTTATGATGCAAAGTTGAGTTAAGACAGATTCAGTCTGTAAATGTTTGAATATAATCAATACTGTTAGTTATGTCTCATATATAAGGGATTTATAGTCAAAAACTTTGTTTTTACGGGTTTGTTTTATTTATTAAATCCCTTATATTAACTTCACCGCCGTCTCTGTCTCTCTCTCTGTCTTGGGCTCGGCGGGCGGAAAAACAGAAGTCAAAAATGACCCACTTCCCATGATCCGATCGAACTGACATTTGGCACACGGACCCGTCTGACCTAACAATGCATCGTATCAAAATTTCAGATCGATCGAACGTACCGTAATTAAATTAATGCATTTTTAGTTTATCCTTATATGAGGTATGCAATTCGAATTCACAGTTGTTATTGTTTTTTTGCCACGTGAAATTTTGAGCTGACGCATTGAGGCGACCCAACGAAGCGACGGGCGCTTTTGTTTACATTTTACGTGTCACTCTGAGCTCGGTCAAGCGAATCGGTGACCAGACTTTTCCCCTCTCCCCCACCCACCCCTCCCCCCACCCCTCCCCCCCCCCACTAGGGTTATGATGCAAAGTTGAGTTAAGACAGATTCAGTCTGTAAATGTTTGAAAATAATCAATACTGTTAGTTATGTCTCATATATAAGGGATTTATAGTCAAAAACTTTGTTTTTACGGGTTTGTTTTATTAAATCCCTTATATTAACTTCACGGCCGTCTCTCTCTGTCTCTATGTCTCTCTCTCTCTCTTTCTCTCTCTCTCTCTGTCTGTCTTGGGCTCGGCGGGCGGAAAAACAGAAGTCAAAAATGACCCACTTCCCATGATCCGATCGAACTGACATTTGGCACACGGACCCGTCTGACCTAACAATGTATCGTATCAAAATTTCAGATCGATCGAACGTACCGTAATTAAATTAATGCATTTTTAGTTTATCCTTATATGAGGTATGCAATTCGAATTCACAGTTGTTATTGTTTTTTTGCCACGTGAAATTTTGAGCTGACGCATTGAGGCGACCCAACGAAGCGACGGGCGCTTTTGTTTACATTTTACGTGTCACTCTGAGCTCGGTCAAGCGAATCGGTGACCAGACTTTTCCCCTCTCCCCCCACCCACCCTCCCCCCACCCCTCCCCCCCCCCACTAGGGTTATGATGCAAAGTTGAGTTAAGACAGATTCAGTCTGTAAATGTTTGAAAATAATCAATACTGTTAGTTATGTCTCATATATAAGGGATTTATAGTCAAAAACTTTGTTTTTACGGGTTTGTTTTATTAAATCCCTTATATTAACTTCACGGCCGTCTCTCTCTGACTCTCTCTCTCTCTCTCTCTCTCTTTCTCTCTCTCTCTCTGTCTGTCTTGGGCTCGGCGGGCGGAAAAACAGAAGTCAAAAATGACCCATTTCCCATGATCCGATCAAACTGAAATTTGGCACACGGACCCGTCGAACCTAACAATGCATCGTATCAAAATTTCAGATCGATCGAACGTACCATAATTAAATTAATGCATTTTTAGTTTATCCTTATATGAGGTATGTAATTCAAAATTCACCGTTTGTTATTTTTTTTTAAATTCAGGTTCCACGTGAGTTTGAGTTGACGCCGACCGTCGTGTTGACGACGACCGTCGTGCCGACACCCCCTCACATCCCACCCCATTTATTAAAGACAAGGGACATCACTCAGTGTCAGTCTGTAAATGTTTAAAAATAATCACTACTGTTAGTTATGTCTCATATATAAGGGATTTATAGTCAAAAACTTTGTTTTTACGGGTTTGTTTTATTAAATCCCTTATATTAACTTCGCGGCCGTCTCTGTCGTCATCTCATTATCTCTCTCATCATCTCATGGGCTGGGCGGGCGGAAAAAGAAAAGTCGAAAATGACCCACTTCCAGTGATCCGATCGAGCTGAAATTTGGCACACGGACCCGACTCACCTAACAATGCATCGTATCAAAATTTCAGATTGATCGATCGTACCGTAATTAAATTAATGCATTTTAGTTTATCCTTATATGAGGTATGTAATTCAAATTCACTGTTTGTTATTGTTTTTTTCTTCCACTTCCACGTGAGTTTGAGTTGACGCCGACCGTCGTGTTGACGCCGACCGTCGTGTTGACGCCGACCGTCGTGCCGACACCCCCTCACATCCCACCCCCATTTATTAAAGACAAGGGACATCACTCGGCGTCAGTCTGTAAATGTTTGAAAATAATCAATACTGTTAGTTATGTCTCATATATAAGGGATTTATAGTCAAAAACTTTGTTTTTGCGGGTTTGTTTATTAAAAGTTCTGAAATTCGGCTTCCCCTACTATACAGGTCAAGGTCAGAACCGGCTTAAATTGAGTCGTTCAATTCGCTGAGCATCCTTTATCGTTCGTGATATCATTGTATTTTCTAACTGTATTTCCAATTTCGTGTTGATTGTGTTCACTTGAGGTCTTTTCAGTTCAATATGTCAGAGATTTCATGACGATTGTGTGTTGGGGGGTGGCCAAGAGAGCGCGAGGGAGGGGGGGGGGACTAAACAAACGACAATATCAAGGTCCAGCGGTAAATCACTGTTTGGTAGGGTGCCAAGATGCCAAGGGAAGTAACAACACCCGGCCAAGGGAAGTAACAACATTAGTTGTCAGGCCCCGTGCCTGGCTGCACAACTGAGAACAAATGATGGACCAATAAAATCCAGATGGAAAAATCGAAAGTAATTTGATTTGGGTTTCAGTTCTGAATGGAGTCCTGCCTACTAGAGAGAGGCTTCGGCTTGGCGGCAAGGGAAGCAACTAGAAAATAAGCCTCCGCTCTAGCGTAGTCTAAGACCGCATGAAGTGAAATTGTGTTTGGAGGGGAGATAATAGGTAGGACAGTTATTGAAGTGGTTAAAGGGAAATAACCAGTAAATGAATGACTATTTGAAGCGTCTAGGGTAGGGCAAGCATTGAATAGATGGCCCACATTGGTACGGTTGGGTTGATGTGTGATGGCTCCAAGCGAAAAGATGCGATGCGGGATGAGGCTGGTATTGAAATGTTGCTATAAATGTTATTACATAAAGTCCAAGTCGTTTTTTGTGTTTTACATATCAGAAGTAATTTTTTTAAAGCCTATATATGACTATAAATCCTTTATGTACGAGAAGTAACTAAAAGAATGTTCATTATAATACGCAGGGCAAGACCATCCAAAAATACACAATTGTAGTTGTGTCGTAAAACATGTTTAATATAATGCGCACCGATCAGGAATAAGTTTATAAATAGTGTTGTCAATAAAATACGCACCTTATTGCGCGACAGAAAGGTTGTTCAACATAATACGCACCGCGACACTCTATCTCAAAAAATAACATGATACATAGAAATAAATAAAATAATCTAAAAATTCAATAATTTAATTACAGTACATGCGATCGATCTGAAATTTTGATACATCTGTTGGTTTTATCATCCGCCCGAAACTGCCTGCAAAATTTCAGCCAGCTAGCGTACGAGGAAGTGGGTTAAAAATCGATCCAAAGTTTTGGTGAAAAGCAAGCAAGCAAGGGCTAAACCAGACACCACGAGTTAATATAAAGGATTTTAAAAATCCATTTGGGTATCATTCGTCCTTTATCATTATCAAGGCAGATGTCACATAAAATAAGAAAAAATTAAAATAAAAACAGATTCCTGGTCGCAGGTGCAAGAACTGCCTGTAAATATACGGATGTCAGAAGTGCTGCCTGTAAATATGCTCATGTCAGAAAGTGCTGCCTGTAAATATGCTCATGTCAGTGCTGGCTATAAATGTGCTCATGTCAGAAAGTGCAGGCTGTAAATGTGCTCATGTCAGAAAGTGCTGGCTGTAAATGTGCTCATGTCAGAAAGTGCTGGCTGTAAATGTGCTCATGTCAGAAAGTGCTGGCTGTAAATGTGCTCATGTCAGAAAGTACTGCCAGTAAATGTGCTCATGTCAGACAGTTCTGGCTGTAAATTTGCTCATGTCAGAAAGTGCTGGCTGTAAATGTGCTCATATCAGAAACTGCTGTCTGTAAATGTGCTCATGTCAGAAAGGGCTGCCAGTAAATGTGCTCATGTCAGAAAGTGCTACCAGTAAATGTGCTCATGTCAGAAAGTGCTACCAGTAAATGTGCTCATGTCAGACAGTGCTGGCTGTAAATGTGATCATGTCAGAAAGTGCTGGCTGTATATGTGCTGATGTCAGAAAGTGCTGGCTGTAAATGTGCTCATGTCAGAAAGTGCTGGCTGTATATGTGCTGATGTCAGAAAGTGCTGCCTGTAAATGTGCTCATGTCAGAAAGGGCTGCCAGTAAATGTGCTCATGTCAGAAAGTGCTACCAGTAAATGTGCTCATGTCAGACAGTGCTGGCTGTAAATGTGCTCATGTCAGAAAGTGCTGGCTGTAAATGTGCTCATGTCAGAAAGTGCTGGCTGTAAATGTGCTCATGTCAGAAAGTGCTGGCTGTAAATGTGCTCATGTCAGAAAGTACTGCCAGTAAATGTGCTCATGTCAGACAGTTCTGGCTGTAAATTTGCTCATGTCAGAAAGTGCTGGCTGTAAATGTGCTCATATCAGAAAGTGCTGTCTGTAAATGTGCTCATGTCAGAAAGGGCTGCCAGTAAATGTGCTCATGTCAGAAAGTGCTACCAGTAAATGTGCTCATGTCAGAAAGTGCTACCAGTAAATGTGCTCATGTCAGACAGTGCTGGCTGTAAATGTGATCATGTCAGAAAGTGCTGGCTGTATATGTGCTGATGTCAGAAAGTGCTGGCTGTAAATGTGCTCATGTCAGAAAGTGCTGGCTGTATATGTGCTCATGTCAGAAAGTGCCGCCAGTAAATGTGCTCATGTCAGATAGTGCTGGCTGTAAATGTGCTCATGTCAGAAAGTGCTGGCTGTAAATATGCTCATGTCAGAAAGGGCTGCCTGTAAATGTGCTCATGTCAGAAAGTGCTGCAAGTAAATGTGCTCATGTCAGAAAGTTCTACCAGTAAATGTGCTCATGTCAGACAGTGCTGGCTGTAAATGTGCTGATGTCAGAAAGTGCTGGCTGTAAATGTGCTTATGTCAGAAAGTGCTGGCTGTATATGTGCTGATGTCAGAAAGTGCTGGCTGTAAATGTGCTTATGTCAGAAAGTGCTGCCAGTAAATGTGAAGATGTCAGAAATGTGCTGATGTCAGTACGTGTTGCCAGTAAATGTGAATATGTCAGAAAGTGCTGCCAGTAAATGTGAAGATGTCAGAAAGTGCTGCCAGTAAATGTGCTGATGTCAGAAAGTGCTGGCTTTAAATGTGCTGATGTCAGAAAGTGCTGGCTTTAAGTGTGCTGATGTCAGAAAGTGCTGGCTGTAAATGTGCACATGTCAGAAAGTGCTGGCTTTAAGAGTGCTGATGTCAGAAAGTGCTGCCTTTAAGAGTGCTGATGTCAGAAAGTGTTGGCTGTAAATGTGATGATGTCAGAAAGTGCTGGCTGTAAATGTGCTCATGTCAGAAAGTGCTGGCTGTAAATGTGCTGATGTCAGAAAGTGCTGGCTGTAATGTGCTGATGTCAGAAAGTGCTGGCTGTAAATGTGAGTTCAAATGGACAGGTCACCTTAGTTCAGCAACATCAAGTACAGATTGATTCTTTAAAATATTTGCAAAAACAGCTGTCAAAAAAATTTCAATCAAATCTAGGCGACATGTAGTCAATAGCAGCGCTTCTCAAAGTATTCATAAGATTAAGAGTTAAAAATAAATTAATTAAACAATAGTGGTCAAATGGATATGGGTCATTTCAATAAATTTTGCTTTCAGTCAAGTGCAATAATAAGGAAAGATTGGAAGAGGCAGAGTTTTAAAAATAAATCTTTTCTTTTTGCCTTATACAACATTACATTTCTTTTAATTACATTAGCTTTATATAAAATTTACATCTACAGTATTTGTATTTGTTTTTAAAAAATAAAAAATAAATTTTTTTAATTCAATTCTAAATTACTTTTTTTTAGCCTTTCATAATATTGCATTTTTTCTTTTAAGCAGTATATAACAAAGCTTTACTTTTCATTTAGCTCTATATGATGTTACATTTCTTTTTATAAGCTCTGTAAAATATTAGAAATTTACCCCATATTTTAAAGCTCAGTTTTCTGATTCTGGCATTGATCCAACAATTGATGTATCAACTCTTGGGATTCCCAATGTAAATATTTTTTAAAAGTCTATCTGTCACTTACCTCCCTGCAATGCCGTCTGGCTGTATGTCTCTCACGTATATCCCAAGCTCGCCATTCTTGGATTCCTTCTTGATCCCTATGACAGAGAACCCCAATGACTTGTCATCTGGCTTCACAAGTTTGATGACATGGATGGGTCTGCCTGCTGCCAATTTGAGAATACTGTGTTCAAGTTCAGGTGTGTACCCAAGGGAGGACAGTTGGGGAGCTGAAATAGAAAAGCAGGTGTGCTGAGAGTGATTGCTTCTAATTTGTGCTATATGCTATATGAGAGTACAGACACAAAAAGCAGCACTAAGTAAATAACAAATAGCGAGTAAACGTGAAGACATGGACACTGAGGTTGTTGTTACCCGCCTCCCATTTATTACTGCCATCCTTTAAACATAAACTGTGATTGGCCAACCCATGCGACCGTTAGTCATATTTAGGGTTGTTAATTGCGTGTTGTTGTTGTTGTTTTTTTTTGGAAAACCGATTAACGATTATGTAACTCCGATTTTAAAACGATTATAGTTTTATAGCTGACTTCATAGAAGTTAGGGGTGTACCGAATTTCGCCTGCAAATGTCTCGAAACCAACAATGAGTTGGCAGTTCTCCCCCCCAAACCGACGTTCACTCGTGTCGTTTTGATTTCTTCGTGCTGTAGTTTGTGTCCGTTCTTTCTCCACTTTCTTTGCACTCTCCATGAGCAAGTCTGCGGTGTATGCTACGCCGCGGGGCGTCTAGTGTATTTATATTATTATTGTCATACTGACTTCATCTTTTAGGATAAGAATGGTTATTTTACGTATCCAAAAGCCTGTCTTGAGTTTAATACTATTTTTAAATCCTTTATATTAACTCGTGGTGTCTGGTTGCTTGTTTGTTTGTTGAAAAAAATTTGGATCGATTATTAACCCACTTCCTCATAAGCTAGCAAGTTTAAATTTTGCAGGCAGTTTCGTGCCGATGAAAAAAACGATATATCAAAATTTCAGCTCGATCGCTTGTACTGTGATTAAATTATTGAATTTTTAGATTAATTTTATTTATCTCTATGTATCATGTTATTTTTTTTTATAGAGTGTCGCGGTGCGCATTATATTGAACAATCTTTGTGTCGCGCAATAAGGTGCGTATTTTATTGACAATACTTTTTATAAACATATTCCTGATCAGTGCACATTATAACAAACATGTTTTACGACACAACTACAATTTTGCATTTTTGGATGGTCTTGCGCTGCGTATTATAATGAACATTCTTTTAGTTAATTCTCGTAAATAAAGGATTTATAGTCGAAAACTTGGTTTTTTTTATTACCTGTAGTTTAGTACTATTGTTTTTACAAAAAAGTATAGCAAAATCACATTTTCAAAAATCAAATAGAAACTACCACGAAACTTTGCGAACCGAGCAAAACACGAGCGAAGGCAATTGTCGCCATTGCCGGAAGTCGAATACATCATCTATCCCGCACTGAATAGTTTTTACTTTCTGTGATTTCGTTTCTAAAGAGAGTACTATGAAGGCGCGCTTTACCGCCCTTTGGCAATAGAGGCTAGGCGCGCATTACCGCGCTTTGTCAAATTAAATGTTAAGTGTCTCACTGTGTTAAGTGCCTCACTACGTTAAGTTTCTTACCTGCGTAGTTGAAGGCCTTTCCTCTGACTTTTAACGTAGAACTGTCAGCGACATTTTCTGGCGTGAATCCATCAGACGACTCATTTATGATAAGTTCCCCCGTTGATGTCAAGTCGAACGAATCCTCAGTCAGTGTTTGAGTTTGGGAGACATTTTTCAGTTCCTGAAGGGACTCCTACAACAATAGATTTACAACAACTCTTGAGTTACAACAATAGATTTACAACAATAGATTTACAACAATATATTTACAACAACTCTTGAGTTACATCAATAGATTTACAACAACTCTTGAGTTACAACAATAGATTTACAACAACTCTTGAGTTACAACAATAGATTTACAACAACTCTTGAGTTACAACAATAGATTTACAACAACTCTTGAGTTACAACAATAGATTTACAACAATAGATTTACAACAATATATTTACAACAACTCTTGAGTTACATCAATAGATTTACAACAATAGATTTACAACAACTCTTGAGTTACAACAATAGATTTACAACAACTCTTGAGTTACAACAATAGATTTACAACAACTCTTGAGTTACAACAATAGATTTACAACAACTCTTGAGTTACAACAATAGATTTACAACAATAGATTTACAACAAATCTTGAGTTACAACAATAGATTTACAACAATAGATTTACAACAATAGATTTACAACAATAGATTTACAACAATAGATTTACAACAATAGATTTACAACAACTCTTGAGCTACATAAAGTTAAAACTCAATGCTATCAGTATCATCTTTCACAAAAGTCACATTAAAGTAAAAAGTTTGAAATAACATCTGACCTAGAGATTTGACTCAACAGCCAGGCAGTTTAACTGGCAAGGAATGTACTAGTTCAAGGTCGTGGCAAACCATTTCCAGACAAGACGGCTGTTTTTTGGCTATGACCAGCAATGGTCCTTTTAAGCTGTGCGGCTGTGACCGACGCCATACAGCCGTTTTAGGATTACAGCACAATAAATTGTAATATGGATAATATAATATCCGTGTTTGTGGGTGCAAAACTTTAGGGAAAAAATGGATGTAGTGGAAACTTGCACACCCTTTTGTTATTTTGGGCATGAACCAACGAACCTTAGCGTGAATATTGATGACTAACTGAAACATTTGGGGGGGGTGGTGTTATAACTGAACATTTGAGGGGTATAACTGAACATTTGGACAGAGCGGAATAACTGAACACTCGGGGGCAAGTTAAACCCAACCACTGGATTTCAGGACGTGGGGGTCACCAAGGATTATGTGATACCTAGTTGTGAATCATTAGTGATGAGGAGATAAATAAAAGGAATTTCAAATTGCATGTAGCAATAGTTTAATACATGAGTACTAGTGTACTGACCAACCCCTGGCCAAGAGTACTGACCAACCCCTGGCCTAGAGCACTGACCAACCCCTGACCTAGAGTACTGACCAACGCCTGGCCTAGTGTACTGACCAACCCCTGACCTAGAGTACTGACCAACCCATAGCCTAGAGTACTGACCCACCCCTTGGCTAGTGTACTGACCAACCCCTGGCCTAGTGTACTAACCTGAAGAGTCAGAAGCTGCCTGAATAGTGGGCTCTCTAGCATAACAATAATAGAACTTATATCTTCATCCTGAGAGTGATCTTCCTTTATCCACAATCTCTGCTGCAATATCTCCAGATAGTCTGCCGCAGTTTGGCTCTCTGGAAGCAACAGTCAAAATTTTATTGTGGTATTAATTATTTTAAAAATTAACACAAGACTGACCCCTTTTGTTTTAAGCTTAAAAATAAAATCCCATTCAAAACCTGAGCTGTTAATAATCAGTCATACCAAAACCACATTTCTGGCTTTACATTTAGGGCAATAGAAAATAATTTGTAAACAGATAATGGTGCTCAAAGGAAATGATTATGATGCTGATTGCAAATTATATTGTTTAATATATATAATATATATATCAATATACATAATTTGCAATCTCTGTCACGTCTGTAGTGTCTGTCCGTGACACTACTAATTTTAGAAAGCAGCGCACCAAATTACTGCACCAATGCATCAAAAGATGTGCAAATTAAATATGCACTGTAAAAAATATTATATGACATTATTGTTTTAGCTCATATTTTAATTTTGGAAAAGGGAACAATGTAAAAAGAGGATTCGATGATGGTTAATTATAAAATCAAAAAACAAAGGGGGCACCTTAGGCGCCCTACAACTCCTTTTATAAAATACTTTGTGTGCATTTCAGAAAGTTTAATATTTCGTATTTATCAAACAAGGACAAGTTAGTTGGGCTTTTAAAAAAAGTGCATTTTTTCAAAATAAATAGATTTCAGCTGAAAATTTCCGTCATTTTTGACGGCTAACACACTAGTATATATATATATATATATATATATTAATATATATATATAAATTAGGGCTGTTAACGATTAATTTAAATTTAATCGTTAACTTTAACTTTTGAAAAATTAACGATTAATTAATCGTTAATTTCGATTAAATCCAAAAATTGGAATTTATGGTGTCACAGGTACTTTTATTAAACATACTTGTCGAAAATCGAAATAACACTGGCATGTCTTCTTTATATGACATCTTTAAACCAACAGCTCAAACAGACAAGTGTATTGAAATTATTTGGTTCAAGTGATGAGCGAGTCTTATAGACAATATAACCAGCCGAGCTGAACAATTGACAAACTAAAGCAATTATTCAAATAGCTTTAGTTTGTCTCAGCTGAAGTTTCTGATACTGTAGTGGATGTTTGGTTTGCAGGTGATATGTTAGCAAAGTGTTAGAACCATGGTAGCAATGTTCCCTTTAGGCAGCGCAGCTGCGCAGGTATTTGACCGACGCCACGCAGGAGTTTAGAATCACCTCGCAGCAAATTTGCAACAAAAAAACTAATAAATAGACATTGGGTAACTTTGCACACGAGTTTTTTCTTTAAACTTTGCACACAGACCAACGAAGCTTAGACTTAGAGGGAACATTGCATGGTCGGCAAACGATTTCACTCAATGGACACAATAACCTTTATCAACATTTTGAACATTCATGTCAGTCAATAGTTTAAAACCAAAATGTTTGTGTAATCGTCCGGAAATTAGTTTATACTCGTATTTATCGGCCGAAATATTTTACTTTTTGACTTCAAGTGCATTTATAAAAGGTGGTTCGATTAATCATTAAAAAAATTTAATCGTTAAAAACTTATAACGATTAATCGAGAAATTAATAGTTAATTTCCGCAGCCCTAATATATATATATATACAGTGTACAGTACTTTTTTTTGTGTGTCCCATAACCTCGTGGTCGTAGGGGGTTCTAATGTTTCCATTAGAACTTTCTCGAGGCTTGGTAGACTCTCCAAGTCAGCGGAGGACTTTTTAGCAATAGTCATTAATCAACATTTTATTGTGGCTTTAACGTGGGCTAGATCCCACGCCCCTCAGCTTGTGAGGCAAGCACACTATTGACTTCGCTATCCAGCGCAAAAAAAAAGTACCTATAGTGCTATAACAAAATGTTAGTCAGTGACATAAAAAAAGAGAAGACAATTCCTTACCAAGTGAAAAAAACAGTTTTTGAAAAAAAGATAAAACACGAAAGAAAGAAGGAGAGAGAGAGAGAGAGGGGAGGGAGGGAGAGAGAGAGAGACGGTGTAAAAATAAACAACCAAAATGGCGTATGTACTGAGACTGAGCGTCTTCTTCGCACTACAACCACAACAAAGCATATTCTTTCCGCTGTGCGCCCGAAACAAAAGAAGTTAATGAAATTAAAGTATTTAAAAAAGAGAAAACAATTTGTTACCCCATCAAAAAAAAGTTTATGAAAAAACATAAAAAAGACGAAATAACGCGTAGTATTATGTATGTTTATGGGTGCTGCATTCGTAACCACGAAGCAACGTAAGTCGGGACCGTCGTACCCCGAGGACTCCCTGAAAATTGAAAGTTGTACTTGCTAAAATTATTTCAGACATTTAATTTTTTCAAGCTTCAGTTTCTTGTGATGGGGCATCAAATGTAACAATGGTTTCAGGTGATTGAAAGTCTGCACTTAAATTTATCACATCAATAAACTAGAGAAACAGTTTACCAAGTACATACCTGCAACAAGTGACATTTTAGTGGCACTAGAAGGTCATCACATCAACAATTTAAACACAAATTAAAACTGTGGGAAACATGAAAAAAAAATTAATTTCATGAGAAAACAATAAACGATATGAAAAAAATTTAGCTCACACATAATTGAGAAAAATCACACAGAAAAAATGTCTTATAGTTACTATAAATAATGTTTATGATTTTCTTTATTTAAAATTGTCTTTCAGCTCTAAATTCAAAAAAGAAAATTATTTTAAAATTCTGATTTATAACCCAAATTTAAATAGAAACCCCTGAGTAAAAGAACTACAGTGGGACCCGCTTAAGTCGACGGCCTCGGGGTATGAAAAATGGCGCAGAGATAACCGATCATCGAGTTAAACGAAAACCAATATGGCGGCAAAATATTAACATGCGCTTGAAATTTCTTTATAATTATATACATGATGTGCGTTAATTAGTGATGGGACGATTAATCGGAATCGTATCGGAATATCGGGACCCTAATATTTCTTCACTCTTTCCTAAGGTTAAGACCGTTCGTTTTTAAGGGCCGTTTAAATATAACCCAGGGTTCCCACTCAGTCGGTAATTCTTAAAATAATTTTCCCGGTCTTGAAAGTCTGGAAATAATCTGGAAAAGTTATGACTAGTTGGGAATTTTTATAAATATAATTGTTTTTGCCAAAGTAAATGACTTTGATTACATCTCTGTGGTCATGTTTCGATTCCATTTAATAAAAATAAAAGTTACCAGTTTATAATTGTCTGCGCATGCGTTAAAGGTCAAATTTTTCGCCTCGCCTCGGCCCCATGGCGCATGTCAACGCCTCTCGTGTTTGCAATGCCAGTGAAATCGGCGAATTTTTTAAAAAATAAACATATCAATATGGTAATTTTAATTTTAACGCTTTTGACGTGCAGGATATCTTTCACTATGAGACCGCACTCTAATTTCCTCTGTCAATCAAATGATACGTGTAACTTGTAATATAAATAGTAACAAATGCGGCCTTGACCTTATCAGAATTGGACCTTCAACAGTGATGACGTGTATATTATATATATACTAGAAAAAAAAAGAATATTAAGAAAATAATTTGATTTCACTGTCACACGCGTGTTAGTCAAAGTCACGTATCTTACTGGCAACAAAGCAACAAAAAAATTTTAAAAGAATAATAATAATTTTTTTATTTAATTATATAAAAGCCACCGTCGATTGTTGATACAAACCTTTATTTTCTTTTCTAAAGATATTCGTTTATCTTAAAAAATAAAATGATTAATGCATCAGATAATGAATTAAGTTTAATAATAATATAACATGCACTGTGAAATAAGGACAATTAAAGACCGTTAACGCAAGTACCTCTGGTGAATACATACTCGATAAAGACGTGTCATTACCATGATCACACGGATCAAAAGTGAACAAGATAAAAAAACATCCGGTAATCCTTATTGAAATCTTAAAATCACACAATAGCCGGAAGTCTCGAAGAAAGCGAGATGTCAACACTGTTTTGAACTAAAAATGCCAAAGTGCATTGCTAGGCGAACAGACGGGGATCGAGCTAACCGACGTTAAGTTGCAAATTTGGCACTCTTTTGTGCTCGAAATATTAGGGTTCGGCGATTTAAAAAAATCGAATTAACCGATGAAAAAATGCAAAGACAAAGAGAGAATTTGGCGGCTCCAAAAAAAAACGTCGACTTAATAGAGCTGACGAGTTAACCGGGCTCGAGTTAAGTGGGCACCACTGTAATATAAACTCTTATAACTAAATGCAGGAGGAACAGACTAAATAATGTCCGACTAAATATGAGTGTAGAGTTGTATGGCAGCACACCACCAACACAGACTAAATAATGTCTGATTACATATGAGTGTAGAGTTGTAAGGCAGCACATCAACAACACAGACTAAATAATGTCTGACTACATATGAGTGTAGAGTTGTATGGCAGCACATCAACAACACAGACTAAATAATGCCTGACTACATATGAGTGTAGAGTTGTAAGGCAGCACATCAACAACACAGACTAAATAATGTCTGACTACATATGAGTGTAGAGTTGTATGGCAGCACATCAACAACACAGACTAAATAATGTCTGACTACATATGAGTGTAGAGTTGTATGGCAGCACATCAACAACACAGACTAAATAATGTCTGACTACATATGAGTGTAGAGTTGTAAGGCAGCACATCAACAACACAGACTAAATAATGTCTGACTACATATGAGTGTAGAGTTGTAAGGCAGCACATCAACAACACAGACTAAATAATGTCTGACTACATATGAGTGTAGAGTTGTAAGGCAGCACACCACCAACAACTTTCCACTGATGACCCTTGCAGTGCCAGACACAATAGCACAGGTTAATCATTTAATCTCAGAGCCCTGCAGTGGAACACATCTGGACCATGTCAGTGATAACAAGCAATTGTTGGGAGGTTGGCTATCAATCCCTTGTGATGGTATATACTAAAAATACTGACTATAGGGGTGTTCTATTTTGGTTGATGCATGCTGATATTTTGTCAGTGAATTTTAAAAAATTTGTCAATAAATGATGATTATTTTGTAGGGGGAAAATACTTTAGATGGTGAATGATATTTAAGTTGGTGACAATAATTTATCTCTTTAATTCTGATAATATTATTGCTAATTTATCTTTTGGTATTTGATGATTTTTTACTTAGTGTTATTACTTAGCTGGTATATGATGATGTTTTACAAAATATCATGTCCTTTAAGTTTCTACAAGATTTTTTTATATGAAGGGGTTTCTCAAAATAAATAAACTGTCAGTATTAACTAAACATTCCCCCCCCCCACCATGATGCGATTAAATGTGTCTCCTCCAAAAGCCCTCGATGACACAGCATCACACTGAGGTTAAGAATAGCATCAAAATTGGTCTTTCCTAGAGACTTGCTGATTTCTGTGTGGTTGCAATTTTAAATGTAAGTTTTATCATTATTCATTTTCATTCCATGTGCGCCTATATCTAGCTTTACATTTAAAATAATGGAAAAGCTACAGGAAGTTACTTTCCTTTCGTCAGGAAAATTTAGTAAGCACCGAAGTTTTAAATTAATTTTAAACTGTCCATTCTCTGCCACAAATTATTTTTTTACTCGTGGCCTTCCTATCTTACTGAACTTCTCTCCGTCTACTCACCCACACGTCAGCTACGTTCTATTACAGACATGCGCATTCTTACTGCTTGTAAGAAATGCACTAAAACATTTGGCAAAAGCTCATATTTTTATGCCCCTAAATATTTGAATTCTCTACCATTACACATTCCTGCTAGTATTGCCTTCAAGAATGCACTAAACACACATCTTTCAAACACTACTTTCCAAATTAACAATTTCTCTGACTGATAAAAACCTGGAAATTATATGGCAATCCTTCGAATCCCGGTCCCAAATTATTTTAAGTCATCACATATCGCGGTTATAAACAATGACGTCATTATTGACGACATTTAGATAATCAGTAAATTTTTCAGCATATTTTCATAATTTCCGCAAACACTGAAACTGAAACACATCATCAACAACAACTGTCGTCACAGACGCTTGGCTAGGATATCAGAAAGTCGCTCGCATAAACAACGGGGTGTATGATTCATGATCACGCAATTGTTGTGCATGCTTATGAGTTCGTTCATTCAGCACACAAGGGCGTTCACACTCAAACTATCGTAGGACTGTGGATGCAAGCAAAACGTAGACTCTGTTATAAGAGTTTTCAGAACTATTTGCTAATGCTGTGTTACAATTACAATATTTAGTATTTGATTACTGGTTATCACAGAATAAATAACACTTGTTCTATGTTCTATCAATAAATAACATACTTTGATGTACTTTACTTCTTCTTATTTGTGTAAAATAATTTGGGACCGAGATTCGGACGATTGCCAAAACCTGTGTACCCTTATTGGCCTTATACTTATGTCGTTATATGTTTTGTTTAATTAGGATATGAATATTTAAATTGAATTCATTTATACATTATATGTATATAATTTATTATAATAATATATTATATGTGAATTATGTGTTACTATTTTTATTTTATGTCAAGCGCAGTGAGCCCAGCTGCTTGAACTTGATGGGGTATTGTGTGCTGCATAAATTCTCAAACTTTTATTATTAATTTCCCATGCTGTCAACCTTGACCATAAAATTGTGCTTTATCTGAGCAATAAGTCTAAGTGACTTTAATCTAAACTAAACCAGAGGCCCAGTCATTTTCTGTTGTAAATAATGACAAATTTCAATTATAGCAAATTTTATTTTAACTAGTCAGAGTTGACAAGTACAGGTATTATTCAGTCAACTCCTATCAGCGATCAGGTTCAACAGGTCTCTTGTTCATTTTTTTTTAATTCTGATAATTCAAGATGTTTAGAATTGTGTCTGCGGATCAAGACAAAAACATTAACGAGAGGGAGATGTCCTTAATTCATGAACATCTTTCGAGGGCGGAAGTTCGGTCAAGCGCCATTCATTCGTTTGACAACAAAATGGTCATCTCCTAAGACTTACAAATTACAAGGAAGCTTTAAACTTCGGCCGAAACTGAAAACAAATTAGAATAAATCTTGCATTTTAGGCTAAGAATTCTGACATGATTTACGATAAATTCTATCACTTATAAAGACAATATGTCAAAGATAAAGAGTTTCAAAACACTTTAAAAAGAAACTATTTACCAAAGTTTTGTTAAAGCAAAGGGTTATGTTTACGGAAATATAAAATTAACGGTTTTCGGCGATATCTTCATTTTATTTCGCATTTTAGTTAATTTATGTTTGTGCTGATAAAATAATACTACTATTGTCGTTTAAATAGAAATCAAGTTTTAATCCTCCTGGTTTTAAGGAAAATATTGTATTTTATAATAAAATATAATTAAATAATTTAAATATACTATTTTATAAATTTTATAATTTAATAAGCTTAATTTGAAAACATATATTTTTGAATAAGTAAATATTCACATTAGTATTAAATATTAAAGCTTATTTAAGTCAATGTTTCAACATTTTTTTAAAACATCATTTTTACAGGAATATAATCACAAATAAAATAATATTTGGTTTGGTTGTGTGACATTTTGTTGAGGTCCGTTATCAACGGCGTTAAGAAACTATCTATTCAACTGTGTAAGCAAACTAACCAATGGTTTATTTGAGATACATTACCAGTAGCTTATCTTATTCTGCTACAGACGTTCCTACTATGCAGAAGATCATTGCGCCCTACGCTTATCCAGAGGCGTAACTAGTTTTTTGGCGCCTTGGCTAATTTATTTTTATGGCGTAACAAAACAGCGAATGTTTCGGCAAAGAGCCTTCCTCAACGAACAAATAGTGCACAAATAAAACGAATATAATGAAAGAATAAATTCGTCAGGCTAACTCATACCCTGTTTATATGTTATACATTTACTAATTTAAAAGCCTGGTTGCAGTCTCACCATCTCACCCCCATTATTTTGTTTATTTTTGGCGCCCTAGATAAATTGAAAAATTTCAGCTTTTGCGATTTTTTCATTTTTTATAAAAAAATAATTGAATTTCTCTTTTTGATTTATGACAATAATTACGTAGTCTGATAGTGACAGTGACAGTCATACAATGTTAATATAAAAATGCATAAGACAGGAATAATACTAATTCGCAGTTATTATTTACTAAATAATACCAAATAAATTGGTGGATAAAACGGGATATTGTTGCGTTAATAAAGTCTAGACTTCAGCAAAACTTGAAGTATCATGTATTATAGATAAAACAATAGTATCAATGTGTCATACTCCTTATCTCATACATAACGATAGAAACTCACAAATAAAAGTAGGCTAAATTTAAGTAACACTCCGGGTGAAGCTGGTTAAATCAGCTAGTATATATATAAGGGCTATCAATATTGTTGAAAAAAAGCTGTCCGGGTTCCCGTTCGAAACTCCGCATAATTTTCCCCGTCATGATCGCTATATAATGCAGCCTTGGCACTGTCCATGCAGCTCATTTCACACAGTAGCTAACGGTATACTTCCACTAACATACTATTGTGAACTTTAATGCACTGAAAAGTGTTATTCCTCCTGTAAATGCGTTCGTCATACTCATAATATAAAACTACAGTTAAATGAACATTCAAACAAAATTTCATAAACAATGAGGTAAGGTTCAGTCAAGTCATACGGGCCCAATAGCTTGAATGTTAATGGTGGCGCTACTGAGTGGACCCAGCATTTATTATTGTTATTACAGTGAGAATCGTCGAACAACTGATTTTTATTTTTTTTAAACTCAAATAGTAGATGAGATTTTTTAAAGTAAGATGGTTACGGGATTGCAGGGAGGAGTGAGGGTGTAGATAAACAACATTGGCACGTCTCAACCGGTAATTCAATGTTTTAAGTCACAATTTAGGTGTCTTTAGTTTGTCAACCGTTGGTATATACATTTCAGCCACATTTTCACAGGTATCAGGGCGAAATTTTACTACCCGGGTAATTGTATGACAATAGGCAGTGGCGTAGCGAGAGGGGGGCGGTGGGGGCGGCACGCCCCGGGCGGCACACATTTAGGGGCGACATTTGTGGGCATTTGAAAAGTGCAACCTATTCCGACAACCACCCTTTTTTCTTTTGAACAGGTAAAACCAAGGGGAAACAAAAATATTCGTAATTTCTAGTCTTAATTAACGAATTCCTACAACATTTATTTGATTACATGGTGGATGTATAACTAACGCAAAACCATTCAAAAATCTAAAATCACTCAAAAAAGTTATCGATTTGTTTGGAAAATTAAGCGTTATACCTATGGCGGATTAAGGGGGGGGGCTGAACGGGCTAAAGCCAGGGGCCCCCGATGATTTAGGGCCCCCAAACTTAGCATATTTTATAATAAACGTGGACAAATGTATACATGAATTGCTGAAAATATGATAAATTAATAAAAATCTCATCTATTAAAATGATCTCTTTTCCCAAACGATAGTCTTAGCAGTCAAAAAACCTGATTTGATAGGCTCAATAACAGAAATTATTAAAGAATATTATATATATATATATTTTAAATTAACAGCTCTCGTGGCCGAATGTGAAGTACTAAGGCTTGTGGTGCAAGCGGTGTCGGGTTCGATCCCATGTTGGGGTGTGAATTTTCCTCTTCATTTTTTTTAAATTTTATAAATTGTCTTTTACACTCAATTTTAGGATACCGGCAAAAAGTTATTTCTTCGAATTCGGTTTTTACATGAATAATCATTTTGGATGAATATTTACAAGTTACAGTCTTATATTAGCTGCTAGCAATCATTTTATCTAAAGGTACACTGGCTGGATAGGGCCCCGGTTTGAATTGCAGCCAGGGGCCCCGTGCAGTCTTAATCCGCCCCTGCGTTATACAACCAGATGACGCTTTTATAAGCAAACTACACAATAAAACAAACCCGTAAAAACAAAGTTTTTGACTATAAATCCCTTATATATGAGACATAACTAACAGTAGTGATTATTTTTAAACATTTACAGACTGACACTGAGTGATGTCCCTTGTCTTTAATAAATGGGGGTGGGATGTGAGGGGGTGTCGGCACGACGGTCGTCGTCAACACGACGGTCGGCGTCAACTCAAACTCACGTGGAACTGGAATTTAAAAAAAAACAAACAGTGAATTTTGAATTACATACCTCATATAAGGATAAACTAAAAATGCATTAATTTAATTATGGTACGTTCGATCGATCTGAAATTTTGATACGATGCATTGTTAGGTTCGACGGGTCCGTGTGCCAAATTTCAGTTTGATCGGATCATGGGAAGTGGGTCATTTTTGACTTCTGTTTTTCCGCCCGCCGAGCCCAAGACAGACAGACAGAGAGAGAGAGAGAGAGAGAGAGAGAGAGAGAGAGACGCCGGTGAAGTTAATATAAGGGATTTAAAAAAACACATCACCGCTGGGCCCAATAATAAGTGGTAATAATATCGCCACGATGGATTTTTGTGTGGAATTTCGACATGTGACTTAAGACACATCTTTTCAAAATTTATTTTTAAAATTGATGAAACAACATTACTGGTAAATGATTAACGTAGCTTATGTATAATGTATTGTAATTTTGTGTGTTTGTTGTGATATGAATGTTAATTTAATACTTATAAGTATGTTATTTCTTTCATGTAAAGCGCTGTGAGCCCAGTTCCTTACTGGGATAAAGCGCTATATAAATAATCAATTTATTTATTTATGCGCAGAGTGATGCGCGAACAAGCACCTACAATTTATGGTGGTTCAAATATTGTGTATAACTTGCAAGTAGTAATTTATATTATTGTTTGAGTTTTCAGAAAATTATTGTAAGGTACATTATTAAATTAAACTTAATTTGCTTTTATTGCATTAAAGTAGCACAAATAATTTGTGTTTTTCATTAAAATACAGTTATTCATTAAATATGTTACGCCTATCCAATTAAAGTAATGTGTAAATAATTCGTCTATTTTATGGAAAATTATTAAGATTTATGGCAAGAACATGAACATATTCAAATTTCCGTTAATAAACACGCAATGGGCATTAATAATTTGGAAAAAGACATACTTTAAAATTTCCAGCGTTTTGGAAAAATGACATCTGAAGAAGTAACAAGTAAAACGAGATCAGATGCTGGAATTTTACTCAATTCGATGCAATCTTTTTCTTTTCTATGTTATCTCAATTTAAGGAACCCGTCATTTGTTTAAATTAAAGCAAACTCATTTCATGGAATAAAGAGATGAGATAATACAAAACGCTGTTATATCAGCTAAACAATTTGTGAAGAGTTGGAGATATCAACTAAAAGCTGAGTTAGAAGGAGAAAAAATATGAGTAGGGAAAATCAAGAAGACGTGGTTCTATCTTGAGAACGAGAAGTAAAATGGGAAATGTTTTAACCATGGATGGAATTATAAATGAAAATAAAAGTACGCTTTGATGAGTTGTAAGTCCTTGCAATATTCGTATATAATATCATGTAACCTACTAAATGAAGCATTTGAACATCAAATAAATTACTTTATTGACATTTATAAAGAACAATTCAATATTGAAAAAAGGGATCCAGGTTTTTATGGGTGTACCTACACTACAAGAAGAGACATTATGTTAGAAAAACGGGAGAAAGGCCCCTTGGTCTATTAAAATTTATTCAACAGTAAGATTGGAACATTCTGTACCCAACATTGTAATTTTGCTATGCATTTTTTCTACAATTGCTATCAGTATCAGTGTCGCTGTTTGTGAAAAGAGCTTCTCGAAAGTGAAGTTGATAAAATTATCTACGTTCCACAATGAGCGATTTAAGACAACACAATCTTGCAATATTATCCATAGAACAAGATATTACAAGTAATTTAAATTTAGATAGTATAATACACTATTTTTCTATTATGAAAGCTAGGAAAGTAAATGTATAAATATGAATACATACTAATGTATACAATTATACAATTTCTTTGTTTGTAAAAAAAAATCATTTATTTATAAATATAAAATAAAATAATTGTAATAAATAATTGATAATGTTATTTTGGGTGTACATTTGGGATATGTTTTGTCTCATTTGGGGCTGCGACCTCAGTAACTTTCTTGCAGCCTTTAAAAAATGTATAGTGTATTTTTATGAATGTGTATTCATAGGTATATCATCTTATGCGGCCTATTTAATTACTGCTTACATCAATATGGCACGCAATGGTAAACATGTTCCCCAAATTTACTTCGTTTCAATTACAATTATTTATTCATGTTTATTAATTTATAAAAACCATCATGTAGTCGACTAATATGCCCTCCGCACTCGTCACACGTCGTCACAAAATCTTAGACCCCTTCTTCAATATGACGTCATAAAGCTTTGAAACCCATAAAATCCGTTTTTTCTATTGGAAAATAAGCATGTTTCAAATCAAATTTATGTCACTTAAGTATGTTTATAGTGCAAGGCTGCTGCACTCTAGCATCATAACACGTTAATGTAAACGTCATTAAATAAAGCGGCAGTAATCAATATTTAAGTGGAAATTTTATTTAAAGTAGCTCGTTTTTTACATGCCGTCACATTTCTCAAACAAATACCCTCGTCACACATCGTCACAAGTGTAGGACTCCCCTCACCGCCCCAGGTGCGTGGCGTCATTTATGGACGGTCCCTAAAAAGGGGCGGCACATTGGACACCGCCGCGAGCGGCAAAAGTTCTAGCTACACCACTGGCAATAGGTATAGCCATTCTTTAAAATGTTCAAATTAAATCGATGGGGAAAATCTGACTAAGATTTAACTTGTCAACATCATAAAGTAATCGCGGTTCACCGACAAAACGGCCCCTGACAAAACGGCCCCTGACAAAACGGCCCCTGACAAAACGGCCCCTGACAAAACGGCCCCTGTCAAAACGGCCCCTGACAAAACGGCCCCTGACAAGACGGCCCCTGACAAAACGGCCCCTGACAAAACGGCCCCTGACAAAACGGCCCCTGACAAAACGGCCCCTGACAAAACGGCCCCTGTCAAAACGGCCCCTGTCAAAACGGCCCCTGTCAAAACGGCCCTTGTCAAAACGGCCCCGGTCAAATCGGCCACTGTCAAAACGGCGCTGGACTAATAGATGTTAAAATTAAAATACAATCAAATATTATATTAGTATTTTTATCCACTGATTCAGTGGCAGTTTTAGTTCACAAGAAACAACAATAATAACATCACAAGAAACAACAATAATAACATCACAAGAAACAACAATAATAACATCACAAGAAACAACAATAATAACATCACAAGAAACAATTTAATAACAGTTACTCTAAATTCTATTGACAGGTGAAGACATTAAAATTAGGGACCAGAATTTTGAAAAAGCAAATCAATTCAAATACCTAGGATCACTACTAAATGAAAGGAAGGAATTCATAATAGAAATCAAAGAAAGAATATCAGCCGTGAATAGAGCAGACTTTAGTAGCCAGAAAATCCTCAAAAACAAAAACATTACAAGGGAAACAAAGAAAACTCTTTATAAAACAGTCATCAGACCAGCTGTAACATATTCAAGTGAAATTTGAACCTTAGGGGCCGTCCATAAATGACGTCACGCACCAAGAGGGGGGGTAGGGGGGTCACACTTTTGTGACGATGCGTGACGAGGGGGAGGGAGGGGGGTTGAAGAAATGTGACGTCACATTAAAATGGTAGCTTTAAATAAAACTTCCACTGAAATATTTGGTCGCTTACAATTTATTTAATGACTTTAAAAAAAAATCTTTTTCTTTAAAAAAAAATAAATCAGTGCTTCTCAATGTGCCGGTCGGTAGGCCATCAGACACTGGTTGGCGTAAGCTATCAAGACACGAAAATTAAATCTAATTATAATCCTTAAGTTTGAGAACCCCCAAGATAACTTTTGAAATTGTTACCCTGCTTCGTTTGATGTTGATATCAAAGCATTTGTGATGTAACCGCAGCTCCGCTTGGTTCTCGACAGGCGACTTTTTTGCCCGTTACGCTAACCTAAATATACAAGTTTATGTGTGCGTTACGCCCCCCCCCCAACCCCGAGACTCTAGGTCCTGCTCACATGACTCGGGGATTTGGGGGAGCGTCGTTAGCCCCCCCTCCCCCCGAAAATGCTACTGGTGAGTTTTACAAGCATGACAAGTGTCTATTATGTGTAGATATTTTAAGTCAAAACGACACGAAATATCATTTTTCTTTAAAATGTGGGTGGGTCTATTTGATAGAATTATAAACGTTTTAAGTTTGATATAATTGTTCGATTGGTTTGTGGTCAAACGCCCCTGGCCATTCTAGATATTATGATAAATGAGCCCATTTAAAATTAGTCAAGTGTTCATTAACTTTATTGAATGCATCAAATTCTTGGCATCGCAATTCGAGAGGAGCACAAAACAACTTTTCTTCTTAGCTCAGTTTTTAAGGCATTAATTTTAAATATCACAGAAAGGATTCTTGATACAGTCAAGTCATGTGGATTAAGATTAGGCCTATTGTCACTCGTGTCAATTTAAATGAAAGTAGGGTGGATTTAGGTGTCTTCGTATAGTACGTAGGTAAAAAATCTACATAGTTGTCAAATTTTTAAAAATGCATATTCTGGAAGGAACCGGTTCAATAATGGGCATATGTTTCAAGCGTGCATGTACACATGACGTATTTTAATATATCTAGTGAATTGCAGTGGATGTTATATGTCCCAAATGAGTCTGCATTACCCCCCCACCCCCCAAGAATTCCCTTTGGAAACCAGATTAGGTTATTTACCCCTGTTCGTTGACCTCTTTCTTACGGGATGCCCGTCAGTCAATTGAGGGATTTTTAAAAAAAATACATTTTAAAAATATTATTTTTAAATAATTTTTTTTATAAGCAAAGACGTTAACCGTGATGATTAATAGTCAATGTTTAATTTGTATGCATTAAATTAAAATGTAATCTAAGGATGTTAACACAGTTCGTTTTCTGAAGACCGGTTAAACGTTTTAAAAAACGTGGGTTACAATATTACAATGTAGACCTTCACTAAATAAATAATAAATGCTTATATGACATAAAAGTGATTTCAAACATACTCATTTTCATATAGAAAATACGTGTACTTTTTAGGAGGGGGGGGGGTCAAAGCTTTGTGACGTATTTTTTTATTTCTAAATTTTTGTGACGACGCGTAACGAGGGGGGGGGGAGGGGGTAAAAAATCGGCCAAAATCGCGTGACGTCATTTATGGACGGCCCCTTAACAAAAACTGCAGAAAACCTTTTAAATACATGGGAGAGGAAAGTTCTCAGGAAAATATGTGGACCAACAAAGGATGAGTTCAGATGGAGAATAAGAACCAACCATGAACTATACAGTCTATATCAATATCAGGATATCACAATAGTTGCAGAAATAAAAAAGGGCAGACTGCGCTGGGCAGGACACCTAGAAAGAATGTCAAATGATAGAGGAGTAAAGAGGGTACACCACTAAAACCCCACAGAAAAAGGCTCAAGATAAGGCATAGGCTTAGGTCAGGGGTCTCAAACACGCGGCCCGCGGGCCAATTGCGGCCCGCTGGATGATATTTTGTGGCCCCCACAACTTGATATCCAAGTTCAGTGCAAGTGCGGCCCGCCGTGGCGATAACGAAGAAATTTTTAAAAAATTAAATTAAAATAAGATATTTTAAAATGTAATTGGAAATTTTTCTTTGGCCTTCCAGTACCTTTTTTTCTAAGACATGAAGTTTTATTGATCATATTGTTTTTATCTAATTTGTTTAACCATTTCCCCCTTGGAGTCTCCGCGCGTCGCCTTCTATCGGTAGACTCTTACAGTCGCCGAGCGTTGCCGATTTTGGGTTGTTTCGTTTGCAGAGCCGATCCATTTTTTTAAGTAGCTAATTTATATTATCTTTAACATTTCACATAGAAGAGCTAAAAAAGAGGGAAAAATAATGACAATTACATATAAAATCCTTCCAATAATTAGTGGGCGTATAAACAAAAACCATAGCAAGCGGTGATAAAAATTCTCTGTAAGAATTAATGTTTGCAAATATTGGTGTATCTAATGCTTTACAAATTGAATACAATTGATTCTTAAACTGTTTTAACTTGATGTGAAAATATTGTAACATACTATTTTTTAGAAGGTTTTAAGACCTAAAAAATAATTAATAAAATGTTGGTTTAGATTTTCCCCAAAATAGTTTGAAAATAGACGGTCAAATTTGATCTTTGGCAAAAATGGAGTGTCAATTTACTAAAAATAGAACTTTTCAATTAAAATAATTTTTGTCAAACCTAAAATAGAAATAAAAAATACCGGTGCCAATATTTTTTTCTTTTCACCCAGCCCAAGTCATGATTTCCTCAAAGCCTACCATGAAGAGAAAGATTGATGACGAGCATAGACTATTTCAGGAAAAGTGGGAAACTGAATATTTTTTTATTGAGCATATGGGTACCCCGATGTGTCTTATTTGCACAGAGAAAGTTGCAGTGCACAAAGAATACAACATAAGACGTCATTACACAACTAAGCACGCTGAGGAATATTCAAAATACAAAGGAAATGATAGAGAGGGCCGGATCAGCAGTCTTAAAGCATGTCTAACAAGGAGGCAACATTTTTTCAAGAAATCATGCAAAGATAGTGATTCGGCTGTTGAAGCCAGCTATGTAGTGAGTGAAATGATTGTTCAGGCGGGGAAGCCATTCACAGATGGCGAGTTTATCAAAAAGTGTATGTTACAGGTTGCAAGTATTGTCTGTCCAGAAAAGAAGGGTCAGTTTAGCAACATCAGTCTTTCAGCCAACACAGTGGCAGAGCGCACTATTGAGCTGTCAAGAAACATATACAATCAACTGCAAGAGAAGGCCAAACATTTCAGTGCGTACTCAGTCGCTCTTGATGAGAGCACAGACATTACTGACACTGCACAACTGGCAATCTGTATCCGTGGTATTGATGACAATTTTGAAGTGATAGAGGAGTTGCTCACAGTAATGCCAATGCATGGTCAGACCACTGCTCAGGACATATTCCGGCAGCTGTGTAATGCCATTGTGGATGCCGGTTTACCATGGCAGAAGTTTGCTGGGATAACAACAGACGGAGCACCTTCAATGACAGGGAGGAAAAATGGACTGGTTGCACTTGTTCAAAAAAAAACTAGAAGAGGAGGGTGTGGAGGAGGCTATCGCTCTGCATTGTATTATCCATCAGCATGCCCTGCGCAGCAAATGTCTCATTGTATTATCCATCAGCATGCCCTGCGCAGCAAATGTCTCAAGTTTGACAATGTGATGTCTGTCATTGTGAAATGCATCAACCGTTATATTAGATCCAGGGGTTTTAAAGCACAGGCAATTTCGGGCTTTTTTGGAGGAAATAGAGTCTGCATATAAAGATGTGCTCTACTTTACTGAGGTGCGTTGGCTCAGCAGGGGAACCTGCTTGAAGAGGTTTTTTGAGTTGAGAACAGAAGTGAAAGCTTTCATGGAGAACGATGGGATGGCTGTTCCTGTGCTAAAGTGATCCAAAATGGCTCATGGACTTAGCTTTTCTTGTTGACATCACACAGGAGCTGAATGTACTGAACAAGAAGTTACAAGGACATGAGCAGCTTGTCAGTGCTGCCTATGAAAACGTGAGAGCATTTTCCACAAAACTTATTTTATGGAAAGCCCAGCTCTCTCAGAAAAACCTCAGCCATTTCCCAGCATGCAAGGCACTCGTGGATGTGGACATACCATTCGATGGTGAGGAATATATTGATGCCATTGAAAAGCTACAGGAAGAATTTGATCACCGATTTGCAGATTTTAAGAATCACAAAATCACTTTTAAAATATTTGCTGACCCTTTCTCTGTCGATGTCCAAGATGCCCCCCCTGTGTTGCAGTTGGAACTCATCGACTTGCAGTGCAACTCTCATCTGAAAGCTAAGTTCAGGGAGGTGAATGGAAAAGCAGACAAGCTTGGAAACTTTTTGAGAGAATTGTCCCCAACATTCCCTGAACTTTCCAGAATGTTCAGCCGGACTATGTGCCTTTTTGGGAGCACATACATGTGTGAAAAGCTGTTCTCCACCATGAACTTCAATAAATCCAAGCACAGGTCAAAACTCAGTGATGATCATCTTCAAGCTATACTGAGGGTCTCGACTGCTTCCTCCCTCAAGCCAAATGTGCTTCAGCTGTGTAAGGGGAAACGCAGCCAGGTCTCATCCAGCAAGGAGCAGTAGGAATAGCAAAGGCAACAAGAGTGCTACCAGTTAAGCCCATGTTTGAACCTTAAATAAATAATAATGAATAAAGATGGGGGATACTGAACAGCTGTACTTTTTTTGTATTAACTTCATGCGGCCCAGCATCACCCGAGACTCTGACTCATGTGGCCCCCGGGCAAATTGAGTTTGAGACCCCTGGCTTAGGTGGATGGATTACGTGGATCTACAACTGGGCATCCAATATTGGAGAAGAGAGGCGTTGATAAGGACTGAGTGGAAGGATGTCGTAAGGCAGGCCCAAGCCCTACTTGGGCTGTAGCGCCACAGGGATGGACTCTATAGTCTATATGGTACCAAGTCACAATTGTTTGTTGAGAATAAATAATGTAATAACATCACAAGAAATAATTTTACAATTTGACCACTTTCTTAAAAGGTGAAAAAGTTGAACAAGGGTTAAAATGGGACCGTTTTGGCCGGGACTCTTTTGACCACGACTGTTTTGACCAGGGGCCATTTTGACAGGGGCCGTTTTGACAGAGGCCATTTTGACAGGGACCGTTTTGTCCGGGGCCGTTTTGACAGGGGCCGTTTTGTCCGGGGCCGATTTGACAGAGGCCGTTTTGACCGGGGTCGTTTTGACAGGGGCCTTTATGTCGGGGCCGTTTTGTCGGGGTTGTGGGGGGGGGGCTGTTTTGACAGGTCACTGCACTAATAATCGCTTTAAGTTCATGTTCAACTGAAAGTTTTTTTTTCCTTCAGTAAACTCATTTAGGAAATAGACATGTTAATTTTCTTATGAAATCTTAATTTGGAAAATAGAAAAATTAACTTGACACATGTCATAAGTTTGTTGTCGCCGCTTAGTAACAAGCGTTCTCATGACACACCCAATGTTTAAATATCAGATCAGAAACTCACCAACTGGACACACCCACTCCCACGCCATTGGTTCAACATCAACCCATCCCAGTTTATAACTAACCCCATTCAGCGGGACAAGCTACCTGGCACGCAATAATCTAAATATAGCCTGGTACCTACATATAATAATAAAATAGCCATTGAAGTGTTACAAGTGCCGACCACTCAATAGAAACGAAGTACATGGGGAATAACTCTCATTGGCAGCCGTTTGAGTCTTTTTAAGTCAGTGAAATCATTCAGTTGTCTCCCGTATAACTTGTACTGAATAAAAATTATTTGTTCACACTAAACAGATTTACGTCATCAGGGAACAGGGTGGTCAATATAATACTGTGAGAAAGACTAGCATAGATATTTACAAGCTACATAATTCATTAATTAAATTACAATAAATGCGATCGATGTGAAAATTTAATACATCATTTTTTATCGTCGCCACGAGTCTGCCTGCAAAATTTCAGCTCGATATGATACGGGGAAGTGGGTTAAAAATCGATCCATTTTTTTCGTCAAGCAAGCAACCAGACACCACCGAGTTCATATAAAGGATTTAAAAAACCTTTTTTTTTGTGCTTAAAATATTATTTAATACTCCTGTTTTTAAAATACAATTTATACATTAATAGACTAAGAAGAATTACTGATTACGCTTTTTTTTCAATGTTTTAAAAATATTATTGTTATTAATCAATTTCATTTAACTTGACAGTTCTGTCCCTTGATGCCTTCATCTAATCGTGTAATCCACTTATCTTATCCTATCTTATCTAATCTGATCTATTCAAAAGCTCCTTCTATATAGAAGATTATTGACTGCTGTGTGATAATATAAGATGTTAGTGGGAGAAACTAATTTTTAAAATTTTTTAAAATTCAACGTTGATTGATTCGAAGCGCTTACAATTCGCTCCAGTTCATAACTAGAGATCATTGTATCTGCATGAACGAGTTCAAAATAAATAAATTAATAAATAACACCTATGTTAACTGACCTAAATCTACTCCGTCTGTGAGACACCATATTTGTGAAATGAATTTACTTATCTGTAAAGTCTGCCTAGATATTTTTAACAATAATTTGATTAGCCTTTTTTTATTTAAAAAAACAATTATTGTTACTTTTATGTCAGCAAAACAATTTTGACGTTGGTCGGTGGATCAAAAGGTTATCTGAAGGTAGATGGTCTTAGAACGTAGTGAAAATGTATGGCATCTGTCCGTCTACGAAAGACAATAGATTTATATTTATTGTTTGCAGCTCTTGGTGTGGCTGATGAGACCAATCCTTGAGTGGCAGTCTCTTCTGCGTGACACACACACGAAAGCAGTGGGGCAGTGTTGCCTGGCCTTTCTCCTCGCTCTTTTCCCGACTGCTTCTGCCCTAGTTTGCTCCTCTGCTCTTAGTGATCCTTCTTTCACTATAGCCCGCCACATGGACCTATCCTCTGCCAGGTTTTCCCAGTTTTGTATATCAATGTTGGCTACTTTCATGTCTCTCTTGCATATGTCCACGTATCTGAGACATGGCCGACCAACCGACCTTTTCCCTGTCGCCAGCTCGCTGTAAAGCACATCCTTGGGTATGCGACCAGTTTGCATCCTCTTGACGTGTCCTAGCCAACGGAGGCGTCTTTGGCTTAATATTGCTGCAATACTACTCATGCTTGCTTGAGCCAGGACCTCTGTGTTGGGGACTTTCTCTTGCCATTTGATGTCCAAGATGCGGCGCAGGCATCTGAGGTGGAAGCTATTGAGCCTTCTTTCATGCCTGGTATAGGTGGTCCAAGAATCACATACATATTATAGAGGAGTGTGCTCAGTACGCAGGCCTGGTATACCTGCAGCTTAGTCCTTGCTGTGAGTTTGGATTTGGACCAGACTCTTTTGTACAGTCTAGCCATAACAGTTGCTGCCTTCCCTATCCTACTAATTATCTCATCTTCCAGTGAGAGGGTGCTCGAGATATTTGATCCCAGATAAGTAAAACTGTCAACAACATCCAGGTTGCAGTCGTCAATGGTGATAGTCGGGAGAGAGGCAGCATCCTGTGCCATAATGTTGGTTTTCTTTATACTGATAGTCAGGCCAAACGCTTTGCAGGCAGCGGAGAAGCTGGATACAAGGTTCTGCAGGCCGTCTGCTGTGTGGGATATTAAGGCGGCATCATCTGCAAATAAGAGCTCGCGCAGCAAAATCTTCCTTATTTTGGTCTTGTCTCTAAGTCGGGCAATATTGAATAATCTCCCGTCAGCTCTGTTGTGTATGTATATCCCCTCGCTGTTGCTCTTGAAGGCATACTGGAGTAAGATGGAAAAGAATATTGCGAATAGAGTAGGTGCCAACTAGCAGCCTTGCTTTACTCCACTAATTACTGGGAAAGCCTCAGAGGTGGCAACGTTGTACCACACTGTGCCCTGCATGTTTTCGTGGAATTGCTTGATGATGTTAAGCAGATGCGTAGGGCAGCCTATTTTTACTAAGATCTGGAAATGGTCGCTTATGCTGACAATATCAAAAGCTTTAGTTAGGTCGACGAACGCGATGTATAGAGGCATATGTTGCTCCCTGCATTTCTCCTGCAGCTGGCGCAGAGAGAAGATAATGTCTATGGTTGATCTTCCGGCTCGAAAGCCGCACTGCGATACTGTGAGTACACGCGATGCTAGGGTCTGCAGGCGTGTTAATGCAACTCGGGCGAAGGCCTTACCAACTATCCTGAGGAGAGAGATTCCACGATAGTTGTTGCAGTCACTCTTGTCTCCTTTATTTTTATAGTGTAACGATGTTGGCATCTTTTAACTTCTGTGGTATCTGCCCCTGTTCCCAGCACAGAGTGAGGAGTTCATGCAAAGGCTGTAAAAGTATTTCTTTTCCACATTTGAGAACTTCTGGTGGAATTCCATCCTTACCAGGGGCTTTCCCGCCGGCCAGGCAATCTATGGCTCTACCTAGTTTGACCATTGTGGGTAGGCTATTGAGCTCTTCCATGACCGGCAGGTGTGGGATATCGTCCAGGGCAGCAGTTGAGGCATGGTTTATAGTTGCGTACAATTCCAAGTAGTACTCGATCCACCGTTTGAGCTGCTTGTCCCGATCAGTGATAATTTCCCCTGCTTTTGACATTAAGGGTGCTGTCTTGGAGGTCAGAGGGCCTGTTGCTTGTTTTATATTCTCGTACATAACCTTTGTATCGCCTCTATCAGCAGCTGACTGTATGCTGGAACTTAGATTGAGCCAATACGTGTTAGCGTAGTGGCGAGCTGCCTGCTGGGCATTTTTCTTGGCACTCTTAAGGGAATGTAGAGTTTCTGGGCAAGGCCTGTCTTTATAGGCTAAAAGAGCCTTTCTTTTTGCATCAGTGACATGCTTCATTTCCTCCCAGTGAGCCTCAAACCAGTCTGCACTTTTGCGTTCTCTCTTGCCGAATGCCGCAATAGCTGAGCCATATATGGTGTCCCGCAGATGTGACCACTTGGACTCAATAGTGTCTACTGGTGGCATTTGTACAAGAGGTTCTTGTAGTCTCTGGGTGTATTCTGCTGTTCTCTCTGGATTCTTGGTGGAGCAGATGCCTATGCGTGGTTTTCCCTTGTTTTTGTTGCGGTACAATTTCTTTGGCAGTAACCTTACCTTGCTAGCCACTAAGGCATGATCTGTGTCGCAGTCTGCACCGTGGTAACTGCGCGTGAGGAGGACACTGGCCAGTTGTGTGCGTCTTGTGATGATGAGATCTAGTTGGTGCCAGTGTTTAGATCGGGGATGCCTCCATGACACTTGGTGGATTGCTTTGCAGTTGAAGAAAGTATTTGTGACACATAGTTCATGTAAGCAGCACATCTCTAGTAATCTCTGCCCATTTTCATTTAGCCTGCCTCTTCCAAAATAACCGAGGCAAGTTGGCCAGGTCATGTGATCACTTCCAACTCTTGCATTGAAGTCACCAAGGAGGTAGATTGCTTCATTGGTGGGTATGCTGGCTAGTGTTTGATTGAGATCATCATAGAACTGGTCTTTCGCTTCTGAGCTCGAGGATAAGGTTGGAGCATAAGCACTGATGATGTTGGCTAATCCTGAGGATGTAGATAGACGAATTGTTAGTATTCTGTTAGTGCCCTTTGTTGGGGGTTCTATGGAGGAGCAGAGTCCATTTTTTATGGCAAAACCAACCCCATGTTGCCTTGGTGAAAATATAAGTTATTAAAAAGAACACATGGGGCACGGTGGTCAAGTGGCGAGCTGGCGTACTGATGGTGACGGGTTCGAATCCATGTGAAGGCAAGGATTTGTTCCCGGGGCCTAGAGTGTAACTGAGTCCACCCAACTTCGAATGGGTACCTGTTTAGTGAAATAAAGGCGGCTGGGTAAGGCGTGGAATCCTCATAGCCGTGGCCTGTGAACGCTGCATCGCAATAATCTTCTGTATAGAAGTAGCGTCTGTATAGATAAGATAAGATAAGATAAGATAAGACAACTTGAAACAAATTATATTGGCGTAAATAGGATTTAATCTATCGACTATTTAATAATCTCGTTCACATTCCCATTTAGTGAAACTTTGGCTTGAAACAGAATTTCTTTTATTGGTAACAATAACAACCATTGTCACATTGTCCAAGGAAATGAAGAATTCTTCAAATATATGCAAGGCTTTGCCCAGTTACATTCCCGCAATTAAATTGTAAGGCATATATTCGCTCTCAATGAAATGATGAGTTGTGGGCCATATAGTCGCTCTCAACGATTTCAACAATAAACAGGCCATCGTCTGCAATTACGTTATCACTGAACTCGAGGCCATTGCTGTAGCATTGTAAGGCTCTTTGCTAATCTTTTTTATAAACCAATAGAATCCATGCAATATTGATGAATTTGCTACAAGTCTCTTAACTAATCGTTCTCTAAAACAATGGAATCCAGGCGATCTTGATGAATTTGCTATACGTCTCTTAACTAATCGTTCTATAAAACAATGGAATCCATGCGATCTTGATGAATTTGCTATAAGTCTCTTAACTAATCGTTCTATAAAACAATGGAATCCATGCGATCTTGATGAATTTGCAATAAGTCTCTTAACTAATCGTTTTATAAAACAATGGAATCCATGCAATCTTGATGAACGTTCTAATGCGGAAAAAGGGTGTATGTAGGGGAAATATCCAATCAAAGACGTACATTCCATTGGCAATGAATTATGGGACAAGTGCTGGGAGAAGAAAGGCATTCCGACGACATCCGTCATACTAGACATTTATAAAGTGCGTTATTATAACACAACCCCGCACGATTTTATTTATTTCCAGAGGAGTCGTGCCCCTGGTGCGGGGTGGGGGGGCAGAGCCAGACCTGAACTGTCTCAAACGGGCGGACTTACAATACCACCCGCCCTTTGTGCCTTCTGCTGGAATTGAAAAGCTCCTTTACGCGGCAGTTTACTTGAATAACGGGCCCTTTGACAGTTTGATGCAAGGGGACTGAACACAGGGTCATATTGAACGAGTCGAGACTGGGGATAGAGGGGTGCAAGATAGACAGCGGCATAACAGGATCGCCTCCCCTTGCGGCTACCCCAGGGGGAAACCACTCTTCCAAATCAATGCGTTCCTTTTTTCCCTCCACTTATATTTATATAATATATCAGTCATGTGGTGATAGCAAAGTGCTTGCAGTACAGTAGACCCAATAGATACAATAATGTGTTTCATCTGCTTGTTGGTATTCTTTCAGCTGGAAATGGATGTTTTTAGGTTAGCATCATGTTCATAATTTCATATTTTAGATATCGTGTGTTTGATTGAAGTGTTAAAAGACATGACTGGACCGTGGGAAAATGTTGGGGAAGTTAATCCAAGTCAAATGATGACGTCAGAACTTGTTTGAGATACACATTGGAAGATCTGCGTTGGAGAATTTTGATCAATTCGATTGACGAGTTCTTCTATTGGCTGCTGGAGACTAATCAGATAGCGGAGACAAGGTAAATTTGTTGAAGAATTTCTATGTTCAGTGTGTACTTCATAATGTGTACTTAATAATATGTACTTTAATATAGAGATAATTAGCAATGGTCCAGGAGCAGTGGTTCCCAAAATGGGGGCTCCTGGCCCAGGGACGACGGGTCACGTGTTTATAGGAATTGAGATCCTGTTGACGACTTTGATTCCTAAAACTGTGGATGTACACGTGGGCGTACATGTGGGTGTACATTTGGGAGTACATGTATTCATATACAAAGTCACAACTGATAATAATAATAATAATAATAATAATAATTTTAGAACTTACTAGAGCGGTACCCCACTTAGTAGCTGGGCTCACCGCATTTTACACATACAATTAAAACATTTACTTTTAATGCGTTGAGCTTGTTTGTGTGATAGCCTTTCCATAGTGGCTGCTAGTAAAACTCGGATCTATTTGAAAACATTCCACACAAACTACAACGGCACTGTACTTACTTACTATTTTAAACGGAACTATACTAATTTAAGTGGTATAATATAATTCCATACATTATATACTGATTTAATTTAAACTTGATAAATCACCATCTTGGTAGAAATTTGTTTATTAACGTAGATTTATACTTAAATATGTGTAAATATATACTTATTAACGTAGATTTATACTTATTTATGTGAAGATATATACTTCTTAACGTAGATTTATACTTATATATGTGTAAATATATACTTGTTAACGTAGATTTATACTTATATATGTGTAAATATATACTTGTATACGTAGATTTATACGTATACATGTGTAAATATATACTTATTAACGTAGATTTATACTTATTTATGTGAAAATATACTTATCATCACCTGGGATATTTAATTGTAATTTAATTTTAGATTTATTTATGTATATATGTGTGAACATATAATGTTATCATTGAACGTGTGTCTATGTAAGTGTCTGAGGGAAGCCTCTACGACTTGCAGGACAAAACAACGATTTCTGTCAAAACAAACTAAGGTTTTGTTACAAACTGTTCTCTCCTGGCACAAAGTTGGCTCTTGTTATTGGACTGACAACATGAAAACATTCTCGGCCCTTCAGACGGTCAGGTTTCTCCGTGGTCTGGAATAAATTAATGTCATTTAACTAAACAACTCTCCTGGATTTATTACAGTTTAACTTGGAGCTATTACAATGTCTTGTCATTTTTGGGGTTTTTGTCAGAAGGGGAGAAAACATTCAAATTCACATTTCTGTCTTCAAGATAATGTCCCTCATTACAGATCTCAATAATAGCCAGGTGTTTTTGACGACGGAGAGTTAAATTTAGCTTTCAACATAATAGATTTTTTTTGGCTCGGGACGCCACATATTTAGAACAAAATCCCACAAACAGGTCACTGAATCTGTTAGTTGGTGACGCCAGAGAGGAGGGGGCGTGGTAAGTGACCACAATGACCAGCCCAACGTCGTGGGACCAGGTGGTGCTAATAGACAAGATGCCATTAAACTTTTAAACAATTGAGCGTATGTATAAGCGCCCGACCGCTCTGTTTTCTGTGTTTGAATGTGTTTACTGTGTGTGAATGTGTTTACTGTGTTTACTGTGTGTGAAAGTGTTTACTGTGTGTGAGAGTGTTTATTTCACGGGGAAGTGTTTCCATGTTTTGGAAAGTGCGCCAGTTTTATCAGATGTTTTCTTGTTTTGTCCATTGAATCAAAGATCTTCACATGCTTGATGGAATAAAATGAATGAAGATTTTGGAGCTAGAATTTTTACTTATAATGTTTTCAAACTTTTTAAAAAACTGGGTTTTCCTGGGTTTTGGAATCACTTCTCAATGGACATTTGATATATCCTCTTACCGGACATTTGGTATATCCTCTTACCGGACATTTGGTATATCCTCTAACTGGACATTTGGTATATCCTCTCACTGGACATTTGGTATATCCTCTCATCGGACATTTGATATATCCTCTCACCGTACATTTGATATATCCTCTCAATGGACATTATATATATACTTCCACCGGACATTAGATAAATCCTCTCACCGGACATTAGATATATCCTCTCACCTGACATTAGATATATCCTCTCACTGGACATTTGATATAACTCTTTTAAAGTCAGCGTCAATTGGGTTAAAAGTTAATTAGCGAAATGTATTAATATATTCATAGCAGTCTATCGAATCAGGAAGTGTCTTTAAATAGTATAACAAAGGGTTATTTAGTTTACCATACACTTTAAAACTTCCCCTCAACAACTTTAACAACGAAGATAGAATTTAAAAAAAAACTGTACAAGACATTCCTCAGCGCTGATCTAACCCCAATAGGTCTGTAAATAAATCGCGTATGCCAGAGTTGGAGCGTAGACAATAGCAAAGAACGGCGACTCGTTCAAATATTCCAGGGCTTATAGGCCGTGACGTTGTCAGTGGTAGAAATGATTGCCAGGGGAGGTAAGTCAACTATTGATACCTTTAACATGGTACCTCATTGAAGAGGTCGGGCCAGGAGATAAAGCAACAGCGGTTATGAGTTTTTGTCAATGGTCGGGTAAGTACAGCGAATTAGTCATAGCCAATGCGGCAGATACGTGATACACGCCAGCGTACATGCACTTTAGCGATCAGATGGTTTGATTCCGCTCTGACAGCTGAGAGTTTCTGAGTTATTAAAATGTAGATGTGCGTGCGAGCTCAGTGCAAGGCAATGACTAGGAACATTTTGTGTACTTATGTTTGGATAGTCACTAAGGAATATGTTCACATTTTTGTTCATAGGATGAGAAACTTTAATTTGTGTGCAGACGATCCACCACGATTTGTAGTCTCTATATCAACGATATCTATTTTACCAATCTTTGTTTTACCCATTTCTAATTCTAGCATTTCTACCCCCCCCCCAACCCTACACATTAAACTAGAAAATAATTGAATAGACTTGATTTTTAATAATTTTGACGTTAAAGAAAAATCTATTTGATGAAATGTCAAATATTTGGTTATGTTTATGTATTGTTTATCTATTAATTGTTTTTATTTACATATGTATCGGAACCAATTAACATATGTTTTAGCTTTGATATTTTAGAAATTTCTTGATGTACAACAAAATAAGAACATGAAACTTCCGCCTGACTGAATAATTTAAGGTTCAGTTTTACATTTTAAAGTAAAGTTGTAAAATATGTTTGAAAGAATTGATTAATAAACCAAATATGAGGTTTGTACACGTGGTTAAACGGTAACCTGGTCACATACACACATACACACATACACACATACACACATACACACATACACACATACACACATACACACATACACACATACACACATACACACATACACACATACACACATACACACATACACACATACACACATACACACATACACACATACACACATACACACATACACACATACACACATACTTGGAGTGCTCAACACTCATTGAGTATACCGAATCTGGAGAATGTAGTGTGCACCTCATAAAACAGGCGCAAGTGGACCTTTGTTTACCACAGATTTCATGAGCAGGACTGCAACTGTAGGCCTCTGATCACAGAGTGACGTAACAGTTTATTTTAACCCAGCTGAGTATGAAAGGTGTCAGTATAAATCTAATGCGAACTAAGTGTGTATGGGTTCTTAACTATTCCTTCTATAAATAATTTAAAAGCACCAAGTCCCTGTCTGTATCCGTAACGCTGAGAGACATAGTGCAACAGTCTATAGCAGTTAAAAAATAATATATTTTTTTATTAAAATTGAAAATATAGGCGTAAAATCATAATAATTTTGGTTTCGAGATTAACAGAGCGTGTGTTGTTTCTCGCCGTAAAATATTATATGACGTCAATTACTCAAATAAAAAAAAATTATAAAATGCTTTGTGTACATTTCAGGAAGTTTAGTATTTCGTATTTATCAAAGAAAGGATAAGTTACTTGGGCTTTTGAAAAAAGTGGGCGCGTAGGCGCCCTACAACTAGGGGTCTACCGATATGCCTTTTTGCCGATATTACCGATATTTTTTTTTGCCGATATGAGTCCCGATATGAGCATTTGTTAGGACAAAAACCAGCGGTCAAATTTGATGACGTCATTCTTAAATTTATCACTCCTAATTATTTATATTTTATATTAGGGGTCTACCGATAAGCATTTTTGCCGATATTACCGATATTTTTTTCCGATATGAGTATTTGTTAGGAAAAAAACCAGCGGTCTTATTTGATGACATCATTCTTAAATTTATCACTCCTAATTATTTATATTTTATATTAGGGGTCTACCGATAAGCATTTTTGCCGATATTACCGATATTTTTTTCCGATATGAGTGCCGATATGAGTATTTGTTATGACAAAACTAACAGCGGTCATATTTGATGACGTCATTCTTAAATTTATCACTCGTAATTATTTATATCTTATCATTAAGGGGTCTAGCGATATCCAGTTTTGCCGAAATTACCGATTTTTTTCTTCCGGAAACGAAGTTTCCGATGTGTTTACAAGTTCCAGATCATGACCTACATGGGACTCATAACAAAAATGAACCGTCCTTTATAAAAATGTACAAGCATATTAGGTACTCCTTTTGAAACTTCAACCTTGACTCATAATTATTAATTCTAACCAATAGTTTAATGGCTTTTGCACACGGCCACCTTTTATGAATGAAACAATGAGAACAAAGTACAATAGTAATAGAGTGAAAATGAGGCTGAAGGTTGAATGGTTGCCAATGACAACAAGTCTTCACACGGTACATTTTGTTATTCCATACGAAACGAAATGTTTTAGACATCTGCGATTCTGCGTGCATCTTTGCTATTAGAGCAATTACGTGAACATAATGTTTACATGTTATACATTTATTAGAGCAATTACGGTATACTTGGCATCGGCAACTATTTACACAGTATTTCTGTGTATACGAAAATCGGCCGATACCTAAACAATATCAAAGCACATGGCACACTGTATCGTGGCTGCACATATTAATACTAGGACTCTTTTGACTATTTCAATACCGGTATCGGGGTCGATATATTAAGTTTGTCGAGATATTGTAAATCTAAATGATAGTTTTTTTGTTTCCGTTTTTTTTTGGGTCAAAATGTCACTTATTATGAAATATCGGTGACGTCAATATCGGGACCTTTACATGCTACCGATAACGATATTGCCGATATCCAGAGATCGGTGCCGATATATCGGTAGACCCCTACCTGCAACCCCTTGAATGTATATATTTGCCTTATTAATGAATAATTTCTATCACTTTGTGGGCGATAAGATGAAGATCATGTTAAAGACAAAGGTGGGAATACAAAAATGGGAAAACATAAGTGGGAATACATAGGTGGGAATACATAGGTGGGAATACATAAGTGGGAATACATAGGTGGGAATACATGTGGGAATACATAGGTGGGAATACATAAGTGGGAATACATAGGTGTGAATACATAGATGGGAATACATAGGTGGGAATACATAGGTGGGAATACATAGGTGGGAATACATGAGTGGGAATACATAGGTGTGAATACATAGATGGGAATACATAGGTGGGAATACATAGGTGGGAAGATAAAGGCGGGAAGATAAAGTTAGAAAGATAAAGGTGGGAAGATAGAGTTCGGTATAATATTTAAAAGTGGTGATATTAATATGTGAGGATGGTGGTGGCAATATAAAGGTGAGAAAGGTCTTTCCCCACACCCCGTGTTCCCACTCATCTTCTTCTTTTATTTATTTATAGACCTATATCAACAGGTATACCAAATGGCCATACATCGAAGTTTATACCAAATGACCGTACACCAAAGGCCCTAAAAGACATTTCTAACAACACGAAAATTGAATATACACACCGAATATACACACATAACATTGAATGCACACACATAACATTGAATGCACACACATAAAATTAAATGTACACACATAAAATTGAATATACACACCTATTATTGAATCTACACACCTATTATTGAATCTACACACATAGCATTGAATGTACACACATAACATTGAATGTACACACATAACATTGAATGTACACACATAACATTGAATGTACACACATAACATTGAATGTACACACATGAAATTGAATGTACACACCTATTATTGAATCTACACACATAAAATTGAATGTACACACATAAAAATTGAATGTACACACCTATTATTGAATCTACACACATAAAATTGAATGTACACACATAAAATTGAATGTACACAGCTATTATTGAATCTACATACATAAAATTGAATGTACACACCTAACATTGAATATACACACCTAACATTGAATGTACACACCTAACATTGAATGTACACACATAACATTGAATATAAACACCTAACATTGAATGTACACACATAACATTGAATGTACACACATAACATTGAATGTACACCAATAATTTGGATCGTACACACACATGCTGTCACACGTATCTGCATTCCTTTATAGTCACATGTATGCTTACCTGAGTTCTAATAATGAGATCTTGAGAACATGACACTTTATGACAACAACATTTGTTTGTTATTTGATGTGTCTAGTTAAAAGTGCAGGTACCCCTGTGGTGATGGGGAAAGGGGTTCTCAAAATATTTCTGAACAATCCATTATCCTTCTTTTTAAATTTTACATTTGATCTTTGTGATTGAAGAAATTATCTTTCCCCTTAGAAAAAAGTTAAATAATTTCAGAGTTACATTTTTTGTGTATAGTCATCGTGTAACACCGTGTAAAGAAGTAATAAAAACTCCAACGGGTTTAAAGGCAATTTCAAAAAATAATTTCCGATTTTTTATTCAAGGGAAATCATTCTAGATTATATTAAAAGTCCATTCAAATAAGTAATTCTGAAAGTAAACACAATATGACGTCATATCTCCTCACGCTACATCACACCAAGAATGTGTCAAAATAATGCGCACCACGCAACAATCTCACATTAGCATTCACAAAGCGGGAAAACCCCATTGACTATCATTAATGATTAAATTAAAAGTCATTTCAAATCAAAAATTTTGAAAGTAAACAAAACAATTGCTTTCAAAAATTGGTGCTAAAATTACAGGAGTCGAACTGAACGGCACTATACAGAGGTCATTCTCTAACATTGTTCTAAATATTATTAACTATCGTTTGGCACTTATTTCAACCCGATAGATGTTAAGGTTGGCGAGAAATTGACAAAATACTGATTTTTTTTTGGTATTTTTTAAATTTTCCTGGAAATCCAGTAAACCTTTTCGGTATTTTTTTGGCCGTCGCACATCCTTGGGACCTCCTTAGCATATTTTCCAAGACCCGAACCATCTATCTGGTATGGTTCAGGAGGAGTTGCATGTGCAAGCTCTACAGACATTTCAAATATATAAACGCAATTTATCCCAAAGGAAATTGCGTTAAAAACGTCTGTATATTTCCCGCTAAAACTATAACCGCGATATGATGTTTTCTGAGATGTTCAGGAAAATGTTCGCAAATGAAATATAACACAAGTCGCGTGAAACCTTGTCTATGCCCCTTGGTGACGGCAGGTCAAGATTGACCACATCTTCTCACGTCACCATCCTAATCACGGTCAGTGAGAGTCACGTGACCACACACGCCTGAAAGCTGGTCAATGATTTGATCTGAAATAAGATGTGTAAAACAATAAGCCCAGGGAGAGTTACAAAGATGGAAACGTTCGAAAAATAAAGAAATACACTGTCCTTTGTAATACTTACAACCCATGCATTGAGTTCATAGTGTGTCTTGGTCTCACGTTCCATTGTAGTACTTACAACCCACACATTAAAAATTAAAATCATAGTGTGTCTTGGTCGCACGTTCCATTGTATTACTCACAACCAACACATTGAGTTCATAGTGTCTTGGTCGCATGTTCTTACAACCCACACATTAAAATTAAAATCATAGCGTGTCTTGGTCGCACGTTCCATTGTAGTGCTTACAACCCATACACTAAAAATTAAAATCATAGTGTGTCTTGGTCGCACGTTCCATTGTAGTACTTACAACCAAAACATTGAGTTCATAGTGTGTCTTGGTCGCACGTTCCATTGTAGTACTTACAACCAACACATTGAGTTCATAGTGTGTCTTGGTCGCACGTTCCATTGTAGTACTTACAACCCATACATTAAAATCATAGTGTGTCTTGGTCGCACATTCCATTGTAGCACTTAAAACCAACACATTGAGTTCATAGTGCGTCTTGGTCGCACATTCCATTGTAGTACTTACAACCAATACATTGAGTTCATAGTGTGTCTTGGTCGCACGTTCCATTGTAGTACATACAACCCATACATTAAAATCATAGTGTGTTCTGGTCACACGTTCCATTGTAGTACTTACAACCAACACATTGAGACACGTAATGGGAAGGACTAAAACTTCACGACCATATTTTATTTAGAACCTAGACATACACAACGACCTCTGCTCACCAGCATGACGAATGGACATACACAACGACCTCTGCTCACCAGCATGACGAATGGACATACACAACGACCTCTGCTCACCAGCATGACGAATGGACATACACAACGACCTCTGCTCACCAGCATGACGAATGGACATACACAACGACCTCTGCTCACCAGCATGACGAATGGACATACACAACGACCTCTGCTCGCCAACATAACGAATGGACATACACAACGACCTCTGCTCACCAGCATGACGAATGGACATACACAACGACCTCTGCTCACCAGCATGACGAATGGACATACACAACGACCTCTGCTCACCAGCATGACGAATGGACATACACAGCGACCTCTGCTCACCAGCATGACGAATGGACATACACAGCGACCTCTGCTCGCCAACATGACGAATGGACATACACAACGACCTCTGCTCGCCAACATAACGAATTCTCCACTTTCTGTTGTATAATTGACACCATACCCCCCTCCCCCTTTTCCCACTATCTCAAAACGTTTTTTTATCTTAAGGCTCAAATATCACCGGGGGTGGGGGGGGGTGGGGGGGTGGGGGTAGGGGGGTAGCTAGTGCCAGTGCCGCTTGATGGTAGGATGGGTGGGGCTTGGGCTATGAATATTTCAAGAAACACCACTGTCCTCTAATAAGAAATATTTCTGGTTACATTAACACTTTAATAAATGTTAAATGTTCAACTCAATATTTCTCTTGAGCAAAATCGTGTCAAGTTCTTGAAGTCGCAATGTAGACGTCCTTTACACTATAGCATGGTATTTCCAAATCTGACAGTTTCTGACCTAAACTCAAGCATGTGTTACGTAGTATAGACTATGGGCGTAGGGAAGGGGGGCAAGGGGGGCATTTGCCCCCCCCCCTACATTTGAGAAAAAAAAATTAATTTATTAAATGCATTAATAAATGTTGTATTTTAACTATTACAGCACTAATTTGTAAGTCTTATTAATTTCTAAGGCTTTTTTCAACCCTTATTTTATACTGAACTTGAATTTAATTGAAAACTGTACCTGTATGGCATTGCCAGTTAAAATATAAAAAAAAAGTGGGATTTTTTTGCCCCCCCCCCTGAAATTTTTTTGCCCCCCCCCTGGAAAAATTCCTAGCGACGCCCATGAGTATAGACCCATGTGTCCTAATATTACCTATGTTACGCACTATGACCACAGTTGCGATAGTAATAAATATGACAGGTAGTTATTTATAGCCAGATATTAAAATGGCAGTCTAGTGTTGTACCCTATCAATGTTATCAGTAAATACCATTTGTTGTTAGAGTAAAAACGCCGGCACTTAGTTAAAAAATGTTATCATTGACATTCACGAGTCGTAAGGGCACAGCATCAAGAATTTCGGGCGCCGTAAGGGCACGGCATCAAGAATTTCGGGCGTCGGTCGAAAATTTACTTGATAACATCACCCTTACCTTAAAGGCCCTTTATTGTCTTCAATGTAGGCTTATATCATGTAGGTATTTATCATTTAGATTATATCATGTATGCTTATATCATGAAGATTATATCGTGTATGCTTATATCATGTATGCTTATATCATGAAGATTATATCGTGTAGAATTATATCATGTTACCAATGTTCCCTCTAAGACCAATGTTCCCTCTAAGACCAATGTTCCCTCTAAGACCAATGTTCCCTCTAAGACCAATGTTCCATCTAAGACCAATGTTCCCTCTAAGACCAATGTTCCCTCTAAGACCAATGTTCCCTCTAAGACCAATGTTCCCTCTAAGACAAATGTTCCCTCTAAGACCAATGTTCCCTCTAAGACCAATGTTCCCTCTAAGACCAATGTTCCCTCTAAGACCAATGTTCCCTCTAAGGTTCCTTGTCCGTGTGCAAAGTAACAAACAACAACCGAGTGCAGAGTTGCACAGCAGCCATTTTGTTCAATTATTTACAAAAATATTTTGCGAGGTAACTGTAAACTGCTGCGCGGTGTAGGTGAAATATATAATCATATCATGTTAGCACATACTAGGCAGGCGGCAATGGGTTAATCAAATATTAATGTGACCAACTAACGACTTATAGAACAGGGAGCGAGCAAGGGTTCTTAAACAAGGGTATTTGAAACCCGGTGGGGCAACGACTACCGTAGTCAGATGACCCATACAAACTGTTAATATTCAAAACTGACAAGAATAACACTATTAGTTATATTATTAAACCTTGAAACACAAGAGGATAGAAGAATTTTATAGTGGATATTTCGTATGTAAGAACAACCACATACACATTCTCGTTCTTCCCGTCCGGAATTCGGGCGTGGAAATGTATGCCTGAAAAAACCAGGAAAGCCAAAACTTTGTAAACATTTAAAACTTTAATAAGAATGCAGGTCTAGACACAAACCACAGATAAGCGTAGGATGCAATAATCTTCTGTATAGAAGGAGCGACTGTAACAGCTGTTTGAAAAGAATATTTCAAAATGTGTGGATAAAAAATGAGCATGAAAAATGTTTTTTATAACATTTGTTAAAAATGTGTAAGGGAAATATTTGCATAAAATGAGTATGAGTAGTGTTCAAACGGGAAATGTTTATATACAAAGAGTATGGGAAATGTGCTTATTTGAAACGAAAACAAGTTATATTGGTATACGACGTTTGGGAAGACGTCATCATTAACATTAAAATTGTCATTGAAAAATTGACCCAGTGCTTTGTTGAGATTATTGACACACATGGAAATAGTGTATGTGTGGGTGCATGTGAGTGTATGTGTGTCTGCTTCGTCATTATGTGTGGTTAAATATATGTTTATATATGTATGTTTTTAAGTGTGCGTGTTAGTTTATGTGTGTATTCGTGTGTAAATGTCTCTGTGTGTAATAACAACTATTGAAGTACAACAATAATAAAGTACTGTTACCTAAATTTCTTTTGCCGACCTTGACTAGTCTAACATTGACAACCATTTACAGGTCTTATTTCTGACAGTTTACTACATTCCCACCACCATCATCCCATATTCATATGACCACTTTCAAATAGCCACCTTTGTTTTACTAACACCATCTCTCACCATCAGCACACCATTTTCATTTCCCTTACGCTTTTATCGCCCACAAAGAAATAGAAATTACTAATTAATAGAGATAATATAAATATAGTAGGAATAGTTAAGAACCCGAGCATATTTTGTTTGCATTAGATTTATACTGAAACTTTAATAATATTTGATTAATAACTTAGAGACTCAATAAGAATTAATATTTAACCAATGTTCCATTATAGTACGTGTGCAAAGTAAAAAAATCCTCGTGTGCAAAGTTGCACAGCATTCATTTTGGTGCAATACTTTATAAAATTTACTTCTTGGTAATTCTAAATAACTGCACGGCGTAAGTTAGATTTGTGAGCATAGAGTGAATACTGTATTTAGCATTACGATTTTTAAAAAAATGCTATTTTAATTTCCGCTTGTTGGAATATTTAATAGTTAACACAAAGTCTTTTAAAATATCTGTTTATCATACCACCCCACTTGTATAACGAGCAAATGAAAGGTTGCTTACAATAACAAATGGTGTGTCTAGGAATGCGTAACATTCACGGGTTTATCTTTTAAAACTATCTTCACAAACAACTGAATTAATGCATGACCATCAAAGGGACGCAAACATTCTCAGTCGCTGACAAGTTATCCCCCATTGTTTGCTTTTTGTTTCTGGGTGTTTAGGGTTGGGTTGAGAAGCTTCAAATCGTTTAACAACAATAAAGATTATGTTACAATAAAGATTATGTTACAATAAAGATTATGTTACAATAAAGATTATGTTACAATAAAGATTATGTTACAATAAAGAATATGTTACAATAAAGAATATGTTACAATGAGGATTATGTTACAATAAAGATTATGTTACAATAAAGATTATGTTACAGTAAAGATTATGTTACAATAAAGATTATGTTACAATAAAGATTATGTTACAATAAAGAATATGTTACAATAAAGATTATGTTACAATAAAGATTATGTTACAATAAAGATTATGTTACAATAAACCTGGTAAACACGAACTAGAATTGAAACATGTTCTACAATAAAGATTATGTTACAATAAATATGGTAAACATGAGCTAGAATTGAAACATGTTCTACAATAAAGATTATGTTACAATAAACCTGGTAAACACGAACTAGAATTGAAACATGTTCTAAAATATAGATTATGTTACAATAAATCTGGTAAACATAAACTAGAATTGAAACATGCTCTGGAAAATCTCTAATATCAACTGCTGGATTTTAATACTAAAACCTGAGTCCTCAAAGTTATCTTCTTTTGGTCCCACATTTCACGCAACAGCCACAGCGTTATTTGGACAGCCACAGCGTTATTTGGACAGCCACAGCGTTATTTGGACAACCACAGCGTTATTTGGACAGCCACAGCGTTATTTGGACAGCCACAGCGTTATTTGGACAGCCACAGCGTTATTTGGATAGCGACAGCGTTATTTGGACAGCGACATGAAAGTTGTAATAGTTGAGTAGCTTGAATCAATCAAGTCTGTGATATGTGTAACAACTCCTTTTATCTTATCTTATCTTATCTGTTTACAGACGCTCCTTCTATACAGAAGATTATTGCGTCCTACGCTTATCTATGGTTTGTGTTTAGTCCTGCATTTTTATTAGAGATTTAAATGTTGATAAAGTGTTGGTTTTCCTGGATTCTTCAGGCAACCCATTCCACGCCCGAATTCCGGACGGGAAGAAGGAAAACTTGTATGTGTTTGTTCTTGCATACGGAATAAGAAAGGTGTCTTTCTTCATACATTTTATACCACATTGCAACATTAACACAAGAGGAAGTCTCGCACAGAAGCAAAGGAGTTGAAATGAAAACTAGGCAATTCGACCAATCAAAAAGTAAAGTTGAAATACAGTTGAAACTGTATCAAACATTTTTCAATTGCTGAATTAAGAAAGCTGAATGGCTAGCAGCAGTAAAGAAAATGACACAGTTTGTTTGTTGTTACGATTGGGTCTTGTCATAATATGGCGGAAAACTATAAATAGAAATATTGGGGCTATATATATCTTTTTTAAGGACAAATTTCGGACTAATTTAATAAAAGATACGAGTCAATATGTAAATGTAGGTATATTGAGAAGAATGTATCTTATCAGCTATTTGTTAATTCTTCGTCAATTTAAGACAGCTTATTGGACTTGAAAAAATAAAAACAGTTTCGTAATTTTACTATGCTAACAATTTTGAGAACATAGTGATTCGACTCAGTGGCGTCACTAGGTGGGTGACACCATCAGGGGGGTGACACCAAAATGTAAAATTCTGTATGTTCCCCTAATTTGGCACTGGAAAACTCCGAGGATTTCTATGGGTTAAGTCGTGAGGGGGTGGCACCATGGGCTACCGCACCGGGTGACACCAGCCCTAGTTGATTCGACTGTATTTATGCTTTAAAACATTTTACCGCTAAAATGTAATCTAAAAATAGAACATTAGCCTACTCATTGAGCTATGGCGTTTTCCGATTTTAGAAATGACAAACCCTATACATTCATGACAACGAAAGTTTATTCTTCACTTTAAATGTATCCCTCTACCAAATTGATTGCGTCATTTAGAAATAATTCTGTACCTTCCAGTGGGAGCGAATTCCTCGGTGATTTCAAAACGTCTGTCGCTCTCGTTATCTCCCCTCCAAACCAACTGAGACAGTAAAGATTGCGAATAAACTAGGGCTGGTAACGATTAATTTAAACTTAATCTTTAACTTATGAAAAATTAACGATCAATTTCATGAAGTAATCGTTAATTTCGATTGAAGCCAAAAATTTAAATTTATGACGTCATTAAACTGAACATCTAAAGGAAGTGACAAAAACAGGTAATTGACATTGTTTGTTTTATTGAGTTATTTCCCCTGTCTTATAGACATTGAAAAATAATAATTTGAACCAAATTATATTTTATTAAATACACGTCTACATAAATTAATAAATTATAAGAATGCGCGTTAAAATATATATAAATGACTATTAATTATCAATAATATTTTTTTTTATAAATTGAAAAAAAATGTTCTAAATCTTTTCTCAAATTTTAATGGAATTTTTATCGATGAAAATTATTTTAATCGATATTTAATCGATAAAGTTTTTAAAGATTAATCGAGAAATTAATCGTTAATTTCTGCAGCCCTAGAATAAACCCATTGTTAGGGTGAGAGTCTTTGTGATATCTTGGACTTATCGATTGTCTGGAATAAAGCCTTTTACTCAACACGAATCTCGAACAAATTTCTTTGAGAAGACATGTGTCTGTAATGTTTATTAAAATCTCTGACTAGATAAATTTTTATTGAATTTTATGACTAATGTCAAAAAAAACACACCTCTTACAAAGAGTAGAAAATGTTATAAAATTCCCGAGAAATCGAAGAGCGCTACTGACGCAATTATTGTGTATCCATGGTTATTGCTCTGTTTGAATTTGTCGATTTCATCGCTACGGTAAATATTGAACATACACATAAAAATAATTCATTATCAACATTGTCACCCCCTTCGTATGCCAAACAACTATTTTCAAATGTAAATAAACTCCCTCAGCGACTAAATGTCCTCCGAAAAATCTTCCAATAGTTCCCACTCTGTGGTCCCACTGTCCCCGACCTAACAACTATCAGTTTAAAACGTAAAAGACTTTCATTCAATTTTCCCTTTCAGAAGCCCTGATATCACGTCCTAATTGAATGCCTGAAATATCTTCTGTTAGTAGTGATGAATAGACGTGACCTTCAACAATGTTATCTCTCTCCGTACTATATCATGTCTCATTGGTTGGTGGGTGGTGGCTACCTAACACAGGGGCCAAATAACAGAAAAGAGTTTTGAATGTACGAATTCACGAGAATCTGTCACGTGATTACGTTTTCCTGCTAGGTGGCTGGGGGTTGGAAGGGTAGGGGAGGGTTTTCGGGTGCTTTCATTTTCAGTCAGATGGGATGGGAAGGGGCAGGTGAGTTACCATGGTAATAATTACCTTATTTTGTTACGATGGTTTATTTGTTAGAGGTGCAGGTTACCATGGTAATAATTACCTTATTTTGTTACGATGGTTTATTTGTTAGAGGTGCAGGTTACCATGGTAATAATTACCTTATTTTGTTACGATGGTTTATTTGTTAGAGGTGCAGGTTACCATGGTAATAATTACCTTATTTTGTTACGATGGTTTATTTGTTAGAGCTGCAGGTAACCATGGTAATGATTACCTTATTTTGTTATGATGGTTTATTTGTTAGAGCTGCAGGTTACCATGGTAATGATTAGGTTACCATGGTCATGATTACCTTATTTTGTTATGATGGTATATTTGTTAGAGCTGCAGGAAATCTTAGACAAGACTTTTTTAAAACATACATGTCACATTGAATTAAACGTCTTTTAAAAACTTACACCACGTAATAGTGTAACACACCCAATGTCAGCTTACCACGCCCAATATCAGAGTACCAAGGCAGATGTCAGTATACCACGCCCAATTTCAGTGTACCACGCCCAATGTCAGTGTAACACGCCCCTGTAGCTTTAATTAAATTTTTGTTTTCTTCAAATTTGCAGTGTAAAAATCTGTGAGTTAAAAACTAGAAAATGTTTTTTTCAATTATCTATAATTATGATACTAGGAATCGGTATCTCACTTATCTGTAAAGCAACACTGAAGTCCAGACATATCATTTTTAGTGTCTAGCGTCATTCTGGTATAGAAATTGTTATCATATTTCTAATATCTGTCTCAGGTTTAAAGTCTTTGACGTAACATATGTGTCCATCATTAAATACTCTCATTTTTAACGTTTATAATAAAAGTATGTCTCTTTTAAATACGCCTACTATATCAAAAATAGCTAAAGAATTATAAGAATTAAGGTCACAAAAATACATTTCAATCCACTCTTATGCCCAATTTTATTTAATCCAATCAATTATGAATGCACGTTAAAAAAAAATCCAATTCACTTTTAAGGAGCTATTGTATTTAGTCCAACTAATTTTTTGCGGCTACTATCCTATATGATAATCCTATACAATAATCCTATATAATAAAAGGCTATGTTCCGTGCGGTCATCGATAGCGATTGGTACCTCCTACAGCCAATCATATTGAACACGTTTACGCGGACATTCAAAACAAGTTATTTTTGGTGCAGTATTTCTTCCAAGATTTTATTTTGAGTTATGCGCGTTGGGATTTATAGTCAAAAGCTGTGTTTTTACGAGTTATTTATTTTAACTATAATGAATAGTATTTTTGACGTGATGCACATGTATGCCGGTTGAGACGGCAGTTGGAGGGGAATTACAACATGCCACCGAACGGTGGCGGAACGTCCTTGGACGGGCTTTGTTGCTCGTACGCAATAATGTGACACTCTGGTGCTCTCTCTCTCTCTCCCACTCTCTCTCTCTCACTCTCTCTCCCTCTCTCTCTCTCTCTCTTTCTCTCTCTCACTCTCTCTCTCTCCCTCTCTCTCTCCCCCTCTCTCTCTCTCTCTTTCTCTCTCTCCCTCTCTCTCTCTCTTTCTCTCTCTCACTCTCTCTCTCCCTCTCTCTCTCTCACTCTCTCTCTCCCTATCTCTCTCTCTTTCTCTCTCTCTCTCTCACTCTCTCTCTCTCTCACACTCTCTCTCTCCCTCTCCCTCTCTATCTGGATGTTTCTATTGCTATTCTGCCTTTTATTATTCATTTCTCAATTTCTTTTATTTTTCCCCATTATTTGTTTAAATTTTTTTTTAGGTTTAAATTTTGTTTAGCTTGCTTTAATGGTTAGCTCAAAAAGACAAATCTTTTCTTTCATTTCTAAATCAGTACGCTGCTCGCGCCGACATAAAATTTACAATTTCGAAAAACACAACAATTCTTGTAACTACGTATCTGAAACAAATTATTTTTGTTGAGAGTATATTCTCATTTTCCTTCGTGTCTTGAATTATTTTATTTACTACTATACTTTGTGTAAATAAAATTTTATCTGAATTCTAATCCAAAGGAATTTTGGACATTATGCAAAATTTCAAATGCCGTGTTAGGATAGTAATGGCCATATTATTGATGGGTCCAGCTAGTAAAGGATCTATCAATAAACATTTAACTGTGTCGTGGTCGTGTTAAAGGTGAATATGTTGTATTACATGCGTTAGTTTTAAAATGTTTTGTTTGTGGTACATTTCTTGCCACATTACGGTTTGTTGTTGTCCACAAGCATAATTGTCGCTTTGACGTCATCCGGGCCACACGTCAAGCCATCAGTCACCTGTCAGGTAATAGTGTTGGGGTGGGTGATGTAGGGACAGACGTGTCATACTCTAGTCGTACATTCCTGGAGCCCTGAGTCCAGCTAAAAACAAAAAGAGATTTGGATATAACCAGACAGAAGTTCTTGGAAGTCATGTGACAAGGTTAGTGCAAGTGTTAATTAGGAGCTAGTATTAAACATTACCAAACAAGCGTGATGTTAAAGGCCAACAATAATATTGCTCATGAGGTAATGCACCTTTAAAATTCAAAATGAGTGGCTTATACATATTTTTTTTTAAATTCTTATTTATATCGGCGAGAAATACTTAACTTGAAGTGCTACTGTGGTATTGCCAAATGCGGCAAAATTGAACCGGAGCCGGAGCCAGATTTGTAAAAATGGCCTGATTCCGGATTTACCGGAGCCAGAGTCAAAATTCGGTACATCCCTAGTAATAGTAAAAACTGATTAAAATAAAAAGGGACATAAATATAGTGCTAGTTTATGTCGTGAGTTGTGGGCGGTGACTCATTTCTATATCAGCAAAGGGAAATAACTATTTCTGTGGTTGGGTATTGTAACGTCTTTTGGTGACGTATTACTTGTTAATGTGTTTTGTAGGCGTTCTTACAATACAAACTTTCGTGCAATAAATCCTTGAAATGCTATTGTCAACAAAATAACTTTAATATGCACACTTTTATCAACATTTAAATCTATAATAAAAATGCAGGACAAAACACAAAACATAGATAAGCGTAGGACGCAATAATCTTCTGTATAGAAGGAGCGTCTGTATACAGATAAGATATGTTAAGATATACACAAGTATAACCTTCAGGTTTCACAACGTGGATACATCAGCCACACATTCGCCATTACTCTGCCAACTCCCTTTCGCGCGCTTTTACCAATGGGACCTCTCTGTTACTAATCTCGTGATTCTCACGTGACAAGTATGGCGAAGATGTCATGGGGCATTGAGTGACAGCTTAGAGTGCCTTGAAACTAACACTAATCAGAGAATATTGGTTCCTAATAACGTTATACAGTTTACAGTACTTTAATCACACAAACTGACAGAGATGATTGCTCATAGCTAACAGCTAGAGAATAGAACCAATAGGATGACCAATTCAGGGGTTTAGTAAAAGAAATATCGGCCTTATTGGTGGAAGTCATAGGTAGGCCTAAAGGCGTCTGAAAGGTGGAGTCACCCTGTTCCAGAATTTTTGAGGGGGCCCTTTTGTGACCGTATATAATTTTTAGCGCTGTATCGATTAATTTTAATTTAATCGTAACTTTTGAAAAATTATCGATTAATTAATCGATAATTTCGATTAAAGCCGAAAATTTAAATTTATGACGTCATTAAACTGAACATTTCTAACGGACATTGAAAATTAAGAATATTTTGAACTGAATTTTATGACAATGTGTTGTTACTTGATCGGATGTTTGTGCTGAAGGTGGTACGTCAGCGATATATTTGATCCTTTAAAAGAGAATTGTTTATGGCAGTGAACACAGTAAACTTTTTCACCATCTTCGACTTTGCCATCCACATTTAGCTTAAAAACAAAATTTTTGCTCAACTTTCTAGTTATATGTTTAAATTTAACTGCGCTGTTGCTGTCAGCCATTTTTTAGTTGATGTCTTCCGGTCCACATATAGTAAGAAAATAAATTATAATATTACGCGGGAGAAAATTGTACGTAAAATATATGTAAATTATTAGTAATTATTAATAATTAATTATTTATAAATAAAAATTTTAACAATATTATAAATATTTTCTTTAATTTTAATCGAATTTTTATCGATTAAAATAATTTTAATCGATAAAAATTTTTAACGATTAATCGAGAAATTAATCGTTAATATCCGCAGCCCTAATAATTTCTAGTGTGCATATGTTCAACCCCAAACACTATTACAATATGCCGCTTGTGTGTTCAGGCACAAGCTACCCGCCTTTCTCAGGGAACGGATGATCATATCAAGGACTACATCTTACTTCATCCCTAAGCTAATCTCTCAGTACGATTATTTAACGTAACTGTATTCTTTTCATAATACTTTAGTACAAATTTTGGTCAATGATAGTCAATGCCATGCATAGTCAATGATAGTCAATGCCATGTATAGTCAATGATAGTCAATGCCATGCATAGTCAATGATAGTCAATGCCATGTATAGTCAATAATAGTCAATGCCATGTATAGTCAATGATAGTCAATGCCATGTATAGTCAATGATAGTCAATGCAATGTATAGTCAATGATAGTCATTGCCATGTATAGTCAATGATAGTTGCGTTACTCTAGAACTGACTTGATGGACTGACTGACAGACGCACTTGAGAATTTTACTGCAAACTTATTTAACGTTTGGTGTCTCCCGTCATTTTGATGACGTACTAATCCATCAAGTGTTGCAACGAATCTCCAATTTTCTAGTCTTTAGTAGTTACGTTTTTTCCACATTACACGCTTTTATTCAAGTCACAATGTTTGTATGTTGTATCCATCCACCCTTCCTTCCATCCTTCCTTCAAAACTTGAGACGTAAAATTATACCACTTCTGATGGTCCTAGAGATCTAAAACTTTTACCACCGATAGCTCTTGGATGACAATGCATTGTATCAAAATTTCAGATCGATCGAATGTATTGAAATTATTGCACTTTTAGTTTTTAGTTTTTGTCTATATAAAATATTATCACTTGCGTCAATGAACCATGCCTCAATTCGCCCTAGAGGGATACAATTATTATAACTTTAAAAAGTACTATCAACATCAAGTCTTGCTGGCCGAAATATAAGCGTGATCGATTGCCGACATGGGGGTACGAGGTTTAATTTTCAGTTAGGGGAAAATGTTTTTTTTTGTATTATACATATTTAGTGCAATTTCTATATGTAAATAAAAGCGTGTCCTTTTTAAAAAAAGATTTTTTTTACATTTAACTTATTAAAATGAGAACACATTGTCGCATTTCAAAAATCTTATTTGACTTATCCGTCCTTGCTTGGATATTTAGATCATCCATGTTCGTATCTCTCAACAACTCCGCGACTTTTCTTTGATGTGTTTCCCACTTATCATATCTCTGTAGGCAACCCTTGCCAAAAATAAAAACAAATTTCTTTCCAAAAATAATCCTGTTTGCCAAACTGCAGATTTAATTATTTAATTACAGCAAATATATATATTTTTTTATTATTTGCCTGCTGCAGACTTCGTCTTGAAAACATGATCACAGTGACTAGCGTGACTCATAAACCAAATACAATTCATCAAGACTTGGAGCACTTTTTTACCACGTTTTTTACACGCTTTTATTTAAGTCACACTGTTTGTATCCGTCAATTCTTGTAACGTAATATTAAACCACTTTTGATGGTCCTAAGTCCTAGAGATCTCAAAATTTTACCATAGATAGATCTTGGATGACAATGCATTGTATCAAAATTTCAGATCGATCGGATGTACCATGATTAAATTTTTAACTCACTTTCGTTCCTGTCTGTCCACAATTTTTCAAAACTTTAAACGTAAAATTAAACCACTTCTAATGGTCCTAGAGATCTTAAAATTTTACCACAGATAGATCTTGGATGACAATGCATTGTATCAAAATTTCAGATCGATCGAATGTATCGTTATTAAATTATTGAAATATTTAGTTAATCTATATATAAGCCGTTGTATTATCCGTCTGCCCTTGTTTACATTACATTCACGTGCCGAGTTCACACCAACCCCGACCACAAAAACCATGTTTAACATCAAGGGGAGATCAGTCATTTCCAGTCTGTAAATGTTTGTCGGGCAATTCGTATTATATTTGAACATAATCAATACTTCAGAACTCACCATAGCATCCCACTTAGACTAAAAAGAATAAAATAAATAGAAGTAAAAAAAAAGATTTTTAAAAACCACGTTTTTATAAGTGGACTAAAAAGAAGAAAATAAATGTAACAAATTTAAAATAAGTACTATGATGTAATATTACTAAAAACGTGGGCGGGCGATTTTTAGGCGTTTAGCTAAAATATTTAGGGTTTACAAATGACGAGTAAGAAAATGAGTGAATTGAATTAGTTAAGTCTGAGAAGTGTCCGCCCCACGTTTCTAGTCATATTACATCATAGTACATATTTTACATTTAAAAAATGTATTTAATATCAATTTGAATATAACAGGTTTTAAGGAAATATTAAGAAACTTGTAAAAAATTGTTTTTATGAAAATTTATATTGTATTTTTTTTAAAAGCAAATAAAATTGTATTCTCCGACATCTTGTCTTGCCAACATTTCTCCCAGCATTCCACAGGTCTCGCGACTGTTGAATACATTTCCGGGAGAAGTAAAAATAAATGTCTTTTGTTGTTGTTGAATGCAGGCCAGGACAAACCTGTCAACCTTAAAGACTCCGTCATTTACAACCTCACAAACCAAACAGGGGGGGGGGATCATTTAAAGTCGCTGTTTTGTGGCCCACGTCCTGCCATGGAATAGTTCACCAAGCGGGAAGGACAATCACGAGAAGAATCAAAGATGGGGGAAGACTTTGAACAATTAAAGGGAGATTTAAAATTTAAAATGTAATTTTAAAAAATAAATGGTAATAAAATAAATTAAATAATAAAAAATTAAAACGTATTAAAAGGATTAAAATGTGATAAAATAATTATAAGGTAATGAAAGAATTAAACGCAATAACAGATTTAGAAGGTAAAGAGAGTGTACAGCTATGTTGTTTATTCATATTTAAGGCATCAAACATATTTTTGTGTGTGTATGAGAAGAGACATTTTGAGTATACCTTAATCTCTTTGAAAAAATGACACACAACTTAAGGCGATAAGTCGATTTAATGCGAGCGTATGTTCTAGTGCCCCTAAAGGAGCGTACGTGTCAATAATCTTACTTCTATTTAATCCCCGAGCAGTTTGAGGTCATAGTGACAACTCATGTCAACATAAAATCTCCAGACTTATTAAAATTTTTCAAACAACGAAACAGAAATGAGCTAAACTCGTGTTAGGTGTCGGTGAGCTTGTACTCAAAATCACGTGACCCAATGAGTTGACCCAATCCTTTCCTCTACTGTGGACATGGTCAGACATTTGTGGTCATCGTTCATGTTACCATCAAGCTGATGGTCTTATAGAAAGTCGTCGTGTCAAAGAGAATTTGAAAGCGGTAAGATTATTTAGTTTACCATTTGACATTGTAGAGAAAGGCACCCATAGTTTTATTATACTCTAATGTAAGCCTAATGTAAGCCTAATGTAAGCCTAATGTATTCAACTGTCCATAGCGAGATTTCAGTGTCGGTAAAATAATAAGTCACAGCAGAAAGTTGAGCATTTTACTCTGATGTTTAGTATGAGTCATGACATACTTCAGAGGCGTCACTAGAGGAGGGCGCGGACAACACCTACGACACCATCCCTAGTGACGCCTCTGAGATATTGTAAGGCCTGAAGAGTATCGAATGAAAGACTGCGACTAGTACAGTTTAGATTTTAGATCAACTGTTCTAAAGTTCTTTTAGTTCCAATTAATTCATGTTGTTGGCCAGTGGTATTCTTTAAACATTTTTTCAAAAAAAGATTTTCTTTTATGTCGTTGCTTCATTTCAAGTCGTCGTTGGTTGAATGTAGTTATGAGATGTCATTTGTTTGATGTCATTGACTTGATGTCAGTTATTTGATGTCATTTGATGACGTAGTTTGATGTCATGTGTTTGATGACGTAGTTTGATGTCATTAGTTTTATGATGTAGTTTGATTTCATGTGTTTGATGACGTAGTTTGATGTCATGTGTTTGATGACGTAGTTTGATGTCATGTGTTTGATGACGTAGTTTGATGTCATGTGTTTGATGACGTAGTTTGATGTCATGTGTTTGATGACGTAGTTTGATGTCATGTGTTTGATGACGTAGTTTGATGTCATTAGTTTTATGATGTAGTTTGATGTTATTTGTTTGATGTCATCTGTTTGATGACGTTGTATAACGTCGATGTGTTTGCTGTGTTTTCCTGACTTAGACTTGACTCGCACATGTTCTATGACATAGACTTGACTCGTACATGTTCTATGATATAGGGGCGTCATAGTTTAAACCGTTGTGTTAAATCTCTCGCCTCGTTCTTTCTCTTTACTTTAGGACACGGGACATATCAATCCTGGCTTTTTATTTCCTCGTGATTACCGACACACGAACATAGGGCCCAAAGGATTAACATTGTAGACACGAAGCATTTTAACCTCCCCTTCTTTTCTCCTCTATCTACCAACCGTGGTTTTATCTACTTGTGACATGTCATGCGTGTACAATGACTGTGAATAAGCTGCACCACTCCCTCCCACCTACCTCGTCCCTCCCTCCCTCCCACCTACCTCGTCCCTCCCTCCCACCCACCTACCTCGCCCTCCCTCCCACCCACCTCCGCCCTCTCATCCCACTGACGCTCTCAGTGGCCCACCCATCCAATCATACGCCCCACCCCATCCCACCATCGTATAAGTTTTACGACCAAGTTTACGCCCTACCGCGGGTGTGTTATGTTATCTTGCTTGCGACTTATCTTCAGGAGGAATCATTGCTTGTATCCTGTTACGTATCCATACTTATCACTAAATATTGCATGGGTTCTCGTACTGTGTCCTGTGTGCCTAATCGTATATGTCGAGTATAGTCACTGGCACCCTTGATGAATTAATTTTTATTAGAATGATCACTTGGCCGTGATGTTCATTGACAGAAGGTTTGATACTTCTGGTGAGCAGGAGAATAGAGAAGCATGATGACAAGTGGATACAATCAATGGATGCGTTGAGTGGATACAAATACTGGATGCGAGTGTTGATTCAGATAGTTTGGTGGGTTCCGATTTTTGTTTGTTGTGATATAGGTTAGATTCAAACACCGAGTGTGTACGTTGATTGGGGTACATTGAGTAGAGGATGAGAACCTTGCGACGTATTGGTCATAGCTTGTAACGTTTGGTAGCTGGAACTGGTGGTACGTTAAATGTGTTGTACAACTGTGTGTGTGTGGGGTTGGGGGGGGGGATATAGTGTTAGATTGCAAAATGTAGCGTTGTTGTTTGACCAGTTTTACTGTCTCTCTGTCATGTTTTATTTGGTCGTCCTTACAAAACATCCCCCTCCTTAATTTATACATGAGAACAAATCAATACAAGTCCATGAAGTTTCAACTTTCTGTGATATTCATATTCAATGTAGGCGGTAGGATGATGTGTGCTGTGGAGTTGATCCTTAGAGATGTATGACGTAGGATGATGGATTTCTTTAATTAGGGCACGTGTAGTGAAATATTTCGTTGATAAGGGCAAGTATGTTCGAAATTTATTTAAATAAGGCAAATATAGTACGTTAATATTTTTTTAACCAATGCACACTAATATTTCGTTGACTAGGGTACATTTATTTTAATCTATTTTTTCATTATGGCACATTTATGTTAATAATATTATTATTAATGGGGCACATTTCTTTGATCTTCAATAACGCTTTATAAACAGATTAAACTAAATTTAATGGAGTCGCTCGCTATAGCGATTTAAAGAACTAATATCTGGGGTTTGTTTGCCATTGGGATCAGATGAACTCTGTCTACCTGTCATCAGGCACAGGTAGTCGGTGCAACAGTCTGATTAATGTTGACTGGTCAAGGTCTCATAATGTTCGTGGAAATTGTCATATAATTTTGGATGGGGAATTAAGGATTTAATTAATTTAATACATGGGTATTTTAATCTTTAAATTCAAATAATTTTAAAACAAATGGCTTTGGTCAAGAGAGTGTCTAAAAATATCTTTGTACTAGAGTATTTTCAAAAATTGTTTTAATAACCTGTGCAACCGTCGAGGTGAAATCTTTAGTGAAAGTTAAAATTTTTACAGCATTATATAACTGTTGGACCAGGTTTAACACCAGGTCAATAGCAATAGAAACATACGCAATAGGACTTGACACCTGTTCAATAGGACTTGACACCTGGTCAATAGGACTTGACACCTGGTCAATAGGACTTGACACCTGTTCAATAGGACTTGGCAACTGGTCAATAAGACTTGGCACCTGGTCAATAGGACTTGAAACCTGGTCAAGAGGACTTGGCACCTGGTCAAAAGGACTTGACACCTGGTCAATAGCACATGACACATGGACAATAGGACTTGACACCTGGTCAATAGTACATGACACATGGACAATAGGCCTTGGCACCTGGTCAATAGGACTTGACACATGGGCAATAGGACTTGACACATGGGCGATAGGACTTGGCACCTGGTCAATAGGACTTGACACATGGGCAATATGTATTGACACATGGAAAATAGGACTTGCATTATGGACAATATGACTTGACACATGGACCATAGGACTTTGCACATGGACAATAGGACTTTACACATGGACAATAGGACTTGGCAAATGGACAATAGGACTTTACAAATGGACAATAGGACTTGACACAGGGACAATAGGACATGACCCCTGGTCAATAGGACTTGGCACGTGGACAATAGGACTTGGCACGTGGACAATAGGACTTGAAAAATAGAAATAGGACTTTGAACATGGACAATATGACTTGGCACATGGACAATAGGACTTGACACATGGACAATAGGACTTGACACATGATCAATAGGACATGACACATGATCAATATGACATGACATATGGACAATAGGATTTGACTCATGGACAATAGGACTTTGCACATGGACAATAGGTCTTGGCACATGGACAAAAGGGCTTGACAAATGGACAATAGGACTTGGTACATGGACAATAGGACTTGGTACATGGACAATAGGACATTACACATGGGCAATATGACTTGATACATGGATAATAGGACTTGATACATGGACAATAGGACTTTATAAATGGACAATAGGACTTGGTACATGGACAATAGGACTTGGTACATGGACAATAGGACATTACACATGGGCAATAGGACTTGATACATGGACAATAGGACTTGACACATGGACAGTAGGACTTGGCACATTGAAAATAGGACTTGGCACATTGAAAATAGGACTTGGCACATGGACAAAAGGGCTTGGCACATGGACAATAGGACTTGGTACATGGACAATAGGACATGACACAAGGGCAATAGGAATTGATCCATGGACAATATGACATGACAAATGGACAATAGGACTTGACACAAGGACAATAGGACTTGAGAACTTTTCGCTAGTGCTTGGCATCTTGTCACTAGAACTTGAGACCTAGACAATATGACATATCACCAGGACTGTTATATTACCAGGTCCACTAGAGCGTGTTAAATTAAGCCTATAATTATAATCAGTAGTTCCTACTCTTTAAACTGAAACTGAAGATATGAATCTTGGAATTGATTTACAAAATTGTGTCATGTGTACTATATTAAATTGAAGCTTCAAAGAATGACTAAATATTCACATTATATAATAAATGGAATTGTTTATTCGTCTTACACAATTTAAAACAAAATAAGAAAATTAATTTACAGTTTGTGTTGGAAAGCAACGTTTAAAATATTTGAAAGCATTTTATTTATTTACAGTTCGTAATCAAAAAATATATTTTTTAATGTCTTTTAATTACAAAAAATTAAAAACACATAACCTGTTAACAAGGCTTGTAAATGCAGGCAGGTCTCTACATGACCAAACCTTAGAGGTAACATTTACCACCACCACGCCAACAGTACCACCACCATGCCAACATTGACCACCACCACGTCAACAGTACCACCACCACGCCAACAGTACCACCACCACGCCAACATTGACCACCTCTACGCCAACAGTATCACCATCAAGCCAACAGTACCACCACCAAGCCAACAGTACCACCACCACGCCAACAGTACCACCACCACGCCAACAGTACCACCACCACGCCAACAGTACCACCACCACGCCAACAGTACCACCACCACGCCAACAGTACCACCACCACGCCAACAGTACCACCAGCTCCCACCTCAAGACTCCCCACCCCCTCCCTTACACACAAAGCCCATCGACGTAAGACTTACTTAGACACGCATCACCGATTCTCCAAGAGGCCAACTCCACCACGCTTGGCCGACTCCTGGTCCTGGAGCTTTGTTACGTCTGGAATGTGACGTACGTGAAATAAATTATCTGGTGATGTGTATTGTCTCAGGGGCGTATCCAGCCTCAGCCTTAGTCAATCTGTGCTACAAGCAATCACGGAAAAGGACCCGCCCATGATATTTTAGTTAACAACTTACTTTCTCATTACTTGGCAGTTTTCTTGGATGATTTATTCTTTCTTAAAGTAAAGTATAACCGATAACAAATGATTATAATAATCAATTTCGATAGTTAAAATTGAACTATTTAATGTTACGTCATAGTACTGACTAGTGCTATAAAAGTAGTAACTACTGTTTCAATGTGCTCACAGATCATATAGTGATGTTTGGTACTGTTCTGATACTTATAGTGCTCACAGATAATATAGCGGCGCTTGGTACTGTTCTGATACTTATAGTGCTCACAGATAATATAGTGGCGCTTGGTACTGTTCTGATACTTATAGTGCTCACAGATAATATAGTGACGTTTGGTACTGTTCTCATACTTGTAGTGCTCACAGATAATATAGTGACGTTTGGTACTGTTCTGATACTTATAGTGCTCACAGATAATATAGTGACGTTTGGTACTTTTCTCATACTTATAGTGCTCACTAATATTATTTCATTTTTTACGTGGTTGATATTGTTACCAACTCTCACAAACTCGAACCCGGGAAATTATAGAATTTCAAACATTATAACACACAACAAATATAACATGTGTTTGTGCACTTTTTTTCGTTTACATTTGTAATTACACATGACGTCACATGTTGGTGATTTTAACTAAGTTGTAAAATTATATGATTACTAATAACATAAAGATTCAACCAAAACAATTATTTGAACATATTACAATTTATATCTACCGGGTCATAGTTAACCGGGAGACGAAACATGAAAGCCGATTCCGGGAGACTCCCCGCAAAAACGGGAGAGTTGGCAAACCTAGTTGTTGAGCTAAAGCCAGGAATATTAGTCGTCAAAAGCCAGACCAAATTCTTCCTTTTATTTACTGTTTAGGAAAATGTCCAATTTTTCTGTTTTTTTTCCTTTTTCAAATCAATTTATTCCGTAGTTCAAATAGATGAAATGTGTGGGCACTAGCTCACTTCAGTTCACTAATGTTTATTAGATGAATGAAATGTGTGGGCACTAGCTCACTTCAGTTCACTAATGTTTATTAGATGAATGAAATGTGTGAGCACTAGCTCACTTCAGTTCACTAATGTTTATTAGATGAATGAAATGTGTGGGCACTAGCTCACTTCAGTTCACTAATGTTTATTAGATGAATGAAATGTGTAGGCACTAGCTCACTTCAGTTCACTAATGTTTATTAGATGAATGAAATGTGTGAGCACTAGCTCACTTCAGTTCACTAATGTTTAAGCACTAGCTCACTTCAGTTCACTAATGTTTAAGCACTAGCTCACTTCAGTTCACTAATGTTTAAGCACTAGCTCACTTCAGTTCACTAATGTTTAGTAGATAGATGAAATGTGTGGGCACTAGCTCACTTCAGTTTACTAATGTTTAAGCACTAGCTCACTTCAGTTCACTAATGTTTAGTAGATAGATGAAATGTGTGGGCACTAGCTCACTTCAGTTCACTAATGTTTAAGCACTAGCTCACTTCAGTTCACTAATGTTTAAGCACTAGCTCACTTCAGTTCACTAATGTTTAAGCACTAGCTCACTTCAGTTCACTAATGTTTAGTAGATAGATGAAATGTGTGGGCACTAGCTCACTTCAGTTCACTAATGTTTAAGCACTAGCTCACTTCAGTTCACTAATGTTTAGTAGATGAATGAAATGTGTGGGCACTAGCTCACTTCAGTTCACTAATGTTTAGTAGATGAATGAAATGTGTGGGCACTAGCTCACTTCAGTTCACTAATGTTTAAGCACTAGCTCACTTCAGTTCACTAATGTTTAGTAGATAGATGAAATGTGTGGGCACTAGCTCACTTCAGTTCACTAAAGTTTAAGCACTAGCTCACTTCAGTTCACTAATGTTTAAGCACTAGCTCACTTCAGTTCACTAATGTTTAGTAGATAGATGAAATGTGTGGGCACTAGCTCACTTCAGTTCACTAATGTTTAAGCACTAGCTCACTTCAGTTTACTAATGTTTAAGCACTAGCTCACTTCAGTTCACTAATGTTTAGTAGATAGATGAAATGTGTGGGCACTAGCTCACTTCAGTTCACTAATGTTTAAGCACTAGCTCACTTCAGTTCACTAATGTTTAAGCACTAGCTCACTTCAGTTCACTAATGTTTAGTAGATAGATGAAATGTGTGGGCACTAGCTCACTTCAGTTCACTAATGTTTAAGCACTAGCTCACTTCAGTTCACTAATGTTTAAGCACTAGCTCACTTCAGTTCACTAATGTTTAGTAGATAGATGAAATGTGTGGGCACTAGCTCACTTCAGTTCACTAATGTTTAAGCACTAGCTCACTTCAGTTTACTAATGTTTAAGCACTAGCTCACTTCAGTTCACTAATGTTTAGTAGATAGATGAAATGTGTGGGCACTAGCTCACTTCAGTTCACTAATGTTTAAGCACTAGCTCACTTCAGTTCACTAATGTTTAAGCACTAGCTCACTTCAGTTCACTAATGTTTAGTAGATAGATGAAATGTGTGGGCACTAGCTCACTTCAGTTCACTAATGTTTAAGCACTAGCTCACTTCAGTTCACTAATGTTTAAGCACTAGCTCACTTCAGTTCACTAATGTTTAGTAGATAGATGAAATGTGTGGGCACTAGCTCACTTCAGTTCACTAATGTTTAAGCACTAGCTCACTTCAGTTCACTAATGTTTAGTAGATAGATGAAATGTGTGGGCACTAGCTCACTTCAGTTCACTAATGTTTAAGCACTAGCTCACTTCAGTTCACTAATGTTTAAGCACTAGCTCACTTCAGTTCACTAATGTTTAGTAGATGAATGAAATGTGTGGGCACTAGCTCACTTCAGTTCACTAATGTTAAAGCACTAGCTCACTTCAGTTCACTAATGTTTAGTAGATGAATGAAATGTGTGGGCACTAGCTGACTTCAGTTCACTAATGTTAAAGCACTAGCTCACTTCAGTTCACTAATGTTTAGTAGATGAATGAAATGTGTGGGCACTAGCTCACTTCAGTTCACTAATGTTAAAGCACTAGCTCACTTCAGTTCACTAATGTTTAGTAGATGAATGAAATGTGTGGGCACTAGCTCACTTCAGTTCACTAATGTTTAAGCACTAGCTCACTTCAGTTCACTAATGTTTAGTAGATGAATGAAATGTGTGGGCACTAGCTCACTTCAGTTCACTAATGTTTAAGCACTAGCTCACTTCAGTTCACTAATGTTTAGTAGATGAATGAAATGTGTGGGCACTAGCTCACTTCAGTTCACTAATGTTTAAGCACTAGCTCACTTCAGTTCACTAATGTTTAGTAGATGAATGAAATGTGTGGGCACTAGCTCACTTCAGTTCACTAATGTTTAAGCACTAGCTCACTTCAGTTCACTAATGTTTAGTAGATGAATGAAATGTGTGGGCACTAGCTCACTTCAGTTCACTAATGTTTAAGCACTAGCTCACTTCAGTTCACTAATGTTTAGTAGATGAATGAAATGTGTGGGCACTAGCTCACTTCAGTTCACTAATGTTTAAGCACTAGCTCACTTCAGTTCACTAATGTTTAGTAGATGAATGAAATGTGTGGGCACTAGCTCACTTCAGTTCACTAATGTTTAAGCACTAGCTCACTTCAGTTCACTAATGTTTAGTAGATGAATGAAATGTGTGGGCACTAGCTGACTTCAGTTCACTAATGTTTAAGCACTAGCTCACTTCAGTTCACTATTGTTTAGTAGATAGATGAAATGTGTGGGCACTAGCTCACTTCAGTTCACTATTGTTTAGTAGATAGATGAAATGTGTGGGCACTAGCTCACTTCAGTTCACTAATGTTTAGTAGATAGATGAAATGTGTGGGCACTAGCTCACTTCAGTTCACTAATGTTTAAGCACTAGCTCACTTCAGTTCACTAATGTTTAGTAGATGAATGAAATGTGTGGGCACTAGCTCACTTCAGTTCACTAATGTTTAAGCACTAGCTCACATCAGTTCACTAATGTTTAGTAGATAGATGAAATGTGTGGGCACTAGCTCACTTCAGTTCACTAATGTTTAAGCACTAGCTCACTTCAGTTCACTAATGTTTAGTAGATAGATGAAATGTGTGGGCACTAGCTCACTTCAGTTCACTAATGTTTAAGCACTAGCTCACTTCAGTTCACTAATGTTTAGTAGATGAATGAAATGTGTGGGCACTAGCTCACTTCAGTTCACTAATGTTTAAGCACTAGCTCACTTCAGTTCACTAATGTTTAGTAGATAGATGAAATGTGTGAGCACTAGCTCACTTCAGTTCACTAATGTTTAGTAGATAGATGAAATGTGTGGGCACTAGCTCACTTCAGTTCACTAATGTTTAAGCACTAGCTCACTTCAGTTCACTAATGTTTAGTAGATAGATGAAATGTGTGGGCACTAGCTCACTTCAGTTCACTAATGTTTAAGCACTAGCTCACTTCAGTTCACTAATGTTTAGTAGATAGATGAAATGTGTGGGCACTAGCTCACTTCAGTTCACTTATGTTTAGTAGATGAATGAAATGTGTGGGCACTAGCTCACTTCAGTTCACTAATGTTTAAGCACTAGCTCACTTCAGTTCACTAATGTTTAGTAGATAGATGAAATGTGTGGGCACTAGCTCACTTCAGTTCACTAATGTTTAAGCACTAGCTCACTTCAGTTCACTAATGTTTAGTAGATGAATGAAATGTGTGAGCACTAGCTCACTTCAGTTCACTAATGTTTAAGCACTAGCTCACTTCAGTTCACTAATGTTTATTAGATGAATGAAATGTGTGAGCACTAGCTCACTTCAGTTCACTAATGTTTAGTAGATGAATGAAATGTGTGGGCACTAGCTCACTTCAGTTCACTAATGTTTAAGCACTAGCTCACTTCAGTTCACTAATGTTTAGTAGATAGATGAAATGTGTGGGCACTAGCTCACTTCAGTTCACTAATGTTTAGTAGATGAATGAAATGTGTGGGCACTAGCTCACTTCAGTTCACTAATGTTAAAGCACTAGCTCACTTCAGTTCACTAATGTTTAGAAAATAGATGAAATGTGTGGGCACTAGTTCACTTCAGTTCACTAATGTTTAGTAGATGAATGAAATGTGTGGGCACTAGCTCACTTCAGTTCACTAATGTTTAAGCACTAGCTCACTTCAGTTCACTAATGTTTAGTAGATAGATGAAATGTGTGGGCACTAGCTCACTTCAGTTCACTAATGTTTAAGCACTAGCTCACTTCAGTTCACTAATGTTTAAGCACTAGCTCACTTCAGTTCACTAATGTTTAAGCACTAGCTCACTTCAGTTCACTAATGTTTAGTAGATAGATGAAATGTGTGAGCACTAGCTCACTTCAGTTCACTAATGTTTAAGCACTAGCTCACTTCAGTTCACTAATGTTTAAGCACTAGCTCACTTCAGTTCACTAATGTTTAAGCACTAGCTCACTTCAGTTCACTAATGTTTAGTAGATAGATGAAATGTGTGGGCACTAGCTCACTTCAGTTCACTAATGTTTAAGCACTAGCTCACTTCAGTTCACTGATGTTTAGTAGATAGATGAAATGTGTGGGCACTAGCTCACTTCAGTTCACTAATGTTTAGTAGATGAATGAAATGTGTGGGCACTAGCTCACTTCAGTTCACTAATGTTTAAGCACTAGCTCACTTCAGTTCACTAATGTTTAGTAGATGAATGAAATGTGTGGGCACTAGCTCACTTCAGTTCACTAATGTTTATTAGATGAATGAAATGTGTGGGCACTAGCTCACTTCAGTTCACTAATGTTTAAGCACTAGCTCACTTCAGTTCACTAATGTTTAGTAGATAGATGAAATGTGTGGGCACTAGCTCACTTCAGTTCACTAATGTTTAAGCACTAGCTCACTTCAGTTCACTAATGTTTAGTAGATGAATGAAATGTGTGGGCACTAGCTCACTTCAGTTCACTAATGTTTATTAGATGAATGAAATGTGTGGGCACTAGCTCACTTCAGTTCACTAATGTTTAGTAGATGAATGAAATGTGTGGGCACTAGCTCACTTCAGTTCACTAATGTTTAAGCACTAGCTCACTTCAGTTCACTAATGTTTAGTAGATGAATGAAATGTGTGGGCACTAGCTCACTTCAGTTCACTAATGTTTAAGCACTAGCTCACTTCAGTTCACTAATGTTTAGTAGATGAATGAAATGTGTGGGCACTAGCTCACTTCAGTTCACTAATGTTTAAGCACTAGCTCACTTCAGTTCACTAATGTTTAAGCACTAGCTCACTTCAGTTCACTAATGTTTAGTAGATAGATGAAATGTGTGGGCACTAGCTCACTTCAGTTCACTAATGTTTAAGCACTAGCTCACTTCAGTTCACTAATGTTTAGTAGATAGATGAAATGTGTGGGCACTAGCTCACTTCAGTTCACTAATGTTTAAGCACTAGCTCACTTCAGTTCACTAATGTTTAGTAGATAGATGAAATGTGTGGGCACTAGCTCACTTCAGTTCACTAATGTTTAAGCACTAGCTCACTTCAGTTCACTAATGTTTAGTAGATGAATGAAATGTGTGGGCACTAGCTCACTTCAGTTCACTAATGTTTAGTAGATAGATGAAATGTGTGGGCACTAGCTCACTTCAGTTCACTAATGTTTAGTAGATGAATGAAATGTGTGGGCACTAGCTCACTTCAGTTCACTAATGTTTAAGCACTAGCTCACTTCAGTTCACTAATGTTTAGTAGATGAATGAAATGTGTGGGCACTAGCTCACTTCAGTTCACTAATGTTTAGTAGATAGATGAAATGTGTGGGCACTAGCTCACTTCAGTTCACTAATGTTTAGTAGATGAATGAAATGTGTGGGCACTAGCTCACTTCAGTTCACTAATGTTTAAGCACTAGCTCACTTCAGTTCACTAATGTTTAGTAGATGAATGAAATGTGTGGGCACTAGCTCACTTCAGTTCACTAATGTTTAGTAGATGAATGAAATGTGTGGGCACTAGCTCACTTCAGTTCACTAATGTTTAAGCACTAGCTCACTTCAGTTCACTAATGTTTAGTAGATGAATAAAATGTGTGGGCACTAGCTCACTTCAGTTCACTAATGTTTAAGCACTAGCTCACTTCAGTTCACTAATGTTTAAGCACTAGCTCACTTCAGTTCACTAATGTTTAGTAGATAGATGAAATGTGTGGGCACTAGCTCACTTCAGTTCACTAATGTTTAGTAGATAGATGAAATGTGTGGGCACTAGCTCACTTCAGTTCACTAATGTTTAAGCACTAGCTCACTTCAGTTCACTAATGTTTAAGCACTAGCTCACTTCAGTTCACTAATGTTTAGTAGATAGATGAAATGTGTGGGCACTAGCTCACTTCAGTTCACTAATGTTTAAGCACTAGCTCACTTCAGTTCACTAATGTTTAGTAGATAGATGAAATGTGTGGGCACTAGCTCACTTCAGTTCACTAATGTTTAAGCACTAGCTCACTTCAGTTCACTAATGTTTAAGCACTAGCTCACTTCAGTTCACTAATGTTTAAGCACTAGCTCACTTCAGTTCACTAATGTTTAGTAGATAGATGAAATGTGTGGGCACTAGCTCACTTCAGTTCACTAATGTTTAAGCACTAGCTCACTTCAGTTCACTAATGTTTAAGCACTAGCTCACTTCAGTTCACTAATGTTTAGTAGATAGATGAAATGTGTGGGCACTAGCTCACTTCAGTTCACTAATGTTTAAGCACTAGCTCACTTCAGTTCACTAATGTTTAAGCACTAGCTCACTTCAGTTCACTAATGTTTAGTAGATAGATGAAATGTGTGGGCACTAGCTCACTTCAGTTCACTAATGTTTAAGCACTAGCTCACTTCAGTTCACTAATGTTTAGTAGATAGATGAAATGTGTGGGCACTAGCTCACTTCAGTTCACTAATGTTTAAGCACTAGCTCACTTCAGTTCACTAATGTTTAAGCACTAGCTCACTTCAGTTCACTAATGTTTAAGCACTAGCTCACTTCAGTTCACTAATGTTTAAGCACTAGCTCACTTCAGTTTACTAATGTTTAAGCACTAGCTCACTTCAGTTCACTAATGTTTAGTAGATAGATGAAATGTGTGGGCACTAGCTCACTTCAGTTCACTAATGTTTAAGCACTAGCTCACTTCAGTTCACTAATGTTTAAGCACTAGCTCACTTCAGTTCACTAATGTTTAGTAGATAGATGAAATGTGTGGGCACTAGCTCACTTCAGTTCACTAATGTTTAAGCACTAGCTCACTTCAGTTCACTAATGTTTAGTAGATAGATGAAATGTGTGGGCACTAGCTCACTTCAGTTCACTAATGTTTAAGCACTAGCTCACTTCAGTTCACTAATGTTTAAGCACTAGCTCACTTCAGTTCACTAATGTTTAGTAGATAGATGAAATGTGTGGGCACTAGCTCACTTCAGTTCACTAATGTTTAAGCACTAGCTCACTTCAGTTCACTAATGTTTAAGCACTAGCTCACTTCAGTTCACTAATGTTTAAGCACTAGCTCACTTCAGTTCACTAATGTTTAGTAGATAGATGAAATGTGTGGGCACTAGCTCACTTCAGTTTACTAATGTTTAAGCACTAGCTCACTTCAGTTCACTAATGTTTAGTAGATAGATGAAATGTGTGGGCACTAGCTCACTTCAGTTCACTAATGTTTAAGCACTAGCTCACTTCAGTTCACTAATGTTTAGTAGATAGATGAAATGTGTGGGCACTAGCTCACTTCAGTTTACTAATGTTTAAGCACTAGCTCACTTCAGTTCACTAATGTTTAGTAGATAGATGAAATGTGTGGGCACTAGCTCACTTCAGTTTACTAATGTTTAAGCACTAGCTCACTTCAGTTCACTAATGTTTAGTAGATAGATGAAATGTGTGGGCACTAGCTCACTTCAGTTCACTAATGTTTATTAGATAGATGAAATGTGTGGGCACTAGCTCACTTCAGTTTACTAATGTTTAAGCACTAGCTCACTTCAGTTCACTAATGTTTAAGCACTAGCTCACTTCAGTTCACTAATGTTTAAGCACTAGCTCACTTCAGTTCACTAATGTTTAAGCACTAGCTCACTTCAGTTCACTAATGTTTAGTATATACTTGCCAAACCCAAGTAATCATCAGCAGACTTGAAATGAGTATTTGCCTAGTCTCATCTGATTTTATAAGGTAAAATGTAGTAATAATTAGGGCTGCGGAAATTAACGATTAATTTCTTGATTAATCGTAAACAATTTTAACAATTAGAATTTTTTAAATCGATTAATCGACCCACCACTTATAAATTTACTGGAAGTAAAAAAGTAAAATATTTCGGCCGATAAATATAAAATAATTTCCGGACGATTACACGAACATTTTGGTTTTAAACTATTGACTGACGCGAATGTTCAAACTGTTGATAAAGGTTATTGTGCAATGTTCCTTTTAAGTCTAAGCTTCGTTGGTCCGTGTGCAAAGTTAAAAAAAAACTTGTGTGCAAAGTTGCACAACGTCCATTTTTTGTGCAATAATTTAGAAAATTTGCTGCGCTGATTCTAAACTTCTGCGTGGCGTCGGTCAAATATCTGCGCAGCAGCGCTGTTTAAATGGAACATTGCTACCATGGCTCAAACACTTCTCTTACATATCACCTGCAAACCAAACATCCACTATAGTATTAGAAACTTCAGTTGAGACAATCTAAAGCTATGTAAACGATTGTTCAGCTCGGCTGGTTATATTGTCAAAAAGACCCGCTCATCACTTGAACCAAATAATGTCAATACACTTGTCTGTTTGCGTTGTTGGTTAAAGGATATCATATAAAGAAGACATTCCAGTGTTATTTCGATTTTCGACAAGTATTTTAAGAAATGTTACTTACTTATGACACCATATATTTCAATTTTTGGCTTTAATCGAAAAAAAACGATTAATTAATCGTTAATTTTAAAAAAGTTAACGATTAAAATTAAATTAATCGTTAACAGTCCTAGTAATAATACATCATATATTTAATTCTAATTTTGAACATAACACAACATTCTAATACATCACTCAGACATAGGAATAGAATCACTTTTCTTATTATGTATGCGATGACAAACACATATCTCTTTTTCCCTCCTGGCATTCGGATCCACATCCTGAACAAACCAGAAAACCCACATACTATCTGCATTCAAAGCTCGGACGTTAGACTAAACACAAACAATGGATAAGCGTAGGACGCAATTATCATTTGTATACATGGAGATAAGATCAATGATTGAGAAGGCGTCGGAAAATCAGATTTTCATTGGTCCGGTTTCTGTGTTTTGGCTGCTTCAACCATTCCGCCATCGTCTGTCCAGTTCGTTAGTTGACCTAATGGTACCTTGCAGGTGCACCGTTTTACCTCGTGGTACAATCCACGTGGCACGTCCACATTTAGGTATAATGACGTCATTTTATTTCAAATGTAGTTTGTCATTGTGCTGGGGTGAGGGTGGGTGGGGGCAGCTGTTTCAACTATTGTTTCTATAGTGTAATGACGTCAAGAGGAACCAAGGCCGGTAATAAACAAGTATTTCTATAACTGACCGCCCCTTGAAACTCTGCCCTAGTGCCGACACCAGTTGGATTACTCACCTGACCTCCGCTGTCGATCGTTCAATTTCATTCAATGTCTTTTCTTTCTTCAAGTCTTTCCTAGGTGCCATTAAAAATGTTCGCTGAAGAGGCATTTTTTCTACATATCGTCTTGTAAGGATAGTCGGGAAAGACTTGTTCTGTCGTCTTGTCTGTAATCCCCTGCTTTTAAATAATCAATAACATTCAACCTTACCGTGACCAACAGATAAGGTATTTGCGCTGTGAGCCTCTTGGACAAAGCGGTCTATTGTGAACGTTAATGGACAGCTCTCGGCGTTACGGGATTGTGGTGTCATCAAGGCGGCTAAGTGCCCTAGTAGGTAAGACATGCTTGCCGCCCACACCTGTGTTTGGTAAATATTTGAAAGTTTGGATAGAATCGTCCTTGGTGACTCGCGTGGTGATATCAGACGTGAATCATTGCTTATGGATTATTAAAATATGTTATTAAAACAGGGTATGTATAGTTTATTGGGTGTGTACTAGACGGGTGTGTACTAGACGGGTGTGTACTAGACGGGTGTGTGCTGGACTGTCTGTGTGCTGGGCGGGGTGTGTGCTGGGCGGGGTGTGTGCTGGGCGGGGTGTGTGCTGGGCGGGGTGTGTGCTGGACGGGGTGTGTGCTGGACGGGGTGTGTGCTGGACGGGGTGTGTGCTGGGCGGGGTGTGTGCTGGGCGGGGTGTGTGCTGGGCGGGGTGTGTGCTGGACGGGGTGTGTGCTGGACGGGGTGTGTGCTGGACGGGGTGTGTGCTGGACGGGGTGTGTGCTGGACGGGGTGTGTGCTGGACGGGGTGTGTGCTGGACGGGGTGTGTGCTGGACGGGGTGTGTGCTGGACGGGGTGTGTGCTGGACGGGGTGTGTGCTGGACTGGGTGTGTGCTGGACTGGGTGTGTGCTGGACTGGGTGTGTGCTGGACTGGGTGTGTGCTGGACTGGGTGTGTTTATTGGACTGGGTGTGTACTGGACTGGGTGTGTACTGGACTGGGTGTGTACTGGACTGGGTGTGTACTGGACTGGGTGTGCACGAGTTGCATTTGTGGATAACGTGAATATTTTTTAGGTCATACAATAGCCTTAGTTTCGTCTTACTGGTCAGACAGTAGCCTTCGTTTTGTCTTACTGGTCAGACAGTAGCTGTAGTTTCATCCTACTGCTCAGACAATAGCCGTAGTTTCGTCCTACTGGTCAGACAATAGCCGTAGTTTTGTCTTACTGGTCAGACAATAGCCGTAGTTTTGTCTTACTGGTCAGACAATAGCCTTAGTTTTGTCTTACTGGTCAGACAATAGCCGTAGTTTTGTCTTACTGGTCAGACAATAGCCGTAGTTTTGTCTTACTGGTCAGACAATAGCCGTAGTTTTGTCTTACTGGTCAGACAATAGCCGTAGTTTTGTCTTACTGGTCAGACAATAGCCGTAGTTTTGTCTTACTGGTCAGACAATAGCCGTAGTTTTGTCTTACTGGTCAGACAATAGCCGTAGTTTTGTCTTACTGGTCAGACAATAGCCGTAGGTCTAGAAATGTTTGGTAGAGGAGAGGGCAGCGGTGTGACACCTTCTCCTAGTACAAGAATGGCACTCTTCAATGGCCCCGTGTCTTAGGTAGTTTCTACCTCACATCCCCCCAGTGTGTAAAATAAATCTGAACAGCAAACTATGATTTGAGCTCTCATATTGCTACAGTTAAGTGGCAACACTTCAAACTTACAACTCAAGTTGGTAGCGCTAGCAAATAGTTGTGTCTCTTAGATTAATTCTCTCCCCTTACGTCTCCCACTGAATATATTTATAGTATCATTTTCAATGGCGCTCCGTGTTTACAGCCAGTGTCCTGTTCAAAGCACTAACATACTGTTTAGTAAAGAGCTGCACTTTAAATGGCTGTATTTTAGGTAAGCGTCTCGTCACAAAGGCACGATATCGCCTCAGTGATCCCCCTCTGGGTCCATGAAAATCGGTTTTGTTGGACTTAAGGGCTTCTCACACTGAATTTAAGACGTCCACAGATATTCGTAAATATTTGATCTTTAAGTTGGGTAAAGAAATCAACAGCATAAAAACACCAAATAGATCTTTAAACATATCATGTGATCTTCTGGGCTACCAAGAAACAACCACAGAGCCCTTGGTGAAGACAAACTACTCATAGAATTGTTATGACGTCATAGTTTGGTACCCAAATGTCATAAGTCTCGTATCGAATGACCATGTTCTATAATGCTTCATATATTGTTATACAGCGTTTCGTGTACTTTTATCAAAGTGATTCACCCACCTGTATAAAGGCAGTAAACTGGAGTGTTCCTTTCACGTTGAAACCCATTTTCTCTAGTAGATATCTTATAAGATTTTCTGTAGTAGATATCTTATAAGATTTTCTCTAGTAGATATCTTATAAGATTTTCTCTAGTAGATATCTTATAAGATTTTCTGTAGTAGATATAAGATTCATGACATGTTGGGATTTCTAAGACAGCCCATACGTCAATGTCAATAAATACTTTGACAAACCACTCATTAACAACACAGACCACACACAGACCACACATAGACCACACATAGACCACACATAGACCACATTGACCAAATCATGTGTCACTGGTCAGTTTAAAACATGACAAGTGACCATGTCAGCAAAGGTCATTAGGTGATGAGTGGCGAGTGACCTTTCGATAAAGTGTTAGGGAGACAAAGGGAGATAATTCAACTAATCACGTAGTTTGGTGCAGTTTTCCTTCAAGGCTCTATTATAACTGAGACATAACGTAACCAACTAGACAAAGATTCAGATACACTTTAATGATTCCCTTACAAAGTCATGTTACTTTACAACATACAAGTCATGTTACTTTACAACATACAAGTCATGTTACTTTACAACATACAAGTCATGTTACTTTACAACATACAAGTCATGTTACTTAACAACATACAAGTCATGTTACTTTACAACATACAAGTCATGTTACTTTACAACATACAAGTCATGTTACTTTACAACATACAAGTCATGTTACTTTACAACATATAAGTCATGTTACTTAACAACATACAAGTCATGTTACTTTACAACATACAAGTCATGTTACTTTACAACATACAAGTCATGTTACTTTACAACATACAAGTCATGTTACTTTACAACATATAAGTCATGTTACTTAACAACATACAAGTCATGTTACTTTACAACATACAAGTCATGTTACTTTACAACATACAAGTCATGTTACTTTACAACATAGAAGTCATGTTACTTTACAACATACAAGTCATGTTACTTTACAACATACAAGTCATGTTACTTTACAACATACAAGTCATGTTACTTTACAACATACAAGTCATGTTACTTTACAACATATAAGTCATGTTACTTAACAACATACAAGTCATGTTACTTTACAACATACAAGTCATGTTACTTTACAACATACAAGTCATGTTACTTTACAACATACAAGTCATGTTACTTTACAACATAGAAGTCATGTTACTTTACAACATACAAGTCATGTTACTTTACAACATACAAGTCATGTTACTTTACAACATACAAGTCATGTTACTTTACAACATACAAGTCATGTTACTTTACAACATACAAGTCATGTTACTTTACAACATACAAGTCATGTTACTTTACAACATACAAGTCATGTTACTTTACAACATACAAGTCATGTTACTTTACAACATAATGTTACATTTAAATGATCAGATAACTTTTAAAAAAAATAATGAAAAGTTCATTTTAAAAATGTTTCAAAATGTTTTATTCTTTGTGTTTCCCCAGATTTTATTTTAGCAAACGATGGCGCCTCCCGGCAGACCTCTAGACCGGCGCCCCCACAGTGACAATCAAAGTGTCCAGCTCTACGATGGTCACTCCAGGTACACCCCCCAGCCCAGCCCCCGCTACTCCCAGCACTCGCAGCCGCTCCTCCAGAACGGACGCCACCACACGCAACAAGAACTACCGAACGGACGCCACAACAGCGACCCGAATGCCATCTACTCCACGCCACACAAACGAGAAAACAGTTTCCAGGGAGACTATCCAAGTCAAGCGGTGGTACCCTACGGGCAACGTCCGCCCCAAGAACGTGAGAACCACGTCAACGCCAAAGCACAGATGAACTCCAGAGCCGTGGAGAAGTACCAGAAGAAGGACAAGGCCGTGGTCAGACAGGGCAAACACGCCGCGGCTGTTGACCAGCTGTTTGAGAATGACCTCCACAACATGGAGCCCGTAGCGTCCCGGCAGATGTCCAAACGTGACCAGCCGTCGGTAGAAGTGCTCCCTAACGGCATGCTGGCCGAGCCCCAGGCCACGTCTGACCACCGGTACATCAAGCGGTACCTGAACCTCCAGGTCCACTACAACCAAAACAGCCCCAACGTGAAGGAACCCCCACAACGACGGGACGGGAAGACGCCCACCGCCCACGAGCACGACACGTCACTCAACACGTCGTTTGACCCCATGAGAGACAGACACATGTGGACCATGTGGCGGACAGCGGTCAACGGGCGCATCGTGGACGAAGTGAGGAAGTTGGAGAAAATCAAATCCGAGAGAGGCTCAGAGGCGTCGGTGTCGTTGGACTCTAAGGCCCCCGGGGTTTACGGACGGGCCATTGTGGCGCCGCCTCTGAAAAGATTTATTCGGTTTGATGAGGAGAGTAAGGAGATGGCCAATCAGCTGTCCAGCGTGGGTCAGGGGCGACTACAGACTGACCAGTTTGTTTACTACGGGTTGCCACGGGTTTATGTTGAGACTGGACGAAATCCTAAAATTTAAAACTGGACGACGGTATGTCACAGAGACCAGCCACACAATGTTCTTACTGCTGGACGCTGCTCAATCTTATAAGGAATTTCCGAACTGTGACACGCATTTTTCTGTTACAACACTAACAACTAGCTGTTCCACAATGGTTTCATAAATCAAAGTATTCGTAATTATACGGATTAGCTTGCCATTTAACTGTTGTGAAACTCCTAATTGAATTCCAAATCAATGTTTGTCTCAATGCCACAGCGGAATGTGTTGGTTTTATTGTTCCAGGACAAGACTTGCAATCTGTCAAGAAGATTAGTCCCATATGATAGAATTGAAGTCTAGGATGCTGTCAGGGCTGCTGTCTGGGATGCTTTCTGAAATGCTGTCTGGGATGATTCTGCGATGCTGTCTAAAATGCTGTCTGGGATGCTTTCTGAAATGCTGTTCGAACTTTCCCTTACAACATTTCCTTGTACAATTTCCCTTTGATTGGATAAATGACGTCAATAAGAAAGGGGCTCTTGGTGTGTAGCAAAGTAAGAACTTCGTGTTCTCACTCTCGTGACGTAGATCACGTGACATTGACAATACTCTAATGTCTACGTCAGCAGAACCGCCACATCTGTGTACAGCTGTGTACAACCACAAGTGTGTACAGCTGTGTACAACCACAATTGTGTACAGCTGTGTACAACCACAATTGTGTACATCTGTGTACAACCACAACTGTGTACAGCTGTGTACAACCACAAATGTGTACAACCACAACTGTGTACAATCACAACTGTGTACAACCACAACTGTGTACAACCACAACTGTGTACAACCACAACTGTGTACAACCACAACTGTGTACAACCACAACTGTGTACAACAACTGTGTACAACCACAACTGTGTACAACCACAACTGTGTACAACCACAACTGTGTACAACCACAACTGTGTACAACCACAACTGTGTACAACCACAACTGTGTACAACAACAACTGGGGAATGTGTCAGCTGCAAACTCAGAGCTTATGGTGAGATACCTCAATTCAAACCTTTCAAAATGTCTGTGTGGGGGATATGACAATTTTCTTATGATGTGAAATTTGTATTCGGCATCCTTCCGTCTCGGGCGACGGTGGTGCATCACCTTGAAATTTACCTCATAAAATACATTAGCCGAAATACGTGTATGTTGAATACATTAGCCGAAATATGTGTATGTTGAATTAATTAACCGAAATATGTGTATGTTGAATTCAAGACAGAGGGATCATTGTAGAACTTTGGTATATGGAAAATCTTTAAAAAATCGAATGTGAGAGACTTCTTGTATGCTTAAATTGTAACCTCATTGTTTCTATACTTAATTATTTGTAACATAAGATTATCATTGAAAGTATTGTTTAAAATTTACATAATTTGAAATATTACCTTTGATCACCATTTCGATGATTATCAAAATTGTCCAGTGTGAAGATAAGTGAACGGACGTCTAGAGAAATTTGCGTGCCATTAAATTGAGATTCATATCACTGGTCAAATATAGGACCAACTCCTTGATGTTCCCAGGAATACACGGGACGGAGTCTCTCCAATAAGCTGTACACACGTCATCAACCGATTCGTTGGTATCAGACTGTCTACGTGACGTCACAGCTTGTTGCCCAGGACCGATGTGTCCTGTGGGATATCTACGTCTTGTGGGTATCCACGTCTTGTGGGGTATTCACGTCTTGTGGGATATCCACGTCTTGTGGGGTATCCACGTCTTGTGGGATATCCACGTCTTGTGGGATATCCACGTCTTGTGGGATATCCACGTCTTGTGGGATATCCACGTCTTGTGTGATGTCCACGTCTTGTGGGATATCCACGTCTTGTGGGATATCCACGTCTTGTGGGATATCCACGTCTTGTGGGATATCCACGGTTTGGGGGATATCCACGCCCTGTGGGATATCCACGCCCTGTGGGATATCCACGCCCTGTGGGATATCCACGTCTTGTGGGATATCCACGTCTTGTGGGATATCCACGTCTTGTGGGGTATCCACGATGCATTCAAAATAAGCACTGTTCTAACAAATGGTTGCTATGGTCACCATCCCGAGGTGGCCATGAATGACAGTAACGAATATTTAATTAATCCGGTTGCCAACATATAAACGAGTAAACATATTTACCATGTTGTATAATGCTATACTTAATGTTATACAGTGTTTTATTTACTTCTGTCAAACTGTTTCAGCCACCTGTATACTAGAATGTTCCTTTCATGTTGTACAATATTTTCTGTAGTAGATATCTTGTTAGATTTTTGTTGTGTTGGGATTTCCAAGCCAGCCCATATTTCACAGTCAAGAAATCCTTTGACAGACCACACATAGACCACTCATAGGCTACACATAGACCACTCATAGTCCACACATTTACCACTCATAGACAACTCATAGACCAAACATAGACCACACATAGAAAAGTCATAGAACACTCATAGACCCACATAGACCAAACATAGACCACGCATATACCACTCGTAAACCACACATTGACCTCACACTTAGACCACATTTAGACCACACATAGACCACATTTGGACCACTCATAGACCCCCTCACAGAGAGAGTTTAGTTACGTTGACCTATGGTCAAGATTTTAAGCACCACCAGCCTTTAGTAGATAGGTCCAGGGACCGGTTTAAAATTATTTATTTTATTTTATTTTGTTTGATTAAAATATTTTACAAATCGAACGTTTGCCATTGTACAGTCACTGCTCTTGCTTATTGGTCCACAACTAGTGGAGTCCTGTTATCACTGTATACTGTGTAGTATTTCAGTGTGTCAAATCTATAGAATCTCTTTGACTATATCTACCTCTTCTTTCCATTTACTAGTAAATTGACTTTTTACGAGTCGATTGTTTTCATTGAATGTGATTCTCAACCTTTTATACCAAATGTTTCTATCAATCCAGTTTCTTATTTACATCTGTGCCAACTCCATTTAGATCTGAACTCAATGTAACCACTGCTTACCTCCCCTCACAAACCTTGAAAAGTCAACATTTTAAAAAAAAACGACCAAAAAACTATCAACAAAAAACTCGTATCAGAGTAGACACAACTATCGGCATATAGAGAAAATCTCCCGAAAAGATAGAATGAATTATTTAGAAAAGAAACACGTAATATTATTACTTATTATTATTATTTAGTTACGTGGGGCAATTAAAGGAAAGAAGCCACCCTTATTTTAGTGGAAATTTAGCCTATGATAATAAATTATTTAAAAACTTGGATTAATTTTTTTTTAAATTTCATTTTATTATTTTTAAAAAAAAATAAAATTTTGAAACATATGAATCATAATCGTCTGAGTTGAACAGAAGTGCTGTAGTGCATACCTAAACAGGCTTTGCAATATGTGGGGGACACTAGCAGCTTTCAACCAATTACACACACACACACACACACACGGGCCATATCTAGTGGCACAAGGCGTAAGTTGGTGTCAAAGGAAATCCAAGACAAGCAACTCGTGGAGGTTTCGGTCCCTATCTCTCCCGAGTCTTGGTCGCTACTTTCCCACGGTCTCACTCTGTGATTCATAATAGCAGCGCTGTGTCTGGTCACGTGCTCAGCTATTTATAGATGTGGTCCATTTACTTGTTTACACTTGTTCTTTTCATTGAAGTTTTCCAAACACTTTTTTCTCAGATCTCGAAGTTTCAATAGTTTGGCTTGGAGAGTAAAGTAGACGTTTATTGACGAAGGAAAGAAAATGACAGAAAAGTTTTACTTTAATGTTTACTGTCTTTTGTTCCAGTCTTCTGATTACTTTCTCCGTAAAATCAATCATTTATATATGTTTCCAAAACGTGTTTGTTAGAGTTTAATGATCGACATTTAGTTTATAAAGTTAGGTCAGTAATTAAAGCCTAATTAATGGTTAAAATTAAAACTGTGTTGAAGTTCTTGTGTTTTGATATAACAGCTGGTTTGTTCGATAACCGCCAGTTTTTCTCTGTAACCACCTGTTATTTTCATAACCACCGGTTTCTTCGGCGACCACTTGCTATTTTACCAACAACCAGTGTCTTTAGCAACCAGTGTCTTTAGCAACCAGTGGTTTCTTTGATAACCACCTGTGTCTTTAATAACAACAGTTATTTTACCACGTTTTTATTAACTTGCTTTCGTTCCTGTAAATCCACAATTTTTCAAATCCGCCAACGTAACATTAAACAACTTCTGATGGTCCTAGAGATCGCAAAATTTTACCACAGATAGATCTTGGATGACAATGCATTGTATCAAAATTTCAGATCGATCGAATGTACCGTTATTAAATTATTGAACTTTTTAGTTTATCTATATATAAGCCTATGTATTATCCGTCTGTCCTTGTTTACATTACATTCACGTGCCGAGTTCACACCAACCCCGACCACATCAACCATGTTTAACATCAAGGGGAGATCAGTCATTTCCAGTCTGTAAATGTTTGTCGGGCAATGCGTATTATATTTGAACATAATCAATACTTCAAAACTCATCAGAGCATACACTTAGACTATAAAAAAGAATAAAATAAATAGAAGTAAAAAAAAGATTTTAAAAAACACGTTTTTATTAGCGGACTAAAAAGAAGAAAATAAATTTTTAAAATTTAAAATAAGTACTATGATGTAATATGACTAAAAACGTGGGCGGGCGCTTAATTAGTTAAGCCTGAGAAGCCCCCGCCCCACGTTTTTAGTCATATTACATCATAGTACTTATTTTAAATTTTAAAAATTTATTTTCTTCTTTTTAGTCCGCTTATAAAAACTTGGTTTTTAAAAATCTTTTTTTTACTTCTATTTTCAGTAACCATCTGTTACTTTCATGCTTGGGGGTTTCTTAGTAGCTGCCGGCTTTTATCAGCCATAGATTTACTTTTACTATTACAATCTCCTGGCTGGAAGTGAAGAACATTTAGAAACCCTTATGGATTAGAGATAAACAATACTTTGTTTGGGGCGCCGTAAAAGTATTTTTAAGGAAGTGAGGTGGAGGGCCAGGGAGTGACGTCAATTTATTCTTGGCGATCAATTCGTGGCCCCCACGGGTGGTCTTTTTTAAGGTAATCAACACGAGACACAATGACGTGTAAAGAATAGACCTGGATGCCGAGATCACGTGACATTCAGGAGTCAGCGTTAGGGTCACGCCAGATTGGATTACTCTCCACCAGAAGCCATGCTGATAGTTTAATAGAGAAATTTGTTGTTTTTTAAAATTCATTCACATTATGAGACCTTATCAGATCGCGACAAATGAACAAAGTCACGTGGTCTCATTCCAATGTTTGCGCTTTAAGGACGTGACATTTTGAGGTGCACAGAGAAAGACGTGTGAATATTTTATAAAGAGCCGAGTACTTTAATAGTAGAATGGGTTTAGAGATGAGAACAAAGTGTGATGGTCAGTTCTCATGTGTTGTGACGGTACCATCACATTTTACGACGGTACCATCACATTTTACGACGGTACCATCACATTTTACGACGGTACCATCACATTTTACGACCGTACCATCACATTTTACGACGGTACTATCACATTTTATGACGATAACCATCACATTTTATGACGATAACCATCACATTTTATGAAGATAACCATCACATTTTATGACGGTACCATCACATTTTATGACGGTACCATCACATTTTATGACGGTACCATCACATTTTATGACGGTACCATCACATTTTTTCCAGACTGCAATAACCTTACTTTCAATGAGCACAAAACTAAATTTGGATGTCAATGTGTACAAAGTTAACTCTGTCATTTTGTACGCATTTTTTGTATGATGCAGACATATTTCCTAGCCCATTTATGTCATATCGATATGTCAACTTAATATGTCATGTACATATGTAATGTCATATTTTTTCTTTTATTTCTGACAACGTTCGAGTACAGTGTTGGATATTTCTATATTTACATTATTGTCACTGTGTTTAAGTTATAATTTTATTGATTTATATGACAGTTATAAATATTTATGGAAACATATATGGAACAATTATTTATTTCTTATGACATTTAACTGTTACCAGTAACAATTTGCTCTCAATAACAAGTTACTTTATTAACCTAACATTTCGTTGTTTTATTCATTTGTTGCAATGTTTCTAATCCCATGATTCATCTCAATTTTTGTTTTTGTTTGCATGTGTTTTTGTATTTGGTCTTTCTAAAAGAGTATTAGGTCTATGTCTCGAAATGTGTGTTTTTAAGCCAGTACACAGTATCTCGGTATATGTCTAGCTTGTTAGGCTATGTTGGAGTATGTGTCTTCATGTCTGTCTCAGTGTTTGTGGGTGAATGTGCTTACCTTCGAGGAGTCTGTGTGAATGTGTGTGGTACACGAGCAGTAACTCTGGGCAACCTACGTAACATACAACATGTCACCTGGTGATGACATAGCTACAGGTCAGCTAATCAAACATAATATCATGTGTCTACATCGGCCCATGGACGTAGGCAAGGGGGGCATTTGTCCCCCCCCCTTAATTTTTAGGATAATGTAATAAAAATGTCATAAAGTTGTTACAATAAAACTGAACTAAATTTCCTGAAAGTTTATTACATTGAAGACAGTGTACATATATCAAACATAAAAAAGAATTATATCTGCAAGTATAACTGATTATATTATTGATTGTTCTAAATATTCCAGTTGATTAACAATTTCTGCCACATTTTCAGCAAAAATCCGCAAGTTTTTATATTTATGTGGCCATCTAGTTTAACATATATAGCACAGGAACATTTGGAATTAGGTTTACTCGCTGATTACCTTCTCGGAAAAACATTATAATTGACTTAATTGTACCTATTGTGTTTCGTACTGGATTCACATTATTTAAATCGTTCACGACAAGATTTAGTTTATGTGAATTGCAATGTACAAATGCTGGTTTTGGGTATTTTTTTCGAATTATTGCTTGGACTCCTCCTTCTTTACTTGCCATTATAGAACAACCGTCGTATCCTTGACCAACAAGCTTTGTCCAAATTCTAATGAATTTTTAATGATGGTTTTGGCTAAACCTTCAGCTGTTCTATCGACGATTGTAATATATCCCAGGAATTCTTCGATGACCATCATTTCCCCAATTTGTTCTTTGACAAATCTATCACCAAGTGACATCTGCTCAATGCCTGAAATGTTATTTGTCTCGTTGGCAAGTATAGAAAATGCAACTGAATTACAGTATTTGCTTCACGAGCAATGTCTTCACGCAAGAGAGACCCACAAATTTCGATTATAGTGTTTTTGCGTAGTTGCCGAGATATACTTAGCACTACAAGAACCAGTTGACAAATGAATACCAAGAACTTCATCTCCAGATTCAACACGAAACTCTGACAGGTCATAAAAATTACCAGAATTTGATTCTTTTCCACGAAGTGCTTAATCATGCATGCAGCAAAATAAGATTGTAGAAATGATGGGACCCAGTTTGTTGCAATTTTCTTGAATTTGTCTTCTAAATGATGAGTCCAACTGCTCATCTATAGAAACTGCTTTGGCTTCCAATAATGCAACAAAATTGCTTGCATCTTTATGAGAGACTTTGTGTCATGTGCTTTACATGTGGCTACGTGCATCTTCGTTGAAATCTTTATATTTTGTGCATGGTTTGATGACAAATGCCCACTGAACTCGTCAAATTATTTTTTGCGGAAACAACACGCAATATTTGCAAAAGGCACCTTTTAACATTTGCGAGTATACAAGCCAATGGGAATAGTCTGATAACAATGAATATCTAAAAACTAAAAACTCTGTTTCCCTCACCGTCAGCTCTAAAATCATACTTTTAATCAGGGGTCCAACAATCATGAATCAGCTGCAATTTCAACTTATTTGAAAGGTCGTATGTCCAGACATACCTTCCAATATCCAAATTTAGGAAATGAATAAGCGTCAGCGACAATCAAATTAGAAACAGCTGCTTCAGTTGTGTATTGCTGTTGAACTTGTACTGTTGTCCTCAATGCCAATGATAAGTCAGATGCTGTAGACGCCCCAAAATCTGAAAAATAACGGCATTTCGGAATCCCACGATTGCTCTACGTTTGGTGTGGTTTTTTTTGGTTTTTTTGAGCCCTTTAAAAAAATTTCTGATATCCATTTTTGGTAATCCTGCAGTTTCTTGATATCCATTTTTGGTAATCCTGCAGTTTCTACACGTATATTATTTCACAGCAAAAATTAATTTTTTCGTGAGAACTTACTTTTTTAATTTATTAAATGCATTAATATATGTTGTATTTTAGCTAATACAGCGCTAATTAAGCGTCTTATTAATCTCTAAGGCTTTTTTCGGCCATAATGTTATACTTAACTTGAATTTAATTGATAATTCAACGTGTATAGCACTGTCAGTGAAATTAAAAAACGTGTTTTTTGCCCCCGCCCCTGGAAACATTCCTAGCGACGCCCATGCATCGGCCTATGAGTTGACTGCTGTGCTGTGCTTACAACTTTTTAAAGTCAATTTGACCTTTTGGACTTAACGTTCGAAATTGAAAATCTATAAAATCTATTAGAATTTGTAGTAAAAAAATATCAACTGCCAAGTTTCTGTACACGCATCCCATATATTGATCTTCTAGTTTGGATCAGTTACAGCTCGCTACCAACCTTATTTACAAATATTTCATCAGTCAAACTGCTTGCTGTGTATGACTTAACGGATTACTACACGACAAACTGCCTGGCGTCAGTACCACCTCCATACACCACTCACGACAAACTACCTGGCGTCAGTACCCCCTCCACACACCACTTAGGACAAACTACCTGGCGTCAGTACCACCTCCACACACCACCTACGACAAACTACCTGGCGTCAGTACCACCTCCACACACCACTTACGATAAACTACCTGGCGTCAGTATCACCTCCACACACCACTTACGACAAACTACCTGGCGTCAGTACCACCTCCATACACCACTTACGACATCTACCTGGCGTCAGTACCACCTCCACACACCACTTACGATAAACTACCTGGCGTCAGTACCACCTCCACACACCACTTACGATAAACTACCTGGCGTCAGTACCACCTCCACAAACCACTTACGATAAACTACCTAGCGTCAGTACCACCTCCACACACCACTTACGACAAACTACCTGGCGTCAGTACCACCTCCATACACCACTCACGACAAACTACCTGGCGTCAGTACCACCTCCACACACCACTTACGACAAACTACCTGGCGTCAGTACCACCTCCACACACCACTTACGACAAACTACCTGGCGTCAGTACCACCTCCACACACCACTTACGACAAACTAACTACCTGGCGTCAGTACCACCTCCATACACCACTCACGCCAAACTATCTGGCGTCAGTACCACCTCCATACACCACTCACGAAAAACGCCTGGCGTCAGTACCACCTCCACACACCACCTACGACAAACCACCTGGCGACAGTACCACATCATACACCAGTGGTTCCTAAAGTTGTCCGTACGGACCTCCAGGGGTCCCTGGTACCATTCAAGGGGTCCGTGGAGAGTTAAAATTGATTTGGGGGTCCCTGAACAGCATCGGGGGGTCCGCCGAGGGTTTGATATAAAATAATAAAACTGATCAATTATTATTATTATGAAAATTAAAATAAATAATAAAAAAATTATATTTTCAACTGATTCAATACAAACTTAGGTGCTATCAGTCATGGAGTACAATGTTTTTTACCTAGAAAAGGTAGTAGAACTGAGGTGATTTATACACCTATAACCAATCAAAATACTTGGTTTGTTAAAAGGTATGGCTTGATGCGTAAGAAATGCGGAATTCCAATAAGTAGGTCAGAAAAATACAAGTTTTTAACTTACATCTACGAGGGTTGCAAGGTAGGGTATTTTCCGATGTGCCAGGAAGTTATAGTTATCTAAATGTATCCTATCAAATAGCATTGCATTGAAAATGTTAATTATTATTAACAGTGGTTTGTTACCATAGATAAGAGAATGAGTGAGCCCAGGGCTTGATTTAGACTTGATAGAGCCCTAAGCTATTTGAGATAAAGGGGCCCTTTTGAAGTCCAGATATTCTATGTCAGTGCCAAATCGGGAAAAAAGTTCCTGGGGCCTCCAAGAAGGCGGGGGCCCTAAGCTATAGCTTGTTTTGCAAATAGGTAAATCCAGCACTGAGTGAGCCGAGGAAACCATGCCGACAATACAGTTTTGTTGAGTATTTGAAGTATGGCTAAATGTTTGGAAACAGATACGAAAGGAGAAACGTTTTGAACTGAATTTAAAAGATTTTTTCAAAATAAAGCAATACCCTTGACTTTCTGGCATACTTAAAACAAGCTGAAGGGAATGTATTTTTAGTACATTGTACCATCATCGACATCATTTATTCGCAAAAAACTTAGTGGAATTTGTATGGATCACTAGATAATGTCATTAGAGCAGCTAATACAATCAGAAGGAATGCCTTCAATGAAAGATTATTTACTCAACATTGTTTGGAAAATGAAGAAGATTATAATCGTTTACTTATCATATATATATTTACGCTCAATTATGTATGACTGACTCACTTTGGCCTAACGCTAAGGGACATCACTCTGCTTTTTTAAAAATTGAAAATATAGACTTAAAATCATAAACATTTTGGTTTCCAGATTAACATTAACCAAACAACGCACGAACTTTGACGTCAAAATTTGTATTGTAAACAGTGCTGATTGACTCAAAGAGTTATTTTTTGGTGCAGTAATTTGGTGGGCTGCTTTCTAAAATTAGTTTAAAAAATCGTGTTGTGATTAGCACTGTAAAAAAATATTATATAAATACTTTTCATACAATTAACAATATCATACAAGGACAAGTTAGTTGGGCTTTTGAAAAAGGTGGCGCCATAGGCGCCCTCATAAAAGTGGGCGCAACCTAGTTCACACAAAAGTACGTTGATTATCAAGTACTTATTTAAATCAATTTATGCTCTCTTTGATTCAGTGTTGAAATTCCTGGAAAAGAAAGACAATTATTTGCGACACATTAACTTAAAAAAATGACATATCCTTAATGAATGATTTATTTACCAACTTTAAAGAAACTAATTTGAAACTACAAGTAAACCAATTAAATTTAATCAAAAGCATAATATCTGCTTTTGTTGCAAACGTTTTTCTGTACAAACAAAACTTAAGAACAGGAGAATGTTCTCAGTTTCAAAATCTTTTGAAATTGCAAAATAGAGACAAAGATTTGCTGGCCTACAGTCAAAACTTAACAGCTTTTCACGCAGACCTCAACCAAAGATTTGGAGAATTCTTCACTTGGATATTCCCGACTGGGTGTTGAACCCTTTTGCGCGTGGACTAGCTCAGATCCCAAACACAGATGAATCCATACTAATATTGGGGAAGCTTATTGAAATGAGGAACTTAAACCAATATTTGAACTAGGATACCACAAGTTATGGTGGCAAAATCAGATCCCAATTTTACATCTTGCATTTTGGGTGAATGTACAGCCCAATTATATAGCCTGCATTACAAGTTATTGTACAGAAGTTGTTGACTGCTTTACCGTCTTTACATTGGGTAGAACAAAGATTCAGTGCCACTGTGAACCTCATCATAAAAATCAGAAACCGATAAGAAATTGGTGCTGGTGGGGATTTGTGGTTGCTACTAACAAACATAGAGGCGGTCATAAATACACTCATAAAATAGCATCACGTTTATCCAAGTTATTATTTTTTTCCAATTTTATTTTAAACAAAAGTTATAATTTCAATAAATTCTTCAACAAAATGTTGCTTATTTGAATTTGTAATTTTTGTACAATGCATTTATGTAGTTGTTTCACTTGGGGGTCCGTGGGGAAGTTTTGACCATAAAAGGGGTCCAAGGGTCACAAAAATTTTGGGAACCACTGTCATACACCATCCACGACAAACCACCTGGCGTCAGTACCACCCCCTCACACCACACACGACAAACTACATGTTGTCAGTACCACCCCCTCACACCACACACGACAAACTACATGTTGTCAGTACCACCTTCACACACCACACACGACAAACTACATGTTGTCAGTACCACCCCCTCACACCACACACGACAAACTACATGTTGTCAGTACCACCCCCTCACACCACACACGACAAACTACATGTTGTCAGTACCACCTTCACACACCACACACGACAAACTACATGTTCTCAGTACCACCTTCACACACCACACACGACAAACTACATGTTGTCAGTACCACCCCCTCACACCACACACGACAAACTACATGTTGTCAGTACCATCCCCTCACACCACACACGACAAACTACATGTTGTCAGTACCACCTTCACACACCACACACGACAAACTACATGTTGTCAGTACCACCCCCTCACACCACACACGACAAACTACATGTTGTCAGTACCACCCCCTCACACCACACACGACAAACTACATGTTGTCAGTACCACCTTCACACACCACACACGACAAACTACATGTTGTCAGTACCACCCCCTCACACCACACACGACAAACTACATGTTGTCAGTACCACCCCCTCACACCACACACGACAAACTACATGTTGTCAGTACCACCCCCTCACACCACACACGACAAACTACATGTTGTCAGTACCACCCCCTCACACCACACACGACAAACTACATGTTGTCAGTACCACCCCCTCACACCACACACGACAAACTACATGTTGTCAGTACCACCTTCACACACCACACACGACAAACTACATGTTGTCAGTACCACCCCCTCACACCACACACGACAAACTACATGTTGTCAGTACCACCCCCTCACACCACACACGACAAACTACATGTTGTCAGTACCACCCCTCACACACCACACACGACAAACTACATGTTGTCAGTACCACCCCCTCACACCACACACGACAAACTACATGTTGTCAGTACCACCCCCTCACACCACACACGACAAACTACATGTTGTCAGTACCACCCCCTCACACCACACACGACAAACTACATGTTGTCAGTACCACCCCCTCACACCACACACGACAAACTACATGTTGTCAGTACCACCCCCTCACACCACACACGACAAACTACATGTTGTCAGTACCACCCTTCACACACCACACACGACAAACTACATGTTGTCAGTACCACCCCCTCACACCACACACGACAAACTACATGTTGTCAGTACCACCCCCTCACACCACACACGACAAACTACATGTTGTCAGTACCACCCCCTCACACCACACACGACAAACTACATGTTGTCAGTACCACCCCCTCACACCACACACGACAAACTACATGTTGTCAGTACCACCCCCTCACACCACACACGACAAACTACATGTTGTCAGTACCACCCCCTCACACCACACACGACAAACTACATGTTGTCAGTACCACCCCCTCACACCACACACGACAAACTACATGTTGTCAGTACCACCCCTCACACCACACACGACAAACTACATGTTGTCAGTACCACCCCCTCACACCACACACGACAAACTACATGTTGTCAGTACCACCCCCTCACACCACACACGACAAACTACATGTTGTCAGTACCACCCCCTCACACCACACACGACAAACTACATGTTGTCAGTACCACCCCCTCACACCACACACGACAAACTACATGTTGTCAGTACCACCCCCTCACACCACACACGACAAACTACATGTTGTCAGTACCACCCCCTCACACCACACACGACAAACTACATGTTGTCAGTACCACCCCCTCACACCACACACGACAAACTACATGTTGTCAGTACCACCCCCTCACACCACACACGACAAACTACATGTTGTCAGTACCACCCCCTCACACCACACACGACAAACTACATGTTGTCAGTACCACCCCCTCACACCACACACGACAAACTACATGTTGTCAGTACCACCCCCTCACACCACACACGACAAACTACATGTTGTCAGTACCACCCCCTCACACCACACACGACAAACTACATGTTGTCAGTACCACCCCCTCACACCACACACGACAAACTACATGTTGTCAGTACCACCCCCTCACACCACACACGACAAACTACATGTTGTCAGTACCACCCCCTCACACCACACACGACAAACTACATGTTGTCAGTACCACCCCCTCACACCACACACGACAAACTACATGTTGTCAGTACCACCCCCTCACACCACACACGACAAACTACATGTTGTCAGTACCACCCCCTCACACCACACACGACAAACTACATGTTGTCAGTACCACCCCCTCACACCACACACGACAAACTACATGTTGTCAGTACCACCCCCTCACACCACACACGACAAACTACATGTTGTCAGTACCACCCCCTCACACCACACACGACAAACTACATGTTGTCAGTACCACCCCCTCACACCACACACGACAAACTACATGTTGTCAGTACCACCCCCTCACACCACACACGACAAACTACATGTTGTCAGTACCACCCCCTCACACCACACACGACAAACTACATGTTGTCAGTACCACCCCCTCACACCACACACGACAAACTACATGTTGTCAGTACCACCCCCTCACACCACACACGACAAACTACATGTTGTCAGTACCACCCCCTCACACCACACACGACAAACTACATGTTGTCAGTACCACCCCCTCACACCACACACGACAAACTACATGTTGTCAGTACCACCCCCTCACACCACACACGACAAACTACATGTTGTCAGTACCACCCCCTCACACCACACACGACAAACTACATGTTGTCAGTACCACCCCCTCACACCACACACGACAAACTACATGTTGTCAGTACCACCCCCTCACACCACACACGACAAACTACATGTTGTCAGTACCACCCCCTCACACCACACACGACAAACTACATGTTGTCAGTACCACCCCCTCACACCACACACGACAAACTACATGTTGTCAGTACCACCCCCTCACACCACACACGACAAACTACATGTTGTCAGTACCACCCCCTCACACCACACACGACAAACTACATGTTGTCAGTACCACCCCCTCACACCACACACGACAAACTACATGTTGTCAGTACCACCCCCTCACACCACACACGACAAACTACATGTTGTCAGTACCACCCCCTCACACCACACACGACAAACTACATGTTGTCAGTACCACCCCCTCACACCACACACGACAAACTACATGTTGTCAGTACCACCCCCTCACACCACACACGACAAACTACATGTTGTCAGTACCACCCCCTCACACCACACACGACAAACTACATGTTGTCAGTACCACCCCCTCACACCACACACGACAAACTACATGTTGTCAGTACCACCCCCTCACACCACACACGACAAACTACATGTTGTCAGTACCACCCCCTCACACCACACACGACAAACTACATGTTGTCAGTACCACCCCCTCACACCACACACGACAAACTACATGTTGTCAGTACCACCCCCTCACACCACACACGACAAACTACATGTTGTCAGTACCACCCCCTCACACCACACACGACAAACTACATGTTGTCAGTACCACCCCCTCACACCACACACGACAAACTACATGTTGTCAGTACCACCCCCTCACACCACACACGACAAACTACATGTTGTCAGTACCACCCCCTCACACCACACACGACAAACTACATGTTGTCAGTACCACCCCCTCACACCACACACGACAAACTACATGTTGTCAGTACCACCCCCTCACACCACACACGACAAACTACATGTTGTCAGTACCACCCCCTCACACCACACACGACAAACTACATGTTGTCAGTACCACCCCCTCACACCACACACGACAAACTACATGTTGTCAGTACCACCCCCTCACACCACACACGACAAACTACATGTTGTCAGTACCACCCCCTCACACCACACACGACAAACTACATGTTGTCAGTACCACCCCCTCACACCACACACGACAAACTACATGTTGTCAGTACCACCCCCTCACACCACACACGACAAACTACATGTTGTCAGTACCACCCCCTCACACCACACACGACAAACTACATGTTGTCAGTACCACCCCCTCACACCACACACGACAAACTACATGTTGTCAGTACCACCCCCTCACACCACACACGACAAACTACATGTTGTCAGTACCACCCCCTCACACCACACACGACAAACTACATGTTGTCAGTACCACCCCCTCACACCACACACGACAAACTACATGTTGTCAGTACCACCCCCTCACACCACACACGACAAACTACATGTTGTCAGTACCACCCCCTCACACCACACACGACAAACTACATGTTGTCAGTACCACCCCCTCACACCACACACGACAAACTACATGTTGTCAGTACCACCCCCTCACACCACACACGACAAACTACATGTTGTCAGTACCACCCCCTCACACCACACACGACAAACTACATGTTGTCAGTACCACCCCCTCACACCACACACGACAAACTACATGTTGTCAGTACCACCCCCTCACACCACACACGACAAACTACATGTTGTCAGTACCACCCCCTCACACCACACACGACAAACTACATGTTGTCAGTACCACCCCCTCACACCACACACGACAAACTACATGTTGTCAGTACCACCCCCTCACACCACACACGACAAACTACATGTTGTCAGTACCACCCCCTCACACCACACACGACAAACTACATGTTGTCAGTACCACCCCCTCACACCACACACGACAAACTACATGTTGTCAGTACCACCCCCTCACACCACACACGACAAACTACATGTTGTCAGTACCACCCCCTCACACCACACACGACAAACTACATGTTGTCAGTACCACCCCCTCACACCACACACGACAAACTACATGTTGTCAGTACCACCCCCTCACACCACACACGACAAACTACATGTTGTCAGTACCACCCCCTCACACCACACACGACAAACTACATGTTGTCAGTACCACCCCCTCACACCACACACGACAAACTACATGTTGTCAGTACCACCCCCTCACACCACACACGACAAACTACATGTTGTCAGTACCACCCCCTCACACCACACACGACAAACTACATGTTGTCAGTACCACCCCCTCACACCACACACGACAAACTACATGTTGTCAGTACCACCCCCTCACACCACACACGACAAACTACATGTTGTCAGTACCACCCCCTCACACCACACACGACAAACTACATGTTGTCAGTACCACCCCCTCACACCACACACGACAAACTACATGTTGTCAGTACCACCCCCTCACACCACACACGACAAACTACATGTTGTCAGTACCACCCCCTCACACCACACACGACAAACTACATGTTGTCAGTACCACCCCCTCACACCACACACGACAAACTACATGTTGTCAGTACCACCCCCTCACACCACACACGACAAACTACATGTTGTCAGTACCACCCCCTCACACCACACACGACAAACTACATGTTGTCAGTACCACCCCCTCACACCACACACGACAAACTACATGTTGTCAGTACCACCCCCTCACACCACACACGACAAACTACATGTTGTCAGTACCACCCCCTCACACCACACACGACAAACTACATGTTGTCAGTACCACCCCCTCACACCACACACGACAAACTACATGTTGTCAGTACCACCCCCTCACACCACACACGACAAACTACATGTTGTCAGTACCACCCCCTCACACCACACACGACAAACTACATGTTGTCAGTACCACCCCCTCACACCACACACGACAAACTACATGTTGTCAGTACCACCCCCTCACACCACACACGACAAACTACATGTTGTCAGTACCACCCCCTCACACCACACACGACAAACTACATGTTGTCAGTACCACCCCCTCACACCACACACGACAAACTACATGTTGTCAGTACCACCCCCTCACACCACACACGACAAACTACATGTTGTCAGTACCACCCCCTCACACCACACACGACAAACTACATGTTGTCAGTACCACCCCCTCACACCACACACGACAAACTACATGTTGTCAGTACCACCCCCTCACACCACACACGACAAACTACATGTTGTCAGTACCACCCCCTCACACCACACACGACAAACTACATGTTGTCAGTACCACCCCCTCACACCACACACGACAAACTACATGTTGTCAGTACCACCCCCTCACACCACACACGACAAACTACATGTTGTCAGTACCACCCCCTCACACCACACACGACAAACTACATGTTGTCAGTACCACCCCCTCACACCACACACGACAAACTACATGTTGTCAGTACCACCCCCTCACACCACACACGACAAACTACATGTTGTCAGTACCACCCCCTCACACCACACACGACAAACTACATGTTGTCAGTACCACCCCCTCACACCACACACGACAAACTACATGTTGTCAGTACCACCCCCTCACACCACACACGACAAACTACATGTTGTCAGTACCACCCCCTCACACCACACACGACAAACTACATGTTGTCAGTACCACCCCCTCACACCACACACGACAAACTACATGTTGTCAGTACCACCCCCTCACACACCACACACGACAAACTACATGTTGTCAGTACCACCCCCTCACACCACACACGACAAACTACATGTTGTCAGTACCACCCCCTCACACCACACACGACAAACTACATGTTGTCAGTACCACCCCCTCACACCACACACGACAAACTACATGTTGTCAGTACCACCCCCTCACACACCACACACGACAAACTACATGTTGTCAGTACCACCCCCTCACACCACACACGACAAACTACATGTTGTCAGTACCACCCCCTCACACCACACACGACAAACTACATGTTGTCAGTACCACCCCTCACACACCACACACGACAAACTACATGTTGTCAGTACCACCTTCACACACCACACACGACAAACTACATGTTGTCAGTACCACCCCCTCACACCACACACGACAAACTACATGTTGTCAGTACCACCCCCTCACACCACACACGACAAACTACATGTTGTCAGTACCACCCCCTCACACCAAACATGACAATCTACATGTTGTCAGTACCACCCCTCACACCACACACGACAAACTACATGTTGTCAGTACCACCCCCTCACACCACACACGACAAACTACATGTTGTCAGTACCACCCCCTCACACCACACACGACAAACTACATGTTGTCAGTACCACCCCCTCACACCACACACGACAAACTACATGTTGTCAGTACCACCTTCACACACCACCAAATGTCCCTACGTTCAATTCAATACGCCGCAGTTAACAACCCCCCCCCTCCACAAGTTACTCTTCAGTTTCCAAATAAAACCTGACATTACAACATCGCTGGTAATGAACCTTAACCAAATAATCGTTGGGAGGAAATAGGATCGGAACCTTTGAATGTTCAGACGAGACGTGATTGCCAAAAGGACGAAACTGAGACGAAGGCGTGTCTGACTAGAATGTTGTCAAATATCTCTACTTGGCTAAATATTATGTAACATAACTGGGCCTCAACTTGGCCATCTATTATGTAACACCGATGGGCCTCAACTTGGCCATCTATTATGTAACACCGTTGTGCTAATCTACACGAAAGAAACTGAACATGTCAATGATTTATCTGACAGCCGGTATCTCTGAGGTCATTTCTATTTGACATGTCCTCCTCTGGTCCTCTGATTGACATGTCCTCCTCTGGTCCTCTGATAAACTAGCGCCCAAAGATGTTGTCTAGTTAAATATTGAGCAACACAAATTGCCAACTTCCCTAAAGATGTAGGAACCTGAGAAAAGTTGTAATTGACTGGACATTTTTGATGATTTTTTAAAATTTAAGTTCTTAAATAAAGGAAGATCATTGATTGGTTAGTGAACAAAGTAAGCAGCCAATGACGTAGTCTGGTACAATATACAATAAGTAAATGTATAATATAAAAACAGGGTATTAATAGGCCTGACAGGACATAACACAAACTAAAGTTTCTAAAGTTGAGTCGAAAGCCTTGTCTCTATTGCGCAGCCGTAAAGACATTGTCATCAAACCGGCCGACAAAGGCGGAGCCGTGGTTGTATGGGATAAGGAGTTGTATATTAAAGAAGGTCAGAGACAACTGGAGGACACCCAGTTCTACCAACAGAGAACCACAGATCCCATCATTAAAAACAACACGGTGGTCAAAAAGACCATCGATGAGTTGATAACCGATAGTGGCATCCCTTCCTACGTACATTAAGGACACCAACGATGCCTTACGGACATTCGACTCTCTGAGCATCAATCCAAACGAAAAGCACTATCTGTTCCTCCTTGACGTATGTTCCCTCTATACATCCATTCCCCACAACGATGGCCTTCTGGCTGTGCAATACTTTTTGGACAGACAACCTCACCCCAATATACCTACACACGCCTTACTACGTTTGGCGGAATTGGTCCTAACCCTCAACTCGTTTGAGTTCAATGGCCAGTTCTTTGACCAAATCAGTGGGTCGCCATGGGGACTAAAATGGGACCAAGCTATGCTTGCCTGTTCATGGGCCATTTCGAGTACAGAATGGAACAAGAATACACTGGTCGCCTCCCCGAATTTTATAAGAGATACATTGTTGACGGCATTGGGGTCACTCATATGGAGAGGAGTGAACTTGACACGTTCATCAACTTTGTTGATTCTTTCCACCCCTCCATTAAGTTCACTCACACGATTTCCGAACTATCGGTTAATTTCCTGGACATTACTGTAACTCTCCAGAAAAACTGCCTCCTCACTTCGGCCTACTTCAAACCTACGGACAGCCACTCTTACCTACTCTATCCCTCGTCTCATCCCAATACCTGTAAGGATTCTATTCCCTTTTCACAACTTCTTCGCCTCCGTAGGCTGTGTCAATCTAATGAGGACTTTTTGGAAAAGGCGTTGGAAATGGTGGAGTTCTTTAGACAAAGGTCTTACCCTGAAGCTATTCTTCAATCTGAACTTCAGCGAGTTAAAAACTTCACTCGTGCCGATGCTATTGTATCACGCTCAAGTGATAGTAATGAAAGGAGCAAATTGGTGCTCACATACCATCCCCACAACATGAGAGCCAAGGAAATATTTTTGAAAAGCCGCACGATCCTTCTCGCGGACCCTCAGACAAACAACATATTTTCCACCCCACCCCTCATTGTATTCAAGAGGGACAAAAATCTGCAAGACATATTGGTTCGTAGCCGTCTGCTTATTCCGTCCTCCCATCTGGGCACCAAGCCATGTGGTCGTAATCGCTGCAAGACATGTCTCTTTGTTACCCAGACGGACCAGATTGTCTTCACAATGTGTGAGATATTGTGAGAGAGAGAGAGAGTGTGTGTGACAGAGAGAGAGAGAGTCAGAGAGAAGGGAGTGATTTAAACGAGAAACTCAAAGAGAATGGAAAGAGAGCAAGAGTGAAAAGAGAGAGTGAGAGAGTCTACAATCACTATAACCAGGCGTGTATACATGGGGTTTCCTAATTATATAAAAGAATACATCTGTTACATACAGTTTTTACTAATTATATAAAAGAATACATCTGTTACATACAGTTTTTACTAATTATATAAAAGAATACATCTGTTACATACAGTTTTTACTAATTATATAAAAGAATACATCTGTTACATACAGTTTTTCCAATAACATTTATATTATATCATTTAAAGAGAGTAACGAATTATTTGATGAATAGTATTTAAAACAACATCACACGTACACACACACAACTTTATACAATATTTCTCTAAAGGGGCCGTCCATAAATGACGTCATGCGATTTTGTCCGATTTTTTACCCCCCTCCCTCTCGTCACTCGCCGTCACAAAACAAATACCACCCTCCTACATGACGTCACAAAGCGTTGACACACCCCCCCTAAAAGCGGTATTTTCTATTTGAAAATGAGCATGTTTCATATCACTTTTTTGCCATTTAAGTATGTATTTAGTGTTAGGCGGCACTCTAATATCGTAACACGTGTGACGCCCATGTAAAACGTCTTTAAATAAATTGTAAACAATTAAATATTTGAGTGGAACTTTTATTTCAAGTTTCGCGTTTTTTGTTGTGACGTCACATTTCTTACACGCCCCCATCGCCTCGTCCCACTTCGTTACAAATGGTCGACCCACCCCCCTCCTCTAGGTGTTTGACGTCATTTATGGATGGCACCTAATTATTTAAACAAATCTATTTATTCCCATCCCCCTCCCCGACTTCCGTTTCCGGTTCGTAGAAAGCGTTACAATAGCTATGAGAGGTTTCATCAATTATTCAAGTAAAGAAATCATCGACACAATATGTAAGGAAATGGCCACGAAATGGCAGAATCCAGCTATACGCCTACTGCACCAATAAAACATTTATATCACAGTAAAATGACTAGCTCAACAGTAAGCAGCCAATATACTCTCATTATTATATGTTAGAGCCGGCTCTTCAGTAAGCAGCCAAAATACTCTCATTATTATATGTTAGAGCCGGCTCTACAGTAAGCAGCCAATATACTCTCATTATTATATGTTAGAGCCGGCTCTACAGTAAGCAGCTAATATAATCTCATTATTATATGTTAGAGCCGGCTCTACAGTAAGCAGCCAATATACTCTCATTATTATATGTTAGAGCCGGCTCTACAGTAAGCAGCCAATATACTCTCATTATTATATGTTAGAGCCGGCTCTACAGTAAGCAGCCAATATACTCTCATTATTATGTTAGAGCCGAAACAATATTCTAACTGCCAGAGATAAGAAGCTATTTCAAGCTTCGTGCTATGGCAATTGTTGTATATCTATAATACAAAATTCTACTGTAATATTTGCTGTACATCTATATTACAAAATTCTACTGTAATATTTGTCATCCTTACAACAAATTTCCAATATCACTGCAAACAAATTTATACTATAATTGTTGTACATCTTTGTAACAAATGTCGCCTTTTAGTGTTGTACATCTATACAAAGAATTTCTTCTGTGATTGTTATACATCTATGTTACAAGAATTTGTCCGTGTTGTAGGTCTCTACACAACACTCTACTGTCAATGTTGTATGTCTCTACACAACACTCTACTGTCAGTGTTGTATGTCTCTACACAACACTCTACTGTCAGTGTTGTAGGTCTCTACACAACACTCTACTGTCAGTGTTGTAGGTCTCTACACAACACTCTACTGTCAATGTTGTATGTCTCTACACAACGCTCTACTGTCAATGTTGTATGTCTCTACACAACGCTCTACTGTCAATGTTGTATGTCTCTACACAACACTCTACTGTCAATGTTGTATGTCTCTACACAACACTCTACTGTCAATGTTGTATGTCTCTAAACAACACTCTACTGTCAATGTTGTATGTCTCTACACAACACTCTACTGTCAATGTTGTATGTCTCTACACAACACTCTACTGTCAATGTTGTATGTCTCTACACAACACTCTACTGTCAATGTTGTATGTCTCTACACAACACTCTACTGCCAGTGTTGTAGGTCTCTACACAACACTCTACTGTCAATGTTGTATGTCTCTACACAACACTCTACTGTCAGTGTTGTATGTCTCTACACAACACTCTACTGTCAGTGTTGTAGGTCTCTACACAACACTCTACTGTCAGTGTTGTAGGTCTCTACACAACACTCTACTGTCAGTGTTGTAGGTCTCTACACAACACTCTACTGTCAGTGTTGTAGGTCTCTACACAACACTCTACTGTCAGTGTTGTAGGTCTCTACACAACACTCTACTGTCAATGTTGTAGGTCTCTACACAACACTCTACTGTCAATGTTGTAGGTCTCTACACAACACTCTACTGTCAATGTTGTATGTCTCTACACAACACTCTACTGTCAGTGTTGTAGGTCTCTACACAACACTCTACTGTCAATGTTGTAGGTCTCTACACAACACTCTACTGTCAGTGTTGTAGGTCTCTACACAACAGTCTACTGTCAATGTTGTAGGTCTCTACACAACACTTTACTGTCAGTGTTGTATGTCTCTACACAACACTCCAGTCTATTAGGAGTCACATTTGCAGGTGCATGCAGGGACACAACCGTGTAATAAAAGAGTATAGTGTCAATCTCCTACTCTATCCAAACATATTTTCCTGAAGCTTTCTTCTATTGACATTGTGTGTTGAGATCAGGACTCATCTATTGTCAGCGACACGTAGGTAAATTTGTCAGGTATGACCCCATGACCCACCTGTTGTAAGGCCCAACAAAACGTTCGGATGACCTACCTGATGTTGACCGATATCTTAGCTCCTGGTCACACACGTGTCTCTGATAGCAGCTACAAGATATCTTAGCATATAGTCACACACGTGTCTCTGATAGCAGCTACACGATATCTTAGCATATAGTCACACATGTGTCTCTGATAGGAGCTACAAGATATCTTAGCATATAGTCACACACGTGTCTCCGATAGCAGCTACACGATATCTTAGCATATAGTCACACACGTGTCTCTGATAGCAGCTACACGATATCTTAGCATATAGTCACACACGTGTCTCTGATAGCAGCTACACGATATCTTAGCATATAGTCACACACGTGTCTCTGATAGCAGCTACACGATATCTTAGCATATAGTCACACACGTGTCTCTGATAGCAGCTACACGATATCTTAGCGTATAGTCACACACGTGTCTCTGATAGCAGCTACACGATATCTTAGCATATAGTCACACACGTGTCTCTGATAGCAGCTACACGATATCTTAGCATATAGTCACACACGTGTCTCTGATAGCAGCTACACGATATCTTAGCATATAGTCACACACGTGTCCCTGATAGCAGCTACACGATATCTTATCATATAGTAACACACGTGTCTCTGATAGCAGCTACAAGATATCTTAGCATATAGTCACACACGTGTCTCTGATAGCAGCTGCACGATATCTTAGCATATAGTCACACACGTGTCTCTGATAGCAGCTACAAGATATCGTCAATCTCTTATGTTTATTATTCAAACCTGTGTCAAAGTGACCCATTTTGACTTTTATCGGTAATGATTGCCCCAACGAACGCCTCTTCCACGGATCATCAGCATGAGTGCAAGAAGGGTGATTGTAACAATCTTGACTGTAACTTCTGCCTTGATTGTAACACCATTGACTGTAACTTCTGCTCTGATTGTAACACCCTTGAATGTAACTTCCACTCTGATTTTAACACCTTTGACTGTAACTCTGCCTTGATTGTAGCACCCTTGACTGTAACTTCCGCCATGATTGTAACACCATTGCATGTAATCCCCCCCCCCAGGTTAACACTAAGTTACTGGAACTTGCCTCACACTTCCCTTGCCCCCCCCCTTCCCAAAATCCCAATAATTATTGAATGCCACTTTGAACCCCACATTGCACAAAGTTGCCTATAGAAAACCTCCCCCGCCCCCTTGTCTCAAACATTGCGTAAGTTGCCCATAGAAACCCAGAAGGTCTGAACGTACTTTATGGACCGTAATCCACGAGAAACTGACAGTTTCTGAGCGCTTAACTCCCTTAAATGATCTGCTTGGATGAGTTCGTCTTTTGAACATGTTGGGCAATTAAAAAAGTAAGACTTCATTTTAAGACGCCTCACGCCAGAGAACAAAAGAAGAGAAGAAAGGAGTTGGAGTAAAACTTGATATCACTTTAGAGATCGGCTTGGTACGAAGGCAACTTAACACGTCAGAGGTGATGTAACACGTGGATATGTGAGGTAACACGTGGATAGGTGAGGTAAATCGTGGATATGTGAGGCAACATGTGTTGAAGTGAGGTGGCAGGTGTTGATGTGAGGTAACATGTGGATATGTGAGGTAACATGTGGATAGGTGATGTAACATGTGGATATGTGAGGTAGCATGTGGATATATGAGGTAGCATGTAGATATGTGAGGTAATATGTGGATAGGTGAGGTAGCATGTGGATATGTGAGGTAACATGTGGATATGTGAGGTGACATGTGGATATGTGAGGTAACATGTGGATAGGTGAGGTAGCATGTGGATATGTGAGGTAACATGTGGATATGTGAGGTAACATGTAGATAGGTGAGGTAGCATGTGGATATGTGAGGTAACATGTGGATATGTGAGGTAGCATGTGGATATGTGAGGTAGCATGTGGATATGTGAGGTAATATGTGGATAGGTGAGGTAGCTTGTGGATATGTGAGGTAACATGTGGATATGTGAGGTAACATGTGGATAGGTGAGGTAGCATGTGGATATGTGAGGTAACATGTGGATATGTGAGGTAACATGTGGATATGTTAGGTAACATGTGGATATGTGAGGTAACATGTGGATATGTGAGATAACATGTGGATATGTGAGGTAACATGTGGATATGTGACGAAACATGTGGATATGTGAGATAACATGTGGATATGTGAGGTAACATGTGGATATGTGAGGTAACATATAGATATGTGAGGTAACATGTGGATATGTGAGATAACATGTGGATATGTGAGGTAACATGTGGATATGTGAGGTAACATGTGGATATATGAGGTAACATGTGGATATGTGAGGTAACATGTGGATATGTGAGATAACATATGGATATGTGAGGTAACATGTGTTGTTGTGAGGTAACACGTGGATATGTGAGGTAACACGTGGATATGTGAGATATTTGAGGTAACATGTGGATATGTGAGGTAGCATGTGGATATGTGAGGTAGCATGTGGATATGTGAGGTAACACGTGGATATGTGAGGTAACACGTGGATATGTGAGGTAACATGTGGATATTTGAGGTAACACGTGGATATGTGAGGTAAAATGTGGATATGTGAGGTAGCATGTGGATATGTGAGGTAACACGTGGATATGTGAGGTAACACGTGGATATGTGAGGTAACATATGGATATTTAAGGTAACACTTGGATATGTGAGGTAAAATGATGATATGTGAGGTAACATGTGGATATATGAGGTAACACGTGGATATGTAAGGTAAATCGTGGATATGTGAGGTAAATCGTGGATATGTGAGGTAACATGTGGATATGTGAGGTAACACGTGTATGTGTGAGGTAACATGTGGATATGTGAGGTAACATGTGGATATTAGTGGTAACACGTTGATATTAGTGGTAACGCGTGGATATGTGAGGTAACATGTGGATATGTGAGGTAACATGTGGATATGTGAGGTAACATGAGGATATTAGTGGTAACACGTTGATATTAGTGGGAACGCGTGGATATGTGAGGTAACATGTGGATATGTGAGGTAACATGTGGATATGTGAGTTAAAATGATGATATGTGAGGTAACATGTGGATATGTGAGGTAGCACGTGGATATGTGAGGTAAATTGTGGATATGTGAGTTAACATGTGGATATGTGAGGTAACACGTGGTTAAGTGAGGTAACACGTGGATATGTGAGGTAACACGTGGATATGTGAGGTACCTACTGGATATATGAGGTAACACGTGGATATGTGAGGTAAATCGTGGATATGTGAGGTAAATCGTGGATATGTGAGGTAACATGTGGATATGTGAGGTAACACGTGTATGTGTGAGGTAACATGTGGATATGTGAGGTAACATGTGGATATTAGTGGTAAACCGTTGATATTAGTGGTAACGCGTGGATATGTGAGGTAACATGTGGATATGTGAGGTAACATGTGGATATGTGAGGTAACATGTGGATATTAGTGGTAAAACGTTGATATTAGTGGGAACGCGTGGATATGTGAGGTAACATGTGGATATGTGAGGTAACATGTGGATATGTAAGGTAACATGTGGATATGAGTGGTAACACGTTGATATTAGTGGTAACGCGTGGATATGTGAGGTAACATGTGGATATGTGAGGTAACATGTGCATTAATTGTGCATATCTGAGGTAACATGTGGATATGTGAGGTAAAACGTGGATAGGTGAGGTAACATGTGGATATGTGAGGTAACATGTGGATATTAGTGGTAACAAGTGGATATGTGACGTAACATATGGATATTTTAGGTAACATGTGGATATGTGATGTAACATGTGGATATTAGTGGTAACACGTAGATATGTGAGGTGACATGTGGATATGTGAGGTAACATGTGGATATGTGAGGTAACATGTGGATAGGTGATGTAACATGTGGATTTGTGAGGTAGCATGTGGATATGTGAGGTAGCATGTGGATATGTGAGGTAATATGTGGATAGGTGAGGTAGCATGTGTATATGTGAGGTAACATGTGGATATGTGAGGTAACATGTGGATAGGTGAGGTAGCATGTGGATATGTGAGGTAACATGTGGATATGTGAGGTAACCTGTGGATATGTGAGGTAACATGTGGATATGTGAGGCAACATGTGGATATGTGAGGTACCATGTGGATAGGTGAGGTAGCATGTGGATATGTGAGGTAACATGTGGATATGTGAGGTAACATGTAGATAGGTGAGGTAGCATGTGGATATGTGAGGTAACATGGGGATATGTGAGGTAGCATGTGGATATGTTAGGTAGCATGTGGATACGTGAGGTAATATGTGGATAGGTGAGGTAGCTTGTGGATATGTGAGGTAACATGTGGATATGTGAGGTAACATGTGGATAGGTGATGTAGCATGTGGATATGTGAGGTAACATGTGGATATGTGAGGTAACATGTGGATATGTGAGGTAACATGTGGATATGTGAAGTAACACGTGTATGTGTGAGGTAACATGTGGATATGTGAGGTAACATGTGGATATTAGCGGTAACACGTTGATATTAGTGGTAACGCTTGGATATGTGAGGTAACATGTGGATATGTGAGGTAACATGTGGATATGTGAGGTAACATGTGGATATTAGTGGTAACACGTTGATATTAGTGGGAACGCGCGGATATGTGAGGTAACATGTGGATATGTGAGGTAACATGTGGACATGTGAGGTAACACGTTGATATGTGAGGTAAATTGTGGATATGTGAGGTAACATGTGGATATGTGAGGTAACATGTGGATATGTGAGGTAACACGTGGATATGTGAGGTAACACGTGGATATGTGAGGTAACACCTGGATATGTTAGGTAACACGTGGATATGTGAGGTAACACGTGGATATATGAGGTAACACGTGGATATGTGAGGTAACATGTGGATATGTGAGGTAATATGTGGATATTAGTGGTAACACATTGATATTAGTGGGAACGCGTGGATATGTGAGGTAACTTGTGGATATGTGAGGTAACATGTGGATATGTGAGGTAACATGTGGATATTAGTGGTAACACGTTGATATTAGTGGGAACGCGTGGATATGTGAGGTAACATGTGGATATGTGAGGTAACATGTGGATATGTGAGGTAACATGTGCATATCTGAGGTAACATGTGGATATGTGAGGTAACACGTTGATAGGTGAGGTAACACGTGGATATGTGAGATAACATGTGGATATTAGTGGTAACACGTGGATATGTGAGGTAACATATGGATATTTGAGGTAACATGTGGATATGTGATGTAACATGTGGATATTAGTGGTAACACGTAGATATGTGAGGTAACATGTGGATATGTGAGATAACATGTGGATATGTGAGGTAACATGTGGATAGGTGATGTAACATGTTGATATGTGAGGTAGCATGTGGATATGTGAGGTAGCATGTGGATATGTGAGCTAATATGTGGATAGGTGAGGTAGCATGTGTATATGTGAGGTAACATGTTGATATGTGAAGTAACATGTGGATATGTGAGGTAACATGTAGATAGGTGAGGTAGCATGTGGATATGTGAGGTAACATATGGATATGTGAGGTAGCATGTGGATATGTGAGGTAGCATGTGGATATGTGAGGTAATATGTGGATAGATGACGTAGCTTGTGGATATGTGAGGTAACATGTGGATATGTGAGGTAACATGTGGATAGGTGAGGTAGCATGTGGATATGTAAGGTAACATGTGGATATGTGAGGTAACATGTGGATATGTGAGGTAACATGTGGATATGTGAGGTAACATGTGGATATGTGAGGTAACATGTGGATATGTGAGATAACATGTGGATATGTGAGGAAACATGTGGATATGTGACGTAACACGTGGATATGTGAGTTAACATGTGGATATGTGAGATAACATGTGGATATGTGAGGTAACATGTGGATATTCGAGGTAACATATGGATATCTGAGGTAACATGTGGATATGTGAGATAACATGTGGATATGTGAGGTAACTTTGGATATGTGAGGTAACATGTGGATATTTGAGGTAACACGTGGATATGTGAGGTAGCATGTGGATATGTGAGGTAACATGTGGATATGTGAGGTAGCACGTGGATATGTGAGGTAACAGATGGATATGTGAGGTAACATGTGGATATGTGAGGTAACATGTTAATATATGTGAGGTAACATGTGTATATGTGAGGTAACACGTGGATATGTGAGGTAAATTGTGGATATGTGAGGTAACATGTGGATATGTGAGGTAACACGTTGATAAGTGAGGTAACACGTGGATATGTGAGGTAACACGTGGATATGTGAGGTAACACCTGGATATGTGAGGTTACACGTGGATATGTGAGGTAACACGTGGATATATGAGGTAACACGTGGATATGTGAGGTAAATCGTGGATATGTGAGGTAAATCGTGGATATGTGAGGTAACATGTGGATATTAGTGGTAACTCGTTGATATGAGTGGTAACGCGTGGATATGTGAGGTAACATGTGGATATGTGAGGTAACATGTGGATATGTGAGGTAACATGTGGATATTAGTTGTAACACGTGGATATGTGAGGTAACATGTGGGGTCCAAATGTACTTTTTCTTATATAACTTATTCTCCAATTTCCCGTATAGGTAGAAACATGAATATTTGGGAATTTGTTGAGTCCACTCTGTCATTTTAGTACCCATTTTATTTTAAACGATCTTGACAAATATTGTCAAACAAGTATATCAATCATGATTCAGACTGAAATCTATTGGTGTTTTGAATTGTTGTGAAACGGGTTTTCAACGCTTACTAAAATTCTAACCTCCGCAGCAGAAGCGCGGGGATTTTGCTAGTATATATATATAAGTGAGAGAATGAACGAACTGCACATATTAAACCTCATAAGCGCCCTCCCCACGTTTTTAGTAATATCTATATAAATATAATTCTCTTCATGGGACCATGCGAGGCAAGAAGCTGCAAGTATGTGCAACTGAGCATGACGAATGACCCTCGGTCGGGTCAACTAAACACTGTTGGCAAGCTTGGTGTGATGAAATGAAATAAAATATTTAAAAAAATTTTTTTTTAAAGTACACGCTTTTATTTACATATAGAAAGTGCATTAAAAAGAAGAAAATAAAGATGTTCTATGATAACAGGTAAAAAAATAGGTGAACCTATCCACAGCACATAAAAGCGTGGGGCGCCCATCAGAAATCATTTCTCTACAACTATTTTTTTACATATATATAAATATTTCTAATTAACGTGATAGTAGCATGTTTATGATAAAAGTTGTGAAACTTTTAATGTTATTAATATTCATACACATTTTTATTTATTTTTTGACAGCACTCATGGTTAAAGCAACGTCTATTCGCTTTTAAATTACAATTTTTACAAAACCGCCAATACGTAAATCGTAAACAAATGCCACTTCCAGTTGAGCTGAAATGCAGTTTCGAATAAGGATGTTAATAAATAATGACTAATCATCACTAATCAATTCTGGAGACATGAAACTGATTTAATATCCCTTGATTCGAATCAAATACTCGGAATAAAGTTTAAAAAATACAGCGAAAATTCTAAACAACAAAAAATTTTAATCGACATAAGATCGCAACATGAATATGCCTACGGGCCGCATAGAATTCTCTGGCGGGCCGCATGCGGCCCGCGGGCCGTAGTTTGCCCACCCCTGTTTTAGATAGTTCCCCGGCCCCTAGGAAGTGATAATTTAAATAGTTTTTCTACCGTTACCATCGCGGGATTGTACTCAACAACATCCTAAAGTTTCATGCTTCTGCCTACTCGGGAAATAGGAGAATTGGTGATTTTCAAATTTTATATAGGCCATATTAGGAAAAAAACGTTTTTGGGCCCCTGGCCCCCATGAGTGTTAATTTTAAAATTCTTTTATGCGATTTTCGTCGCTAGAGGCTACTCAACAACTTCCCAAAGTTTCATGCTTCTACCTACGCGGTAAATCCGAGAATTAGTGATGAGTCTGTTTTAATATAAGAAGAAACTACATTTGGGCCCTCGGCCCCCATTTAGTGATAATTTAAATATTGTTTTTACCTGTTACCATCGTGAAATAGGAGAATTTGTGATTTTTAGTTTTTGTATAGCTCATATAAGGAAAAAACTTCATTTGGGCCCCCGGCCCCCAGGAATTGATAATTTAATTTTTTTTCTCCCGTTGCTATCCCTGGTTTTTACTCAACAACTTCCCAAAGTTTCATGCTTTTGCCTACTCGAGAAATGAGAAAATTAGTGATTTCATATTTTATATAGTCCATATGAGAAAAAAAGCGTTTTTGGGCCCCGGGCCCCCAACAGTTTGAATTCTAAAATTCTAATCGCCAATTATCGTTGAGAGAGGGTACTCAGCAATTTCCCAAAGTTTCATGCTAATACCTACACTGGAAGTTGGAGAATTAGTGATGAGTCAGTTTTATATATAAGAAAAAAACTACATTTGGGCCCCCGGACCCCATTAAGTGTTATTTTAAATATATTTGTTTTCGCTTGTTACCATCGCGGAAGTGTACTTATCAACTACCTATGGTTTCGTGCTTTTACCTACACGGGAAATAGGAGAATTAGTGATTTTTAGTTTTTATATAGCTCATATAAGGAAAAAACTTAATTTGGGCCCCCGGCCTCCAGGAAGTGATAATTTAAATATTTTTTCTCCCGTTACCATAGCGGGTTTGTACACAACAACTTTCCAAAGTTTCATGCGTCTGCCTACTCTGGAAATGGGAGAATTAGTGATATTCAAATTTTATATAGGCCATATTAGGAAAAAAACGTTTTTGGGCCCCCGGCCACACATGAGGGGGAATTTTAAAATTCTTTTTTGCCAATTTTCGTCGAGAGAGGGTACTTGACAACTTCCCAAAGTCTCATGCTTCTACCTACACGGGAAGTTGGAGAATTAGTGATGAATCAGTCAGTCAGTCAGTGAGGGCTTTGTTTGTACCTACACGGGAAATCCCGGAATTAGTGATGAGTCAGTTTTAATATAAGAAAAAACTACATTTGGGCCCCCGGCCCCCAGTAAGTGATAATTTAAATATTGTTTTTACCTGTTACCATCGTGGAAGTGAACTTAACAACCACCCCAAGTTTCATGCCTCTATCGACACGGGAAATAGGAGAATTAGTGATTTTTAGTTTTTATAAAGCTCATATAAGAAAAAAACTTCATTTGGGCCCCCGGCCCCCAGGAAGTTATAATTTAAATATTCTTTCTTCCGTTACCATCGCGGGATTGTACTCAACAACTTCCCAAAGTTTCATGCTTCTGTCTACTCGGGAAATAGGGGAATTAGTGATGAGTCAGTTTTTTATATAAGAAAAAAAGTAAATTTGGGCCCCCGGCCCCCATTAGGTGATAATTTAAATATTTTTTTCACTAGCTACCATCGTGGAAGTGTACTTATTAACTACACAGTGTTTCATGCTTCTACCTACACGGGAAATAGGAGAATTGATGATTTTTAGTTTTTATATAGCTCATATCAGGAAAAAACTTAATTTGGGCCCCCCGCCTCCAGGAAGTGATAATTTAAATATTTTTTCTCCCGTTACCATTGCGGGTTTGTACACAACAACTTTCCAAAGTTTCATGCGTCTGCCTACTCGGGAAATGGGAGAATTAGTGATATTCAAATTTTATATAGGCCATATTAGGAAAAAAACGTTTTTGGCCCCCCGACCACACATTAGCGGGAATTTTAAAATTCAATTTTGCCAATTTTCGTCGTGAGAGGGTACTTGACAACTTCCCAAAGTTTCATGCTTCTACCTACACGGGAAGTTGGAGAATTAGTGATGAATCTGTCAGTCAGTCAGTGAGGGCTTTGCCTTTTATTAGTATAGACTAGCAAAATCCCCGCGCTCCGCTGCGGAAGTTAGAATTTTAGTAAGCGTTGAAAACCCGTTTCACAACAATTCAAAACACCAATAGATTTCAGTCTGAATCACGATTGATATACTTGTTTGTCAATATTTGTCAAGATCGTGTAAAATAGAATGGGTACTAAATTGACATAAGAGTGGACTCAACAAATTCCCAAAGTTTCATGTTTCTACCTATACGGGAAAGTGGAGAATAAGGTATATAAGAAAAAGTACATTTGGGCCCCCGGCCCCCAGATACGCAAGCTACACTATGATCATTGAATCTACACTATGATCATTGAATCTACACTAGGATCATTGAATCTACACTAGGATCATTGAATCTACACTAGGATCATCGAATCTACACTAGAATCATTGAATCTACACTAGGATAATTGAATCTACACTAGAATCATTGAATCTACACTAGGATCATTGAATCTACACTAGGATCATTGAATCTACACTAGGATCATTGAATCTACACTAGGATAATAGAATCTACACTAGAATCATTGAATCTACACTAGGATCATTGAATCTACACTAGAATCATTGAATCTACACTAGGATCATTGAATCTACACTAGGATCATCGAATCTACACTAGAATCATTGAATCTACACTAGGATCATTGAATCTACACTAGAATCATTGAATCTACACTAGGATCATTGAATCTACACTAGGATCATTGAATCTACACTAGGATCATTGAATCTACACTAGAATCATTGAATCTACACTAGGATCATCGAATCTACACTAGGATCATTGAATCTACACTAGAATCATTGAATCTACACTAGAATCATTGAATCTACACTAGGATCAAGTTGAAATAATATTAGTCAATAAACATGAACACAAATAACAGGAGTTATTGTTGTAGTTCAATTAACTAGATTTTTTAAAAATATTGTTTTTTGATCCAAAAGATTCAATAGAAGAAGCTAGGTAATTATTTGACAACAATGTCCACTCGCTTCCGTACTAATGAATCAGTTTTCTTCCTTTTTTTTAACAACCAAAAACCACTATTGTTTGAGAGAACGTAACAGATGCCTATAATTTTAATGAACGCCAAGCACACTGACATTGTGTCCTTTACTACTGTAGTAAGATGTGGCCCATCTGATATAATCTGTGAAATCTACCAAGAAAACTTGTTCAATTTTCATCTCAAAATGGCAATCGCTCTGGTTTAAGAAAAAAAGATTGTCTCATTTATTCCACAACTCGGTGGGTGATGGCTCTGGTACGGTAACAGAAACAAAAACACGTACGAGGGTGATGGCTCTGGTACGCTAAAAGAAACAAAAACACGTACTAGGCACCATGATAATAGGTTTCAACACATACGTCCAAGGGTCACAATCAGAAAATTTAAAGGGAATAAGGATACAGGGGTGATGGTCCTTGCTTTAATTTCTAACATTTGATATATCTGAAACAATTTAAAACATTGATGTCTTAAAATAAATGTTATATAATAACAAATATTTTAATAACAATTAAAACAAAGAATTCTTCCTTTTCACAGCAGCACTTCGTTTCTTTCGTCTGTTACATTTAAACATAAGCAGAGCTAAATAACATCGCATACAAATTTTTGTTCTCAACAAATATTTGAAAATTACCCAGTCATTGTAGTGGAAAAAAACTTTCTTTTAAATTTTCAATTATGAAGAAATATAAAACTTTGAAAGGTGAGTAAAATAATGCAATGATAATTACGTCAGAATCTCTTCATATAAATATCCGTTAAGCCCTCCGGTCAGAGCCGTCTTTACACCATTTTGGACCCGGGCAAAGAAATAGTGTTTTGCCCCTCCCCCGTAGGAATAAAAAAACAAATATATATAATATATATAAATTAACATATTCACATGGGGCCACTATGCTCGTGGGCCCCCGGGCAAATGCCCAATGGGCCTATGAAGACGGCCCTGCTTCCGGTTGCAATAGACTTTTGCAATATAAGTAAAGTTATTTCTCTGATATTGACACAATTGTCACATAGGTATTAAGATATTATAATGGGCAAAGAAATATTTTTAAAGGCATTTAAATTTATTTTTTAAATTAGATAGATACAAATCATTCAGAAACAGGCATACTTTTACTTGTAAATGAATGGCCCGTTAAAATGGCCAAGACATAACTAAAACTAAGATTCTCAGCTAAAACACAGTAACATCATGTAAACACTTTTTTTTTGCTTGAAAGGATTTCTTCACTCAACACGACCTCAAACTCCAATGGAATCCCATACTCTCATATGATTATATTTTACCAAGTATTCACTTCTTGGTCGGATCACATTACCCGATAAAACATTACATTTTGTCATTTCTGCCCACCCCGTCCCCACTATAAAAAATAATATATTTTCGAGATAATGTGAAGATTTTTGTGCGTGTCACGATAGAGTTAACTGTTTAGAAATGATTATTGTGCGTGTCACGATAGAGTTAACTGTTTAGAAATGATTATTTAACAATGACAAACAATTGCAGATGAACGTGTAATATATCCCCGGCAAGGAAGAAGTTGTGTGCATTATGAAATTAGATTCCCTAAAGTATCTTTAAATGTTTTATCATTTTCTTTAGATTATTATTAATGTTTTTTTGGGTACTAAGTTTGGCCTAGAAATGATACTTTCATTTAAATTCGTTTATCTTATCTTATCTGTTACAGTCGCTCTTTCTATACAGAAGATTATTGCGTCCTACGCGTATCCATGGTTTATGTCTAGTCTTGAATTTTTATAATAGTTTTAAATGGTGATAGAGTGTTGGTCCTCCTAGTTTCCCCATGCAACTTATTCCACGTCCGAATTCCAGGCGGGAAGAAAGGGAAGATGTATGTATTTGTTTTTGACAACGGAATAAGAGGAGTATCTTTTTTTTTCATTGTAGATTTCTGTATCTTTTAAAATGACATTATTTTGTTAGGTCTTAATATATGTATATACGAGCAACAAAGCCCGTCCAAGGACGTTCTACCAGCGTTCGGTGGCATGTTGTAACTCCCCTCCAACAGCCGTCTCGACCGGCATACATGTGCATCACGTCAAAAATACTATTCATTATAGTTAAAATAAATAACTCGTAAAAACAGAGCTTTTGACTATAAATCCCAACGCGCATAACTCAAAATAAAGTCTTGGAAGAAATACTGCACCAAAAATAACTCGTTTTGAACTTCCGCGTAAAAGTGTTCAATATGATTGGCTGTAGGAGTCATATGTGTTTGAGGGACCAATCACTATCGATGACCGCACGGAACATATCCTTTTATTATATAGGATTATGACATAAACCATGAAGTCATTTGATTTTAAATTAAGATGATTGAAGTTGAAATTTTCTTCTATGAATGTTAGTTAGTTGCAAAGATCGTTCATATATCCTGATACTAAAATTGTAAGAAAAATGCAAAAAAAATGTCAAAGTAATATAAAAAAAGGTTTATTTTACACTACGTATTTTGTATTTTACGCTAAATAAAATGTTTTGAAATATAATTGGAATTGAAATACATGTATTGTGTTCAAAATTTGTCATATGATCACAGTCTTCAAATTATAAGTACAATGACACCACATTTATTTCATGGGATAAATAAACATTATTACACCATCAATTTCATGGCATTCATGTCATAAACAAACATTATATCACAATCAATTTCGCCATCACACGTCATCACCTTATTTACGTTGGTAATCAATATAAATCACTAGAAATATACCCGCTACTTGTAGCGGGAGTGTGCTGACCCTTTTTCCCAAGTATTAGTTGCTGGTTATTACAATTTCTATTTGCCAAGTTAAATTTCAGATTCATCTTTTAGTTAAAATCTTATGGGAAACAGAGATATGCCATTTTAAGGAAAAATAAATAAATATAATTAAAAATATATTTAAGAAAAAAAAGAGAGATAAAAAAAAACAGACACAATTATTTAATTTTTACCATTTTACCACTTAATGCAGTGCCTTTTAAAATTTCCTTACTATTTAAAAGATATAATTTATTAAATAATGAATCTTGACGACCATAATAACCAAATTTACTATTTCATTCCCCACTTGTACTAAATAAACATAACTGATAGGTTTTCCGAAAGAGTTCTACCACGCTCGTCACTCAAAAATTTCATATAAAATTACGACACTAACTAGTAACACAATTGTAAGTAATACAATATTTGTAACCGCGATATGAGATAAATGACATATTATGGCACTATCCCTTAAAAAGGCAAAAGCTACATAACTCATAGCGACAATAAACAAAATTATAAATGTACTTTCTACAAATACTTTAAAGCAGTCGTATTAAAATGATATCAAGAAAATGTGCACATCATATTTAGACAATAAAAGATTATAGAAAGCTGGCCGCATAAACATAAAATCTTGTTATAAAGTAAATGTACTGGACCAAAATAACTCTTCCTTTTGACGCATTCATAGTTGTTTTAACAGGGAACTAACATTTAAAAAATTTAATGTCTCTATATTTACGATTTATATTTTACGGTTTTTATGCAATGTGTACAATTTCAAAAAGAATCATTTTTTTTGTTCCTTATTTCTGATAAGGCATCATATTTTTTAAATTATTTTCAATACACACACACACACACACACCAGATTATGTTTCTGAAAAAAATATATATCCACATTAAAAAAAAAGATTCAAGCGCATATGAAAAATGATTAAATAACAACATTAGAAATGGCCAATGTTATTCCGACTTCAAAGGAATGAACATAACCTTTTCAATTTGCAATTCATATTAATTAAGCGTTTTCAGGATCACTTTATTAAATTTAGTAAAATTCTGTTAATACGTTCGGTAGCGAAAGTTTATAATGTATAGTGTATATATAGCTTATGTAAACATTTTTAAAGTGTAAGTTTATTTGACATAGGCCATCGCTTTCCACATAAAATAAACTCGCTACATCTATGTTTTTAAAAAATTAAATGTCGAGTTATGAATTATATCTTTAAAAAATCGCAATTTCATTTGAACATGTAAAATATTAATACAATACATCGTGGAAAAATTGAAATAAAATAATTTAAACGAATATCTGATATATAAAGCTAAGTTGATGTTTGTATGTTTGTTTGTTTGTATGAATTAAAAAAAAGGACACTGTTTTGTTGACATTTTTCCAAAAGATCTCTACCACTGTCGTCCTTAAAAAAGCTCATATATATTTACGACACTGCATCGTAACACAATTGTAATTAAAACAATATTTGCATCAGCGTCTATGAGATAAAGATAATATTGCACTACCCCCTCAAAGACAAAATCTACTTAACCTATAGCACCAATAAATTAAATTATAAATGTTATATATGAAATGTACTTTCTAAAATACTTGAAAGAAACTAAAGCAGTGTATTAAAAAGAATTCAAGAAAATGTGCGCACCGTATTTAGACAATAATAATAAATGGTTATAGAAGTATTCTGGCTTAATAATAATAAAAAGTCTGCTCATAACAACTGGACCAAAAATAACTCTACTTTTGTAATCATCAATATACATAATTCCCGTCGTCAGTATGTATGTGTAGATGAAAAATATTTTTAGGTTATGTTAGGTGGCACAGCGATCGATTTTGTATAAAAATATTAAATGACGTCATAGTTTTATGCTTACATTTTAATTTTTGAAAAGGCAACGATGTAAACATAGGATTTGAGGATTTATAATTATTATAAAATACTTTGTGTACATTTCATCAAGTTTAATATTTCGTATTAATCAAACACGAATAAGTCACTTATGTTAATTATGTATATTGATTCCCGTGGTCTGTATGTATTGTATAGAAATATTAAATTACGTCATTGTTTTATGCTTATATTTTATTTTTTTAAAAGAAGCGTACACGAAAATGTGCGCATCGTAATTAGACAATATAATATTTTTTCAATGCGAACCGCTGAAAATAAAGTATTGGGGGAAAAAAACTTCACCAAAAGTAACTCGCTTTGAACGGAATTTGAACGTCCGCGTAAAGTTGTTCAATATGGAAATGAGGATAAATTTTTCATTCTCTGTCTCTGCATTTTCTGATTCTTTAATTTACGGCATTCGGGAAAAAGGGACAATTACAAAAACTAACTTAAAACCCTCTCCGGGGTAAAAGGAACCGTCCTGCCAAATTTGGTCCCCGTCCGTCATTTGGTTTTTCCGTGATTGTGTAACGAACAGAAAGTTGAAAAGTGAAACATACCGACGCCGATACAAACAACTGAGCTTTATATATATAGATAGATTGTCAAAACAAACATAAACATTTTGAAAAGCTCTGTGAGGATCAATGGCACACATCTATTCCCTCTTTTGATTAACAATCTCCGGCGTTTTGTGTGTGTGTGTGTGTGTGTGTGTGTGTGTGTGTGTGTGTGTGTGTGTGTGTGTGTGTGTGTGTGTGTGTGTGTGTGTGTGTGTGTGTGTGTGTGTGTGTGTGTGTGTGTGTGTGTGTGTGTGTGTGTGTGTGTGTGTGTGTGTGTGTGTGTGTGTGTGTGTGTGTGCCTGCCTCAAATCTCTTTTCATGTAGCATCATTGTAAATTTTCGTTTTCGAAATTTGAAAACCTCATCTTTTTAATTTTTAGTTCTATAGCTAATTGAATATCGTTTTTTAACGCATTTTCCCTTGGGACAAATTGCGTTTATATTTTAAATGTCCGGCCTGTCTGTTTGAGTTTGAACAGCAACTCCTCCTGAACCATACCAGATAGAGAGTTCGGGTCTTTTTCAAATATGTTAAACAGGTCCCAAGGATGTGCACGGGCACAAAAAAAAATACCGAAAAGGTTTACTTGATTTCCTGGAATTTTTTTTTAAAAACGAACAATTGTAAGTATTTTGTCAATTTCTCGCAAACCATAAAATATATCGGGTTGAAACAAACGCCAAACGATAGCTAATAATATTTAGAACAATATTGGAGAAGGAATTTGTGAAAAATCCTTCTTCGTTCGACTCCCGTAATTTTAGCAGCAATTTGTAGATAGCAATTGTTTTGTTTAACTTCAGAATTATTGATTTGAAATGACTTTTAATGTAATCTAGAATGACTAGATTATGCCGGGGCGCCGTGGCGCCTGCGGCGCCCACTTTTTTTAGGGCGCCTACGGTGCCAATCTTTTTCAAAAGCCCAACTAACTTGTCCTTTTTTGTTAAATACTAAATATTAAACTTTCTGAAATGTACGCAAAGTATTTAATAATAGGGGTTGTAGGGCGCCTACGGCGCCCACTTTGTTTTTTGTCAAAAGCCCAAGTAACTTATCCTTGTTTGATAAATACGAAACATTAAACTTCCTGGAATGTACACAAAGTATTTTACATCTTTAATTTATAATCATCTTGCGCACCGATGCACACCTTTTATTTTAAAATATAAGATCAAACAATGACGTCATATTAAATATTTTTACATTGCTAATCAACACTCGATTTTTCAACTGCTATAGACTGTTATACATCATCAGCGTTCCACATCCGTACATCTACCCAGTGAGTGACTTGGGCTTTTATATTATATATAGTTAATGGGGTTTTCCCGCTTTGTGAATGCTAATATTAGACTGTTTGGTGGTGCACATTACATTTGACACATTCTTAGTGTGACTCTAGAATGATTTCCTTTGAATAAAAAAATCGGAAATTCTTTGTTGGAAATTGCGTTTAAATGTTCAGTCGAGTTTTTATTACTAGTTTTTCCTTTTAATAAGGTATTTGAGAGTTTTTCCTTTGAGCCTATTTGTTTATTTGTCTGTGTATTCTGTTTTATAATTGTGTGCCCATTTGTTTATTTTGCCCGTGTATTCTGTCTTATTTACATTTTCCTTGCTCTATTTTCCAGCTCCCCTTGCACCACTTGATGATGACCTGTACCAGCAGGAATAGAAGCTCACACGCTCCCAACACTGAGAGACCAATCCACAGACCAATTGTGCCACCGACGTCAGAACATAAGGCAACAAACTGAGAAGAAATATACAGAAAACAAGAAATAAGCTAAATGAAAGCTCAGCTTTACTTGTATTGTATTATTATTATTCTATTTATAAACACAAAGTGTTGCATATATTATATAACTACGTGTACTTCACTATACTGTAACAGTCAACGTATCTAGTGATTTCGTATTGCTTAACAGTAAATGGGTGTCTCTACTTGAGCGGATGTTCACCTATCGTGGAGGTCTCAGGTCCCCACTAACCGCCATAAATGAGGATGCACTGTATCTGTATAATTGTATATTTATTATAATGGTATACTCGTTTAATCTTGTTCTCAATAAATACCATAAAACCTCCACTTCGAGTTGATGAAGAGACGCACACTCCTAGACCCTGTACATGATCAAAATAGCCGGTTACTTCTATGCACAAGTGGGCAGCAAATAAAATTAACTTTTCCTTTCATATTGATTTATTTTCATATCATTGACCATGTACATTTTAGATGGATAAAACATACAATTTAAAAATTTTTATTTACAGGTCGGATTCACTCCACTAAGAATTATTCAATGCATATATTTTAAATAGATGTGTTTAAAAAAATGTTATAATATTTAATGCCGCTCAGAAAATTATTGTCTAAACCTTGCCTGAGAGCAATAAGTATCTGTGACATTTTCCTCAACAATATCTCTTCAAATAGAATGGAAACAACGTTGTTCTTAGTGAATTCAATATTTGTCAAATAACCGAATGTGTTTACTCACGTTGTCAAATAACCGAATGTGTTTACTCACGTTGTCAAATAACCGAATGTGTTTACTGACATTGTCAAATAACTGAATGTATTTACTCACGTTGTCAAATAACCGAATGTGTTTACTCACGTTGTCAAATAACCGAATGTGTTTACTCACGTTGTTAAATAGCCGAATGTGTTTACTCACGTTGTCAAATAACCGAATGTGTTTACTCACGTTGTCAAATAACCGAATGTGTTTACTCACGTTGTCAAATAACCGAATGTGTTTACTCACGTTGTCAAATAACCGAATGTGTTTACTCACGTTGTCAAATAACCGAATGTGTTTACTCACGTCGTCAAATAACCGAATGTGTTTACTCACGTTGTCAAATAACCGAATGTGTTTACTCACGTTGTCAAATAACCGAATGTGATGACTTACGTCGTCAAATAACCGAATGTGTTTACTCACGTCGTAATTAGGGCTCTCCTTTAACAATTGGTAATTCAAATCTGTGTAGTAAATACTGAGTTTGACGAAATTTTCTCTGAGCAAGGAAATAAGAGAAACAAAAGAAAGAATATTAAGAAGTCTTTTTATTTATCTATGTTAACTACTGATAACATCTCACACAAGTTTGATATTAACGAATTTGTAATCTGGTAATTGAAACTAAGATTTTATAAGCCTTTTTGTGGTGTAATTATAACTGTAATTTTCGATTATTTTTTTTTGGTCTGGTGTTATTTAGCCGTAATTTTATATGACATTTGGTGTGTAATTTAACTGTATGACTTTTTTCTTTCGTGTAGATGAAACTATGATTTAACATTCCTTTTCTCTGTGGTGTCGTTTTCACTTTAATTCATTTAGTCGTTGTATGGGGTCAGCTAGCCAAAAGTGACGTCATTTCATGGGGAATAAATGAAATGCACTCTTTTAAAATGAAGTTTTGGGTTTAAGATTAGTTTGGAATTAATGTACTCAGAGACAAATTATGCTTTGAAATTAATCTCTAGACATCAGAGAACTTACTGGACTTCAGATGGGGCGTTTGTTATATTTTCATTTAACTGTTCACAAGTTTCTTTAGATGCTTTAGATTCGTTTATACAAATGCCCTTGACCAAAATGTTCTGATTGTGAGTAAAAGAATTCACGTAAATTAAAATGGGACGAAATCAAATGAGAGTATGGATACTTAGTAGACATTTCAAAATGTATTTGGTAAATTTTTTATTTGATACAAACAAAGATATGAATTAAATATTTAATATCACGTGATGTCAGACTGTGTTTTCTCCTCTTTAATCTAGGCCTTTCAGGGTCACGACGGTTTATTATTTACACGAATCAGTTGAGAAGTTGTGCGTGTGTTTCTATTGCTGAAACCACATTTGTGACAGTTATTTACCATAGGTAGCTGAAACTAGATACAAAGTTTTCTGACTTTACGATATAAGTGGCTATATACCGGGAGTGGGTGGATGTGAGTGGAAAGTGGCTATATACCGGGAGTGAGTGGTTGTGAGTGGAAAGTGGCTATATACCGGAAGTGGGTGGTTGTGAGTGGAAAGTGGCTATATACCGGAAGTGGGTGGTTGTGAGTGGAAATAGGCTATATACCGGAAGTAGGTGGTTGTGAGTGGAAAGTGGCTATATACCGGAAGTGGGTGGTTGTGAGTGGAAAGTGGCAATATACCGGAAGTGGGTGGTTGTGAATGGAAAGTGGCTATATACCGGAAGTAGGTGGTTGTGAGTGGAAAGTGGCTATATACCGGAAGTGGGTGGTTGTGAGTGGAAAGTGGCTATATACCGGAAGTGGGTGGTTGTGAGTGGAAAGTGGCTATATACCGGAAGTGGTTGGTTGTGAGTGGAATGTGGCTAGATACCGGAAGTTGGTGGTTGTGAGTGGAAAGTGGCTATATACCGGAAGTGGGTGGTTGTGAGTGGAAATAGGCTATATACCAGAAGTAGGTGGTTGTGAGTGGAATGTGGCTACATTATTTCTGACAACATGTCCTCGAAAAACTTTATCACTCATATCTGTCGCTCTGCCTATACTGCCATCCGTCAGATCAGCTCAGTCCTACGTTACTATCGAAAAGTTAGTGCAACAAAAACTATAGTCTGTGCTCTTGTTCTCTCGCGTCTTGTTTATTACTGTTCTCTTCTTTCAGATTCGCCAAAACAATATATCGAAAAACTACAAAAAGATCAAAATTCAGCTGCCAGACTAGTTCTGAAGGCAAAAATTAAAACAAAATAATAATATTAATAATTACGATGATATTACTCCGCTACTTTACTCACTTCATTGACTCCCTCCTATACAAGCACATATTGATCACTAACTATCCGCTCTCTGCCACAACTTCTTATCTGACTCACGCCCTTCCTATCTTACTGAACTCATCTCTGCCTACCCACCCACTCGTCAACTACGCTATTCTGCTGACACACGTATTCATTACATTCTTAAGACACGTAAGAAAACATTCGGCAAAGGTATTTTTCTGTTTGTGCCCCCAAACAATCTATATATATAATTCTCTTCGTGGTCGGACCCTGCGAGACAAGCTGCAAGTATGTTCAACAGATACTAATTTTAAAAAGCAGCGCACCAAATTACTCCACCAATGCATCAAAAGGTGTGCAAATTAAATATGCGTTGTAAAAAAAATATTATATGACGTCATTGTTTTCGCTGATATTTTAATTTTGTAAAAAGGGAACAATGTAAAAAGTTATAAAATACTTAGCGTACATTTCAGAAAATTTAATATTTCGTATTGATCAAACAAGGACAATTTAGTTGGGATTTTGAAAAAGGTGGGCGCCGTAGGCGCCCAAAAACTTTGCATTTTTTCAAAATAAATAGATTTCAGCTGAACACATCCGTCATTTTTTACGGGTGATACGCCGCGGGTCTCTCCAGAGTTCCTTCTTTTCATTCACTCACAGTCGTTTGCCCAAACCCGTTCCCATTTTGACAACCGTGTCTTTTAGGAAGTCTTCACCCGTCACTAAATCATTAGCGGCGTATGCTACGCCGCAGGTCAGCTAGTGGAATTGTAATTCTCTACCATGACCGACTGAGTGTGAGTAGTAGTGGAACGTGGCTTTATGCCAGCTTTGACAGCCACAAAAATATTTCAACATGTCTCCTTCTATGCTAATAATACATTTCCTGTTTTTGGTATTACTTTGTTATAATCATGTTTTTTTACACAGATGACAAATTTAGAATTGGCTTTAAATTAAGTAATTAAACAACACCGTAAAAACAAAGTTTTTGACTATAAATCCCTTATATATATGAGACATAACTAAAAGTATGGATTATGTTCAAACGCGACAAACATTTACAGACTGACACCGAGTGATATCCTCTGGCTTTAAAACCGGGGAAAGGGACGGGAAGGGGTGTGGACATCGACGAGTGGCGTCAACGCGTGAACTCAACTGGCACCGTAAAGAAAAACAATAACAAACCGTGAACGTGAATTACATATATTGTATAGAGATAAACTAAAAATGTATTAATTTAATTACGGTACGTTCGATCTATCTGAAATTTTGACACGATGCATTGTTAGGTTACACGAGTCTATGTGCCAAATTTCAAACGGCGTCATGGAAGTGGGTCATTTTTACTTTTGTTTTTCCGCCCGCGAACGACAGAGAGAGATCACGACAGAGAGAGATGATGAGATGACGACAGACAAGATTTCGAAGTTAATATAAGGGATTTTAAAAAAAAATTTCACTCGCTCGATTTTTGTGTGTTCTTTTAAGGAGTATAGACCTTTAGAATTTATGTGAACAATTGGAATACTTAATATTAAAAAAACACAGTTCAAAGTTCAGAGGACAATCAGGGATTATGCATAGGTGCATTAAACTATTAATAGTGAGTATTTTTAGGTAAGAGTGTCAAATTTATTTGTAAAACTATTTTATAAATGTTTGTTAATAGGACAAATCTCAAATCAAAATTAAATCACATAATAGAAAATGCCTATTAAACACTCACTATTCTTTAGCTCTAAATTAACATCATCGATTTATTTTTTAATTCATAAATAAATGAACAAATGAAAAGATTTTTTGTGTGTTCGTAATTAGTTAAATCAAGATCGCTAAACTTTGTTCAATCTAAGAATATGTCATAAATGCCATAAGAACAATGAAATAACGTGTGCATACCGACACCGACACAATGAAAGTAAATACTTACAGTATAAGACAGGTTAGGCCACTGACGACTCGAAATACTCTGTTCGAAAACTCTCTCACTGTAAAATTATTTTAGACATTCATTAGTCCAACTTTAAAAAAAAATTCATTCAAAAGTCTAAATTAATATTAGTCATTCATTAATCTTTTTAGCCATCCATGTATAATTTTTTCAAACGTTTAAATTATTTAGCAGTGTTTCCTGTATTTAACATTATATCATTATGTAACGGAGTGGAGTTCAAGAATGTGGATATATGCAGTGGCGTAACAACGGGTTGGCATCGGGGCAGTTGCCAAGGTCTCCAGCTCAGGAGGGCGCCACTAAATCTCTTATTTTTAAATTTGAATTTAAGTAAATTCAGTCGGACCTCTCTAATTCGAACTCAAAGGACCCGAAAAAAAAATCGACATACGGAGTTTTTGAGATAGGGAAAATGGCGTAATAGGATTAATCAAGGACAATGTTGATATTGAGAGGTGGGGAAAACAACAATACCGGCTAGTAGAATTGAATGGAAAGACAGGCGGTGTCTGATGTTTCATATGAAAGAAAACCAACTTGCTTTGACATACCGACACAAGCCCCTCCTTACCCCTCCCCCACTTTACTCTCTTCACAGTGGGATGGAGTCACAGCATGCAGCAAAGGGATATGAATTAGTACCACTCCTTTTTCTCGTCTTGGTCATTTTTTGTACTTGCAAGGGTCGCTTAATCCCTCTTGGAATGCACTAAGATATGATTTTACGTCCATTTACGTGGCTCTACGGAACACGTGTTCTGAAATGGTACTCCAGAATAATTTGACCGGGACCTATCAATTAATTCGATATAGGGAGGTTTTCGACTTAGGGAAGTTCGACTTAGCGAGGTCCAACGGTATTTAACTTTTATCCTTGATAACAAAAAGTGAATAATTAATTATATTCAAATATATTTCATTTAAACTATTATAATATATTTTATTGTGTTAGTGGCCTTTGAGGGGCTTCTTATCAAACGCATGTCAATGTTATTTTACAGTCTTTCTTTTAAAAAAAAATCTTACTATCCCCGTCCCACTGTCGAGGGAGTAAAGTGGGGGGAGGGGAGGGAAGGTGTCCCCTCTCACGAGCTTTTGTCGGTATGTCAAATCAAGTTGACTCCTTTCATATGAAACATCACCATCCTCTTCCTGACAAGCCTTCTAGCCGCTATTGCTGTTCCCTCCCTCCTCTCAATATCAACACTGTCCTTGATTAATCTTCGCGTATTACGCCAGTTTCCCTAACTCGAATATTCCGTAAATCGAATTCCCCCCTACCCCCACCCACCCTTTTTTGAGTTCGACTTAGAGAGGTCCGATTTTATGTATCAGCAACACGCCAATTCGACTTAGAGAGTTTCGACTATATCAGCAACACGCCAGCTAACGGAGGTGCTTAGCTGTAGTCGGTGGAGTGTTACTTAAATTTACGTTTGATTGTCAGTTTCTATCGTTATGTATGAGATAATGAGTGTGACACATTGACACTATTGTTTTTCATTTATAATACATGTTAATTCAAGTCTTGCTGTATTCTTTATTAAGGCAACAATATTCCGTTTTATCCACCAATTTATTTGGTATTATTTAGTAAATAATAAACTGAAAATTAGTATTGTTCCTGTCTCATACGTTTTTTATATTCACGTTGCATGACTGTCACTGTCAGACTACGTAACTATTGTCATAAATAAAATAAGAGAAATTCAGTTATTTTTTCTAACAAATGAAAAAATCGCAAAGCTGAAACTTGTAAATTTATCAAGGGTGCCAAAAATAAATTAGCCAAGGGCGCCAAAAACCTAGTTACGCCTCTGGATCTATGTTACAACTTATTCTCTATCTAATAATCAAAATCTCACATAGTTATTTGTCAAAATATTCCCATAAGAACTACAGCTATTTAATTTTAAAGTAGATAAAGACATGTTTAAAAGTTGATATCTCAATGTGCCCATTAAAACATAAAGGCTACTAGATGAAGTAAACTAGAAATGTAGTTATTTTAAAAAAAAATCACTTTTCCAATTTGTAAAAAACATTCTACATTATAAAAATTTCTTTAGTATATGACATAATATAAAGATGATGTAAATAATGAACATTTCTTGACAAACCTGCAGGGATTATCGCATCCACAGGAGTTATCATTGGCATCAAATGTCATGGTCACGTTCTTTATACACTTGACATCTGTGGGTCAAAGGGCATCATCACGTAAGTAAAACAACAACTGGCTATCAATTTATCATAAAACACCAAAACATAAATTATCAATGCATAATTATATCTTACATTAAAGTAAAATTTTATACTTTTTACGTGAGCAACTGGTAGGCTGAATAGATAATATGTAAAACACAAACTCGCATTGGCGAACCAAACAACAGACAGCCCCAACCTGTGACACCAACTCGCAGTGACAAACCCGATCTTACAACAGACAGCCCCAACCTGTGTAATCTGTTATATTGCATCTTTCTAGTCCCTCGTCGTTTCCCATTATAATATTGATGTTAGGGCTTCTACCGTCGGTGCAGTTACATTTTGATCTTATTAAGTTCTGCTCACAGATTTTCTGACACACCTGAGGAAATATTGGCTCAGAGAAAATATTCACACAGAAAATATTGAAAGGGATAAAATATTAACACAAACAATACTAACACCGAGAAAATATTCACAAAGAAAAAATAAATCACTTAGGTGAAAGAGACACAGAGAGAGAGAGAGAGAGAGAGAGAGAGAGAGAGAGAGAGAGAGAGAGAGAGAGAGGGAGGGAGAGAGAGAGAGAGAGGGAGAGAGATAGAGAGAGAGAGAGAGAGAGAGAGGGAGAGAGAGAGAGAGGGAGAGAGAGAGAGAGAGAGAGAGAGAGAGTGAGAGAGAGAGAGAGAGAGAGAGAGAGAGAGAGAGAGAGAGAGAGACAGAGAGAGAGACAGAGAGAGAGAGAGAGAGAGAGAGAGAGAGAGAGAGAGAGAGAGAGAGGGAGTATTATTGTAAATGGCCACTGGAAATTGCTTAAGCAATGGAAATGGTCCATAAAAGATATGTATAGGATATAACAGCAAACTGTCTAAAAGGGTTTGGTCTACAAAACATAAGTTACTCAAACCTCTAGCCTCAATAGGTCTGACGTATAGAGAGGATAACATGAATCTATTTGATGATTCCTCAGCTCAACATCTCACACTATGAAAGTCTTCAGTTAAAATTATCATTTACGAGTCACTAGATTTTATGTTTCACCACCTTGTTATCTATATGTATAAATATTAGATATGAAATATGGGTAAATTAGGGGGTGGCTAGATATGGTTTTTTACTATTTGCCAGATCCGGATAGTTTAGCCCAAATATTTGCCGGATCCGGAAATATTAAAATATTTATTATCCAACATATGGAGAAGAGAGCATCTGCTATCTACAATGACAGTCTGTGACACCGTCAACGTCAACGATGAACATTTTACAATTAATTGAAGGAATGAACTTGAACGAAGTTCAACAAACTGTGTAGTGTGTACCAAGCGAACTGTGTTGTACTGAGTGCGTAGTGTGGTGTGCAACAATTCGTGATCTAGAGTCATAATAACAACTAACTGTCCTTTTATTCATACGATTGAAATTTAACATGCCGCTAGTTACTTAGTTTTGTTATCTTATGTATCTAAAGTAATATCTATACTTATAACATTTTTACTTAATTTTTTTTTCGCATTGAAATTGATTGTTTTGCTATATTTTGCATGGATTTGAATGATTTCATGATCAACTCTTGGCTAATTTGTTTATTTTGTTATATATTATTAATTTAATGTATGACTTAATTTTTTACTTAACTTATTTTGTTTATAATTTTAATATTCACAGTAGACTTGAGTTTAAAAATTATAAGACTGAATAAGATATAACACGTGAGACAAGCAAAATTTTTATTTTTAAGTTTGCAAATCAAATCACAATTGATATCCGGATCCTATTAGGATCAGCCGTGAGTACTTGGCGAATCTGAATAGTGGCGGAAATCACAATATCCGGCCACCCCCTAGAGTAAATATATTAGAATGACTAGATCAAACGCTCCGTGCGTGGGCAGCTCATTATTCTTACATTTCTTGTATATGTGTAGTTTTTGAGAGATGAATCGGCATCTTCATCTTTACAAGATCCGAATGGGGATTTAAGTCGGTCAATCTGAACCTGAAAGGAAAAAAATCCCTTTACTTAAACTCTAAGCATCCCATGTGCTTATAATCTAAGCATTCCATGTGGTTATAATCTAAGCATTCCATGTGCTTATAATCTAAGCATTGCAAATGCTTATAATCTAATCATTTTATTTGCTCAATTTCTACAAATTTCATGTGCTTAAAATGTAAGCACTTCATGTTCTTGAAAAGCTAAAAAAAATCTTTTCATAATCTAAAAATTTCACGTGCTCAAACTCTAAAATTTTATTTGCACAAAATCGTAAATTTCTAAGCACATCATGTACAAAGAAAAAAAAACTCGAATGAGTTTACGCAAATTTAAACGCAATTTCCAAAAAGAATTTCCGATTTTTTATTCAAGGGAAATCATTCTAGATTACATTAAAAGTCGATTCAAATAAGTAATTCTGAAACTAAACATAGTATGACGTCATATCCCCTCACGCTACGTCACACCAAGAATATGTCAATATAATGCGCAACGCATTCACAAAGCGGGAAAATCCCATTAACTAGCATTCTAGATTAAATTAAAAGTCATTTCAAATCAATTATTTTGAAAGTAAACAAAACAATTGCTTTCAAAAATTGCTGTTAAAATTACGGGAGTCAAAAGAAAAGACATTTATTTACAACTTATTCTCCAGCATTGTTCTAAATATTATTAGCTATTGTTTGGCGTTTATTTCAACCCGATAGCTGTTATGTTTGGCGAGAAATTGACAAAATACTGATATTTTTTCATGTTTTTTTTGATTTTCCAGGAAATCCAGTAAACCTTTCGGTATTCCCCCCCCCCTTTTTGCAAATCCTTGGGACCTCCTTAGCATATTTGCAAATGACCTGAGCCCTCTATCTGGTATGGTTCAGGAGGAGTTGCATTGTCAAGCTTGACAGTCATTTCGAATCTATAAACGCAATTTTTCTAAGGGAAATTACGTTATAAACCTAAAGATTTGTCATGGTCAAAATCTGCTATAAAAATTTAATTTTTAATGTCTTTATATTTTATTTTTTAATATCCATATTTTGACTCAAATATAATTAATTCGCACCAAAACTCATTTCCAGTGCATTTCAAGGGAAATGAAATTTACTCTTGAAGCCTTATGGGCAGATATCTTTTTTCTTAAAAACTATGAATCAAAATTTGTATTTAAAAAAAAATGATAATGATTTGAAAATTATATTAACTGATGAATGTTAAGTTTATTTATAAAGTATTTCATAGGATTGAGATTTGATTGTATCGCAAGTCAAACAGAACTAAATAAATAAATAGATATGAATAGATATATATACAGGCTGAGGAAATTAACGATTAATTTCTCGATTAATCGTTAATTTTTTTTATCGATTAAAATTATTTAATCGATAAAAATTCAGTTACAATTAAAGAAAATATTTATAATATTTTAATTTTCTTTTAATTAATAAATAATTAAATATTAATAATTTATAATAACTTGTATATTTTTAACTTACAAACTTCTCCCGCGTAATATCATAATTTATTTTATTAATATATGTGGACCGGCAGACGTCAACTAAAAAATGGCTGACAGCATCAGCGCAGTTAAATTTAAACATATAACTGGAAAGTTGAGCAAACATTTTGTTTTTAAGCTAACTGCGGATGGCAAAGATGAAGATGGTGAAAAAGTTTACTGTGTTCTCTGCCATAAACAATTCTCTTTTAAAGGATCAAATACATCGTTGACGTTCCACCTTCAGCACAAACATCCGATCAAGTATCAACACATTGTCATAAAATTTAGTTCAAAATATTCTTAATTTTCAATGTCTGTGAGACAGGGGAAATAACTCAATAAAATTTTTAAAAAACAGTCAATTACCTGTTTCTGTTACTTCCCTTGAAATGTTAAGATTAATGGCGTCATCAATTTCTATTTTTGGCTTTAATCGAAATTAACGATAAATTAATCGTTAATTTTTGAAAAGTTAACGATTAAATTAATCGATAACAGCCCCAATATATATATATATATATATATATATAATATATATATAATTCGGTTACGTTCCTTTGACAACCAGAGAAAGACGATTGATAGGGTTTTCAGCACATTTTCTCTCCACTTTATCATCTTTTCACCACACTTTCACCACATTTTATCATCTTTACACCAACCTGTTTCATCCCAATGATGGTCTGTGAACCTGCAGCAACAGCGATGCCATCGCTGTCAGGAAATGGCGGGCTATTTTGTTCATGGATGACCACTTGAATACCTTTACCAGTCGTGATGCCTTCAAGGTACTCGTGAGTTTCCAGATACAGAACGAGTTCAAGACCTGGGATAGATTACATGTGTTTATTTGTTTTTGTTGAGTGTGCATGGTTAAATAGACACGTATAACATTAATTTATATCATTACAAATTTAACTGAAAATCCTTTTAACAAAAATGCACCATATATTATTTAATCAACACTTAAATGAAATGTAATCAGGGCCGGCCTATGGGCATTGGAGGCCCTAGGCGAAGTGAATTTGGTGGCCCTAAATGTAATAGAAATAACAAAATGATGAGAGTAATCGTAGGGCCTAGGCGGCTTTCCTAGTTTGCCTATGCCTAAAGCCGGCCCTGCTGTAATAATTTTTTTGCCATATTAATCAGATATAAAATATTAAATGTCCTATAGGCCTAGTCACCTCCAAATAAAATGTCCTATAGGCCTACTCACCTCCATATAAAATGTCCTATAGGCAAACTGACCCCCATATAAATAGTCCTATAGGCCTACTTACCTCCAAATTAAATGTCCTATAGGCCTACTCACCTCCATATAAAATGTCCTATATGCCTACTCACCTCCATATAAAATGTCCTATAGGCCTACTTACCTCCAATTAAATGTCCTATAGGCCTACTCACCTTCATATAAAATGTCCTATAGGCCTACTCACCTCCATATAAAATTTCCTATAGGCCTACGCACCTCCATATAAAATGTCCTATAGGCCTACTCACCTCCATATAAAATTTCCTATAGGCCTACTCACCTCCATATAAAATGTTTTATAGGCCTACGCACCTCCATATAAAATGTCCTATAGACCTAATTACCTCCATATAAAATGTCCAATAGGCCTACCCACCTCCATATAAAATTTCCTATAGGCCTACTTACCTCCAATTAAATGGCCTATAGGCCTACTCACCTCGATATAAAATGTCATGTGGGCCTACTCACCTCCATATAAAATGTCCTATAGGCCTACGCACCTCATTATAAAATGTCCTATAGGCCTACTCACCTCCATATAAAATGTCCTATAGGCCTACTCACCTCCATATAAAATGTTTTATAGGCCTACTCACCTCCATATAATATGTCCTATAGGCCTACGCACCTCCATATAAAATTACCTATAGGCCTAATTACCTCCATATAAAATGTCCATTAGGCCTACTCACCTCCATATAAAATGTCAAATAGGCCTATGCAGCTTCCATATACAATGTCCTATAGGCCTACTCACCTCCATATAAAAGTTCCTATAGGCCTACTCACCTCCATATAAAATGTCCTATAGGCCTACGCACCTTCATATAAATTGTCCTATAGGCCTACTCACCTCCATATAAAATGTCCTATAGGCCTACTCACCTCCATATAAAATGTTTTATAGGCCTACTCACCTCCATATAAAATGTCCTATAGGCCTACGCACCTCTATATACAATGTCCTATAGGCCTAATTACCTCCATATAAAATGTCCAATAGGCCTACTCACCTCCATATAAAATGTCCTATAGGCCTATGCACCTCCATATACAATGTCCTATAGGCCTACTTACCTCCATATAAAATGTCCTATAGGCTACTTACCCCCATCTGGCCCAGCTTTACGGCTATTGTAGTTTTTATTTTCCAGCGTGTAGCAGTTTCCAAAAGTACCGGAGAAAATGTGTTTGAAATGTCTGGAAAACATAAAGTTGGGCACTAATTTAATAATCATATTCTGAAAGTTTACAATCAGTTAATAAAGGAAGTTGAAAATCAAATTTATTTGATCTGGTTAGTTATTTGTTACATTGTCAGGTTTATCATAGTATCATTCAAGCATGTTCACAAATCATATTTTAAAATACCAAAAAATAATTGTTTCGTTGACATGATACCGTAATATCCAAATGTAAATATTTTAGGGCTGCGGAAATTAACGATTAATTTCTCGATTAATCATTAAAAAATTTTAACGATTAAATTATTTTTAACGATTAATCGACCCATTACTTACAAATTATTGAAAGTCAAAAAGTAAAAAAAAAGAATAAAAAATAGCGGTCGATAAATAATAACAAATTTCCTGACGATTACACGAACATTTTGGTTTTAAACTATTGGCTGACGGGAATGTTCAAAATGTTGATAAAGTTTGCTTCCATGGTTCTAACACTTCGCCTACTTATCAAACCAAACGAAAAGCGTATTAAGCTAATGGAAGTAATGGAGTCTGACAGAAAATGACGGCAGCTCTTCTGATCAATTACTGCGTTACAAAATGGAGATGAAAGTTACTGAATCCATAACCGTCTACAATGGTGGAAACTTAATGAACACCGACATCCGATAATGTCATTCCTTGCCAAGATAGTTTTGTGCATACCAGTTACCTCAGTTCCTTGTGAATGATTGTTCAGCTCGGCTGGTTATATTGTCAATTAGACCCCCTCATCACTTGAACCAAATAATGTCAACACACTTGTTTTTAAGTCCTTTATATTAACTCGTGGTGTCTGGTTGCTTGCTTGCTTCTTTGCTTGATTGCTTGTCTGTCGCCAAAACTTTGGATCAATTTTTAACCCACTTCCTCGTAAGCTAGCGAGCTGAATTTTTACAGGCAGTTTTGTACCGAAGATAAAAACTATGTAACAAAATTTCAGATCGATCACATGTACCGTAATTAAATTATTGATTTTTTAGATTATTTTATTTATTCCTATGTATCATGTTATTTTTTGAGATAGAGTGTAAGGGTGCGCATTATATTGAACAAACTTTCTGTCGCGCAATAAGGTGCATATTTTATTTACAACACTTTTTATAAACATATTCCTGATCGGTGCGCCTTATATTATAACATGTTTTACGACACAACTACAATTTTGTATTTTTGGATGGTCTTGCGCTGCGTATTATAATGAACATTCTTTTAATTACTTCTTGTACATAAAGGATTTATAGTAAAAAACTTGGTTTTTTACGTTTTTTTAAATATGAAATCCTTTATATTAACTCGTAGTGTCTGTTTGAACCCTTGCTTGCTTGATTGATTTTCGCCAAAACTTTGGATCGATTTTTAGCCCATTTCCTCGTAAGCTAGCGATCTGAAATTTTGCAGGCAGACTCGTGCCAATAATAAAAACGATGTATCAAAATTTCAGATCGATCGCATGTACTGTAATTAAATTATTGAATTTTTAGATTATTTTGTTTATCTTTATGTATCATGTTAAATTTTTGAGATAGTGTCGTGTGGCGTATTATATCGAACAACCTTTCCTGTCGCGCAATTAGGTGCGTATTTTATTGACAACACTTTTTATAAAAATATTCCTGATCGGTGCGCAATATATTAAACACGTTTTACGAGACATAACTACAATTTTGTATTTTTGGATGGTCTTGCGCTGCGTATTATTATGAACACTAGCGTATCACCCGTCGAAAATGACGGAAGTTTTCAGCTGAAATGTATTTTGAAAAAATGCACTTTTTTTAGGGCGCCTACGGCAACGACTTTTTTCAAAAGCCCATCTAACTTGTCCTTGTTTGATAAATACGAAATATTAAACTTTCTGAAATGCACACAAACTATTTTATAATAGGAGTTGTAGGGCACCTACGGCTCCCCCTTTGTTTTTTTATTTTATAAAACCATCATCAAATCCTCTTATTACATTGTTCCCTTTTCCAACATTAAAATATGAGCTAAAACAATGACGTCATATAATATTTTTTACAGCGTATCTTTAATTTGCACATTTTTGATGCATTGGTGCAGTAATTTGGTGCGCTGCTTTCTAAAATTAGCGTCACGGACAGACGTGACATTGCAAATTATATTGTTTAATTCTTTTAGCTACGTCTCGTACATAAAGGATTTATAGTGAAAAACTTGTCTTTTTTACGGTTTTCTTTATTAAATCCTTTATATTAACTCATGGTTTCTGTTTGAGACCTTGCTTGCTTGCTTGTCGCCAAAACTTTGGATCGATTTTTAACCCATTTTCTCGTAAGATAGCGAGCTGAAATTTTGCAGGCAGTTTCGTGCCGATGATAAAACGGTGTATTAAAATTTCAGATCGATCGCATTTACTGTAATTAAACTATTGAATTTTTAGATTATTTTTATTTATTTCTAAATATCATGTTATTTTTTGAAAAAGAGTGTCGCGGTGCGTATTATATTGAACAACCTTTCTGTCGCGCAATAAGGTGCGTATTTTATTGACAACACTTTTTATAAAAATATTCCTGATCGGTGCGTTTATATTAAACATGTTTTACGACACAACAGCAATTTTGTATTTTTGGATGGACTTGCGCTGCGTATTATAATGAACATTCTTTTAGTTCTGTCTCGTACATAAAGGATTTACAGTAAAAAACGTGTTTTTTAACGTTTTTTTTTGCGTAGTTGGTTAAAAGATGGCATATAAAGGAGACATTCCAGTGTTACTTAGATTTTCAACAAGAACGTTTAATAAGTGTTACTTATGACATCATACATTTTAATTTTTGGCTTTAATCGAAATAAACGATTAATTAATCGATAATTTTTCAAAAGTTAACGAATAAAATTAAATTAATCGTTAACAGCCCTAAAATATCGACATATTAGTTGTGTTTGTCAATTATGTATTTTTAAAATTTAAGTAAATAACTCTTTTTTTCGCTGTTCGTAGCATTGTTTACTTTATTTTTCTTTCTCTTTTAAAAATAATTTTTGGTATTTCTTTGGCCGTTGCACATCCTTGGGACCTCCTTAGCATATTTTCAAAGACCCGAACCCTCTATCTGGTATGGTTCAAGAGGAGTTGCATGTGCAAGCTCTACAGACATTTTAAATATATAAACGCAATTTATCCCATTGGAAATTGCGTTAAAACCCCGTAAAAAACAAGTTTTTGACTATAAATCCTTTATATACGAGACATAACTGAAAGAATGTTCATTATAATACGCAGCGCACGACAATACAAAAATCTAAAATTTTTAGTTATGTCTCGTAAAACATAAAACCGTAAAACCGTAGAGAAGCTACAGGACTATTTGAATTTCACAACAGCTAATTTTTTATTTTATGTTTTAATTCGTTATATTCGTTTTATTTGTGTATTATTTGTTCCATGAGGAAGGCTCTTTGCCGAAACGTTCGCTGTTTTGTTACGTCCTGTCAGGCTAACTCATACCCTGTTTATATGTTATACATTTACTAATTTATAAGCCTGGTTGCAGTCTCACCCCCAATTTATCCCTCTAATATAAGGCTTTGCTCAACTTACTTGGCCTCACACTTTCTTCCAGAAAAGGAGCACGATAAAAGCATGTTTTCAATTTGATGGCCCCATTCCTTACGGTTTTCTCTGCCAAGAAACACACAAGAAATAGATTACAGAATACTGAAATAATTGTGTATTCGTCTACGAGTTACTTAACTAGAGTAGTAAATCCTATTATGAAAGCAATACATTGCACAATTTACAAATACACCTACTTTTCAAATGATCTTAATCTTAATAGTTCATTTCTTGGGTGTAAATAAAATAAGACATGTCAAGAAGTTTTAGTGATAAATTATTTGGTAACTTGATAGCTGAGCTGTTTTAAAAGTGGTCATGACTTACAGAGCTTCTCCGTATATCAAAGTAGCTAAATCAATTTTGTTCTGACTAGGGGCATCTTTAGGGTCAGGATCAGACTCAGGGATATCTGAATCATACTGAGAATACAAATACATTGGAAATGTTGGCAGAAAATAAATTACCTTATTGGGTTTAATTGTTGTTATTAAGGAAATGTCACTGTTGTAAGTAAAGGATGTCACTGCTGTCAGTAGAGGATGTCACTGTTGACAGTAAGGGATGTCACTGTTGTCAGTAGGTGCATGTCACTGCTGTCAGTAGGGGATGTCACTTTTGTCAGTAGGGGATGTCACTGTTGTCAGTAGGGATGGTCAATGTTGTCAGTAGGGGATGTCACTGTTGTCAGTAGGGGATGTCACTGCTGTCAGTAGGGTATGTGACTGTTATCAGTAGGGGATGTCGCTGCTGTCAGTAGGGGGTGTCACTGTTGTCAGTAGGTGCATGTCACTGCTGTCAGTAGGGGATGTCAATGTTGTCAGTAGGGATGGTCAATGTTGTCAGTAGGGATGGTCAATGTTGTCAGTAGGGGATGTCACTGTTGTCAGTAGAGGATGTCACTCTTGTCAGTAGGGGCTTGTCACTGCTGTTAGTAGGGGTACATATTTGTTGTAAGTAAGAGATGTCACTGTTGTCAGTAGGGAATGTCACTGTTTTCAGTAGGGGATGTCACTGTTGTCAGTAGAGATGGTCAATGTTGTCAGTAGGGGATGTCACTGTTGTCAGTAGGGATGGTCAATGTTGTCAGTAGGGATAGTCAGTGTTGTCAGTAGGGGATGTCACTGTTGTCAGTTGGGGATGTCAATATTGTCAGTAAGGTTATCACTGTTGTCAGTAGGGGATGTCACTGTTGTTAGTAGGGGATGTCACTGTTGTCAGTAAGAGATGTCAATGTTGTCAGTAAGAGATGTCACTGCTGTTAGTAGGGGATGTCACTGTTGTCAGTAGGGGATGTCACTGTTGTCAGTAGTAGATGTCACAGTTGTCAGTAAGAGATGTCACTGTTGTCAGTAATAGATGTCACTGTTGTCAGTAGGGGATGTCACTGTTGTCAGTAAGAGATGTCACTGGATTCAGTAGAGATGTCACTGTTGTCAGTTGGGGATGTCACTGCTGTCAGTGGGGGATGTCACTGTTGTCAGTAGGGGATGCCCATGCTGTCAGTAGGGGATGTCACTGCTGTCAGTAGGGGATGTCACTGCTGTCAGTAGGGGTTGTCACTGCTGTCTGTAGGGGATGTCACTGCTGTCAGTAGGGGATGTCACTGCTGTCAGTAGGGGCATGTCACTGCTGTTAGTAGGAGTACATCTTTGTTGTCTGTAAGAGATGTCACTGTTTTCAGTAGGGATGTCACTGTTGTCAGTTGGGGATGTCACTGCTGTCAGTGGGAGATGTCAATGTTGTCAGTAGGGGATGCCCATGCTGTCAGTAGGGGATGTCACTGCTGTCAGTAGGGGATGTCACTGCTGTCAGTAGGGGATGTCACTGCTGTCTGTAGGGATGTCACTAATGTCAGTAGGGGATGTCACTGCTGTCAGTAGGGGATGTCACTGTTGTCAGTTGGGGATGTCACTGCTGTCAGTGGGGGATGTCACTGTTGTCAGTAGGGGATGCCCATGCTGTCAGTAGGGGATGTCACTGCTGTCAGTAGGGGATGTCACTGCTGTCAGTAGGGGATGTCCATGCTGTCAGTAGGGGATGTCACTGCTGTCAGTAGGGGATGTCACTGCTGTCAGTAGGGGATGTCCCTGCTGTCTGTAGGGGATGTCACTGCTGTCAGTAGGGGATGTCACTGCTGTCAGTAGGGGCATGTCACTGCTGTTAGTAGGGGTACATCTTTGTTGTCTGTAAGAGATGTCACTGTTTTCAGTAGGGATGTCACTGTTGACAGTTGGGGATGTCACTGCTGTCAGTGGGGGATGTCACTGTTGTCAGTAGGGGATGCCTAAGCTGTCAGTAGGGGATGTCACTGCTGTCAGTAGGGGATGTCACTGCTGTCAGTAGGGGATGTCACTGCTGTCTGTAGGGGATGTCACTAATGTCAGTAGGGGATGTCACTGCTGTCAGTAGGGGATGTCACTGCTGTCAGTAGGGGATGTCACTGCTGTCTGTAGGGGAGATCACTGCTGTCAGTAGGGGATGTCACTGCTGTCAGTAGGGGCATGTCACTGCTGTTAGTAGGGGTACATCTTTGTTGTCACTGCTGTCTGTAGGGGATGTCACTAATGTCAGTAGGGGATGTCACTGCTGTCAGTAGGGGATGTCACTGTTTTCAGTAAGGGATGTCACTGTTTTCAGTAGGGGATGTCACTGTTGTCAGGAGGGGATGTCACTGCTGATAGTAGGGGTACATCTTTGTTGTCATTAAGTGATGTCACTATTGTCAGTAGGGGATGTCAATGTTTTCAGTAGGGGATGTCACTGTTGTCAGTAGGGGATGTCACTGTTGTCAGGAGGGGATGTCACTGCTGTCAGTAGGGGCATGTCACTGTTGTCAGGAGGGGATTTCACTGCTGATAGTAGGGGTACATCTTTGTTGTCAGTAAGTGATGTCACTATTGTCAGTAGGGGATGTCACTGTTTTCAGTAGGGGATGTCACTGTTGTCAGTAGGGGATGTCACTGTTGTCAGGAGGGGATGTCACTGCTGTCAGTAGGGGCATGTCACTGCTGTTAGTAGGAGTACATCTTTGTTATCAATAAGAGATGTTACTGTTGTCAGTAGGGGATGTCACTGTTGTCAGTAGGGGATGTCACTGTTGTCAGTAGGGGATGTCACTGTTGTCAGTAGGCGATGTCACTATTGTCAGTAGGGGATGTCACTGTTTTCAGTAGGGGATGTCACTGTTTTCAGTAGGGGATGTCACTGTTGTCAGGAGGGGATGTCACTATTGTCAGTAGGGGTATGTCACTGCTGATAGTAGGAGTACATCTTTGTTGTCAGTAAGTGATGTCACTATTGTCAGTAGTGGATGTCACTGTTGTCAGGAGGGGATGATACTGTTGTCAGTAGGGGTATGTCACTGCTGATAGTAGGGGTACATCTTTGTTGTCAGTAAGTGATGTCACTATTGTCAGTAGGGGATGTCACTGTTGTCATTAGGGGATGTCACTGCTTTCAATAGGGGATGTCATCGTTGTCAGTAGGGGATGTCACTGTTGTCAGTAGGGGATGTCACTGTTGTGAGTAGGGATGGTCAATGTTGTCAGTAGGGGATGTCACTGTTGTTAATAGAAGGCTGTCAATGATACAAATAATACAGCATATTGATTGATGATGCTACATTCTATTGTATGATGTCACTACAGTCATTAGATTAAAGCAAAATGCAGTAAAAAAAAACTGGTTGTTACTACTGTCAATAGATTGATGTCCCCACAGTCTATAGGTTGATTTTACTACAGTAAATAGATTAATGTAACTACTATCAATAGATTAATGTAACTACTGTCAATAGATTAATTTCACTTCTGTTATTTTTGTTTGCTTACCTCAACATCCAAGTTTTCGTAGAAGTTATAATCGTACTCCGACGTCATGTTGAAGTCTTCGTTACTGAGGCAGTCTTCAGTGAGATCGCCACTGTTTAGGAAACAAATTAGGTACATTATCATTTTTAACACAGATTGAGTAAAATAATACAAATACAACATTTGAACTGCAATGTCACAATAAACACATCAAATGTCAACAAAACAGAAACTGTAAAAACACAATAGATATTCTATATTTTGGTAGAAATGTGAGGCTTGGAATTTTGCCATGCCATGAAATTTAAAAAAAAACGAAAACCAAAGAATAATGAAAAAAGACTGTCTAAATGACTGTCTAAACGACTGTCTAAACGACTGTCTAAACGACTGTCTAAATGACTATCTAAACGACTGTCTAAACGACTGTCTAAACGACTGTCTAAACGACTGTCTAAACGACTGTCTAAACGACTTTCTAAACGACTGTCTAAACGACTGTCTAATCGACTATCTAAACGAATGTCTAAACGACTGTCTAAACGACTGTCTAAACGACTGTCTAAACGACTGTCTAAACGACTGTCTAAACGACTGTCTAAACGAATGTCTAAACAACTGTCTAAACGACTGTCTAAACGACTGTCTAAACGACTATCTAAACAACTGTCTAAACGACTATCTAAACGACTGTCTAATCGACTATCTAAACGAATGTCTAAACAACTGTCTAAACGACTGTCTAAACGACTGTCTAAACGACTGTCTAAACAACTGTCTAAACGACTGTCTTAACGACTGTCTAAACGACTGTCTAAACGACTGTCTAAACGACTGTCTAAACGACTGTCTAAACGAATGTCTAAACGACTAACTAAACGACTGTCTAAACGACTAACTAAACGACTGTCTAAACGACTGTCTAAAAGACTGTCTAATAGACCGTCTAAAAGACTGTCTAAAACTGTCTGAAAGACTTTATAAAAGACTGTCTAAAACACTGTCTAAAAGACTGTCTAAAAATTGTCTAAAACGGTTTAAAAGACTGTCTAAAAGACGGTCTTAAAGACGGTCTTAAAGACTGTCCAAAAGAATGTCTAAAAGACTGTCAAAAATACCTTCAAAAAGGATTGCTAAAAGAATGTCAAAAGCACTTACACAAAAACTGTATAAAAGACTATCTAAAAGACTGTCTAAAAGACTGTCTAAAAGACTGTCTAAAAGACTGTCTAAAAGACTGTCTAAAGACTGTCTAAAAGACTGTCTAAAAGACTGTCTAAAAGTCGGTCTAAAAGACGGTCTAAAAGACGGTCTAAAAGACTGTCTAAAGACTGCCTAGACGACTGTCTAAAAGACTGTCTAAAACTCTAAAAGTTAGGCATGACAGTGCCAATGTGTGTGAAATTTACTAAAATAATAATGTTCTTTACCTCCAGTAACAAGTGTCAAATCGATATGACATTTGCTCTTCTGTTTGTTGATCAATATAATATTGAATTTTTGGGGATGTTCCGTTTACCTAGTAATGTAGAAGAACAAAATGGTAAAATTTTATGACGGGATTTTCTGATTTTCTACTGAATGAAATCTAAATTCTGAAGTCTATGTTCCGAAACCCATGTTCTGAAAACATTGTTCTGAAAACATTGTTCTGAAATCTATCTTCTGAAATCTATTTTCTGAAATCTCTGTTCTGCTCAATATAGTAGATGATTATTAAAGTCAAAGTTAGATTGTGTACGGGTCAGGAGATACTATTAATTACCTATATCTGTCTCCAGAAACTTAATTAGATTTTAACATATTAATTGGCATACGTATTAACTCTCTGATTCATGCATAGAAATTCCGAACCTTTTGTGAATAACATATTGTACGTTTTTTTAAGCTCCTTAAGTGCTGACCAGTAGTAATTTTTCAAACCTTCTCCATCTGTAGGGCAGTGACATTCATTGTCAGAGCCTGGGATTCTACTGTCGGCTTGTCTTGTGTATTTATGTATCTTGGTTTTATTTTCATCTCCGTGTAAAACTTCCCAAATAAAAACATTTACTTACATTGTTTTATTTAGGCTATAGTTTAAGCATCACTGAACTATAATAGTATGAAAGTAAATAACTTTGAAATCTCCAAGTTGTATTTGGTTAGCCTAGGTTAGTGTACCTTTGATTGCACATGTTAGTTTACCCTTGATTGCACATGTTAGTTTACCTCTGATTGCACATGTTAATTTACCTTTGATTGCACATGTTAGTTTACCTTTGATTGCACATGTTAGTTTACCTCTGATTGCACATGTTAGTTTACCTTTGATTGCACATGTTAGTTTACCTTTGATTGCACATGTTATTTTACCTTTGATTGCACATGTTAGTTTACCTTTGATTGCACATGTTACTTTACCTTTGATTGCACATGTTAGTTTACCTTTGATTGCACATGCTAGTTTACCTCTGATTGCACATGTTAGTTTACCTTTGATTGCACATGTTAGTTTACCTTTGATGGCACATGTTAGTTTACCTCTGATTGCACATGTTAGTTTACCTTTGATTGAACATGTTAGTTTACCTTTGAATGCACATGTTAGTTTACCTTTGATTGTCGTACCATGTTGATGTTGCAGATGGTCACAGCAGGAAACTTCAGGTCACTGAAGCTTAAAGCTACGTTGGTTTGTATTTGGAATTCCAAGTATTTGCAAAAGTTACTTTCGAGAAAAAAGTACAATAAAAATAAGTTTATGGTTAGTTAGTTAAAACTCTGGCTTACTGCGGTACAATAAATATAAGTTTATGGTTAGTTAGTTAAAACTCTGGCTTACTGCGGTACAATAAATATAAGTTTATGGTTAGTTAGTTAAAACTCTGGCTTACTGCGGTACAATAAATATAAGTTTATGGTTAGTTAGTTAAAACTCTGGCTTACTGCGGTACAATAAATATAAGTTTATGGTTAGTTAGTTAAAACTCTGGCTTACTGCGGTACAATAAATATAAGTTTATGGTTAGTTAGTTAAAACTCTGGCTTACTGCGGTACAATAAATATAAGTTTATGGTTAGTTAAAACTCTGGCTTACTGCGGTACAATAAATATAAGTTTATGGTTAGTTAGTTAAAACTCTGGCTTACTGCGGTACAATAAATATAAGTTTATGGTTAGTTAAAACTCTGGCTTACTGCGGTACAATAAATATAAGTTTATGGTTAGTTAGTTAAAACTCTGGCTTACTGCGGTACAATAAATATAAGTTTATGGTTAGTTAGTTAAAACTCTGGCTTACTGCGGTACAATAAATATAAGTTTATGGTTAGTTAGTTAAAACTCTGGCTTACTGCGGTACAATAAATATAAGTTTATGGTTAGTTAGTTAAAACTCTGGCTAACTGCGGTACAATAAATATAAGTTTATGGTTAGTTAGTTAAAACTCTGGCTTACTGCGGTACAATAAATATAAGTTTATGGTTAGTTAGTTAAAACTCTGGCTTACTGCGGTACAATAAATATAAGTTTATGGTTAGTTAGTTAAAACTCTGGCTTACTGCGGTACAATAAATATAAGTTTATGGTTAGTTAAAACTCTGGCTTACTGCGGTACAATAAATATAAGTTTATGGTTAGTTAGTTAAAACTCTGGCTTACTGCGGTCTGAATCTAAACTAATGATACAGAAACGCTAATATAAAACTGTTGTAATCGGGATAACGAGATTCTTTAATCTCCCTGATATAAACGAGAACAACTATTCCATAGAAGAACAATAATATATTAAAGAAATAATACGATTATCTTTACAATACTCATAAAGTTAGAGCTAATACTGTAAAATCTACCAGGTAAATAGTATACTTGATTAATTTGTAACAACACTACAGGGCTATGAATATGAAATAATCCCTGGTGGCTCTCTGATTATATTATTGTCTTTGCAAACAAAGGAATACATCCAAAAACAGATATGATAGAAACCCGAGAGAATCATTTTGATCGGCAATAAATATAATACAAGAATTAAAAAATAAATAATCAGCTATCACAGAAGATAAAAGACTTAGTAGCTAATATTTGCAAATATTTATAAATATTATTAAATATATGTAAATATTTGTCCAATACCCTTGAACTATTTCTTACTCGAAAAACTTAACTACGTTGATCAGGTCTTAAACATCATCGGATCAAAGACTTCCTTTTGGGTAGAGAGCAAACTGTAATAATTAATGGAGCTAAATCAGCACCAATAAAGGTTAACTCAGGAGTTCCACAAGTAATTGTTTTAGGCTACCTACTCTGCCTTATATATATAAATGATTCACCCAACAGGATTTGACGATTATATAATATTATTATAATTATAGTTATATAATATATATAACTTTCAATCACAACACGATAAAGAAATCATAAAAAGACACATTTTAAAAATGGGAAACTAATTTGGGTGCGTCTTTTCTAAGAGCACCAAAGAAAAATAAACGAGAAGGTGTACACTATTGTATTAAATGAACATATAATCTAAATTTAATATACAAAGTACTAAGAAATAATATCAAAAGAATAATTATCATTGAAAACCCATGTTAATGACGTAATGTTTTTTTTTAAAATGAAACACAACCTTAGGCTTTATAAAGAGACTTTACAGATATGATAAGAATATAAAACTAAAATGCTAACTTTGGTGAGACCTGTAATAGAATATGTATCTTTTGTAGGGGATCTATACACCAATGAAAATACTGATAAATTTGAACAAATTAAGAAAAAAAAGCTGCAATATTCATTACTGGAGACTATTCAAACTTGATAAGAAAAGGTCCATTAGTTAAATATAGAAACACAAGAAGAACAATGAGCAGAGATGTGAAAATCCATACGATCATTTTAACACGGAAATAAAGTACAAAAATAATCTATGCAAAACGTGGATATACTTAGGAATAATAAACATACTTTTCGTGTTCCATTTGAAAAAAACGAATTTTAAAAAATAAATAAATTTTAAAAAATGATAAAATAATAATAACATAAGAATTATTTTTCTGATCTGGAATTCGAGCGTGGAATGGGTTGCCCTAACAAGCCATTAAAAAAAATCCACTATCAACATTCTCTATCAAGACTAATGAAAATGCCATTTTAAACACAAACAATGAAGTGTAGTCACAATAATATTCTGTATAGATAGAGGGTCTGTAATATATAAGATACTAAGTCATTGAGAGGTCTATAAATCTATTATTAACTAATTTATAATAAACCTCATAATCGACTGACTGATTTTTACACTCTGTAAAGCTCTAAATGTATCGCAAAGTGCTTGGATTATTCGTTGGTGATTGGTGGAGGGCTTGGGGTGTGATTACTCCCCCTTCCTTGAACTCTCTTTACCCAACAATGGTAGGGGTCACCACAAACTTGGTGGAAATTTTAAAAATTGTGTTACAGTCTTACAAAGGAGCTTTAGTTTAAATTGAGAAGCATCCGTTTTATAGTTTACTTTTGGTCTGACAGTGGTCGCACATGTCTGACCGACGCCGCGCAGCAGTTAAGAATTATCGCGCAGCAAATTTTGTAAAATATTGCACGAAAAATGGAGACTGCAACTTTGCGCACGAGTTTTTTTTTAAAAACTTTGTACACGGACTAACGAACCTTAGAGGGAACATTGTCTGACAATGAACATTTGGTCTAATAGTTGACCTTTGATGTAATAGTCGAGTTTTGGTCTAATAGTTTCCTTTGGTCTGATAAAAGACTTTTTATCTAATATTGGAATTTTGTTCTGATAGTGGACATTTATCTGATGAAGGTCTTTCGGTCTGATAGGAGAGTTTTGTTCTAAAAGAGACTATTTGGTTTTAAAAGTGAATTTTCATCGCTGGTCATTTAGAAGCTACAAATCTCTAATTTTACGTGCATTTTAGATATCTTGAATGCCAAAAATTAAAACATCCCGAACAACAAAATTAAACAACATTTGAATCATCTGAAGACTTATTTTAGCCAAACTATTTGGCTCTTCATGTCCGTATCTAAAATATTCATGCTGTGACCTTCCTTAATAATTTGAGGTGAACAAAAATCATTAAATTTCAACAAGTATCAACAGCTTTCTAAGTGCTTCAATGAGCGCCTCAATAGGGTGAGGGGGGTTTGACTTTCCTGACAAAACATATTTTACATTAAGCGTGAATTAACTATCAAATACTCCTTTGTATACATAGTGATCTATGAATAAACATCAACTGACCTGTACAGATGATAAATCATTGCACCGATGGCAGCAGCAATCAGCAATGACCAAATGGCCTTGACATAAGGATTTTTGGAAGCCGCAAGAAACGGAACCCCATTCAATGACGTCTTCTCGCCATATTTAGACAAGACTCTGAAAACGCCTCGCCACTTGCTTGATTTAATTTGACTTTCTGTTACTTCTTGTTCTGCTGACCTGTCATTTTTGTTGACTTTATAGGTGAGGGACCTTGAAGGAAAAAAGTAAATAAAAACAATAATAAAAAAATCATTTAAGTGATGCACCGCAATTCGGCTGTATTTCAGCAAACATCTGATGAAAAGTAAAAAAAAAGGTTTTCTGACGTGTTTAAAAATAAATAGAAATTGTCTTAAAACTCATTCTAAACACCAATAATTTGTTACAGATGCCCTGATGCCCTGATTATCGCTGTTATAAAACCATAACTCCCACACGCATCCACACCGAATGCCACAAACTATTCTTCAAAACGAAAACTCATAGCGAAGTCGAGTTTATTTTAAGTCACTAGATTTATGTCCATTATTTTCTTGTTTCATGGACGAATCTTCGAGATTAAAAGAAACATCATTCAACTTGACTTCACTGCAGCAGTTTCTGTACCAATGATTTTGAATAAAAGTCCTTGGTTTTGGAACTCTTCAGAACTTTGATTTGTGAAGCCAGACGATTGGAACAGTTCATTCCAATCACACCACGATTTTTTCCTGATTGTTACCATCGACTGTACGCAAGTTATCAAAACTGAAATTAGACCTGCACCAAATTTTTTTATATCATCCCGAGTGATGGGCACTGAGGGGATCATTCTTAAAAAGTTGTTTTAATAATGGATCTACATTTTTAGACAAAGAATGAGTCTATGAACATTAAGTACGAAAGATTTGATTTGAAAAATCGTAAGTTTTGGCTGAGGTGTACAAAATTCAAGTCATGAAACTTAGTGCGAGTTGCCTCAGACAAGAACTAATGACTGAGGTCTAATGATGCGACTCAAAGTTTAGAGCTTTGAACTTGTACACACATGACCTTGATGTGCTTTATTTGGGAACTTCTTTTAAAAAATTTAGTGAACTGTATAAATATAAAGCAGAACAAATCATTTCAGAAGAGCAGGCGGGCTTCAGATCAGGAAGAAGCACAACGGAGCAAATCTTTAACCTGCGAGTTCTCTGTGAAAAATATCTCCAACACCAGAGTGACTTCTATCATGTCTTTATAGACTTTAAAAAAGCGTTCGACAGAGTGTGGCATGCGGCACTGTGGGCAACGATGCACAAATTCAACATAAATGCAAACATCATTGAAGTGATCAAGAACCTTAACAACAGAGCAACCAGCGCAGTACTCTTCAACAGCAAGCTGGGAGATTGGTTCAAGACCACTGTTGGTGTCAGACAAGGATGTTTACTTTCCCCCATCCTCTACAACCTCTTCCTTGAAAGGATCATGACAGATGTGCTAGAAGCCCATGTCGGAACAGTCAGCATCGGAGGGAGAAGTATAACCAACCTACGCTTCGCCGATGACATTGACGGCCTAGATGGTAGCGAGGACGAACTAATAGAAATCCTCGCAAAGCTAGAGAAAGCAGCAAAGGCGTACGGCATGGAAATCAACGCAGAAAAGACAAAGGTCATGGCTAATAGTAAATTCACAAGCGAGATTCGGATAAACGGGCAAAAACTCGAAGAAGTCTCCACCTTCAAATATCTAGGGCCATAATATCCGACGAAGGCTCAAAGCCAGAAATTCTTGCCAGAGTAGCCCAAACAATGGCAGCTTTGAGCAAATTAAAGCACATCTGGCAAAGTAAGAAGCTCTCCCTGAGATCAAAGATCCGGCTAATGCGCTCTCTAGCGATGTCGGTCTTTTTGTATGGTTGTGAGGCTTGGACGCTCACTGCAGACCTCCAAAGAAGAATAAATGCGCTAGAGATGAGATGTTTCAGAAAGATATTGAACATCCCCTACACAGCGCACATCACAAACGAAGCGGTCCGCAACACAATAAGTACTGTCATTGGCCCCTACGAGGACCTACTCACATCAATTAAGAAGAGGAAATTACGATGTTACGACACGTGACAAGAACTGGAGGTCTCGCAAAAACCATATTACAAGGCAAAGTCCAGGGAGGAAGGAACAGAGGCAGACAAAAGAAGAGATGGGAGGACGATATCAAAGAGTGGACCGGCCTGTCATTCGGCGACTCTCAAAGGGCAGCACAGGACCGGGACAAATGGCCTGTGTTAGTGAACAGTTCACGATAGTGCCCCAACGACCCAACAACGGGTTAAGGGATAGTTCAAGTTCAAGTTCAATAAATATAAAGACCTTAATTTTGTTATGAGGTAAATGCATGTATGTGTTTTTGGTTTGAATTACATCCATGATAATGCCCGCTTATTGATCAGTGCAGGTGTGTCCAGACCTGGAGCAACTGAGAGCCATTAAAATTTTTAAAAAAAATCTTTGAGAACCGCAAGTAAGCACTATAGTTTACGACCTCACTGGCAATGAAAACTTGCTTAAGTGATTTATTTTGAAATTTTTAAAATTGTTTATTCGATTTTAACGATTTAAATTTTTCAGTAGTTTTAACCCTAACCCTATTTTTATGGAATTGCAGTTACAATATTAAAAAAATATTTAAATTGTTAAAACTTATGAATAGAAACACAACGCATCTAGACTTATAATTATAGTGAGCATTAATTGATATGGTTCTGCTAAGAAGTCACTGAACTACCAACTGTCTTTAAATCTGATAGGTATCTAATAGTTCTGGTATGAAGAAGTTCTGCCGGATACTGGTTACTAGTTACTTCTCAAAGCTTTGATTTTATCAACTTCACTGTTGGGTACAAAGATTCATTGAAATTTGTGTTATCAGTCACCAAATTCTGGAATGTTTTCTTTGATCTAATATAAAAATTACTACTCAATTTTCTTCTTAATAAAGTCCCCATCAGCACAAGGACTTTTAGCACAGGCAATATTTATATAAAAGCATACTTTTTTCAATCGTTTTTTTTTCGGTTAATAATTTTTAAATTTATAATTTCTTTTTTATCTAAATATTATAGATTATAAAGTTCTAAATTCATAAAGTGTACGAGAGCCGCAATGTAAGCACATTAGAGCCGCATGAGGCTCGTGAGCCGTGGTTTACCCACCGTTAGGCTAGTGTATATATTCATGTGCCACATAATTGTAATATTTGACGAGCTCAGGAATATCGTTTTAAGATTTGTTTTAAATTTTTGTAACGAAGAAGTCCTGCTCAATTGATTCCACAGAAAATATTATGTTATAACTATAGCAAATTGAATCTCATTTTTTCTCAACATTCTAGAATGAAATATAAAACTGCTACCACGCTAAAGTATAAAACTGCTACCACGCTGAAGTATAAAACTGCTACCACGCTAAAGTATAAAACTGCTACCACGCTAAAGTATAAAACTGGTACCACGCTAAAGTATAAAACTGGTACCACGTTAAAGTATAAAACTGCTACCACGCTAAAGTATAAAACTGCTACCACGCTAAAGTATAAAACTGCTACCACGCTAAAGTATAAAACTGCTACCACGCTAAAGGATAAAACTGCTACCACGCTAAAGTATAAAACTGCTACCACGCTAAAGTATAAAACTGCTACCACGCTGAAGTATAAAACTGCTACCACGCTAAAGTATAAAACTGCTACCACGCTGAAGTAAGAACACTTTGGTTTATGAGGATGCTGTGGAACCTACCTCTTCATCATTACGTCGAGACAGTCTGTTACCGTGTCTGCATGATGTCCTTGGTTACTGACTCCTGGCCTGAAGCTGTCCATCTGATGGGGTTCTGAATAGTGAAAACAAGACAGAGAGCCAGAGCTGTTGTGCTGACTTACGTGAGTGGTGAATCAATTTAGGAATGTGTAAAGTGTGGTACAGTGATAATTTATTTTTATGTATGTATGGTATCTTGACGTCTACAAGAGACGATAGATTTATCTTATCTTATTTGTTACAGACGCTCCTTCTTTACAGAAGATTATTGCGTCCTATCTTTTCAGACTGCAGCTCTTAGGGTGACGAATGAGACCAATCCTTCAGTGGCAATCTCCAAAAATGCTGAAACCTGGTCAAAGTAGTATGGAGAGCAAGCTGCTGACCAGAACAGCAGATCCCATATCTCTAGACCCGGACATTATGTCCTCTAGGCCTGTACATTTTGTAATTCAACGATAAACATAATATGTTAAGTACATTGACATTATATTCTGTAACTGTACATTTTGTAATTCAAGGTTAAAATAATATATTAAGTACATTGACATTATGTCCTGAAAACATAAAACAGATCCGTGGAAAAATATGCATCATAAACAAAAAAATCACTCCGTAAAAATATATGTTGAAAACATAATTTAAACATACATAGACTTGTAACGAAGTGTTACACCTAAGTACCAAATAATTACTTCAACTGAAATAGTCTCGTATACAGACTTGTAACGAAGTATTACACTAAGGTACCAAATAATTACTTCAACTGAAATAGTCTCGTATACTGACTTGTATCAAAAGGTTCCAGTGAGATTTAAAATAATTACTTCCAGTTCTATAATTTAACGACGGACACGCTTGGCTAATGTGAGGATCTGAACCATAACAATATCTCTATCTGGTCATGGTCAGTTGGTTACGTACAAGAACAGAAGAATGGGTGGCTCTAGGACGTGTGAAAGGCTGGGATGGGGGTCGGTGGGGAGGGGAACCAAAGAAGTCACAAAAACTCACCCGGATACTTGTCCTGGGTATTGAACCATTGAATATAGAGCGTTTTCAACGGGCACGATGACCTAATGGTAATTAAATATTAAAACAGAGGCAGCATGCCTATAAGGTAATAAGATATAAAACAGAGAAAGAAAGACTCCATGGTTATTGAATGTCCAACAGACAGGATGTGGTAATTAGATCTGAAGACAGTGACAGTTTGGGTCTAAGGAAAGGTTGGCCAATTGTTTTGGCTCGGCAGCCACTTTGAGGTAAATGAATTTAGCAGAGTTCCGAAACTGTTTAAAATGATACTAGACGCCCCGCGGCGTAGCATACGCCGCAGACTTGCTCATGGAGAGTGCAAAGAAAGTGGAGAAAGAACGGACACAAACTACAGCACAAAGAAATCAAAACAACGCCAGTGAACGTCGGTTGGGGGGGGGGAAACTGTCAACTCATTGTTGCTTTCGAGACGTTTGCAGGCGAAATTCGGTACACCCCTAACTTCTATGAAGTCAACTATAAAACGATAATCGGTTTAAAATCGGAGTTACATAATCGAAAATCGGTTTTCCAAAATAAAATAAAAAACAAATACAAAATAATAAAACAACAACACGCAATTAACAACCGTAAATATGTCTAACCCTTGCTAGGGTCGGGCAATCACAGTTTATGTTTAAGGGATGGTAGTATTAAATGGGAGGCGGGTAACAACAACCTCAATGTGCATGTCTTCGCGATTTTTTATTTACTTGGTGCCGCTTTTTTTGTCTGTACTCTCACCCCCCCCCCAAACGTTCTTTGCAGTGTATATGATGAGCAAGCCTGTGGCGTAGGCTATGAAATAAAGGGGTAAAAGAACGGGCACAAACAGACATTTAAAAAAACAACACAAAACAATTTATTCGCTGGGGCTTGAACACAGGACTTTCCCTGCATGAGGCGGACGTGATAACCAGTACACTACGAATCTCATGTACAACTCTACAACTCTACAACTGTACAACTCTACAACTGTACAACTCTACAACTGTACAACTGTACAACTCTACAACTGTACAACTGTACAACTCTATAACTCTACAGCTCTACAACTCTACAACTCTACAACTGTACAACTCTACAACTCTATAACTCTACAACTCTACAACTCTACAACTCTACAACTGTACAACTCTACAACTGTACAACTCTACAACTGTACAACTCTATAACTGTACAACTGTACAACTGTACAACTGTACAACTCTACAACTGTACAACTCTACAACTGTACAACTGTACAACTCTATAACTCTACAACTCTACAACTGTACAACTCTACAACTGTACAACTCTATAACTCTACAACTCTACAACTCTATAACTGTACAACTCTACAACTCTACAACTCTACAACTGTACAACTCTACAACTGTACAACTCTACAACTGTACAACTCTACAACTCTACAACTGTACAACTGTACAACTCTACAACTGTACAACTGTACAACTCTACAACTCTACAACTCTACAACTCTACAACTCTACAACTCTACAACTCTACAACTCTACAACTCTATAACTCTACAACTCTACAACTCTACAACTCTACAACTCTACAACTGTACAACTCTACAACTCTACAACTCTACAACTCTACAACTCTACAACTGTACAACTCTACAACTCTACAACTCTACAACTGTACAAATGTACAACTGTACAACTGTACAACTGTACAACTGTACAACTGTACAACTCTACAACTGTACAACTGTACAACTGTACAACTCTACAACTGTACAACTCTACAACTGTACAACTGTACAACTCTATAACTCTACAACTCTACAACTGTACAACTCTACAACTGTACAACTCTATAACTCTACAACTCTACAACTCTATAACTGTACAACTCTACAACTCTACAACTCTACAACTGTACAACTCTACAACTGTACAACTCTACAACTGTACAACTCTACAACTCTACAACTGTACAACTGTACAACTCTACAACTGTACAACTGTACAACTCTACAACTCTACAACTCTACAACTGTACAACTCTACAACTCTACAACTCTACAACTCTACAACTCTATAACTCTACAACTCTACAACTCTACAACTCTACAACTGTACAACTCTACAACTCTACAACTCTACAACTCTACAACTCTACAACTGTACAACTCTACAACTCTACAACTCTACAACTGTACAACTGTACAACTGTACAACTGTACAACTGTACAACTGTACAAGTGTACAACTCTACAACTGTACAACTGTACAACTGTACAACTGTACAACTGTACAACTGTACAACTGTACAACTCTACAACTCTACAACTGTACAACTCTACAACTCTACAACTGTACAACTGTACAACTCTACAACTGTACAACTGTACAACTCTACAACTCTACAACTCTACAACTGTACAACTCTACAACTCTGCAACTCTACAACTGTACAACTCTACAACTCTACAACTGTACAACTGTACAACTCTACAACTGTACAACTGTACAACTCTACAACTGTACAACTGTACAACTCTACAACTCTACAACTGTACAACTGTACAACTGTACAACTCTACAACTGTACAACTCTACAACTCTACAACTGTACAACTGTACAACTCTACAACTCTACAACTCTACAACTGTACAACTGTACAACTCTACAACTCTACAACTCTACAACTGTACAACTCTACAACTCTACAACTCTACAACTGTACAACTCTACAACTCTACAACTGTACAACTGTACAACTCTACAACTCTACAACTCTACAACTGTACAACTCTACAACTCTACAACTGTATAACTGTACAACTCTACAACTGTACAACTGTACAACTCTACAACTGTACAACTAGTGTGAGTTTTTTATTGCTCAGGTTATGTCATGATATGTATTTTTATTAATGATCATGAATTTTTCAAACAAATGATGAATGATGATGTAACTTGGTTAACATGTTATAGTGCTAAGGAAATTTCCTGCTTGATATAAGTTGCTGGCATATTTTATGATGATTGAGGATAATCAATATTGTTTTGTATTACACATTCTTTATGATACTAGTTTGTGCTGCGGGGCCGTGGCGCCTGCGGCGCCCCCCTTTTTTAAGGGCGCCTGCGGCGCCCACTTTTTTCAAAAGCCCAACAAACTTGTCCTTGTATGATAGATACGTAATATTAAACTACCTTAAATGTACACAAAGTAATTTAAAATAGAGGTTGTAGGGCGCCTACGACGCCCACTTTTTTGTTTTTGGCCAAAAGCTCAAGTAACTTATCCTTGTATGATAAATACGAAATATTCCTGAAAATTAAACAAAGTACATATATATTATAATTTTTACAGTGCTAATCACCACACGATTTTAAACTAATTTTAGAAAGCAGCGCACCAAATTACTGCACCAAAAAATAACTATTTGAGTCAATCAGCACTGCTTACAACACAACATTTTTAAAAAGCAGAGTGATGGCCCTTAGCGTTATGCCACATAATTGAGCGTAAATTATATATTTACGCTCATTTGTCACTGCCGCCTAACGTTGAGGGAAATCACTCTGCTTTTTTTAAATTTTGCGTTGTAAGCAGTGCTGATTGACGCAAATAGTTATTTTTTATATTTTCCATGCTCACATAATAATATTTTCTCTGTCTTTAGCATGAGACATATTATAAGGATACATCTTATCCTGCTATTACTACACATAAGGATACATCTTATCCTGCTATTACTACACATAAGGATACATCTTATCCTGCTATTACTAAACATAAGGATACATCTTATCCTGCTATTACTACACATAAGGATACATCTTATCCTGCTATTACTACACATAAGGATACATCTTATCCTGCTATTACTACACATAAGGATACATCTTATCCTGCTATTACTACACATAAGGATACATCTTATCCTGCTATTACTACACATAAGGATACATCTTATCCTGCTATTACTACACATAAGGATACATCTTATCCTGCTATTACTACACATAAGGATACATCTTATCCTGCTATTACTACACATAAGGATTCATCTTATCCTGCTATTACTACACATAAGAATACATCTTATCCTGCTATTACTACATATAAGGATAACGCGGTGGTCGAGTGGCAGCGCACTGGACTGTCGTACCGATGGTCACGGGTTCGAATCCGTGCGAAGGCCTAGGGCCTAGGGCGTCCCTGAGTCACCCCGCTCCAAATGGGTACCTAACACTACATGTAGTTAGGCGGCTGGGTAATGCGTGGAACCCACAAAGCCGTGGCCTGTGAAAGCTGCATCACTTGCCAACAGATCATCTGTCATGGTCTGTGGACGCAACTATCTTCTGCATAGAAGGAGCGTCTGTATAGATAAGATAAGATAAGATAATCTTATTGCTATTACTACACATAAGGTTAACATCTTATTGCTATTACTACACATAAGGTTAACATCTTATCATGCTATTACTACACATAAGAAAATACAATAAACAATATAATAGCCGAAGTCACAAGCTGGAAGGAAGGATCCGTAGCGCTATGACGTCATTTTTTGAGCTTATATTTAAGTATATATACAAGGCGCCCATCAGGAGGTGTGCAAAATTCTAAAAATTCTAAAAGATTATAAACAAATATTATATGACGTCATAGTTTTAGCTTATATTTTAATTTGGAAAAGAGAGCGATGTAAAAAGAGGATTTGAGGATTTATAATTATAAAATACTTTGTGTACATTTCAGGAAGTTTAATATTTCGTATTTATCAAACAAGGATAAGTTACTTGGGCTTTTTACCACAAAAAAGTGGGCACCGTAGGTGCCCTAAAACACCTAGTTATATATACTTGTTTTGATAGTCTCTCGAGCTGGGGACAATAAAAGTTATTTTACGTGAGCCAGGATTGCTCAGACTTGGAAGATACGCGTACTGATCATGGGCGTCGCTAGGAATTTTTCCGGGGGGGGGGCAAAAAAAAACCACTTTTTTAATTGTAACTGACAACGCCATACAGGTACAATTTTCAATTAAATTCAAGTTCAGTATAAAAAAGGGTCGAAAAAAGCATTAACAATTAATAAGACTTACAAATTAGTGCTGTAATAGCTAAAATACATCATTTATTAATGCATTGAATAAATTAAAAACTTAAGTTCTCACAAGAAAATTGAATTTTGCTGTGAAATAATATACGTGTAGAAACTGCAGGATTACCAAGGATGGACATCAGAAATTTTTTTACAGGCTAAAAAAATCGAAAAGTAGACCAATCGCGGGATTCCAAAATGCCGTTATTAGAAGATTTTGGGGCGTCTGCAGCATCTGACTTATCATTGGCATTGAGGACAACAGTACACGTTCAACAGCCAGACACAACTGAAGCAACTGTTCCTAATTTGATTGTCGTTGACACTTATTCATTTCCTAAATTGGATATTGGAAGGTATGTCTGGACATACGACCTTTCAAATAAGTTGAAATTGCAGCTGATTCGTAATTGTTGGACCCTTGATAAAAATTATGATTTTAGAGCTGACAGTGAGGGAAACAGAGTTTTTAGTTTTTAGATATGCATAGTTATCACTATATCAGACTATTCACCGTGGCTTGTATACTCGCAAATGTTAATAGGTGCCTTTGCAAATATTGCGTGTTGTTTCTGCAAAAAGTAATTCTATGAGTTCAGTGGGTATTCAGGTAGCAACCTGCAAAGCACATTATGGCACAACGGCTCTCATTAAGATTCAAGCAATTTTATTTGCTTTATTGGAAGCCAAAGCAGTTTCTATAGATGAGCAGTTGGACTAATCATTTAGAAGACAAATTCAAGAAAATCACAAAAACTGGGTCTCATCATTTCTACAATCCTATTTTGCTGCATGCATGTTTTAGCACTTCGTGGAAAAGAATCCAATTCTGGTAATTTTTATGACCTGTCAGAGTTTCGTGTTAAATCTGGAGATGAAGTTCTTGGTAATCATTTGTCATTTTGTTCTTGTGGTGCTAAGTATATCTCGGCAACTACGCAAAAACACTTTAATCGAAATTTGTGGGTCTCTCTTCCGTGAAGACATTGCTCGTGAAGCAAATGCTGTAATTCAGATGCATTTTCTATACTTGCCAACGAGACAACTAATTCTGGTAATTTGTATGAACTGTTAGAGTTTCGTGTTGAATCTGGAGATGAAGTTCTTGGTAATCGTTTGTCAATTGGTTCTTTTAGTGCTGAGTGAGGTTCACCGACAAAATGGCCCGGACAAAATGGCCCCGGACAAAATGGCCCCGACATAACGGCCCCGACAAAACGGCCCTGGACTAATAGATGGACTAATAGTAAAATTTACAATCAAATATATTCGTATTTTTACTCACCTATTCAGTGTCAGGTTTAGCTAATAATAAACAATAATAATAACACCACACAAGTGAATTTAATAGCCTTTATGCGAAATGGTACCAATAACTGTTGTTTGTTGACAAGAAACAATATAATAACATCACAAGAAATAATTTTACAACTTTTTTTAAGGTTGAAAAAGTTGACGAAAGCTTAAAATGCATGTTTTTGTTAAAAAATGTTAACAATTTGTCTGGGGGCCGTTTTGACCGGGGCCGTTATGTCGGGGCCGTTTTGTCTGGGGCCGTTTTGACGGGTAACCACTGAGTGTATCTCGGCAACTACGCAACACACTATAATCGAAATTTGTGGGTCTCTCTTGCATGAAGACATTGTTCGTGAAGCAAATAATCCAGTTGCATTTTCTATACTTGCCGACGAAACAAATGATATTTCAGGCATTGAGCAGATGTCACTTGGTGTTAGATTTGTCAAAGAACAAAATGAAAAAATGATGGTCACAGAAGAATTCCTGGGATATATTACAATTGTCAATAGAACAACTGAAGGTTTAACCAACACCATCATTACTAATTCATTCGAATTTTGATTAAATATGACAAAGCTTGTTGGTCAAGGATACTACAGATGTTCTACAATGGCAGGTAAAGAAGGAGGAGTCCAAACAATAATTCGAAAAAAAATACCCAAAAGCAGCATTTGTATATTGCAGTCCACATAAACTAAATCTTGTAGTGAACGATTTAAATAATGTGAATTTTGTACGAAACACAATAGGAACAATTAAGTCAATTATAGTTTTTTTCCGAGAAAGTAATCAGCAAAGAAAACTTATTCTAAATGTTCCTTTGCTATGTGAAACTAGATGGTAACATAAATATAAAAGCTTGCGGATTTTGGTGAAAATGTTACAGAAATTGTTAAACAACTGGAATATTTAGAACAATCAGTAATGTAATCAGTAATACTTGCAGATATAATTCTTTTTTATGTTTGATAAATGTAATCTGTCTTCCATGTAATAAACTTTCAGGAAATTTAGTTCAGTTTTATTGTAACACCTTTATGACAATTTTATGACGTTTATTTTCTCAAATGAAGGGGGGGGGGCAAATGCCCCCTTGCCCCCCTTACCTACGCCCATGGTACTGATATATAAAAAAAATACTGTTATATATAATTGTTTTTGATAGTGTCTTGAGCTGAGGACAATAAAAGTTATTGTACGTGAGCCAGGAGTGCTCAATGGATATTGATGTATGATAAAATACAAGTATGAAGTATTGTTGTTATGTATGGATAAGACGTTATCCTGTAACTGATGCCTCACGCAGAGGACAATCAGGGAATAATTATTTATCAGAAAGAATAATAATTTGTGTGAGCCATGAGAGCTCAGTATTGAGAATACATGTAGATAATTTGCTTATTACGTGAGCCAGGAGTGCTCAGTGGATATTGGTGTATGGGAAATTACAAGTACATTCTATTTCTATACAGAATGTTTGTTATGGATAGATAAGATGTCTCATGGGGGGGGGGTCATTCAATGAATAATTCTTTGTTAGAAAGAATTTTTGTGAGACAGGAGAGCTCAGTATTATGATTAATAATTCAAGTATTAACGTTTTTGTTGTGAACATGTTCTTGTCAATTTTCAAATTGTGCTATTTTAACATTGTTGTGATAAACTTAAGCGTAACCTATGTCACAATGTTAATTTCGTCGGAATGTATCGTTAGGTTGGTATAAATTTCATTTTATAGATTTAACTCCGTGAGTTAAATCTAAAGTGAAGTGAAAATTATAATTATAAGTTAATTGGGTTTTACCGATCTGTGAATGTTTAAGCTAGTCTCTTGCGCGGTGCGCATTATATTCACCACATTTTTAGGTATGACGTAACATGAGGGGATATTACGCGATATAGTGAACGTGACGTAGTGACGGTTGGGAGTCGATAGTCAGTGAGAGGATTGATGTTGTTGTGAGTGGAAGCACGTTGTTAGGGAGTTTAATGATATTAAACTTATAGAATATTCTGATGTTGTTGGAGTTGCATTGAGTTTTAGCCAGTCATATAGGTCATACAAATACCAGAACACAGAACGTAACAGTCAGGGCGCTAATTTTATTTTATTTTTTTTCCTCAGTCGCAAAATATCCGTAGAGGCAACGGCATATCCTCTGATCATGAAATTTACTGAAGCCCGGGTTAAAATCGAATTTACTGCTTTAATCTATCTATATTCTAATATATAAAGCTCAAATGTTTGTATGTTTGTATGTTTCAATTTTCGACTTTCTGTTAGACAATCACGGAAAAACCAAATGACGGACGGGGACCAAATTTGGCAGGACGGTTCCTTTTACCCTGAAGGTGGTTTTAAGTTAGTTTTTGTAATTGTCCCTTTTGCCCGAATGCCGTAAATTAAATAATCAGAAAATGCAGAGACAAAGAAAAAAAAATTTAACCTCATTTCTGTATTGAACAAATTTACGCGGACGTTCAAATGCCGTTCAAAGCGAGTTACTTTTGGTGACGTTTTTTTCCTCCAATGCCAATACTTTATTTTCATTGAAAAAATATTATAATGTCTAATTACGGTGCGCACATTTTCGTGTACGCTTCATAATTTGAGCTGTGTAGTACAAAGAATTGTCATTTTCTTTACTGTTACTTTCTATATATTAGATAGACACGTAAACATATTTAATTACAACTGCCACACGATGCATTTGATTTAATTGTTTACACGTTTAAATTTAATTGCGAATTTGTTTTAATTATTTTCTGTTCCATAACTCGACATTTAATGAAAAACCTATTTATGTAATAATTGTGTCAGTATTTTTTTCAAGGCTTCATTTTTTAGCGGTGCACGTTTAAAAATCTTTTATCGCCTGATTACTGTGCGCACATTTTCGTGTACGCATCTTAAATTTAGCTGTGTCATATTAATATAACATTTATATTTTGTTTGTCTTTTACATAAGCTGTTGTCTTTTACATAACCTATACACTTATACTATTTAAACTTAGGCTACCGGACTTATTAACATAAGTAGATTAAACTAAATAAAGTGATCCTGAAAACGCTTAATTATTTTGTATTGCGAATTGAATATGTTATGTTCATTCGTTTGATGATGGATTAACATAGGCCATTTTTAAAATCAATTATTGTCATGCTTTCACATGCGTTTTTAACATAAAATTGATTTGTTTTGCTTGTTTGTTTTTTTAAAATTAGGAATATAGCCTAATTTCTTTATTTATCTGTATTATCTTTATCTCATAGACGCTGTTGCAAATATTGCATTAATTACAATTGTGTTACATTGCAGTGTCGTAAATATAAAAGCGCTTTTTTAGTGACGACAGTGGCAGAGATCTTTTGGAAAAATGTCAACAAAGCAGTGGCCTTTTTTTAATGGATACAAACAAACAAACATAAAAATATCAACTGAGCTTTATATATTACATATGCGTTTAAATTATTTTATTTCAATTATTTTCACGATGCATTGTATTAATATTTTTCATGCAATGAATAAAATCGGGATTTTTTAAACTTTAATTCATAACTCGACATTTAATTAAAAACCATAGATGTAGCGAGTTTATTTTATGTTGAAAGTGATGGCCTATGTCAAATAAACTTACACTTTAAAACAGTTTACTTAAGCTTTATATACACTATACATTATACACTTTCGATACCAAATTTATTAACAAAACTTGACTAAATTTAATGAAGTGATCCTGAAAACGCTTAATATGAATTGCGAATTGAATATGTTTGTATGTTCATTCCTTTGTATTCAGAATAGCTTAGGCCATTTCTAAAATTGCCTTTTAATCATGTTTAAGATGCACTTATTAACAGAAGGTTGAATCTTTATTTTTTCATTTTTATTTTAATTTACAGATATAAAATCTGGTGTGTGTGTGTTCATTGAATATAAATTACAAAATATGATGATGCCTTATCCGAAATAGGGAACAAAAAAAAAGATTCCTTTTTGAAATTATAAACATTGCTTATAAAGCGTAAATATAAATCGTAAAATATAGAGACATAAAAATGTTTATTATTATTTCCCTGTAGAGACGATTATGAATACGTCAAAATGAAGAGTTATTTTGGTCCAGTACATTTACTTTATAACAAGACTTTATTTTATGCGGCCAGCTTTCTATATGTCTAAATATGGTGTGCACATTTTTTATATCATTTTTATACGACCGTTTTTTTTGGTGTTAAATAGTATTTTAGAAAGTACATTTATAATTTTGTTTATTTGCGCTATGAGTCACTTAGCTTTTGCCTTTTAAAGGGATAGTGCCACATGTTCTTTATCTCATAGACGTGGTTACAAATATTATATAACTTATAATTGTGATACGATGCAGTTTCGTAATTATATATTAAATTTTTGAGTGACGAGGGTGGTAGAGCTCTTTCGGAAAACATATAAGTTATGTTAATTTTTTACAAGTGGGAATGAAATTGTAAATTTAGTTATTATGGTCGGCAAGAATCATTATTTAATAAGTCATATCTTTTGAATAGTAAGGTTATGTTAAAAGGCACTGCATTAAGTGAAAACAACTCACGCGGTAAAATGGCATATCTCTGTTTCTCATAAGATTTTAACTAAATAGTTGAATCTGAAATTTAACTTGGCAAATAAAAATTGTAATAACCATCACCTAATACTTGGATAAATCGTCAGCACACTCCCGCTACGAGTGCGGGTATTTTTCAAGTATATATATATATATATAAATATTTAAATATGTTTGTTGTGTATGAATGTCCTTTATAGCTGTCTAAACCATTCACCCGATCGTCATGAAACTTTTCAAGACTGTTGAGTATGCTCCCGGGATGGTAACTATCACTTTTTTCACAATTTAACACTCATGGGGCGCCGGGGGCCCATATCGTAATGTTTTGCTTATACGAGCTATATAAAAAGTAGTTTAAGCTTTAGCTACTGTGTAAATTATTGGATCTTAACCAAAATGTGTATATGACAACTTGATAGCCAATATTAAAATACTATAGGGCACTTAACTGCTAATATTCATTCCTTTGGGGCTGGGGGCCCAAAAATTCACATTTTCAAGCGTTTAAGATTTTATTCCCCATTCAGTCATTAACAATCTTGACAAATTATGACACATGTATCAATTATTATACTAATTGAAATGAACAGATGTTTTGAACTTTATATCTCCCCAGAATGGGCCCTTGGACCCTTAATGTCGTTTTTATCTTATATGAGCTATATAAAAAATAGTTTCTACGTTAGCTACTTAGTAAATGAATAGATCTTCACCAAACTTTGCACACAAAAACTTGGTAGCCTATATTAAAATACTATAGACACTGCACTTCTTATGCCAATATCTTCGTGGCCGGGGCCCCAAATATCTTTTTTCGTATATGTTTAAGATATTTTTCCTATTTACTTTTTAAAGAGCTTGAGAAATATAGCCACAATAAAAATGAACTAAAATGAACAGGTTTTTGAAACTGACCTCTTGCACCGAATGGGCCAGGGCCCCTTAATGCTATTTTCCCCCTATTGTAGGTATATAAAATGTAGTTTAAGAGTTAGATATTGAGAAAAAAACTGTATTTTGACAAAACTTAGAATATAAAAACTTAAGAGCCTATAATATTACTATAGGGCTCTGAACTCTTAATTTCCATTCCTTCGAAAAAGTCTTTTTACTGAACTTTAATCATTGTATTCCCTATTCAATTTTACACGATATTGAAGAATATTTATTGAGTACAATAGATAAAAACAATATTAAGGGCCCCAGGGCCCATTCTGGGCAAGATATAAAGTTCAAAACACCTGTTAATTTCAATTTGTATAATAATGGATACATGTGTCATTATTTGTCAAGATTGTTAATGACTGAATGGTGAATAAAATCTTAAACGTTTAATAAATGAGTACATTGGCAATAAAAAAAAACTATAATATCACTCATTTTGGGGCCGGGGCCCATAATATCGTTTCTTCTTTTGTACGCTATTTAATTATTAATTTATTTATCCGTTTGCTATGAAACTTGGATTTTTTTTCACACTTCCACGAAGATTTCTTCAGAATTATTTTTAAACATACCACTTATAGGTTTCTTTAAATTTATTCCTTTTTACTTTGATCGTTGCAACGCACGACGGGTCTACTAGTCTAATATATAAAGCTCAGTTGTTTGTATGTTTGTATGTTTCACTTTTCGACTTTCTGTTAGACAATCACGGAAAAACCAAATGACGGACGGGGACCAAATTTGGCAGGACGGTTCCTTTTACCCTGAAGGTGGTTTTAAGTTAGTTTTTGTAATTGTCTCTTTTGCCCGAATGCCGTAAATTAAATAATCAGAAAATGCAGAGACAAAGAATAAAAAATTTAACCTCATTTCTGTATTGAACAAATTTACGCGGACGTTCAAATGCCGTTCAAAGCGAGTTACTTTTGGTGACGTTTTTTTTCCCCAATGCCAATACTTTATTTTCAGCCGTGCGCATTTGAAAAAATATTATAATGTCTAATTACGGTGCGCACATTTTCGTGTACGCTTCATAATTTGAGCTGTGTAGTACAAAGAATTGTCATTTTCTTTACTGTTACTTTCTATATATTAGATAGACACGTAAACATATTTAATTACAACTGCCACACGAGGCATTAGATTTAATTGTTTACACATTTAAATTTAATTGCGAATTTGTTTTAATTATTTTCTGTTCCATAACTCGACATTTAATGAAAAACCTATTTATGTAATAATTGTGTCGGTATTTTTTTCAAGGCTTCATTTTTAGCGGTGCACGTTTTAAAATCTTTTACCGCCTGATTACTGTGCGCACATTTTCGTGTACGCATCTTAAATTTAGCTGTGTCCTATTAATATAACATTTATATTTTGTTTGTCTTTTACATAAGCTGTTGTCTTTTACATAACCTATACACTTATACTATTTAAACTTAGGCTACCGGACTTATTAACATAAGTAGATTAAACTAAATAAAGTGATCCTGAAAACGCTTAATTATTTTGTATTGCGAATTGAATATGTTATGTTCATTCCTTTGATGATGGATTAACATAGGCCCTTTTTAAAATCGATTATTATGATGGTTTCACATGCATTTTTAACATAAAATTGATTTGTTTTGTTTGTTTTTTAAAATTAGGAATATAGCCTAATTTTTTTAAATTTATCTTTATTATCTTTATCTCATAGACGCTGTTGCAAATATTGTATTAATTACATTGCAGTGTCGTAAATATAAAAGATCTTTTTTGTGACGACAGTGGCAGAGATCTTTTGGAAAAATGTCAACAAAGCAGTGATCCTGAAAACGCTTAATTAATATGAATTGCGAATTGAATATGTTTTTATGTTCATTCCTTTGTATTCAGAATTGCCTTTTAATCATTTTTAAGATGCACTTATTAACAGACGGTTGAATCTTTTTTTTAAATGTATTTTATTTTTCAGATATAAAATCTTGTGTGTGTGTGTGCATTGAATATAATTTACAAAATATGATGCCTTATCCGAAATAGGGAACAAAAAAAAAGATTCCTTTTTGAAATTATACACATTGCTTATAAACCGTAAATATAAATCGTAAAATATAGAGACATAAAAATGTTACATATTATTTCCCTGTTTAGACAATGATGAATACGTCAAAATGAAGAGTTATTTAGATATGGTGTGCACATTTTTTATATCATTTTAATACGACCGTTTTTTTAAAAAAATAGTGTTTTAGAAAGTACATTTATAATTTTGTTTATTTGCGCTATGAGTCAATTAGCTTTTGCCTTTTAAAGGGATAGTGCCACATGTTCTTTATCTCAGAGACGTGGTTACAAATATTATATTACTTACAATTGTGATACGATGCAGTTTCGTAATTATATATTAAATTTTAGAGTGACGAGGGTGGTAGAGCTCTTTCGGAAAACATTTAAGTTTTGTTAATTTTGTACAAGTGGGAATGAAATTGTAAATTTAGTTATTATGGTCGGCAAGAATCATTATTTAATAAGTCATATCTTTTGAATAGTAAGGTTATGTTAAAAGGCACTGCATTAAGTGAAAACAACTCACGCGGTAAAATGGCATATCTCTGTTTCTCATAAGATTTTAACTAAATAGTTGAATCTGAAATTTAACTTGGCAAATAAAAATTGTAATAACCATCACCTAATACTTGGATAAAGGGTCAGCACACTCCCGCTACAAAGTGCGGGTATTTTTCAAGTATATATATATATAAATATTTAAATATGTTTGTGTGTGTATGAATGTCCTTTATAGCTGTCTAAACCATTCACCCGATCGTCATGAAACTTTTCAAGACTGTTGAGTATGCTCCCGGGATGGTAACTATCACTTTTTTGCAAAATTTAACACTCATGGGGCGCCGGGGGCCCATATCGTCATGTTTTGCTTATACGAGTTATATAAAAATTAGTTTAAGCTTTAGCTACTATGTAAATTATTGGATCTTAACCAAAATGTGTATATGACAACTTGATAGCCAATATTAAAACACTATAGGGCACTAAACTGCTAATATTCATTCCTTTGGGGCTGGGGGCTCAAAAATTCACATTTTTTAAGCGTTTAAGATTTTATTCATCATTCAGTCATTAACAATCTTGACAAATTATGACACATGTATCAATTATTATACTAATTGAAAAGAACAGATGTTTTGAACTTTATATCTTGCCCAAAATGGGCCCTTGGACCCTTAATGTCCTTTTTATCTTATATGAGCTATATAAAAAAATAGTTTCTACGTTAGCTACTTAGTAAATGAATAGATCTTCACCAAACTTTGCACACAAAAACTTGGTAGCCTATATTAAAATACTATAGACACTGCACTTCTAATGCCAATATCTTCGTGGCCAGGGCCCCAAATATCTTTTTTCGTATATGTTTAAGATATTTTTCCTATTTACTTTTTAAAGAGCTTGAGAAATATAGCCACAATAAAAAATGAACAAAAATGAACAGGTTTTTGAAATTGACCTCTTGCACCGAATGGGCCAGGGCCCATTAATGCTATTTTCCCCCTATTGTAGGTATATAAAAAGTAGTTTAAGAGTTAGATATTGAGAAAAAAACTGGATTTTGACAAAACTTAGAATATAAAAACTTAAGAGCCTATAATATTACTATAGGGCACTGAACTCTTAATTTCCATTCCTTCGAAAAAGTCTTTTTACTGAACTTTAATCATTGTATTCCCTATTCAATTTTACACGATATTGAGGAATATATATTGAGTACAATAGATAAAAACAACATTAAGGGCCCCAGGACCCATTCTGGGCAAGATATAAAGTTCAAAACACCTGTTAATTTCAATTTGTATAATAATGGATACATGTGTCATTATTTGTCAAGATTTTTAATGACTGAATAGTGAATAAAATCTTAAACGTTTAAGAAATGAGTACAATGGCAATATAAAAAAAACTATAATATCACTCATTTTGGAGCCGGCGCCCTTAATATCGTTTCTTCTTTTGTACGCTATTTAATTATTAATTTATTTATCCGTTTGCTATGAAACTTGGATTTTTTTTCACACTTCCACGAATATTTCTTCAGAATTATTTTTAAACATACCACTCATTGGTTTCTTTAAATTTATTCCTTTTTACTTTGATCGTTGCAACGCACGACGGGTCTACTAGTATATATATAAAGCTCAGTTGTTTGTATGTTTCACATGTCAACTTTCCGTTCGTTACACAATCACGGAAAAACCAAATGACGGACGGGGACCAAATTTGGCAGGACGGTTCCTTTTACCCCGGAGATGGTTTTAAGTTAGTTTTTGTAATTGTCCCTTTTGCCCGAAATTCAGTTCAAAGCGAGTTATTTTTGGTGACGTTTTTTTTTCTCCCCAATGCTTTATTTTCAGCGGTGCGCATTCAAAAAATATTTCATTGTCTAATTACGGTGCGCACATTTTCGTGCACGCTTCTTTTCAAAAAATAAAATATAAGCATAAACAAATGACGTAATTTAATATTTCTATACAATCCATACAGACCACGGGAATCAATATACATAATTAACAAAAGTGACTTATCCGTGTTTGATAAATACGAAATATTAAACTTGCTGAAATGTACACAAAGAATTTCATAATAATTATAAATCCTCAAATCCTATGTTTACATCGTTGCTTTTTCAAAAATTAAAATATAAGCATAAAACTATGACGCCATTTGTTTTAATTATTTTCTGTTCCATAACTCTTAATTTAAATAAAACACTATTTATGTTATAATTGTATATATTAGATTTATTGGTGCTATAGGTTAAGTAGATTTTGCATTTGGGTGGGGGGGGGTAGTACCATATTATCTTATCTCATAGACGCTGATGCAAATATTGTATTAATTACAATTGTGTTACGATGCTGTGTCGTAAATATATATGACCTTTTTTTAGTGACGGCTGTGGTAGAGATCTTTTGGAAAAAAATGTCAACAAAGCAGTGGCTTTTCTTTAATGGATACAAACAAACAAATATACAAACATCAACTGAGCTTTATATATTAGATATGCGTTTAAATTATTTTATTTCAATTTTTCCACGATGCATTGGATTAATATTTTACATGTGTGAATTAAATTGCGATTTAAAAAAATGTAATTCATAACTCGACATTTAATTAAAAACCATAGATGTAGCGAGTTTATTTTATGTGGAAAGTGATGGTCTTTGTCAAATAAACTTACACTTTAAAAATGTTTACATAAGCTATATATTTACACTATACATTATAAACTTCCGCTACCGAATGTATTAACAGAAGTTGACTAAATTTAATAAAGTGATCCTGAAAACGCTTAATTAATATGAATTGTGAATTGAACATGTTATGTTAATTCTTTTGTAGTCGGAATAACATTGGTCATTTCTGATGTTGCTTTTTAATCATTTTTCAGATGTGCTTATTAAAAGACGGCTGAATCTATTATTTAGTGTGGATAGATATATACAAATATTTTTCAGAAACAAAATCTGGTGTGTGTGTATTATATATAATTTACAAAATATGATGCCTTATCAGAAATAGGGAACAAAAAAAAATGATTCCTTTTTTAAATTATACACATTGCACAAAAACCGTAAATATAAATCTTAAATTTAGAGACATAAATTTTTTAAACTATTATTTCCCTGTTAAAACAATTATGAATACGTCAAAAGGAAGAGTTCTTTTGATCCAGTACATTTACTTTATAACAAGACTTTATTTTATGCGGCCAGTTTAAAAAAAGCACGCCGGTACTTCGATGGGTCGCGTCAACGCATCAACTCAAACTCTCACGTGGAAAAAAAACACAATAACAAACAGTGAATTTGAATTACATATGTTATATAAGGATAAACTAAAAATGCATTAATTTAATTACGGTACGTTCGATCGATCTGAAAATTTCATACGATGCATTGTTAGGTGAGACGGGTCCGTGTGCCAAATTTTAGCTCGATCGGATCACGGGAAGTGGGTAGTTTTTTACTTTTGTTTTTCCACCCGCCCAGGACAGACAGAGAGAGATGACGACAGAGACGGCGGTGAAGTTAATATAAGGGATTTAAAAATAAACCCGTAAAAACAAAGTTTTTGACAATAAATCCCTTATATATGAGACATAACTAACAGTATTGATTATTTTCAAACATTTACAGACTGACACCGAGTGATGTCCCTTGTCTTTAATAAATGGGGGTGGGATGTGAGGGGGTGTCGGCACGACGGTCGGCGTCAACTCAAACTCACGTGGAAGTGGAAGAAAAAAACAATAACAAACCGTGAATTTGAATTACATACCTCATATAAGGATAAACTAAAAATGCATTAATTTAATTACGATACGATCGATCAATCTGAAATTTTGATACGATGCATTGTTTGGTGAGACGGGCTTATGTGCCAAATTTCAGCTCGATCGGATCACGGTAAGTGGTCATATTTGACTTTTGTTTTTCCGCCCGCCCATGAGATGACGACAGACAGAGAGACAGAGACGGCGGTGAAGTTAATATAAGGGATTTAATAAAACAAACCCGTAAAAACAAAGTTTTTGACTATAAATCCTTTATATATGAGACATAACTAACAGTATTGATTATTTTCAAACATTTACAGACTGAATCTGTCTTAACTCAAGTTTGCTTCATAACCCTAGGGGGGAGGGGTGGGTGGGAGGGGGAGAGGGGAAAATTCTGGTCACCGATTCGCTTGACCGAGCTCAGCGTGACACGTAAAATGTAAACAAAAGCACCCCGTCGCTTCGTTGGGTCGCCTCAATGCGTCAGCTCAAACTTTCACGGGGCAAAAAAACAATAACAAACCGTGAATTTTAATTACATACCTCATATAAGGATAAACTAAAAAGGCATCAATTTAATTACGGTACGTTCGATCGATCTGAAATTTTGATACGATGCATTGTTAGGTGAGACGGGTCTGTGTGCTAAATTTCAGCTCGATCAAATCACGGGAAGTGGGTCATTTTTGACTTTTGTTTTTCCGCCCGCCCATGAGATGACGACAGACAGAGAGATAGAGAGACAGAGACGGCGGTGAAGTTAATATAAGGGATTTAAAAAGTGTACTAACCAGCAACTTCTACTGGGAAAAAGGGTCAGCACACTCCCGCTACGAAGAGCGGGTATATTTCTAGTAATATAATATTTCTGAATCGCACATCATTAAAAGGATAATTTTATAGAATTGAATATTAAAGAAAAGATTTAAGGACTCAGCTTTATGACTTGTTTTTGAAATAACTCCTTTTTGGGAACGTTCCACCGCATTTCCATAAAATGAATTTTGCGGCCCTCGATTTTTAAAACTCCGTGCCGATGCACGAACGAATTTAACTTTCAAGATAATTCTCAAAAAAGCAAGTTTAATGGATACACAAATTACAACACTAAGAAAATATATATATATTCCAAAAGCAAAGCTTAGAAAATCTTGTCCTTAAAAAACTGTCAATTTTAGGTATCTGGGTCATCTTGATCAGGGGTTCCCAAACTTTTAGTAAAGAGGACAATAATCCATTAGAGAAACACGTATATACTCGTTCTATAGCCCATTCGTTCATAAGCTGTCCCCCCTCTTTTGGAAGAGAAAAGTATTAAAAGTGTATAACCCGCTCGCAAACCATCCCCCAAAAAGTAATAGGACAGCTTAAACAAAATGGTATATATTTTTTTAAAACTACAAGCTAAATCAGTCATTATGATTGTTTACTTTGTACTGCCTATTTTTGTCTTTGTGCTCTTTGTTAGGCAAGAGTTACCGTTATTTAAAAAAAATTCTTTGGTAAACAGTGGCGAAAGCGTGTACATTTAAATTCGTTGATGAAAACAAAATTTGTAAAACAATTTATTAAAACGTTCATAAAAATAATTAAAATGATTAAATAAGGTAAGTGCAGATGTTTAATAATATATTAGAGCTTCTGGTAGAGCAGTCGAATCTTGTAGAGTGTATAAAAGGACCTTGATGATCTACAACAGTGGTTCCCAAAGTGGTCCGTACGGGGGGGGGGTCAGGGGGTCCGCGAAAAGTTTACTATAAAATAATAAAACTGATCAATTTTTATAATTATGGAAATTAAAATAAATAATTAATAAAATATAATATTTTCAAATGATTAAATACTATCTTAGGTGATAGGTGTGTCAGTCATGGAGTACAATGTTGTTTTACCTAGAAAAGGTAGTAGAACTGAGGTTATTTCTAAATTATAACCAATCAAAATACTTGGTTTCTTGAAAGGTCTAGCTTGATGAGTAAGAAATGCGGAATTCCAATAAGTAGGTCAGCAAAATACAAGATTTTAACTTGAATCTACGAGGGTTGCAAGGTAGGGTATTTTTCGATGTGCCAGGAAGTTATATTTATCTAAATTGTATCCTATCAAATATTTTTTTTCCAAAGGGCTTTACTGTAGCATTCCATTGAAAATGTTAAATTATTATTAGCAGTGGTTTGTTACCATAAATAAGAGTAAGAGAATGAGTGAGCCCAGGGCTGGATTTAATTGAGCCCTAAGCTATTTGAGATAAAGGGGCCCTTTTGAAGTCCAGATATTCTATGTCAGTGCCAAATCTGGAAAAAAGTTCCGGGGACCTCCAAGAAGGCGGAGGCCCTAAGCTATAGCTTGTTTTGCAAATCCAGCACTGAGTGAGCCGAAGAAACAATGCCGACAATACAGAGTTGTTGAATATTTGAAGTATGGCTAAATGTTTGGAAACAGATACGATCGGAAAAAAGTTATTAACTAGATTAAAAAAGATTTTTTCAAGTTAAACGCAATACCCTTGACTTTCTGTCAGACTTGAAACAAGCTGAAGGGAATGTATTTTTAGTACATTGTACCATCATCCACATAATTTATTCGCAAAAAACTTAATGGAATTTGTACGGATGACTAGATAATGTCATTAGAGCAGTTAATAAAATCAGAAGGAATGCCTGCAATGAGAGATTATTTATTCAACATTGTTTTGAAAATGAACAAGCCTATAATCGTTTACTTATTCACACATAAGTACGTTGGTTATCAACAAGTACTTATTTAAATTAATTTATGCTCTCTTTGATTCAGTGTTCGAATTCCTGGAAAACAAAGACAATGATTTGCGACACAATTAACTCAAAAAATGGCATATCCTTAATACATGATTTATTTACCAACTTTAAAGAAACTAATTTGAAACTACAAAGTACAAGTAAAGCAATTAAATTTAATCAAAAGCATACTATCTGCGTTTGTTGCAAACGTTTTTCTGTACAAACTAAACTTAGGAACAGGAGAATGTTCTCAGTTTCCAAATCTTTTGAAATTGCAAAATGGAGATAAAGATTTGCTGGCCTACTGTCAAAACTTAACAGTTCTTCACGCAGATCAGATCTAACCAAAGATTTGAAGACATTCTTCACTTGGATATTCCCGACTGGGTGTTGAACCCTTTTGCGCGTGGACTAGCTCAGATCCCAAACACAGATGAATTCATACTAATACTGGAGCAGCTTATTGAAATTAGGAACTTAAACCAATGTTTGAACTAGGATACTACAATTTCTGGTTACAAAATCACATCTCAATTTTACATCTTGCATTTTGGGTCAATGTACAGCCCAATTATATAGCCTGCATTACGAGTTATTGTACAGAAGTTGTTGACTGCTTTACCATCTTTCCATTGGGTAGAACAAAGATTCAGTGCTGCTGTGAACCTCATCATAAAAATCAGAAACCTATAAGAAATTGCTGCTCGTGAGGGATTTGCGGTTGCTACTCACCAACATTGAGTCGGTCATAAATAAACTCATAAAATCGCATAGCGTTTATCCAAGTTATTAATTTTTTCCAATTTTATTTTAAAGAAAAGTTATAATTTCAATAAAAACTTCAACAAAATGTTGCTTTGTTGGATCTGTAATTTTTGTACTATGCATTTATGTAGTTTTTTCACTTGGGGGGTCCGTGGGGAAGTTTTGACTAAAAAAGGGTCAGTGGGTCAAAAAAGTTTGGGAACCACTGATCTACAATAACAACACCGATATTCAACATCCATGCAGAAATCACATATGACCCGCTCATAAGCCGACCCCCCAACTTTTCGCCCTAGATTATGTCCAAAAAAGGTCGGCTTGCGAACGAGTATATACGGTAATATGTGCTTTCCGGATTTAAATAATATACAAAAATGTTAGGCTCGTAAATTACATAATGGTTTCTTTGTTTTTAATGTTTAAGGCTGATGCGTTTTGGTGAAAAGAATTGGACGAAGAATGGCAAAGTATTAGAAAAAAATGTTTATTTTAAACTATGTACTTGAGTAAATGAAATGTGTTCAAATATAATTGGAGCTGAAATATTTTGTACAAATTTGTCATGTGAAAGCTGTCTTAAAAGTTAAGTACACCGACGCCACATTCATTTCATGCATTCATGGTATAATCAAACAGTATTTTATCATAAATTTCACTATCGCCGAATTTTTAATACATAACTTCATCAGCTTTCTGAAATCAATATCTACGTTGGTAAACAATAAACATCTTCGATTTGTTTGGCCTCCGGTTACCATTTTATGTTGCATTATTGTCAATTTTCGTTTTCAAATTTTTATAACCGTATCTTATGAGTTCTATAGCTAAATTACTATCCGGTTTGTTCTTTTAATAACGTATTTGAGAGTTTTTCCTACTAGCCTGTTTGTTTATTTTTCCCCTGTATTCCGTCTCAGTGACATTTTGCATGTTTGTTTATTTTGCCCCTTTATTCTATCTCATGGCCTTTTTGCCTGTTTGTTTATTTTGCCCCTGTATTCTGTCTCATCGATTTTTTGCCTTTTTTTTATTGTGCCCCTCTGTTCTGTCTCGTTGATTTTTGCCTGTTTGTTTCTTTTGCCCCTCTGTTTTGTCTCGTTGACTTTTTGCCTGTTTCTTTATTTTGCCCCTCTGTTCTGTCTCATTGACTTTTTCAATGCCTTAGTTTCCCGCCGCCCTCCGCAACACTTGATGAGGACCTGTGCCAGCAGGTAGAGAATCTCACAGACGCCCAACACTGAGAGACCAATCCACAGACCAATCGTGCCACCGACGTCAGACCATAAGGTGACAAACTGAGAAATATAAGGAAAACCACACATAAGCTAAATAAAAAGCCAAATTTACGTGTATCATATAAATCGTATCCTATTTATATACACAAAGTGGTGAATTTTGACACAAACGTTTTTCATAGCAGCCTGGGCGTAGGCAAATTTGATTACATTGAAGACATTGTACATATATCAAACATAAAAAAAGAATTATAGCTGCCAGTATAACTGATGACATTACTGATTGTTCTAAATATTCCAGTTGTTTAACAATTTCCGTCACGATTTGAGCAAAAATCCGCAAGCTTTTTTATATTTATGTGTCCATCTAGTTTCACATAGCAAAGGAACATTTGGATTTAGATTTCTTCGGTGATTAATTTCTCGGAAAAACACTATAATTGACTTAATTGTTCCTATTGTGTTTCGTACAGCATTCACATTATTTAAATCGTTCACAACAAAATTTAGTTTATGTGAAATGCAATGTACAAATGCTGCTTTTGGGTATTTTTTTTCTAATTATAGTTTGGACCCCTCCTTCTTTACCTGCCATTGCAGAACATCCATCGTATCCTCGACCAACAAGCTTTGTCGTATCTAATCCGAATTCTAATGAATTTTTAATGATGGTTTTGGCTAAACCTTCGGCTGTTCTACTATCGACAATTGGAATATATCCCTGGAATTCTTCTGTGACCATCATTTTCCCATTTTGTTCTTTGACAAATCTAACACCAAGTGACATCTGCCCAATGCCTGAAATGTCATTTGTCTCGTCGGCAAGTATAAAAAATGTAACTGAATTATTTGCTTCACGAGCAATGTCTTCACGCAAGAGAGACCCACAAATTTCGATTAAAGTGTTTTGCGTTGTGCCCGAGATATACTTAGCACTACAAGAACCAATCGACAAATGATTAACAAGACCTTCATCTCCAGATTCAACACGAAACTCTAACAGGTCATAAAAATTACCAGAATTCGATTCTTACCCACGAAGTGCTAAATCATGCATGCCGCAAAATTGGATTGTAGAAATGATGGAACACAGTTTGTTGCGATTTTCTTGATTTTCTTTTCTAAATGATGAGTTCAACTGCTCATCTATAGAAAAAACTGCTTTGGCTTCCAATAATGCAACAAAATAGCTTGCATCTTCATGAGAGACTTTGCTTAACGTGCTTTGCATGTGGCTACATGCATCTTCGTTGAAATCTTTATATTTTGTGCATGGTTTGATGACTAATGCCCACTGAACTACTCGAATTACTTTTTGCGGAAACAACACGCAATAATGTATTTCCAAACAGCATCTTTAAACATTTGCGAATAGGCTATACAAGCCACGGTGAATATGATCTACAAAATTTCATTTTTTGAAAACTGCAGACATGAAAATAGGAGTTTCTTACACAACTTTTCATGCTGATTCCAAATATGTAATCCACATTTTTGTATCACGTCAGGAGATTTTGCACTTTTACATTTTATAATTCTATGATTAAATCTATATTCTTTATATATTATAATATAGGAAAAAGTCAATAAACCAACAACAAAATATACGATGGTTAGTAAACTTCAATCATGGAGAAAACTATTGGAAGTTAAAAAATTATCAACCAAAGTGCAATATGAAAGCAAACTTACAATTATTAATCATCTATCACCCTGTGAATGGTCTTTTCAGGGATTTTCGTTTATGAACAGCTCCAGGATTATGACCAGCAATAGTCGGACATCATATTCACATTCCATCAACTCTCCATTGCACAAATGTCCTGAAGGAACCTTTCACCCTGCTCTTCACTGTATGTACAAAGATTTGCAGGAAAGTAGTCAACGTGGGAGTCCAAAAAGTGCAACTTGACACTTATGCGGCAACCCAAAGCCCGAATTTGGCGACCATGTTCTTAACAAGACTTTTGTAACTTTCTGACTTGAAGTTACCTAAGAAATTGTTGACAACATCTTTAAAAGCATTCCAGGCTTCCAGTTCAACTGTGGCCAATTTAGATGTAAACTCCTCATCTTTCATTACTTCTAGGATCTGCAGTCCAACAAAGATACCTGCAGTCAACTTTGCTTCACTTATATGTGGACATTTTTCTGACAAATATAGAAATCCTGAGCCAGTATGGTCCACACTCTTGAAAAAAGATTTCATTAACTCTAATTTTATATGGAGTGGTGGAAGGAGAACTCGATGTGCCTCTACCAAAGGCTGTAACTTGACACTGTAACTTCCTGAGGTGAAATCTTCTCTTGGTGGCCACACTTTCTTGGCATAATGCTAACTGTTTGCTCTGCTATCCCAGAGGCACAAAAACATGGACATTTCGCATACCCTCCTTATAGCCCTAATACGATAGTTATGAACTTTAAATCCCCACATATAAACTACGTGTGCTAGTCATAATTCAAAGATCTGAGCAACAGTTTCATGTTTTCATACGTCCCTTTCAGTGTTACCGAGTGTGCCACTGCAAGTGATGATACTTTGTTTACGTGAAATGGAAGAACTACTTTCCTACTGCGCTTTAATGAATCTCCACTGATTGTGCATGCTCCTCTTGTTGAATCCAACAACATTCGTCATGGAGAAATAACAGTCTGTCACATGACTTGAAGGCTCACGCCAAATCATGGGCACACCAAATGGCATACTTTTCATATATACTATTCATATATATATATATATATATATATATATATATATATATATATATATAATATATATATATATATATATATATATATATATATATATATATATATTTATATATAAGTAAAAACCATGTAAAAAATATTTTGAGGTTTTCTCAAAAACAATTTATGATATCCATCTTTGGTAATCCTGCAGTTTCTACACTTATATTATTTCACAGCGAATTTTAATTTTATCGTGAGAACTTACATTTTTAATTTATTAAATGCATTAATATATGTTGTATTTTAGCTATTACAGCGCTTATCTGTAAGTCTTATTAATTTCTATGGCTATTTTTCGGCCCTTTTGTTGTACTAACTTGAATTTAATTGAAAATGTAACCTGTATTGCATTGTCAGTTAAATTAAAAAAACGTGTTCCCCCCCCCCTGAAAAATTCCTAGCGACGCCCATGCATGGCAGCTTGTCTCAGTAAATGCACTTGTCCACGTCTTTACAGATAAACAACTATTTTATGACATATTTTTGTTGTTGCATATAGCGTATTATTTTATTGATATATATTAAATAATTATTTATTTTAGAAATATTCCCATATTAAATAAGTCTAATATATTCTTCTGTCAACTGTTGTGCTTCTAATTAACATATTTGGCATACCAATTGATTTAAGTCTAATTAATTTATTCTCATTTCAAATGATATAAGTCGAAACAATTTATTCCAAATTTAAATAAAATAAAATTATCGAAATCTCTGTATGTTAAGCCGTGGTTAACAAACGGGGAATTAAGCACCATAATTATCAAACGGGGTGATCAGTTTTGGCACCATTGGCCCACAATGGCACTGCACCTCCGCACTGCCCACAGCTACTAATTATTTAATGAATATTAAATTGCATCCATAAATGCAGAATTCTGTGCTGCCGTTTGACTAAATGCGTATTTATATAATGTAGAATCTACATATGCTAACATAATAATGGTACATAGTGTTGTAATCATTTATATTGGTATAGCCGTTTATTTATTATAATTGTATAATCTAATGAAATTTAACAACTTTATTTTTCTCGTTTTTGCTTTAGTTCTATCAGTTCATTGTCTCTAGCAATGTCATGTGCAATAGAGAGAGAGAGTAACTTGTCCAAGTCTTTCTTGTACTTGTAGCATGGACGTTCGTGAACATGCTTTTTATCATTTTGAACTTTGAGAAGCTTCTCTCACTACTAGCCACAGAAACGGGAAGTTTCAAGTGGACTCGCATAACAAAAACACTAATAAAAGTTTTGCGGATGCTATCCGTTAGATTATTACTCAATATAGAGTTAAGTCCACTCTGTGTAATGTACACCATGCAACTTGTCTTGAAATGACTTTCAGTTCACTGCTTAGATCAATTGCATCGATAGCTCTGAAGTCTCCGAGGTTGGAGAGCTTTCTAAAAATTCAATGTTCCATAACTTCACTGTGTTGAGTCCCTCAATATATGTTTGAGAATGTCATTAAGTTTAGAACCATTGGGGGTAGGAGTTACACCCAACCAACGCTACAGTTGACCTTGGGTCAACCTAAGTTATAGAAACGTTATGCAACTGAGGCCGTGATTGGAACGCTATTGGAAAAAGTCCATCACTCGCCAAGAGGATGAGATTCAGGGTTTGACCAACCAGGAGAAAGCTGTTCACTAGCAATTTTAAATTTATTTTGATCTCAAACAAAATGTCGTGCATACAACCAGAGAAACGACAAACTAAAAACTAGGAATGACTTTTGCATTAACCCATGCATCCGTTCTTGATGTTTGCCAGATAATTTTGTTAAATTTGTGCCATATGCAACCTCTGACAGATTGTCATAGATATCACAAAGCTGATGGAGAAGATGTTTCAAATCATGAGACTTTCTTATTTTTTTCACGAGTGGTTTTACAGTGAGATAAGATTAATTGGAAACATGACAATTTAAAACTTCCCGCCCCGGGTTGATGAAGAGAAGCACTGTGTACAAGATCAAAGTAAGCTGTTGGTTCTAAGTAACATTTTTCAGCAACATTAACAGCCTAACTCAATGTATCTGCACAGAACGGAACAAAAAGTGCTCGAGGATTCAAATCTAAACATCTTCGTTAACACCATTTTCCTTTCCTGACCTATTGCTTCTAATTTCATACCCTTGACCACGTCAATTTTAGATAGATAACACGTGCACACTTTTATTCAATGTTTACTGTTTGGAGTCACTCCACCAAGAATTATTCAATCCATTTATTATTAAAAGACAACATTTAAAAATAAAATAAACATTTTTTAGTACCTTTTAATGCCGCTCCGAAAATTAGAGGCTGAACCGAGCCTGAGAGCAATAAATGTATGTGACAGTTACCTCAACAATATCTCTTCACATAGAATGGAAACAACGTCTGTCTCAGTGAATTAAATATTTGTCAAATAACCGAATGTGTTTACTCACGTTGTCAAATAACTGAATGTGTTTACTCACGTTGTCAAATAACCGAATGTGTTTACTCACGTTGTCAAATAACCGAATGTGTTTACTCACGTTGTCAAATAACCGAATGTGTTTACTCACGTTGTCAAATAACTGAATGTGTTTAGTCACGTTGTCAAATAACTGAATGTGTTTACTCACCTCGTAATTAGGACTCTCCTTTAACAATTCGTAATTCAAATCTGTGTAGAAAACATTGAGTTTCACGAAATTTTCTCTAAATAATAGGAAGGAAACATTAAACAAAGAATCAATATTAAAAGTCTTTATATTTATTTATATAACTATTGATAGTGTCTCACAAAAGTTTGAGTTTGATATTTACATGAATGTTTTATGTGGTAATTTTACAAGGTTTTTTCTGTGATGTAGCTTCAGCTGTAATTTTCCATGACTTTTTGTCTGTTCTAAATTAACTGTAATTTTACATGACATTTTTGTGTTATGTAATTTGACTAAAATTTTATATGAGTTTTTTCTTTGGTGTCTTTGTAACTATAATTTTAAAATCCCTTATATTAACTTCACCGTCTTGTCTCTCTGTCTGTCTGTCGTGGTCCCGCCCACCCGCGGACAAACAAAAGTAAATTAAACAACCCGTAAAAACAAAGTTTTTGAATATAAATCCCTTATATATGAGACACAACTAATGATCCTACATGTGGAAGAAAATCAGAAGCCCCGAGCCTAATGCTCTTCATGGGTCTTCTTGGAAGACCCTCCAGCAATCTGTCCCCCTCCCCCAAAGGGACCTAACAGCTGGGAACCCCCCCCCCTGGAGTGGTCACTTCTGAAGCGGCCACCTGGGAATCCAGGACAGAAAGTCGAAGATGCCTCCCACTTGGTTCACCGACAAAACGGCCCCAGACAAAACGGCCACGACAAAACGGCCACGACAAAACGGCTCCGACAATACGGCCCCTACAAAACGGCCACGACAAAATGGCCCCTACAAAACGGCCACGACAAAACGGCCACGACAAAACGGCCACGACAAAACGGCTCCGACAAAACGGCCCCTACAAAACGGCCCCGGACTAATAGATGGACTAAAAGTAAAATGTCCAATCAAATATTAAATTCGTATTTTATCTCACATATTCAGTGTCAGGTTTTGCTAATAATAAAAAATAGAAATGACATCACAATAGTGAATTTAATAGCCTTTACGTGAAAAGGTACCCATCGCGGTTGTTTGTTAACAAGAAACAAAATAATAACATCACAAGATATAATTTTACAATTTTACCACTTTATTTAAGGGTGAAAAAGTTAACAAAAGCTTAAAATGAAAAAAAAAGTAAATTTTTTGTTGAAAAATGTTAATCATTAGTCTGGGGCCGTTTTGACCGGGGCCGTTATGTGGGGACCGTTTTGTCGGGGCCATTTTGTCCGGGGCCATTTTGTCCGGGGCCATTTTGACGGGTCACCCTCCCACTAAGTTTGACCTCACAAGGAGGGGTGTAATTTCCCTACTACGACCCGCTACCACTTTGGCACCAACCCGGCAAAGCACACAAGTCTCAATTGTAAGGACCGCCGCTAAGCGGGGGATCATCAATGACCTACCTAGGATGCAACCCCCACTGGAAGGTTTCCTCAGAGCTGGCGTCCGCTGCGTTCTTCGCAGTTCCTTTTGCTAATCCGTACTGGCGCTCCTGGCCCTAAACCGGCACCGCTCAATGGCGTTGCTAGTATATGAGGGGGACGAAACGGTCGCTTCGGATTTACCCGAGACACAACTAAAATTATTGATTGCCTGCAATATAATATGCACCACGCGACAAACATTTACAGACTGAAACTGACTGAACTCTCCTTGCTGTGAAACAAAGGGATGTGGTCATAGATGGCTAGAGTGAACTCCAGTGACACGTGGATGTAAACAATAGTATACGGCTACATAGAGTTACATAGAGATAAACTAAAAATGCATTTATTTAATTACGGTACATTCAATCGATCTGAACTTTTGATACAATGCATTGTTAGGTGACACGAGTCTATGTGCAAAATTTCATCGCCATCACTGTGCTAGACAGTCGCGCGGTGGGTATTATATTGAACATACTTTTTTAATATTTTCCTGTCGCGTGGTGCGGTGCGTATTACATTGAACATACTTTTATATTTTCTTGATCTGTAAATGTTTATGCTAGTCTCTCACGCGGTGTATATTGAACATAATGAATACTTTTAGTTATGTATCATATTTAAGGGATTTGTAGTCAAAAACTTTTTTTTACAGGCCACTGCCGTTATTTGACTTTTTTCTTTGGATTCGTTGTAACTATTATTTTACATGATTTTTCTCTATGGTGTAGTTGTAACAGTAATTTTACACGAACTTTTTCTTTGGTGTAGTTGTAATTGTAATTGTTTAAAAAGTTATTGTATTGAGTCAGCTTACCAAAAGTGTTAATGTGACATGATTTCAAGTGGAATAAATTAAATGCACCCTTTTAAAATAAGCTTTGGGTTTAAGATTAGTTTGAAATTAATGAACATAGAAACAAATTCTGCTGTGAAATTAATCTCTAGACCATCAGAACTTACTTGACTTCAGATGGGGCATTTATGAGATTATCGCCTATTTTCCTACAAGTTTCTTTAGATGCTTTAGATTCGTTCTTACAAATGTTCTTGAACAAACTTTTCTGATTGTGAGGTTAAGAATTCAAGTAAGTTAAAATGGGTAAAAATGAAAGGAGAGTGTGGATACATAGTAGAAATGTCAAATTTGGTGTGCTAAAATTTGTATTTGATACAAATAAAAATGTATATTAAATATTTAAAATCACGTGATGTCAAACCTTGTTTTCTACAATTTAGCCTAGGACTTTTAGTGTCACGACGGTTTATTGTTTTCACTAATTAGTAGAGAAGTTGTTCGTTTGTTTCTACTGTTGGGACCTCATTTTTGACTGTCAGCCCCCCTACCAAGCTTAATCTGGATACAGAGTTTTGTGTCTGTAGGATATAATTGGAATGTGGCTATATACCGTCAGTGTGTGGTTGTGAGTGGAATGATATACATTATTTCTGACATGTCTTCAAATAATTTTATCAACACACATCTGTCGCTCTGCCTACACCACCATCAGTCAGATCAACTCAAATCGTCACAACCTAACACTATTGCAACGAAAACTATAGTCTGTGCTCTTGTTCTCTCTCCTCTTGATTATTGTTTTTCTCTTCTTTTAGGTTCACGAAAACAAATCATTGAAAAACTATAAAAAGTTCAAAAATCTAGTACTTAAAGGAAACAAAAACACGACCACATCACTCCGCTACTTCATTCACTTCGTTGGCTCCTTGTAAAATCACGCATTGATTACAAACTGTCTGTTCTCTGCCAAAACTACTTTTCTGAATGACGCCCTTCATATCTTACTGAACCTCTCCTTGTCTACTTACCCACGCGTCAGCTACGCTATTCGGTAGACATGCGTGTTACGGTCAGATATTGTGGTGTGGGGATGACTGAGCATAAATGGGGTGAGCGTGGGTAACGGGTTGTGAACGCTTATTCACGTGGAATGGGGGGGATGAACTCAGCGTACGTGGGAGCTGTAATCAGCGTGGAGACAGGGGGGGGGGATGACCGAGGCCGTTCACACGATGACTATATAATAAGAACACAGTGTGTGTGACGGGAGAGAGAGAGCTGAGTTGCCGAGTTACAGGCAGGGTAAAAGACGGAACGAGAGTGTGACGGTAGAAGGAGAGTTTTTTTTAACGTAGTCCGATACGGTCAAGCTGGGCCGAGGACGATTGACTCTTAAGAGTAAAAGGCTGTGTGGACTCTTGATGGCATGAAGATCAACCAAACATTACCAATTGTACTTGACCGTACATGTTGGAGATTACATGTCATTAAACGTAATTTGAACTAAAACCCAGCGTTGCGATTCATTTTACCCGTCCAGTGGGTTAATTATCTGTGGCCAAGGGGGGACCTCAACCCCTAGACAACGACTCCGCCTCAATGCGAATTCTTTCCCTTCCTAAGTCACGCAACAAAACAATCGGCAAAAGGTTTTTCACTTTTTGTGCACCAAAACAATGGAATTCTCTCAAAACAATGGAATTCTCTCAAAACAATGGAATTCTCTCAAAACAATGGAATTCTCTCAAAACAATGGAATTCTCTCAAAACAATGGAATTCTCTCAAAACAATGGAATTCTCTCAAAACAATGGAATTCTCTCAAAACAATGGAATTCTCTCAAAACAATGGAATTCTCTCAAAACAATGGAATTCTCTCAAAACAATGGAATTCTCTCAAAACAATGGAATTCTCTCAAAACAATGGAATTCTCTCAAAACAATGGAATTCTCTCAAAACAATGGAATTCTCTCAAAACAATGGAATTCTCTCAAAACAATGGAATTCTCTCAAAACAATGGAATTCTCTCAAAACAATGGAATTCTCTCAAAACAATGGAATTCTCTCAAAACAATGGAATTCTCTCAAAACAATGGAATTCTCTCAAAACAATGGAATTCTCTCAAAACAATGGAATTCTCTCAAAACAATGGAATTCTCTCAAAACAATGGAATTCTCTCAAAACAATGGAATTCTCTCAAAACAATGGAATTCTCTCAAAACAATGGAATTCTCTCAAAACAATGGAATTCTCTCAAAACAATGGAATTCTCTCAAAACAATGGAATTCTCTCAAAACAATGGAATTCTCTCAAAACAATGGAATTCTCTCAAAACAATGGAATTCTCTCAAAACAATGGAATTCTCTCAAAACAATGGAATTCTCTCAAAACAATGGAATTCTCTCAAAACAATGGAATTCTCTCAAAACAATGGAATTCTCTCAAAACAATGGAATTCTCTCAAAACAATGGAATTCTCTCAAAACAATGGAATTCTCTCAAAACAATGGAATTCTCTCAAAACAATGGAATTCTCTCAAAACATGGAATTCTCTCAAAACAATGGAATTCTCTCAAAACAATGGAATTCTCTCAAAACAATGGAATTCTCTCAAAACAATGGAATTCTCTCAAAACAATGGAATTCTCTCAAAACAATGGAATTCTCTCAAAACAATGGAATTCTCTCAAAACAATGGAATTCTCTCAAAACAATGGAATTCTCTCAAAACAATGGAATTCTCTCAAAACAATGGAATTCTCTCAAAACAATGGAATTCTCTCAAAACAATGGAATTCTCTCAAAACAATGGAATTCTCTCAAAACAATGGAATTCTCTCAAAACAATGGAATTCTCTCAAAACAATGGAATTCTCTCAAAACAATGGAATTCTCTCAAAACAATGGAATTCTCTCAAAACAATGGAATTCTCTCAAAACAATGGAATTCTCTCAAAACAATGGAATTCTCTCAAAACAATGGAATTCTCTCAAAACAATGGAATTCTCTCAAAACAATGGAATTCTCTCAAAACAATGGAATTCTCTCAAAACAATGGAATTCTCTCAAAACAATGGAATTCTCTCAAAACAATGGAATTCTCTCAAAACAATGGAATTCTCTCAAAACAATGGAATTCTCTCAAAACAATGGAATTCTCTCAAAACAATGGAATTCTCTCAAAACAATGGAATTCTCTCAAAACAATGGAATTCTCTCAAAACAATGGAATTCTCTCAAAACAATGGAATTCTCTCAAAACAATGGAATTCTCTCAAAACAATGGAATTCTCTCAAAACAATGGAATTCTCTCAAAACAATGGAATTCTCTCAAAACAATGGAATTCTCTCAAAACAATGGAATTCTCTCAAAACAATGGAATTCTCTCAAAACAATGGAATTCTCTCAAAACAATGGAATTCTCTCAAAACAATGGAATTCTCTCAAAACAATGGAATTCTCTCAAAACAATGGAATTCTCTCAAAACAATGGAATTCTCTCAAAACAATGGAATTCTCTCAAAACAATGGAATTCTCTCAAAACAATGGAATTCTCTCAAAACAATGGAATTCTCTCAAAACAATGGAATTCTCTCAAAACAATGGAATTCTCTCAAAACAATGGAATTCTCTCAAAACAATGGAATTCTCTCAAAACAATGGAATTCTCTCAAAACAATGGAATTCTCTCAAAACAATGGAATTCTCTCAAAACAATGGAATTCTCTCAAAACAATGGAATTCTCTCAAAACAATGGAATTCTCTCAAAACAATGGAATTCTCTCAAAACAATGGAATTCTCTCAAAACAATGGAATTCTCTCAAAACAATGGAATTCTCTCAAAACAATGGAATTCTCTCAAAACAATGGAATTCTCTCAAAACAATGGAATTCTCTCAAAACAATGGAATTCTCTCAAAACAATGGAATTCTCTCAAAACAATGGAATTCTCTCAAAACAATGGAATTCTCTCAAAACAATGGAATTCTCTCAAAACAATGGAATTCTCTCAAAACAATGGAATTCTCTCAAAACAATGGAATTCTCTCAAAACAATGGAATTCTCTCAAAACAATGGAATTCTCTCAAAACAATGGAATTCTCTCAAAACAATGGAATTCTCTCAAAACAATGGAATTCTCTCAAAACAATGGAATTCTCTCAAAACAATGGAATTCTCTCAAAACAATGGAATTCTCTCAAAACAATGGAATTCTCTCAAAACAATGGATCTTCAAAACATGGAATTCTCTCAAAACAATGGAATTCTCTCAAAACAATGGAATTCTCTCAAAACAATGGAATTCTCTCAAAACAATGGAATTCTCTCAAAACAATGGAATTCTCTCAAAACAATGGAATTCTCTCAAAACAATGGAATTCTCTCAAAACAATGGAATTCTCTCAAAACAATGGAATTCTCTCAAAACAATGGAATTCTCTCAAAACAATGGAATTCTCTCAAAACAATGGAATTCTCTCAAAACAATGGAATTCTCTCAAAACAATGGAATTCTCTCAAAACAATGGAATTCTCTCAAAACAATGGAATTCTCTCAAAACTGTGGAATTCGCTACCATAATCAGCTGTCAGTTAATATGGGTGAAATGTGGCTTTATGTCGGCTGTGACAGCCACACACATATTTCAACATGCCTCCTTCTGTGCTAAACAAATCGTCTGTTTTTGGCATTGCTTTGTTATAGCCGTTTTTTTAACACAGATGACACCTTGGGAATTCGTGGTAAATTAGGAAAAAATGTTTTACTCGCTGGAAAAAAATTGTATTATATTTTAAAAATAAATACAGACCTATGCGAACCATTGGAATAATTTATTCAAAAAATTATAGTTCAAAGGTCATAAAAACAATCACAGACTGTAAGTTATTCATAGTGAGCATTTTTGTGTAAGAGAATAAAATTCATCTTTAAAACTATTTTATTCATTAAGTTAAAAGAAAAAAATTCAAATCAAAATTAAAACGAAAAAAAGCTACTAGTAAACTCTTACAATTTTAAATTACCATCGCCAATTTACATTTATTCTTCATAAAGATATGAACTAATGAACAGTATGTCCCGTTGAAGAAATTTTTTTATGTTCGTAATTAGTCAAAAATATAAAGAACACAAAACTTTATCCAATCTTGAACATGTCGCAAATGCCATAAGAGCAAGGAAATAACGTTTGCATACCTTAAATTTACAAACATTTATCTTACACCGACACAATGAATGTAAATACTTACAGCATAAGACTTGGTTGGCCACTGGCGACTCGTAATACTCTGTTCGAAAACTCTCTCACTGTCAAATTATTTGAGACATTCATTAGTTCAAAGTTGTTTTTAATTAATTAATTAGTCAAAATTAATTTTAGTCATTCATTAATAATTTTTAGACATTCACATATAAATATTTTTCCAACATTTAAATTGTTTAGCAGTGTATCCAGTCTTTAACATTATATCACCGTGTTGCCGACTAGAATTTATTTAAAGTATGAAAATCTATGTTACAGGATATTCTGGATCTAATTAACAAATTCACATATAAGGAATTATCCAAATTTTTCAATAAGAGCTGCGGATATTTAATTTTAAAGTAGATAAATTAACTGAAAATGTTCATACATCAATGTGTCCATCAAATGAGTACTAGATGAATTAATCTGGCAATGTGGTTGCCTAGAGTTAAAATGTGCTTTTCCGATTTCTGAATAAGATTGTACATTTTAAATATTTCTTTAGTTTATGAGAAAATGTAAACATGCTATAATTACTGATTATTTCTTGACAAACCTGCAAGGATTATCGCATCCACAGAAGTTATCTTTGGCATCAAAGTTGAAAGTCACGTTCCTCATACACTGGGCATCTGAGGGTCAACGTTCATTATCACGACAAAAAACTGCTTTTAAATTTACATTTCAAACGTCATGAAATAAATTATCAATCCATAATTATATCTCAAATTAGTGCAAAGTGTTATATTTTACATGACCAAATGGTAGGCTAGATAGATAATATGAAATATGTAAAACCCAAACTCGCAATGACAAACCAAATATTACAACAGATAGCACCAACCTGTGTCATCTGATATATTGCATGTTCTCAGTCCCCCGTCGTATTCCATGCTAATATTGATGTTAGGGTTTCTAGCGTCGATGCAGTAACAGTGTGACCTTATTAAATTATGCTCACAGATATTCTGACACAGCTGAGAAAATATTCACACAGATATTGACACTTAAAAAGTATTGACATAGAGAAATAAATCACTTTTTGAGAGAGAGAGAGAGAGAGAAATAGTGGGAAAGAGAAAGAGAGACATATAAATATATATATATATATAAGCAAAATACCCGCACTTTTAAGCGGTAAATTAGGATTTTAGTAAGCGTTGAGAACCCGCCTAACACAAATTCAAAACACCAATTTATTTCAATCTGAATCATGATGGGTATAATACATATATTAACTTCACCGTCTTGTCTGTCTGTCTGTCGTAGTCCCGCAGAAAAACAAAAACGAATAGTAAAAAATGACACACTTCGCGTGTTCCTATGGAACTGATAATTTAATTTCCATTTTTTTCGTCTGCTACCATTGCAGGAGGGTACTCAACAACTCCCCAAAGTTTCATGCTCATACCTACACTGGAAGTTGGATATTTAATGATGAGTCTGTTTTATATAGCTCATAAAAGACAAAAAAAACATTTGGGCCCCCGGCCCCCTAGTGAATGATAATTTTATATTTGTTTTGATTGTTACCATCGCGGGAGGGTACTCAACAACTTTCCAAAGTTTCAAGCTTCTACCTACACGGGAAATATGAGAATAAGGGATTTTTAATTTTTATATAACCCATATTAGGGGAAAAAACGTTTTTGGGCCCCCGGCCCCCATGAGTGTTAATATTAACATAATTTTACTCCAGTTTTCGTCGCGAGAGGCTACTCAACAACTTCCCAAAGCTTCATTTCTACCTACACGGGAAGTTGGAGAATTAGTGATGAATCAGTCAGTGAGTCAGTGCGTCAGGGCTTTGCCTTTTATTAGTAACTTGAACATCCCTTAACCCGTTGTTGGGTGTATGGGGTGCTCAAGGCGGGGTAGCCCCTCCGGTGGCGGAACACGTCGTACTCTCTTGGGGGTAGTTATTCCACCCTTGGTCCCCACTTGTCACTCAGCTCTCACCAGTGGCTCCTAGAAACTGTAGCGTGCGCAGTGGCCACACCCCGGGCAACGGCTTCGACTGGCTGGCTAAACCTGGTGAGGGTAGCCGACGGGTCTCAAATCCTCGGTGATCTAGGTATGTCTACATATGCACGTGAAGACTGGATTCGGTGGACAGAGCGGAGGAACCACTAGTTGGTCAACGGTCAAAAAGGCGATTCTCAGCAAAGCGTTGTGGAACGCTAAGGGCATGACAAGACACACAGGACATCATGGCCATCCACTGCAACCCAACTCCATCACCAGCCGTCTCGACTTTGTCCTGCCGCTGGATCAAGATGGTCTCGGGCGAGAGAGTGAGATCGACGAACTGCGCAACTCTTTCTCACTTAAATCCAAGTCATCGCGCAAGTCACTTTTGTCATCCATCCCATCCCATCAGTCATGGACAAGTCCTGTGGCGACAGGCAAGCGACGAAGCGGCAGGTGTGGGTACACTGGGAGCCGTAGCCGTAATCCCTGCACACAGGCGGCCCATGGGCATTGGGTCGTTCTTCGCTGACACGGAGCAGCAGTGGAGTCCGGCAGCCCCCTGGGCGACTGAGCAGCCCTCTTCAGGAATGCACTGCTCACCTCCATGGCATGAGGAAGGGGCTAGAAAAGGTGCCCTAAACATTACCTGCTCCAGCCTACCCTAGCCAGCATACCGCGGCTGGTGGGGACCCTATACCAGCGGTCGAAACCAAAAAAAGCAAACGAGGATAGTTCCTCTTATATTGGGCGCATGGAATGTGCGCACACTCATGGACAGTGACGATGCGGACAGACCCCAGAGGAGAACAGCCCTGATTGGAAAAGAACTCGCTAGATACGGCATCGAAAGTCGCAGCCCTGAGCGAGACCAGGCTCGCGGGAGAAGGAGAGCTCTGTGAAAGAGGATCTGGTTACACATTTTACTGGAGTGGCAGACCCAGCGAGGAGAGGCGTGAAGCAGGCGTTGGGTTTGCAGTTAAGACAACTCTAGTCGGAAAGCTGGCTGGACTTCCCAAGGGAGTGAACGACAGGCTCATGACCATGAAACTCCCACTGGCTGGAAAGAAACACCTCACCATCATCAGTGCCCTACGCTCCAACCATGACCAATACAGATGAAGTGAAGGCAAAGTTTTATGAAGAACTTCACATTGTCATTGCCGACGTTCCAAAGGCGGACAAACTCATCTTGCTAGGTGACTTCAACGCAAGAGTTGGCAAGGACAACGTTGCCTGGGAAGGAGTCCTTGGTCATCATGGAGTGGGTCACTGCAACAGCAACGGTCTTCTTTTACTCCAGACCTGCGCTGAACATGAACTGCTGATCACCAACACGATCTTCCGCCTCCCAACCCGTAACCGGACGTCATGGATGCACCCCCGCTCGAAGCACTGGCATCTTATTGACTACGCCATCGTGAGGAAGAGGGACAGGCAGGATGTACGAGTGACCAAGTCCATGTGTGGCGCTGAATGCTGGACAGACCACCGCCTCATCATCACCAAGCTCAACATCCGCATTCAGCCCGAAACGGCGCCCGCAAGGGAAGAAGGCCCCCAAAACGGCTAAATGTTGCCAAACTAATGACCGCCAGCTGCAAGCAGTCCTTGGTGGATGCTCTGGAAGAGCGCTTGAAATCCACCTCTCCAGGCAACCAGAACGTGGAGGCAGACTGGGCATCACTCAGAGAGCTGATTTACACCACAGCTTCAGAGACTCTAGGGCACCAGACCAGGAAACATAAGGACTGGTTCGATGAGAACTGCGAAGACATCAAGCAGTTATTGGATGAGAAACACCTCCTACACCAAGCTTACCTCAATAATCCCAGGTCCACGGCAAGGAGAGATGCACTCAACAACATACGCAGGACTGTACAGCAAAAGCTCCGTCAGATGCAGGACGATTGGCTCAGCAACAAAGCCGACGAGATCCAAGGCTATGCAGACAAGCGTGACTATAAAAACTTCTACAACGCTTTGAAAGAAGTGTATGGCCCCACGCCCTCAGGATCAAACCCCCTCCTCAGCGCAGACGGTAACACTCTCATCACAGACAAAGAGAAGATCTTGAAGAGGTGGGCCGAACATTTCGAAAGCGTCCTAAATCGCCCTTCGACAATCAACGAAGAAGCCATCAATCGTCTCCCCCAAGTGCCCACAAACAAAGCACTGGATGACCCCCCAACCTTGCTCGAGACCCAGAAAGCAATTTATCTTCTCTCCAGTGGCAAAGCACCTGGTTCTGACGCCCATACCAGCTGAGGTCTACAAGGAGGGAGGAACAGCCCATGACTGAAAGGCTCCACCATCTATTTCTCTTGATGTGGCAGCAAGAGACGATCCCGCAGGACTTCAAAGATGCCTCCATCATACATCTTTATAAGCAAAAAGGAAGTAGACAGGCTTGTGACAACCACAGAGGCATATCCCTGCTATCTATCGCAGGAAAGATCCTTGCCAGAATCCTGCTCAACCGCCTCACGGTCCACCTTGACCAAGGACTCCTGCCTGAAAGTCAGTGTGGATTCCGAAAAGAGCGAGGGACCATCGACATGGTGTTCGCTGCCAGGCAGCTGCAAGAGAAATGTCAGGAGCAGAACTTCAACCTGTTCTCCACCTATGTCGACCTGACCAAGGCTTTTGACACCGATGGCAGAGAGGGTCTGTGGAAGATAATGGCCAAGTACGGTTGCCCAAGGAAATTCATCGTCTTGGTGAGACAATTCCACGAGGGCATGCAGGCCAGAGTCCAGGACAGCGGAGAGTTTTCTGATCCTTTCACAGTCACAAACGGGGTCAAGCAGGGCTGCGTCCTGGCACCAACACTGTTTAGCCTCATGTTTTCCGCCATGCTGACAGAGGCCTTCAGAGACGAGGATGTCGGTGTCAACCTGAGGTACCGCACAGATGAAAACTGTTCAACCTCGGGGCCCATGCAAAAACCAAGGTTATGACAGACATCATCAGAGACCTCCTGTTTGCTGATGACTGTGCCCTCAACGCTGTCTCAGAAGCCGACATGCAACGCAGCGTTAACCTGTTCTCCAGCGCCTGCACAAACTTTGGTCTGACGATCAACACCAAGAAGACTGAAGTCCTCCATCAGCCCGCGCCTGGAAGGCCCTACGTTGAGCCCAACATCACTGTCAATGGCCAGAGACTCAACACAGTGCAACGGTTCACATACCTGGGCAGCACACTGTCGCAAAATGTCACATCGATGACGAAGTGAGCGTCAGAATTGCCAGAGCCAGCTCCACTTTTGGCAGGTTGTACCCAAATGTCTGGAAACAGAAGAGGCATTACCATCCAGACCAAGCTGAAAGTGTACAGGGCGGTGGTGCTCCCCACACTGCTATATGCGTGTGAAACATGGACTGTGTATCAGCGCCATGCTAGGAAGCTTAACCACTTTCATTCAACAAGCCTCAGGAAGATCCTCGGCATAAAGTGGCAGGATAAAATACCAGACACAGTGGTACTGACCAAGGCAGGTCTCCACAGCATATTCACACTCCTGATGCAGTCCCAGCTTCGTTGGGCAGGGCACGTGGTCCGAATGCCAGACGAGAGACTGCCAAAGAGACTCTTCAATGGCGAGCTCCAGCATGGCCAGCGGTCAAAAGTGGGCCAGTGGGCAAAAGAAACGCTTCAAAGACACACAGAAAGCCTCACTGAAAGCGTTTGCCATCAACCCATACATGTAGGAACTTGCTGCAATGGACCGTTCCACATGGCGTTCTTCCATCCACGAAGGTGTCAAGTCATGCGAGGAAAACCGGATCACCTCCGCAGAAAAGAAGAGGCAAGCCCGAAAGGCCCTTGCTGTCAACCCTCCTGGAGATGTCCCACTCGTCCCTTGTCCCTTCTGTTCCCGAACCTTCCGTACAAGGATCGGCCTCATCAGCAATCTGCGCACGCACAAACAAAGCCAGTCCCAGCAACCCTCGGATGACTAGAGTGGTCTTCGTCGATTCGACGGACGAACAACAACAGTAACTAGCAAAATACCCGCGCTCCTCTACTGTAAATTAGGATTTCAGTAAGCATTGAGAACCCGCGTAACACAAATTCAAAACACCAATTGATTTCAATCTGGATCATGATGGATATAATACATATATTAACTTGACTGTCTTGTCTGTCTGTCTGTCGTAGTCACGCAGAAAAACAAAAACGAAAAGTAAAAAATGACACACTTCCCGTGATCCTATTTTTGTCGTCTGCTACCATTGCGGGAGGGTACTCAACAACTTCCCAAAGTTTCTTGCTCCTACCTACACGGGAAATTAGATATTTAATGATGAGTCTGTTTTATATAGCTCATATAAGAAAAAAAAACTACATTTGGACCCCCGGCCCCCTAGTGAATGATAATTTTATATTTGTTTTTATTGTTACCATCGCGGGAGGGTACTCAACTATTTTCAAAAGTTTCATGCTTCTACATACACGGGAAGATGAGGAATTAGTGTTCTTGAACTTGAACTTGAACATCCCTTAACCCGTTGTTGTGTCGTTGGGGCACCATCGTGAACTGCTCACTAACACACGCCATTTGTCACGGTCCTGTGCTGCCCTTTGAGAGTCGCTGAATGACAGGCCGGTCCACTCTTTGATATCGTCCTCCCATCTCTTCTTTTGTCTGCCTCTTTTTCTTCCTCCCTGGACTGTGCCTTGCAATATAGTGTTTTATATAGCCCATATACGGAAAACAACGGTTTTGGGCCGCCGGCCACCCATGAGTGAAAATATTTTAATTCTATTTCGCCAATTATCCCCATAAGAGTGTACTAATCAAGTTCCCAAAGTTTTAGCTTCTACGTTCACGCGAAGTTGGAGAATTAGTGTTGAGTCAGTTTTTAATATTAGAAAAAAACTAAATTTGGGCCTCCGGTCCCAAGTAAGTGATAATTTATATACTTTTTTTTACCTGTTACCAACTCGGGATTGTACTCAACAACTTCCCAAAGTTTCATGCTTCTGCCTACTCGGGAAATAGGAGAATTGTTGATATTCAAATTTTATATAGGCCATATAAGTAAAAAAACGTTTTTGGGCCCCCGGCCCCCATGAGTGTTAATTTTAAAATACTTTTACTCCAATTTTCGTCGCGAGAGGCTTCTCAACAATTTCCCAAAGTTTCATGCTTCTACCTACACGGGAAGTTGGAGAATTGGTGATGAATGAGTGAGTGAGTGAGTCATGAATCAGGGCTTTGCCTTTTATTAGTATAGACTAGCAAAATACCCGCGCTCCACTACGGAAATTTGGATTTTAGTAAGCGTTGAAAACCCGTTTCACAACAATTCAAAACATCAATTGATTTCAGCCTAGATCATGATGGCTATACTTGTTTGTCAATTTTTGTCAAGGTCGTGTAAAATAAAATGGGCACTAAAGTGACATAACGGGCCGTCGTGCAAAATGGATACATGATGTGCATATCTCATAAGGTCTGAGGATTTCAATCTAGGTCATAATATAGATATGTGTCTATTTTTATTTAAATTATTTAAAATCTAAAGGTTAAAAAGTTTTAAATGTTTACGAAAAATTATTTTGGGTCCCGGCCCCGAAGGAACAGACGTTAGAAGTTCATTACCCTATAGAATTTTATTTTATTTCATTTTTAAAAATCAAATTTATCCATAGTTCATCCATTTACCCAGTAGCCACATTTTAAATTACCTTTTATAAAACTAATGTTAAAATATGGCATACGGGTCCCCAGCCCCGAATAAGTGGTGTTTTTAAAACATTTACTTTTAATGCCAGAAACCTTCGCTGGAATGTACCCAAAAACTTCCTAAAGTTTAATGGCCGTTGGATGAATAAAATACATTTACAAATAACACGTCATTATAAAAAAAACTAAATAAAGGTCGGGGGCCTATCTGTATAATGTGTATAGTTCAAAACAACAGCTTATTTCAATTTGGATTATGATGAATATATTTGTTAGGAAACATTTGTTTTAAAAAATTGAATGAAGTTGAATGGTTAAAATGTCTTAAACGTTTACAAAAAACAAAAAAAACAAAGCATTAAGTGGGGGCTAAACAATATTGAAAAAATATAATTTTAATGTCCTAACGGATTTTAATATAGGTCATCAAGTTTTTATCTTCCAAGTTTTGTAAAAATACATTTACGCAGTATCCAAATTTTTTTAATTTGTAATTTAGCTCATATAAGGTGAAAAATTAAATTTGTGTCCCGGGCCCCCAGTGAGTGATAATTAAACAAGACAAATTTGCCTGTTACCATCACGGGAGTGTACTCAACAACTTGCCAAAATTTCATGCTTCTAACTACACGGAAAGATGGAGAATCTGTGATGATTAACTTTTTATATAAGAAAAATAATTGGGGCCCCGGCCCCCAGTGAGAAAATTTAAATATTTTCCAAAAATTTCATGCATTTACCTATACGGGAAATCAGAGAATAGCTCTGAGTCAGATTTTATATAAGAAAAAGTACATTTGGACCCCGGCCCCCAGTGAGTGATAATTTAAATATTTTTTTTTCATGCTACCATTGAGGGAGTGGACTCAACATCACCCCAAAGATTCATGTTTCTATCTACACGGGAAAGTGGAGAATACGGCGATTTTCAGTATAAGGAAAAAAACGCTTTTGGGCCCCCGGCCCCAAAGAATGTGAATTTTAAAATTCTTTTTCGCCATTTTTCGTCGTGAGAGAGTACTTAACAATTTCCCAAAGTTTCATGCTTCTACCTGCACGGGAAGTTGGAGAATTAGTGATGATACAGTTTTTTAATATAAAAAACTACATTTAGGCCCCCGGCCCCCAGTAAGTGATAATTTAAATATTGTTTTTTCGCCTGTTAACACCGCGGAAGCGTACTTAACAACAACCCAAAGTTTCATGCTTCTACCTACACGGTAAATAGGAGAATTAGTGATTTTGATATTTCATATAACTCAAATTAGGAAAAACTTCATTTGGGCCCCCGGCCCACAGAAAGTGATAATTTAAAAAACAATTTCACCTGTTACCATCGCGGGATTGTACTCAACAACTTCCCAAAGTTTCATGCTTCTGCCTACTTGGGAAATAAGAAAATTAGTTATTTTCATATTCTATACAGTCCATTTAAGGAAAAAAAAGAGCGTTTTAGGGCCCCAAGAGTGTGAATTAAAAAAAAATGTTTGCATTTTTTTTAGTAAGAGGGTACTCAACAACTCCCCAAAGTTTCAAGCTTCTACCTACACGGGAAGTTGGAGAATTAGTGATGAGTCAGTTTTTAATAGAAAAAATTACATTTGGGCCAGCGGCCCCCAGTAAGCAGTGGCGTAGCGAGGGGGGGGGCAGGGGGGGGACATATTCCCCAGGCGCCACGTTAGGGGGCGCCAAAATGAGTATTAAAACTCATTACTTAATTTTATTTTGATGTAAACTATTGTATTCAAAATACGTTTGCAAGATTGAATTTTGGAGCTCCGAAAATATCTTCATTACAAACCAGTTGGCAAGTATTATTTTGGCGCCCCCATTGAGCATTAAGGGGCGCCATTCTACTCATAAATAAATGACACATCCACAATGATGAATTTCTGATGGCGTTTAAAACAAAAACAGTGAGTTGCTGGGAATGAGACTAAGGGAGCAGTAAGAGGCAAAGGCGATTCTATTAATAGAAATTAATAGAACAGACAGAGACGACACTAAAAGCAACCAAAATGAAATTTACACACTGTATGATTCATCGGGAAAGACTAGCAAGTTAAAGAATTAACGCAGACTTAAAATATATTTTTAATCTTGCCTAAATAGTTTTTACATTTTATCAAGGCTCGTCTATTAAATTCTCGTCTCTTTGATTTCTTATGTTCGAATATAATCTTGAAAATTAACAGTTGCTGATGTGTGCTGAAGTTCGCTGGTTATCAGACTGTTTAAATAACGTGATGACGTAAGAGATTTTCTTGTAGAAAAAACTCAAAGCTTGTTGATCATTTGAACAATAGCTTATGGGTTGCTGTTCTGGCTTATTTGGCTGAAATTTTTGAATAACTCAATACACTTAATTCAACTCGGCAAGGAAAGCAGACACATTTAATTAATCTCGGTGACAAAGTGTCTGCTTTTACGAAAAATCTTGATCTTTGGACAAGAAGATTATTTCAAGGTACCTTTGAGATGTTTGATCAATTGTACGAAACCACCGAGAAACCAGAAAATGCTGAAATAAATAAACAAATTGTTGATAAATTTGATTTCTGGTCATATTCAATGAATGCAAACCAATTTAAATTCTACTTTTGTGATTTTAAACGTTCAGTGGTTTTTCGTGGGTGTCCAGTCCTAATCTCGCACACATTCACTCATCAAATAAAAAAATGACCAACATCGTAATTAAACCAATTCATTGAACTGACCAGCGATACCACTTTGAATATGTTGCCTTAGAAAGTGGGCTTAATGAAATTTTGAGTACTCCTAAATGTCTCAGCTAGCGTTTAAAATACTTTTACCCTTTGCAACTTTGTGAAAGTGGATTTTCTGCATTGCTTACAATAAAAACAAAACATCGTTCGTACTAAATAAACTAATACGGCAGTCTTTTTAATACAAACTACTGTTTATGACTTAAAGTTTTTTATAGTAAGCAAGTAGAATTAAATAAGAAGACTATGAGACTAATATAAATGACATTTGTTTGTTACAAAAGAAAGCCATTACTATATTGTTTTTGGAGCACGCAAATCGTAGCATATAGTATAGTTTTACTAACTAACATGTATATTACTTAAAGCATACACAGTATAATTATATGTAACTTTCCAGCACGGCAGTAGCACAATTTTTTGTAGTGGTCCGTAGCTAAGACACACATTTTTCAAGTGGTTATTGAATCTCAAAAGGTTGAGAACCACTGGCTTACAGAATGGTTAATTCACGTCCCTTTGCTGCATGCTGTGACTCTTTTAAAAAATCTTACTTCCCCAATCCCTCTGTGGAGGGAGTAAAGTGGGGGAGAGGAGGGAAGGTCTCTCCTCTCACGTGCTTTCATCGGTATGTCAAAGCAATTTGGATTCCTTTCATATGAAACAGCAGACACCGCCTCTCTTTCCTGTGTCTCTGTGATCAAACTTGTTGCTCAATATGATACACTGTTAGAAAAACATCTACAACATGCCCGAGATAATACAGGTTCAGTATCTTATTTTTCACCGGAAATCCAAAATGAATTTATCCACCTACTTACATTGACTGTAAGGAATCAGCTGTTGAGTGAAATCAGAAAAAAACAAGTACTACGACATCTTACTTGACTCAACATTCGATCTAGGACACCGGGAACAGTTTTATTAGTCATCAGATTTTTGAATGTGGATTTTCAAACTAAAAAAGTAACCATCAAGGAATCATTTTTAGGTTTTGTACAGATACATTCCAAAGCAAACCTTGAAAGAGTTATCGTAGAGAAACTAGAATCTAATAGCACACCATTAGCCGACTGTCGGTCACAATGTTATGACCTTGCTGCTGTAATGACTGGGCATACAGAGAATATGTGCCAGAAATCACATAACATTGTGCATCAACTGTGATACCACAGCTTAAACTTAGCAAGAGTACACTCAGATAAACAGGATCCAGTTACTATCATATTTTTTTGGAACAGTTGAAAGTATAAATTTTTGTTTTCTCTCGTTCAACAACTCGTTGGGAATAATTAAAAAGAGTTGTGCCCATCACAATGAAGAGGGAGTGTGAAACACGTTTGAGTGCACGATCAGAAGCTGTTAAAGCTATCTATGACGACTAGATGAACTGGTAGGGCTGTTGGAAAAATTATTATAACATACAAATATGACGCCTGACACCAGATGTGATGCAGAAGCTTTGCTGGTAGGTATATTAAACTTTAACTTCCTATTTTTGTTACATTTCTGGCACATCATACTTGGGAAAATTGATTGTGTCCAGAAACGGTTGCAGAATCCTACTGTGAATTTCAAGGAAGCAGCATCTGATCTTGAATCACTTGAGTCAGAAATTGTCAACATTCGTGATAATTTGAGCCAGTTTGCGGTAGACAATGGAAAAGAAGATTCACAACTTTAGGAATCGAGGTTGACAGAAGGATTAGACGACATCGGAGGTTGCCTGGAGAATTAACAAGAGATGCAGGACTTTTTGCAGAAGAAGAAATTTCACGTGATATGAACAGCGTAATTGATAGACTCCAAAAAGAGATATAAATACGGTTTTTACGTCTAAAACCTATACAACAAATTTGGACTTTTACTAGACGTCAAAACTCTTCTTGCTAAGAAAAAAGTTGATACACTTCGTTAAAATTGCTTAGATATGGCTAATTTCTACGACACTGACGTCAATGGTCACGAATTGTGCACAGAAACCGGAGACTGAAAATTGCTGCTCAGTAACCGGACTAAAGTTCTACCGGAAACTATTGGATCTTCTTTGTTTTATTGTTTCATATGGAGATGGCATATTTCCGAATCTGCGCATTTCACTTCAAATACTTCTAACAATGGCTGTTTCAACTGAAACTGTGATCGGTCCTTAAGCAAACTGAATGCTTATTTTGTCTAATTTACGTTATCAATGGGACAGGATCGTCTTAGTGATCTTGCACTTCTTAGCATCGAAAGAGAAACACTTGAGAATATTAATTTTGACAACGTGATTGACGAGTTTGCGCCATTCAAATCAAGGAGGATCAATTTGTTGTAGACTATGTCTAATTAGTAGAGTTTTTTTTTCAAATGAATTGTTTACAACCGCATAGAGAAATATTATTCTATTTCATTAAAATACCAAATGCTTCGAAAATGAACCATATAAACCGTAAAATTTCAAATTATTATTATTATTATTTATTTTTTTTTGGGGGGGGGGAGTCCGACAAGGGGTGCAGATTTTGTGTCATGTCCCCGGGCGCACATAACCCTAGCTACGCCACTGCCAGTAAGTGATAATTTAAATATTGTTTTTGCCTGTTAACACTGCGGAAGTGTACATAACAACTTAACAAAATTTCATGCTTCTACCTACACGGGAAATAGGAGAATTGCGATTTTTTAGTTTTTACATAGCTCAGATACGGAGAAAATTTTCATAGGGGCCCCCGGCCCACAGAAGGCTATAATTTAAAAAAAATATTTCGCCTGTTACCATCGCGGGATTGTACTCAACAACTTCACAAAGGTTCATGCTTCTGCCTCCTCGGGAAATTAGAAAATTTGTTATTTTCATATTTTATATAGTCCATATTAGGAAAATAAGCGTTTTAGGGCCCTCGGCCCCCATGAGTGTGAATTTTAAAAATATTTTATGCCAATTATCGTTGCGTAAGGCTACTCAATAACTTCCCAAAGTTTCATGCTTCTATCTACACGGGAATTTGGAGAATTAGTGATGATTCAGTATTTAATATAAGAAAACAAATACATTTGGGCTCCCGGCCACCAGTAAGTGATAATTTAAATACTTTTTCACCTGTTATCTTCGTGGAAAAGTACTTAACAACTAGATTTCCACGCCAAGTTTCATGCTTCTACCTAAAATGGAAATAGGAGAATTAGTGATTTCCGGATTTTATATAGCTCTTATAAGGAAAAAACTTCATAATAGTGAAGTGATAATTTAATTTTTTTTTCTCCCGTTACCATCGCGGGATTGTGCTCAACCACTTCCCAAAGTTTCATCCTTCTGCCTATTCGGGAAATAGGAGAATTATTGATATTCAAATTTTATATAGGCCATATAAGGAGAAAAAACGTTTTTGGGTCCCCGGCCCCCATGATTGCTCATTTTAAAATTCTTTTACTCCAATTATCGTCGCGAGAGGCTACTCAACAACTTCCCAAAGTTTCATGCTTCTACCTACACGGGAAGTTGGAGATTTTGTGATGAATCAGTCAGTCAGTCAGTGAGTCAGTGCTTTGCCTTTTATTAGTATAGAAGATATGGTGTGTGTGAGAGCGAGAGAGAGAGAGAGAGAGAGAGGGAAAGAGAGAGAAAGAGAGAGAGAGAGAGAGACAGACAGACAGAGAGAGAGAGAGAGAGAGAGAGAGACAGAGAGAGAGAGAGAGAGAGAGAAATTCTTTTACTCCAATTATCGTCGCGAGAGGCTACTCAACAACTTCCCAAAGTTTCATGCTTCTACCTACACGGGAAGTTGGAGATTTTGTGATGAATCAGTCAGTCAGTCAGTGAGTCAGTGCTTTGCCTTTTATTAGTATAGAAGATATGGTGTGTGTGAGAGCGAGAGAGAGAGAGAGAGAGGGAAAGAGAGAGAAAGAGAGAGAGAGAGAGACAGACAGACAGAGAGAGAGAGAGAGAGAGAGAGAGAGACAGAGAGAGAGAGAGAGAGAGAGAGAGAGAGAGAGAGAGAGAGAGAGAGAGAGAGAGAGAGAGAGAGAGAGAGAGAAGATAAAATTTTGTAAAAAAAAACCTTTAGTAATCTTAATTCAAATTTTATCATTGAAAGACAAAGAAATATTATTTTACGATTTTTACATCTGGGAGTATTATTGCAAATGACAACACGTAATGCCCCAAGCAATGGAAATGGCCCATACTAGATATGTATAGGCTATAACAAGAACTGTCTATGAGGTGTTGGTCTACAAAAAAGCATTATGAAAAACTCTAGCCTCAATACTTTGACGTGTAGAGAGGATAGCATGAATCTATTTGATGATTCATCAGCTCAACATCTCATAACATTCAAGTCTCCAGTTCAATTTATCCTTAACGAGTCACTTCTTCTTCTACATATTCTTATGACCTGAGACTAGTCTCTTAAGGCCTTGGCTAATACCTCATGGGCAACTTTCTTCATCTGCTGAGCAGTGTCATTTAACACTGTCTATTTACGTGGGCCTCTTTTGCCTCCCTAACCTCCCCGGCTATGTCTACCGCGGGAAACGAAGTTAACAGGTGTAGTACTGTTTCAGAGGCTAGGCTGCAATGACGGCCGTTGGAGTCCCTGTTATCGTCTAGCCGGTTGGGAAATGCTCTGTTCGCATTTGAATCACTAAACTCTGGTGTTTGCGACTCAAACTCCACCCCTTGTCTGGTCGACTTGGCCTGGACATGTTAGAGAATACCCCCCACCCCCACGGCAGTCGTATGGTCAGTCCTCTCCTGGACCCACTTGTTCCTGAAGTCGTCCATTAGCCAGGTCTTAGCCCCGAGATAAGTGACGATTCACTACATTTTATGATGGCGTCTTGTTGATATTTATTTAGACATATATTTTGTGAGTTAAAATATATTAGAGTCACTAAACCAAACGCTCCGAACGTGGAAAGCTCATAATTCTTACATTTCTTGAGTATGTGTAGCTTTTGAGAAATGTCTCGGGATATTCAACGTTACAAGATCCGTATGGGGATTTAAGTCTTTCAATCTGAACCTGGAAGAAAAAATTCCTGTGTTTAAAATCTAACTATTTCATGTGCTTAAAATCTAAACATTTCATGTGCTCAATTTCTATAAATTTCAAGGGCTTGAAATCTAGGCACTACATGTTCTTAAAAATCTCTAAAAATCTCTTATAACATTTCACGTGCTCAAAATAAATTTTTTTAGCTGAAATTCTTGACTTTCTAAGCACATCATTATGTAAATACCTAACTTATTCTCATGCTCAAAATCTACCATAAATATTTTATTTTCTTATTGTCTAAATATTTGATTTTTTAATATCGATAATTGACTTTCAATCAAATTTATTTAATTCGTTCCGAATCTCATTTTCCGTGCATTTCAAGGATTATGAAAATTATTCTTGAAATGAGATAAGAGCGATTACATTTTTGTGTGTAGACTGTAGACTATGTATTATAACATCTATTTTTAAATAATGATAATAATTTGAAATTTATTTTAACTGATGACTTTAAAATTTATTTTGAAAGTATTTCTTAGAATTGATGATTGCTTGTATCGCATGTCAAACATATATATATAATTATATACGTGGAGTCATTCCTTTCACAACAATAGGCAGATAATTAATAGGGTTTTCACCACACTTTCAGTTCACTTTATCATCTTTTTACCACACTTTCAACCCATTTTATCATCTTGTCACCACACTTTCACCTCACTTTATCATCTTTTCACCACACGTTCACCCCACTTTATCATCTTTTCACCACACGTTCACCTCACTTTATCATCTTTTCACCACACGTTCACCCCACTTTATCATCTTTTCACCACACGTGCACCCCACTTTATCATCTTTTCACCACACGTTCACCCCACTTTATCATCTTTTCACCACACGTTCACCCCACTTTAACATCTTTCACCACACGTTCACCCCACTTTATCATCTTTTCACCACACGTTCACCCCACTTTATCATCTTTTCACCACACGTTCACCCCACTTTATCATCTTTTCACCAACCTGTTTCATCCCAATGATTGTCTGTGAACCTGCAGCAACAGCGATGCCCTCACTGTCAGGAAATGGCAGCGTATTTTGTTCATGGATGATCACTTGAATACCTTTACCAGTCGTGATGCCTTCAAGGTACTCGTGAGTTTCCAAGTACAGAACGAGTTCAAGACCTGGGTTAGATTCAAAGTGTTTTTTTTTGGTTCTGTGTGCATGGCTAAAAGGACACGTATAATAGTAGTTTATGTCTTAACAAAATTTACTGGAAATCTTTTTCAACAATAATATACTATATAAATATGTAAGAAATGAATTAATCAACACTTAAATGACCTGTAATAGTTTAATTGCGATATGAATTGGATATAAAATTTTCTATAGGCCTACTAATCTCCATATAAAATGTAATATAGGTCTGCTCACCTCCATATAAAATGTCCTATAGGCCGATTTACCTACATATAAAATGTCCTATAAGCATACTTACCTCCTTATAAAATGTCATATAGGCCTACTTACTGTGAGAAAAGTGTTGTGTTGTTGTATTGACATTTTATGAGCGTGCAAGACAGGCAATCCGTGGAAGGAGAGGTGTGACATATATTTTTGAGTATGACACACCAGAAACAGAGCATAGAGAACACGCTTTCAGCATTGGTAGAAGTGGGTCATCAGAATCTCAGCAAGCGAAGTCAACAGCAGCAACAAGATACGGAAGACAGGTGAAGCCACCAAAGAGATACCCAGATAAAGAGACATAATGGTGTGCTGTGCTTTGAAAGACATTTGGAGATTGAGTGTTAGAATTCATGTACTGAATTGTTCGATGTTTTTAATTGTATTATTCTCTTATTGATAATCTGGGTCATTCGTTTTGTTAGAAGGGAGATGTGAGAGAAGTGTTGTGTTGTTGTATTGACTTTGTATGAGCGTGTGAGTTGACTAGTATGAAACACCTGGTTTGTGATGGGAACTGTAAGCGTGCGTGGTCGTGGACTGGGAGGATGGCTGACGATATATATACGGTTCAAGAGGTAACTGAGGTTGATTGTACGGTTGATGACAGTGGATTGTATAGAGTGATTAAAGACAGTTGTTAACAAGAACACAGTGTGTTAAGGTCTTGTTACTTGACCTGCAAAGTCTATTACATGGTGTCAGAAGAATAGGAACTCAAGACTATTTGAAGTTCTGACGCCATAACTATTACACTTACCACCATATACAATGTTTTATAGGCCTACTCACCTACATATAAAATGTAATATATGTCTACTCACCTAAATGTGAAATGTTCTATAGGCATACTTACCTCCATATTAGATTCCAATAGGCCTACTTACCTCCATATAAAGTGTTTTATAGGCCTACTCACCTGCTTCTGGCCCTGCCTTATGGCTTGTGTACTTTTTATTTTCCAGTGTGTAACAGTTGCCAAAAGTACCGGAGAAAACGTGTTTGAAATGACTGGACAGAGTAAAATCGGACATAAATATTTTTAAAGTCATATAATTAAATAACGTAATTTGCAATCTGTCACGCAAGTAGTGTCTGTCAGTCCTGACGCTATGCGAGGAAACTCCCGATAATTTTTTTTTAAATGTTGCTTTCGAGATTTAAAAAATGTGTTGCTCACCATAAAATATTGTGAGGTGACGTCATTATTTGAGCTTTTATTAATGTGTGAAGGAAACGAAGTAAAAAGAGCAATGTTTTATTTGATGTGATAAATATTATTATTATTTTTTTTGTATTAAATGTCCGTTTTTGTGTATGTGTCCATGTCAATATTACGTACGTAATTATAAATTTAATTTTCTATATTAAAATATAACATTTGTTTTTCGGTTTATGAAATTTACAATTGGTTGTCATTCGGTTGTCAAGTTTCGATAAGTTTTGAACTACAAAGCCATTATTTATTACTGCAAATGAAATTTGTCAACTTATGCTCCAGTTTAACGTATGTTTTTCTTTTATACACTTTGAGATTGCATATTTGTATGTTTAAAAAAATAACCTATTTAAAAATCGGACTCCTCCCCACAACAGTTTTTTAAAATTGTTATTTACATGTAATATTTTAATGCGTCTTAGACTAATTTGGAATAAAAAATCTTTGATTTTAATATAGAACTGGAAGGGGTGCTGATTTGACAATAATGAAAATGTTTATTAGAATTTCTAAAACGTGTATATTAAAGTTGATACCTTAATATTTTATTTTACCCAGTGCTTAACTTTACTTCAAAGGTTTCATGCAAAATAAATAGTTCGTTGTTATTCATATTTGTAAATAGTTACCATTTTTTATTTACATGTTTTTGATAATGTAAAGGTAATAATGTATGGACCAATGGTCGCATAAACTGACAAGTCATAATAGATCTTGAAAAGGTGCTGACTTGACAACAATAAAAACGTTTATGTGAATTACTAACACGTGTATATTAAATTGTAAATATGATTAACAGTTGATAAGTTAATTTTTTCTGTTATCCTGTGACAAACTTTGCTTACTACGTTTCATGCAAAATAAATAGTTATTAACATGTGTAAAATTCAGTTTATTTTTACATGTTTTGATAATGTTGTGGTAATAATGTATGGACAAATGGGCGAATAAACTGACAAGTCATAATCATCGATGAAGCTTAAACGGCTTCAAATCACAGATATGCGTGATGTGGATCACATTAAAGTCACATACTTTATTTTTAACGCACTGGGCTGTATTATTGGTGCACTCATAATTGGTGCGCACTATTCAATGCCGCAAGTTAACCTCAGGCTGACTCCTCAGCAATATTTGTTAATACGTCGAACTTCAAACTTCTTTGCCGCAGTATCACTTTATGCTGTGTGTAATTCACTATGCATTTACTATTATCCTGATTATATCATTATTATTCATGCAAACTTATATAACGCGAAGCCTAAGCTTGGAGGTTTACTCATAACACATATATTCGTAAATATAATCAAAATATATACTCTGCTATGTCCGTTCTTAACACTAGATTTTATAAAGAGGTCCGCTAAAATAAATAACCTTGAAAAATATATTTATACACTATTTTCAAACGTCCGCATAAAATTGTTCAATATGGAAGAGAGATTGAATTTTTCTCTCTTGGTCTCTACATTTTCTGATTATTTGCTATGCGGCTTTCAGACAAAAGGGACAATTACAAAAACTGAAATATATCCATTTTGAAAACTCCCTTCATTTTTGACGGGTAATACACTAGTAATAATAATAAATTGGTAATTTTTATAGCGCTGTTTCCCAGCAACGAGCAGGGCGCATAGTGCTGTACATGGAGATAATAACATCAATATACATAATTCCCGATGTCTGTCTGTATGTATGTATGGAATAATGCTGTTAGGTGGCGCTGCGATCGATTTTGTATAAAATATATGACGTCATTGTTTTATGCTTATATTTTAATTTTTGAAAAGGCAACGATGTAAAAATAGAATTTGAGGATTTATAATTATTATGAAACTAGACGCCCCGCGGCGTAGCATACGCAGCAGACTTGCTCATGGAGAGTGCAAAGAGAGTGGAGAACGAACGGACACAAACTGCAGCACGAAGAAATCAAAACAACGTGAGTGAACGTCGGTTAATAAATGGGAGGCGGGTAACAACAACCTCAGTGTGCATGTCTTTACGTTTACTCGCTATTTATTTTTACTTAGTGCTGCTTTCTTGTGTCTGTACTCTCACCCCCCCCAAACCGTTCTTTGCACTTTCTATGATGAGCAGGTCTGCGGCGTAAGCTACGCCGCGGGTCTCTCCAGAGTTCCTTCTTTTGCCCAAACCCACCCCATTTTGATAACTGTATCTTTCAGGAAGTCTTCACCCGTCACTTAATCATTAGCGGCGTATGCTACGCCGCGGGTCAGCTAGTTCATAAAATAAATAAAATATACATTCTTTTCATAATAACCATATAAATAACAGTACAATACACATAAGCAACGTTAATCATTAAAAATAAATTGGGTTTCTTTAATTTTGAAAATAAATTTTGAAAAGATGCGTCTTAAGTGCAGTCTTGAGGGACTTGGTAGATGAAATACTCCGGATGTGTAATTATAGAGAATTCCATTGTTTGGCTGCACAAAAAGAGAATGACCTTTCGCCAAATTTTTTATTTCGTGTCTTAGGAACACAGAGAATGCGCGTGTCTGCAGAAGAGCGTAGCTGACGACTGGGTGAGTAGACCGACAGAAGTTCAGTAAGATAGGAAGGAGATGAGTCAGAAAAGAAGTAGTGACAGATAACAGCCAGTTTGTAATCAATTCGGGCTTGTATAGGTAGCCAATGAAGTGAGTAAAGTGGCGCAGTAACATGGTCATGTTTTCTTGCCTTTAGAACTAATCTGGCAAATGTAGTTTTTCAATGCATTGTTTTGGCGCACCTGACAGAAGAGAATAGCAATAATCCATACGAGCTAGTACAAGAGCACAGACTAGAGTTTTTGTGGCACTAACTGTTAAGTAATGACGGATTGAGATGATCTGACGAATGGCAATGTAGGCAGAGCGACAGATGTGATTGATGAAGCTGTTGTTAGACATATTGTCAGAAATAAAGTAGCCAAGATTCCTAGTCGATGTTTTGAACAGTGTATCAGAACTAGCCACCTGGATAGAATTCGGAAGAGACTAAGTACTGCGTGATTTATTGTTGCTTAGAGTTAATGAGTTAATAAACATAGAGGAAAATCAAATTTATTTGATGTGTTTAGTTATTTGCTACATTGTAATGTTTATCATAGTGTCATTCTAGCAATCTTTATAAATCATAATTATTCAATAACCTAAACAAAATTTTTGTTTCGTTGACTTAATATAGTAAGATCCAAACCTAAATCTTGACATCATATTTGTTTTTGTCAATACTGTTTTTTTTATTGAAATAACTTTCTCTTCCTTTCCGCTGTCATGAGCTTTGCTTATGTTTGAAAAACTTTCTGGTTATTTTTCTTTGCTCTTGTTCATAATTGATTTAAAGATAGGATATCAAAATGTCGTTAAATTTAATTGAACGAGACTTTTGTTATTATATTAATAATGACAATTTTAAGTAAAGTCAACTGTTGAATGTTTATTACAAATTATAGCTTGCAATTTATTGTATTCAATCCAAAAATTTGTTTTTAAGATATAAAATAAAATCGATAGGCTAAACTGTAAAGCATTGTATTTTTGTGCGGAGTATTTTACTTTACACTTTACAATTATAAGAAGGGAACATAGGTTTCATCCCTGAATACTAGCCGTTAAAAATATGTCATAAATTCTCATTGTATCCATACAATCTAAATTTTGGACAAACAGAGTCCAGACTGCTCTAGAAGTAACTAGTACTTGAGTACTGAAAGGGGTCAAAACTGGCCTGTGTACTGTGTTAGTACTGACAGGTAGGCCTTTCAACGAGTACCCGGGAACCGGGGTACCCGTTGCTGTGCAATTACCCAGGTAGTAAAATTGCACCCTGGTACCCGTGAAAAAGTTGCTGCTATGTCTATACCAACCGTGGCTAAACTGCGGCTCAAGAGTCGCATGCGGCTCTACTGCGTTCACATTGCGGATCCCAAACAATTCATCACATTGAAACTTTTCGTTTGAAATATATGCTGTGAAATACGTTTGACATGAAAAAGCTTAAGGAGACTTATCTCTCAACGGGAAATAATATACGTCCCGACAAAGTACAATGTATTTTTATTCTCCTTTTTTGTCTGAATATCAAGCAAAAATTAGCTTGACTTAATAATATTTTGATTCTTGCATGAATCAAATAAGGAAAACGCGACCGTCTGCTTTTATTATAGGACAGGACGCGAATTTGGATTTGAAATACACCGACAATATTGAGTAACCGGATGAGGCGAGCCAATGTTGGTTATATTATCCCGCCTCCCACCTCCCCCCACTCCTGTCCCCACCATACTTTAAAAAACACATAATTTATTATTGGGTTTAAAAAAAAATATTTCAGTCGTTCAATGATTTTCACCGTAATAACTGGCCGCAATGCATAAAGTGGATGTTGATAAGCCAACTGCCACTCCACCCAGAGAGACAGATATATATAGGTGGATGGATGGATGGATTGATGAATGGATGGATGGGTGGATGGATGGATGGATGGATGGATGGATGGATGGATGGATGGATGGATAGATAAATGGATGGATAGATAGATGATAAATAGATAGATTATGAATTCATGAAAAGAAATTTACTAATTATTATTTTTCTTAGTTCTTATAGTGAACTAATTATTTTGTAGAAATAACAGTATTATACAAAGTAAAAAGCTTGGCTATACTTACTCAACATTACATTCTCTTCCAGAAAAGGTACACGATAAAAGCATTTTTTCAATTTGATGTTCCCAATCCTTACGTTTCTCTCTGCCAAGAAACACACAAGAAATAAAAACAGAACATTGAAATATTTTTGTATTCGTCTACGATTAAAAAATATGATTCAACTAGAGTTGTCAATGGCGTGATTAAATCAAAGCATTGCACAATTTACTAATACACCTACACAATACATGTACTGAATAATGCAGTTCTTGGTTATACATAAAATGAAACATGTTAAGAAGTTTTAGGGATAAAGTTAAACCTATGGCGCATTAAGGGGGGGGGGCTGAACGGGCTAAAGCCAGGGGCCCCCGATGATTTAGGGAACCCAAAATTTAGTATATTTTATAATAAGGGTGGGAAAATGTTTGCATGAATCCCTGAAAATATCATAAATTAAATACATTTATAAAATCGTATCTATTACTATTAATCTGATCGCTATTCGGAACTGAGTCTTAGTAATCGAAAAACCTGATTTGATACGCTCAATAAGAGAAAATATTAAAGAATATTGTTTATATCTTTTAAATTTGTAATGTCCGTCAATCTGTGTGGAAGTGTGTAGGCTTTTAGTGCAAGCTATGTCGTGGTCGATTCCAAGTGTGGTAATATACTTGTGCTCATTTGTCTTTTTTTTTAAAATTGTCTTTTTACACTCAATTTTAGTATACCGGCAAAAGTTATTTCTTCGAGTTTGGTTTTTTCATGAATAATCATTTTGGCTGAGAAGGACGATCCCGTAATACAGACAAAGCATGAGCAAGGAGCCAATTGACTATTTAGTTACAAGTTATAGTCTTATATTAGCTGCTAGCTAATATTTTATTTAAAGGGATGCTGGCTGGATAGGACCCCAGTTTGAATTGCAGCCAGGGGCCCCGTGCAGTCTTAATGTGCTCCTGGGATATTTGGTAACTTTATATTTGAGCTGTTTTAAAGTGGTCATGACTTACAGAGACGTATTGTAGATCAAAGAACCTAAATCAACATCAATTTTTTTCTGACCAGTGTCAGGTTTAGCTTCAGACTCAGTGTTGTCTGAAAATAACTGAAAATTCAAATGCATTTTAAATGTTGGAAGTAAATTTTTCAATACGGCTTTAACTGTTGTTATTAAGGAGCTATCACTTTTGTCAGTAGGGGCATGTCACTTGTTATTACTAAATAATTGTCACTGCTGTCATTAGGTGCAGTGTTGTCAGTAGGGGCTGTTACTGTTTTCAGTAAGGAATGTCACTGTTATCAGTATGAGCAGTCACCTCTGTCAGTAGGGAATGCCACTGTTATCAATGGGGGCATGTCAATGTTGTTAGTAAGGAAATGTCACTTTTGTAGGTAGGGGGTGTCAATGTTGTCATTAGGGGGTTGTCAGCGTTGCCAGTGGGGGCTGTCACTGTTTTCAGTAGGGTCTGTCACTGTTGACAGTAGGGTCTGTCACTGTTGACAGTAGGTGGTGTCACATTGGTCAGTAGAGAATGTCACTGTTTTCAGTAGGGGCATATCAATGTTGTCAGTAAGGGACTGACAGTCTTGTCAGTAGAGGACTGTTGTCAGTAGAGGATGTCACGGTTGTCAGTAAGCAATTGTGACTGTTGTCAGTAAGCAGTTGTCACTGTTGTCAGTAGAGAATTGTCACTTTAGTCAGTATGGAGATGTCAGTGTTGTCAGTAGGGGGATGTCAGTGTTGTCAGTAGGGGCGATGTCAGTGTTGTCAGTAGGGGGATGTCAGTGTTGTCAGTAGGGGGATGTCAGTGTTGTCAGTAGGGGGCTTTCACTAGTCTCCATAGAGGAGTGTCTCTGGTGTTGAAAGAGAGCTGTCAAAACTAATTATAGAACGATGTCATTATCTCCGTTAGACTGAAATCTTTTCTTTGGATAGAGTTTCGTCATCACTAAGAGTTGATTTTCACTACAGCCTATCAACTGATGTCACTTCAGTAAAATAGATTGATGTCGCTACTGTCAATAGATTGATGTCACTACTATCAATTGATTGATGTCACTACTATCAATTGATGTCACTACTATCAATAGATTGATGTCACTACTATCAATAGATTGATGTAAATACTATCAATTGATGGTACTACTATCAATTGATTGATGTCACTACTATCAATTGATGTCACTACTTTCAATAGATTGATGTCATTACTATCAATGGATATCACTACAATCAATAGATTGATGTCACTACTATCAATAGATTGATGTCACTACTATCAATAGATTGATGTCACTACTATCAATAGATTGATGTAACTACTATCAAATGATGCCACTACTATCAATAGATTGATGTCACTACTATCAATGGATGTCACTACTATCAATAGATTGATGTCACTACTATCAATTGATATCACTATTATCAATAGATTGATGTCACTACTATCAATAGATTGATGTCACTACTATCAATAGATTGATGTAACTTCTATCAATAGATTGATGTAACTACTATCAATAGATTGATGTCACTACTATCAATAGATTGATGTCACTACTATCTATTGATGTCACTACTATCAATAGATTGATGTCACTTCCGTAAAATAGATTGATGTCGCTACTGTCAATAGATTGATGTCACTACTATCAATTGATTGATGTCACTACTATCAATTGATGTCACTACTATCAATAGATTGATGTCACTACTATCAATAGATTGATGTAAATACTATCAATTGATGGTACTACTATCAATTGGTTGATGTCACTACTATCAATTGATGTCACTACTTTCAATAGATTGATGTCATTACTATCAATGGATATCACTACAATCAATAGATTGATGTCACTACTATCAATAGATTGATGTCACTACTATCAATAGATTGATGTCACTACTATCAATAGATTGATGTAACTACTATCAAATGATGCCACTACTATCAATAGATTGATGTCACTACTATCAATGGATGTCACTACTATCAATAGATTGATGTCACTACTATCAATTGATATCACTATTATCAATAGATTGATGTCACTACTATCAATAGATTGATGTCACTACTATCAATAGATTGATGTCACTACTATCAAAATATTTATGTCACTACTATCAATAGATTGATGTCACTACTATCAATAGATTGATGTCACTACTATCTATTGATGTCACTACTATCAATAGATTGATGTCACTACTATCAATAGATTGATGTCATTACTATCCATATATTGATGTAACTACTATCAATAGATTGATCTCACTACTATCAATGGATGTCACTAATATCAATAGATTGATGTCACTACTATCAATAGATTGATGTCACTACTATCAATTGATGTCACTACTATCAAAATATTGATGTCACTACTATCAATAGATTGATGTCACTACTATCAATAGATTGATGTCACTACTATCAATAGATTGATGTAACTACTATCAATTGATGCCACTGCTATCAATAGATTGATGTCACTACTATCAATTGATGTCACTACTATCAATAGATTGATGTCACTACTATAAATAGATGTCACTACTATCAATAGATTAATGTCACTACTATCAATAGATTGATGTCACTACTATCAATAGATTGATGTCACTACTATCAATTGATGTCACTACTATCAATAGATTGCTGTCACTACTATCAATTGATGTCACTACTATCAATAGATTGATGTCACTACTATCAATAGATTGATGTCATTACTATCCATAGATTGATGTAACTACTATCAATAGATGTCACTAATATCAATAGATTGATGTCACTACTATCAATTGATATCACTATTATCAATAGATTGATGTCACTACTATCAATAGATTGATGTCACTACTATCAATAGATTGATGTCACTACTATCAAAATATTTATGTCACTACTATCAATAGATTGATGTCACTACTATCAATAGATTGATGTCACTACTATCTATTGATGTCACTACTATCAATAGATTGATGTCACTACTATCAATAGATTGATGTCATTACTATCCATATATTGATGTAACTACTATCAATAGATTGATCTCACTACTATCAATGGATGTCACTAATATCAATAGATTGATGTCACTACTATCAATAGATTGATGTCACTACTATCAATTGATGTCACTACTATCAAAATATTGATGTCACTACTATCAATAGATTGATGTCACTACTATCAATAGATTGATGTCAATACTATCAATAGATTGATGTAACTACTATCAATTGATGCCACTGCTATCAATAGATTGATGTCACTACTATCAATTGATGTCACTACTATCAATAGATTGATGTCACTACTATAAATAGATGTCACTACTATCAATAGATTAATGTCACTACTATCAATAGATTGATGTCACTACTATCAATAGATTGATGTCACTACTATCAATTGATGTCACTACTATCAATAGATTGCTGTCACTACTATCAATTGATGTCACTACTATCAATAGATTGATGTCACTACTATCAATAGATTGATGTCATTACTATCCATAGATTGATGTAACTACTATCAATAGATTGATCTCACTACTATCAATAGATGTCACTAATATCAATAGATTGATGTCACTACTATCAATAGATTGATGTCACTACTATCAATTGATGTCACTACTATCAAAATATTGATGTAACTACTATCAATAGATTGATGTCACTACTATCAATAGATTGATGTAACTACTATCAATTGATGCCACTGCTATCAATATATTGATGTCACTACTATCAATTGATGTCACTACTATCAATAGATTGATGTCACTACTATAAATAGATGTCACTACTATCAATAGATTAATGTCACTACTATCAATAGATTGATGTCACTACTATCAATAGATTGATGTCACTACTATCAATTGATGTCACTACTATCAAAATATTGATGTCACTACTATCAATGGATGTCACTACTATCAATAGATTGATGTCACTACTATCAATTGATGTCACTACTATCAATAGATTGATGTCACTACTATCAATTGATATCACTATTATTAATAGATTGATGTCACTACTATCAATAGATTGATGTCACTACTATCAATAGATTGATGTAACTACTATCAATAGATTGATGTAACTACTATCAATAGATTGATGTCACTACTATCAATAGATTGATGTCACTACTATCAATTGATGTCACTACTATCAATAGATTGATGTCACTACTATCAATAGATTGATGTCATTACTATCCATAGATTGAAGTAACTACTATCAATTGATTTCACTACTATCAATAGATTGATCTCACTACTATCAATGGATGACACTACTATCAATAGATTGATGTCACTACTATCAATAGATTGATGTCACTACTATCAATTGATGTCACTACTATCAAAATATTGATGTCACTACTATCAATAGATTGATGTCACTACTATCAATAGATTGATGTTACTACTATCAATTGATGCCACTGCTATCAATAGATTGATGTCACTACTATCAATTGATGTCACTACTATCAATAGATTGATGTCACTACTATAAATAGATGTCACTACTATCAATAGATTAATGTCACTACTATCAATAGATTGATGTTTTTACTATCAATAGATTGATGTCACTACTATCAATTGATGTCACTACTATCAATAGATTGATGTCACTACTATCAATTGATATCACTATTATCAGTAGATTGATGTCACTACTATCAATAGATTGATCTCATTACTATCCATAGATTGATGTAACTACTATCAATTGATTTCACTACTATCAATAGATTGATCTCACTACTATCAATGGATGTCACTACTATCAATAGATTGATGTCACTACTATCAATAGATTGATGTCACTACTATCAATTGATGTCACTACTATCAAAATATTGATGTCACTACTATCAATAGATTGATGTCACTACTATCAATAGATTGATGTTACTACTATCAATTGATGCCACTGCTATCAATAGATTGATGTCACTACTATCAATTGATGTCACTACTATCAATAGATTGATGTCACTACTATAAATAGATGTCACTACTATCAATAGATTAATGTCACTACTATCAATAGATTGATGTTACTACTATCAATTGATGCCACTGCTATCAATAGATTGATGTCACTACTATCAATTGATGTCACTACTATCAATAGATTGATGTCACTACTATAAATAGATGTCACTACTATCAATTGATGTCACTACTATCGAAATATTGATGTCACTACTATCAATAGATTGATGTCACTACTATCAATAGATTGATGTAACTACTATCAATTGATGCCACTGCTATCAATAGATTGATGTCACTACTATCAATTGATGTCACTACTATCAATAGATTGATGTCACTACTATCAATAGATTGATGTAAATACTATCAATTGATGGTACTACTATCAATTGATTGATGTCACTACTATCAATTGATGTCACTACTTTCAATAGATTGATGTCATTACTATCAATGGATATCACTACAATCAATAGATTGATGTCACTACTATCAATAGATTGATGTCACTACTATCAATAGATTGATGTCACTACTATCAATAGATTGATGTAACTACTATCAAATGATGCCACTACTATCAATAGATTGATGTCACTACTATCAATGGATGTCACTACTATCAATAGATTGATGTCACTACTATCAATTGATATCACTATTATCAATAGATTGATGTCACTACTATCAATAGATTGATGTCACTACTATCAATAGATTGATGTAACTTCTATCAATAGATTGATGTAACTACTATCAATAGATTGATGTCACTACTATCAATAGATTGATGTCACTACTATCTATTGATGTCACTACTATCAATAGATTGATGTCACTTCCGTAAAATAGATTGATGTCGCTACTGTCAATAGATTGATGTCACTACTATCAATTGATTGATGTCACTACTATCAATTGATGTCACTACTATCAATAGATTGATGTCACTAATATCAATAGATTGATGTAAATACTATCAATTGATGGTACTACTATCAATTGGTTGATGTCACTACTATCAATTGATGTCACTACTTTCAATAGATTGATGTCATTACTATCAATGGATATCACTACAATCAATAGATTGATGTCACTACTATCAATAGATTGATGTCACTACTATCAATAGATTGATGTCACTACTATCAATAGATTGATGTAACTACTATCAATGGATGTCACTACTATCAATAGATTGATGTCACTACTATCAATTGATATCACTATTATCAATAGATTGATGTCACTACTATCAATAGATTGATGTCACTACTATCAATAGATTGATGTCACTACTATCAATAGATTGATGCCACTACTATCAATAGATTGATGTCACTACTATCAATGGATGTCACTACTATCAATAGATTGATGTCACTACTATCAATTGATATCACTATTATCAATAGATTGATGTCACTACTATCAATAGATTGATGTCACTACTATCAATAGATTGATGTCACTACTATCAAAATATTTATGTCACTACTATCAATAGATTGATGTCACTACTATCAATAGATTGATGTCACTACTATCTATTGATGTCACTACTATCAATAGATTGATGTCACTACTATCAATAGATTGATGTCATTACTATCCATATATTGATGTAACTACTATCAATAGATTGATCTCACTACTATCAATGGATGTCACTAATATCAATAGATTGATGTCACTACTATCAATAGATCGATGTCACTACTATCAATTGATGTCACTACTATCAAAATATTGATGTCACTACTATCAATAGATTGATGTCACTACTATCAATAGATTGATGTCACTACTATCAATAGATTGATGTAACTACTATCAATTGATGCCACTGCTATCAATAGATTGATGTCACTACTATCAATTGATGTCACTACTATCAATAGATTGATGTCACTACTATAAATAGATGTCACTACTATCAATAGATTAATGTCACTACTATCAATAGATTGATGTCACTACTATCAATAGATTGATGTCACTACTATCAATTGATGTCACTACTATCAATAGATTGATGTCACTACTATCAATAGATTGATGTCATTACTATCCATAGATTGATGTAACTACTATCAATAGATGTCACTAATATCAATAGATTGATGTCACTACTATCAATTGATATCACTATTATCAATAGATTGATGTCACTACTATCAATAGATTGATGTCACTACTATCAATAGATTGATGTCACTACTATCAAAATATTTATGTCACTACTATCAATAGATTGATGTCACTACTATCAATAGATTGATGTCACTACTATCTATTGATGTCACTACTATCAATAGATTGATGTCACTACTATCAATAGATTGATGTCATTACTATCCATATATTGATGTAACTACTATCAATAGATTGATCTCACTACTATCAATGGATGTCACTAATATCAATAGATTGATGTCACTACTATCAATAGATTGATGTCACTACTATCAATTGATGTCACTACTATCATAATATTGATGTCACTACTATAAATAGATTGATGTCACTACTATCAATAGATTGATGTCAATACTATCAATAGATTGATGTAACTACTATCAATTGATGCCACTGCTATCAATAGATTGATGTCACTACTATCAATTGATGTCACTACTATCAATAGATTGATGTCACTACTATAAATAGATGTCACTACTATCAATAGATTAATGTCACTACTATCAATAGATTGATGTCACTACTATCAATAGATTGATGTCACTACTATCAATTGATGTCACTACTATCAATAGATTGCTGTCACTACTATCAATTGATGTCACTACTATCAATAGATTGATGTCACTACTATCAATAGATTGATGTCATTACTATCCATAGATTGATGTAACTACTATCAATAGATTGATCTCACTACTATCAATATATGTCACTAATATCAATAGATTGATGTCACTACTATCAATAGATTGATGTCACTACTATCAATTGATGTCACTACTATCAAAATATTGATGTAACTACTATCAATAGATTGATGTCACTACTATCAATAGATTGATGTAACTACTATCAATTGATGCCACTGCTATCAATAGATTGATGTCACTACTATCAATTGATGTCACTACTATCAATAGATTGATGTCACTACTATAAATAGATGTCACTACTATTAATAGATTAATGTCACTACTATCAATAGATTGATGTCACTACTATCAATAGATTGATGTCACTACTATCAATTGATGTCACTACTATCAAAATATTGATGTCACTACTATCAATGGATGTCACTACTATCAATAGATTGATGTCACTACTATCAATTGATGTCACTACTATCAATAGATTGATGTCACTACTATCAATTGATATCACTATTATTAATAGATTGATGTCACTACTATCAATAGATTGATGTCACTACTATCAATAGATTGATGTAACTACTATCAATAGATTGATGTAACTACTATCAATATATTGATGTCACTACTATCAATAGATTGATGTCACTACTATCAATTGATGTCACTACTATCAATAGATTGATGTCACTACTATCAATAGATTGATGTCATTACTATCCATAGATTGAAGTAACTACTATCAATTGATTTCACTACTATCAATAGATTGATCTCACTACTATCAATGGATGACACTACTATCAATAGATTGATGTCACTACTATCAATAGATTGATGTCACTACTATCAATTGATGTCACTACTATCAAAATATTGATGTCACTACTATCAATAGATTGATGTCACTACTATCAATAGATTGATGTTACTACTATCAATTGATGCCACTGCTATCAATAGATTGATGTCACTACTATCAATTGATGTCACTACTATCAATAGATTGATGTCACTACTATAAATAGATGTCACTACTATCAATAGATTAATGTCACTACTATCAATAGATTGATGTTTTTACTATCAATAGATTGATGTCACTACTATCAATTGATGTCACTACTATCAATAGATTGATGTCACTACTATCAATTGATATCACTATTATCAATAGATTGATGTCACTACTATCAATAGATTGATGTCATTACTATCCATAGATTGATGTAACTACTATCAATTGATTTCACTACTATCAATAGATTGATCTCACTACTATCAATGGATGTCACTACTATCAATAGATTGATGTCACTACTATCAATAGATTGATGTCACTACTATCAATTGATGTCACTACTATCAAAATATTGATGTCACTACTATCAATAGATTGATGTCACTACTATCAATAGATTGATGTTACTACTATCAATTGATGCCACTGCTATCAATAGATTGATGTCACTACTATCAATTGATGTCACTACTATCAATAGATTGATGTCACTACTATAAATAGATGTCACTACTATCAATAGATTAATGTCACTACTATCAATAGATTGATGTTACTACTATCAATTGATGCCACTGCTATCAATAGATTGATGTCACTACTATCAATTGATGTCACTACTATCAATAGATTGATGTCACTACTATAAATAGATGTCACTACTATCAATTGATGTCACTACTATCGAAATATTGATGTCACTACTATCAATAGATTGATGTCACTACTATCAATAGATTGATGTAACTACTATCAATTGATGCCACTGCTATCAATAGATTGATGTCACTACTATCAATTGATGTCACTACTATCAATAGATTGATGTCACTACTATAAATAGATGTCACTACTATCATTAGATTAATGTCACTACTATCAATAGATTGATGTCACTACTATCAATTGATGTCACTACTATCAAAATATTGATGTCACTACTATCAATAGATTGATGTCACTACTATCAATAGATTGATGTAACTACTATCAATAGATTGATGTAACTACTATCAATAGATTGATGTCACTACTATCAATAGATTAATGTTACTACTATCAATTGATGTCACTACTATCAATAGATTGATGTCACTACTATCAATAGATTGATGTCATTACTATCCATAGATTGATGTAACTACTATCAATTGATTTCACTACTATCAATAGATTGATCTCACTACTATCAATGGATGACACTACTATCAATAGATTGATGTCACTACTATCAATAGATTGATGTCACTACTATCAATTGATGTCACTACTATCAAAATATTGATGTCACTACTATCAATAGATTGATGTCACTACTATCAATAGATTGATGTTACTACTATCAATTGATGCCACTGCTATCAATAGATTGATGTCACTACTATCAATTGATGTCACTACTATCAATAGATTGATGTCACTACTATAAATAGATGTCACTACTATCAATAGATTAATGTCACTACTATCAATAGATTGATGTTTTTACTATCAATAGATTGATGTCACTACTATCAATTGATGTCACTACTATCAATAGATTGATGTCACTACTATCAATTGATATCACTATTATCAATAGATTGATGTCACTACTATCAATAGATTGATGTCATTACTATCCATAGATTGATGTAACTACTATCAATTGATTTCACTACTATCAATAGATTTATCTCACTACTATCAATGGATGTCACTACTATCAATAGATTGATGTCACTACTATCAATAGATTGATGTCACTACTATCAATTGATGTCACTACTATCAAAATATTGATGTCACTACTATCAATAGATTGATGTCACTACTATCAATAGATTGATGTTACTACTATCAATTGATGCCACTGCTATCAATAGATTGATGTCACTACTATCAATTGATGTCACTACTATCAATAGATTGATGTCACTACTATAAATAGATGTCACTACTATCAATAGATTAATGTCACTACTATCAATAGATTGATGTTACTACTATCAATTGATGCCACTGCTATCAATAGATTGATGTCATTACTATCAATTGATGTCACTACTATCAATAGATTGATGTCACTACTATAAATAGATGTCACTACTATCAATTGATGTCACTACTATCGAAATATTGATGTCACTACTATCAATAGATTGATGTCACTACTATCAATAGATTGATGTAACTACTATCAATTGATGCCACTGCTATCAATAGATTGATGTCACTACTATCAATTGATGTCACTACTATCAATAGATTGATGTCACTACTATAAATAGATGGCACTACTATCATTAGATTGATGTCACTACTATCAATTGATGTCACTACTATCAAAATATTGATGTCACTACTATCAATAGATTGATGTCACTACTATCAATAGATTGATGTAACTACTATCAATTGATGACACTACTATCAATAAATATATGTCACTACTATCAATAGATTGATGTCACTACTATCAATAGATTTATGTAACTACTATAAATTGATGTCACTACTATCAATTGATGTCACTACTATCAATAGATTAATGTAACTACTATCAATATATTGATGTCACTACTATCAATATATTGATGTCACTACTATCAATAGATTGATGTCACTACTATTAATAGATTGATGCCACTACTATCAATTGATGTCACTACTATCAATTGATTGATGTCCCTTCTGTCAATTGATGTCACTACTATCAATATATTGATGTCACTACTATCAATAGATTGATGTCACTACTATCAATTGATGTCACTACTATCAAAATATTTATGTCACTACTATCAATAGATTGATGTCACTGCTGTCAATAGATTGATGTCACTACTATCAATAGATTGATGTCACTACTATCAATTGATATCACTATTATCAATAGATTGATGTCACTACTATCAATAGATTGATGTCACTACTATCAATAGATTGATGTCACTATCATCAATAGATTGATGTCACTACTATCAATAGATTGATTTCACTACTATCAATAGATTGATGTCACTACCATCAATAGATTGATGTAACTTCTATCAATTGATTTCACTACTATCAATAGATTGATGTCACTACTATCAATAGATTGATGTAACTACTATCAATGTATTGATGTCACTACTATCAATAGATTGATGTCACTACTATCAATAGATTGATGTCACTACTATCAATTGATGTCATTACTATCAATTGATTCATGTCACTACTATCAATTGATGTCACTACTATCAATAGATTGATGTAACTACTATCAATATATTGATGTCACTACTATCAATAGATTGATGTCACTACTATCAATAGATTGATGTCACTACTATCAATAGATTAATGTCACTACTATCAATTGATTGATGTCACTACTATCAATAGATTGATGTCACTACTATCAATAGATTGATGTCACTACTATCAATAGATTGATGTCACTACTATCAATAGATTGATGTCACTTCTATTAATTTATGTCACTACTGTCAATAGATTGATATCACTACTATCAATAGATTGATGTCACTACTATCAATAGATTGATATCACTGCTGTCAATAAAGTGATGTAACCTCCTTCATTGTTGTTTGCTTACCTCATAATCCGAGTAATCATAAAAGTCATACAAGTTATAAATGGTCTCTATCGTGTCGTTGAACTCGTCTGCTTCCCAGTAATAGAGGCATTCTTGACTGAGAATTTAATAGGTTTTTATTTAACCTTGGCTGAATGTAAAGTTGGGGGGGGGGCATCTAACATTTGTATTATAAAGTAAGTTTTATCAAGTTTTAGTTTTAGTGCGTTGTCAGTGGAGTAGAAGAAACAGCTGACTTCAAACTGAGATTTGGAGAACGTTGGAAATGGGGAGGGGATGAAGGCTCTAGGCACACTCTGAAGAGACAATAAATATTGGACAAGTAGCTATGACCTATCTGAAGAGAGAAAGGAACGCCCCTGTTTATGACACATGTTTAGATACATTATGATTTATAGAACAGATAAAGTTGAAAATAAAATAAACTATTTTACTTTGTTATCAAATATTAAACACATAAAATATCAACTATTCAAAAACTGTGAAAATAAATAGAAATTCTTTATTTTGGTAGAAATGTATGTTTGGAAACTACAGGCGAAAGCGAAGAAATAATGAAATAAGACTATCATAAAGAATGGCAGGATAGTGTCCATTTTAGTGACAATTGCTAAAATAAAACTTTCCTTTACCCCGGGGGACATTCGTCAACTGGAAGCCATATTCCTTGTACTTTTTTTTGTTGACTTTCAGCAAACTGTCGAATATGTGCGGGTGTTTCATCTAACTGATATAGAAGGAGAACAAAATGGTGAAATGTTATGACGGGACTTTTGCATTTTGTACTAAATGAAATCAATATTCAGAAATCAATCTTCTGAAATCTCTGTTCTCCTCAATAAAGTAGATAATTATTAACGTCAAAGTTGGATTGTGTACAGACCAAGACATACTCACTGTTAATTACGTACATGTGGCTCCAAAAATTTTTAAATAGTTTATCATACTGATTAACATATTCTTAACTCGCTGATTCATGCCTAGAAATTCCAACCATTTTGTGAAGTAACAACTTATATTGTTTTTTTTAGCTCTTAAAGAACTGGAAAGTGGTAATTTTTCCAACCTTCTCCATCTGTTGGGCAGTGACATTCATTGTCAGAGCCTGGGATTCTACGCTTGTCTTGTGTATTTATATATTTTGGTTTTATTTTCATCTCCATGCAAAACTTGTCCACTACAAACCCTCACTTACATTGTTTTATTCAGGCTATAGTTTGAGCATCACTGATCTATAATATACTCTTAGCGAATAACTTTGGATCATCAGGTTGTAACTGGCTAGCCTAGGTTAGTTAATCTTTAATTGTACATGTTAGTTTTACCTTTAATTGCAAATATTGGTCTTTGATTGTTTACCATTAATTAGGTTCGCCAATGTTAGTTTTATTGATTGCACATGTTAGTTCACCTTTGATTGCACATGTTAGTTTAAATTTAATCGCACGTGTTAGTTTAACTTAGATTTCCAAACTATGTTGATGTTGGTTTACCTTTGATTGCCGTATCATGTTAATGTTGCAGATGGTCACAGCAGGAAAACTGAGGTAGCTGAAGCTTAAAGCAACGTTGGTTTGTATTTTGAATTCCAGGTATTTGCAAAACGTACTTTTAAGTAAAAAGAAATTAAAGAAATAAATACATGTTTTATCTTTACAATACACATAACGTTAGAGCTAAGATTTAAAAATCTACTAGGTAAATAGCATACTTGATTCATTTGTAACAACAGATCAGGCTTATGAATATGAAATATTCCCTGGTGGCTGTCTGATCATGATATTGTCTTTGTAAACAAGGCAATAAAACACATCTAAGAGACTCATTTAGATAAGAAATAAATGTACCGTAACAAAATTAAACAAAATTAAATAAGCGTCTAAATTAAAACAAAAATTCTAAGCTTACAGAACACAAACAGCCTAGAAGAAAATATTTGTAAAATTATCAAATCAATCAATAATGGATGAATTTGTGCCAACAAAACAAACAACTAATAAAATCAGCAAACGTTGGTGCAATAATAATTAAAAAAAACAACAAAACTTTATTATAAAAAAATATAACTACTAAAATAAAGGAAAACACAAAAGATTCAATAAAATAAACCCTTAAAGAAAAATTAATATGAACAGAAATCTTCAAATTAAGTATAATGCGAAGAACGTAACTTGAAAAGACAACCATAAAAGCGTGTGGTTATTTAGTTAGAGCAAAATAAAGTAACCCACAGGAATTGCTTACTAAAAGGCCCAAACAGTAAAAGATATAATGATAATAAGACCAAAGCTACATTTACAAAACAAATTTTGCATCAACATTTTCATCTCCATGAAGAATAGTGTCTCGATAAACTGAAATAAATAAGAAGAAAAGGGTAACGTAACTGTAGAAGACAACGGCATTAACAAACTGCTGAAAAACGTAAAAACAAACAAAGCTTCTGGTCCAGACGAATTATCAGCTAGATTACTCAAAGATCTAACCAATTAACAGTCCCTAATACTTGAAAGATTTCTTGATGACTTTCTTACCCAGGATAAAATGCCAAAGATTAGAAATAGGTAACATAACTATAGAAATGTATACATTAAATCTACATAGTCACAGTTTCCTAATGTATTTTTCGTCTCATCCTCAGTCTATCAAAAACTATATCCCGTTTTCACAACTGAGACTTAAAGACTATGTAGTGAAGAGACAGATTGTTTTGGGGCAAAAAGACAATTTAAAGTTTGAATTTTTTTCGTAGAAGGTCATATCCAGAGCAAATTTTAACATCCGCTGTCAATCGAATTAAATGTATGACAAGACAGGACTCTATTATGTCAATTTTTTCTGGTTATTGTGATCGATCAGAATTTATTTTAACCCTCTATCCCCATAGCCTAATGACCAACCAGGTGATTCTAAAAAAAACGACCAGTATTCAAGGATGACTCTCAACCCATTTGGTCTTCAAAAAAAAATCCCCTTTTACATTCCAGGGGGGTAGATATTCTTGTAAAAATTCACCTTCTTACTATGAAAGCACTCATTGGAACAAAAGGCTGAAACAGCAACGTTGCAGTACTTGTAAATATATAATCGAAATAGTCAGCATTTGATTTTTTTTTAAAATGTGGTTTCACTTGAACAAATCACAAAGTGATTTATGCAATTCTTTGTTAGAGGTGTAATGAAATCTACGTGGGTGAGACAGGTCGTCGCCTGGAAGATCGGTTTAGAGACCAACTTTATAATATAAATAAAAAGGCTCTACGTCCTGTCTCTAAACACTTCAACAGTGCTAATCATAGTGGGTTTTCAGATATTGCAGTTACTGCCATTCTATATTTCTATATGCGACCAATGCTCATGATAGGATCTGCATGGAAAATAGATTTACAAAACGATGTTGTACGTTGGATCCATATTATGGATGGCACTAAATTTACAATTTTACGTAACTGATGAATATATTTTTTTCTTCAAATTGTGGTTTTAACTATAACTTTTGAATACTTCCTTCCTCTTCTTATATCCTGTGTTGTGTAAATTAATTTAGCCAATCTTTCTTCTTTTCGTTTCTGTTTTTTTATATTTCTTTAATTATTATTTTCCATGATATAGTATGTAGTATAAAATGCAAAATTAATATAATATTTAATACTGATGAAGGAATTAGCCAAAACGTTTACTTGTGCAATCGTCTATTGATAAAGCTTTGATTTATTGATTTGATCACACACTTAGTTCGAGTTTCTTGTATTTATTTTAAAACTTTAACGCAGTTGTTTAGATTCGATGGGTCCCATATGTTGAGCCAACAGAAACAGTCGTGGTCATAGTTGTCCCAATGTAGACCACCAGGCCGCTGGGTAAACACAGTATAGGGCAGAGAGGCGTGACAGACTGACATGATAAAAATATCAAAATCGCGTTACGTTATTTATGGACGTCCCCATAAAAATAGGTCGAATACCAAGCAAAAAGTTTCGCGTCCAAACAGGACGTATACCAGGTTGGACTTATACCAAATAGACGAATACCGAGGTACCGCTGTATTATATATTAAACCTCATAAACGACTGATTGATTTTCAAAGGACAGAATGCTCTAAAAAGAGAAAACACGTGTTTGATGTGTTTTCTTTTCTTTGTTTTATATGTATTTAAATATTGTGCCGTATTAGGAGCGATATAGTTCAGAGGGGAAAAAAAAGAAAAAAACTATTTAACTTGAATGCATACTAATCAGGTAACTTGAACGGACATGTATTTAACGCATTATAAAAATCAGAACTTCTTGGTTTATTTTAGCCTTTTATCTATTAAAGCACATTTGTCTTTATATTTTAAAGATAACTTAAAGAACTTCAGATTATTAAAAATCATTTCATTTTTGTACCGGGCGGTAAGACGGATATTGAAAACATTATATCGTTCATCGACTTTTTGTGGCACTATTTTTAATTTCTCATAAGGCCAGGATTTACTCAAACAAAACATGTGATTTTCTCTCTTTCTCTGTCTTTCTATATCTCTCTATTCATCCCTCACACCCTTTCTCTCTTTTCTCTATCTATGTATATATATATATATATATATATATATATATATATATATATATATATATATATATATATATATACATGTATATATATTAGGTCTGCTGAAATTAACGATTAATTAATCGATTAATCGCTATAAAATTTAATCGATTAAGATTAGGGCTGCGGAAATTAACGCTTAATTTCTCGATTAATCGTTAACATTTTTTTATCGATTAAAATAATTTTAATCAATAAAAATTCGATTAAAATTAAAGAAAATATTTATGATATTAGTAAAAAAAAATTATTAATAAATAATTAATTATTAATAATTAATAATAATTTATATATTTTTTTTACGTACAAACTTCCCCCGCGTAATATTATAATTTATTTTATTACTTTATGTGGACCGGCAGACGTCAACTAAGAATGGCTGACAGCATCAGTGCAGTTAAATTTAAACATATAACTAGAAAGATGAGCAAAAATTTTGTTTTTAAGCTAACTGTGGATGGCAAAGTCGAAGATGGTGAAAAAGTTTACTGTGTTCACTGCCATAAACAATTCTCTTTTAAAGGATCAAATACATCGCTTACGTACCACCTTCAGCACAAACATCCGATCAAGTATCAACTAGGGCTGCGGAAATTATCGATTAATTTCTGGATTAATCGTTAAAAATTGTATCGATTAAATATCGATTAAAATTATTTTAATCGATAAAAATTCGATTAAAATTTAAGAAAATATTTTTAATATTTTTTAAAAATTTTAGTAATAAATAATAAATTATTAATAATTAATAATAATTTATATATATATTTTTTACGTACAAACATCTCCCGCGTAATTTTAAAATTTATTTTATTTATCTATGTCGACCGGCAGACGTCAACTATAAAAGGGCTGACAGCCAGAGCCGTCTTTACACAATTTTGGGCCCCCGGGCAAAGAAATAGTGTTGGGCCCTTCCCCCGCAGAAATAAAAAATGAATATACATAATATATATAAATAAACATATTCCCATGGGGCCCATATGCTCGTGGGCCCCCGGGCAAATGCCCAACGGGCCTATGCGTTAAGACGGCCCTGCTGACAGCATCAGCGCAGTTAAATTTAAACATATAACATATGTAACTAGAAAGTTGAGCAAATATGTTGTTTTTAAGCTAACTGCGGATGGCAAAGTCGAAGATGGTGAAAACGTTTACTGTGTCCACTGCCATAAACAATTTTCTTTTAAAGGATCAAATACATCGCTGACGTACCACCTTCAGCACAAATCAAGTGTCAACACATTGTCATGAAATTTAGTTCAAAATATTCTTAATTTTCAATGTCCGTGAGAAATGTTCAGTTTAATAACGTCATAAATTTCTATTTTTGGTTGTAATCGACATTATCGATTAATTAATCTATAATTTTTCAAAAGTTAACGATTAAATTTAAATTAATCGATAACAGCCTAATATATATATATATATATATATATATATATATATATATATATATAAATACATACATACAGGGTGGCCCCCAAAATGTGGGACCGCCTAGAGCAAACTTGTGCAATATATATAAAATTATGTTTTGAGCACATTTCAAACCGTAAAATTATTCTTACTTACTAACTCAACGCATGACGTCATTATTTCGTTAACTTTTGTCGTAAATTTGCAACAATAGAACAACTGAAATTGGCCATTGTTGAAGAGTGGCAACATTTGTCTCAGCGGTTTTTAAATAAGAGCATTGACCAGTGGCGAAGACATTTAGAAAAAAACTGTTGAGAACAGAGGTGGACACATTGAATTTGAATTCTGATTTGATATAAATTAACATTAGGCAACAATTTACTTAATGTTTTGTAGAAAACAGTTTTAAAGAAAATTATCATTTGAAATTATACAAGACGGTCCCACTTTTTTTGAGACACCCTCTATATCTTTATATTTTAATGTCTCTGTCCCCACTCGCAAGCACACATACACTTGATATTGATTTCTAGTAAGTAGAAACGTACCAATGACTAAATGTATTTTTTTATTACAAGAGGGAGAGCAAGCTTTTTTAACCGCAGCATATTGGAATGAATGAGTTAATTTCTCTTGGACTATTCGTTGGAGATTGGTGGAGAACCTGGGATGTGATTACTCCCCCTTACCTGGACTTTTATATCCAACAATGGAAGGGGTCACCGCAAACTTGTTTGAGACTCATTTTGCAGACTGTATGACAGTCTTACAAAGGAGCTTTGGTTTAATAGAGATTGAAGTATCAGTCTGATAGTGGATTTTTGGTCTGATAACGGACTTGTGGTCTGTAGTCGACTTTTGTAATGATATCATACTTTTGGTATAATAGTGAACTTTAGGTCTGAAAGTGGACATTTTGTCTGATGAAACTCTTTCGGGCTGATAGTGGAACTTTGTTCTAAAAGACACTATTTGATTTTAATATTGAATTTTGTTGGTTGGTCATTTAGAAGCAAAAAATCTATAATTTTAAGTGCTGTTTTCATATCCTCTTTCTACCAATCACAAAAATACAACCTCTCGAATGACAAAAGTAAACAATATTTTAATCATCTTACGACTTAAGGCTTGTCATGTAATGCTAAAATGTATTAGTAAAAACTAATTGGCTCTTTCTGGCCGTATTTTAAAATTTTCTGTTTTACCATTCCTTAATATTTTGATAAAAACTTAATCACATCTCAACAGCTTTCTAAGTACTTCACTGAACACCTCCAGGTGGGGGGTGGGTGCTTGACACTGTTGGTAACACACATGTGAAAACTTTACGTGAATAAACTGAGAAAAACTCATTTGTGGCTGTAGAGATCTATGACTAAACATCTACTGACCTGTACAGATGATATGTCATTGCACCAAAGGCAGCAGCTATCAGAAATGACCAAACGGCCTTGACATAAGGATTTTTTGAAGCTGCAAGAAACGGAACCCCATTCAATGACGTCTTCTCGCCATATTTAGACAAGACTCTCAAAACTCCTCGCCTTTTGCTTGTTTTAATTTGACTTTCTGTTACGTCTTGTTCAGCAGGCGTGACGTTTGTGTTGACTTTATTTGTGTGGAAACTGGAAAATAAAAAAGTAACTTTAAAAAAAAATATTTAAATAATTCGAGAAACATGGCTGTTATTATGCAAACAACAGATGAAAATTTGAAAAAAGAGTTCAAAACTGTTTAAAATTGTCTTAAAATCCATTTTTAAACTCATTTTCTCTGTTATTAATCCAGCACTCATACACGCCTCCACATCGAATGCCAAAATTTATACTATGGAGTGTCAGCTCCCAACGTTAAGAAACTATTTTTCAAAAAGAAAACTCATAACTAAGTCAATATTATTGTTAGCCAGTAGATTTGTGTCAACTATTCTGTTGTTTCATTGACAAAACTTTGGGATTCTGAGAAACATTATTCAACTAGTCTACACATCAGCAGTTTCTGTCCAAATCAATTTGGATAAAAGCCATTGTTCTCTGCGTAATAATATTCAAGATGTCCTTGAGCAAGACTGACCATTGGCATACACCCAGCTTTAGTACCATACCGAGCGAGTAGCGGACACAACGATAATAATTCCTCAAACAGTGAAAATAATGGGAAAAAAATTATAGACAGACGTGAGTTTACATTGACGAACATCCGATGATGCGACTCAAATGTCAGAGATCGGAACTTTTACACAAAAGATTTTTGATGTGCTTTTTGTGGGGAATAACTTTTTGAAATTTAGTGAACTGTATAAAAATAACGGCATTAATTATAATATGTGATTGAACTGTATAAAAACGGACCCTAATTTGAATATTTGGTTGAACTGTATAAAAATAATGGCTTTAATTTGAATATTTTGTTGAACTTTATAAAAATAAGGGCCTTAATTTGAATATTTGGTTCAACTGTATAAAATAAGGGCCTTAATTTGAATATTAGGTAGATGTATGTATGGGGCCGTCCATAAAGTACGTCACGCTATTTTAGACCATTTTTAACCCCCCTCCCCCCTGTCACACACATCTCGGACCCCCCCCCCTAAAGTACGTCACACTTTCGAACAAAAATGTTATTTTTTATTAACAAAATAATCAAAATTTAATATAAAACAGCGTGACGCCACACATGGCCGTAACCCCCCTCCCCCCTGTCACAAACTGTCACACTTTCTTACACCCCCTCCCCCCTCTGGAGCGTGACGTCAAAACGGCCCCTGACAAAACGGCTTGGTCAAAAAGGCCCCAGACTAATTATTTACATTTTTTAACAACAAATTTATATTTGTTTGCATTTTAACCTTGTGTCAACTTTTTTACTCTTAAAAAAGTTGTAAAATTGAAAAATTATTTCTTGTGATGTTATTATATTATTTCTTGTCAACAAACAACCGTGACTTAGTACCATATCCAGTAAAGGCTATTAAATTCTTTCTTGTGATGTCATTATTATTGTTTCTTGTGAGCTAAACCTGACACTGCATCGGTGAGTAAAATACGAATATATTTGATTGTATTTTTTTACTATTAGTCCATCTATTATTCCAGGGCCGTTTTGTCGGGGTCGTTATGTCGGAGCCCAGTTGTCGGGGCCGTTATGTCGGAGCCAAGTTGTCGGGGCCGTTATGTCGGAGCCCAGTTGTCGGGGCCGTTATGTCGGAGCCCAGTTGTTGGGGCCGTTATGTCGGAGCCCAGTTATCGGGGCCGTTATGTCGGAGCCCAGTTGTCGGGGCCGTTATGTCGGAGCCCAGTTTTCGGGGCCGTTATGTCGGAGCCCAGTTGTCGGGGCCGTTATGTCGGAGCCCAGTTGTCGGGGCCGTTATGTGGGAGCCCAGTTGTTGGGGCCGTTATGTGGGAGCCCAGTTGTCGGGGCCGTTTTGCCTGTGAACCGAACCGTGATTTTGTTGTAAAACACATCAGTTAATGATGACGCTGTGCTACTTACCTCTTCATCATTATGTCCCTACTATCTGTTATCGCGTCTGCATGAAGTCCTGGGTTACTGACTCCTGGCTTGAAGCTGTCCATCTGATGGGGTTCTGAATAGAGAACATAAGACAGAGAGCCATAGCTGTTGTTCTGAATAGTGAAAATAAGACAGAGTACACAATAGTACTAACTAGTACACAATAGTACTAACTAGTACACAATAGTGCACACTAGTACACAATAGTACTAACTAGTACACAATAGTACTAACTAGTACACAATAGTACTAACTAGTACACAATAGTACTAACTAGTACACAATAGTACTAACTAGTACACAATAGTACTAACTAGTACACAATAGTACTAACTAGTACACAATAGTACTAACTAGTACACAATAGTACTAACTAGTACACAATAGTACTAACTAGTACACAATAGTACTAACTAGTACACAATAGTACTAACTAGTACACAATAGTACTAACTAGTACACAATAGTACTAACTAGTACACAATAGTGCACACTAGTACACAATAGTACTAACTAGTACACAATAGTACTAACTAGTACACAATAGTGCTAACTAGTACACAATAGTGCTAACTAGTACACAATAGTACTAACTAGTACACAATAGTACTAACTAGTACACAATAGTAACTACCTGTACACAATGTACACAATAGTAAATTTGTTTCTTATTTTAAAATTTTGTTAGTCACGTCTGCTTGATACTGACACTAGACCTGGAAAATATGTCCTCTACGCGTGGACATTATGTCCTCTACGCCTGGAAGTTAAGTTAGTCCACTTGACCTCGGCATATGTCCTCTAGACCTTGACAATATGACTTCTAAGCCTGGATAAAATGTCCTTTAGACCTGGACATCATGGTCTCAAGAACTGGACATTATATTCTCTAGACCTGGAAGTTAAGTTCTCTACACCTTGACAAAATGACCTCTAGAGCTCGGTGATATGTCCTTTAGATCTGGATATTATGGTCTCAAAGCCTGACATTTTATCCTCTAGACCTGCAAATTAAATCCACTACACCTGGAAATGATGTACTCTAGTCCTGCAAGTTAAGTCCACTAGACCTGGAATTATGTCCTCTATACCTTGAAAAAATGTACTCTAGACCTGGATAATATGTCCTTTAGACCTGGACATTATGGCCTTAAGATCTGGACATTATGGCACGGGTTCAAAATAGCGACTGTCAAAACAGCGACCGTCATAATAGCGACTTCAAAATAGCGACTGTATCAAAACAGCGACCGTCATAATAGCGACTTCAAAATAGCGACTGTATCAAAAGAGCGACTGTCATAACAGCGACTTCACCGCCTATCTATTATTGTCCAACCGTTTATCTAACACAGTGGTTCCAAACTTTTTGACACAGTTACCTTTATAAAGGACTATCTGACCACATTGCCCCGTTCACCTGACACAGTGGTTCCAAACTTTTTTGGCACACTTACCTTTATACAGGACTATCTGACCACATTGCCTTTTTATTGTCCGATTACATCGGATTGGGGTGGGGGTGGAGTTGGATACGTTTGGAAGGACTTGGTACCTCAGAGGAGTGGTGCATTTATCACAATCATGAATTCGCATTTAATGTTGACTGTTTTTCAATCTATATACCTTTTAGTGGTAATTAATTTTAATTTATTAAACTATATTATATTTATTTTTTTTAAAAAAATAGAAGAAAAAAAAACAACAACTTTACGAGGTAAAGAGAAAAGGGTCGAAACATCCGGGGATCACAAAATCCTGTAGTCGAACTGTCTCTAGCTTAAAAAGCAGCCACACGCCACCTCTGCCCCATACCACCGCAATCCCCCTCAATTAATCGACTGCATCTATGTTTAAATGCTAATCTCTATCGAGCCTTCTGCAAAATATATTTGACTGAAGTAATAGCCGTTATATTTTTTTTACATAATTTTTTTTAAAATGTGTTCCGAAATTGTGTTTACACTCTTTGCAACACCAACATTTATTTATACACACCTCCAGTTGATTGTATTTAATTTTGCATTAATGGCTTATCATGTCATCCTTTTCTTGATTTTATAAACTCCATTGTAGGCTAGGCAAAGTAAGTTTTTCAAATATTATCACAAGCAAAAGAAAAAAGTCGCTATTTTGATACAGTCGCTGTTTTGATACAGTCGCTATTTTGAAGTCGCTATTATGACGGTCGCTGTTTTGACAGTCGCTATTCTGCCCGGATGCCGGACATTATATCCCCTAGACCTGGAAGTTAAGTCCTCTATTCCTGAACATTATGTCTTGTAGACCTGGACAGTATGTCCTCTGGAACTGTATAATATGCAATCCAATGCTAAACATACATACTCAGTCCTATCACATTATGTCCTCTAGACTTTGACATTATGTCTTCTAGACTTCGACATTATGTCCTCTAGAACGGTCATTATGTCCTATAGCCCTGGACATTATGTCTTCTAGACCTGGACATTACGTCCTCTTGATCTGGACATTAAATCCTGTAGACCTGTATATTTTTAATCAAAGGCTCAACATAATACACTCAGTATCTTGACATTATTTCATCAAAACATAAAACATAGATGTGTGAAAAGTATGCTTCATAACGAAACATAACAAAAACACGCCGTAAAAATGAAAAAAAACCAACTTTTATAGTATCGTACAGAGACTTATACGCAAGTGTTAATTAAAGTACCAACTAAGTACTTAGAATAACATAGTATCGATAGACACCTGTACCAAAGTAAAAAAAATATACTAAAGTACCAAATAATTACCTCAACTTACATAGTCTCGTATAGAGAGATAAATGCCCAAGTATTACACTAAAGTACCAAATAATTACTTTAACTTACATATTATCGATAGACAACTGTACCAAAGTAATATACTAAAGTACCAACTAATTACTTCAACTTACATAGTCTCGAATAGAGAGACCTGTACCACAGGGTTACACTAAAGTACCAACTAATTATAATACTTCAACTTAAAAATTACTCCCACTTATATAATTTAACGATGGACATGCATGGTTGACGTGAAGATCTATGCCATCACATAATATCCATCATGGACGGGTGTTTACGTTATAGAACCGAACAGCGGGTGGGTCAGGGAAGTGTGAAAAGGTTGGGATGGGGGCTGGGGTGGAGGTGAACCAAAGACACTCTACAACAACTCAACCAAATAATTATAATTGTCCTGGCCTGGGCACTGAACCAATGAAAGTAGAACATTTTTCAACAGAAAGAATGACCCAGTGCTAATTATATATTAAAACAGAGACAGGATTGCTCTATGGTAATAAGATGTAAAACAAAGAAATAATTGCTCTATGGTAATTGAATGTAAAGATGCAGAATGTGGTAATTATATCTGAAGAAAGGGACAGTATGGCCCTATGGCAGTGGTTCCTAACCTTTTGGGGTCCATGCACTCCTTCAGATGCCCAAAAAAGTTCATGCACCCCCTCGTAAAACTTGCAGAAAATACATAATAAACTATTTTTATTTTAGGAACACGGCAATTTTGACTATAGGCAACAGGGAACTTAGAGAGAGATCTGCTGCTTCTTATGATCAATCAGCGATTTAAATCGGGGGACTGTTTTGGACAAAGCAACTCTCATGTCAATCTCTGCATTCAACTTATTCCTTTCCTTGGTTTTAATCGTCAAAGGTGTGGAGAATCCTGCTTCACAGAGATAGGTTGTGGCAAATGGAAGGAGAGTCAGTACTGCCCTCTTGGCTAGTTGTGGGTAGGAATCTAGCTGGGCGCACCAAAATTCAATCAAGGTATTGCAACTGAAGGCACTCCTCAGTATTTCTCTGGTTCTCAAATCAATCAGGTCATCTTTAGCTAAGTCACTGTCATCAATATTGCCCAAGTCACAGAGAAAAGGATTGCGAATCCAAAGGTCTTTCCTAGCAATTTCATGACAGAAATACCCATCAAATGACCTTTGCAATGTTGAAAGGTGCTCTGAAATTTCCCCTTTGATGTTTTCAGGCAGTGATCCCTCAGTGCTTCCTTCTGCACCAGATATTACAACTTCATCCAATAGTGGAAAGTTGACCAAGTTTTTCTAGTGGCACTTTGTTAAGGAAGGCTTGTAATATCTCAGTAGTATCCATTATAGTAACAGCAGGTCCTTGGTGAGATGTGTTCAACTAATTCAAGATGAAGAAGATGCCAGCCAGGTATGCCAAGTAATGAATGAAATTTGGACAGTCAAACTTGTCAGCAAGGTCACTCTTTTTTTATCGCAAGAAAATGGCACGCTCCACTCTCAGTTCTACTAACCAAGAAAATATCCGTCCCCTGGACAACCAGCGCATCTCAGTGTGGTAGAGCAGAACTTCATGCTGAGAGACCACCTCCTGACAGAACAAATTGAAGAGGCAATGGTGAGCGGATAAAATTTACAACTTGGACTGCAGTAGAAAGAACTGACTTCAAGGTTGGAGGTAGAGTTTTGCATGTCAGGGCCTGACGATGAAGGATACAGTGTGTAGTGACAATATCTGGAACTTATTTCTTTATCGGTGTTGAAATCCTGACTTATTACCGAGGATGGAGGGAGCACCATCTGTGCAAATTGAAAAAAATTCTTGAAGTCCAGTCAAACTGGTTTTCAGTGAAGAATGCCTTGACTAGCTGCAGCACATCAGCAGCTTTGGTAGTAGCTAGGAGTGGCTTACAAAAGAGAAATTCATCCTTCAGCAATCCACTGAGAACAAATCTCAGAAATACAAGAATCTGACTGCATTGTGCTGCATCAGTGGATTCAGCCAGCTGCATGCTAATTGGAAAAGGACTGCTTCTCATCTCGCACAAGACTTGATCCAGAATGGCTGCAGCCATGTCACTAATCCTGGAATGAATAGTGTCATTGGACAAAGGAACTTTCTCAGCCTGCTTCCTCTGCTGGTGACCACACATCACTTCCACCATCTCCAGAGTACAAGGCTTCACCAAAGTTTCTCCAATGGTGTGGGGCTTATTGTTCTTTGCAATAAGATATGCAACCTTAAATGATGCCTCCAGTGCAGGCTTATGTGACAAAGAAAATCCAAGCTTGGGCAAGGTACCTGAGGTCAAGAAGCGAGCTCTCTTCTGCTTGAAGACCTTAACACTGTCCCTGGAATAGGACGGATGGACTTTCTCTAAGTGTTCTCGGAGTCTAACAGGCTTCATGTTGTCATTTCACAGGATTTATCCACAGAAAAAGCACTGAGGCTTTTGTGTTCCATCTCTCTCTCTCTTTATTATTTATTAACGATTTTGAGAGGGGTGATGACAATCGGAAAGTCGTAAAAATCACAGGCAAATTTTTAACTGACGAAGTTGTTTTTAATGACCTTAATTGGATGCTCAACTCAAGATTTTAGGTTTCAATGATGAATAATGGCTTACAATTAACGTTTGTAAGACCTTTGCAGCGTACCAAGCAATAAAAGTAAAGGAAAACAAATCCTAACGTTTACATCCGCTCAAAACCGTTAGAGGGTCACCTAAAGTCATATATCTGACGTATTTGATGACAAAATTAAATTATTTTTTAGAAAACTGTGACGTAAAACACGAAATTCCGAGGAACACGTTAACGCGACATGACTTGCTTATGGTTTACATTTTCAGATTTTTCTTACAGTTCTGATCAGTTTTTCTTTCTTTTTTTTTCTCCTTCTTTTTTTTATTCCTCTTTTTTTTTCTTTTTCTCTGAATGGTTCATGCACCCCTTGGAACCTGCTCATGCACCCCTTGTGGTGCATGCACCACTGGTTAGGAACCCCTGCCCTATGACAAGGTTGTGGAAAACCGTACATACTCGTTCTATAGCACGTTCGTTCATAAGCCGACCCCCCCCCCTCTTTTGGAAGAGAATAGTATAAAATTGTGTAACCCGCTCGTAAACCAACCCCAAAAAATAATAGGACAGCGTAAACAAAATGGTACAAATTTGTTTTTAAACTACAAGCTAAATCGGTCATTACGATTGTTTAATTTTTTTTTATGTTGAAGAACAATGAGATTTGAACAAAAAAGAAAATGTATGTTATTCTTATAGGATTCGCTAGAGGGCATTTTATTGTAATAAAACGAACAGAAAATGTTGTTTTTTATATTTAATTTTAATAAAGTCAGTAAATAACAACAGAAATGACCTATGACCTGCTCGTAAGCCGACCCCCCCCCCAACCTTTTCCCATAGATTTTGTCGAAAAAAAAGTCAGCTTTAGAACGAGTATATACGGTAGTTTTGGCTCGGGGGCCACTTTGTTGTAGTTGATTTTAGCGGAGGGCCGCACCTTTTAAAATGATTATATTCTTAAGTTAACATTACACCTAGTCTCAGAAAAAAGTTTAAAGGATATCATTTTGTCATTGATTGAGAGCTAAAGAGAGTGAGCAAGAGAAATAAATAGAGGTAAAAAAAGATTTTTGAAAACCACGTTTTTATAAGTGGACTAAAAAGAAGAAAATAATTTAAAACTTATAAGTTCAAGTACTTTGATTTAATATGACTAAAAACATGGGGCTGGCGCTTATAAGGTTTTACATATATGCAGTTCACTCATTCTCTCAATTATAGATCTCTCTTTAATGGATGTACCAAACACACGACCCACGTTTTAGTCGTATTAAATTAAAGTACTTGAACTTATTAGTTTTAAATTATTTTATTCTTTTTAGTACACTTATACTTATAAAAAGTGTTTTTTAAAAATCTTTTTGTACCTGTATTTATTTAATCTTTTTAGTACACTTATAAAAACTGTTTTTTTTTAAAAAACCTTTTTTTTTACCTCTATTAATTATTTTAAAATACCAAACCCCTCATAAGCGCCCGCCCAACGTTTTAATACCACGGTGATGTGGTCACGGGGTGAACTCATGGATGTCAACAAAAGCTGACGGGTACAGATGCTTATATGGAGATAAACTAAAAAATGCATTAATTTAATTGCGGTACATTGATCGATCTGAAATTTTAATACAATGCATTTTCAGCCAAGATCTATCTGTGGTAAAATTTTGAGATCTCTAGGACCATCAGAAACGGTTTAAGTTTACGTTGGCAAATTTGAAAAATTGCGGACAGACAGGACGAAAGCAAGTTAATAAAAAAACGTGGTAATAAAACAAACCCGTAAAAACAAATTTTTTTACTATAAATCTCTTATATATGAGACATAACTAACAGTATTGATTATTTTCAAACGCGACAAACATTTACAGACTGAATCTGCCTTAACTCAACTTTGCTTCATAACCCTAGGGGGGGGGGACCGAGCTCAGCATGACACGTACAATGTAAACAAAAGCACGCCGGTACTTCGATGGGTCGCGTCAATGCATCAACTCAAACTCTCACGTGGGAAAAAAACAATAACAAACAGTGAATTTGAATTACATACGTTATATATGGATAAACTAAAAATGCATTAATTTAATTAAGGTACAGTCGATTGATCTGAAATTTTGATACGATGCATTGTTAGGTGACACGGATCTTTGTGCTAAATTTCAGCTCGATAGCATGACGGGAAATGGGTCATTTTTGACTTTTGTTTTTCCGCCCGCCCAAGACAGAGATCACGACAGAACGACAGAGAGAGAGAGAGAGAGAGAGAGAGAGAGAGAGAGTGAGAGAGAGAGAGAGAGAGAGAGAGAGAGAGAGAGAGAGAGAGATATGACGACAGAGACGGCCGTGAAGTTGATATAAGGGATTTAAAAAGAGTGACTGTGATAAAGAGAGGGAGAGTGAGATAAAGAGAGCGAGATAGATAAATAGAGGGAGGAAGATAAAGAGACTGAGAGTGAGAGAGAGAGAGAGAGAGAGAGAGAGAGAGAGAGAGAGAGAGAGAGAGAGAGAGAGAGAGAGAGCGAGATAAGGTGAGTGAGAGAGAGACAGACAGACAGGAAGAGACCTCGATATCATTTCAAATCGTATTGAAAAAACAGAATCATGTCGGAACTGTATCAGACTTATTTGTATGGACGGTAAAAAAAACATATACAAAAGAATTGTGTAAAGGATGCGTAATTTTTTTATAATAAGTATATGGCTTGTCATTTTAAAAGGAAGATAATTTTACCAACAATCTTTTCAATTTCGTGATCCGTTATATTTAAAATTAGTAGGCCGTGTTCCGTGAAGTTCAAAAGTTCATTGACTGTAACACTGCTTTTTATCCGTGATTTTGGTAATTTATTCTTGTGTTATATTGAAATGTAACTATCCATGCCATTAATCTGATGTTTGGAAGAAAAGTTAAAAAATATCAAGCAGCTAAGGGGCGTGTAAAAGTGTCAGTTGTCAAGCCAAAAGAAGGAAGTAGCTTGAAATATGATTCTTAGAAACATGAAGTGTCACGTGATTGCAGGTTTGTCCTGTAACTAGAGCAGATGGCCGCTTCAAACACTTACGCCACCATTTTTTCTTCCATGTTTGTTGGGTTCTTGGTCATAGAAAGGGATAGTTCTTTTTGGCGTGTGATGCCAATGCTAAAAAGATACAGAAAAGGAAAGAAAATCTATATATATTATTCTCTTCGTGGTCGAACCCAGCGAGACACCAAGCTGCAAGTATGCTCAACAGATACTAATTTTAGAAAGCAGCGCACCAAATTACTGCACCAATGCATCAAAAGATGTGCAAATTAAATATGCGCTGTAAAAAAAATATTACATGACGTCATTGTTTTCGCTGATATTTTACTTTTGTAAAAAGGGAACAATGTAAAAAGTTATAAAATACTTTGTGTACATTTCAGAAAGTTTAATATTTCGTATTGATCAAACAAGGACAAGTTAGTTGGGATTTTGAAAAAGGTGGGCGCCTGAGGCGCCCTAAAAAAGTGCATTTTTTCAAAATAAATAGATTTCAGCTGAGCACTTCCGTCATTTTTACGAGTGATACGCCGCGGGTCTCTCCAGAGTTCCTTCTTTTCATTCACTCACAGACGTTTGCCCAAACCCACCCCATTTTGACAACTGTGTCTTTCAGGAAGTCTTCATCCGTCACTAAATCATTAGCGGCGTATGCTACGCCACGGGTCAGCTAGTATGTTAGATTTGTGTAACCTAATGAATGTTTCTTAGCTGACAGTTACATGTTTAAAATTTTAAAAACTGTGACCCAATATGCCCCATTGTATTAGTTATAAAAAATATGTTAAATAATAATTTAAATATCAACCATTTCACTCATATAAGAAATTTTAAAAAATTGTGTTCATTGGCCGATGTTTGAGAAGATTGGGTAAGCTTCCAGATTTTGCAGTTTGTCGTTCTAGTCTATCTAGAATTGTACGTAAGAAAACATACTTTTTGATTCTTTGACCTTCCCGGATTGTCTATGTGCTATACAAACATCAGCCATGCTGAGCTGCCACTGTGTATGTGCTATACAAATTATATCAATCATGCTGAGCTGCAACCGTGTATGTGCTATACAAATATCAATCATGCTGAGCTGCCACCGTGTATGTGCTATACAAATATCAACCATGCTGAGCTTCCACCGTATATGTGCTATACAAACATCAACAATGCTGGGCTGTCACTGTGTAGTGTGTATGGGGCGGGTGTTTGGTATACAAGTTAAATGGAGATCTATAAGTGAGAGGATGAGTGAACTGCATATGTAAAACCTCATAAGCGCCCACCCCACGTTTTTAGTCATATTAAATCGAAGTACTTGAAAGTATAAGTTTTAAATTATTTTCTTCTTTTTAGTCCACTTATTATATATGAAAACGTGGTTTTTATAAATCATTTTTTACCTTTAATTATTTTATTCTTTTTAGTCCTCTAATAAAAACGTGGTTTTTAAAAATCTTTTTTTGACCTCTATTTATTTTACCAAACACCTCATCAGCACCCGCCCAACGTTTTAATACCACGGCGATGAGGTAACGGGGTTAACTTGGCACGTGAAATCTAACAACGGCAGACGGATACAGATGCTTATATAGAGATAAACTAAAAATGCATTAATTTAATTACGGTACATTCAATTGATCTAAAATTTTGATTCAATGTATTGGCATTCAAGATCTATTTGTGGTAAAATTGTGAGCTCTCTGGGACCATCAAAAGTGGTTTAATTTTACGTTGGAAAATTTGAAAAATTGCGGACAGACAGACGGATACGAAAGCAAGTTAATAAAAACGTGGTAAAAATGTATACTAAAATTGAAATAAAAGGTTCCCTGTTACTAGGTCTTCTGGGATGATTTTATTTAGACCAAAGTTGATATTCAAAAACTTTATTGGCAATATTAAAATACAATATGAAATTTATCATCTAAAATCCACTCTTCAGAGTCAGGGGTCCATAATGTAATTTTTTCCTTAAATGAGCTTTATAAATATTTTTTTTACACATTGCCAACTGAGTGGAAGGGTGAATCTAAACCAAAGTGGGTGTAGATGAATGGTAGAATTGATAAGCAAAATGAAATTTAAAACCTCAGGGTGCGAGGACTACAGCGGTTTTAATTTCTCTCAGTCCAAAAATGCGAACATGGCCTCAAAAGACAGATTCCTAACGCCTACACTCTACACCATGATGATCGCAGTCTCTTTCTCCACGAGTACACATGCCCCTGACCCTATGTGTCGCACATTCACTCAACCATGTCCTGCCCCCTGTAACGGGTCAGGACAGTTTGGTGCATCATGGAGTTACTCAAGGGCAACACTGTTACATTTACCCCAGTCCATTGAACCACATCACCCTTGCTGGTAAAATCTTAAACAAGAGAGACCACATGACACGACCAGTTGAAAAGTTTTTCTTACAAGAGATTTCAGTTTTTATTAAATCTGACCAAGCTATCACACATCTTATCAACTAATTTTAAACACTAAGTACATAAAATTAGGAAAAGATACGTTACAATTATAGGTTGTTGTACACGATATGAGCAAGTTACATCTGTTTAGACATGACGAAGATGCAGTCTTACATACAGATTTAAACAGTAAAAAAAACACCATAATTAAACCTCCGACACTTGTTCGTTCTACTACATCTTAGCATGTCTCTAATTGATAGTTGTTCACACCTTGAGCAATGTGCGCGGCGCAACAGGTTGTGCTATGTTTGTTCCATAGATGATTGTCTCTGTGTCTTACTGATGAGATAACAAGTATATCCCCATCGTCATTTTCATCTTCAGAGAGTATTTCTGGATTTATTATTTTAATTTTTTTTGCGAGCGGCCTACAAATGCCGCTGGTACGAGTTTCGAAAGGGGTGCCTCAGCTAAACTAACACAGCCTGGACACACACAGCCTGGACACACACACAGCCTGGACACACACGGCCTGGACACACACAGCCTGGACACACACAGCCTGGACACACACAGCCTGGACACACACATCCTGGACACACACAGCCTGGACACTCACAGCCTGGACACACACAGCCTGGACACACACAGCCTGGACACACACAGCCTGGACACACACAGCCTGGACACACACAGCCTGGACACACACAGCCTGGACACACACAGCCTACACAGCCTGGACACACACAGCCTGGACACACACAGCCTGGACACACACAGCCTGGACACACACAGCCTGGACACACACAGCCTGGACACACACAGCCTGGACACACACAGCCTGGACACACACAGCCTGGACACACACAGCCTGGACACACACAGCCTGGACACACACAGCCTGGACACACACATCCTGGACACACACAACCTGTTAAAGCATTATTTATTATTTTCACAAGTTAATTTTCATATATATCAACATTTTTGCTTTCTTTATTTTTCTCGTTTGCTTTTTTCTTCTGTCCGCTATATTTAATTTTCCAACACTGAGATTTTAAACTCAGACAAGGATTTCGCACCCGACTTCAACTAGTACAGTAGCATCTTAGCTTTCACTTTCATGTTTCCTAACTAAAACAACATATTCATGTGGAAAGTTCTGTCTATAGCGCACTGCAAAATGATCAACTATTGTTGTATCTAAATATAAGACATTAGCCGGAACATGTTGAACTATTTCATTGCTGGTCTACCAGTAGGAACATGTTGCACTACTTCATTGCTTGTCTACCAGTGGGAACATGTTGCACTACTTCATTGTTGGTCTACCAGTGGGTACATGTTGCACTACTTCATTGTTGGTCTACCAGTGGGTACATGTTGCACTACTTCATTGTTGGTCTACCAGTGGGAACATGTTGCACTACTTCATTGCTTGTCTACCAGTGGGAACATGTTGCACTACTTCATTGTTGGTCTACCAGTGGGAACATGTTGCACTACTTCATTGCTTGTCTACCAGTGGGAACATGTTGCACTACTTCATTGTTGGTCTACCAGTGGGAACATGTTGCACTACTTCATTGCTGCTCTCAGAATGTCTCAGGGGCTCAAAAAATAACCTTGTCATTACTTTGAGCAATCAACAAACTATTGATACCAAGATGGCCTTCATTATACTTTTGAAAGAATTCATTATAACAATAATTAATTTAATAACAAATACTTTTTTAATATAAAGTTTCATTTGAATATTGACTAATGCATACATTATTATAATATTTAACAGTAACACAAATTTACATTGCATTTTACAACTCCTTACATTGTTTGTGAAGTCATTTTGTCAGCACGTGTCAACAATCTTAGGTTCAAATCACGTGACTGTAATGCAATATACATTAATGCTCCTATTGGCGTGACAAGCAAGGGTCAAAAGATTTAACAGCGTCCACTTAGTGTTGGGAGTATCGTTTCCACATTGTTTTATATCAAACTTGTCTACTTTGGCCCCAAATAAGTTTAATAACTTTAAACATAATCTCTTAAATAAAGTTTTCTTTCAAATCAGCAATTACAATAATGGATAACACTTAATCAGGAGCAAGTAAATAAAACAACCCCGTAAAAACAAAGTTTTTGACTACAAATCCCTTATATATGAGATATAACAAAAAGTATTGATTATGTTCAAACGTGACAAACAATTACAGACTGACACCGAGTGATGTCCCCTGTCTTTAATAACGGGGGATGGGACGTGAGGGGGTGTCGGCACGACGGTCGACGTCAAAGCGTCAACTGAAACTCTCACGTGGAAAAAAAAACCGTGAATTTGAATTACATGCGTTATATAAGGATAAACTAAAAATGCATTAATTTAATTACGGTACTTTCGATCGATCTGAAATTTTGATACGATGCATTGTTAAGAGAGACGGGTCCATGTGCCAAATTTGAGCTCGATCGCATAATGGAAAGTGGGTTATTTTTTACTTTTCTTTTTCCGCCCGAACGACGTACGAAGAGAGAGATGACGAAAGACAAGATTTCGAAGTTAATATAAGGGATTTAATAAAACAAACCCGTAAAAACAAAGTTTTTGACTATAAATCCCTTATATATGAGACATAACTAACAGTATTGATTATTTTCAAACGCGACAAACATTTACAGACTGAATCTGTCTTAACTCAACTTTGCTTCATAACCCTGGGGGTGGGGGGTGGGGATGGGAGAGGGGAAAAGTCAGGTCACCGATCGCTTGACCGAGCTCAGCGTGACACGTGAAATGTAAACAAAAGCACGCCGGTACTTTGATGGGTCGCGTCAACGCGTGACTGAACAATCCCGTGAAAAAAAAACAATAACAAACAGTGATTTTGAATTACATACGTTATATAAGGATAAACTAAAAATGCATAAATTTAAATTACGGTACGATCGATCAATCTGAAATTTTGAAGCGATGCATTTTTAAGTGAGTCGAGTCCTTGTGCCAAATTTCAGCTCGATCGGAACACGGGAAGTGGGTCATTTTTTACTTTTGTTTTTCCGCCTGCCCAAGACAGAGATGACGACAGAACGACAGACAGAGATTGCGGTGAAGTTAATATAAGGGATTTAAAAAGTGTTTTATTGTCTCAGTGACTGTTTCCTTAAGGTTATGTCACATTTAATGTTACCTTCAGGTCATGTCCCAGGAAAACGTTTGCCGTAGAATCTGTAACGGTGAATCTTTCTTGAAGGTCTTGTATTACATTAGTGAATGTTTTTTTTTCTGTAGGTCATGTCACAGTGAATATTTTCTGTAAGTCATTTCTTATCCCCTTGCCTTAGTTTCCCGCCCCCTATTGCAACACTTGATGATGACCTGTACCAGGAGGATGAGAATCTCACAGACACCCAACACTGAGAGACCAATCCACAGACCAATCGCGCCACCGATAACTGACAACAGGTTGACCAACTGGAACATAAACAAAGCAGATAAGATAAACGGAGATATGTTAACATTGTTACGGTCTCTGTTATACGGTTGCGTTGCGTCAACTCTGCATACTCTGTCACTCTGTCACTGCCGTTCAATGACAAGTATGACTCCAGTGTATCATAACAAGTTCTTTATTAACATATATATAACTGATGTCTCTAGTTATACTACACTAATGGGACTCTCACAGTATAGACTCTTATTCTAGTCTGCAGTAGCCATTATCTCGAGTCTCTACTCTCACACCCTCTGCAGTAGCCATTATCTCGAGTCTCTACTCTCACACCCTCTGCAGTAGCCATTATCTCGAGTCTCTACTCTCACACCCTCTGCAGTAGCCATTATCTCGAGTCTCTACTCTCACACCCTCTGCAGTAGCCATTATCTCGAGTCTCTACTCTCACACCCTCTGCAGTAGCCATTATCTCGAGTCTCTACTCTCACACCCTCTGCAGTAGCCATTATCTCGAGTCTCTACTCTCACACACTCTGCAGTAGCCATTATCTCGAGTCTCTACTCTCACACACTCTGCAGTAGCCATTATCTCGAGTCTCTACTCTCACACCCTCTGCAGTAGCCATTATCTCGAGTCTCTACTCTCACACCCTCTGCAGTAGCCATTATCTCGAGTCTCTACTCTCACACCCTCTGCAGTAGCCATTATCTCGAGTCTCTACTCTCACACCCTCTGCAGTAGCCATTATCTCGAGTACTACTCTCACACACTCTGCAGTACTCTGACCCCTAGTATCCTGGTATGCGTCTTGTCTCGACCTCTGCCCAAACAACACCCCCTAGTCTTCCCGTGAACTCGTAACCAGAGTTCATAATGGTACTCCACGGGGGAACTCGTGTCAGATCCGTGACAACGCAGTTCCCCCTACAGTGGTTCTCATATCCCTGAAAAACTTTTAATACATCACTATTTATCATCGTCGATATTTTTCAATTTTACTGTAAATGTTTCCTCCCAAGGTTTTGAAAATTATAACAAAATAGTATAAAAAAAATATTTAAAAAATCATTTTTTAAAAAAGTACACGCTTTTTTGTACCACGTTTTTATTAACTCGCTTTCGTTCCTGTGGCATTGTTTGTGGGTTTGTTGGTTTAACCAAGATTTTTTCAAATCTGCCAACGTAAAATTGAACAACTTCTGATGGTCCTAGAGATCTGAAAATTGTACCACAGACGGATCTTGGATGACAATGCATTGTATTAAAATTGCAGATCGATCTAATGTACCGTTATTAAATTATTGAACTTTTTAGTTTATCTATAGTCTATATATAAGAATCTGTACCGTCGGCTTTTGTTGACATCCGTGAGTTCACCCAGTGACCACATCACAATGTTTTTAAAACGTTGGGCGGGCGCTTGTGAGGTGTTTGGTAAAAATAAATAGAGGTAAAAAAATATTGTTAATAAAACAAACCCGTAAAAACAAAGTTTTTGACTATAAATCCCTTATATATGAGACATAACTAAAAGTATTGATTATGTTCAAGCGCGAAAAATATTTACAGACTGAATCTGTCTTAACTCCATTTTGCTTTTAACCTGGGGGGAGGGGGGTGGGAGAGGGGAAAGGTCTTGTCACCGATCGCTGGCCCGAGACCACCGTGACATGCAAAATGTAAACAAAAGCACGCCGGTTTACCTGGTTTAAACACGAGATGTGTTCACCGGTCGCTGGCCTGAAGTCAAGTGACCCGTAAAATGTAAACGATCGCGACCGCTACATATAGTTTAAATAGATAAACTAAAAATGCATTATTTTAATTACGGTACGTTCGATCGATCTGAAATTTTGATACGATGCATTGTTAGGTGACACGGGTCCGTGTGCCAAATTTCAGCTCGATGGCTTTACGGGAAGTGGGTAATTTTCGACTTTTGTTTTTCCGCGGGTGGGCGGGCCCAAGACAGAGACGGCGGTAAAGTTAATATAAGGGATTTAAAAACCAAGTTTTTATTTGTGGACTAAAAAGAATAAAATAAATAAAGGTAAAAAAAAGATTTATAAAAACCACGTTTCTAGTAGCGGACGAAAAAGAAGAAAATAATTTAAAACTTATATGTTCAAGTACTTTAATTTAATATGACTAAAAACATGGGGCGGGTGTTTGGTATAAAAATTAAAGATTTCTAATTTAGTATGCAAAAGAGAGATCTATAAGCGAGAGAATGAGTGAACCGCATATGTAAACCTCATAAGCGCCCTCCCGATCGCCATGAAATTTTTGGAGAGTTTTGAGTACGCTCCTGGGATGGTAATTTGCAACTTTTAAAAAAAAATTTAACACTCATGGGGCGCCGGGGACCCATAATATGATTTTCTTCTTATATGAGCTATATAAAAATTACTTTAAGCGTTAGCTATTAGGTAAATTGATGGATCTTAACCAAACTTTGCATATAACAACTTGGTAGCCTATATTGAAATACTATAGGCACTAATTTCATAAAGTCGATTTCTAAGAGGCTGGGGGCCCAAAATATCTTTTTTCATAAACGTTTAAGGCTTTATTCCAGATTTAAGTATTAAAGATCTAGATAAATACAGAGAAATATATCCGCTATGAAAATGATTGAAATAAACAGGTGTTTTGAACTTGACATCTTGCACTAATTGGGCCCTGGGGCCCTTAATGTCGTTTTTTGCTTATATGAGCTACATAAAATAGTTTATGTGATAGCTACTGAGTAAATTAATTGGTCTTAACCAAACTTTGTATATAAAACCTTGGAAGCCCATATAAAAATAAAAAAGGGCACTGCACGTCTAATGTCGAATCGTTCAGGCCTTGGGGCCCCAAATGTCTGTTTTGAATATGATTGAGATATTATATGCCATTATATTTTTAACAATTTTGAGAAATATATCACTGATGAAACTGAATTAAAATGAACAGCATGTTGAAATTTACATCTTACATCGATTGGGCCGGGGATCCCAAATGTCTATTTTTCGTATATGTTTTAGATATTATTAGGCATTCTTTTTTTTAACGATCTTGAGAAATATATCAATGATGGAACTGAATTAAAATGAACAGCATTTTAAAATTTACATCTTAGATCGATGGGTCGGGGGCCCCAAATGTCTTTTTTTTGTTGTTGTATACTCTAAAATATTATTGCCCACTCAGTTTTTAAAGAACTTTAGAAATTTATCAATGATGAAACTGAATTTAAATGAACAGGTTTTCAAAATGTACATCTTGAACTGAATGAGCCCAGGGGCCTCTTAATGTATTTTTTCCTCATTTTAGCTATATAAAAATAGTGTAAGTGTTAGATAATGAGAAAATAACTGGATTTTGACCAAACTCCGTATTTAAAAACTTAAGAGCCTATATTAAATTACTATAGGGCACTGAACTCATATTGTCGATTTCCTCGGGGTTGGGGGCCTTAAATGTGTTTTTTTTTGTATACTAAATCAACAGATTTTCGAACTTCATATGTTAAAGTTATGGGTCCGGTGACCCTTAAATTAATTCCTTTTTAAATACCTTATATTAACTTCGCCGCCGTCTCTGTCTCTCTGTCGTCATCTCTGTCTTGGGCGGGCGGAAAAACAAAAGTAACAAATGACCCACTTCCCGTGATCCGATCGAGCTGAAATTTGGCACACGGACCCGTCTTACCTAACGCTTCGTATCAAAATTTGAGATCGATCGAACGTACCGTATTTAAATTTATGCATTTTTAGTTTATCCTTATATAACGTATGTAATTCAAATTCACGGTTTGTTATTGTTTTTTTTCCCACGTGAGAGTTTGAGTTGACGCGTTGACGCGACCCATCGAAGTACCGGCGTGCTTTTGTTTACATTTTACGTGTCACGCTGAGCTTGGTCAAGCAATCGGTGACCAGACTTTTCCCCTCTTCCCCCCCCCAGGGTTTTAAAGCAAAGTTGAGTTAAGACAGATTCAGTCTGTAAATGTTTGTCGCATTTGAAAATAATCAATACAGTTAGTTATGTCTCATATATAAGAGATTTATAGTCAAAAACTTTGTTTTTACGGGTTTGTTTTATTAAATCCCTTATATTAACTTCACCGGCGTCTCTGTCAGTCATCATCTCTCTCTCTGTCTTGGGCGGGCGGAAAAACAAAAGTCGAAAATGAGCAACTTCCCGTGATCCGATCGAGCTGAAATTTTGCACACGGACCCGTCTCACGTAACAATGCATCGTATCAAAATTTCAGATCGATCAAACGTACCATAAATAAATTAATGCATTTTAGTTTATCCTTATATAACGTATGTAAATCAAATTCACGGTTTGTTATTGTTTTTTTCCAACTTGAGAGTTTGAGTTGACGCTTTGGCGCGACCCATCGAAGTACCGGCGTGCTTTTGTTTACACTTTACGTGTCATGCTGAGCTCGGTCCCCCCCCCCACCTAGGGTTATGAAGCAAAGTTGAGTTAAGACAGATTCAGTCTGTAAATGTTTGTAGCGTTTGAAAATAATCAATACTGTTAGTTACGTCCCATATATAAGGGATTTATAGTCAAAAACTTTTTTTTTACGGGATTGTTTTATGTAACTATATGTATTCCTTTTTACTGAGATCGTTGCAACGCACGACGGGTCTGCTAGTTGTTTATATTTTTAAACTTCATCTTTTTCATCAGGCTCTTGTGGTCATGAGGTAAAAATTCGCCCTGCTGTGCAAGCGGTCACGCGATCGAATCCCGGCGTGGGCACACGTTTTTTTTTAAAATTGTATTTTTACACTCAATATTAGGATACCGGCAAACAGTTATTTCTTCATATTCCATTTTTTCATGAATAATCTTTGGCTGGGAAGGCCGATCCTGTACTACAGACAGGGTATGTTAAAGGAACCGATGAACTATTTAGTTACAAGTTACAGTCTTATATTAGCTGCTAGCAATCATTTAATTTAAAGGGACGCTGGCTGGATAGGGCCCCAGTTTGAATTGCAGCCAGGGGCCCCGTGCAGTCTTAATCCGCCCCTGGACACACATATATAACAATTCAAATATTATTTCCATGTTAAAACAACTATAAATAGATTACAAAAGTAGAGTTATTTTTGGTCCAGTTGTTATGAGCTTACTGTTTATTAAGTCAGAATATTTCTATAACAATTTATTATTATTGTCTAAATACGGTGCGCACATTTTCTTGAATTCTTTTTAATACGACTGCTTTAGTTTCTTTCAAGTATTTTAGAAAGTACATTTCATATATAACATTTACAATTTAATTTATTGGCTCTATAGGTTAAGTAGATTTTGCCTTTGAGGGGGATAGTGTCATATTATGTTTATCTCATAGACGATGTTGCAAATATTGTATTACTTACAGTTGTTTTACGGTGCAGTGTCATAAATATATATGAGCTTTTTTAGTGACGACAGTGGTAGAGATCTTTTGGAAAAATGTCAAAAAAGAAGTGGCCTTTTTTAATGGATACAAACAAACAAACATACAAACATCAACCGAGCTTTATATATTAGATATGCGTTTAAATGATTTTATTTCAATTTCTCCACGATGAATTGGATTAATATTTTACATGTGTGAATGAAATTGGGATTTTTAAAAATATAATTCGTAACTCGACATATAATTTATCGAGTTTATTTTATGTGGAAAGCGATGGCCTATGTCACGTAAAAAAAGTTTACATAAGCTGTATACTATATATATATATATATATATATATATATATATATATATATATATAATATATATGTATGTATGTATGTATGTATGTATGTATGTATGTATGTATGTATGTATGTATGTATGTATGTATGTATGTATGTATGTATGTATGTATGTATGTATGTATGTATGTATGTATGTATGTATGTATGTATGTATGTATGTATGTATGTATGTATGTATGTATGTATGTATGTATGTATGTATGTATGTATGTATGTATGTATGTATGTATGGCAACCGTCCGTCCTCATGGGACGATGGCGTGTACTCCTGCTCCTCTGCCCCCTGTCCTTTCTATTGGCCCTTCTCTCTTCACTCAAAGCTATGAGGGATGCTTCCGCGACATGAATACCTTGAAGCGAAAGCAGGGGCGACCTCTTTTTTTCTTACCGGTTGCCGCTCACCGTAAAGCAAGGCTCTAGGAATGCGCTCCGAGCTCATCCTGCGGACATGACCTAACCACCGCAGGCGCCTCTCACTCAGAATTGAGTGCACACTCAGCATATGGCTTCTTCTGAGTACCTCGACATTGTTGATCTTGTCCTGCCACTTGATGCGTAGAATATATATATATATATATATATATATATATATATATATATATATATATACTATACATTATAAACTTTCGCTACTGAACATATTAACAGAAGTTGACTAAATTTAATAAAGTGATCATGAAAACGCTTAATAAATATGAATTGCGAGTGGGACATGATATGTTCATTTCTTTGTAGTCGGTATTACATAGGCCATTTCTAAAGTTGCTTTTTAATCCTTTTTCAGATGTGCATATGAACAGACGGTCGAATTGTTTTTTTTTAACGTGGATATACATTTTTTTTTAGAAACAAAATCTGGTGTCTGTGTGTAACGATGTAACTTTTTATATTCTCTTTTATGTAGGCGTTCTCACAGTAATTAATCTTGAGCACAATAATTCACTGACGAATTCATTTATCCAAAACAACTTTAATATATATATATATTGTACACATAAGAATCATTTGAGGTAATATGACGTGGAAATCTTAAGTATACACGATACAACCTTCCCTCGTCGGAAGTCTACACTCAACTGTTCGCCCAACACTTTCAATCAATAGAAATGCTCCTTTCTTCCCGCGTCTCTTGTACACGTGACCTTACGTCACAAAATTATGTTAATCAGATGTGACATTCACCCCCATCCTTCAAAAAAAAATGTTTATGAAATACAACATTTTTGGTCTTCATAAAATCAAATCAATCTATATCTATATTCAAATTTCAAATATTTATCATCAATGAACATTCATTTTCTTACATACAACTTCTGGATATAGAATCAATAAGAAAAAATCTGTAGGACTGTAACAGTCTAAACATAAGAAATAATGAGAAAAAATCTGTAGAACTGTAACAGTCTTAACATAAGAAATAATGAGAAAAAATCTGTAGGACTGCAGCCGTCTACCTGTGCTGAAAAAATGAAAATGGACTTTTAAACACATCTGTAATTTTGTGTAATTAAAACATTTAAACACTCAATATTATTAAAATTAACTAATAATCCAAATGGAATTCAAACACTGTTCCTTGTCCATTGTTCAACAAATAAAAATATTAATATAATTACAGTCTCTGTTTGTATCCTTTAGGAATTCACAGACTAATGTTAAAACAGTCTCTTATTTTATCATTTAGTAATTCACAGAATGTCTTTTTAATAGTCTCTGGTTTTATCAGTTAGGAGTTCACAGAGTGTCTTTATTTATTGTCATTCTACTTAATATGTCTGCAACCACATTGTCCTTTCCCTTCACAGGTTTAATGTCAAATTTGTAGTCGGCTAATAGCATAGCCCAACGATTCACTTTGGCGTTGCTGATCTTCTTCTTGTTGAATGCCACAAGTGGTTTGTGGTCTGTTAGAAGAGTGAATGTTCTACCTAGAAGGTATTTTTGAAGTTTTTGTAGAGCCCACACTATGGCTAGACATTCTCTCTCTATGGTGCTGTAGTTACACTCTGTTTTGGTCAAATTTCTGCTAAGATACTGTATAGGATGTATGATACCATCATGTTCTTGCATGAGGCACGCTCCTAATGCAATGGACGATGCATCGGTAGAAACAATGAAAGGTTTGTCCCATTGAGGTGTAACTAAGATGGGTTTCTTCCTGAATGCCTCTTGAATGTTCTCTAATGCGTTGAGGCAATCTCCTGGAAATTGAAATTTTCTAATATCTTTGGTTTTTGTAACTTGTGTTAGTGGATGAACTATTTCTGCATAATTTGCAATAAAAGGTCTGTAAAAGTTACATAGTCCCAGCAGGGCTTGCACTTGTTTTTTAGATTTTGGGACAGACAGATTAAATATCTTGTTTTCATTTTCTTCAGTGGGAGTGACTGCACCGCCTCCTATTCTGTATCCCAAAAAATCTATATACTTCTTTCCAATGTTGATCTTTTCTGGTGAGATTGTCACATTATGTTTCTTGAGTCTATCCAGTACAGCTTCAAGTGTATGGATATGTGATTCCCAATCTTTAGTGTGGATGCATATATCGTCGACATAATGTAACACATTTGGAATTCCTTTTAGCATCACTTTCATAAATCTGCTAAAAGTGGCCGTACTGTTGACCAGTCCAAATGGCATTACTAACCATTCATACACCTCATCCATGGCTATGAATGCAGTGTATTTTATAGAATCAGGATCCATGTTAATCTGCCAAAAACCTCTGTTTAAGTCAAATGTAGTGAATATTCTGGAAGTACCAATTATGTCTATAATGTCTCTTGGGTCTCCAATAGGTTCATGGTCCAATTTGGTAATATTATTCAACTGTCTGTAGTCACAGCACAGTCGAATCTTTCCATTCTTCTTTTTTACTATGACAGTTGGTGAGGTATAGTTAGCTTCAACTGCTTTTCTTATTTTGTTTTCTTTAAGTAGGTAGTCAATTTCTTGCCTTACTGTGTCTCTATGTGCCATTGGAATAGGGTATACTTTGGTCTTGAAGGGTTCATGTTCCAAAACTTGTATCTTGTGAGTCACAGTTTTTGTGTTGCCTGTTTCTTTTGTTATGACACCTTTGTATTTTTGAAAAATTTTGATCACTCTGTGTTTCATATTATCTGGTATGTCAGATGATATTTTTTCACTGTCAAGACTGTTCATTTTCATTGCATTGTCATTTTCATCATTTACCTTGATGATGACATTAACAGTTTGCTTTCCTTCTTTATTGTCATCATATGTTCTTAGTTTGTCAATATGTAATTTTTTCACATGTCCTTTGATATTGACACTATAAGTGACATCACTAAGTTTCTCTTCAATTTTGTATGGACCTTCCCATGTGATTTCATTCTTTGTGTTTGGTAAGTATACTAGGACTTGTTGTTCAGGCTCAAATGTTCTCAAATGTCTGTGTCTATTTTTGATTTCTCTGTGTCTTGTACTTTGCTTGATTAGTCTTTGCTTTGCTGCTTCAATACTGTAAAGTATTTTATCTCTAGTGTCTGACATCAGCTGATATCTGTCCTGTATGGCATCTTGTTTACTTATAAGCCTTTCTTTGAAATTCTTTAAGGGACTTGCAGGGTTTTGGCCAAACATTAACTCAAAAGGACTAAAGCCAGTGCTTTCATGTTTGCTGCTGTTGTATGCAAACAGTATTAAGGGTAAATATTCATGCCATCTGTCCTCATGGTCCACTGTCACCTTTAATAGCATATTCTTGATGGTTTTGTTTAGTCTTTCAATCACTCCATTTGACTGTGGATGGTACACTGTGCTGTGTACGTGTGTAATGTTTAACATTTTCATAATGGCTTGTGTCATCTGACCCTTGAATTGGCTGCCATTGTCCGACAGAAGTGTTTGAGGGAAACCATATCTGCTAAAAACATTGAGTAATGCGTTGCATATATTTTCTGCATCTATTCGCTTCAGTGGGATAGCTTCACCCCATCTGGTGGCTATGTCCACTATGGTTAGAGCATACATATGTTTCTTCTTTGACATCTTTTTGAATGGTCCTATCAGGTCTATAGCGATTTTCTCGAATAAAAAGTTTGCCTTGTCAGATGATTGTATGGGTGCTGTGTGCCTCCCATCTTTGGGATTATGTCGTAGACACACTGTACATGCCTTGATGTATTCTTTTATCTGCCTTGCCATTTTAGGCCAGTAAAAGTTTTCTGCTATTGTAGTAATTGTTTTCTTGGCGCCCATATGTCCACCTAAAGGACTGTCATGTGTCATTTTGATAATGGTTTCCTGTAACTTTTTGGGAAGAACCACTCTTTTGCACGTACCTTCCTGTGCAATGTTTATTAATATGCCTTTATCTAGCTTGTAATTTTTGTTGTGGCCTGTTTCATTGTCTTTGATAAGTTTCATTTTTATTTCCCTGATTGTGTTATCTTCTTCTTGTAGTTGTTTGAACTCTTGTTTGGACATCAGTTGGCTTCCTATTTCAAGTTTCTCATCAACTTCAATGTCTGTGATCTCTTTTCTTTTAGTAGTGGCTCTTGTTTGTACAGTAGCACATACTTGATGGTTGTTGTCATGCCAGGCCTTGTATACTTCATCAGTATTGTCTATCACACCTTCAATGTTCCCTATAATAAGATCACAAATGGCGTCTTGTAAGACTCTGGCTCTAACTTTACCATGAAACCAGGGTGAGTTGATGGTGAAAATTGCAGTTGGACACTCTCTCTTTGTGCCATCAGCCATTATCAGTGTGTCTTTTTTCCCATCATACTCTTCTTCTTTCACCATCTTATCACGGACTACAATTGTTGTGCATCCAGTGTCACGAAGACACATACACTTTCGATCATTGATGTACACTGGGTAACATTTCAGTGTGCCATGATCCTTGATAGTGGCCACAGTACTACTAGATTGTGATTCTTCTTGTTTCATTTTTCCTTCTCCCTCTTGGTAGTCATTCCTTCTCCAGGGCTGATCATGATTTCTGTATCTGGAGTCATGATTGTATCTGCCTCTCCATGATCTTCTACCTTTGCTTTCAAAATGACCTTGTCTTGACCTTTCTTCTGTTTTCTTTCTTTTAGGGCTGCCATTAGGTGACACCCTATTTGGTTGTCCTTTATTGTGGTAACACTGCTTCGCCATATGTCCTGGCTTGTTACAGTACCAACAAATAGTTTGTCTGTTGCCTTGGTTTGGCAGACTCTGGTTTCTCATACCTTGCCTTTTTTCTTGACTTTTAATTTGTATTGCTGCAAATATGTCTTGTCTCTTATCCATTTCCACATTCGGATGAGAGTCTTTGAATGTTCGTAATGCATTTGTTAGCTCTGCTTGAGTACGAACTTTCTTGTCAGTCAAATATGTGAATAGGGTTGGTGTTGCATTTTCTAAAAACTTGTCAATTAACACCATGTCTATTATGGCCTTTGGATTGCTCGTATCTATTGCTGTCAGTTCCAGCCATTTTGTTAGTTTGACTTGTGCTTCATGTACTATGATCTGTGGATCTTTGTCCATCTTGATTCTCATTTCATGAAATTCTCTTCTATAATCATTTTCTGACTTTCCAAAATGACATAGAAGTGCCTTTTTGACATTCTTATATATGCTTTTGTCTTCTTTGGCTATACTGTTATAAGCTTCAAATGCTTCTCCAGTTAATTGAGTCATCAGTTGTGCTGGCCAATCTTCTTCATTATAGCCTTTCATAGCCATTATGGATTCGAAATAATCCAGATAAACATCCATTTTTTCTTTTTGGCTATCATATTTTCTTACTTTGATAGTATCCCTTGGTGCTGACCTTCTATTTGTTTCATCACCAGGATTGTGGCCACTACTGTCTCGCTCCCTTTGTAATTTTAACTTATCGACTGCAAGTTGTTCAATTTCTCTTTTTACTATGAGTCTTTGCATCTCTTTTTCTTCAGCAATTCTTGCTTTTTCTTCAGCAATTCTTGCTTTTTCTTCAGCTTCTCTTTGATTTTCTTTTTCTTCAGCTTTTCTTCGCTGTTCTTTTTCTTCAGCTATTCTTGCTTTTTCTTCTTCTTCAGCTTTTCTTCGCTGTTCTTTTTCTTCAGCTATTCTTGCTTTTTCTTCTTCTTCAGCTTTTCTTCGCTGTTCTTTTTCTTCAGCTATTCTTGCTTTTTCTTCAGCTATTCTTTGATTTTCTTTTTCTTCAGCAACTTTTTCTTCAATGAAATCTCTCATTTCTTTTCCTTTTAATCCGATCTCTTTAGCTATGGCAGTGAATTCCTTGTAGTGATCCATGTTTTGTTTGATTGAATAATATGAATCTAGCAATTCGGTAAGGAATGTATGGATATATATTGATAAAGTTATAAATCGTCCAAATGAAATATCTTGAATTCAAAAATGTTAAGTTCAAATAAGTGACACGTCTAAACCATGAAATCTAGTTATTGACAAGGTGAGGCAACAAAAGAATCCTCACACGGGATCTTTAGTATACTTTATATATACGCTCCCTCAGATTGACAAAATATATTAAATGGTCCGATCGTTTTGAATAAAGGTCACTTGGTTAAAATTTCAATTTTCAAGTAGTTTTTAAACAATTTAGTTCATTCCATTAATCCAAAATTGCGATAATCAAACTCTTCACACAATGAATGGATAAAAGTTCCGTTTCTTTATTTATAATTCACACCAACACATTGAATAGTCCATGGTCCATAGCTTCTCGGTTCGATGTTATGTTTACTATTACTAATATTTCCTGGAATCAACTAGCATTAAGCCTGTTGACGTCACGACCTATATATGTTCACCGTGTGTCACCATTCAGTAAGCCTACACGACCCAGATTCCAGTACTGTGTAGTATGCTTGTACTGTCGTCTAATGTGACGTAGAACCAACTAGGCGACCTAGTTTTATATACCGTACACCGTGGTGACCATACGCCTGTATGCCGCCATTTTGAAATCTTCTTGTATTTTCATTGAACCACAAAAGTTTATTCACAGCTTCTTACGAACTTGAATATTCAAAAATACTATAGCTGGTATTATTTCTTATTTCAAAAATTTTTTTGGAAATATCCAATACTTATTTCCACGAAACGTCTTTCTCGAAATATCTTGTACAGTGTTCACATGGAACTTTTACTTCGACACCAATGTAACGATGTAACTTTTTATATTCTCTTTTATGTAGGCGTTCTCACAGTAATTAATCTTGAGCACAATAATTCACTGACGAATTCATTTATCCAAAACAACTTTAATATATATATATATTGTACACATAAGAATCATTTGAGGTAATATGACGTGGAAATCTTAAGTATACACGATACAACCTTCCCTCGTCGGAAGTCTACACTCAACTGTTTGCCCAACACTTTCAACCAATAGAAATGCTCCTTTCTTCCCGCGTCTCTTGTACACGTGACCTTACGTCACAAAATTATGTTAATCAGATGTGACACTGTGTATTGAATATAATATACAAAATATGATTCCTTAGCAGAAATAGCGAACAAAAAATGATTCCTTTTTGAAATTATACTTTGCATTAAAACCGTAAATATAAATCGTAAAATTTAGAGACTTAATTTTTTTAAAAATAGTAAACCCCTGTTAAGACAACGAGGAATAAGTCAAAAGGAAGAGTTATTTTGGTCTAGTACATTTACTTAATAACAAGACTTTATTTTATGCGGGCAGCTTTCTATAATCTTTTATTGCCTAAATATGGTGTGCACATTTCTTAATATCATTTTCATTTTTAATACGACATTTTTAAATCCTTTATATTAACTCGTTGTGTCTGGTTGCTTGATTGCTTGCATGATTGCTTGCTTGATTTCTTGTCGCCAAAACTTTGGATCGATTTTTAACCCACTTCCTCGTAAGCTAGCATGCTGAAATTTAGCAGGCAGTTTGGTGGCGATGATAAAAACTATTTATTAAATTTCAGATCGATCGCATGTACTGTAATTGAATTATTGATTTTATAGATTTTTATATTTATCTCTTTTTTTTCTCTATGTATTATGTTATTTTTTGAGATAGAGCGTCGCGGTGCGTATTATATTGAACGACCTTTCTGTCGCGCAATAAGGTGCGTATTTTATTGACAACACTTTTTATAAACATATACCTGATCGGTGCGCATTATATTAAACATGTTTTACGACACAACTACAATTTTGTATTTTTTGATGGTCTTGCGCTGCGTATTGTAATGAACATTCTTTTAGCTACCTCTCGTACATAAAGGATTTATAGTCAAAACTTGGTATTTTACGGGTTTTTTAAAAATTTGTTTTAAAAAGTATTTTAGAAAGAGCATTTATAATTTTGTTTATTGGCGCTATGAGTTATGTAGCCTTTGCTTTTTTAAGGGATAGTGCCATATGTTCTTTATCTCATAGATGCGGTTACAAATATTGTATTATTTACAATTGTGTTACTATGCAGTGTCGTAATTATATATTAAATTTTTGAGTGACTAGGTTGGTAGAGCTCTTTCGGAAAACCTATCAGTTATGTTTATTTTGTACAAGTTGGAATGAAATAGTAAATTTAGTTATTGTGGTCTTCAATATTCATTATTTAATAAATCATATCTTTTAAATAGCAAGGTGTTGTTAAAAGGCACTGCATTAAGTGAAAACAACTCATGCGTTATAATGGTAAAAATTAAATAATTGTGTCTGTTGTTTTGTCCTCTCTCTTTTTTTTTCTTAAATATATTTAATTATATATAATTTTTTGTCCTGAAAATGGATATCTCTGTTTCCCATATGATTTTAACTAATAGATGAATCTGAAATATAACTGGGCAAATAAAAGTTGTAATAACCAGCAACTAATACTTGGAAAAAGGGTCAGCACATTCCCGTTACAAAGAGCGTGTATATTTCTAGTTTAAAATATTAAGGAGCCTAGAGGTGGGGAAAAGTGTCAGTTCTCAAGCCAAGAGAAGGAAGTAACTTGACATAGGATTCCAAGAAAGATGGACTGTCACGTTACTGCAGGTTTGTCCAATAAATGGAGTATATTGCAGTTTCACGTACGCCACCATTTTTAAATCCCTTATATTAACTTCGCGGCCGTCTCTCTCTCTCTCTCTCTCTCTCTGTCTTGCGCTCGGCGGGCGGGCGGAAAAACAGAAGTCAAAAATGAACCACTTCCCATGATCCGATCGAACTGAAATTTGGCACACGGACCCGTCTGACCTAACAATGCATCGTATCAAAATTTCAGATCGATCGAACGTACCGTAATTAAATTAATGCATTTTTAGTTTATCCTTATATGAGGTATGTAATTTCAATTCACGGTTTATTATTGTTTTTTTGCCACGTGAAATTTTGAGCTGACGCATTGAGGCGACCCAACGAAGCGACGGGCGCTTTTGTTTACATTTTACGTGTCACTCTGAGCTCGGTCAAGCGAATCGGTGACCAGACTTTTCCCCTCTCCCCCCCTACCCACCCCTCCCCCCACCCCTCCCCCCCACCCCTCCCCCCCTCCCCCCCACTAGGGTTATGATGCAAAGTTGATTTAAGACAGATTCAGTCTGTAAATGTTTGAACATAATCAATACAGTTAGTTATGTCTCATATATAAGGGATTTATAGTCAAAAACTTTGTTTTTACGGGTTTGTTTTATTAAATCCCTTATATTAACTTCGCGGCCGTCTCTCTCATCATCTCATCATCTCTGTCTTGGGCTGGGCGGGCGGAAAAAGAAAAGTCAAAAATGACCCACTTCCCGTCATTTGATCGAGCTGAAATTTGGCACACTGACCCGTCTGACCTAACAATGCATCGTATCAAAATTTCAGATCGATCGAACGTACCGTAATTAAATTAATGCATTTTTAGTTTATCCTTACATGAGGTATGTAATTTAAATTCACTGTTTGTGATTGTTTTTATCTCCCACTTCCACGTGAGTTTGAGTTGACGCCGACCGTCGTGTTGACGCCGACCGTCGTGCCGACACCCCCTCACATCCCACCCCCATTTATTAAAGACAAGGGACATCACTCGGTGTCAGTCTGTAAATTTTTGAAAATAATCAATACTGTTAGTTATGTCTCATATATAAGGGATTTATAGTCAAAAACTTTGTTTTTAAATCCCTTATATTAACTTCGCGGCCGTCTCTGTCTTGGGCTCGGCGGGCGGGCGGGCGGAAAAACAGAAGTCAAAAATGACCCACTTCCCATGTTCCGATCGAACTGAAATTTGGCACACGGACCCGTCTGACCTAACAATGCATCGTATCAAAATTTCAAATCGATCGAACGTACCGTAATTAAATTAATGCATTTTTAGTTTATCCTTATATGAGGTATGTAATTCAAAATTCACTGTTTGTTATTGGTTTTTTTCTGCCAGTTTCACGTGAGTTTGAGTTGACGCCGACCGTCGTGTTGACGCCGACCGTCGTGCCGACACCCCCTCACATCCCACCCCCATTTATTAAAGACAAGGGACATCACTCGGTGTCAGTCTGTAAATGTTTGAAAATAATCAATACTGTTAGTTATGTCTCATATATAAGGGATTTATAGTCAAAAACTTTGTTTTTACGGGTTTGTTTTATTACGGGTTTGTTTTATTAAATCCCTTATATTAACTTCGCGGCCGTCTCTGTCGTCATCTCATCATCTCTCTCTGTCTTGGGCTCGGCGGGCGGAAAAACAGAAGTAAAAAGTGACCCACTTTCCATGATCCGATCGAACTGAAATTTGGCACACGGACCCGTCTGACCTAACAATGCATTGTATCAAAATTTCAGATCGATCGAACGTACCGTAATTAAATTAATGCATTTTTAGTTTATCCTTATATGAGGTATGTAATTTAAATTCACTGTTTGTTATTGTTTTTTTCCCCCACTTCCACGTGAGTTTGAGTTGACGCCGACCGTCGTGCCGACACCCCCTCACTTCCCACCCCCATTTATTAAAGACAAGGGACATCACTCGGTGTCAGTCTGTCAATGTTTGTAGCGTTTGAAAATAATCAATACTGTTAGTTATGTCTCATATATAAGGGATTTATAGTCAAAAACTTTGTTTTTACGGGTTTGTTTTTTTCTATGAACATTTCCGATGTTTGTTGAGTTATCAGCCATAGAAGTGAGAGTTCTCTTTGGCCTGTAATGCCAATATGTCGAATATAGAGAAAAGGAACATATGCTTGATTTATGTAACTTGAATGGTGTTTCTTATGACAGTTACACGTTTAATATTTTTAAAACTTAGATCCACTTTACGCTAATGTATTTCTTATGAAACAAATGTTAAATATTAATTAAAATAATAAATGTTTCAAAGATCCATTCAAAATGTCCATTGGCTGATGATTGAGTAGATTTTGTAAGTTTCGACATTTTGCAGTTTGTCTTTCTATTATATCTAGAATTGGACGTAATAAAACAGACTTCTTGATTCTTTGACCTTTCAGGATTTTCTATGTACTGTACAGACATCAATCATGCTAATCCTGTGACATTACCATATATCGGATGGAATACGAGCTTACAGTGTTCACACATTTAATCAAATAAGGTGACAGCCACACAAGGCAGTATTGCATATGTTTGTGCTAATAGATGTCAATAAAATAAATATGGTATGTCGTTGCTGCTAACGTAAGAATCACTTCAAATATAACTACACAAATGTAGAATACAATTGATATCAAAGGTTTCCCCTTATTACGTTGGTCGAGCGGCATGTGCGCTCGGCAGGCATAACGAGGGTCACGACAGGGATTTGTTCCTGGGCCAAGGTGTCTAAGAGTTCACACTAGTTAGGGAAACAAAGGCGGCTGACAATAGCCTGGCCCTTCAGAGCCGTGGCCTGTGAACGCTGCGTCACTGGCCAATACCTTCTTACCAGAACGTAGGATGCAGTAGTCTTCTGTATAGAAGGACCAAAGTTAATATACAAAATCTCCATTGGCAATACTAACATACAATCTGGAATTAGTTATCTAAAATTCACTCCTTCGGAGTCTGGGGACGTTATTTTATTTTTATTTCATATGTGAACTTTAAAAATATTTTGTACACATTGCCTGCCGAGTTGAGGCGTGAATCTAGACCAATGTTATTGTAGATGAGTTGAGGCGTGAATCTAGACCAATGTTATTGTAGATGAGTTTAGGCGTGAATCTAGACCAAAGTTATTGTAGATGAGTTGTCAATTTTTAATGTGAATCTAGACCAATGTTATTGTAGATGATTTGTCAATTTGTAATGTGAATCTAGACCAATGTTATTGTAGATGAGTTGTCAATTTGTAATGTGAATCTAGACCAATGTTATTGTAGATGAGTTGTCAATTTGTAATGTGAATCTAGACCAATGTTATTGTAGATGAGTTGTCAATTTGTAATGCAATAGGAAACTTTAAGTTCAGTTTACGAGGTCTATAGTATTTTATTTTTAATTAATCTCAGTTCAAAGTTGTGAACAAGGCCTCAACGGAAACCCAGATTCCTAACTCCTACACCATACTATTACTTCTCTTATTCTCTCTCTCTCTCCTCTCTCTCTCTCTCTCTCTCTCTCTCTCTCTCTCTCTCTCTCTCTGTGTGTCTTCACGGGTAGCCTAAACTTTCACCGTATCGCCCCTGCTCTTACATGTCACTTATTTACTAAGCCATGTCCTTCCCCCTTATCGGGTGATGACAGTCTGGTGAATAACAGTCACCCAGGGGCAAACTGTTGCATTCACCCCAAGCCTTTAAACCAGAAGCGCTGGTAAAATCTAAAGCAAGAGAGATCACAGGACAATATTAGTTGACACGTTTTTCTTACAAACGAGTTCAGTTCTATGCAGTGCTTTTTTACTAGCGAAAAATGTTTGGGAACTCATTTCACATCTGTTTTTTAACTTATGTCAGAAAATACTATAATAGTCTATAATTGAATTTTCCACTGAACATAAATTTTATTGTACAGATATTTAAAGAAATAAACGTTTTTATAAAGAAAATGAGAGACTCCTCTTTCCCAATGCCAGTTCTCGATTTAGCAGGTTATTGGGGATTCGGCCAGGGCTCATTCTTTTAACATGTCCTAGCCATCTCAGGCGTCTTTCACTAAGGATTCAGAACATGCTTTTGGTATTGGCACACATTAGGACCTCGGTATTAGTCACCTTGTCTTGTTATTTAATGCCTAGGATGCGTCGCAGGCATCTCAAGTGGAAGCTATTAAGCTTGCGCTCTTGGGATGTATAAGTGGTCCATGTCTCGCTCCCGTATAGCAGTGTACTAATGACGCAGGCTCTATAGACACACAGTTTGGTTTTCTCTGTTAACTTGGTGTTTTGCCAGACCCGTTTGCTTAATTTAGCCATTGTGGCAGCTGCCTTTCCAATTCTACTGTTTATTTCCTCTTCAATGGACAATGTAATGGAGACATTGGAACCCAAGTAGGTGAAGCTGTCCACAATCTCCAAGTTTTCATTGTCGATATTGATGGTAGGAGGAGGTTGTGTGTCTTGGGCCATGATGTTTGTCTTTTTCAAGCTGATTTGCAGACCAAATTCTTTGCAGGCATTGGAGAAGCTTGACACGAGTTGTTGCAAACCAGTTTCTGTGTGTGCTGTTAATGCCGCATCGTCCGCAAAGAGTAGCTCACGAATTAGGATATCTGTCGTTTTAGTCTTGGCTCGGAGGCGGGCAGTGTTGAAAAGTCCTCCATCAGCTCTGGTGTGTAACCAGATTCCATCACTGCTATCCTTGAATGCCTATCGAAGCAGTACATAGAAGAATAATGCGAACAGTGTTGGTGCAAGTAAACAATCTGGTTTAACTCCGATGCAGACAGGAAAGGCTTCTGACGTAGCTCCATCGAACTGCACTGTGCCCTGCATATTTTCATGGAACTGTCTGATGATGGCGAGTAGGTGTGGGGGACAGCCAATTTTTACCAGGATTTGGAATAGCCCGTTGCGACTGACGAAATCAAAAGCTTTCGTAAGGTCCACAAAGGCAATGTATAGTGGCATCTGTTGCTCTCTGCATTTTTCCTGTAGCTGCCGTATGGAGAACACCATGTCTATGGTAGACCGACCAGCCCGGAAACCGCACTGAGATTCTGGATAGACACGGGATGCTAGACACTGTAAACGTGTGAGTATGACACGGGCGAAGGTATTTCATAGAATACCAAGGAGTGAGATGCCGCGATAGTTATTGAAATCACTTCTATCACCCTTGTTTTTATATAGTGTCACTATATTTGCATATATTGTGTCACTATATTTGCATAATATAAGCTTAATACGCTTTTTATTTGGTTTGATAAGTAGGCGAAGTTATAGAACCATGGTAGGCAAACTTTATCGACATTTTGAACATTCCTGACAGTCAATAGTTTAAAATCAATATGTTCGTGTAATCGTCAGGAATATTACTATTTATCGGCCGCTTTTTTTTTAATTTTTTAAATTACTTTTTAAATTCCAATAATTTGTAAGTGATGGGTTGATTAATCGTTAAAAAGTAATTCAATCGTTAAATTGTTAAAATGATTAATCGAGTAATTAATCGTTAATTTCCGCAGCCCTAATATATATATATATATATATATATATATATATACAACTCGCTATCATGTACCAGGCTGTGAAACATAAATACAAATTTGTATGAATATTGATAACCACTAAAAATTTCACAACTTTTTTCATACACATGCTACTATCATATTAATTAGAAATATGTATCTATATGCACAAGAATAGTTGCAAAGTGAAATGAGTTGTGATGGGCGCCCCATGTTTTTTATGTGCAGTGGATAGGTTCACGTATTTCATTTGCTATCATAGAAATTTTTTATATTCTTCTTTTTAGTGCACTTTCTATATGTAAATAAAAGCTTGTTCTTTTAAAAAAATGATTTAAAAAAATATTTTATTTATATTATCTTTATTTATCTCTATGTAACATGTTAATTTTTGCGCTAGAGGGTCGTGGTGCGTATTACGTGAACGACCTTTCCTGTCGCGCATTAAGGTGCGTATTTTATTCACAACACTTTTTATAAATATATTCCTGATCGGTGCGCATTACATTAAACACGTTTTACGAGACATAACTACAGTTTTGTATTTTTGGATGGTCTTGCACTGCGTATTATAATGAACATTCTTTTAGTTACGTCTCGTACATAAAGGATTTATAGTCAAAAACTTGGTTTTTTATGGGTTATTTTTTAATTTAAAAAAAAACTGCACTTGAGATTTACAGATTTTAAAAATTTATTGAAAATGAAAGTTTACGCAATGTAACGATGGTAATTTTACGAGTACAGAAAAGAGACTATTTTCGTAGAGCTGAAAATTCAAGAAAACAAAAGAAGACATTTTTAGGAAACTTACAAAGACAACGCTATTCAATAGCCTCATTTATGATTTTCACAAATTAATTTACATACATTTTCCTGCTGGTCCTGACCTATTGAATGTTTACTTTAGGTCCTGTTTCAATTGATCGTTGCTTTAGATCCTGTCTCAATGTATCTTTCTTGTAGGTCCTGTCTCAGTGGGTGTTTATTGTAGGTCCTGTCTCAGTGGGTGTTTATTGTAGGTCCTGTCTCAGTGGGTGTTTATTGTAGGGCCTGTCTCAGTGGGTGTTTATTGTAGGTCCTGTCTCAGTGGGTGTTTATTGTAGGGCCTGTCTCAGTGGGTGTTTATTGTAGGGCCTGTCTCAGTGGATGTTTCTTGTAGTTCCTGTCTTAATTATTATTTCCTGTAGGTCATGTATTAATACATGTTTTCTGTAGGTCCTGTAGCTAGGAATGTTTTCTGTAGGTCCTGTATTAATGAATGTTTTATGTAGGTCCTGTTTGTAATGATTGTCTTCCGTAGGTCCTGTATTAATGAATGTTTTCTGCAGGTCCTGTATTAATGAATGTTTCCGGTAGGTCCTGTATTAATGAATGTTTCCTGTAGGTCCTGTATTAATGAATGTTTCCTGTAGGTCCTTTATTAATGAATGTTTACCGTAGGTCCTGTATTAATGAATGTTTTATGTAGGTCTTGTATTAATGAATGTTTTCCGTAGGTCCTGTATTAACGAATTTTTCCTTTAAGTCCTGTATTAATGAATGTTTTCTGTAGGTCCTTTCTTATCCCCTTGCCTCAGTTTCCCGCCCCCTATTGCAACACTTGATGATGACCTGTACCAGGAGTATGAGGACTTCACAGACGCCCAACACTGAGAGACCTATCCACAGACCAATCGTGCCACCGATGTCTGACCACAGGTTGACAAACTGGAACATAAATAAAGCAGATAAGATAAAGGGAGATTATATTATCATTTTTTTAAATTAGTTAAATCAACACTATTTATCATTCTCAACTTTTTTTCCCTTAACCGGTAATTTTCACTCCCAGACTTTTGGAAATTCTAACGTAATCTTTAAATTAAACAACCCGTTAAAACAAAGCTGTTCACTACAAATCCCTTATATATGAGACATAACTAAAAGTATTGATATGTTCAATATAACACGCACCGCGCCATAGACTAGCCTAAAAATTTACGGATCGGCAAAATATTATAAAAGTATATTCAATATAATACGCACGGCAACGCGTAACAGGAAAATATTATAAATGTATTTTCAATATAATACGCACCGCGCGACAGAATAGCATAAACATGATATGCTACACAGAGACACATAGAGTTAAACTAAAATTTCATTAAGTTAATTACGTACATTCGATCAATCTGAAATTTTGATATAATGCATTGTTAGGGGACAAAAGTCTATGTGCAAAATTTCAGCTCTATATGATCACGGGGAGTGTGTCATTTTTTACTTTTTGTTTTTCAACGGGATCACGACAGACAGACAGAAAGAAAGACAAGGTGGTGAAGTTATTATATGTAGTATATCCATCATGATCCAGATTAAAATCTGTTGCAGTTTTGTATTTGTGCTACGCGGGTTCTCAACGCTAACTGAAATCCTAATTTACCGTAGCAAAGCGCGGGTATTTTACTAGTTGTAATATAAATCTATTTGGAAGTATTCCACAAGTGTTTTCACACTTTTATTATCATATTGATGTCAAGTGTTAAATTTATCCATAATAAAAGAAGAAACTTGTTTTGAATGTTCAATACCAATAAACATCTTTTTGGGGGCTAGACTAACAATTTTATAAGCCGAATTTCAAACTTGGTACTTGAGAAAACCAGGGATGTTTAACTCCCTTACATTAACTTCACCGCCTTGTCTTTCTTTCTGTCTGTTGGTCGTGGTCCCGTTGAAAAACAAAAAGTAAAAAATGACACACTTGACGTGATCCTATCGAGCTGATAATTTAATTTTCTTTCGTCTGTTAACATTGCGTGAGGGTGTTCAACAACTTCCCAAAGTTTAATGGACCTACCTACACGGGGAGTTGGATATTTAATGATGAGTCTGTTTTATATAGCTCATATTAAGAAAAAAACCTACATTTTGGCCCCCGGCCCCCTAGTGAGTGATAATTTTATATTTTTCACGCCTGTTACCATCGCGGTAGGCTACTCAAAAACGTCCAAAAGTTTCATGCTTCTACTCACACGGTAAGTTGGAGAATTAGTGATCAGTCAGTTTTAAATTATAAAAAAACTACATTCAGGCCCCCGGCCCCCATTGCTTGTGATAATTTAATTTTTTTTTCGCCAGTTACCATTTTGGGAGGGTACTCAAGAACTTCCCAAAGTTTCATGCTCCTACCTACACGGGAATTGGAAGTTATTTGATGAGTCTGTTTTAAATAGCTCATAAAAGAAAAAAAACAAACTTTATTTTGGCCCCCGCCCTAAAGTAAATGATATTTTTTTTGTTTCGACTGTTACCATCGTGGGTGGGTACTCAACAACTTTCCAAAGTTTCATGATTCTATCTACACGGAAAGATGAGGAATTAGTGTTGATTCAGTTTCATGATTCTATCTACACGGAAAGATGAGGAATTAGTGTTGATTCAGTTTCATGATTCTATCTACACGGAAATATGAGGAATTAGTGTTGATTCAGTTTCATGATTCTATCTACACGGAAAGATGAGGAATTAGTGTTGATTCAGTTTCATGATTCCATCTACACGGAAATATGAGGAATTAGTGTTGATTCAGTTTCATGATTCTATCTACACGGAAAGATGAGGAATTAGTGTTGATTCAGTTTCATGATTCTATCTACACGGAAAGATGAGGAATTAGTGTTGATTCAGTTTCATGATTCTATCTACACGGAAAGATGAGGAATTAGTGTTGATTCAGTTTCATGAGTCTATCTACATGGAAAGATGAGGAATTAGTGTTGATTCAGTTTCATGATTCTATCTACACGGAAAGATGAGGAATTAGTGTTGATTCAGTTTCATGATTCTATCTACACGGAAAGATGAGGAATTAGGATTGATTCAGTTTCATGATTCTATCTACACGGAAAGATGAGGAATTAGTGTTGATTCAGTTTCATGAGTCTATCTACACGGAAAGATGAGGAATTAGTGTTGATTCAGTTTTATATAGCCCTTTTAAGGAAAAAACGGTTTTGGGCCCCTGGCCACCCACGAGTGGATTTAAAAAAAATCTTTTTAGCCAATTATGGTCATAAGAGTGTATTCAGCAAGTTCCCAAAGTTTCATGCTTCCACCTACACGGGAAGTTGGAGAATTAGTGATGAGTCAGTTTTTTATATAAAAAAAACCAAACTACATTTGGTCCCCCGCCCCCAGTATGTGATTATGTTTTTCCTTGTTACCATCGCGGATTGTTACTGAACAACTACCCAAAGTTTCATGCTTCTGCCAACTCGGGAAATAGGAGAATTAGTGATTTTCATATTTTATATAGACCGTATAAAAAAAGGTTTTTGGGCCCCCAGCCTCAATGATAGTGAATTTTAAAATTCTGTTACGCCAATTATCGTCGCGAGAGGCTACTCAACAACTTCCTAAAGTTTCATGCTTCTACCTACACGGGAAGTTGGAGTATTAGTGATGAGTCAGTCAGTGAGTGAGTTAGTCAGTGAGGGCTTTGGCTTTTATTAGAATAGATAACAAATTAGATGTAATTTTTTACGAATAAATTATTTAAATATTATATGGTTTATTTAAATAATAAGTTCTTTATTTGAAAATGTAATACATTTATTTGTTTTAATATTAAATAGTTAATTTAGATATTAATTTGTTTATTTTTTCAATATTAAATAAGGGTTTATTATTTAACAAGCAACAAAGCCCGTCCAAGGACGTTCCGTCACCGTTTGGTGGCATGTTGTAACTCCCCTCCAACAGCCGTCTCGACGTACATACATGTGCATCACGTCAAAAATACTATTCATTATAGTTAAAATAAATAACTCGTAAAAACAGAGCTTTTGAATATAAATCCCAACGCGCATAACTCAAAATAAAGTCTTGGAAGAAATACTGCACCAAAAAATAACTCGTTTTGAACGTCCGCGTAAACGCTTTCAATATTTTTGGCTGTAGAAGTCATATATGTTTGAGGGACCAATCGCTATCGATGACCGCACGGAAAATAGCCTTTTATTATTTAGGATTAACTACGTAAGGAAATATTAGACATAAATTTGAAAATGGTATTTTAATTTATTTTTTTTAAATGGAAAAAATATATTTTTAAGGACACCCGTGGTTAAATTATTTTTTTACGATGTTGCCGGTATAGCAATTATAATATACGCAAACAAATATCTTTTAAAATGGCATGACCAAATACAAAGTTAAAATGAATATGAACAATATTTGTTTCATTTTAAGAAAATTTTCTTAAATAAATTGACTACAGACCTCGTAATCTGGGCTGTCGTTTAACAGTTCGTAATTCAAATCCTTGTAGTAAATGTTGAGTTTGATGAAATTCTCCCTGAAAAATTGCGAGGAATGAAAAGCAGAACAATGAATCGATACTAAAAATATTTCAAAAATGTATACTTATATTTGATTCTTTTTACAACACTTGTGAATTTTAGAGTGACAGAAATATTAGTTTTACTTTGATGTAAATAAAGAGATTAAATCTAGTTTTCAATTTTGTTCCGCTTATCAAAATTGTGTTAAATGTTCTTAATCTAAATTGAATGAATTAAAACTGAAATATATAAAAATGAGAATTTGGAGAGTTTATTGACAGAATTCAAGAATATTTCTGTTGCATCTAGTAAATTAAAGCTCTATTGCATAAAGACTTACATGACTTCCAACGAAGGATCTGAAGGATCGTCGAGTTTGGCTCTCAAATTATCACAGGTGGTATTTGATATATTCTTACACACTGTCTCTACCAACACACGCTGATTGGAAAACAAAAAGATCTGTTTATTAGGGGGTGGTTAGTGGAAATCGCATAATAAGTGATAGTTGGAGGAAATGAAAAGTTATGGAATTAATCTATAGAGCTTAAATAAATTCAAAAGCAGTTTGCTTAGTAAAATTAAATACTGTAACTAAAAACAGTAGATAAAATGTGTGGTATTTTTAAATCCTTTATATTAACTCGTGGTGTCTGCGGCCGACCGACCGACCTTGCTTGCTTGCTTGTCGCCAAAACTTTTGATCGATTTTTAACCCACTTGCTCGCAAGATAGCGAGCTGAAATTTTGCAGGCAGTTTCGTACCGATGATAAAAACAATGTATCAAACTTTCAGATCGATCGCATGTACCGTAATTAAATTATTGATTTTTTAGATTATTTTATTTAATCCTATGTATCATGCTATTTTTTGAGATAGAGCGTCGCGGTGCGTATTATATTGAACAACCTTTCTGTCGCGCAATAAGGTGCGTATTTTACTGACAACACTTTTTATAAACCTATTCCTGATCGGTGCGCATTATATTAAACACGTTTTACGACACAACTGCAATTTTGTATTTTTGGATGGTCTTGCGCTGCGTGTTATAATGAACATTCTTTTAGTTACGTCTCATACGTAAAGGATTTATAGTCAAAAACTTTGGTTTTTTACGGGTTGTTTTTATTATTATCTGAGTCTACTAAACAATCTAAATGTGTAGACAGCACGAATGCATATCGTGGACTAGGATTACATAATGACCTATATCCACATTCTTCCAGCTACAAAAGATTAAGTGTGTGTATTTGTGTAGTACTAAATTATTTCATATCAACAAGAACCGTACGATTGCGTGCAGTAGAGAGGTAATACGAAACTTTTAATAATTTTTTTGCTTCTTTTCTTTTTAATTTTTTTAGCTTTCATTTTATCGACTACACGGATAAATTTAATAGAACTTCCATTTTATTGCAAACTTTCTTAATATTCATTTATCTCCCCTTTATATCCCCCACTCACTAGTCTCCCTTTAGTAATCTCTCTGTGTACATATTTGTAACGATCAAAATAAACATAAAAATGGAACCTGCAGATAATCTTATCCTGATTAGTAATTGACAAATTGATTTCTGCTACTTGAGTCTGCAGGGCATCAGGCACAAACTTATAAACCATGATGGACAAAGGGTTAGAAACATCTATCTGACACCTAACAATCTATTTAAATACTTACACTAAATGACCAGGTGGGCCATTGACGACTTGAAATACTATGTTCAAAAACTCTCTCACTGTCAAATCATATAAGTAATTCATTAGTAAAAAACTATCAATTCATTCATTAGTCACACATTATTTTAGTCATTAATTAGTCATGGAATATTTTAGTCATTCATTAGTCAAAAAATATTTTATTAATGCCTTAGTCTCGAATTATTTTAGTCATCGATTAGTTACGAATTATTTTGTTCATATATTAGTGACCAATTATTTTAGTAATTCCTTGGTCATGAAATATGTTAGTCATTAATTAGTCACAAATTATGGTAACCGTTCACATGTCAAAATTCAGTTAAGTTATTCATTCATATGTCGAATTGTAATCATTAATACATCAAAATTAATGTCAAATTTTAATCATTAATACATCAAAAGTAATCCCATTTCCAAATTATTTAGTAAGTCATTTAATGTTTTCAGTGGAAGTATGTCATCATGTGGTTAAAATGCGTTATTGTTCAAACCGCACTGCTATAACTATGAGGATGTATGTTGTAAATTTATCATTTATAAGAATTCTTAAAGTCAATTTCTCCAGAAATTCATATATATTTTTCATTGTAGTTTACTAAATGTTTACATAGGTAAACTTAAAATCCACAATTTAGAGGAAATAATCAATTACTATTTTTTTTAAAAAATCTACGTTAGTCAAATTTCAATGTGTTCATACATCTGAAAAGTCGGTACAAGAAATGTGTGTACAATGTGTGTACAATGTGTGTACAATGTGTGTACAATGTGTATCGTTATTTCAAAGTCATACTCGATATTCAATTATCTAGCACAATTATATAAATTCATAATCTTTATCTAATATAAAACATCAGTTGAACACGATATAACTGAAAATGATATAAGAACTGAACATGATAAAACAACTGAACATGATAAAACAGCTGAAAATGATAAAATAGCAGAACATGATAAAACAGCTGAACATGATAAAACAGCAGAACATGATAAAACAACTGAACACGATAAAACAGCTGAACATGATAAAACAGCAGAACATGATAAAACAGCAGAACATGATAAAACGGCTGAACATGATAAAACAACTGAACATGATAAAACAGCTGAACATGATAAAACAGCTGAACATGATAAAAAAGCCGAACATGATAAAACAGCAGAATATGATATAACACAGTTGTTCACAGACCTGCATGGGTCGTCACAATCACAGGAGTTATTTTTCGAATCAAAGTCAAATGTCACTTTGGTGAAGCACTTGATTTCTGTGGGTTAAAAGTCATGACGTTAGACAACTGTGTTCCAATGAAAACCTGACACATTAACCAAATGTGTTACAGGAAAATGTCGTACATTATGGCTTGAATATTATATGTTACGGGACAAAAAACGTTTCATATCTAAACAATGTTGTATATGTTATAAATATTAAAATTTAAAAAACCCGTAAAAAACAAGTTTTTGACTATAAATCCTTTATGTACGAGAAGTAACTAAAAGAATGTTCATTATAATACGCAGCGCAAGACCATCCAAAAATACAAAATTGTAGTTATGTCGTAAAACATTTTTAATATAATGCGCACTGATCAGGAATATGTTTATAAAAAGGGTTGTCAATAAAATACACACCTAAATGCGCGACAGAAAGGTTGTTCAATATAATGCGCACCGATCAGGAATAAGTTTATAAAAAGGGTTGTCAATAAAATACACACCTAATTGCGCGACAGAAAGGTTGTTCAATATAATGCGCACCCTTACACTCTATCTAAAAAAATATTATGATGCATAGGAATAAATAAAATAATCTAAAAAATCAATAATTCAATTATGGTACATGTGATCGATCTGAAATTTGGATACATTGTTTTTATCATCGGTATAAAACTGCCTGCAAAATGTCAGCTCGCTAGCTTAAGAGGAAGTGGGTTAAAAATGTATCCAAAGTTTTGGCGACAAGGGTGCAAGGGTTCAAGCAAGCAGACACCACGAGTTAATATAAAGGATTTTAAAAAAACAAATGCGATTAATGAAGAAACGAGTAATAAAAACTCGAATGAGTTTTTAAACGCAAATTCCAAAAAGAATTTCCGATTTTTTATTCAAAGGAATTCATTCTAGATTACATTAAAAGTCTATTCAAATAAGCCAGGGCAGGGCAAACGTTTTCTACGGAGGGCGGCATTGTAAACTTTTTTGTTATAGGCGGGCCGCATATATATATTTTGTATACTTTAATTACAATTTAGAACATATAATATATGGATTAATGAATATAACCATGTACATGTCATTTTATTTTACACTAGCAGACCTGTCGTGCGTTGCAACGATCTCAGTAAAAAGGAATACATATTGATAAAAAAAGGAATTACATTAAGGGTCACCGGGCCTATCAGTTTAACATATGCAGTTAAAAATCTGTTAATTTCAATCAATTTCATAACAAATATATAAATATATTTATCTATATTTATCAATATCGTGTAAAATTGAATGGGGAATACAATATTAAAAGTTAGTAAAAACACATTTAGGGCCCCCAGTCCCGAGGAAATGGAAATTAGCAGTTCAGTGCCCTATAGTAGTTTAATTTAGTCTCTTAAGTTTTTATATACCCAGTTAGGTCAAAATCCAGTTATTTTCTCATTATCTAACACTTAAAATAATTTTTATAAAGCTAATATAATGAAAAAATACATTAAGGGGCCCCCGGGCCCATTCGGTTCAAGATATACATTTTGAAAACCTGTTCATTTAAATTCAGTTTCCTCATGGATATATTTCTCAAGGTCGTTAAAAACTGAGTGGGAAATAAGATCTAAATAATAATAATAATAATAATTTTAAAAAAGACATTTGGGGGCTCCGGCCCTGAACAATTGGACATTAGAAGTGCAGTGTCATTTGTTATTTTAATATGTGCTACCAAGTTTTTATATACAAAGTTTGGTTAAGATCAAATCATTTACTCAGTAGCTAACGCTAAAACTAATTTTATATAGCTCATATTAGCAAAAAACGACATTAAGGGCCCCAGGTCCCAATTAGTGCAAGAAATCAAGTTCAAAACACCTATTTATTTCAATAAATTGTATAGTGGATATATTTATACCCTAATTTCTCAAGATCTTTAAAAATTGAATTGGGAATAAAATCTTAAACGTTTATGAAAAAAGACATTTTGGGCCCGCAGCCCCGAATAAATGGACACTAGGAAATTAGTGCCCTATAGTATTTTAATATAGGCTATCAAGTTTTTATGTACCAAGTTTGGTCAAGATCCATTTATTTTCCAAGCAGCTAAGCCTTAAACTAATTTTTATATAGCTCATATAAGGAAAAAATTCTCATTATGGGCCCCCGGCGCCCCATGAGTGTTAAATTTTGAAAAAAGTAGCATATTTCCATCCCGGAAGCGTACTCAAAAGTCTCCAAAAGTTTCATGGCGATCGGATGAATGGTTTAGTCAGCTATAACAGACATGCATACATACATACATACATACATTGATTTATATATATATAGATTCAAACTCTATTACACATGTACATTACATTTTACATACGAACCGAAACAGATTCTAATTTGATAATAAGATTTTACTAATCAATATTATTTCAACAAAAAATTATTGTTACCATTCATAATGACTATGAAGAAGTAGGAACGTAATCTACATACAAGCTGACCATAGAGTACAATTATAATTAATGAGAAGTATGTAACTGTTCACAATTTTGGATAGTGTTCTTGAACTTTGGAACCAATGTAATGGTTGTGATTCGCAGGACTGCATTCAAATTGCAGTCAGTCAACATCGATCTGTTCTTAGACTTGTTTATTTTCATACAAGAAAAAGCTTGCTCACAGTTGTATGTGGACCCAAATAGTGACAAAGTTTGGCAGCAAATTTTTTAAAGTGTGGAAATGCTGCCGCTGGCAAACATCCATAAAACTCCAGCAGAAGAACTGATTTGAACTTCTCCTTCAGGTAATAATCTGGGACTGAATCAGCTTCTGCACTAAATGGCTAACTAAGGATATCGAAGAGTGGTTCCAAGTTCTTGAAGTCTTGGAATCTGCTTTCAAATTCCACAACCAAGACATCCAACTGAGGTTTGTACTTGTCAGCCTTTTCACCAGAAATGGTTTTCTGTTTCAGCAAAGGAAAATGACAAAACCTGTTTTCACCTGCTTGCCTGAAGAACAAGGAGAGCTTTGCCTGAAATGATTTAACATGCACAGAGATTTCATGTGCAAACAAGCTATTGCCTTGAAGTTTGACATTCAGTTCACTCAACTTTTCCATAATGTCAATAGCAAACATTAAGTCTAACTTTCACTCTTCATTAACAATGTTAGTAACAAAGTCCAAAAAAAAATCCTTCATCTCCAGGAACATAACTATGTCTTCCTTGAGATCCCACACTCGCCTCTATATCGTGCCCAGGCTCAGCCAGCGGACACTGCTGTTGTAGATATCATAATATTCATTTTCCAAATCTTCCAGCAGTGCCTTGAACTGCCTATGGTTAAGTGCCCTGGCTCTAATAAGTTTTATCACACTGACAATTGGGCCAATAATATGCTTAATATTCAACTCAGCTTTACACAGACTTTCCTGATGGATGGCGCAGTGGAGAGGTAAGAGTGTATGGTCAGGATGTTCTTCTTTAATTTTATTTTTTATCAACTTCACAAGACCTATCTTTTTTCCCAGTCAAAGCACACGCTCCATCGGTTCTTACACTTGCTATCTTGTTCCACACAAATCCAGTTCTTTCAACACAGTTCTAACCATCATTGAATAAATCCTGTCCTGTTGTGTCTTTGAGATTGAGTGGCTCAACACTAACTAATTATTCGGTAAGCTCAAAACGAGCGTTTATTCCACGTATAAATACCAACAATTGTGATGTGTCCTGTACATCGGTACTTTCGTCCAATGCAAGAGAGTACCACAAAAAAATTTGCTTGCAACTCAAAGTTGGTGCATTAAATTGTCACTATTTTTTTTCAACACGCATGACTACAGTTCTCCCTGATAAAGAAATGCTGTCAAATTTTGTTTTCGGTTCTTGGCATATAATGCTTGCTACATCTGAATAGCATTCCTTGATGAACTCGCTGTCAGAAAAAGACTTGTTCCCTTTTACAATTTTATGGGACAGCACCAAACTGGTTTCGGTTACAGCATCTTGAATTAAAGTCTGGTGAAAACAGTTTGCTGCTTCTTTAAATTATTAACCAACTCCTGGCATTTCCTTTTTGTCTCTTCGATCGTTAAATTGTGCCCGAAATCCAAATGTTTTGTTTGGTGGTGTCTTTTTAAGTTGTACTCATTAAAGACGCTCACACACTCACGGCACACCAAGCAGACTGCTTTGCTGCCAACTCTCGTGAAGGAATATTTAGCGGTACTTTGGTCATAAAAAACATGACATTCGTTTTCAATCTTTCTCTTTTTGGCAGCACTCATGGTTAAATCAACATTTATTCGCTTTTAAATTACAATATTTACAAAACCACCAATATGTAAATCATAAACAAAAGCCGCTTCCGGTTGAGCTGAAATGTAGTTTCGAATAAGGATGTTAACAATAATGACTATTGAACACTAATAAATCAATTCTTGAGCCATAAAACCTATTTATTATCCCTAGAATTGAATCAAATACTCGAAATAAAAATTTAAAAATATAGCGAAAATTCTAAACAAATACAATTTACATCGACATAAGATCGAAACATGTACACGCCCACGGGCCGCTGTGGCGGGCCTGAAATAAGCAATTCTGAAAGTAAACGAAGTATGACGTCATATCCCCTCACGTTACATCACACCAAGAATGTGACTATATATGCACACCACACAACAATCTAATAAAAGCATTCACTTAGCGGGAAAACCCCATTAATTATCCTTCTAGATTACATTAAAAGTAATTTCAAATCAATAACTTTGACATTAAACAAAACAATTTTTTTTTAATGTTTCTCAAATTACGGGAGTCGAAAGAAAAGAGATTTTGGAAAAATTCCTTCTTCAATATTGTTCTAAGTATTATTAGCTATTGTTTCACGTTTGATTCAACCCGATAGATGTTATGGTTGGCGAGAAATTGACAAAATACTGATATATATTTTCCATGAAATCAAGTAAACCTTTTCGGTATTTTTTTGGCCGTCGCACATCCTTAGGATCTCCTTAGCATATTTTCAAAGACCCGAACCCTCTATCTGGTATCGTTCAGGAGGAGTTCCATTGTCAAGCTTGACAGACATTTCGAATCTATAAACGCAATTTGTCCAAGGGAAATTGCGTTAAAAAACTAAAATGCTAGCATAAGTGATTATTTTGTGCACGAGTAGGAATACTGTAAAGAACCTTGCCACACGTCGTCTCACTAGCTCAGCCTCAACATCAACAAAGACGTCTATAATTAAAATAACTCTTCTCTTTATTTATCCATCAACTCTAGCTGCTTCACTCCGGTCTCCATCCACTCGACTCTGTAGCTGACGTCCATCTCTGTCCATTTCTCCCATCCGACTGTGTCCTCCCTCCCAGTAAAAGTAGTCCCGTGACCTTCAGACTTCCCTAACATTCCAGGCCAATCTACCTAATAGCATCTGGTCGACACCCCCACGCCACCACTTGTAACTATCCCCTTCCTGTAACATGGCTGGTTCTTTCATCTACCAACCGACGTGTCCACCTGCGCTGGTCAAACCCTTTGATGGTCACGTCGTTTGATCGCATCTGGCACTCTTAGTTTAAGTCAAATGTCTCTTACAGAATAGTATAGTTCTTGTACGTGACACCCCTTGAGACTGACTTAGCGTTAGTGCTATTAGTGCTATCCGAATGGCGTTAGATTTATGGTAGTTGTACAAACTAATCTTTACGTATGCAAGATACCTACATATTCCAAAAGACGGACATTGAACAAGACAACAGACATACATTAAATAAGACTACAGAAATACATTAAATAAGACTACAGAAATACATTAAAATAAACAAGACAGATATTCAATAAGATAACCGACATACATTTAACAAGAAAGTCTACTATTCTTACGTTCTGCTGACTTGCAAGGCTCCATTCCCATCGCGTCTCCCATGATGGTATTGAGATTTGGGCTCTTCCCATCAGTGCAGTTACATGCTAACCTGATTTGCTTCTGCTGACAGATTTTCTGACATGTCTGAGGAGATATTGGCACACATAAACAAAACTCCTAAATGATTTACAGATGTTATAATTAATTAACATTCACATTCCTTCATTCAGGACATTAGGGTTGGCAGAGTATAAAGGTTACATGTCAAAATAGAAGCACCAACCATTTGAGGGACGGGGCGGGGGATTGTCAGTGTTCTCGGTTTAACTTCTATTTTATCGTAGATACTTTAAAGGGCAATTAAACAAACAGTACAAATTAAAGAATGCACACTCTCTGAACAAAATGCTCGTTGCAATTTGATGTTTAAAAACCAAACTATCAAATAACACAAAGTCTTCAAATTTTTCTTAATTCCACAATTTACAGAACGTTCTGACGCGACCAGTTGGGTCGATGTGCTGGCAGCAATCCACTATGGGGTTAGATACTTAATGCTAATTAATGTTGGCTAACACATGAATGCAAGAAGACACTCCAAACGCGTTCAGGGTATGCGTAGTAAAACACGCGTTTAAGGTAACATTAAGATCACATTTATCAATAAAGAGATAGGAAGATATCATATCTGAGATATTTTCAGAAGTAACAATCATTGATTAACTGGCCAATCATAGCAATATAAATGATAAAATCCTGAGATGCCTGCATGTTTATAAATGGATCTGTAAAACTACTTTTTAAAACGGTCGATTGCGGTTTAGTTTTCGTATTTATATTAATGAGATAATTGGATAAAAGTTTTCTATAGAATATTATTTAATTCTTATGCATACCTGAGAGTCACTCTTGCTATTCCTATTGATAGTTTTGAATTTCAGTCTCAAACACTTTGCCTCATTAAGTACGATTCGTGAATAATTGTGTAAGTAAGTATTCAAGAAGAACTGATGCAACTAGACTAGTAAGGAATCAGGCAGGAAATGTTGTTTGGATCAATCAGAATACCTGGACTTGCGTTCTCGATACCTACCTAATAAATGGGGTTCACCGATAAAACGGCCCCGGACAAAACGGCCCCGACATAACGGCCCCGACAAAACGGCCCCGACATAACGGCCCCGACAAAACGGCCCCGGACTAATAGATGGACTAAATGTAAAATGTTCAATCAAATATTAAATTCGTATTTTTACTCACCTTTTCAGTGTCAGGTTTTGCTCATAATAAACAATAATAATGAAATCACAATAGTGAATTTAATAGCCTTTATGCGAAATGGTACCAATCGCGGCTGTTTGTTGACAAGAAACAATATAATAACATCACAAGATATATTTTTTACAATTTTACCACTTTATTTAAGGGTGAAAAAGCCCATAAAAGCTTTAAATGAAAAAAAAAGTTTTTGTTGAAAAATATTAATTATTTGTCTGGGGCCGTTTTGACTGGGGCCGTTATGTCGGGGCCGTTTAGTCCGGGGCCGTTTTGACGGGTCACCAATAAATGGTCAATGGGTTCTTAGAGCTCGAAACCTATTAGATCTCTTGATCCGTGGCTTGTGTTAGAGGAAAATGTTATGCTTACATTTCTTGTATACGTAAGACCGTATTTCTTTTCAAATGAATTGACAGCTTTACAGGGGCCGTAAGGAGAACCAAGTCTTTCAATCTGAACCTGGAGGTACAAATATAAAGTGCCGAATATCAAAATCTCAGATATGCTATATATCAACACTTCTTATTTGCTATATATATATATATAAATATATATATAAGAAAACGTTTTGTTCAACACTGTCTTGAGTGAGCAGCAGTGCGCGTTGAGCACACTAAAGTAACAAGTGCAAAACTGTATAAAAGAAAGTATCATCATCATATCAAAAGAAAATTTAAAATGGGCTAACAAAATATAAGCACGTTTTTTGACGTTTTTACAGTGTATTTTAAAAACAAATTTATTATAATTTATTTATACATAGTTTGAATCTTTCGCATATTGATTCATTAATTTCAGAACTATCTATAACGTAAATTCAACTACTTATGCCTATACTTCTCTTACATAAGAAATGCTTCAACATCTACATTCATGTAAATCTACCCGTGTGCTACACGTGATGTTGGACTAGTCACCGACCTGTTTCATTCCGAGAATTGTCTGAGTGGCTGGACCTATGGCTATTCCCTCATCGTCTGGAAAGGGCAATGTCTTCTGTTCATGGATAACAATGTGGATACCTTTGCCAGTCGTTATTCCTTCAATGTACTCGTGAGTTTCCAGGAAAAAGACAAGTTCAAGGCCTATCATAAATAAAAATTGTTTCGTTCCTGATATAAAAATAAAAACCTTCAACGTATGTTTTATACATAACTGAATTGCTTTTATAAAATTCAACTAGAAACGTTTGATGGTTTTTCAAAGTATGCTAAATAAGGTTGATGTACTCCCATCAGAATGATGTACTCCCATCAGAATGATGTACTCCCATCAGAATGATGTACTCCCATCAGAATGATGTACTCCCATCAGAATGATGTACTCCCATCAGAATGATGTACTCCCATCAGAATGATGTACTCCCATCAGAATGATGTACTCCCATCAGAATGATGTACTCCCATCAGAATGATGTACTCCCATCAGAATGATGTACTCCCATCAGAATGATGTACTCCCATCAGAATGATGTACTCCCATCAGAATGATGTACTCCCATCAGAATGATGTACTCCCATCAGAATGATGTACTCCCATCAGAATGATGTACTCCCATCAGAATTATGTACTCCCATCAGAATGATGTACTCCCATCAGAATGATGTACTCCCATCAGAATGACGTACTCCCATCAGAATGACGTACTCCCATCAGAATGATGTACTCCCATCAGAATGATGTACTCCCATCAGAATGATGTACTCCCATCAGAATGATGTACTCCCATCAGAATGACGTACTCCCATCAGAATGATGTTCTCCCATCAGAATGATGTACTCCCATCAGAAGTCAATTAAAAGATTGTACTCAAATGTTAACATCCAAAATTCAATTAAAGTTTTTAATTTAAAAATAAATATTTCAGACTTTAATTTGAGGTTTATTTAATTCAAATACAAATGTCACAGAAGATGACTTAAGAACTGCTCCAGACAAATGTCTCAAAGGTGACTTAAGATTTGCTCCAGACATAAGTTTTTGAGACTCACCTCCGTCTGGTCCAGATTTCCGACTGAAAAACTTTTCATACTGCAGCGTATAACAGTTGCCGTACGTACCAGAGAAAACGTGAGTGAAGTTTCTGGAAAACAAAATTATTTGACACGAAATTTTATAATAAATCATGTTACTACGAAAAATTTAAAATTAAACAGACAATTAACAAACAAAAAAAAACAGAGAAAACCAATGTTTTATAAATGTATTTAAAAAACTTGTCATTAAAAATCACGTACTTCGCAAAACATTTTTTTCCAGCGAAGGAACAGTGTACAAGCATGTCCTCAATTTGATGGCCCCACAGTTTTCGTTTCTCTCTGTAAACAAAAACAAGATCAATATTACGAAGAAATAATTTTTTTTAAAAATATTCCCATGAATGAATTAAAATAAAAACCATCAACTTTCCACAAAAAAAACTATTTTCTGTGCAAACATTTTTAACTTCAATGTTTCAAAAATAATATATAGGTAAAACAAATCATAAGGACGGTGTAAAAATGGTTGAATTACGTCATCTAAGTCGTTTTGTTTACTTCACCACCCATAATACTCAGGTAACTAAAATAAAGTCTTAATAATTCTTAAATGAATTTCTGCATGATAATTTTCAAAGGAAATCTATTGGTAACTTGATTTGAATATCTCTATATATATAAGCCGCATTTGTTGTCTGTCTGTTCCCTAATAACTCAAGATCCAGACAATCAAATAACGTGAAATTTGGTACACGTACACAAAATTATACCGGAAAGGTTATTAAACAGGTTTCGTTCCATATATATAAGATACTGGGGGCCGGGGGCCCAAAATGTAGTTTTTCCCTATATGAGCTATATAAAATAAAAATTATTGAAAATTAAGACGTAAAATAATGACGCAAATTAATAAACATTTTGGTGTCGAGATTAACAAGAAGGCGATTATCGCCATAAAATAATTTTTTTGTTGTTGTTGCTTTGTTGTTGTTGCTTTTGTTGTTGTAGTTGTTGTTGTTGCTTTGTTGTTGTTGCTGTTGTTGTTGTAGTTGTTTTTTGTTGTTGTTGTTTTTGTTGTTGTTTTGTTGTTGTTGTTTTTGTTGTTGTTGCAGTTTTTGTTGCTGTTGCTGTTGTTGTTTTTGCTGTTGTTGTTTTTGTTGTTGTTGCTGTTGTTGTTGCTGTTGTTGTTGTTGTTGCTGTTGTTGCTTTTGTGTTGTTTTTGCTGTTGTTGTTGTTGTCCACATCCCTTGCCCTGCGACGACAATGTCCTTCATGTTGTTATTGCTTTGTTGTTGTTGCTGTTGTAGTTGTTGTTTTGTTGTTGTTGCTTTGTTGTTGTTGCTGTTGTTGTTGTAGTTGTTTTGTTGTTGATTTTGTTGTTTTTGTTGTTGTTTAGTTTTTGTTGTTTTGTTGCTGTTGCTGTTTCTGTTGTTGGTTTTGTCGTTGTTGTTGTTGCTGTTGCTGTTGCTGTTGCTGTTGTTGTTGCTGTTGTTGTTTTGTAGTTGTTGTTTTGTTGTTGTTGTAGTTGTTGTTGTTTTGTTTTTGTTGTTTGTTTTTGTTGTTTTGTTGCTGTTGTTGTTTTTGTTGTTGTTGCTGTTGTTGTTAAACCTGGGCGAAGCCGGGTACTTGCCCCTAGTAATCTATAAAGAATTAACAACTTTTAATTGTTGACTTACAGTGGCTGCCCGTAACTACAGTTAATTGTTGACTTACAGTGGCTGCCCGTAACTAAAGTTAATTGTTGACTTACAGTGGCTGCCCGTAACTAAAGTTAATTGTTGACTTACAGTGGCAGCCTGTAACTACAGTTAATTGTTGACTTACAGTGGCAGCCTGTAACTACAGTTAATTGTTGACTTACAGTGGCAGCCTGTAACTACAGTTAATTGTTGACTTACAGTGGCTTCCCATAACTACAGTTATTAATTGTTGACTTACAGTGGCTTCCCATAACTACAGTTAATAATTGTTGACTTACAGTGGCAGCCTGTAACTACAGTTAATTGTTGACTTACAGTGGCAGCCTGTAACTACAGTTAATTGTTGACTTACAGTGGCTGCCCGTAACTAAAGTTAATTGTTGACTTACAGTGGCTGCCCGTAACTAAAGTTAATTGTTGACTTACAGTGGCAGCCTGTAACTACAGTTAATTGTTGACTTACAGTGGCAGCCTGTAACTACAGTTAATTGTTGACTTACAGTGGCAGCCTGTAACTACAGTTAATTGTTGACTTACAGTGGCTTCCCATAACTACAGTTATTAATTGTTGACTTACAGTGGCTTCCCATAACTACAGTTAATAATTGTTGACTTACAGTGGCAGCCTGTAACTACAGTTAATTGTTGACTTACAGTGGCAGCCTGTAACTACAGTTAATTGTTGACTTACAGTGGCTTCCCATAACTACAGTTAATAATTGTTGACTTACAGTGGCTTCCCATAACTACAGTTAATAATTGTTGACTTACAGTGGCAGCCAGTAACTACAGTTAATTGTTGACTTACAGTGGCTTCCCATAACTACAGTTAATAATTGTTGACTTACAGTGGCTTCCCATAACTACAGTTAATAATTGTTGACTTACAGTGGCAGCCAGTAACTACAGTTAATTGTTGACTTACAGTGGCTGCCCGTAGATCATATTTCTAAAGTTGTCAAACACGTCATTGAAATTAGAATTTTGACCTTCTGACTCCCAGCTGTCGGGCTGGGCCTGAAAATAATGAAATGATGTTGTCATTGGTGATGATAGGGTGTTGACATTGGTTATGATAGGGTGTTGACATTGGTTATGATAGGGTGTTGTCATTGGTGATGATAGGGTGTTGTCATTGGTGATGATAGGGTGTTGTCATTGGTGATGATAGGGTGTTGTCATTGGTGATGATAGGGTGTTGTCATTGGTGATGATAGGGTGTTGTCATTGGTGATGATATGGTCAGTCATTGGTGATGATAGGGTGTTGTCATTGGTGATGATAGGGTGTTGTCATTGGTGATGATATGGTCAGTCATTGGTGATGATAGGTGTTGTCATTGGTGATGATATGGGCTTTTCATTGGTGATGATATGGGCTTTTCATTGGTGATGATATGGGCTTTTCATTGGTGATGATATGGGCTTTTCATTGGTGATGATATGGGCTTTTCATTGGTGATGATATGGGCTTTTCATTGGTGATGATATGGGCTTTTCATTGGTGATGATATGGGCTTTTCATTGGTGATGATATGGGCTTTTCATTGGTGATGATAGGGTGTTGTCATTGGTGATGATATGGGCTTTTCATTGGTGATGATAGGGTGTTGTCATTGGTGATGATATGGGCTTTTCATTGGTGATGATAGGGTGTTGTCATTGGTGATGATATGGGCTTTTCATTGGTGATGATAGGGTGTTGTCATTGGTGATGATATGGGCTTTTCATTGGTTATGATAGGGTGTTGTCATTGGTGATGATATGGGCTTTTCATTGGTGATGATAGGGTGTTGTCATTGGTGATGATATGGGCTTTTCATTGGTGATGATAGGGTGTTGTCATTGGTGATGATATGGGCTTTTCATTGGTGATGATAGGGTGTTGTCATTGGTGATGATATGGGCTTTTCATTGGTGATGATAGGGTGTTGTCATTGGTGATGATATGGGCTTTTCATTGGTTATGATAGGGTGTTGTCATTGGTGATGATATGGGCTTTTCATTGGTTATGATAGGGTGTTGTCATTGGTGATGATATGGGCTTTTCATTGGTTATGATAGGGTGTTGTCATTGGTAATCGTATGGTGTTGTTATTGGTGATGATATGTTTCTGTCACTGCTGTTAATGTTATTGTCACTTGTCTCGATAGAGAGCTGTCAATTGTGATGATGATAAAGCGTTGTGACTATGGTCAATAGATACTTGAAGCTACGGTTGATATAATTCACTGACTCAATTTTTGCCATAGACATTAGAAACACAAATTATTTTTACCTGATCGTACCAGCTGTCCTCGACATCATTGGTGTCATTGTTTTCACCGTTATCGATTAGATCAATGCAGTCCTCTCCGTCATCTTCACTGTAATTGATGAATCAAAGAGTTTCATAAGTTGTTGACATGTTTAAGCTTAGCTGTAGGTCAAGTTATAATATAATACATGTAACCCATAGCTTCTACACTATGCGCTTCCCAACTGAGCAGGGTATGGAGGGGATGGTATTAAAAGACATAAATGGATCTTGAATTTGTGCATGTAGATAGATAAAGACAATGCAATGGTGTAATATTTCAGACATAAACACACAAGCTGATAAATGCTGAATAGCTATTAAATTGACAATTGAGGGAGTTTGGTCGTTACCACTTTGGGGTGAGAATGGTAGACGCCCCTGGTTGGGAGAGATTGTGAAAGGGGATACATCTTAAACCTACAAAAAAGTTAAGAGAAAAGGAAAGAAAAAAACTTGTACACAATGTGATCTAGGAAAATAATATTTGAAGATTTTATCTCATGATACTTATGAAAATATTGACATGTAAGGGGAGAAAAAACAATTATATTAAAAAATCTTTAAGTTCACAAAAGAAGGTAAAAGAGGAGCAAAAGATTGCCAAATAAATCAAATTTGCTGATATTTATATTTTTAAAAATATTACCAAGCAGCGATTCTGTCCATCATTTCTGTTGGTGCCATTTTGTTTACATAATCTTGTATTTCATCGGGTGTTTCACTTAACTGGTGGGGAATTACACAAACAAGTTGAAGGTCTTTGCTTGCAAGGACATTTTGTGTGTGTATGTGTAGTTGCGTATTTGTGTGTCTGTTTCTGTGTGTGCCTGTGTGTGTGTGCTTGCGCGCGCACACACATAAAATCTATTGTCCATTAAAAAGTAGAAGAACAAATGAAATCTATAATAACCTCAGTTAAGTAGAGGAACACAACAAATCTATTGTCAATCTAACAATTTCTAAGATTATGATACTCCTGTCTCCCTATATCTTATATCTTATATATACAGACGATCCTTCTATGCAGAAGATAATTGCGTCCACAGACCATGGCAGATGATCTGTTGGCAAGTGATGCAGCGTCTCAGGCCACGGCTTTGTGGGTTTCACGCATTAACCAGCCGCCTAAATAGTGTTAGGTACCCATTCAGAGCTGGGTTACCCAGGGACGCCCTAGGCCCCGGGTACAAATCCTCGCCTTCACATGGATTCAAACCCGTGATCATCGGTACGCCAGTCGAGCGCGCTGCCGCTCGACCAACGCGTCACCTTAGCATCTCCCACAACTTTGAGTACAAAAATAAAAGATACGTTATTGCTTTGAAGGACACGCTCAATGATGACAGACCGAGTCATGGTCAAGAGATTTATTGACATAAGAGCTGGGTGGTCAGTGTTCTGTCAGTTCCAGGTGGACTACGCTGACATCCGGAAAGACTGTAGGAAATAACAGCGTGGCTTCTGGCAGCTAAAACACCAGTGCCAAGCATATTTAAAGAGTAAAATGAGTTTGACACACTGGTCTGACTCACAAGACACGTGAATGTGTTGGACACACTAGTCTGATTTACAAGACAAGTGAATGTGTTGGACACATTAGTCTGACTCACGAGATAAGTAAATGTGTTTGACACACATGATTGACACAGAGGACAAGTGAAGTGTGTTTGACACATTCGTCTGATTCACAAGCTCTTGTTACATCTAGCTATGGCTTGGACGATGCTGCCACACTTAAAACTTAGCTCATGTAGGTTTTTTTTATACCTGGTCTCTCTGTGTCATTCTCTCTTTCCCTCACCCCCCCCCCACGCACACATATTTATATACAAACACATGATTTACATGATAGAAATATAAAGAACTCCCTAGCTGAATTTGAGGCATGGTTTTGTCACGGGTGAATCACGAGTGTTATGCATGATTGGATGACGGATAGGTCACATGAGTAAAAGCGCGGGAAGAAAGAGTAGTTCCCATTGGCTAGAGAGGTTGGAGAATTAGTGTTAGAGTTGGCTGGTGTCATGGCAGAGGTATGCCACTGTGTTCCACGTTGTATAACCTCAAATTATATTTCTTGTACAAAGTATAAATATTAAAGTTGTTTTATTGAAACCAATTCTTCAGAGGATTACTGTGTACAAGGTTTTGTATTGAGAGAACGCCTACAAGAGTTACATATAAAAGTAAACCAGTTACAGTTTTGATCATTACAACGTGGAAGCTGATGTGCTTAACTTTAGATGAACGACTTTTGAGTTTTATTTCTGTATAACACGTCATCTTTTGTTTACCTTTGAATTCCTCAAGATGTTGATGTTGCAGATGGTGACTGCGGGAAACTGGAGGTTGCTGTAGTTGAGACCAACCTTGGTGTGTTTTTTGTACTCCAAGAAATTGGAAAGTAAACTTTGGCGAAAAAAAGAACATAAGTGATGTAGAGATAAGTGGCGTATGTTTATCTTTATTATTCTATTTATTTTTTCTTACACACGCCTGTTCATTATTATTATATGTTAGACATTTTTTTGACTTTATCAATACTTATAAAAGGCAATGCCTTTACTGACTAATCACTAAATCTCAGTGGCGTAGCGAGGGAGGCAGTGGGCAAATGCCCCGGGTGGCACTTGGCTAGGGGCGACTAATTCCTATTCGTTAATTGCTTTCGATAAATAAAAACTTTGCAAATAGTGGGGATTTTTATTGAAAAATAAGAAAATCAAATTATGAAATTAATTAAAGAAATTTAAATATAAGCAACCCCCCACCCCCACAAGTTTTTGACTATAAATACTTTATATACGAGACATAACTAAAAGAATTAAACTATATAATTTGCAATTGTTACGCAAGTAGTGTCAGTCAGTCAGTCCGTGACGCTATGCGATGTAAAACTCGATTTAAAAAAATAAAAATGTTGCTCTCGAGATTACAAAAATGTGTTGCTCACCATAAAATATTGTGACGTGACGTCATTATTTGAGCTTTTAATGTGTGAAGGAAACGAAGTAAAAAGAGCAATGTTATATTTGCTGTGAATAATTTTATTATTATTTGTTTGTATTAAATGTCCGTTTTTGTGTATGTGTCCATGTCAATATTACCTACGTAATTATAAATTTAATTTTCTATTTTAATATATAACATTCGTTTTTTGGTTTATGAAATTTACAATTGGTTGTCGTTCGGTTGTCAAGTTTCGATGCGTTTTGAACTACAAAGCCATTATTTATAACTGCAAAAGAATTGGTTCAACTTATTCTAAGGTATAGCGTTTGTTTTTCTTTTATACACTTTGAGATTGCATATTTGTATGTTTAAAAAAATAACATATTTAAAAATCGGACTCCTCCCCACAATAGTTTTTTAAATTGTTAAAAACATGTAATATTTTAATGCGTCTTAGACTAATTTTGATTACAAAATCTTTGCTTTTAATATAGAACTGGAAGGGGTGCTGACTTGACAATAATGAAAACGTTTATTAGAATTCCTAAAACGTGTATATTAAAGTTGATACTTTAATATCTTCTTTTATCCAGTGCTTATCTTTACTTCAAAGGTTTCAAGCAAAATAAATAGTTAGTTGTTATTCATATTTGTAAATAGTTACAATTTTTTATTTACATGTTTTGGATAATGTAAAGGTAATAATGTATGGACCAATGGGCGCATAAGCTGACAAGTCATAATAGATCTTGAAAAGGTGCTGACTTGACAACAATAAAAACGTTTATGTGAATTACTAACACGTGTATATTAAATTGTAAATATGATTAACAGTTGATAAGTTAATCTTTTCTGTTATCCTGTGACAAACTTTGCTCACTACGTTTCATGCAAAATAAATAGTTATTAACATGTGTAAAGTAACAGTTTATTTTTTACATGTTTTGATAATGTTGTGGTAATAATGTATGGACAAATGGGCGAATAAACTGACAAGTCATAATCATCGATGAAGCTTAAACGGCTTCAAATCACAGATATGCGTGATGTGGATCACATTACAGTCACATAATTTATTTTTAACGCACTGTGCTGTATTATTGGTGCACTCATAATTGGTGCGCACTATTCAATGCCGCAAGTTAACGTCCGGCTGACTCCTCAGCAACATTTGTTAATACGTCGAACTTCAAATTTCTTTGCCGCAGTATCAATTTATGCTTTGTGTAATTCACTATGCATTTACTATTATCATGATTATATCATTATTATTGCAAACTTACATAACGCGAAGCCTAAGCTTGGAGGTTTTCTCATAACACATATATTCGTATATATAATCAAAATATATACTCTGCTATGTTCGTTCGTAACGCTAGATTTTAGAAAGCCCACCGATAAAAAATAACCTTGAAAAATATATTGCAAAAAACAAAACAAAAAAAAACAACAACAACAAAAAAAACACTATTTTCAAACGTCCGCATAAAATTGTTCAATATGGAAAAGAGATTTAATTTTTCTCTCTTCGTCTCTACATTTTCTGATTATTTACAATGCGGCTTTCATGCAAAAGGTACAATTACAAAAACTGAAATATATCCATTTTGAAAACTCGCGTCATTTTTGACGCGTAATACACTAGTGTTGATTATAATAAGCAGCGCACGACAATCCAAAAATTCAAAATTTTAGTTATGTCTCGTAAAACATGTTTCATATAATGCGCACCGATCGGGAATATATTTTTAAAAAGTATCGTCAATATAATACGCACCGATTCGCGCAACAGGAAAGTATTAAAAAGGTCGTTCAATATAATACGCACCGCGACACTCTATCTAAAAAATTAACATGATACGTAGAGATAAATAGAGAGAATCTAAAAATTCATTAATTTAATTACAGTACATTCGATCGATCTGAAATTTTGATACGTCATTTTTACCATCGGCTTGAGTCTGCCTGCAAAATTTCAGCTCGCTAGCTTACGAGGAAGTGGGTTAAAATTGATCCAAAGTTATTTTGGCAATCAAACAACCAAGGCCTCAAGCAAACACCACGCGTTAATATAAAGGATTTAATAAAAAAAAACAATCCTGAATTATGTGAACGTTTCTTATGCCCGGGTGGCACATACCCACGCTACGCCGCTGCTAATTCTACGAATTCCCGTGCAGGTAGAAGCATGAAATTTGGGAAGTTGCTGAGTGCACTTCAGCAATGATAACAGGCGAAACAATATTTGAATTATCACTCATTGGGGGCCGGGAGCCCAAATGTAGTTTTTGTTCCTAACATGAGCTATATAAAAATTAGCATCTTAATAATAATAATAATTGATAATTCATATAGTGCTGTATCCCAGTAAGGAACCGGGCTCACAGTGCGCTTTACATGGAGATCATAACATACATATAATAATTAAATAACCATTCATACCATAATAACAACATAAAGGACAGTACATTACACATAAGCTACGCTAATCATTAAAACAAATGTTGTTTCATTAATTTTGTAAATACATTTTGAAAAGATGCGTCTTAGGTGCAGTCTTGAAGGACTTGGTAGTTGGAATACTGCGGATGTGTAATGGTAGAGAATTCCATTGTTTGGCTGCACAAAAAGTGAATGACCTTTCGCCAAAAGTTTTAGTTCGTGTCTTAGGAACACAGAGAATACGTGTGTCTGCAGAAGAGCGTAGCTGACGACTGGGTGAGTAGACCGAGAGAATTTCAGTAAGATAGGAAGGAGATGAATCAGAAAAGAAGTTGTGACAGAGAACAGCCAGTTTGTAATCAATTCGAGCTTGTAGCCAATGAAGTGAGTAAAGTAGCGGATAAAATGGTCATGTTTTTTTTGCCTTAAGAACTAGTCTGGCAGCTGAATTTTTGAACTTTCTGCAGTTTTTCAATGCATTCTTTTGGCGCACCTGACAGAAGAGTATTGCAATAATCAATGCGAGCTAGAACAAGAGCACAGATTAGAGTTTTTGTTGCACTAACTGTTAAGTAATGACGGAATGAGCTGATCTGACGAATGGCGGTGTAGGCAGATCGACAGATGTGATTGATGCAGTTGTTGGTAGACATGTTGTCAGAAATAATGTAGCCAAGATTCCTAGTCGATGTTTTGAACAGTATTTCAGAACTAGCCACCTGAATAGAATTAGGAAGAGACAAAATACTGCGTGATTTATTGTTGCAAAATGGGAGTGCTTCTGTCTTATCGTCATTCAGCTTGAGCTTGCTGAAAGTCATCCAAGACTTAACCTCACCAATCCACTCCTGCATCAATTGGACAGTGGAGTCAATATCAGAGGGATCAGTGTGAGTGTATAGCTGAGTATCATCTGCAAATGATTGGCTTTTAACTGAATGCTTTTCGAGCAGTAGAGGTAGTGGCCTTGTATACGTTACGAAAAGAACCGGACCCAAAACGGAGCCTTGAGGCACACCACACCATAAACCAAGTCAGCTCTGTGAGAGATACAGCCATTTACTGATACCACCTGTGATCTGTTAGATAAGTATGATTGAAACCAAGCCAGAACTGAGCCAGAAATCCCAAAACAATTTTCCAGGGTTTTTAGAAACGTTTGATGGTCGACAGTGTCAAAGGCTGCACTAAGATCTAAGAGGACCAATATAGAGATTTTCCCACTGTCCAGTGCGAGTAGGAGGTCATTTGTTGCCTTCAACAGGGTGGTCTCTGTGCTGTGAGAAGGTCTGTAGGCCAAATGATTAGGACTTAGAAGAGTGTTGTTGTTAAGATAAGCAAAAAGTTGTTTTAAGACAAGTTTTTCTATGACCTTCGATATAAATGAAATATTAGACACAGGTCGATAGTTGTTTAAATTGTTTTGGTCTAACCCTTGTTTTTTTAGCAATGGTTTTATTACAGCAGATTTACATAAGGTGGGAAAAGAACCAGATGTTAGACTCTCATTTACTATATTGGTTATTGTTGGGAGTAAGAGATCTAGTGACTCAACCAACAGTGGAGAGGGGGGTTGGATCAAGAGAGCCGGACGTTGGCTTAGATTTTAGAATGACAGCTTTGACCTCATTTCCCGTAACAGGCTGGAAAATTTTAAAGTTTGACCTCACAGCAAATGAATGAGATAAATTATGAGGTGGTAAAATCGTTCTGTCAAGCTCAGCACGAATTTCGGCAATTTTGTTTGTAAAAAAATTACAAAATATATCTGGTTGTTGATGCAATGGATATACAGAGGGAAGGACCACAGCTTTACCACTCCCTCTGAGGTTATTACATACATTAAAAAGTTGCCTACTAGTACTACTTGTGAGTATTTTATTACTATAGTACGAGGTTTTTGCTAGATGTACGATGTTAGTCACACGTCGCTTGGCGGTAGAATAAATTTGCTTATGTACGACAAGTCTTGTCTTCAACTACATCTTTTCAGCTACACGGCGATCTTTCTTGGCGCGTCGAAGCTCATGCCTTATTGTTGAATACCAGGGAGCTGTCCGTGTTGACTTGACATTGTGGCGGGTGACAGGGGCATGTTTATCCAGCACAGAGCGTAGTGCACCATTCAGCATATCCAAAGTGGGGCAGAGGTCAAGGGACACGGCCACACTTAGATCTTGCAGGAATGCATCGTGGTTCATGCCACGCAGATTGCGAAAGTCCTGGAATTTTGCGGAAGTAAGGGGGGCAATCACACTAAGTTCACATATAACACAGAAGTGATCCGAGGACACCAATCTTACACCAATTGGGCCCAGGGGGTGGCCTTAATGTCATTTTTGCTAATGTAAGATGTATAAATATTATTGTATTTATCGGATCACCTTAAACTTAAGGCAGTTGTTGAATACGTTGCCGCAAAATTTTCTGGCATTAAAAAATTAAAAACAACTTTTTAGGGTTCGGAGGCCGAAAACTCTAATTTTTGTTACATGAGTTATTTAAAAGGTATTTTAAACAGTGCCTACTGACTAAATGGAGGGATCTTGACCAAACTTAATACATAAAAATTGTATGGCCCTTATTCAAACTCTATATGGTAATGTAACCTTATTCGGAGCCGAGGGACCCAAATCTTTTTTACTTAAAGTTTTAAATATTTATTCCCCAATAAAATTTTAAAAACCTGAACAAATATGGACACACATCTCCACCATGAATTAGATTAAAAATTTGAGTCATATCAACGTTACATCTTGCAGCGTTTTGGCCCTGGACTCTTAATGTCATTTTATTCCCAATTTGATTTTACACGACCTTGACATTTTTTGACAAACAATTGCCCCCATCATGTTTCAGCTTGAAATAAACAGATGTTTTTAATTTAAATCTTGCATTGATTGGCCCCGGAGGATCATTAATGTCATTTTTTTAAATAAACGTTCTCTTTTCGGACATGCAGGCCTATAGGGCAAGTGAAGCAGCGTTCAAAAGTTTTTATATAAGCTGTATAAATATTATTTATTCACTGATTGACAAAAAACTAGAAATTTCTTGAATACTCTGCCGCAATGGGTTCTGAGTAAAATTGAAGTTTATTGATCACACTTGGTCATCAGATTTTGATGACACATATTGTGACACATATTGTGACACATATTGTGAAACTATATGGCAAAAAAGGTACAATGTTAAGCAGGTTTCATTTCGAAATTCTACGCGTAACGGATTTAAAGGTCTAGAAAGTTCGAATGTTAAACCGTCTCTTTTATGGCCTCATCTTCATTGAAATTGGTAGGAGGCTTGCATGCTTTAACCGATACCGATCAACGTAATTATTTAATTGGGATGACGTCAATGTCATTGGCCATATTGACCACTCGAACAGTCTCTATACTTAAAGTCCGAACTTCCAGAAATTTGGTACGCGGGTTCTCAACACTAACTGATATCCTACTCTTTTGCTGCAGCGCGGGTATATTGCTAGTATAATTTTTTATATTTTTTTTGGTTGTGCCTACAATTTTTTAATGAATGAATGAATTTCGACCAAACTTTTACCACACATCCATCATGATCTAGAATTAATCAAAGGGATTAAGGACTTGACATGAATGTTGTCCATAATGAATATTGTCGTTTTTATTAATTTCCTCATGTATTATTACTACCTTTAATCTCTGTTCTTCTATTATCTAGTGTTTCAAGGTTTAAGGATTTATCTAATGGTGTTACTCTTAACATTCTCCAGTGCATGGTTTTCGCAACTCTGTTTTAAAATTTATTCGTACTAAAATATTAGTTTAACAGAACTATAGCATAGGTGGATAGATATTTGTATGTAATTTACATTCAATTAATTATCTGTAATAAAATATTAAAACAATTTGAATTCATCTAACGATTTGTTCTACGCCCTAGACTCACATTTATTTACCTTTTGTAGCTATGTAAATATGTAATATGAAATGTATATACATATATATATAAATAATTCACCATTAATCGATATATTTGCAGCTGGTCTAAATTAATCTAGGAAATTGTATATTTTCTTAATTTTTGCTAGATCCATTATTCACCTTTTTTTTTAAACATAAGATTTTATATTGAAGGTGTAGTTAAAATGTTAATTAAGGTAACAAGTCTCCACTGTGGCTCCTCTTTAAAATAATTTTAAAAAACATTGTTTAAAGTTATCGTTTTACGATTGTTTTCTTCAGAGAATGTCATAATATCGTGTACGGTATTTTGTTTAACACCAAACTTGTATTGTGACGCTATCCGATCATCAAATTAACATGCTAGAGAGGAACAAGACCCACGACATTCGGGGTCCCTTGGTGAAACAGGTTCACGTCGGGGTTCGTGATCCTAGCGGGCTACCACAAAGTCTTTATGTGTTTTAGAGGATTTAAAAAATTTTAAAATTAATATTACTGTTTAAAATTTATGTTTGCAATATGGTATTACCCCCACCCCAAAAAAAAGCCATCCTGTGATATGCTGGGTATATGTGCTAGAGGAGGTTTAAACAGATGACTCAAATGCATATTTAGAAATAAATGTCTTAAATTAAATTAAACTACAATTAGCATATGATAATGAAAACGACTCATTTGTACATGTAGAGATCTATGACTAAACATCAGCTGACCTGTACAGATGATATGTCATTGCACCAATCGCAGCCGCAAGCAGTAGAGACCAAATGGCCTTGACATAAGGATTTTTGGAAGCTGAAATAAACGGAACTCCATTCAATGATGACTTCTCGGCATACTTGGTTAGAACTCTTTTAACGCCTCCTTCTTTGCTTGGTTTAACTTGTTTTTCTGTTTCGTCTTGTTTAACAGACACACCGTTTGGTTTCACTGGATAAGGGTGGTGCTAGGATTGGGGGAAAAAAGTTAATTTACTTTATATAGATAATTATTTAAACCTTGTTACAGAATAAACCAGTTATTTAGGGATATACTTTAGAAATCACATTTACATCCCCAAGACTGACAATGACCTCCCTTTTTTATAAAATTTAAAAATTTTCTATATTCAAAAACAAATGATTTTTGTGTTCACTTTATGTTTGGCAATTCAGACGAATATAAATATTTGCAGCAATGACTATGTCAATAAAAATCTCCATACACAGCGAAGATGATACTTGTAACTTAAAATACAAAATACACAAACAAATTGTTCAATGAAAACAATAAATTTGAGCTTTTTTAAAAAAAACTAACACGACAGTAGACGTTTCGTCTAATGCCTTCAACAGTATAAATTTATAAAATACGTACTTACATAAGTAATATTTAAATTCTTAAAACGTAATTTAAATTCTTAAAACGTATTATATCATATAATATTTTGTAAAATAAAAAGAAAGAAAAAACAAAAACAAACAAGGACACATGAAATAGTAAAAAGGAGGAAGTATCTAAAGTTACAGTGAAAACTACAACGGGAAAAAGATTCTGCATTTAGGTAAAATTATGAATTTGGTTAATTCCATATGGAAACCTATACAACATCAGCCGGCTCCGTGCGAAGAGCAAAGTGGAAACTGTATTAATCAGAGAGCTGCTCTTCGCGGATGACGCAGCCCTTACCTCACATACAGAGATATGACTCCAACAGTTGTTCAATAAGTTCCCAGAAGCATGCAAGGATATTGGTTTAACGATTAGCCTAAAAAAGACCAACATTATGAGACAAGACACTTACTGCCTCCCAGCAATCTCCATTGAGGGAAACAACTTGGATGTCGTCGAGGATTTCACCTACCTTGGCAGTAACATCACAAGCACTCTCTCCCTTGATAAGGAAATAGGAACGAGAATCGGCAAGGCCGCTTCATTAATGGCTAGGCTGAATCAAATAGTGTGAAACAATGCGTAGCTCATGGATGGGACTAAAATCATTGTGTACCACACCTGCGTGCTCAGCACACGCATCTATGGCAGCGAGTGCTGGACGACTTACGCCAAGCAAACAAAGCAGCTCAACAAGTTTGACTTACGATGCTTGCGTAGGATTCTTCACATCAAGTGGCAGGACAAGATTACCAATGTCGAGGTACTTAGAAGGAGCCATATGCTGAGTATGCACTCAATCCTGAGTGAGAGGCGCCTGCGGTGGTTGGGTCATGTCCGCTGGGTGAGCTCGGAGCCCATTCCAAGAGCCTTGCTTTACTGTGAGCTGGCAACTGGTATAAGGAAAAGAGGTCACCCCTGCTTGCGCTTCAAGGACATCTGAAAGAAAGACTTGTCACTGGCGCAGATAGACCTCCTGGCGGGCAAAAGTGCGTGAGGGCATTCAAGTCACGGAAGCATCCCTAACAGCTAGGAGTGAAGAGAGAAGGGCCAAGAGAAAGGGGAGGGGGGAAGAGGAGCAGGAGTAAACGCCATCGTCCAATGATGACGGACGGATGCCATACCCTAACTTCAACAGATTAAACTAATAATATCAAGTCAGAACATGTAATATTGATTACATCCTGGATGTTGGCGTGTAGGATACATGGTCAATTTGCCTAAGAAAGCCGACCTCTCCAGCAAGTGGGAAGAAATAATGCTTCTCCTTGTTCCAGATACGTTCTTGACCAGGAGTATCTTGGAGAGGCTGAAAGAAGCAGTCGATGGAAGACTTAAACCAGAAAACCAACATTATCATTTAAGGGTCTAATAAAAATTCACCAAGACTAGATAAAACCATGGATAAGCTTACGAAGCAATAATCTTTTGTATAGAAGGAGCGCCTGTAATAGATAAGACCGGAGCAGGTTTTTGACAAGGCAGATCATGTACCACCCACATTGTCAGTTTGCGTATCATCTTTAACCAGTCATTAGAATAGGTGTCTCCTCTTTACGCGACTTTACTGGATTTTGAAAAGGCCTTCATCCGTCTCGATAGAAATCAGTCTTGAAGCTAATGAGCTTCTTTAACATCTAATCTTAACTCATCAACATCAACACAAAATTAAATGAAGACAGTTTCTGCCGAGTAATCTACAATGAAAGCTAACCAGCCAATTTGCTGCGTAGACTGCACTGCGACAAATATGCATACTGTCGCCTAAGGTCATTTTAAAGGTAATAGATTGTATCATGCATAAGAAAACTTCTGGAAGCAACACACACATCCAATTGACTTTTAACCAGACGCTGAAAGACCTTGGATTATTCAGATGATTATACCTTCACTCACATGGACAACAACCAATATAATCTAAGCAAAGTTAGCTCTACTGCGACGCCAGAAAGAAGCTCCAGGTGTTTGTAAACAGTTGTCGACAAATTTTACAATTACGACCACATTGATGACGTAGTACGCAGTACCACATACCTGTTGAACGTTTTTTTCCGACGAACCGTTTCTCTGGTCAATGTGAGGTTTGCGTCTGGTATCTTCATACGACATCTGTGCGTATCGGTCTGTGTATTTGGGACTGTGCTTAATGTTGGGTCCTGTACCACTAGACCCAGACCTGGAGCTGTACTCCTGATAGGGGTCTGAATGATCAAAGTCAGAAAACGTGCTCCATCCGTTAGGAAGCGCTGGCTGTCGAGAGTGGTAGTAATCCATGTCTGTGCAATGTGAGTGGGCAGCTGTCTGATAGGGTTAGTCACTACTTCTCGTGTCTTAGGCCGAGTCTAGATTGAGATGTAAATGTGAGCAGGGCAGCTGTCTGATAGGGTTAGTCACTACTTTTCGCGTCTTAGGCCGAGTCTAGATTGAGATGTAAATGTGAGTAGGGCAGCTGTCTGATAGGGTTAGTCACTACTTCTCGTGTCTTAGGCCGAGTCTAGATTGAGATGTAAATGTGAGCAGGGCAGCTGTCTGATAGGGTTAGTCACTACTTCTCGTGTCTTAGGCCGAGTCTAGATTGAGATGTAAATGTGAGCAGGGCAGCTGTCTGATAGGGTTAGTCACTACTTCTCGTGTCTTAGGCCGAGTCTAGATTGAGATGTAAATGTGAGCAGGGCAGCTGTCTGATAGGGTTAGTCACTACTTCTCGTGTCTTAGGCCGAGTCTAGATTGAGATGTAAATGTGAGCAGGGCAGCTGTCTGATAGGGTTAGTCACTACTTCTCGCGTCTTAGGCCGAGTCTAGAATGAGATGTAAATGCGAGCAGGGCAGCTGTCTGATAGGGTTAGTCACTACTTCTCGTGTCTTGGGCCGCGTCTAGGTGGAAATGGAAATGTAATTATATAGTGGGTTTGTAATGAACAAACTTTTAAAATGGTTTTAAGAAAATGTTTATTAATGTGTTTCAGTAAATTGATATTCTAAGACAATGAATTCTATTGCTGTTATATAAAGGAAAATAGAATTTGATTAAAACTTGTATGATTATAAAAGACCAAACTAAGAAAATTAGATAATAAATAAGGAATATAAAAGAAAAGATAATTTAGAAAAAAAAGATCAGACAAAGTAAGCTGGATAAAATACAATTTGACATGTAAGATAAAATATATAAAATACTTGATACAATATAAAAATAGATTATTTCTGTCATTGATTTTTAACAATTACAAATTTTTGTTAAAATATGCTAAATCTTCAAATATATTTTATTTCAGTTTATCAATTGTGTACTTGAAGTTATATGCAAATTATGCTATAAAAGACAACACATTACAATCTTCAGTATTCAGGCTTGATAAGTTAAAACATTTCGGGTTTGAGAATAGGCCATCATCAATCAAAACATTTCTGGTTTGAGAATAGACCATCATCAATCAAAACATTTCTGGTTTGAGAATAGGCCATCATCAATCAAAACATTTCTGGTTTGAGAATAGACCATCATCAAGCAAAACATTACACGTATTAGTGATTTATTTAGTGGTAATAGACATGATAAGTAGAATAATGAAATAGAATTATTTATTTAACTAACGTGCTCAAAGTTGAAATCCTGTTTAATAAACAAAAACTCTTCATAATTTTTTATTTATAATTTGAGACGGGTCTACTTTATAGGTAATTAGACTAGACATTATGTCATCTATAACTGGACATTATGTCATCTAGACTTGACGTTATGCCATCTACACTTGATATTATGGCCTATAGATATGGGCATTAATGGCTTTATGTCATATGAATAAGCTCTTTAACGTCTCAAACTAACACCCCATAGCATCAAATAATAACTGTTTGTCGACTAATGTACCAAACAATTACTCCGACTTACCTGAGTGAACAAGAGTCATGGTTATTTTGTGTTCAGGTAAAACACAAGGTGAACACAATGTTCATCATATCACCTCTTGCTGGCTACGTAACTCAACCATCAGATGGTTTGAGGGTGTGTGAACGCTGGGGTGGGACCTGTGCTTGGAGCCAATAGGCAGGTCGTACAGAAATTTGCGTGTTTGCACGCCCGAACCATTACCATGTTCACTGAACCGATGCTTTCACCAGGCTGAATAACTGTTTGGTAATTTAACAGGAGAACACACATATTAGCTGGATTGAATAAAGTTTGTCCCGCATCAATAATATGAGTGTAGTTATTGAACTGTGGCGCAAGAGAGACGAAGGCTTGATATATTGTGCAGTTCTGGGTTATTTCTAAAAACTAAACTGAAAACCCACCTTGACATTTTTACTTGCTTAAATGCCATACTTCCTGTGATGAATAGACTTAGCCACTCCTATTTCTTAACCTCGCCCATTCGCTGGTTATATCCCACGCACATGCACCTGCTATTGCAAACATTCGTCTAAATTATCTCGTGCACAACTTCTAATATCATTATTTGATCTTCTGGCTTTAAATATGTAAAGAAAAACAACGGTAAAGATTTTAGACAGAGGTCTATGCAGGGCCGGATTAAGACTGCACGGGGCCCCTGGCTGCAATTGAAACTGGGGCCATATCCAGCCAGCGTCCCTTTAGATACAATGATTGCTAGCAGTAGCAGCTAATATAAGACTGTAACTTGTAACCAAACAGTTCTCATACTTTGTCTGTGCTACGGGATCGGCCTTCCCAGCCAAAAAGATTAATATGAAAAGAAAAACGAATACGAAGAAATAACTGTTTGCCGGTATCCTAAAATTGAGTGTAAAAAGACAATTTTTAAAAAAAATGACAAATGAAAAATAAAATGTTATTCACCCAGCGGGAATCGATCACGTGCCCGCTTGCATAGCAAGCCGAATTTCTTCCACAAGACCACACGAATTTGATAAAAATGTAAATTTAAAAATTATAAATAATATTCTTTAATATTTTCCCTTATTGAGCTTTAAATCAGGTCCGAATAGCGATCAGATTAATAGATAAGATTTTATTAATTTATGTAATTTTGATATTTTCAGGAATTCACGCAAACATTTGTCCACCTTTATTATAAAATATACTAAATTTGGGGGCCCGTAAATCATCGGGGCTTTAGCTTTAGCCCACTCAGCCCCCCCTCCCCTTAATCAGCCATAGGGTCTATGTATTGGAGTTTATGGTAAATATGTATTAGGGTAAGGTCAATCTATTGGAGGATATGGTCCTTGTATAAGAGTTTAAGGTCAATGTATGGGAGGGTGAGGTCTATGTAATGTAGCTTCAAGTCATGTATGGGAGGTTAAAGTCAATGTATGGGAGGTTAAAGTCAATGTATGGGAGGTTAAAGTCAATGTATGGTAGGATAAAGTCAATGTATGGGAGGATTAGTTAATATTATAGTAGGGAGAGGTCAATGTATTGAGGTTAAAGTCAATTTATGTAATGTTATGTCACATTTGAATAAATTATGAAGTCTAATATTAAATAGCTTCATCACATATTGCAGTTTCATCGACGAATGTATGCACGCCTTCAATAGATAGACAATTTTCAAAGATTGCATTTTTGTATACAGTTAATATTTGGAAGAAAAAAAAGATCAATTTTATCAAAGTTAATTGATCGATGTTCTACACACCTGAAGCAAATATCTGTGACTTAAAAGAAAGACCTTAAAAAGTAAGCCAATTGTGCTCATCGAAATTAGCGCACAATTTAGAGATAATAATAACTTTTCAACGGTTCATGATGACATATTAAGTTATTTCAATTGGCTTATTAAATATGTCCCAGTTACACGACAGTTGAATGTAAATACTTCATAACTCACTTCTAGTTTCTGACCTTGTTCACTAGACTAGAACACATGGGAATAGAAGGCCAAGGTATGTAACACATAATCAATGGAGTGTTGAAAAGCTTCCGCTGACGCCTTTCCCTGCCCGAATTATGGAGTTATTCTGTCAATACACGCCTAAACTCTTACAAATTCTCATAGTGACGGTCCCAGATTCAGGTGTCTATAACCTTGAATGAAACCCTTGTAATCTTGTCTCGTGAGATATAAGACATGGCTCTTTCTCAACATAACAAGAAACCAAAAAAAATATAACCATACGTCTGTAACCCAACCAAAATCACCACCACTGTACACCAACCAACATGGCCACCGCTGTACCCAAACAACATGGCCACCACTGTACCCAAACAACATCACGACCACTGTACCCAAACAACATGACCACCACTGTACCCAAACAACATCACTACCACTGTACACCAAACAACATCACCACCACTGTACCCAAACAACATCACTACCACTGTACCCAAACAACATCACTACCACTGTACACCAAACAACATGACCACCACTGTACACCAAACAACATCACTACCACTGTACCCAAACAACATCACTACCACTGTACCCAAACAACATCACTAACACTGTACCCAAACAACATCACTACCACTGTACACCAAACAACATGACCACCACTGTACCCAAACAACATCACCACCACTGTACCCAAACAACATCACTACCACTGTACCCAAACAACATCACTACCACTGTACACCAAACAACATCACCACCACTGTACCCAAACAACATCACTACCACTGTACCCAAACAACATCACTACCACTGTACACCAAACAACATGACCACCACTGTACACCAAACAACATCACTACCACTGTACCCAAACAACATCACTACCACTGTACCCAAACAACATCACTACCACTGTACCCAAACAACATCACTACCACTGTACACCAAACAACATGACCACCACTGTACCCAAACAACATGACCACCACTGTACACCAAACAACATCACTACCACTGTACCCAAACAACATCACCACCACTTTACCCAAACAACATCACTACCACTGTACGCAAACAACATCACTACCACTGTACCCAAACAACATCACTACCACTGTACCCAAACAACATCACTACCACTGTACACCAAATAACATCACCACCACTGTACACCAAACAACATCACCACCACTTTACCCAAACAACATCACTACCACTGTACCCAAACAACATCACTACCACTGTACCCAAACAACATCACTACCACTGTACACCAAACAACATGACCACCACTGTACACCAAACAACATCACTACCACTGTACCCAAACAAAGTCACCACCACTGTACCCAAACAACATCACCACCGCTGTACCCAAACAACATCACTACCACTGTACCCAAACAAAGTCACCACCACTGTACCCAAACAAAGTCACCACCACTGTACCCAAACAACATCACTACCACTGTACCCAAACAAAGTCACCACCACTGTACCCAAACAACATCACTACCACTGTACACCAAACAACATCACTACCACTGTACCCAAACAACATCACTACCACTGTACCCAAACAACATCACCACTGCTGTACCCAAACAACATCACTACCACTGTACCCAAACAAAGTCACCACCACTGTACCCAAACAACATCACCACCGCTGTACCCAACCAACACGACCATTCCCGTGTAACAAACTACAATCACTTGAACATGATTCAGACTATGTATAGATGATTACCATTTCTATCACTGCCTTTAAATACAAATTGTGTAAAAAGGGATTTTTATCAACACGCGTTTATTCCAATGCGCTAAAAAGGACAAAATAAATTATTCGAACGCTTAATTTCCTTTCAATTTCTCATGTCTACAAAAATAAATGCTTGGGCGCCAAGCATGGCAAATCAATGGTATTGGGTACTAGTTATGAAACACCATGTGGACTCACAAATATAACGTGTCAATATCTGTCAACATGCCGCCATGCGTCAAGTGTATACAGTGTGTCTCCGAAGCACAATGATTGAGAGTACACAAGAAAATATCACTTGTTCGACAAATCTTCAGCGAGATGAAATGCCGCTGAACAATCCTGAACACATGCAGGATGTTAATCTCTACAACCAATATGCTTGGAACGCGCGCTTTTATTTTTGTAGACATGAGAAATGGAAAGGTATTCGAAGTGTGTGCGAACAATTTATTTGTCTTAAAAAAAAGGACATCTCAAAAACGACATCTCAGATAAGACATCTCGACAACGACATCTCAGATAAGACATCTCAACAGCGACATCTCAGATAAGACATCTCAACAACGACATGTCAGATAAGACATCTCAACAACGACATCTCAGATAAGACGTCTCAGATAAGACATCTCAACAACGACATCTCAGATAAGACATCTCAACAACGACATCTCAACAAGGACATCTCAACAACGACATCTCAGATAAGACATCTCAGATAAGACATCTCAACAACGACATCTCAGATAAGACATCTCAGATAAGACATCTCAACAACGACATCTCAGATAAGACAACTCAACAACGACATCTCAACAACGACATCTCAGATAAGACATCTCAACAAGGACATTATAAAGATGACATATCAATATTTAAGTTTCTCTCAAGATCATAGCATACATAGAACTATCAAAAAGTCAACTTGGAAATATCCAGCACCGTATAAAATAAATGTGTTACATGAACTACAACTCTGGTAAAAACAAATATTTACAAACAGTTTCTGTGTACTGTCATTATTTTATTTATTTTATTAAGTTATTGTTTCCCCCAACGTTGTGAGTCAGTTTGTAATTTTATGTTCATTCTTGTGTGAAGTTATTAACTGAGCGGCGCCCCCACAAAACAACGTGTGACAGATCCACAGGGCGCTGAATGAAAGTTGCACTTCATGGAATAGGTGCATTAATAAATGTTGACACTCAAAACTTTGAGCTTTTTTTAAATTCAAAATTATACTAATTATTTTATTAACAATATTTAATTTGAAAACACTCCCTTGTGAATATATTGCATTAATAAGAAATCTAAATGTGCCTTGTTTGCTCATTTGAAACATTAATAATCAAAGAAAGTGAATATTTATTATATGATCTAACATTAACATTAATAAACGTTTTTAAATTATACAAATAATTTCAAACAAATCTGTAGGCATCATGTTTGGCTTACAGATGTATCTTATTTTATATATTACTGACGCTCATATAATACAGAGGATTATTACATTCTACGTTTATCCGTGGTTTATGTGTAGTCATGCACTTTAAGTACCTGAATAAAACAGCACTCAGAAACAAAGTAACACACTAACACACAAAACACACACAGACACAGACACACACACACACAGACACAAACACACACACACAAACACTCACACAAACACACACACAGACACAAACACAAACACAACGACACAAACACAAACAGACACAAACACACCCAAAAAGACCCAAACACACACAGACACAAACACACACACACAGACACAATCACACACGCACAGACACAAACACACACACACACAGACACAAACACACACACAGACACAAACACACACACATACACAAACACACACACACAGTCACAAGCATACACACAGACACAAACACACACACAGACACAAACACACACACATACACAAACACACACACACAGACACAAACACATACACACAGACACAAACACACACACAGACACAAACACACACACAGAGACACAAACATACACACACACAGACAGAAACACACACACAGGCACAAACACACACACAGACACAAACACACACACAGACACAGCCCACACACAGACACAAACACACACACAGACACAAACACACACATACACAGACATAAACACACACACACAGACACAAACACACACACATACACAAACACACACACACAGACGCAAAACACACACATACACAAACACACACAGACACAAACACGCACATAGACACAAACACACACACAGACAAAAACACACACACAAGGACACAAATACACACACACACCCAGACACAAACACACAGACACAGACACAAACACACACACATACACAAACACACACACAGACACAAACACACACACATACACAAACACACACACAAACACACACTCAGACACAAACACACAATAAAACACAAACACACACACACAGACACAAACACTCACACACAGACACAAACACACAAACATAGACACAAACACACACACAGACACAAACACACACACAGACAAAAACACACACACAAGGACACAAATACACACACACACCCAGACACAAACACACAGACACAAACACACACACACAAACACACACACAGACACAAACACACAAACACACACACAAAAACACACACACACAGAGACACAAACACACACACACAGACACAAACACACACACACACACAGACACAAACACACACAGACACAAAAACACATACACAGAGACAAACACACACACAGACACAAACACACACACAGACACAAACACACACACAGACACAAACACACACACAGACACACACACACATACACAAACACACACACACAAACACAAACACACATGCACAGACACAAAAACACACACACAGACACAAACACACACACACAGACAAACACACACACAGACACAAACTCACACACACAGACACAAACACACACACAGACACAAACACACACACACAGACACAAACACACACACAGACACAAACACACACACACATACACAAACACACACACAGACACACACACACACAAACACACACGCACAGACACAAACACACACACAGACACAAACACACACACACACACAGACAAACACACACACAGACACAAACTCACACACACAGACACAAACACACACACAGACACAAACACACACACATATTTAACTCAAACAAGAGCAGGATCAACCCCTTTTATGTTTGTGACGTCACCGTCAGTTATTTCTTTATAGATCTCAACTCGGTTGTGTGACGTAGTTCAACTGACCTCTGTGCGTTGACGTAACATCCCACCATAACTCCATATTTTCACCTTCTGTAACTATTAAATATATATAACTCTTTTTGTAGGCGTTCTCACAGTACATAATCTTGTGCACAATAATCCACTGAAGAGCTTGTTTATCCAAAACAACTTTAATATATATACTATGTACACATAAATATCATTTGAGGTAATACAACGTGGAAATCTTGAGGCGAACACATACACTTTCTCCTTCCTTGCCGGAAGTCTTCTCCCAACTACTCGCCCAACACTTTCAACCAATAGGAATGCTCCTTTCTTCCCGCGTCCACCATTCACGTGACCTTACGTCACAAAATTATGTTAATGACATGTGACATTCACCCCCATCCTTCAAAAAAAATGTTTATGAGATAAAACATTTTTGGTCATCATAAAATCAAATTAATCTATATCTATATTCAAATATTTATCATCAATGAACACTGATTGTCTTACATACAACATCTGGACATAAAATATCAAGAAGAAAAAAATCTGTGAAACTGCAACCGTCTACCTGTGCTGAAAAATGAAAATGGAATTTTAAACACATCTGTAATTTTTTGTAATTAAAATATTTAAACACTCAATATTATTAAAATTAACTAATAATCCAGTGGAATTCAAACACTGTTCCTTGTCCATTGTTCAAAGAATAAAAATATTAATATAATTACAGTCTCTGGTTGTATCATTTAGGAATTCACAGACTAATATTAATACAGTCTCTGGTTTTATCATTTAGGAATTCACAGACTAATATTAATACAGTCTCTGGTTTTATCATTTAGGAATTCACAGAATGTCTTTTGAATACAGTCTCTGGTTTTATCATTGAGGAATACACAGAATGTCTTTATTTATTGTCATTCTACTTAATATGTCTGCAACCACATTGTACTTTCCCTTCACAGGTTTAATGTCAAATTTGTAGTCGGCTAATAGCATAGCCTAGTTCAAAGATAGTCATTCTTCAGTTATCTCTGGTACTATGGTTTTCATCCCTTTTACCATATACTTGATGTTTAATAGTGGCTACAGTGTCAATAGTTTCATTTTGTGCTCGTTTTAACTTTATTATTTTTCTATCATTCATGCCTTGGTTTTCATTTTTTCTCCATGGTTGATCATAATTTCTTTTTCTGGAGTCAAAATTGTATTTGCCTCTCCATGATCTTCTGCTTTGATTATAATCTCTATTTATGGAATTATGATTATTTCTTTCTCTCCATGATTGTCTTTCTTGATCATAATCTCTATGTCTGGAATTATGATTATTTTTTTCTTTCCATAATTGTCTACCTTGATCATAACTCTATGTCTGGAATTATGATTATATTTTTCTTTCCATGATTGTCTACTTTGATCATAATCTCTATGTCTGGAATTATGATTATATTTTTCTCTCCATGATTGTCGATCTTGATCATAATCTCTATGTTTGGAATTATGATATTTTTCTTTCCATGCTTGGCTACCTTTGTTTTCAAAGTGCTCTTGTCTTGATTTTTCTTCTGTTTTCTTTCTTATAGGGCTGCCATTAGGTGACACCCTATTTGGTTGTCCTTTATTATGGTAACACTGCTTCGCCATATGTCCTGGCTTGTTACAGTACCAACAAATAGTTTGTCTGTTGCCTTGGTTTGGCAGACTCTGGTTTCTCATACCTTGCCTTTTTTCTTGACTTTTAATTTGTATTACTGCAAATATGTCTTGTCTCTTATCCATTTTTTCTTTCTGTTCAGCTTTTCTTAGCTTTTCTTTTTCTTCAGCAATTCTTTGATAATCTATTTTTTCAGCTATTATTAGCTTTTCTTCTTCTTTAGCAATTCTTTGCTTTTCTTTTTCTTCAGCAATTCTTAGATTTTCTATATTTTCAGCTATTCTTAGCTTTTCTTCTTCTTTAGCAATTCTTTGCTTTTCTTTTTCTTCAGCTATACTTAGCTTCTCTTTCTCTTCAGCTAATCCTTGATTTACTTTTTCTTCAGCTATTCTTAGCTTCTCTCTTAATTTGGCTATTTTTCGCATCTTTTCTTCTCTGGCTATTTGTGCGTTTTCTTCAATGAAATCTCTCATTTTGTTTTCTTTCAGTTCGATCTCTTTATCTATGGCAGATAATTTTTCGTAGTAATCCATGTTTAGTTTGATTGAATAATATGAGTCAAGCAATTTGGTTAGGAATTTAGGTATATATTGATAAAGTTATAAATCTTCCAAATGAAAAATATTGAATTCAAAATGTTAAGTTCAAATAAGTGACACGTCTAAACCATGAAATCTAGTATTGACAAGATGAGACAACAAAAGAATCCTCACACGGGATCTTTAGTATACTTTATATATGCGATCCCTCAGATTGACAAAACATATTAAATGGTACAATCGTTTTGAATAAAAGTCACTTGGTTAAAATTTCAATTCTTGAGTAGTTTTTTTTAACAATTTAGTTCACTCCATTAATCCAAAATTGCAATTATCAAACTCTTCACACAATGAATGGATAAAAATTCCGTTCCTTTATTTATAATTCACACTTCATAATTAATAGTCCATAGCCTTCCAAGTTCCAGGTTATGTTTACAAATATTTCCTGGAATCAACTAGCATTGAGCTTGTTGACGTCACGACCTATATATGTTCACCGTGTGTCACCATTCAGTAAGCCTACACGACGCAGATTCCAGCACTGTGTAGTATGCTTGTACTGTCGTCGACTGTCACGTAGAACAAACTAGGCGACCTAGTTGTATATACCGCACGCCGTGACCATGTGCCTGTATGCCGCCATTTTGAAATATTCTTGTATTTTCATTGAACCACAAAAGTTTATTCACAGCTTCTTACGAACTTGAATATTCAAAAATACGATAGCTGCTAATATTTCTTATTTTAATGAATACTTTCCTTTTTGGAAATATCCAATACTTGTTATTTCCACGAAACCTCCGTTCTAAAATCTCTTGTACTGTGTTGACTTAGAACTTATGCCTAATGGCAATTCACTTTTACTTCTGCACCAATGTAACTGTTATAATATGTCACAATATTAATCTTAGGGCACTATTATCCGCTGAAGAGCTTGTTTATCCAAAACAACTTTAATATATATACTATGTACACATAAATATCATTTGAGGTAATACAACGTGGACATCTTGAGGCGCACACATACACTTTCTCCTTCTTTGCCGGAAGTCTTCTCCCAACTACTCGCCCAACACTTTCAACCAATAGGAATGCTCCTTTCTTCCCGCGTCCACCACTCACGTGACCTTACGTCACAAAATTATGTTAATCACACGTGACACCTTCCTTGCGTGACGTCATCGACAACTGTTAGTGATTGACTAGCTAGGGTGCGTGACGTCACATATGTCCTACTCACAGTTTCGCGTTCTGCCATTTAGATCATAGCTATGAATGGTCTACTGAAATGGCTTTAAAACTTCTATTCGAAACAATTAAGTCTCTGGAACCACACAGATCTCATCACGAGAATCCTCGTGTTTATACAACAGCGAATCCCATTTCAATCTGCGTTGTGTTCAACCATTGTACCTGTCGGGTTGGTCCACTGATCTGTGATCACAGAGATTGAAACAAAGTAGCTGGCTCGCGTCCTTACATTGTTATACTAATGTACTTTTGTTCATACGGACCTTTACCTGTGTTTGAAGAGTTGACTAGGGGAGGACGCTAACAGCTTTAGATTTACCCGATACGTTGGTAAATACAAGTTAGTATGTTGGTGAATACACGTTAATATGTTGGTAAATATAAGTTAATATTTTAGTAAATAAAATTTAATATTTTGTTAAATACAAGTTAAAATGTTGGTAAATATAACTTAATATGCTTGTGAATATATAACTTAATATCCTGGTAAATAACCTGAACCTGTTGGTAAATACACATTAATTATACTGGTAATTGCAAACCTAATATGCTTGTTAATAGTAATTTTATATGTGCAAAGTTTCATTCGACACACACATTTCAAATAAAAACAAAAGTATCTTTAAAAACATCATGGTGTTACTCGCATCAAAACCTGATTATACATAATGAGATGACTTCACACATCAGTCGATTATACTTGAGGTTGCAATACACTATTCAATTCTGAAACTGGAACCTGTATTCATTTGTTTCATTTGTTGCACCTCTATTCATTTGTTACATTTGTGTCACCTCCATTCATTTGTTACAATTGTTGCACCTCTATTTATATGTTACAATTGTGGCACCTCTAATTATATGCTAAATTTGTGGCTAGTGGCGTAGCAACGGGTTGGCATCGGGGCAGTTGCCAAGGGCGCCAGCTCAAAAGGGCGCCGCTAAATCTCTAATTTTTATATTAAAATGTATATTGTTTTGTGCTGAAAACAACTTAGCTTTTCGTGGTCACGAATAAGATGGAGGTATATTTTTGAATCTGATAAAATTTGTGTCAGTATGATGTTGGTTTTAAAAATTCCCTTGAATCGCATATTAAAAATCACACTAGCTATTTGTAGCCAACAAGCCAGAATGAATGTATTAATTTGTTATCAGCGAAACTACAAACTGAAATAATAAAAGAAATTCAAGAAGCTAAATATTATAGTATATAGTATATTATAGTATTATAGAATAGTATAGTATAATAGTATAGTATAGTATAAGTATTATAGTATATTTGATAGCATTCCGGATGTATCTCACAAATAACAATTAACTGAAATTATTCGGTATTTAAAATTGTCAGATAAAGAATATACCATTGAAGAGAGGTTCGTTGGTTTCATAAACAAAACTGAAAAAAAAACAGAAGAAGGAATTGCCTTGGAAATTAAAGCAGCATTAATTCAAAATGGTTTATCACTTGAAGATGTACGTGGCAGGGAAGTACAAGGGAATTCAAGCCATACTTGAAAAAGAGAATCCACTTGCTCGGTATATCCCATGTTCTGCGCATACATAGTCTTAATTTGGTAGGTGTGCAAGCGGCCAGCATTGATGCAGATGTGACATTTTTCGGAACTATAAAGGAATTGTACAATTTTTTGCTCCTCGTCAACTAGTAGATAGGAAAAAATATCCCAGTCACTGAAATCAGCCTAAAGAAGCATGCGGACACAATATGGTGTTCCAAAGCAAATTCTGTAAGTGCTTTATATGAGCAACTGGAGCAAATTATTTTAGTATTAATTGAAATGAAGGATAATCACTTACTTTGTGATGCATTATCTGTTGCTAAATTATTGCACCGTAAAATCAATAGTTACAAGTTAATTGCGATTATAACTATTTGGAATTTGATGTTGGAAAAAATAAACAAAGTCAATTTAGCACTACAAAAAAAAACGAAAAAAAAGACCAGGATATTTATCGATCATCGTTGTTAATAAAAAGGACTTTTAAATGCCTTTGAAGATCTAAGAACTAACGAAATCTATAAAAATTTTGCCAAAATTGAAGAAATGTCATGTATTAAAATGAAAATCGAGCCAGTTCAAAGAAGGAAAGCAAAACGAAAACGAATGCCAGGAGAGCATGCTGAAGATGAAGGACCTAACTTGGATAAATTAATTTTTTGTTGTTGCAATCATTGATTCAATAATGATGCAGTTAAAATACAAATTTCTTTCTCTGAAAAAATATAGCAGAAGACTTTAACTTTCTGACTGGCAAAGCGTTCCAATCTTTTGCAATGGCAGATTTAGAATCTAATGCTATTCTATTATCAGGCAAATATCCTGAAATAAATAAGAGCAATTTATAATTGAAATAAAATGCTTTAAACACCAAATGATTAAACTATTGCAAAACAAAAAACCTGATGACGTCATGTTTCATTTAAATTTTCTAAATGTTCTCGCTACATGGGAATGCCAAGAATCGTAACCGAATATCGAACGAGCTCTGAAAACATTTCTTACAATGCCAACCACAGTAGCCACTGCTGAAAGGAGTTTCAGCAAACTAAAAATGATAAAAAATTACTTGAAATCGGCGTCAGGTCAACAACGCACATCATCTCTAGCTCTTCTTTCAATCGAAAGTGAAGTTAATACCAGTCAAATTAACTTCGATGAAATAATCACCAATTTTGCAAACATTAAAGCAAGAAAAGTTAAGCTTTGAACCTTATAGGTATAGGACATATGAGTGGATCGGTGGAGTCTTAATTAAATTTGTATGAAATAATGAGTTTGACACATTGACACTATTGTTTTTATTTATAATACATGATACTTCAAGTTTTGCAGTATTCTTTATTAACGCAACAATATCACGTTTTATCCACCAATTTATTTGGTATTATTTAGTAAATAATAAACTGCAAATTAGTATTGTTCCTGTCTTATGCATCTTTTATATTCACGTTGTACGACTGTCACTGTCAGACGACGTAATTATTGTCTAGCAAATGAAAAATCGCAAAGCTGAAACTTGTCAATGTATCAAGGGCGCCAAAAATAAATTAGCCAAGGGCGCCAAAAAGCTAGTTACGCCTCTGTTTGTGGCACCTCTATTCATTTGTTAAATTTGTGGCACCTCTATTCATTTGTTAAATTTGTGGCACCTCTATTTATATGTTACGATTGTGGCACCTCTATTTATATGTTAAATTCGTGGCACCTCCATTCATATTTTACATGTGTAGTACCTATAAACATATGTTTCATTTGATAGGACGGTATATAGTTTTCAATGAAAATTAAATATTTAAAAAAATTATTTAGAAAGATAAAACAGTTACAAAATATTATAGTCAAATTACATTACAAACAGTTATATGGTATCTAAATTTTGAATCATGCTTACAACTTTTAACCAATTTGCAGTGTACATTTTTGTACACTTACAATAAAAACAGTACACAATACTGCACAACTGTGGACAACTTTCGACTTTGATGTGTACACGAGGGCTCATCGTACAGTCGTAAACAAGTAAAGGCTTCATTGGTCTAAACGTCCAGTCAGAATCAGGAAATTAGTTTGGTGAAGTCATGCGTTAATATTGGAAGTTACCGTATAATTTTAATGGGTTTGAACCAAATAGGATCTAATGGAGTTTAACATCAAACAATACGGCACACGTTCAGCACTAATTGACCCCAGCAATCAGAGAACAGTGTAAATAACGGGAGATGAAATACAAGGATTTATGAAAGTCACAAATAGCTATGGAAGAACAACGTAATTGACTTCTCGGAAGTCAGGTTGTATGTTAAAAAATAAGTGCAATTAACAATGGTACTAACACAGAGGGTAATAAAAACCGAGGGTAATAACATTAATGGCTTTAACACTGAGGGTAATAACATTCATGGCGTTAACACTGAGGGTAATAACATTAATGGTTTTAACACCGAGGGTAATAACATTAATGGCTTTAGCACTGAGGGCAATAACATTAATGGTTTGAGCACTGAGGGTAATAACATTAATGGCTTTAACACCGAGGGTAATAACATTAATGGTTTGAGCACTGAGGGTAATAACATTAATGGTTTTAACACCGAGGGTAATAACATTAATGGCTTTAACACTGAGGGTAATAACATTAATGACTTTAAAACTGAGGGTAATAACATTAATGGTTTTAACACCGTGGGTAATAACATTAATGGCTTTAACAATGAGGGTAATAACATTAATGGCTTTAACACTGAGGGTAATAACATTAATGGCTTTAACACTGAGGGTAATAACATTAATGGTTTTAACTTCGAGGGTAATAACATTAATGGCTTTAACACTGAGGGTAATAAAATTAATGGTTTGAGCACTGAGGGTAATAACATTAATGGCTTTAACACCAAGGGTAATAACATTAATGGTTTGAGCACTGAGGGTAATAACATTAATGGTTTTAACACCAAGGGTAATAACATTAATGGCTTTAACACTGAGGGTAATAACATTAATGATTTTAACACCTATGGTAATAACATTAATGGCTTTAACACTGAAGGTAATCAAATTAATCGTTTGAGCACTGAAGGTAATAACATTAATGACTTTAACACCAAGGGTAATAACATTAATGGTTTGAGCACTGAGGGTAATAACATTAATGGTTTTAACCCCGAGGGTAATAACATTAATGGCTTTAACACTGAGGGTAATAACATTAATGGCTTCAACACTGAGGGTAATAACATAAATGGCTTTAACACCGAGGGTAATAACATTAATGGCTTTAACACTGAGGGTAATAACATTAATGGCTTTAACACTGTATGTAATAACATAAATGACTTTAACAACGAGGGTAATAACATTAACGGCTTTAACACTAAGGGTAATAACATTAATGGTTTTAACACTGAGGGTAATAACATTAATGGCTTCAACACTGAGGGTAATAATATAAATGGCTTTAACATCGAGGGTAATAACATTAATGGCTTTAACATTGAGGGTAATAACATTAATGGCTTTAACACTGTATGTAATAACATAAATGGCTTTAACAACGAGGGTAATAACATTAACGGTTTTAACACTGAGGGTAATAACATTAATGGTTTTAACACTGAGGATAATAACATTAATGGCTTTAACATTGAGGGTAATAACATTAATGGCTTTAACACTGAGGGTAATAACATTAATGTTTTTAACACTGAGGGTAATAACATCAATGGCTTTAGCACTGAGGGTAATAACATTAATGGTTTGAGCACTGGGGGTAATAACATTAATGGCTTTAACACTGAGGTTAATAAAATTAATGGCTTTAACACTTAGGGTAATAACATTAATGGCTTTAACACTGAGGGTAATAACATTAATGGTTTTAACACCGAGGGTAATAACATTAATGGCTTTAACACTGAGGGTAATAACATTAATGGTTTGAGCACTGAGGGTAATAACATTAATGGCTTTAACACCAAGGGTAATAACATTAATGATTTGAGCATTGAGTGTAATAACATTAATGACTTTAACACTGAGGGTAATAACATTAATGGCTTCAACATTGAGGGTAATAACATAAATGGCTTTAACACCGAGGGTAATAACATTAATCTCTTTAACACTGAGGGTAATAACATTAATGGCTTTAACACTGTATGTAATAACATAAATGGCGTTAACAACGAGGGTAATAACATTAACGGCTTTAACACGGAGGGTAATAACATTAATGGTTTTAACACTGAGGGTAATAACATTAATGGCTTCAACACTGAGGGTAATAACATAAATGGCTTTAACACCGAGGGTAATAACATTAATGACTTTAACACTGAGGGTAATAACATTAATGGCTTTAACACTGTATGTAATAACATAATTGCTTTAACAACGAGGGTAATATCATTAACGGCTTTAACACTGAGGGTAATAACAATAATGGTTTTAACACTGATGGTAATAACATTAATGGCTTTAACATTGAGGGTAATAACATTAATGGCTTTAACACTGAGGGTAATACCATTAATGTTTTTAACACTGAGGGTAATAACATCAATGGCTTTAACACCGAGGGTAATAACATTAATGGCTTTAACACTGAGGATAATAACATTAATGGTTTTAACACTGAGGGTAATAACATTAATGGCTTTAACATTGAGGTTAATAACATTAATGGCTTTAACACTGAGGATAATAACATTAATGGCTTTAACATTGAGGGTAATAACATTAATGGCTTGAGCACTGAGGGTAATAATATTAATGGCTTTAACACTGAGGGTAATAACATTAATGGCTTCAACACTGAGGGTAATAACATAAATGGCTTTAACACCGAGGGTAATAACATTAATGGCTTTAACATTGAGGGTAATAACATTAATGGCTTGATCACTGAGGGTATAACATTAATAAGTGTTTGAGATGACATTCTGCATTTCAAGTAAAATCTTTCTAGTCCAAAAATAACAGGACTTGAGACTTTACTTGCAGACATCCCCGTCAAGGGGCATACACGTCAAGCCCTTATAAGTACTAAGCTAACTAAGCGGCTAGATTCAGTGGCGTGTCTAGGGTGGGTGTTAACGCGCCCATCACCCCTAGCTACACCACCAGCTATGTTTTTATTTTTTTTTCTAATACAGCAAAATCAGGCACCATTTTCCAAACCATTTAAAATACAGTAGGCGGGTAATAAGGGCAAAGCTAGAGCACAGTTGAAAGGCATATCCTCCGCTGCCTTAGAGTGTCTTTAAGCATATTTAGTATCATATTATGCACACTTGTTCCACTGCTAACATTATACCAAAGCTTGCAATGAAATGAAATAATTCAAACATCTTTTTCATTCACGTCAAAACTACAGACAGACGAGGGTTTGTTCCAAGATCACGTGGTCATCACCTTGATAATCAAACCGATCTACATACTATTAAATCGTGCGTGACGAACCGAAAATATCATCACATTTTTGTCACTTTTTTGTCAGCACCACCTAACAATGTTCACCAACACCTAAAATTATCCATGAACACCTAACTCTGTTGACCATCACCTAACATATTGACCACTACGTAATGACCTGGCATTAAAGCGTGTTTGCTGCCAAGTAATACAAAAAAAATGCTTTTAAGCTCATTCGTATTTAAATATTTAGTGACGTGCGTTTAATGGCGATCCCTCGGACGGTTTATGAAGTTCAATTTGGTCAAGTGATTTCATTAACACAACGTGATGTCAGATTATTGAACTTTTAGAAACATTTGTCTATTCCAGGGATTCTGAATTCAATATCAAAAATTTCTATTTAAAAATCCTAGTGATTTAACCCGAACGATATACTTGGGAATAACTGTTAAAAATGAAGAGTACAAACTTTCAAAGATGCCGTTGTCGGAAGAGGCTATTGAGAACAACTAGACAGGCAAATAGACAAGTGATAGTGAAAACCGTCGTTATTATAGTCGTCTAAGGTCTAATGTATTCAAGCTTTCATTGGCGTATCTAAATGTTCGACTAATTGTGTAACTGCTGTATTTATAGAGATATGTGTTAGGCTGCAGTTGTTTCAGTAACATATTCTCTCATACAATCAGTACAGACTGTTTGTTGTTTCAGTAACATATTCTCTCATACAATCAGTACAGACTGTTTGTTGTTTCAGTAACATATTCTCTCATACAATCAGTACAGACTGTTTGTTGTTTCAGTAACATATTCTCTCATACAATCAGTACAGACTTGTTGTTGTTTCAGTAACATATTCTCTCATACAATCAGTACAGACTGTTTGTTGTTTCAGTAACATATTCTCTCATACAATCAGTACAGACTGTTTGTTGTTTCAGTAACATATTCTCTCATACAATCAGTACAGACTGTTTGTTGTTTCAGTAACATATTCTCTCATACAATCAGTACAGACTGTTTGTTGTTTCAGTAACATATTCTCTCATACAATCAGTACAGACTGTTTGTTGTTTCAGTAACATATTCTCTCATACAATCAGTACAGACTGTTTGTTGTTTCAGTAACATATTCTCTCATACAATCAGTACAGACTGTTTGTTGTTTCAGTAACATATTCTCTCATACAATCAGTACAGACTGTTTGTTGTTTCAGTAACATATTCTCTCATACAATCAGTACAGACTGTTTGTTGTTTCAGTAACATATTCTCTCATACAATCAGTACAGACTGTTTGTTGTTTCAGTAACATATTCTCTCATACAATCAGTACAGACTGTCTGTTGTTTCAGTAACATATTCTCTCATACAATCAGTACAGACTGTTTCTTGTTTCAGTAACATATTCTCTCATACAATCAGTACAGACTGTTTGTTGTTTCAGTAACATATTCTCTCATATAATCAGTACAGACTGTTTGTTGTTTCAGTAACATATTCTCTCATACAATCAGTACAGACTGTTTGTTGTTTCAGTAACATATTCTCTCATACAATCAGTACAGACTGTTTGTTGTTTCAGTAACATATTCTCTCATACAATCAGTACAGACTGTTTGTTGTTTCAGTAACATATTATCTCATACATTGAGTACAGACTGTTGGTTGTTTCAGTAACATATTCTCTCATACATTGGGTACAGACTGTTAGGTTTCAGTTGTTTCAGTCACATATTCCCTCATGAATGTAGCAAATAATTGTTGAACGTTTCATAAAAGGAAACAAAAAGTGATTTTATTTAATCTCCAATAAACCAAGTTATTGTAACACACACAAAATTTGATTTAACTCAATCTACAGTTGGCTGTAGCTATCACTGTAGGAACTTAAGGCACTTTAACATCAATATGGTTTTGAGATTCTTGTTTTATTTGATATTGCTTTTAACAAATGAATGTTTAGTATCTTACTTTTTTTTAACCTCACCCTAATTGTGTCTCTACTTAATTCACTCAATATTACAACATGACCATCATTTAGTTAACCGTACATGACAGGCTAAATTTTGGCATTTAATTAAGCAAAACATTTTTAACATGGCCATGCAACCGTGTACCTTATATGAGAATATCATACCGTTTGATTCACTATTCCAATAATGGCTGAGACGATCTTCAAGACTGTTAAATCAAATTGACCTTTATAAAACTAACAGTTTCCTTCAAGTGAACGTTTAAGCCAGTACATTAACCCAGCATTCATGTGTGTGTGTGGGGGTGGTTAAATTTTTTTTTAAAACGTTTAAAAAAAAGTTTTTTACTATAGATCCTTTATATAAGAGACATAACTAAAAGAATGTTCATTATAATACGCAGTGCAAGACAATCCAAAAATCCTAAGTTTCAGTTATGTCTCGTAAAAACATGTTTAATATAATGCGCACCGATCGGGAATATATTTTTAAAAAGTAACGTCAATATAATACGCACCGCATCGCGCGAAAGGAAAATATTAAAACAGTTGTTCAAGATAATATGCACCGCGACACCCTAGCACAAAAAGTAACATGCTACATAGAGATAAATAGAGTTAATCTAAGAATTCGTTAATTTAATTACAGTACATTCGAGCGATATGAAATATTGATAGATCATTTTTATCATCGGCACAAGTCTGCCTGCAAACTTTCAGCTTACGAGGAAGTGGGTTAAAAATCGATCCAAAGTTTTTACGGCATTCAAGGCATCAATCAAGCAAGCAGATGCCACGACTTAATATAAAGGATTTAAAGCAGGTTTCGCTCAGTAACAACGAGTCCAAATCATTCATTCTTTCAAAGGCCTTTTAGCAATCAAATCATAGTTGGACGGCCTTGTACAGCTTTCAAATAATTATCCTTCTCCTAGAGCAAATAAGGAACTAGTTACAAAACAAGATTTTTCTTATTTTTTCCAAAGAATAATTGCTGCAAATTAAATTATGATAGCCACAATTGGATGTTAATTGTGTATTTGTTATTTCGATTTTATGAATATTATAATTAATGTTGCTATCTGAAAGAATTGTTAGGCTATTTCTTTGGACTGAGAAACAATAGATCTGGGTTTAAATTTTGCATTTGGTGTTGATGATAATGTTGTTCTTGATGTTGTTGTTGGTGATGTTGATGTTGTTGTTGATGTTGTAGTTGATGTTGTTGTTGGTGATGTTGATGGTGTAGTTGATGTTGTTGTTGGTGATGTTGATGGTGTAGTTGATGTTGTTTTTGGTGATGTTGATGGTGTAGTTGATGTTGTTGTTGGTGATGTTGATGGTGTAGTTGATGTTGTTGTTGGTGATGTTGATGGTGTAGTTGATGTTGTTGTTGGTGATGTTGATGGTGTAGTTGATGTTGTTGTTGGTGATGTTGATGGTGTAGTTGATGTTGTTGTTGGTGATGTTGATAATGGTGTAGTTGATGTTGTTGTTGGTGATGTTGATGGTGTAGTTGATGTTGTTGTTGGTGATGTTGATAATGGTGTAGTTGGTGATGTTGATGGTGTAGTTGATGTTGTTTTTGGTGATTTCAGCCACAGATACGTGACGCACGCCTCACATCAGGTAACGTGAAACTAATCGTGTCAACAATGACCCACAACGAGGCGGTAACTGATACCGTTAACAAAGTCTTTTAAACTAATGCAGGCACACCACGGTGGTCTCACCTCAGTGTTCATACCTTAGTGGTGTCGTATTGATTAGACAGAGATCTCATTGTGGTCTGATTGTAATAAAAATCTGATCTCAAAGTATTCTCAAAACCAAATATCCGGTTGCGATCTTTTAAAGGTGGTCTCAAAATAATCTTAAGAGGTCAGTAACACTTGTTGAGACTTCAGTAAACTATGATTTGACAAGGGTAACACAAGAAAATGTTAAATATATGAATGAAAAAAATGTACTTTCGTTTTGTAAAGTCATGACTTACCATTACCAGGGCTGACAGTCTTCTTAAACATGATCTATTAGGGTCTGTACTTATTAGTAAACAGAACATATGTCAAAAATTAGAAACATTGCTTATATTTACATTTTACAGTATTTGTTCTTCAATAAATATTGCAATATGATTGTTTATTTAGTACTGAGTACTGACAAGTAATGTTGTCATAGAAATCCTTAATTAAGATCTAAAGGCAGTGGCGTAGCGAGGGGGCAGGGGGGCGAATGCCGCGGGTGGCACTTTGCCAGGGGCGGCAAATTCCTAGTAATTTTTATAAAAGTTTCTAACAACGAAAATTGTATAAGAAAGTGGAGGTTTTAATCGAAATAAAATAACATCAGAATCAGAAATTAATAAAAGAAATAAAGGAAATATCATCAAACATGTGAACGTTTCAACTGCCAGAACTTCTTAAATTCTTCTGACACTAATGCTACTGTTCTAAAAATCAGAGACTGATTTGGTATCAACTTAATTTGTTCTTAAAATTTGACATATTTTCCTGTTGTAAGAGTAAAACTTACTGTACGTTGTCCACTTGAGACATGAGCGAATCGAATTCTCCGAGCGGCACATTGTTGGAAAAAGTGGGTGAGTAGGGGGATTGGGGGTTAAATTCCTTGTTGTTAATTAGCTTCTAAAAATAAATAAAGTTATTATGAAGTTTAAAAAAAGAAAAGACAAAACAAGACACTTTTTTAAAAAAAGGAAGAAACTATATTAAAATACGTGGACGTTTCTGATGCCGAAGTTTCAAACTCCTATTCTTCTATTAATCTTAAGACTTCTAAAACTAATGCAACTGAGCTGACAAACATTGGGGGTGAATTAATGTACGAACATGACAATTGTGTGCAGGTACATTTTATTGATTTTAATGTAGATTTTTAAACGCTGAAGAGTGGTAGTTGAAGTGGGTGCTCTCAATGTAAGCAAATCAACAGTTTAAAAACAGCACACAAAATTTGTTCAGATATTAAAATGAAGTAGATAGTCAGTTAACATAAAACAATCATTAATGGGAAGCATAATGTGGACATCAGTTAAGAAGTTCTTTGTTAACATGTTAAATTATCCCAATATTTTCCAGAAAATAACCACTGCGATTTTTAAAGTTTAATCATAATAATTCAACACCTGTACGTATAGACTAAATGCCTTCTGAAATCTAAATCAAGTGTATCACCTGTCTCTGTGATTAGACAATGATCGTTAGTTTTGGATAGTTCGTAGTTAAGACGCAAGTATTGAATTTTAATTAAGATTATAATGTGTAAAGACTTGGTCTTATTAGTGAGGGCCCAGACGTAATTTGTCCCTTTTTTTTTATTATTCCATAGGTTTTTTTTAAATTTCATCACTTGCTTTGTTATATGGGATTCTTTCACCAGATGGATGAATGTTTTGTTCTCACTGAGATGTTAAAGATTAGCCACGCCTACTCTCGCCATAGCTATATAACCTCGGTACTACTCTCTTCCCCAATTGCTATTTCTGGCTTTCGATAACACTGCAGTTAAGTTTTAATTTGATTTAATTTGTTTTTGTCTATTTGTTTGTTGAGGGAGGCTTTTTGCTATGACGTCTTGTCATGCCTAACATACCCTGTTTTAATAACACGTTCTTAGTTTCGAATGTCGCACTGTGATAAGAGAAATATTTGAACGGCAAACCACGTGATATTGTGTTTGGAGATTCTGCAGAAGAAGTGTTATTTGATTTAGTATATTTAGTGAAGGTAACTTCAGAAACAGATTCATATATTGTCAATAGCATCTCTCCAGTGTTCGGGTAGTCACGCCTATGATTGCCATCAGCCTATCTCTAGTGTCTTGATAGACACGCCCATGATCCTTTTAATTGATAAAGTCAATCCTTTAAATACAACGGCAGCGTTCATTAACGTGAGTCAATAGGCGTTTACCATACCTCTAAAGTTCTCATCGTCATTCGATGCGTTCCATCAACAGTTGCCCCAACAAACGCACACACACACACACACGGACAGTCTAACAACATCGTTCAAATAAAACAAAATGGGTAGGAGAGAAGAACTCATTGTGTTTTAGTTGACTGACGCGTGGTGAGAACTGTTTGGAGCCCTTACTTCACTGTCGTACAGGATAGCGATATTTGAGACTGGATGTAGAGTCTCGTTTACCTGCGGAATGAGACACAAGTTCGTGATAAATGAGGTCTGCAAATATTAGTGACGTCATTTCCTGTCGGTTCGCTTTCTGTTGTTTGTTTTTTTAAACAAATTTTTAAATGTTGAATAGTGGAAAGGTTAAATTCGTTCCAGTATTAAGGTCAGTTTAATTTTAATCTATGTTTAATGGACTTTAACTGTCTTTAACATATTTTACGACTATTGGACTGACCACGGCTCACGCAATTGTCCCAGGACCTGGAGAAGCATTGGTCCCGAGTAAATTAATGGGCAACAAGATTTTAGATTATCTAATGTTACAAGATAGAGCTCTAACCACGTGAACTTAGATGATCTAATGTTACACGATACAGCTCTAACCATGTGAACTTCAGCAACCAAATATTACAGAGAACGTTATTAAACTCAAAGACCAGCTTCTTCACACATCACTGCATGCTGGACACATCTGCTCTTACACATTCGATGGGACACTTGACATCCCAATGGAAACAGAGTCCTTTGTTTACCTGGCGCTAGAAGACAATGTGGGTGTTGCGAGAAGAAGTTTTCAAACTGTAAATACCGAATGTCTTGACCCATTCAAAAGGTGAATGACATTGGGATCTAAAAAAATAACAATGCTGACAACACAACATAGATCATCCTGACAACACAACATAGATCATCCTGACAACACAACATAGATCATCCTGACAACACAACATAGATCATCCTGACAACACAACATAGATCATCCTGACAACACAACATAGATCATCCTGACAACACAACATAGCTCATCCTGACAACACAACATAGATCATCCTGACAACACAACATAGATCATCCTGATAACACAACATAGATCATCCTGACAACACAACATAGATCATCCTGACAACACAACATAGATCATCCTGACAACACAACATAGATCGTCCTGACAACACAACATAGATCATCCTGACAACACAACATAGATCATCCTGAAAACACAACATAGATCATCCTGAAAACACAACATAGATCCTCCTGACAACACAACATAGATCATCCTGACAACACACCATAGATCATCCTGACTCAGATTTGTTTCTATGGTACGCGTGACACTAATTCAAAAGAAAAAACTTTGTAGTCAGCCTATGAGCTGTAAGTAGCTGTGAAGGTGTCAGTTTTATTCATGCGATGATTTAAGTAGGTATTCGGCTGGGTTCGATTACTGTAACCGCTGAAATGAAATCTTCTGTTGACAATAGTCAAACGCACTGCTGATGAATTTACATAATTTTTCATGAGTCTTATATCTGTTTTTTTCCCTCAAGTAATTGTAACAGTTTAAAGTTAGGTAGCGTCATTACTTACGGCGTACCCCAATATATGTACCAATATGCTCATATTAATGTATCAGTAACATCGTGTCTTTTAAATGTAACAGTTTAAAGTTAGGTAGCGTGATTAATTACGGCTACCCCAATATATGTACCAATATGCTCATATTAATGTATCAGTAACATCGTGTTTGTAAAGCTTTTAAATGTAACAGCGGGAGATGAGCCAAAAGGCGTCAGAACTAATGACTAACATTAGCGATGGCGAAGAGTGTACTAGACGTCTCCTAAAGTTTGCCTGAAACATTTCATGTAACAACACTTAAATTTATTGGAATCGTAACTAGTGCTACTCCTCCCCTTTAATGTCACAAACAAAAACTTACTAATGTAGAAATATTTCTTTAGCGCCACAGATTTTGGATATAAAATACTTAAATTAAATTTCTTTAAAACAAGAGAAGGGACAGCGCACCACGTCACTTGCTCTATTTTTATTACACGCTTTTATTTAAGTCATAATGTTTGTATGAATTTCCATTTTAAGTTCAAGCTATAGAGTCTAGAGCATCAATATGCTGTGGTCTAAAGATTAACGTGACGTGTTTGTTTATAATTTTATTTATTGACAACAATGAAGGAAATAACAAAATGTCCAAGCTGTATACTAAGGCAGTAATTACCTTAAGATAAACAAAGTTAAAACCTCTTTATCGTCATTGTGTGAAAAGAATGTTGAAAATTCTTTTGAATAAACCCGACTGTTAGGTCTCAAACAATGAGACCACATCGAGACCACAAGTTTATCAGTGTGAATCCTGGAATTAATTAATAAAAGTGTTGAAAAGCTATTTTTAACTGCTAGTGTCTCTGGGTCTATATGAACGTATCCACTGTCATTTGAAGCGAGAAACTTCGTTAAATGACGAAAATGTATTTTATACTTCAATTTGTTGTTGAAGAAAGACATTATAATTATACAATATTATTATTCACAGCTGATAAAAAACATAGATACGCATAGACACTTTAAATTCGTATGTGATCTGAGAACGGGCATTATAGACTATAGCGTAGACTGTAGACTGTAGACTATAGCGTAGACTGTAGACTATAGCATAGACTGTAGACTATAGCATAGACTGTAGACTATCATGGGCGTCGCTAGGAATTTTTCCAAGGGGGGGGGGCAAAAAAATCCCACTTTTTTATATTTTAACTGACAATGCCATACAGGTACAATTTTCAATTAAATTCAAGTTCAGTATAAAATAAGGGTTGAAAAAAGCCTTAGAAATTAATAAGACTTACAAATTAGTGCTGTAATAGTTAAGATGCAACATTTATTAATGCATTTAATAAATTAATTTTTTTTCCTCAAATGTATGGGGGGGAGGGGCAAATGCCCCCCTTGCCCCCACTTCCATACGCCCATGTAGACTATAGCATAGACTGTAGACTATAGCATAGACTGTAGACTATAGCATAGACTTTAGACTATAGCGTAGACTGTAGACTATAGCGCAGACTGTAGACTATAGCGTAGACTGTAGACTATAGCGTAGACTGTAGACTATAGCGTAGATTGTAGACTATAACGTAGACACAAGACTGTAGACTATAGCGTAGACTGTAGACTATGTAGAGGAAAGCCATCATAATCATAATCAAGCACAGGGAGCCAGATCTGCACCTCAATGGAATAAATGTTCTTGTGTGGGTCTAGAAACATAGTGACTGCTATCATTCATTCATCTGCAAACAACCTCACTTTCAGAATTGACGGTCATATAGAAAACATATGTCATTACAGGTACATCCAAGCAAGATGGCGGACAATAATTACAATAGCAACGTCAGCACTAACATGAAGACAGAAAAGACGACTCGTCAAAAGTCCGAGGGATTTACTCGCTTGCTCTCGAATTTCGCTGAGAAGACTTCACTGAATGGCGTCCCTTTCATTAACGACACCAATAACCCTACAGTTAAACTGATCTGGTCACTTCTGTTGGCAGCAGCCATTGGGGCTATGATCTATCACCTCTACAGGTACACTATCTGTCATTGGAGCTATAATCTATCACCTCTACAGGTACACAATCTGTCCTTGGAGCCATGATCTATCATCTCTACAGGTAAACAATCTGTCATTGGGGCTATGATCTATCACCTCTACAGGTACACAATCTGTCCTTGGAGCCATGATCTATCACCTCTACAGGTACACTATCTGTCATTGGAGCTATAATCTATCACCTCTACAGGTACACAATCTGTCCTTGGAGCCATGATCTATCACCTCTACAGGTACACTATCTGTCATTGGAGCTATAATCTATCACCTCTACAGGTACACAATCTGTCCTTGGAGCCATGATCTATCATCTCTACAGGTAAACAATCTGTCATTGGGGCTATGATCTATTACCTCTAAAGGTACACAATCTGTCATTAAGGCTATGATCTATCACCTCTACAGGTACACAATCTGTCATTGGGGCTATGATTTATCACCTCTACATGTACACAATCTGTCATAGTGATTATGATCTATCACCTCTACAGGTACACAATCTTTATTTCGGGCCATGCTCTATTACCTCTACAGGTACACAATCTTTATTTCGGGCCATGCTCTATTACCTCTACAGGTACACCACAATCTTTCTTTAGGGTATTGATCTAAAAAATAAAATATTTAAAAAATGTTTTTTTTAAAACGACACGCATTTATTTACATATAGAAAGTGCACTAAAAAGAAGAAAATAAAAATGTTCAATCCGTGAAACTATCGACTGCACATAAAAGCGTGGGGCGCCCATCACAACTCATTTCTTTTTGCAACTACTCTTTTGCATATAGAAATATTTTCTAATTAATTTGATAGTAGTATGTATATGATCAAAGTTGTGAAACTTTTCATGTTTATTAATATTCATATAAATTTGTATTTATATTTCGCAGTCTTGTACATGAGAGCGAGTTGTGATGAGGGCCCCACGCTATTATGTGCTTTTATGCGCTTTTAAAATGCATTAATTTAATTATGGTACATCCGATCAATCTGAAATTATGATACAATGCATTGCCATCCAAGATCTATCTATGGTAAAATTATGAGATCTCTAGGACCATCAGAAATGGTTTAATTTTACGTTACAAGATTTGACGGATACAAACAGTGTGACTTAAATAAAAGCGTGTAAAAATAAATGAACGTTTAAATTATCACGAACCCAAACTCGACCAACAAGCTCCCAGGATTCTGACCTATTGTTAATGACCAAACAAAAAAATAAATGATGAATATTTCAATTGAAAGGTTTAAATGTAAGACAAGAAGTCGATATAAATTTTACCAACAATATTTACCTGCTTATTAAATTTTTACTCAAAGAAAAACATCAAAAACTTGTTTGGACTTAAAGGTGAGGAAAACAGAGAGACACATACACAGTTAGCCAGACAGATAGACATTAGCCAGGAAGTCACACAGACTGGAATCACAGCAACACTCTTACAATCTCTTGTTTTTCTATTGCAGTTTGTTTTCCAGTTTCTTCTCCTACAGCAAACACTCTCAGGTCGGCTTGAGCTTCAGTAACCTCCCCTTCCCCGCAGTGACCATCTGTAACATCAACATCATGAGGATGTCCATGGTAAGTACCTGCCCACTATTGAACATGTCAGGTAAGTACCTGCCCACTATTGAACATGTCAGGTAAGTACCTGCCCACTATTGAACATGTCAGGTAAGTACCTGCCCACTATTGAACATGTCAGGTAAGTACCTGCCCATTACTGGACATGTCAGGTAAGTACTGTGGCGAGATAGATGTATATCTATGTTTGGCAAGTTGTCTAGAGGTGTAATATTTAACTTATCACCCTCCCGCTCACAACTTATAAACTTTAGTTATCTCTTGCAATCGATAATCAACAGACTAAAGGGGTGTTAAATGTAACACAATAAAATTTATTATACAATTTGTACAACAGCGGAAACTAGTTCCGAATTGGAGTAGTGATATAACAAATTAATTGTCCCCTATTTGGCCTAGCTTTATCATCATCGGGGCTATGCCACGTGACCCAATGTTTATGGTGTTGGTACTTAAATGTAATGGGGTCGTCGCGCCCCACTCCGTGTGGTGGCTGGCTCTGCACACTCCCCTGGTCGGGGTGTGCTGTTCTCTGCAGCTGTGTGCAATAAAGCGTTCCGCTTGGTACTTCTGCCCTACAAACGGCTCCTTCAGGGCTAGAGTGTGTAGTTGATACTGCAGGTTCCCACGAGCTGGATCGTTCGGTTTACTGGCACTCTGTAGGCTGATTCACCTATGGCCCAGGTGACATCGGCGATCACAGAAGTGTGAATAACCGGCTTCCGTACATGTGTGTACACGTACAGGCATCAACATGCGCGGTGTGCGTGTGTTGGCTTCAGTTTTACGTTGCACGTAACAACTGGTGATGCTGGGTCGTCCTCCTCAAGGTCCTGTCGGTAGGTGCAGGGATGAGGTAGGGTGTCGGATCCAATGGCGCTTGCACAGCGGTGGGTCCAACTCTTGGTCCTAAGTTTTGTCGACACTTTTATCTGGGCGGGTCTGTCGTCAGGAGTTCGGGTTGTCTCCCTGTACTGGCGGGTGCCCAATAGCCAGACTAATATAGAAAAACACACATGGGTAGTTTCTCCACTTTGTCTGTTTAATCCACCTTTTTGGCAACCGAGCCTTCAGAGCAAGGTGCCAAAGGGGATCAAAATACATTCACATAAAACAAATTATTATCTAACACATTATATAATATGAGCCTAAAATTAAGATCTCATTTCTACCACCACGGGTGCAGATCTATCTGAGGACACCTCGTAAGTGGATTGAGGTACAAATATAGTCATGTTATTTACTACACACAAATATAACTCGATATATCTATCTGATGGAGCGCGTGTAATCACATTTAGTTAGAAAATAGAGGTTGGATATTTACATATCGCACGTGGCCCCGTACGGCGATCATGGGGTTGACATTTTCTAATAATTTCAACACGGCATTATACAATGGTTAATATTTAGATAATGGTAGGAAATATATATATATATACATATCAACGAGGGAAACAAAGCTAGAGTTCAACTTACATGGATTCTGGTCAGTAAGAATAATACCGGTTCTTCCACTACAAGGATGGATGCAGATATTGTTCTATGAATTATATTCCCACTCGCGACTACACTCTGCTGACATCTGGGCGGAAAGAGGCCGGTGGCTTGGTTGCGTCAGCCTTTATACTTGATGAGTAGTACATTCAATCCTTTTCTGATTGGTTCTTAATTGCCGCAGTGGTCAGACGACCTTGACATTTCACGGGGTCCCATTTGCATACATAATCGTTTCCGATTGCCGCATTGATGACCTTTCGGATCAGATAAGAGTTGGGTCCTTTTTGTTTCAGCCGGTTACCGTGTCGCTGATGACTTTATGACCATAAAGCTCGTCACATAGGCCCTTTTTGAGATGATTCATCTTGATGAATCATCTAATAATGGAGGACAGTCATCTGCGCGAGTCACGGCCAACTTCCGTTAGTCCAAAATTCCTGTGCGGATTTGAACATCTATCTTTCCTCGATTAATACTCTCCCTTTGTTGATCGTGGGTACCTTTTAATCCTGCGTCATGAGAGTGATGACTTGAATTACCCTGTAGCCGTATCGCAGGCTTACTAACACATGCATTCTTAGTTTGGCGAATTCCTCGTCATACTCTTCTATCTCTGTGTCCTTTTCGGGTCGATCCTTGTCTGATATAATTGGCTGGACAATCATTGTCAATTTCTTCCTCATGGTTTCCTTTCCTTCTTGATTCATCTCCAATGATTCACCGATGCAGTATGAAGTAAATAGCGCTGGGTTTTGACTTCTGTTCCAAATACAGGTTCTTGTAGAGGTTGTGTGCCCCTGAACCTCTGACTGATACGTTCTCTCACAGAGTGGGCGCGATTCTGTCACCATGGCCACTCTCAACGTCGCTTCTTAAGGATGTAACTGATTATTGATCTTGGGATAACTTCTCTTGAGTTTTGCCCTCTTCTGATTGAGATCGTGGCTCCGTGGTTTCACCTTTCAGGTGATCCATCTCGGTCCTGCTCAATTCGGTTTGATACTTCGACGGGGTTGTTCCCCCTGTGTGGTGAGACATCGCAAGTATTTTTTTTATTCTTTCCACGATTTCTCTCCAGTCTTTCTTCATTCGCTTTAGATTCCCTATCATTATTCTCTGTATCCTTCATGGAAAGATTAGCATGTGGCAATTCTTCAAGTTGCTTTTTTAACGCAGCGATTTCATGTCATGAGGCCCTGATTAAAAGCAGTGTCCATCAGTTTGTAATTTTCTTCCAGGGCCCTGATCCTATCTTTAAATTGGACGGTTATGTTTTCTTTGGGCTATCCTTGTTAACTGGGTTGACCGTAACCTTATGGGTAGGTTCCTTTTGTGTTGGGGTTCCCTTAAGGGGACGCCTCTGTTCAAACTTACTCTTGTGGGCTGAAGTTATGGTTTCTTTAACCCGGGGTAAGGGTGACTCCAGCTGTGACCTCATTATGGGTTGACTAACCATTCCTATGTTCTTACGGTCTGTTACAACATCCTTCTTATTGAATTTGGGGCTTACTCCTCCCACGCAGAACTGCAGCCACATAACTAGGATTCTTTTGATGCATGCCCGGAGAGTTTGGGCACATATTAACCCTGGGTTCAAGGGGAGTTGCTTACTGCTTCATTGAGACCCTTTACCGTAGTTAATGCTTGGCCCATTGTGGCGTTGGAGTGACTCGCCCTGATTCCTTCCATGTGACCTTTCAGTCCCAGGAGTGAGTTCCGGTTGTGAGGGCCTGGCCTCAACTCTAGCTGCTTCCAGCTTAGCGTGATACCTCTTCCTCAGTTCCCCCAGCGTAAAGTATCTATTTCCAAGTACTAAGTCATATACGCTAGTGTCCATCACAGCTGCGCGGATCACTTCTCTGACAAAACTGGTCTCCAACCGTATGCGGGCTACGGGAAACACTTCTGACGGCCCTTTCGCATTAATCCATCTAATTTCCATGGTTTCATTGGTCATATCCTCGGGGCTGACCAATGATTTGTTAACTATGGCGTAGCAAGAACACCCTGTGTCGTATAGACACTTGGCTGATTGTCCTTTGACCAAAACCAACTCGCAAGAGGATTCAATATACTTCTTATACTCCTCCGTGAACGGACACGCAATTATCGTTCCTACCGTGTGCGGGTACGATCTTGCTTTAGCCATGGCTTGACTAGGTGGCTGCGATTTCCTTCTCTGACAATCTTCATTGGAGTAACATGAGGTCTGGTGATACTCGCACCAAGTGCGACTCCTCCTTGGCGATGAAGCTGATCTGGCGAATGTTCCATTCGGAGAGTTCCCTGATCCACTATGGTTGTTCGGAGGATTTGGTCCTGCAACCCTCTCTTCCCTCTCCACTTGGTCATTCCTAGGATGGCCGGTAGGCTCTTGTCTAAAAGGTTCCTTTCCCTCTCGGTGGGCCGTCATGTACCTATCCGCCAATTCCTTTACTCCATGCGGGTTGCCCCGTTTTCCTCCACAAAAATGCGGAGGTCAGGCGTCATGCATGCCTTCATTTTTTCGATCAATATCATTGCCACGACGTCCTGGTAAGTTTCGGGGTACTTTCCTAGGGTGCGCCATTTATTTAAATACTTCGTTAGCCGCATCAGGAGCTGACTTTACGTTACAGCCTTCTCCAGTCGAGAAGTCCTGAATTTATTCCGGTACGTGGATGCCGTCAGTTCGTACCTTGTGAGAAGTGCTGATCGCAGGGCTGCGAAACTCTTGGAGTCTTCCTCCGATATCATGGAGTAAAATTCGTACGCCTTTCCCTTCAGGGCGTGGGATAAGCGTAGGTTCCACCTATCCTCTGGGAGCTCATACATCCGTGCAAGTAGCTCGAATCGATCGAGGTACACCTCAATCAATTCTATCTTTTCGTCAAACGGATCTAAAGGAAATAGCAGCGATTGGTGGATTTGGCCGGTCCTGGAATCTATGACAAGATTGTTTACTAGGACGTCGTCTTCTCCTGCTTCACCTTCTCTTTTTCTATCTCTAGCTCTAATAATCTCAGGGCGTGTTCCCTGTCTGCCTTATCCTTGGCCATCGCCATCGCCCTTTCTGTTTCTTCCTTCTCTCTCGCTATAAATAAATCCACTTCCCTGTTGATGTGCTGTACCAGTTCAGCTCCCTCTAGTCTGAGAGATTCGCCTTCCCGGCGTGCTTCGGCCTTGACCTCAGCCTTTACAAATTCTGCCATACTACCTTATAAGTGAACTCCAACTATGCACCCTAGTAATGCAATCGGATGTTGCTAATACTAATGTTTAATTATAGCTGTTAATATAAAATCAATTTGCTAATTAAACTAATTGATACCAATAAACATAGGTTAAGGCAAGCTGATGATGATTTATAGGTTTTAATTGTGTTAATATATATCGTATACGAGAGATCACTAGTACAATCCTACAACCCCGGACGCGGACCTCATTTTATATACGGTGTGGCGAGAAAGATGTATATCTATGTTTGGCAAGTTGTCTAGGGGTGTAATATTAACTTATCTTCTCACAACGTATAAACTTTAGTGATCTCTTGCAATCGATAATCAACAGACTAAAGGGGTGTAAAATGTAACACAATACAATTTGTACAACAGTGGAAACTAGTTCCGAATGGGAGTAGTGATATAACAAATTAATTGTCCCCTATTTGGCCTAGCTTTATTCTCATCGGGGCTATGCCATGTGACCAAATGTTTATGGTGTTGGTACTTAAATGTAATGGGGTCGTGGCGGCCCATTCCGTGTGGCGGCTCGCTCTGCACGCTCCCCTGGTCGGTGTGTGCTGTTCTCTGCAGCTGTGTGCAATGAAGCGTTCCGCTTGGTAATTCTGCCCTACACTAGGCTCCTTCAGTGCTGGAGTGTGTAGTTGGTACTGCAGGTTCCCATGAGCTTGATCGTTTTGTTCACTGGTACTCTGTAGGCTGATTCACCTATGGCCCAGGTGAAATCAGTGATCACAGAAGTGTGAATAACCGGCTTCCGTACGTGTATTGTGTGTACACGTACAGGCATCAACATGCGTGGTGTGCGTGTGTGGGCTTCAGTTTTACGTTGGACGTAACAACTTGTGAGGCTGGGTCGTCCTCCTCAAGGTCCTGTCGGTAGGTGCAGGGATGAGGTAGGGTGTCGGATCCAATGGCGCTTGCACAGCGGAGGGTACAGCTGTTGGTCCTAAATGTTGTCGACACTTCTGTCTGGGCGGGTCTGCCGTCAGGAGTTCGGGTTGTCTCCCTGTACTGGCGGGTGCCCAATAGCCAGACTAATATAGAAAAACACACATGGGTAGTTTCTCCACTTTGTCTGTTTAATCCACCTTTTTGACAACCGAGCCTTCAGAGCAAGGTGCCAAAGGGGATCAAAATACATTCACATAAAACAAATTATTATCTAACACATTATATAATATGAGCCTAAAATTAAGATCTCATTTCTACCACCACGGGTGCAGATCTATCTGAGGACACCTCGTAAGTGGATTAGGTACAAATATAGTCATGTTATTTATTACACAAAAATATAACTCGATAGATCTATCTGATGGAGCGCGTGTAATCACATTTAGTTAGAAAATAGACGTGGGATATTTACATATCGCACGTGGCCCCGTACGGCGATCATGGGGTTGACATATTCTAATAATTTCAACACGGCATTATACAATGGTTAATATTTAGATAATGTTAGGAAATATATATATACTAGTGTATTACTCGTCAAAAATGACGGGAGTTTTCAAAATGGATATATTTCAGTTTTTGTAATCGTCCCATTTTGCCTGAAAGCAGCATAGTAAATAATAAGAAAATGTAGAGACCAAGAGAGAAAAATTAAATATCTTTTTCCATATTGAACAATTTTATGCGGACGTTTGAAAATAGTGGGGATTTTTTTTTGGCAATATATTTTTCAAGGTTATTTTTTTAGCGTGGGCTTTCTAAAATCTAGCGTTACGAACGGACATAGCAGAGTATATATTTTGATTATATATACGAATATATGTGTTATGAGAAAACCTCCAAGCTTAGGCTTCGCGTTATATAAGTTTTGCATGAATAATAATGATATAATCATGATAATAGTAAATGCATAGTGAATTACACACAGCATAAAGTGATACTGCGGCAAAGAAGTTTGAAGTTCGACGTATTAACAAATATTGCTGAGGAGTCAGCCGGACGTTAACTTGCGGCATTGAATAGTGCGCACCAATTATGAGTGCACCAATAATACAGCACAGTGCGTTAAAAATAAATTATGTGACTGTAATGTGATCCACATCACGCATATCTGTGATTTGAAGCCGTTTAAGCTTCATCGATGATTATGACTTGTCAGTTTATTCGCCCATTTGTCCATACATTATTACCACAACATTATCAAAACATGTAAAAAATAAACTGTAATTTTACACATGTTAATAACTATTTATTTTGCATGAAACGTAGTAAGCAAAGTTTGTCACAGGATAACAGAAAAGATTAACTTATCAACTGTTAATCATATTTACAATTTAATATACACGTGTTAGTAATTCACATAAACGTTTTTATTGTTGTCAAGTCAGCACCTTTTCAAGATCTATTATGACTTGTCAGTTTATGCGCCCATTGGTCCATACATTATTACCTTTACATTATCAAAAACATGTAAATAAAAAATTGTAACTATTTACAAATATGAATAACAACGAACTATTTATTTTGCATGAAACCTTTGAAGTAAAGTTAAGCACTGGATAAAAGAAAATATTAAAGTATCAACTTTAATATACACGTTTTAGGAATTCTAATAAACGTTTTCATTATTGTCAAGTCAGCACCCCTTCCAGTTCTATATTAAAAGCAAAGATTTTTTATTCAAAATTAGTCTAAGACGCATTAAAATATTACATGTAAATAACAATAAACAAAAACTATTGTGGGGAGGAGTCCGATTTTTAAATATGTTATTTTTTTAAACATACAAATAAGCAATCTCAAAGTGTATAAAAGAAAAACAAACGCTAAACTGAAGCATAAGTTGACAAATTTCATTTGCAGTAATAAATAATGGCTTTGTAGTTCAAAACGCATCGAAACTTGACAACCGAACGACAACCAATTGTAAATTTCATAAACCGAAAAACGAATGTTATATATTAATATAGAAAATTAAATTTATAATTACGTACGTAATATTGACATGGACACATACACAAAAACGGACATTTAATACAAATACATTTAAGACATGGGGCACGGTGGTCGAGTGGCAGCGCGCTCGACTGGCGTACGCAAAGGCAAGGATTTGTTCCCGGGGCCTAGGGTGTCCCTGAGTCACCCAGCTCCGAATTGGTACCTAACACTAGTTAAGCGGCATGTTAATGCGTGGAACCCACAAAGCCGTGGCCTGTGATCGCTGCATCACCTGCCAACAGATCATCTGTCATGGTCTGTGGACGCAATTATCTTCTGCATAGAAGGAGCGTCTGTATAGATAAGATAAGAAGATGAGATAAAACAAAAAAATATATAATAATATTTATTTCATTAAATAAAACATTGCTCTTTTTACTTCGTTCCCTTCACACATTAAAAGCTCAAATAATGACGTCACGTCACAATATTTTATGGTGAGCAAGACATTCTTTAAATCTCGAAAGCAACAGTTTTATTTATTTTTTATCGGGGGTTACCTCGCATAGCGTCAGGACTGACAGACACTACTTGCGTGACTGATTGCAAATTATGTTATCTATATATCTAAAAATCAATGTATGTATGTATGTATGCATGTCTGTTATAGCTGACTAAACCATTCATCCGATCGCCATGAAACTTTTGGAGACTTTTGAGTACGCTCCCGGGATGGAAATAGGCTACTTTTTTCAAAATTTAACACTCATGGGGCGCCGGGGGCCCATAATGAGAATTTTTTCTTATATGAGCTATATAAAAATTAGTTTAGGGCTTGTCTGCTTGGAAAATGAATGGATCTTGACCAAACTTGGTACATAACAACTTGATAGCCTATATTAAAGTACCATATGGCATTGAACTCCTAATGTCCGTTCCTTTGGGGCCGGGGCCCAAAATCTTTTTTTTGTAAGCGTTAAATACTTTATTCCCGTTATGATTTACACGATCTTGAAAAGCATTGACTAATATATCTATAATGATCCAGATTAAAATGAACGCGTATTTTAAAGTTAATTTCTTTCACCGATTGGGCCAGGGCGCCCTTAATGTTGTTTTTGCTAATCTTATCTATATATATATGTCAGGGTATGAGAATCACTGCGAATGATTGTTGCGAATGATTGTTGTGAGATTGTTGTGAGCCAGTGTTGGAGTCGGGTCAAGGCGTTGTTTACGGGTATGAACTCCTATCACGGGAATAATGTCTAGTGATGTCTGAGTGAGCTTCTGGTCACACGGGATATTTCAGGGACATGACCAGAGGACACGCCAGGGTCAGTTGAGACCAGTTGGGGGGTATATAAGAGAGTAGTCGAGACGAGTGCAGGGGTGGCAGAAATCTGTGTAGTTCGCACAGTGTTGTGCGGTCAGACCGGTCAGGATAGACCGGGGAGCTGCAGGGTTGCAGTAAAAGAGAGTTGAGTTTAACGTCGCCCAGAAGCGGTCGGGTCGGACCGAGGGCATGCTTGAGCATACAGCCGTTATATATAGATGTATTTTATGTCAAGGCAAGACAGCCAGTTGTACAGTTGTTTATAGTAGAATAAACATTGCATCGTTACACAGACTTGTGTCATCTCTTGTGTATGTTGTGTGTAGCGGAGAGCAAGGTACAATCCACCTAAACATAGAGACTTAACATGGGGGCCCGAATTGTCTCTGGATTGCCTAGCACCGCCAAACACTACGAGAGATGGGACGGAACCACATCAGCACAGCGGTATGTGCGCCTGTACTTTTCAGTACAGCGCCTCTGATACAGACTACTGTATCCATCGTAGGGCATACGTCTTACAACAGCACAACGACGATCAACCAGCGACGAACACGGGCAGACAGGGCAACGATCAACGTATCAGCGGATTTTCTGATAGACGAGGCCTAGCAAGTCCCAGTACGGAACATTACCAGCCAGAAGACCAACTACAAGAGATACCTCGAACCAGAACCAGCAAAACAACGACGTCGGAACCAGACGGTGCCAACTACGAGAGAAAACAATTACAAACTGTACCGGGAGGTCAAGTTGCAGAACCAACCATCCCGCCCCAGCTACAGTGGGACCCTGAGGAGCCGAGACGACCCACAGCACCACAGTTCAAATCGGGACAAGTTCGAGAAGATATTCAAGGTGGAGAAAAACATTACTAAGTGACAAGGAAACTGCAAAAAGTGTGACTTTGTGAACTTCTTACGAATGGATATTTATTGTGTAATGGGACTTTCATTGTATATGGATATTATGTCTGAAATATAACCCACAGTAAGTACGTACTTAATTACTTATAAAATAGTGTTAAATTGGGGAAGTGTGCTATAGCAAGATTGATCTGTTAGATAATATATATAGATATAGCATACCTGTCAAATATAAACGGACAATAAGGGAAGCTAGATTATAAGTAAGTTGTAAGTTATTGTAGAAGTAGAATGGAAACTAGAAGCAGTAGTAAGGGTATAAACATGGACGAGAAATTAGAGTCGTTTAAAAAACAAGGGGAAAAACTCGCACTCAGAGGGGAGGAACTAGACGAATATGTGAGAGAGCAATGGAAAGATTTTCAAACACAGGAAAGGTTAAGGGAACAGAGAGAGTATGACGAGAAACAGAGACAGAAAGAAAGGGAGCACGAATTGAAATTGGCAGAAAATAAAAGGAAAGACGTAACTGAACTGGACATGACAGGCCACTCGAGAGAAAACAAAGACCTTCGACAAATATTAAAAAATTTGCAAAAATTCGACGGGTCCCAAGAACTCGACGAATATGTGGCGACATTCGAACATGTAGTGGCTCAGGCGAAAGTGCCAAAAAGTCAATGGCTGATAGAGCTACAAGTAAGGCTAACGGTTGAGTTACAATCATTCTTAATGACGGAAGACGTTAGGACAAAACTGCATGATTATGACACTGTCAAGCGACTCCTTTTGCAACATGCAGGATTTAATGGGGAGAAGTACAGGGAAGCGTGGAATAGTCTAGCACCGGAGAGTAATAATTTTAGATTATTTCACTCAAAATTGGTTAGAAGTTTAGACAATTGGGTGGCCAGTACAAAAACAGAGAGAACATTTGAGGGGTTGAGGGATTTATTATGTAGAAACAAGTTATTATTGAACATGAATGAAGAGGCTATTAAATGCATCCTAATGAATAATGCCCCCAAATGTGAGGACGTACTGACACAAATTGACCATATAAAGTCGGCAGGACAAGGACAATTAAGTCGGAAAGTCAATACACAGCCACTGGTAGGGGGTGTGGCGGAATATAGGGGTGAATATGGAGGCAAGTCTAGAAGTCGCTCGACGGAGGGCCGAGTAATGGGTACATGCTTTAACTGTGGTCAGAGGGGTCACATAATGGCCAACTGTCGACAGAAATGGGCCAATAATAGGATGCCTGCAAATGCGAAGGGAAATCAGTATAAAAGCTCAGATCAGAAATATAACTATGGAAATAAGTATCCATGGTACAGCCAGGATAGGTGACTAAGCAAAGATTGCAAACAGGGCCGTACTATACAGTGGCAGGGGTATAAACCTAGAAAAAGGGGGCAGTTTCGCAATACACAATGGGGGGGGAAGTATGAGCGATATTTTTAGAAAGTCCACGGGTAGGTTAAATGTCGAAAAATGCTTGTTGTTAGGGAAGGAAGCTTCTCTTCTTAGAGACACCGGCTTTACAATCGTAGGGTGCAGAAAGAGTTTAATACCAAAAAAATACATGACTGATCAGACCTTTACAGTTAAACTTATCGATGGGACAATAAAAACGTTTGAAACTGCTATAGTAGACATTAAAACCCCTTACCTCTGCGGTAGATTTTTGTCCGCCCTTTTTGAAGATCCGGTAACAGATGTGATTTTAGGAAATGTTAGATCAGACGAGGACACACCATTCCATCACGGTAACGTAGTTACCAGGGCCCAGAATAAACGAGATAAAGGGGGAGGACCACAAATGAAAACTGTGATTAGTACAATTCCAAAAATATTTGAACACATCAATTTAGCTGAGGAGCAGGCAAAGGATGGTGGATTAAATAAACTATGGCAAAAAGCTAAAAGTCAGAGGGTGGAAAACACCAAACAAGGAATAATAACGTTTGAAATAAACAATAATATACTATACAGGATATTTATTTCTAAAATAGATAACAGTGTTGAAAAAAAATTGGTGATTCCGAAACCATACCGACGATTAGTCTTAGAAACGGCTCATACAACAGCATTAGCCGGACACATGTCAGTCAGAAGAACCAAATACAGAATTTTTTCTCAGTATTTCTGGCCACGTATGAGCATAGATATCAAGGAATTCATTAAGTCTTGCCCTATTTGCCAAAAAGCACGTCCACCGGGGAGCATAAAACCCATAGAGTTAGGTCAAATGGAAGTGATCGGAACACCATTTCAGAAGGTTGCTATTGATATCGTAGGGCCATTACAATTAAGTGATAATAAGAATAGATATATCCTTACGTTGGTAGATATGGCTACTCGTTGGCCTGAAGCTATTGCACTAAAAAATATAACAACACAAGACGTTTATGAGGCCCTATTAACAATATTCTCTAGAATGGGATTCCCGGAAGAGATCTTGTCAGATAACGGGCCCCAGTTCTCCTCCGATATGTACAAACAGGTGTGTGAATTGTTTAACATAAAATCCAGTCACTCTTCTATTTACCACCCACAGTCTAACGGGATGGTGGAAAGATTAAATGGCACCTTAAAAAGCATGTTAAGAAAAGTGGCAGATGAGGAACCCAACAATTGGGATAGATTTTTGCCGGCAATTTTGTTTGCATATCGGGAAGTTCCGAACGAGACAACGGCAATGTCTCCTTATGAACTCCTCTTCGGGCGGAAAGTGAGAGGACCAATGTCAATTTTAAGGAAAATACTAACAAATGAAAATACGACAGAGGAAGGTAAAACAACATATGAATATATAATAGACCTCAAAAACAGAATAAAATCAGGGTTATATAAAACGGGTAGGTTAAATGTCCACGGGTAGGTTAAATGTCGAAAAATGCTTGTTGTTAGGGAAGGAAGCTTCTCTTCTTAGAGACACCGGCTGTACAATCGTAGGGTGCAGAAAGAGTTTAATACCAAAAAAATACATGACGGATCAGACCCTTACAGTTAAACTTATCGATGGGACAATAAAAACGTTTGAAACTGCTATAGTAGACATTAAAACCCCTTACCTCTGCGGTAGATTTTTGTCCGCCCTTTTTGAAGATCCGGTAACAGATGTGATTTTAGGAAATGTTAGATCAGACGAGGACACACCATTCCATCACGGTAACGTAGTTACCAGGGCCCAGAATAAACGAGATAAAGGGGGAGGACCACAAATGAAAACTGTGATTAGTACAATTCCAAAAATATTTGAACACATCAATTTAGCTGAGGAGCAGGCAAAGGATGGTGGATTAAATAAACTATGGCAAAAAGCTAAAAGTCAGAGGGTGGAAAACACCAAACAAGGAATAATAACGTTTGAAATAAACAATAATATACTATACAGGATATTTATTTCTAAAATAGATAACAGTGTTGAAAAAAAATTGGTGATTCCGAAACCATACCGACGATTAGTCTTAGAAACGGCTCATACAACAGCATTAGCCGGACACATGTCAGTCAGAAGAACCAAATACAGAATTTTTTCTCAGTATTTCTGGCCACGTATGAGCATAGATATCAAGGAATTCATTAAGTCTTGCCCTATTTGCCAAAAAGCACGTCCACCGGGGAGCATAAAACCCATAGAGTTAGGTCAAATGGAAGTGATCGGAACACCATTTCAGAAGGTTGCTATTGATATCGTAGGGCCATTACAATTAAGTGATAATAAGAATAGATATATCCTTACGTTGGTAGATATGGCTACTCGTTGGCCTGAAGCTATTGCACTAAAAAATATAACAACACAAGACGTTTATGAGGCCCTATTAACAATATTCTCTAGAATGGGATTCCCGGAAGAGATCTTGTCAGATAACGGGCCCCAGTTCTCCTCCGATATGTACAAACAGGTGTGTGAATTGTTTAACATAAAATCCAGTCACTCTTCTATTTACCACCCACAGTCTAACGGGATGGTGGAAAGATTAAATGGCACCTTAAAAAGCATGTTAAGAAAAGTGGCAGATGAGGAACCCAACAATTGGGATAGATTTTTGCCGGCAAAATATGTTTGCATATCGGGAAGTTCCGAACGAGACAACGGCAATGTCTCCTTATGAACTCCTCTTCGGGCGGAAAGTGAGAGGACCAATGTCAATTTTAAGGAAAATACTAACAAATGAAAATACGACAGAGGAAGGTAAAACAACATATGAATATATAATAGACCTCAAAAACAGAATAAAATCAGGGTTATATAAAACAGAGGCAATCACGAAAGGAAAGGCAAATAAATATAAACAATATTATGATCAAAGGGCTAGAGAGAAAGATATACAAATTGGTGACAAAGTGATCGTGTTGAAACCTAAAAAAGGAAATAAACTCGCTCTGTATTCAGAAGGTCCATTCACCGTCACGAGAAAATTAACGAAATTTAATGTAGAGATTGCGAAGGGACATAAGCGTATAGTTTATCACCTCAACAGATTAACAAAATTTGTCGAAAATAACATGGATAACACAGATGCGAACTTATCGGCAGCAGAGAAAAATGAAAAGACAATTAATGGTGCCAGTGCCACAGTGATAGCCGAAGAAGAAGAGGAAGATGTAAATAGTGAAGACATTAAGCAAATTCCGTTAATCAACGTCAAGGTTAATTCAGGCATTGACATTAATAAGGAACTAACGGAGAAACAGAAAAGACAAGTTGACGATATGGTGCAAGAGTACAAAGAAATCATTTCAGATATCCCAGGGAAAACATCGGCGGGTACGCACAAAATAGAATTATTAGACTCTAAGCCCATTAACGTAAAACCTTATGCAATACCTATACATATGATTCAAAGTCTAAAAGAAGAGATTAGTATGATGTTAGAACTAGGTATAATCGAGGAATCACAGTCACCATATTGCTCTCCCTTACTTTTAATTAAGAAAAAAGATGGATCGATTCGGACTTGCGTGGATTATAGAAAATTGAACGCAATTACAAAAAAAGTAGCAGAAGTTATACCTAACCAGGATAAACTTCTAGAACACATGAATAAAGCCAAATACTTTACGAAACTAGACTTAACAAAGGGATATTGGCAAATACCTCTTGAGGAGAAAAGCACAGAATACACAGCTTTTCAAGGCCCAGACGGGGCATATCAATATAACTTTATGCCATTCGGATTGGCAACCGCACCGGCAACGTTCAATAAAATTGTTAAGAAATTATTCAAAGGAGTAAAAGAGGTAGTTACTTATTTTGACGATATCTGTGTATACACAGACGACTGGGAGTCACATATACGAGTTACTCGAGAGGTTTTAGAGATTTTGAAAAAGGCAGGGTTCACCATTAAACCATCTAAGTTAGAAATAGGTAAAGAATCAATCGAATTTCTGGGACATAGAATTGGAGCAGGCATCTTAAAACCGGACATGAACAATATAAACAAAGTGTTGGAAATAGAACGACCCAAAAATAAGAGACAAGTAAGGGGACTAGTTGGCCTAATAGCGTATTACAATAAATTTATACCTAATTTTTCAACGATAACAGCCCCATTGACGGACCTTACAAAGAAAGGTAAACCTAATAATATATGTTGGACTAAGGAATGCCAACAAGCATTGGATACAATCCAAAACTATTTAACAAATAACCCCATTTTGGTTCTGCCCGACATTAAGGAACCCTTTATAGTTCGTACAGATGCGTCAACGAAGGGATTGGGGGCATGTTTGATGCAGAAGAGAGACAATATGCTCCACCCGGTTAAATATATTAGTCGTAAACTGGTTGACAGGGAAACAAGATACTCAACAATAGAGAGGGAATGCTTGGCAATAATATGGGGAATTCAGAAATTATCCTACTATTTAATGGGGGCAAGATTTACGCTCCAGTGTGACCACCAAGCGTTAAAATATTTGAACACGACTAAATTTGAAAATTCAAGAGTTTCCAGGTGGTCTTTGATGTTACAGGAATACGATTTCAACGTGGAATACATTAAAGGTGAAGATAACATTATTGCAGATTTTTTATCTCGGCAATAAGCAGATATGGCAGCTGATTGGTTAGATATTTACATCAAAATTCGGTCGGGTTACGGCGACCAGGGGATACAGGGGGACTAATTTAAGTAGAAATTGAGGTCTGAGTCACCTCGGGCCAGTATTATTATTATATGAACATGATTGTAAGGTTTCATAACGATTATGTACTTAGGTTAGTTAGTACTTACGGATGGTTGTAAATAAATATGAGATGGTTGTATTTTCGTGCTGATGTTTTTTATTATAATTTTTGGCTCCGGGTGACCTCGGGCAAAATTTCATTATAAGGAGATGTAATTATTTATATATATATATATTTATGAAATTATGAGATATGATGATAATGATTTTGTTCATGATTATGTGTATTATGATGAATTATGTTGATTACGACTACTAATGCACATGATTGTTATATAATTGATTGTAATGGGTTAAATACAATCAGGCTGAAATGTCTATAGTCTGGATAAGTAGTTATCCCTATAGCATTATCTCATGCTGGAGGTAATCCTGGAATAAATATCTTAAGGAATTTATATGAGGAACCAGTAGAGTCAGTTGGTAAATAGAAAACAATCTAGCGTAAAAATGGTCAATTGTTGGATACTAATATGTGAGGCGTTATGACCAGTAGTAGGTCGAAGGTTGGTTCTTTGAGAATTAAGATAATGATAACGTACGAGTTGCGGGTTAGTGAAGTCGTATAAAGGTACGACCAAGTGGATTTATGCTCTGTGTTGTATATACTAGTGTTTTTTTTCATGCCATGTTGTGTATAAAATTATTTTGAAAGATATTATTTCATTATGTATCATATTATTGTAATTGTAATGTGCAGTGATTCCATGCCCTGACTTTGTTGTATTGTGAGATTCTACCGTAAGTAGAATCTAACGGAAGAGGGGGGATATGTCAGGGTATGAGAATCACTGCGAATGATTGTTGCGAATGATTGTTGTGAGATTGTTGTGAGCCAGTGTTGGAGTCGGGTCAAGGCGTTGTTTACGGGTATGAACTCCTATCACGGGAATAATGTCTAGTGATGTCTGAGTGAGCTTCTAGTCACACGGGATATTTCAGGGACATGACCAGAGGACACGCCAGGGTCAGTTGAGACCAGTTGGGGGGTATATAAGAGAGTAGTCGAGACGAGTGAGGGGTGGCAAAAATCTGTGTAGTTCGCACAGTGTTGTGCGGTCAGACCGGTCAGGATAGACCGGGGAGCTGCAGGGTGCAGTAAAAGAGAGTTGAGTTTAACGTCGCCCAGAAGCGGTCGGGTCGGACCGAGGGCATGCTTGAGCATACAGCCGTTATATATAGATGTATTTTATGTCAAGGCAAGACAGCCAGTTGTACAGTTGTTTATAGTAGAATAAACATTTGCATCGTTACACAGACTTGTGTCATCTCTTGTGTATGTTGTGTGTAGCGGAGAGCAAGGTACAATCCACCTAAACATAGAGACGTAACAATATATATATATAAATCAATGTATGTATGTATGTATGTATGTATGTATGTATGTATGTATGTATGTATGCATGTCTTTTATAGCTGACTAAACCATTCATACGATCGTCATGAAACTTTGGGAGACTTTTGAGTACGCTCCTGGGATGATAATGGGCAACTTATTTTGCAAAATTTAACACTCATGGGGCCCATACTAATATTTTTTTCTTATATGAGCTATATAAAAAATATTGTAAGTGTTAAAAAATGAGAAAATAACTGGATTTTGACTAAACTCGGTATATAAAAACTTCAGAGCCTATATTAAATTACTATAGAGCACTAATTTCCTAATGTTTATTTCTTTGGGGCTGGGGGCAAAAAATGTTTTTTTTCATAAATTTTTTAGATTTTATTCTCCATTCAAGTATTAAATATCTAGATAAACATAGAGAAATATATCCGCTATGAAATAGATTGAAATAAACAGGTCTTTTGAACTTGATATCTTGCTCTAATTGGGCACTGGGGCACTTAATGTCGTTTTTTTTGCTTATATGAGCTATATAAAAATTAGTTTATGTGATAGCTACTGAGTAAATGAATGGAGCTTAACCAAACTTTGTATATAAAACTTTGTACCCCATATTAAAATAAAAAAGGACATTGCACGTCTAATATCCTATTGTTCAGGACTGGGGCCCCAAATGTCTTTTTTCGAATATGTTTGAGATATTATTTGCCATTCTATTTTTAACGATCTTGAGAAATATATCCATGACGAAACTGATTTAAAATGAACAGCGTGTTGAAATTTACATCTTGCATTGATTGGGCCGGGGGCCCCAAATGTCTATTTTTTGTATATGTTTGAGATATTATTTGTCATTCTATTTTTACCGATCTTGAGAAATATATCCATGATGAAACTGAATTTAAATGAACAGGTTTTCCAAATGTACATCTTGAACCGAATGGGTCCGAGGGCCCCTTAATGTATTTTTTTTCTTATATTAGCTAAATAAAATTTAGTTTTTTGTTAGATAATGAGAAAATAACTGGATTTTGACCAACCATGGTATATACAAACTTAAGAGTCTATATTAAATTACTGAACTCCTAATGTCCATTTCCTCGGGACTGGGGGCCCTAAATTTGTTATTACTAAACTTTTAGTATACATGTATTGTATTCCCCATTCAATTGTACACGATATTGAGCAAAATAGATAAATATCTATATACATATAAGACGCATTTGTTGTCTGTCCGTCGTCTGTCTGTTCCCTTATAACTCAAGATCCAGACAACCAAATAACGTGAAATTTGGTACACGTACACAAAATTATACCGGAAAGGTTATTAAACAGGTTTCGTTCCATATATATAAGATACTGGGGGCTGGGGGCCCAAAATGTAGTTTTTCCCTATATGAGCTATATAAAATAAAAATTATTGAAAATTAAGACGTAAAATATTAAACATTTTGGTGTCGAGATTAACAAGATGGCGTTTATTGCCATAAAATAATGTGATGTGACGTCATAGTTTGAGTTCATATTAATTTGTAAATAGGAAACAAAGTGAAAAGAGCAGTGATTATTTTAATTTATATTTTTAATTGTTTATATACCGCTGTGGGTGTGCGTTTAAGTATTTGTGTGCACATGTGTGAATCAGTGAGTGTGTGTGTTTTTTGTTGTGAACTAAATGTTATGAAATGGTTTATTTTTATGTCTGTTAATGTTGCGCCTCTAACAAGATTACGTATATATTTTTATAAAATTTGTTTGCAAATTACATATTTTTTACTTTACACTGTTTCTTTTTTGTATATTCTATATGTATTTTATCCAGTCGTCCGATCAAGCTTTTTCCTTTTATCGGCGAGGGTAGGAGTCAATAATATCGTCCATCCCTGGGTGGCATAAACACTGTAGCTAAGCAACTGTGTTTATACTTTTTGCATAACTTAAACGAAACCAGCAGGGCACATTTTAAGCTCAAACATTGCGTTTCGAAATGTTTCTTTAAAACAAATAAACCCCATACAACAGAAAAATGAATTATATAAATTATCACTTACTGGGGGCGGGGGCCAAAATGTATTTTTTTTCCGTATATTTAAAACTGACTCGAAACTAATTCTCCAACCTCCCGTGAATGTAGAAGCATGAAACTTTTGGGAACTTGCCAAATACACTATTATGACGATAATTGGTGAAAAATAATGTAAACATTTCCACTCATGGGTGGCCGGGTGCCCCAAAACCGGTTTTTCCTTATATGGGATATATAAAACTGAATCAACACCAATTCCTCATATTCCCGAGTAGGTAGAAGCATGAAAATTTTGAAAGTCGTTGAGTACCCTCCCGCAATGGTAACAGTCGAAAAAAGTATAAAGTTATCACTAACTGGGTAGGGGGGTGGGCGGGGGCCCAAACGTAGTTTTTTCTTAAATGAGCTATATAAATCAGGCTCATCATTAAATCTCCTATTTCCTGTGTAGGTAGAAGCATGAAACTTTGTGAAGTTGTTATATACCCTCCCAAAATGGTAACTGGCGAAACATTAATAAAAATTATCACTCACTGGGTGGTCAGAGGCCTGAATGTAGTTTTTTTTCATATATCAAACTGACTCATCAATAATTCTCCAAATTACCATTTAAGTAGAAGAATGAAACTTTTGGAAGATTTTGAGTACCCTCGCGCGATGGTAACATGCGAAAAAAATATATAAAATTATTACTCACTAGGGGGCCTTGGGCCAAAATGTAGGTATTTTCCTAATATGAGCTATATAAAACAGACTAATCATTAAATATCCAACTTCCCGTGTAAATAGGAGCATGAAACTTTGGGAAGTTGTTGAGTACTCTCCCGCAATGATAACATACGAAAAAAAAATATATAAAATCCAGGCAGATCAGGTCCGCCACAGAGTTCCCAGAGCAGCTGAAACAGCTGAGCAAAGAAACTCCAGGCATGTGCTGTTCCAGTGGTAAAGTCAAACTGCCCCAATTCTAAAGCCACCAGAACCATTGTGCATTCTGTTGAATGGTGAAACTGCACAATCAAAGGACTTTGTGAAACTTATTAGACTATTCAATAATATGTTTGCCGTGACTTCCTTCAAGTCTAATGTTGTCGTGAATAACGGGTGGACACCAACATTCAAGGTCCAAGGCCAAGTGTACCACCATGCTGGACCTCTTCATCCAGTCAATGCTATAGACAGCAAATATCTCCAGATTTACTTCTTGGGAGAAGATGAGCAAGTGCAAAGACGACTGGATTTGCTTGACAGTCCTGTTGACAGAAACATTGTCCTCAAACTGCAAAGAATGCTGCATCAGCATAACAGCTATGTGAGGTCATTTAAAATGGCTGCTGAGATTATGGATAACACTCAAGTGGACTACAAAATCAAAATTTCCGGCAAAGCACCATTAAAGGAACACAAAGGCAGATTCAATGCACCATCTGTTAGTGAAGTGGCATCATGATTGCTGGAGAGCTAGGTGATCGTAGAGACATTGTGCTGCATTCAAGAAGTTGCTCACAAATGCCACTTCAAAGGATTCAAGACACTCACAGGTCATATGATCCACTTCAGTATCCTCTGCTATTTGTTAGAGGAGAAGATGGCTATGATTTGAACATAAAAGATGTAAACAAGGCCACAAGCAATGACTACTATGCATATCGCATGATGCAAAGAGTCAACGAATTTAATACACTCCTCAGATGCCCGCGCCTTTACCAGCAATACATAGTGGATATGTATGCTAAGGTTGAGAATGAGAGATTGCGTTTCATCAGACTCAACCAAACAAAACTTAGAGCTGAGGACTATGGTGTACTATTAGAGGCAGTAAGGAATGACAACAATGTGACTTCTGAAAATCATGGCAAATTAGTGGTGCTGCCTTCATCCTTCAGTGGAGGGCCCCGTTACATGCATGAATATGCACAGGATGGAATGACCTATGTACGTCATAGAAACACAAGCATCAAGTAGATTTGCAATTATGTTACCAAGGGAAGTGATGTGGCCATGTTTACTGTTGCAAATGAAATGCCGAACAGGCTTGATGGGGTTACCAATTATCAACAAGGACGATACATTAGTAGCAGTGAGGCAGTGTGGCGCCTGCTTAACTTTCCCATCCATCAAAGGTATCCAACAGTTGTTCACTTGGCAGTACATCTTGAAGGAGGCCAAGGAGTATACTATAAACCAGGACAGCCAACAGCACATTTGACAGACACTCCAACAAAGACTACATTAACAGCGTTTTTTGATCTCTGCAAAACAGATCCTCTTGCAAAAACATTGCTGTATTCTGAAGTGCCTAGACATTTTCGCTGGGATGCCAGTCAAAAGGTCTGGCAAATCCGAAAAAAGGTATACCTCTTGCAGACTTCCCGGGATATGTGACAGACAATGCCTTGGGAAGAGTGTACACTGTGCATCCTCACAACAGAGAAGCATTTCACATGCGCCTCCTGCTGCACCATATTCGGGGACCTATTTCATTTGAAGATCTCAAAACTGTTATTGTGAAAGATGAGGATGGTGACATCCTTGAAATTAAGCCATGCAGCACATACACTGTTAAATGTACCATTTTATAGCATGCAAGTAAACAGTTGTGTACGCTTCTACAGAAAACCTTATTTTAAACCCGGGCGAAGCCGGGTACTTGCCCCTAGTATTTATATATTTTTTCTGAAAATGAACAGATTTTCGAACGTCATATGTTAAACTGATGGGCCCGGTGACCCTTAAAGTAATTTCTTTTTTATCTATGTGTATTCCTTTTTACTGAGATCGTTCCAACGCACGACGGGTCTGCTAGTTTATAATATAAATGAGGAAAACAAAGCTAGAGTTCAACTTACATGGATTCTGGTCAGTAAGAAAAATGCCGGCTCTTCCACTACAAGGATGGATGCAGATATGTTTCTATGAATTATATTCCCACTCGCGACTACACTCTGCTGACATCTGGGCGGAAAGAGGCCGGTGGCTTTGTTGCGTCAGCCTTTATACTTGATGGGTAGTACATTCACTCCTGTTCTGATTGGTTCTTAATTGCCGCAGTGGTCAGGGGACCTTCTTCTTCTTCTTATCAATACAGACGCTCCTTCTATGCAGAATATAATTGCGTCCACAGACCATGACAGATGATCTGTTTGCAAGTGATGCAGCGTTTACAGGCCACGGCTTTGTGGGTTCCACGCATTACCCAGTTGCCTAACTAGTGTTAGGTACCCATTCGGAGCTGGGTGACTCAGGGACGCCCAAGGCCCCGGGAACAAATCCGTGCCTTGACATTAATTCGAACCCGTGACCTTCGGTACGCCAGTCGAGGCGCTGCCACTCGACCACCGAGTCTATAATACGACTTTTGTCTGTTCGGTGGTGTCTATAATACGACTTTTGTCTGTTTGGTGGTGTTTATAATACGAGTCTTGTCTGTTTGGTGGTGTCTATAATACGACTTTTGTCTGTTTGGTGATGTCTAGAAAAACCATGCGACAAAGGAAATCCGTGACGTCATTGACGCGGTCAATCCCGAAAAGCAGTTGCAGAAAGCAGTGAGCTGGAAAGCTAACAGGTATGTTTACCTGACTAACACGTATGTTTACATCACTGACAGGTATGTTTACCTGACTAACACGTATGTTTACCTGACTAACACGTATGTATACATCAATTCCAGGTATGTTGATATCAATTACTGATTATATGGTTTGATTGGTGAACATATGGCAAAGCATTTTTTTAGTGTCACGCGTGATGTAATTGTTCTCAGGAGAGATCATTTCATCGTTTTTAAATCCCTTAACTTCGTCATCTCATGGGCGGGCGGAAAAACAAAAGTCACAAATGACACACTTCCCGTAATGCGATCGAGCTGAAATTTTGTAAATAGAACCGGGTCACCTAACAATGCATCGTATCAAAATTTCAGATCGATCAAACGTAAGGTAATTAACTTAATGCACTTTTCGTTTATCTCTATAAACCATATGTATCCGTCGCTATTGTTTACATTTTACGGGTCACTTGACTTCACGCCAGCCATCGATGACAACATCTCGTGTTTAACACCAGGAGTTTAGTTAAGACGTTGACGCCACCCATCGATGTCCACACCCCCTTCCCCCAGTTTTAAAGCCAGGGGAGATAATTCGGTTTCAGTCTGTAAATGTTTGTCGCGTTTGAACATAATCAATACTTTAGTTATGTCTCATATATAAGGGATTTATAGTCAAAAACTTTGTTTTTACGGGGTTGTTTAATTAAACCCTTATATTAACTTCACCGCCGTCTCGTTCGTCCTCCGACGATCGGAAAAACAAAAGTCAAATATTACCCACTTCCCATGATGCCATCGAGCTGCAATTTGGCACATAGACTCATGTCACCTAACCATGCATCGTATTACAATTTCAGATCAATCCAAAGTACCGTAATTAAATGAATGCATTTTTAGTTTATCTCTATACAACGTATGTAATTCAATTTCAGCTTGTTATTGTTTTTCTTTCACGTGACAGTTCAGTTCAAGCGTTGACGCCATTCTTCGATGAACCGGCGTGCTTTTGTTTACATTTTACATGTCACGCTGAGCTCGGTCCAGCGATAGGTGACCAGATCTTTCCCCTCTCCCCCCCCCCGGTTATAAAGCAAAGGGGAGTTAATACAGATTCAGTCTGTAAATATTTGTCGCGTTTGAACATAGTTATGTCTCATTTATAAGAGATTTAGAGTCAAAACGGTGTTTTAAGGGTTTGTTTTATTTAAATAATTTATATTAACTCGTGGTGTTTGCTTGCTTTCTTGAGGAAGGCAGGCAGGGGGCGGTCGGTGCCGAAAAAACTTTGGATAGATTTTTAACCCTTTCCTCGTAAGCTAGCGAGTTGAACGTTTGCAGGCAGACTCGTGCCGATGATAAAAATGACGTATCCAAATTTCAGATCGATATCACGTACCGTGATTAAATTATTGAATATTTAGATTATTTTATTTGTCTCTATGTATCATGGTTCATTTTTTTTTGCTATAGTGTCGCGGTGTTTTAATTTGAACAACCTTTCCTGTCGCCGCAATAAGGTGCGTATTTTATTGACAACAATTTTTATAAACATATTCCTGATCGGTGCGCATTATATTAAACATGTTTTGCGACACATAACTACAGTTTTGTATTTTTGGATTGTCTAGCGCTGCGTTTTATAATGAACATTTTTTTAGTTATGTCTCGTACATAAAGGATTTATAGTAAAAAAAAATGTACAGCTTTTTTTAATTTAAAGCATCATTCGTCCCATTAAGTATAAATCATATGACACCTCCAGAATATAAAATCTAATTTTTTAAAGTTTAACAATTTTATAATATATTATCCTCTTTACAAATTTTAAAAATTATGTGTATAAAACCGCGTGTATTAGATTAATGAAAATATTTTAACAATCAAAGCGGCCATTTGCAGCTTTAATGGCATACATTCAAAGCTTTCTGTTTTAAGTCAGTATCGGTCTAAAGAGATATTTGTTTAACAGTGGATACTTATTTAAAATTTAATTTGTTTCGTTCTCTTGGATTGTATCCACACATTCCAGTTCTAGTTATTAATCATTTCAGCTCATCAGGAGATTCCAATAGAAACGGAAATAATTTTTTTGATGACATTTCTCTTAACTCAAGTTTATCCTACACCAGGACCAGGGCTGAGGATACTTTCTATCAGAAGGTAACTTGTCTAAAGAGTCATGGCTGCGTTATTAATTGAACTCTATTTCATAGCAGTGCTTTATATTTTATGTATTTTTAATTTGCAATTTGTTACGTTTTTAAAACGAATAAAGTTAATGCAACAATTAAGTTTTACACCCTGTATTCTGTACTTTTAACAGGACAAAAATATAATTTAATGTAATTGTAAAGGTTTTTTTTTCCATTTGCCGTTTAGTAATCAGACTAAATAACACACACATCTTGGTATGTTTTTAAAAAACGTTTGAGAACGGCTCATCTTACCCTTGAAGTGACAGCCTTGATTTCTTCTGTTCGTTGACAATTGCTGTTGTGTCGTATGCTTCCCCCCCCCCGGTCTCTTAGTTTGATCTAAGCTCTGAGTTACGATTCTTTTTGTCTCTATTCCTAAGAGCTGCAGCAGCTGCTGGGAATCTCATTCAGAGAGCTCAAGCTCCAGTCAGAATTATGAGCTCTTCAAAGATCTCTTCAGCGCTCTTGATGAGTAAGTTACGAGCGGTCCTTAAGTAGTGACATTTACCGTCACATTGCAACTCAAAATTGAAAATCGATTCTAAACATGAAAAACTGTTTTAGTTGTCTCACGTGAATTAAATTATTTAATTTTTTAGTTGTATTGAAACAAAACATTGAATTTATCCACAATTGTTACTTTTAAAAAATGTAAGTTAACATTTAAAAAGTAAACATTTAATTCATGAATATTGTAGGACGACGAGAGATCTACTTGGTCACCGGATACAGGACATGTTACTTCAGTGTTCATTTGCTGGAAGAAAGTGCTACCCGGCGTAAGGGCCACTTTAATCACGACCACATCTTTTCTTTGTTGTTGTTTATCATGTTTTTTTTAAACTACAACAAATCATAATTTAAGATCCACATACAATTAAAAAATATGTTATTACCCTAAACGATTTGGTGAATTTTATTAAATTTATCAAATAGCATTTCGTATCGTTTTCCTTATATTTTTCAAATATCATTTATAATTTGTTTAACTAAAGACTGATTTTTTTCTGCCAGGAATTTCACGCGCGTTCATACGGGCAACTACGGTAGTTGTTATACGCTGCAGAACTCAATGTTCATTACACGAAGAAGTGGACCTGATGGAGGTAAGGCAACAAGTTGAATTTTCCAAAACATATACCTTCAGTGGGAATAGTTTGTTGAAATGTTTTGGCGATGTGATGTGATATTTCAATGTGATGTCATATTTCAGTCTTAATTTTCTTGTTTAGGCTTGGAATTGATCCTGTACCTGGAAACGGACGAATATGTTCCTGGAATTACAAACGGCAAAGGCTTTCAGGTGGCCATTCACGAGCAAGGAACAATTCCATTTCCGGCAGACGAGGGGATAGCTATCACGGCTGGAGCACAAACGATTGTTGGTTTACGAATGGTATGATTGAAAGAATGGTATGATGTGAAGAATCATATGATTGGATAAATGATATGATTGGAAGAATGATATGATTGGAAGTATGATATGATTGGAAGAATGGTATGATTGGAAGACTGGTTTGATTGGAAGAATGGTATGATTGGATAAATGGTATGATTGGAAGAATGGTATGATTGGAAGGATGGTATGATTTTAAGAATGGTATGATTGTAAGAATGGTATGATTAAAGAATGGTATGATTTTAAGAATGGTATGATTGGAAGAATGGTTTGATTGAAAGAATGGTATGATTGGAAAAATTGTATGATTGGAAGATTGATATTATTGTAAGAATGGTATGATTGGAAGAATGGTATGATTGGAAGAATGGTTTGATTGGAAGAATGGTATGATTGGAAGAAAGGTATGATTTTAAAAATGGTATGATTGTAAGAATGGTATGATTGGAAGAATGGTTTGATTGGAAGAATGGTATGAATGGAAAAATAATATGATTGGAAGAATGGTATGATTCGAAGAATTTTATGATTGGAAGATTGGTATGATTGGAAGATTGGTATGATTGTAAGAATGGTATGATTGGAAGAATGGTATGATTTGAAGAATGGTTTGATTGGGAGAATGGTATGTTTTGAAGATTGGTATAATTGTAAGAATGGTATGATTGGAAGAATGGTATGATTGGAAGAATGGTATGATTGGAAGAATGGTTTGATTGGAAGAATGGCTTGATTGGAAGAATGGTATGATTGGAAGAATGGTATGGTTGGAAGAATGGTATGATTCGAAGAATGTTATGATTGGAAGATTTGTATGATTGTGAGAATGGTATGATTGGAAGAATGGTATGATTGGAAGAATGGTTTGATTGGAAGAATTGTTTGATTGGAAGAATGGTATGATTGGATAAATTATATGATAGGAAGAAAGGTATGATTTAAAAAATGGTATGATTGTAAGAATGGTATGATTGGAAGAATCGTATGATTGGAATAATGGCTTGATTGGAAGAATGGTATGATTGGAAGAATGGTATGATAGGAAGAATGGTATGATTGGATAAATGATATGATTTGAAGAATGGTATGACTGATAAATAGTAAGATTGGATAAGTGGTATATTGGATAAATGGTATGATTGGATAAATGGTATGCTTTGAAGAATGGTATGATTGGAAGAATGGTATGATTGGATAAATGGTATGATTCGATAAATGCTATGATTGGATAAATGACATGATTGGAAGAATGGTATGATTGGATAAATGGTATGATTGGAAGAATGGTATGATTGGATAAATAGTATGATTGGATAAATGATATGATTGGATAAATGGTATAATTGGATAAATGTTATGATTGGAAGAATGGTATGATTGGATAAATAGTATGATTGGATAAATGGTATGATTGGATAAATGGTATGATTGGATAAATTGTATGATTGGATAAATGGTATGATTGGAAGAATGGTATGATTGGATAAATAGTATGATTGGATAAATGGTATGGTTGGATAAATGGTATGCTTGGATAAATGATATGATTGGAATAATGGTATGATTGGATAAATAGTATGATTTGAAGAATGGTATGATTGTAAGAATGGTATGATTGTAAGAATAGTATGATTGTAAGAATGGTATGATTGGAAGAATGGTATGATTGGAAGAATGGTATGATTGGAAGAATGGTTTGATTGGAAGAATGGTTTGATTGGAAGAATGATTTGATTGGAAGAATGGTATGATTGTAAGAATGGTAACTTGTCCTTGTATGATAAATACGTAATATTAAAATTTCTTAAATGTTCACAAAGTATTTTATAATAGTTTTCTTTTAAAATATATTTTTATGTCAAAAGCCCAAGTAACTTATCCTTGTATGATAAATACGAAATATTCCTGAAATGTACACAAAGTATGTATATAATATAGGTTGTGCTGCGGCACCCACTTTTATTTAGGGCGCCCAAGGCGCCCACTTTTTTCAAAAGCCCAACCAACTTGTTCTTGTGTGGTAGATACGTAATATTAAACTACCTTAAATGTACACAACGTAATTTAAAATAGAGGTTGTAGGGTGTCTACGGCACCCACTTTTTTTTTGTCAAAAGCCCAAGTAACTTATCCTTGTATGATAAATACGAAATATTCCTGAAAATTAAACAAAGTATTTATATAATAATTTTTACAGTTCTAATCACCACAAGATTTTTAAAGTAATTTTAGAAAGCAGCGCACCAAATTACTGCACCAAAAAATAACTATTTGGATCAATCAGCACTGCTTACAACACAAAATTTTAAAAAAGCAGAGTGATGTCCCTTAGTGTTAGGCCACATAATTGAGCGTAAATATATATATGATGATGACAAGGCGTGCATCGGCAGGCGCGCAAAAAGGTGTGCAAAATAATTATAAATTAAAGACACGCTGTAAAAAAAAATTATATGACGTCATTGTTTTAGCTTATATTTTAATTTTAAAAAAGGGAACGATGTAAAAATAGGATTTGAGGATTTATAATTATGAAATACTTTGAGTACATATCAGCAAGTTTAATATTTCGTATTTATCAAACAAGGATAAGTTACTTATGTTAATTATGTATATTGAACGGGATGTTGTCTGTACGGATGTAATGCTGTTAAGTGGCGCTTTTGTTTTATAGCTATCTCTTTTCAATTTTCCCAAACTACTATCGCGGAAGTAAATGGCTATCCTATTTATCGAAGGCGTCAAGATGTAGAAATTTTATATTGAACTCAAACCAAAAAAAGATTCCGTAATTTTTTACGGGTTATCTCTAGTTATCATAATAATAAAGTTTGCGTTTTCTTTGAAACAAACAGTCGAAATAATGTTTTCATTGTTCAACAGTCGATATAACGATCTTTACTCGATGAGAAACTTATTGTTTTAAATTTAATCTTTGGATTTTCTATGCCCTGGAAGTTAAAGAAATTTTTTTTTAAAGTTGAATTACACTATATAAGAGTTACTGAGGATTTTAGTTAATTGCAGATCAGATTTAAAGGGAATTTTAAAAAAAAACAATATTAATTTATGAAGTTCTAAGTGCTATTTTTAAAATAAAATAAATTTTAAAATAAATTTCTGTACAACAATGGCTGATTTCCCAAACTTATTTAATATAATAACTTGAATTTCCATTTTAAGTTCAAGCTATAGAGTATAGAGCATCAATATGCTGTGGTCTAAAGATTAACTTGACGTGTTTGTTTAATTTTATTTATTGACAACAATGAAGGAAATAACAAAATGTTCAAGCTGCATACTAAGGTAGTAATTACCTTAAGATAAACAAAGTTAAAACCTCTTTATCGTCATTGTGTGAAAAGAATTTTCAAAATCCTTTTGAATAAACCCGACTGTTAGGTCTCAAACAATGAGACCACATCGAGACCACAAGTCTGACTTTGAAGTTACGTTGTCAATAGTGTAGTTCATATTTATACAGTACTCACGTCCTGTGAGTTCTCCAATAAGTAATGACGCTTATCCAATCAAAACAGCATAGTGTTAAATCTCTAACAAGCGACGGTATTGCCGAAGGGAAAACCCACGATATTTGCAGGACAAAATATCGGATTAATGTTAGCGTGACATGTACATGGATTTTAATTCTATAAAACTGTTAATTAAGAATTTAATTTTAAAATAACTTGCATATGTATTTATTGAAGATGAGTTTTTCAATATTTTAAAATTAGATATTCCTTTTCATACCCATCTTTATTTTAATATAATCAAAGTGTAAATTGTTCATTGTGTTACAGTTACAAATTACCCGCCTTGACATGCCTTACGGCCCTTGTAAATCAACATCTACGTTTGAGAGTATCAACAACGTGACGTACTCTAGAAATGTGAGCATCTAGAGAATTCTATTGGTTTATATTCATAACTTCACAGTCCTACACAAATATTTGTTTGTTCTTTAAACCATTTATTGAAATTACTTTAAACGTTAATTTTGGACGTTACATTATGCTCTAAGGTCGATATCAGGCCATTTCTTAACAAACTGACCGAGAGATACCTGGGTAATTTAACATTTAGATCCCTAACATTCTATTTAATTTTTAATTTATTTTGAGGTATTGGTAAATGAAGTAGCGGATATCAGGAGTTTGTATCTAAGAAAGGGAAAGTGTGGTCAAAATTGTGTGACGATGCGGGGTCAGGTTTAGACGCTTATGACGCTGGACTGATGACGTAGAATGAAATAGCCCCATGCTTCAGGGCAGCCAACTTTGACATTATATAAAACTTGATCACTCAATCTCCCATCTTGTCCAGACGTGTCAGAGGCTGTGTGAACAGAAGCTCATCAGAAGTACCTGCAACTGTTACGACTTGTCCAGACGTGTCAGAGGCTGTGTGAACAGAAGCTCATCAGAAGTACCTGCAACTGTTACGACTTGTCCAGACGTGTCAGAGGCTGTGTGAACAGAAGCTCATCAGAAGTACCTGCAACTGTTACGACTTGTCCAGACTTGAACTCAATGACGTCATGCAGAACCCTCTTGACCTCCCGCCCTGCTCCAATGAAACTCGTGAGAAATCGAACATTTGCTATTGTATAGATTAGTGTGATTGAATAGATCCACACATTTGTCATTGTATAGATACAATATAGTGTGGTTGTATAGATCCTCTATAGTGTGAATGGATATGTGGTGCATACGTAGTGATTATTCATTTAGTGGATAATGTGTGGTACTCATCCACAATGGTTGATGGTATACACGTTAGTTGTTCTAATTAAACAATGTGTTAAATTAAAACTCGAATAACACAAGAAAAAACTCCATTGTCTTTGGAAGAGCCAGAATAACGTGTATATTTAATATAGACCACTACATACAGTTGCATTAGGTGTTTTTAAAATTTTAAATTTGAACCGTGCCCTAAATGTCTTTGCGTCCATTAAGCTTAAGATTGTTTTCACAGAACTGACCTGCGTCTATGAAGTCCAGTATAAGTTTGACGCCACTGACTCATCGTGTGGCTGCGACAGTCCGTGCAGGTAATTCACTCACTGAAAGTCAAACATTGTTATATATATGTTATACAATAGTGGTTTATTATTTATTGTTGGAGATTAGGTTCTAAAGAAAGATCAACATACCTGGTCAATGAACTATTCCGAAATCAAGTTGTTTTTTTATTATTGTTTTTACAATCGTCCACGACTCTCTAACTAAAATTAAATTAACCCAAAAAACAAAATAAAGAAAATTAACGTAAAACAATTTTTAAATATATCTTATTGCTTGACTTGTAATTTCTTTTTTATGTCTTCAGTGAAAAACTGTATGAAAAAACCATTGCTGCCAGACAGTGGCCGAGTGCTACGTATGCTGTGAGTTCTAAAGAATGCTAATCTGTTTGTTACATTTAGATTATTGGAACTATGTGTTTCATAGATGGATATTTAGTTTAAAAGAATTAATTTAGATTAAATGTGAGTTATATAGAAAATAGAATGTAAAATTTGTTTATGATTTTAATTTATTTTAACTTTGTGTTATATAAAATGCTATTTTTTTATATTTCTTTCAATACTTCATTGGCCATATTTAAGAGGAACATAATTTTATCACTTGTTGCCATGTCCATCGAAAGCTGCTAAAAATGACATTTCGTCTAGTCTTGAAGGCCTTAGTATTTGGAAGACTACGAATGTGTAATAGTAGAGAACTCCATTGTTAGGGGGGGGGGACAAAAACACAAAGACCTTCTTCCAAATGTCATTGTGTTTGTCTTAGGAACAGAGAGAATACGAATATGGTTCCTTTGCGATGTGTTTGTTGTCTATTAGTTAACAGGATTATTTGTTGTTTTATTTCAAGTCAATTTTAGTCGAGAGTATTTGTAAGGATCGCTCGGCAGATGTGTGCGACAAATTGAGAAATAAAAGTAAAGGAGATTTGTTGTAAGTATTTTACGGGAATTTTAGAGAATTATTCAGTAAAATGTATTGGGGCGTTCGGGTGAAAGAGAGGTTCTACAAAGTACAATGTATTGGGTCATTAGGGTGAAAGAAAGGTTCTACAGTTAAATGGATTGGGGTATTGGGATGAAAGGAAGCTACTATTTTAACTTACACAACTTATCCAAAAAAAATGTTTAAGACAAGGATCAATGGTAAATATTTTAATAATTGCTTGAAGGGTCGTTGTTAAAATATTTTACGATTTCATGTTAAAAGACATTCAATTACTAGATTAAGCGGATAGTAAATTACCCAAGTTTGAAGATAGTCACTTATCCAATTTAGAAGTTATTTACTTACCCAACGAAGATGGCAGTCACTTAATTATTGTTATTGTCTTCAAATCTTTGCAGGGGAGACTTTATCAAACTGAACATTTACTATGAAGATCTGAACTATGAGGAGTTGTCTGAACAAGCTGATTATGAGGTAAACATTCAACTCTGAGAAATTCAATACAATTATCATATTCAATACGCCTCGCATCTTAGCACACAACTAAAGCTGGTTTTTATTTAAGCAAGAAATATACGCATGTAAATGAAACACTTGAAAGTAAAACACAAATACCGTGAAATCTCGTTTATCGTGGTTAATCGAGACCGGTGACCCCCGAGATAGGTGAAAATGTTTGCTCTATTTGTTTTACATAATTTGTTTTCTCTGACAGTATATTACCGTGTATTTATACATTGTTTAAAAAAATTGTATTAGTTGCTCATGGTTATTTTAAATTAAGACTTGTTTGGTCCTCGTAAACAACAGATCACACTGACAGCTCCATTGAAAGAGTTGTACGAGATCGCATCGCTTTAAATAAAAGATTTGTTGAAATTACCCAATTGAAAACTAGTTTAAAACCTTTAGAAACTTTTTAAAAATTAAATCTTTACATTTTGCGATTTTTTTGTATTGCAACTTTGGGAAAAATGAATTTTGAAATAGATTTGATCCGAAATTCCAATAACACCATAAGACCAGAGGGCATGGGCGTGTCGAAATTTTTTGCTATTTATTATTTCTTCTACTTGAAATAAACATTAACAATTTTATTGACATCAGAGGCGTCACGACGGGGAGCGGTACGGAACGCACCCGGTGACACCAAAGTGTAAAGTTCCGTATGTTATCTTTAAAGCACACTGGCAGACTCGGAGGAGTTCTTAGGAGTAAGTCGTGAGGGGGTGACACTATGAGCTACCGCAATGTTCAACACCAATCCTAGTGACGCCTCTGACTGATACACATAATAGGGATGATGTTGGAAAACATATAATTGTAATTCCCTACTGGCAGAATACCCGCATACAAATATCGGCAGCATACCTCCATACAAATATTGGCAGAATATCCTCATACACATTGTATCCGGAAACAGAAAGATCTTTTTTTTAAATTATTTACAGGAGCCATAAAGTAGTAATGTTATTATTTTTGTTTGCAGAAGAGTCAACTTCTATCTGATATCGGCGGGTCGATTGGTTTGTGGATCGGATTGTCTGTCCTTGGAGTGTTTGAGTTGTTTCACTTGGTTGCAGACATTTTCGTTTATATGTGCTGTAGAACTTGTCAGAACAAAGATAAGAAAGCATTGAAATATGGAGGAGATTGAGTATTTGTGTGAAACAGACGGAGAGCAACTCAAGTCTTGGGACACGGTCAAACGTTAACTTAGACACAATGGAATCATTTCATAGCTGGCCTCAATAATTTTATTACCGCCTACACTAGCATCATCATCCTCGTCATTGGACTAAACAAGAACTTCACACAGAGCCAATAGTAGAGACATCAGTTGTGAAGCTAGCAGAGTGATGGAAATATCCAGCAGAGACACTAATTGTGAAGATAGCTGAGTTTTGGAAACATCCAGCAGAGACACTAATTGTGACGATAGCTGAGTTATGGAAACATCCAGCAGAGACACTAATTGTGAAGATAGCTGAGTTTTGGAAACATCCAGAAGAGACACTAATTGTAAAGATAGCTGAGTTTTGGAAACATCCAGCAGAGACACTAATTGTGAAGATAGCAGGGTGCTTGGACAGTTATGGGAACTACACACAACAATTGCAATTTGTGAATGTTACTAGTTATTAAATTATATGATTTCATAATGTAATGGTTGCTCCATTAAGATATACATTGTCTTCTGTGTCAAAAGTTCATATTTATGCATAAGTGGACATGACATAAATGCTCAAGTTTTAGATAGCAATATACTGAGGCTTATTCAGCTTCCACACGTTTCAGTGTCTGTATTCATACGTTACTATGTGTAATGATAGAGTGTTCATTTCTACATGTAGCACAAGGCGACGCTGTGTCAAATATTACAATCAGTATTTTATACATTTTTGAAATTTTCTTTTATTCCTAATTTTGCATAGCAAAATTTTTAGAAAAATAATAACAAAATCCAAAATCTCATTTCTTTTGAACTAATAATTTTATAATATTTCTAGACGTTTCTTAAAACACAAGTTTTATTGATGACGTTCCTTCCTGTAATGCGTTGAAAATTGAATCTCTGTTTTTTCTCATTCGAACTGAACTGCTTGTTAGAAGAATGGACGTCTATAAAATTTTATGTTTCATTGATTGAGGTCATGTACATATGTAGTTCAGAAAAAACAAATCATTTTTTAAAAAAGTTTACTTGTGAACATGTGTTTCATAACCTCACGGGTCAACTCAGTGCAACCTACGCCTGGATATTTTTTTATACACCCCTGAAAAGCTCGTCTAAGCTAATAAATTATAATCCAAGTTTATGTAAACAATCAGATGTACGTGTTCACACATCTAAGGAACATCTCAATGGCTCATCTATAATTTGTACATGTTTATTTTTACAATTGGTATCACTTCATGAGGCTGTGAATATTTGCATATTGTGCGAATGGGAGACTTGAATGGTTCATATTCCATGTCCACCATTAAGACACCATGATTTTGTTCACAGATAACATCACATCCATCGTATTCCATCGTATGCGCACTAAATTCATCGTCTTAATGAATGGAATAGTTAACTGAAGAGAATGGCTTAGTGAATGGAATAGTTAACTGAAGTGAATGGCTTAGTGAATGGAATAGTTAACTGAAGTGAATGGCTTAGTGAATGGAATAGTTAACTGAAGTGAATGGCTTAGTGAATGGAATAGTTAACTGAAGTGAATGTCTTAGTGAATGGAATAGTTAACTGAAGTGAATGGCTTAATGAATGGAATAGTTAACTGAAGTGAATGGCTTAGTGAATCGATTTGGTATTTAACAGACATTATCATAATATAGTGGGTGTCTATTAAAAGAAATATTGGGGTCTTTTTTGGGAACCAATTTCATAAAAATTTAATAAAAGATACCAGTCAATATTTAATTGTAGGTATATTGAGAAGAAAGTATCTTATCAACTATTTTTTAATTCTTCTTTAATTTAAGACAGCTTATTAGACTTGAACAAGAAAAAACAGTTTCATAATTTTACTGCGCTAAAAATTCGAAAGCTTATGGATTCGACTGTATTTATTCTTCAAACATTGTTTCGCTAAAATTGAATCTAAAAATAGAACATTACTCAATGATTTCTGACGTTTTTACGGTTTTAGAATTGACAAGCCCTACATGAATGAGTTTGTGAATAAAATAACCAAAGTTAACGGCATAGCAAAATGAGATGCTAGTTGGATTGAATCGCTGAACAGTGGCATAGTTCAATAGAGTGGCTAGATGAAGAGAATTACTAGGTTCAATGAATAGCTGGTTTAAATAAATCATGTAGACACCTAGAGCAAACACAGAGAACAGCTGAGAACCATTGGTAAAGGCAATAAAGTTGATCAACACAGCGCATTCAGATAATTATTTAGACATTTACTCTAACAGTAAGGTCGAGAGGTACTGCAAATCAGCAAAGGTAGAAACAAGTTTTTTGGATAATATATGGGCATGACTGAAAGAGACGCAATAAATCAGAGCTCGGAAATGAAAAATGTATTTCTCGGCTAAGGCAAAAAATAAATTAATGTGAAACTTATCATCAGTGTGTATTGAAGAATACGTCACAAAGACAAGACAGATGTATACTTGGATTTCATCCTGTGGATTAAAAAAGTCACAATATTTTCTAAGGAGTTACTGAAAAGAATTTTAATACGTCCTAGAAATAAGAGATTTTATTTTTACTGATGCGCGAATGAAAAGTGTGGATTGCCTGTCCACTCTGTGTTTTCTGCAGACACCTATAGAGATGCACTTGACATGATAGCTCATTTCACGGAACTAATCAAGATGACGATCGATGGAGCATACATGAGAAATACAAGGCAGTTGTCAGAGCTCATAGGAGCATACATGAGAAATACAAGTCAGTTGTCAGAGCTCATTGGAGCATACATGAGAAATACAAGGCAGTTGTCAGAGCTCATTGGAGCATACATGAGAAATACAAGGCAGTTGTCAGAGCTCATTGGAGCATACATGAGAAATACAAGGCAGTTGTCAGAGCTCATTGGAGCATACATGAGAAGTACAAGGCAGTTGTCAGAGCTCATTGGAGCATACATGAGAAATACAAGGCAGTTGTCAGAGCTCATTGGAGCATACATGAGAAATACAAGGCAGTTGTCAGAGCTCATTGGAGCATACATGAGAAATACAAGGCAGTTGTCAGAGCTCATTGGAGCATACATGAGAAATACAAGGCAGTTGTCAGAGCTCATTGGAGCATACATGAGAAATACAAGGCAGTTGTCAGAGCTCATTGGAGCATACATGAGAAATACAAGGCAGTTGTCAGAGCTCATTGGAGCATACATGAGAAATACAAGGCAGTTGTCAGAGCTCATTGGAGCATACATGAGAAATACAAGGCAGTTGTCAGAGCTCATTGGAGCATACATGAGAAATACAAGGCAGTTGTCAGAGCTCATTGGAGCATACATGAGAAATACAAGACAGTTGTCAGAGCTCATTGGAGCATACATGAGAAATACAAGGCAGTTGTCAGAGCTCATTGGAGCATACATGAGAAATACAAGACAGTTGTCAGAGCTCCTGTTTCAATGATTAGATCATGGTCGCAATATGTTACATTCACGGACCTCCAGCGATGCAAAACGTTGACATGTGTCCAACATCCAATAAGTCAAGCCATGGATGTGTCCAACATCCAATAAGTCAAGCCATGGATGTGTCAAACATCCAATAAGTCAAGCCATGGATGTGTCCAACATCCAATAAGTCAGGCCATGGGTGTGTCCAACATCCAATAAGTCAGGCCATGGATGTGTCCAACATCCAATAAGTCAAGCCATGGATGTGTCCGACATCCAATAAGTCAAGCCATGGATGTGTCAAACATCCAATAAGTCAAGCCATGATGTGTCCATCATTTGATCCCATTACTTCAACAACTCTTGTTTTATTAATTTCTTTATTTGAGAAGTTTTCATTCTGGGAAAATGTAATAGAAAACCAACATGTGGTTTTTAACATGTGACTAAAACAGTGTATGGTACCATTTTTGATATGTCAGGCTGAGGTCCCTGGGAAATTATATAATTCCTTTTAAAATGTCCACTGGGCAGGGTTTTGGAAAATGAATAAAGTATCTGATCTGCAGTGATGCAATAATGATCTCACTTGTGGTGAGAGTATTGGGGGGGGGGACAAACACATCATGAATGCTTTTATTTTTATTAAACTTCAACGTCTTGTCTTAGTCCCGTGGTCCCGTGGACAAAAAAAAAGTGAAAAATGATCCACTTCCCGGGACCCTATCGAGCTGAAATTTTGCACATAGACTTTTATTATCTTACAGTGCATTCATTCAAAATTTCATATCAATCGAATGTACTGTAATTACATTAATGAATTTTTAGTTTATCTCTATGTGGCATGTACATGTTTATACCAGTGTGTGTCGTTCGATGCATATTATATTGAAAATACTTTTATAATATTTTTCCGATCTGTAAATGTTTATGCTAGTCTGTCGCGCGGTGCGTATGATATTGAACATAATCAATACTTTTAGTTATGTTTCATATATAAGGGATTTATAGTAAAAAAAACGTTTTTACGGGTTGTTTATTTTTAGGGCATTGATAATTTCACAACCTATTGGCTTAAATAGACATCAGACTTGCTTCAAGGCTAGACTGAAGATTCGACCGGCTGCCAAAGAAAATGGCTTGGAGTACGGGCATGGAGGGGCTTGGAGTACGGGCATGGAGGGGCTTGGAGTACTGGCATGGAGGGGCTTGGAGTACAGGCATGGAGGGGCTTGGAGTACAGGCATGGAGGGGCTTGGAGTACGGGCATGGAGGGGCTTGGAGTACGGGCATGGAGGGGCTTGGAGTACGGGCATGGAGGGGCTTGGAGTACAGGCATGGAGGGGCTTGGAGTACGGGAATGGAGGGGCTTGGAGTACGGGCATGGAGGGGCTTGGAGTACGGGAATGGAGGGGCTTGGAGCACGGGCATGGAGGGGCTTGGAGTACAGGCATGGAGGGGCTTGGAGTACGGGCATGGAGGGGCTTGGAGTACGGGCATGGAGGGGCTTGGTCGTGGTGGTCGAGTGGCAGCGCACTGGACAGTCGTACCGATGGTCACGGGTTCGAATCCGTGTGAAGGCAAGGGCTTGTTCCCGGGCCTAGGGCGTCCTTGAGTCACGCCGCTCCGAATGGGTACCTAACACTACATGTAGTTAGGCGGCTGGGTAATGCGTGGAACCCACAAAGCCGTGGCCTGTGAATGCTGCATCACTTGCCAACAGATCATCTGTCATGGTCTGTGGACGAAACTATCTTCTGCATAGAAGGAGCGTCTGTATAGATAAGATAAGAAGATACACAACCATTTACGTACTCGCCTATCATACCAATGGTTCATGATACACAACCATTTACTTACTCGCCTATCATACCAATGGTTCATGATACACAACCATTTACTTACTCGCCTATCATACCAATGGTTCATGATACACAACCATTTACTTACTCGCCTATCATACCAATGGTTCATGATACACAACCATTTACTTACTCGCCTATCATACCAATGGTTCATGATACTAAAAACATTTCGACCACAAATAACTTTCCCCCGTGTCAAAGAACAAAATATAATATTGGATATAAAAGTTGCTTCTCTCTTACACTTGCCGCCCATCTTGTTTTATTCTAATATTGAATAACGAAATACTTCATGTATGGCTATATGAAAGGGAATAGGGGGGTCTGTACGGCTATGTGAAAGGTAAAAGGGGGGGTGTGTCTGTACGACTATGTGAAAGGTAAAAGAGGTGTCTGTACGGCTATGTGAAAGGTAAAAGGGGGGTGTCTGTACGACTATGTGAAAGGTAAAAGAGGGGTCAGTACGGCTATGTGAAAGGTAAGGGGGGGGGGTCTGTACGGCTATGTGAAAGGTAAAATGGGGGGGGGGTGTCTGTACGACTATGTGAAAGGTAAAAGAGGGGTCTGTACGGCTATGTGAAAGGTAAAAGGGGGGTCTGTACGGCTATGTGAAAGTAAAAGGGGGGTCTGTACGGCTATGTGAAAGGTAAAAAGGGGGGTCTGTACGGTTATGTGAAAGGTAAAAGGGGGTGTCGGTACGGCTGTTGGGGTGGGGGTTGTCTATTCTTGTTCCATGAGGATCCGTAGCTATTGGCAACAGTGAAATCGATTGATTGATTCTCTTCTTGAATTCGATTCTTTCACACCCTTGTACTCGTGAACCGATGGGTTTTACTTAAACTCAGATATTAGTAGTGATCAACTTATACGACAAATGAGCGGCAAGTGTACTTCTTTTAAACATTTGAGTTTGGATCTGATTGTTTCTACCTGCTGAGAACAAGTAGAACAAGAATACGAACAAGTAGGTCCCAAAGTCCTTTATTGAAATTAAAATGTTAATTTAATCACTTGTAAAAGTTGTTTGAATAAGTATTAAATATAGGATAAATGAGAATTAATCTCATGGACTTTATTTAAGTTATCAAAAATAAATAGATCAATTTTTTATTTGTAGTGTTTTTGGCATGGAAATTGAAAGTATTATTTAAGTCTTTTGAATTCAGGTCTCATGTTGATTTTGTTTGAAAGTGTTTTTACAACAGTTTACCTGTTTAACGTGGACAGGTGTAGCTATATTCGCTTTTATTGGAAACTTTTCATTCTTGGTTGCCATATTGGCAGATTCCAGTCCAGTTTGTCATTTTGGCAGATTCTAGTCCTGCTTGTGATTGGATGGGTCAATGGTCATTTGTTAGAGGTGATATCATAAATACCTTAAGGACACATATAGAAGAAAATTAAAATTGTTATTGATTTTTTGATGATTGTGTCAAATGTAGTCATTGTATGATACAATCTATTGCGTCTAAGAGAACGAAATTCGAATAATATAACAGGCTATAAAACATGGATACTTGGAAGACGCCTATAATTTTCCTAGTCACACACAATTTAAATAAAGAATTTTCTTTAAACTAGATCGTCATTGCTGCTATGGTTGAAGTTTAGACCAGGGGTGCCCGACCAGTGGGTCACGAGCCCCAAAGGGGTCGCAACGGGTTTTCTGGGGGTCGCCAACTGTCATGTAAATCTATCTATATATACAATTCTCTTCGTAGCACCATGCGAGACACCATGCAAGTATGTGCAACCGAGCATGACGAATGACCCTCGCTGGGGTCGACCAATGTATCGAGTCCAATAATGGTCCTTGCGTTTAACTTGCATTGTTCCTTCACAGAATTACTTGATATTCGTAATGTAATTGCTATCACGTCTGCCTCATACGGGAAGGGTCATGGGTTCAAGCCCCGGCGAAAACCTTGGTTTTTAAAAAAAATTTAAAATGTCTGTTTGTCCCAGTTCTTTTACCCCTTTATTGCCAACACTAGCTGACTCGCGGTGTAGCATACGCCGCTAATGATTTAGTGACGGGTGAAGACTTCCTGAAAGACACAGGTGTCAAAATGGGGAGGGTTTGGGCAAACGACTGTGAGTGAATGAAAAGAAGGAACTCTGGAGAGACCCGCGGCGTAGCATGCGCCGCAGACTTGCTCATCATAGACATTGCAAAGAACGATTGTGGGGGTGAGAGTACAGACACAAAAAGCAGCACTAAGTAAATAAAAAATAGCTAGTAAACGTGAAGACATGCACACTGAGGTTGCTGTTACCTGACCCCCATTTAATACTACCATCCCTTAAACATAAACTGTAATTGGCCGACCCTAACGAGTGTTAGTCATATTTAGGGTTGTTAATTGCTTGTTGTTGTTTTTTTTGTGGAAAACCGATTATCGATTATGTAACTCCGATTTTAAACCGATTATCGTTTTATAGCTGACTTCATAGAAGTTAGGGGTGTACCGAATTTCGCCTGCAAATGTCTCGAAACCAACAATGAGTTGGCAGTTCCCCCCCCCAACCGACGTTCACTCGCGTTGTTTTGATTTCTTCTTGCTGTAGTTTGTGTCCGTTCTTTCTCCATTTTCTTTGCACTCTCCATGAGCAAGTCTGCGGCGTATGCTACCTCACGGGGCGTCTAGTTTGCTATATTTTGTAAAAACTTTATTGAAAATTACAAATTTAAATTTCTTGGGGTTCGCGGGTCACATGGCTTTTATAAAAAGGGTTCGCCACCCAAACAAGTTTGGAAATCACTGGTTTATACAGATAATTGGGTGGATGTTAGGGTGGATATTTACTTCATTAATTTATGGATATTTGAATATATGTTTAGATGGATGTAGGAGATGATATTTGAATAGATGTTTAGATGGATGTAGGAGATGATATTTGAATAGATGTTTAGATGGATGTAGGAGATGATATTTGAACAGATGGTTAGATGGATGTAGGATGTGATATTTGAATAGATGTTTAGATGGATGTAGGAGATGATATTTGAATAGATGGTTAGATGGATGTAGGAGATGATATTTGAATGGATGTTTAGATGGATGTAGGAGATGATATTTGAATAGATGTTTAGATGGATGTAAGAGATGATATTTGAATAGATGTTTAGATGGATGTAGGAGATGATATTTGAATGGATGTTTAGATGGATGTAGGAGATGATATTTGAATGGATGTTTAGATGGATGTAAGAGATGATATTTGAATGGATGTTTAGATGGATGTAGGAGATGATATTTGAATGGATGTTTAGATGGATGTAGGAGATGATATTTGAATGGATGTTTAGATGGATGTAAGAGATGATATTTGAATGGATGTTTAGATGGATGTAGGAGATGATATTTGAATGGATGTTTAGATGGATGTAGGAGATGATATTTGAATAGATGTTTAGATGGATGTAGGAGATGATATTTGAATGGATGTTTAGATGGATGTAGGAGATGATATTTGAATGGATGTTTAGATGGATGTAGGAGATGATATTTGAATGGATGTTTAGATGGATGTAGGAGATGATATTTGAATGGATGTTTAGATGGATGTAGGAGATGATATTTGAATGGATGTTTAGATGGATGTAGGAGATGATATTTGAATGGATGTTTAGATGGATGTAGGAGATGATATTTGAATGGATGTTTAGATGGATGTAGGAGATGATATTTGAATGGATGTTTAGATGGATGTAGGAGATGATATTTGAATGGATGTTTAGATGGATGTAGGAGATGATATTTGAATGGATGTTTAGATGGATGTAGGAGATGATATTTGAATGGATGTTTAGATGGATGTAGGAGATGATATTTGAATGGATGTTTAGATGGATGTAGGAGATGATATTTGAATAGATGTTTAGATGGATGTAGGAGATGATATGCGAATGATTTAGGAATGGGGATTTGGGTAGATGTAAGGATTAATTCTAGATGGATATTGAAAAAAACGTTAGGATAGATGTTTGAATGGATGTTTGAATGGATGTTTGAATGGATGTTAAATGTATGAAAATATGGATTTAAGGGTAGATATTTAATTAATGTTGAATGGATAATATTAGATTAGCTACAAAATTCTTTTTTCGAAGAATAAAGTTGGAATCTAACAAATAAATTTTTTATTATTACAATTTTAAAAATAATAATTTTGATGGATCTAGTTTTTAAGGGACTAAGAGTTTTTAGCGTCTCGAACTTTGCTATAGTCCATTATTTTGTGTCGCATACGCTTCTACATGAATGGATGGATCTTGTAAATTTTGGATTGTTGATTTGACAAGAAAAGTTGGAAAAGATGTGATGTGATGCAGTCTTGAAAACCTTAGTAGGAACACTACGAATGTGGAATCTTAGAGAATTCCATTGTTTGGGGGCACATAAAGAGAAAGACATTTCGCCAAATGTTTTAGTGCGTGTCTTAGGAACAGAGATAATACGTAAGTCTGCAGAAAATCTTACGTTTGAGTGTCTGAGTGTGCGTGTTTGTACATATATATATATAACATATATATATATAACTATGTGTGTTTATGTTTCAGTGTGTGTGTGTGTGTGTGTGTGTGTGTGTGAAACCGAACAATCATATATGAGGACAAATGTTTGTAGAAGCAATGATGTGTGATTTTATTAATGACTTATTATTTGTCTGCCTTCACGCAAACACTTTTCTCTGTTCGATGTCTGGCCAATATTTGAGCTGAATTTCGTTTGGACTTGTTCAAGATCATAACGCTGGTCTACCAATCGATCTAAAAGTTTCACATGACATCATGGCTAAATACAGAGGCGTGGCTCTTGGACAAATTATAAGATAGCTTCCCCTGCCGTTAAATCTCATTTTCAGATAAATTAAATTAGGAAAAGCACCTAAATATCACGACCAAATTGTATTTGAAGAGCAAAGTTACCACACAACACTATTCCCTCATTCCCTGTCATATACTGGTTTACACATTCTTTAGAAGATTTATTTTTTTTGACTTCATTGCCACAATCATGTCAATGACGTAATCGACATCTGTTTTGCCCAATGTTTCTCTCTCAACAATGATTAGATCAGATGGCTGAAGCGATGTGTCACTTAATGTACATAAATAAGACAAGAACATTTTTTATAAATTTGATAAAAATCACTCGTGAATGTACATTCTCTTTTGGGTCGAGCCGCTAGGCTCTTAAGACCCGGTTCATTTTATCGCAAGCGAGCCTCATCAAGCGGGCATCGCCGTAGAGGTAACCCTCTGCAGGTACCGTTACTTCGCCTTCCAAACCCCCGCACAGCCCGGGGCACTCTTCGAGTACGTGTGTCACCGTCTCTTCCGGGTGGCCACACAGCCGACAGGCCAGTTCCCTTCTAGTGTTAAACTTGTACAAGTAGCTTCGTGTGGGACAATGTTCAGTTCTCATTCTAGTTATGAGCGTCTGATTGCTACGTCCAATTTTCCACCAGGAATCGCTTTTGCTCGGTCGCGGCATGTACTGGAATACTTTTCTGGCCGTGCTTCCAGAGGCCCAGCCCTGTAGCCATTTCTATCGGAAATGGTCCTTAAGCCATGATCTGACCCCCAGCTGGGTCATCGGGCGATCGGGTTGGGGCTGAGCTGAACATTCTCTCGCCAACTTATCGACCCTGTCTGAATGTGGCTCGCCACTGTGCCCAGCGATGTACTGAAGGACTACTTTTCCGCCTCGTGCTAGGATTTCACCTACTGTTTCCAAAATGACACTGACTGTTTTCGTCTCCAGAGAGGATCGACCCACGGTCTCGAGCGAAAACCGTGAGTCGGTGAAAACTACGACGGTCGGGAAAACCTTTCTTCTTGCTAGACGTCGGCGCACTTCCTTCAAACCCTTGCAAATCGCCTCCAGTTCGGCGTCCTGACTACTGTATGTGGATCCGCACGGCCCTGACAGTTCGATACTGTCAGGTCCAGGTTGATGGTATTGAATTAGCACTCCGTATCCACTTCTGCCATCCTTGAAACGCGAGCCGTCCGTAAAGACTTTTACCACACTATCGCCATAAGCTTCGATTGTCTTCAGAGTCTCGTCTCGCTGGAGCTCGACGGGACTGGCTTTCGTCACCGCTGTATTTGCCAGTGTCAAACGTAGTTCAGGCAAGTCTGAGCTTTCATGTGGTCCTCGAGCAGGGACCAGTCGCATGCGTTCCCTGTGCTTGGGTATGGGGACTGAGTCTTCTAGTGCGTAGACCGTATCCATGAAGGATGGTCTTTTCAGTCGGGTCCTCTTTACCCATCGGTCTTGTAATTGAAAGCAGGGTTCGTCATGCTCCAACCTACGGTATCGTTCCACCGTGGTCATTCTTCTTCTTCTTCTTCGTTCTCAATTTGAGTATTGCGTGCCGACGAGTTTTGCGCCAATTGGCCCGTGGTCTCCGACTTCAGCCTGCTGTTTTTTCTGGATGTGCTTCCATAGCCTTTGGTCAGCCAAGACCATCTGCAAGGCAGCAGTTGATTTTGGCAAGTGATGCAGCGTTCACATGCCACGGCTATATGGGTTCCACGCATTACCCAGCCGCCTTTTATTTTCCCTAACTATGCGTTAGGTACCCACTCGAAGCTGGGTGGACTCGGGGACGCCCTAGGCCCCGGGAACAAATCCATGGCTTCCCATGGATTCGAACCCATGACCATCGGTACCACCGTGGTCATGATTGCCTTTTCTCGCCTTATCGCCAGGGGTTCTACGTTAGACATAATTTCTACAGCGGCTGTGGGTGTCGTACGCAACGCCCCGCATACAAACCGTAGAGCTTGGTTCTGTATTCGGTCCAGACCCTCTAGAGCCGTACGGCTCGCAAAGGCCTGGACCGGGAGGCTGTAATCAATGGCACCCCTCACACTACCGAGATAGAGAGCTCTCAGTAGTCTTGCATCCGCACCCCAACTAGTGCTAGCCAGTTTCTTCACCAGGGACAGTTTAGCTGTGGCTTTGGCACACAATTCACGCACATGGTTATGTAGCTGGACCTTCTGGTCCAGCTTGATTCCCAAGTACGCTGGTGTCCGATCCCAATTCACTCAAAGATGTGATAAAAATCCCTCAAAGGTTGCAATTAAAAGTGTTGTTTTTATAAAAGTCAATTTAAAATTCGTAGTTTTGAAAATACGTCGGTTCCAAAAGATAGAAGAAAAAAACAAGAGAAAGAATGTTTCTTGTAGAACTTCATTCGGTTAAATGAGAAAGATTTTAAATCTTTAATTTCAGAGAAAATTTCATAGCCATGTATGTCAGTTAACATAGACATTTTCAAAATATTTGCAGTTTTGACTTAATGCATCGGTATCTATATCATAAAGAGAAGTTTCAAGGTCCAGCAGAAAACAAGATGTTTATCATCTGATCTTTTAGTGTTAGTTGTTCGATAAATGTAAATATTTCTTGGTACTGTTGAGGGGGGAAACATTGCCAATACCCAAAGCATGTTCTCAATCCTTAGTGAAAGACTCCTAAGATGGCTAAGACATGTAAAAAAGAATGAGCCCGGGTCGCATCCCCAAGGACCACCTATATGGAAAATTGGCATTGGCAAAGAGAAATACAGTTCACCCACGTTTCCGATTTAAAGATGTCTGCCAGAGAGACATGAAAGCAGCCAGAATGACAGGGAGTGTAAAACAGAAAACCGATATACATGGCGCACAGTTGTCAACACGGGCGTCATAGTAGCCAAGGAGCGAAGGATGGAGGGCTCTACAGACAGAAGAGTTAGGAGAAAGGCCAAAACATAGGGAAGCACAGAACGCGTGTGCAAAAGCTGATCTACTCCCTTTGTTATATAATTAAAACATAACGTTTAAATCCTTTTAGGATTCCACGCACCTTCGCGGGACATATGTACACCTGCACCCTTCGATACGCCTCTGGCTAATTGGAAGGCACATTTTAAATTCCAATCCCCCCTCCCCTCATTTTTGCAATGAAGCTCTTAACCTGTCCTGGTTCCAATAAAATAAGAGAACTAAACAAGTGATTTAAATGACATCACTTGCAGCTATTGATGTTTGTATTGCATTGCTCCATTACATTTTGATTTCATTAACTACTTTTTTTAGTTTCCTGTTTTTTCCCCCATTTTGTTTGTTTTTCTTGCTCTAACAAGAATAAATTAGTAATATTACCTGGAGATGTCATTGCTTGAATATGCAAGAGTTCAATGATGATAGTGGTAGATTATCTCTCATTGGTAACAAGCGACATAAGTGTACTAGCCATGTAAAGACACAAGTGACATCAGTGTACTAGCCATGTAAAGACACAAGTGACATCAGTGTACTAGCCATGTAAAGACACAAGTGACATCAGTGTACTAGCCATGTAAAGACAGAGATATAACTTTAGATTCATGGTGTAAAATGAAGTAGGTGTAAATAGCATCAAAGGAATGTAAATAGCTTTAAAGTGTAAGTACATTCGTTTGTTCTTATGATTTTACTAATGTTAAAATGTGTTGTACATCATTACAAATAATCTCAGATGATATTTGCTTCTGTAACGGACCAATGCTGGACATGACTGTCACGCTGTGTTAAATAAAATGCATTTTCCTTGCCTCAAGAAATCTATGTTTAATAAGTTGATATTAGCCAGCTTTGAATTGTACCTAAAATATGTTGATCTTGTTGTTGTTACGGCTTATATTATTTGTTAATGGTCTTATTTACACAACTATTTCAGTCGTGATCTTGACAGTCTACAGTCACGTGACTTTGTTCGGGGGTTTATTCATACAAGATGCCCAAGTTTCCGCCTGTCAACGAGGTAACTTTTTTAATTTAATTAATAACTTTTACATTGCATTTAGCTTTTTTTAAAACAGAAAAATATATTTTTAAATGAGACATTTAAAAAAAAATGTATATACAATAAACAGAATTATTTATTTATTTAAATTGATTAACCAATTTTTTTGTAAAACGCCGCGTCATTTCATTTTATAAGTCTAACATATTCAGCTCATTAGCAACAGTGTGCTAAAAATTATGATGTGGATCTGGGAGTTCAAATCCATCTTGGTTTAGATCCATCCATGCGCCCGGTAGCCGGTAGCCAATATTTAATATGTTCCTTCATCAGTTGCCTAAGAAGTTGACTCATCAGTTGACTCATCAGTTGAGTCATCAGTTGACTCATCAGTTGACTCATCAGTTGACTCATCAGTTGACTCATCAGTTGACTCATCAGTTGACTCATCAGATGACTCATCAGTTGACTCATCAGTTGACTCATCAGTTGACTCATCAGTTGACTCATCAGTTGAGTCATCAGTTGACTCATCAGTTGACTCATCAGTTGACTCATCAGTTGACTCATCAGTTGACTCAATAGTTGACTCAATAGTTGACTCAAGAAGTTGACTCATCAGTTGACTCATCAGTTGACTAATCAGTTGACTCATAAGTTGACTCATAAGTTGACTCATCACTTGACTCATCAGTTGACTCATCAGTTGACTCATCAGTTGACTCATCAGTTGACTCATCAGTTGACTCATCAGCTGACTCATCAGTTGAGTCTATTGCAGTTAACATTTCCCTTTGACAATAACATTTTTTTTCCTGACATTAACTTTATTAGAAGAAAAAAAATGATCACCAAATCCCAAACGAAACATGATGTAAATTCAAAGCCCTCATGGTTTCAATCTGGATCATGACAAACATACGTGTCGAGTTTTGTTGAGATCCATCTATCCACGTTATCAAGTATGCGACACAAGACCAAACAGACATAAACAAATAAATTTGTCTTTTACGACATGTAGAGATAAGAGAAAATATACAATGAAAAGACTAAACTTGACTTAATATTATTTCTGCAGGTGAAACCTTTCTCAGCTCAGGATAAACCAGTTACAAACCACTCCCTAAAACCTGATGCCCATAAACAAGTCCCTGATGATGACGAGTTGTCGGACTTGAAACGAGATTCGTTGGGCCGTGGATTATTGCGCATCTTGTCAGACTATGGAGACAAGGCGTCTCTCAATGGGGTTGTGTTCATCAAGACAGCCAGCAACCCCATCGTCAAGCTGGTGTGGGCTTTCATCTTACTGGCAGCCGTTGGAGCGATGACTTATCACTTGTACACGTAAGTTATGGGTACTGCGTGGTGGGATTTTATATTATATCCTAAGTACCTGGTACTGCACGATTTTAGAACTGAGAACCCCGTGATGAGGGTTATGATCTTGGTCACAATTTAAAAAAAAACGCAATTCTTTTTTTCTTGTTCATATTGCCCACAATATATATATATATATATATATATATATATATATATATATATATATATATATATATACAGCATAGACGTACAATGTGTACGCTTTGCCTAGGATTGTCCCGAGTTTCTTACTTTGCCTAGAATTGTCATGGTTTTCGAATTGATAAAATTGTATGCATATCTTTTTAAAAAAATCTTTTGTTAGCACATTTGTTGTTATTGTTCCAATTGACTTTGATTTTATTTGTCAATTTTTCTTTCAGTCTATTTACCAAATATTTTGACTATAAAAAACACACCCAGATCAACATTGGATTCAGTACACTCAATTTTCCTGCTGTGACAGTGTGCAATGTCAACATCATGAAACAGAATGAGGTAAAGAATCAAGGTAGATAGGTCTAAACCGGTTAAACAGATGACAATTCACAATACAGACCATCCACTTCTTCTTTGTGTGTTTCAATAACTCTCTTTACTTTGTAGATCATCTTATCAACAAGTCATTGACATCGCTAAAGACGCATGGAAATCTCGAAAAAAAATCTTGTGAAAACGGGATTATTATGTGGGTCAATCTGTTTATGTATGTTATTGTAAATGTGTTGTCAAGATTTACACATTATTTTTAAGAAATTATTCTCGTATGTCATCAGACCAGCAAGGCTTCTCCCGAGATTCAAGAACTCCTGAACAATGTCAATATGCAAAATCTTTTGTCTGCGGCAGAGGAATATGAACCAGAATATCTATACCAAGAATACACAGAATACGAGGATGAAAACTTGGATGACACGGTGTATTATAGTGAGACAAACGGCCAAAACAGGTGACAGGCTGACTTAATCTTACTTTTAGTTCAATGATTGTTCTAATAGGCTACCATTAATTGAGATATGTTCCAAATGTTTCATTTTGGGTGTTAAAGCAGGTGAACGATCAATTCATTTCTTGGCCAGCAATCTAAGTGCACTTGACTTGTGACTTCCGAATTAGAGGACTTGGTGTCTAAATTATAACATTGGTCTATGACGTTATGTCCGTGAATAAGAGAGTAATTCTATAATCGTCCTGTCCATATAACGCTTGTATGAACTCATCCAAAGTTCACAAAAACTTCTGGTTTTCACGTTTCCCATTATTCAATTTAGCGTCTTAACATCTATGAAAGATTCAACGGCGTTGATAAATCTAGAAGTCTCAGATTTACAATGTCAATGTTAAAATTTTCAAGTGGTTCAAAAACATGTTCAATGTCAGATAAATTTTGAATATATTTTTTTCATGATTTAATGTGGAGAGAACTATTATCACTAGTTTCTTTTCAAACAGTAAGAAAACGGTTAAATTTATTCTATAGTTTTAAAAGATTTTTAAATATTGAAAAAATAATTTTTAACATTCAAATATTTTTAACCAACATTATGGGACTTACAATTAGTAATTTAATTATTCTTTCATGACTCGATCAAAGCGAAGTATTTTGTTGTTTTTAATGGAATTTTCCAAAGCTTAGAACGAATTTGTTCCATTCTGTCTTGTTCCCGATAATTGGCAGCAATTCCATAGCTAAAATGTATAATATTCTTTGCTTTTTGTGATGGATATATAAGTGTTTTATCTTCAACTAAGTTTTATTTGCAAAATTATGATTGCCAACATTTATTACATTGCGTAGTCTATAAAAGACATGAGAAAATATGCCAGCCTCAATAAAGCCATTTAACTTTTCCAAAATTGTATAGTCATATGTATAATTCTTAGTTTTTACTCACAGGACTCATGGTAAATCTCTGACATTTTTTGATGATTTTAACATCATTGGGGCTCTGAATTACACCAGGTACATCGTAGAGGACATTTTCTATAATGAGGTAACGTATTACACCAGGTACATTGTAGAGGACATTTTCTATAATGAGGTAACGTATTACACCAGGTACATTGTAGAGGACATTTTCTATAATGAGGTAACGTATTACACCAGGTACATTGTAGAGGACATTTTCTATAATGAGGTAACGTATTACACCAGGTACATTGTAGAGGACATTTTCTATAATGAGGTAACGTATTACACCAGGTACATCGTAGAGGACATTTTCTATAATGAGGTAACGTATTACACCAGGTACATTGTAGAGGACATTTTCTATAATTAGGTAACGTATTACACCAGGTACATTGTAGAGGACATTTTCTATAATTAGGTAACGTATTACACCAGGTACATTGTAGAGGACATTTTCTATAATGAGGTAACGTATTACACCAGGTACATCGTATAGGACATCTCTATACATATAAGACGCATTTGTTGTCTGTCTGTCTGTCTGTTCCCTAATAACTCAAGATCCAGACAACCAAATAACGTGAAATTTGGTAAACGTACACAAAATTATACCGGAAAGGTTATTAAACAGGTTTCGTTCCATATACATAAGATACTGGGGGCCGGGGGCCCAAAATGTAGTTTTTCCTTATATGAGCTATATAAAATAAAAATTATTGAAAATTAAGACGTAAAATAATGACGCAAAATAATAAACATTTTGGTGTCGAGATTAACAAGAAGGCGACTATCGCCATAAAATAATTGTTTTGTTGTTGTTGCTTTGTTGTTGTTGCTTTGTTGTTGTTGCTTTGTTGTTGTTGCTTTGTTGTTGTTGTTGTAATTGTCGTTTTGTTGTTTTTGTTGTTGTTTTGTTTTTGTTGTTGTTGCTTTGTTGTTGTTGTTGTAGTTGTTGTTTTGTTGTTTTTGTTGTTGTTTTGTTTTTGTTGTTGTTTTTGTTGTTGTTGCTGTTGTTGTTGCTGTTGTTGTTGCTGTTGTTGTTGCTGTTGTTGTTGCTGTTGTTGTTTTTGTGTTGTTTTTGCTGTTGTTGTTATTGTCAACATCCCTTGCCCTGCGACGACAATGTCCTTCATGTTGTTGTTGCTTTGTTGTTGTTGCTGTTGTTGTTGCTGTTGTTGTTGCTGTTGTTGCTTTGTTGTTGTTGTAGTTGTTGTTGTTTTGTTTTTGTTGTTTTGTTGTTGTTGTTTTTTTTTGGTTGTTTTGTTTTGTTGTTTCGTTGTTGTTTTTGTTGTTGTTTTTGTTTTTGTTGCTGTTGTTGTTAAACCCTGGCAAAGCCGGGTACTTGCCCCTAGTTTTCTATAATGAGGTAACGTATTACTCTGTATGTATGTAGTAGTGGAGATCTTGCAGAAGGATAAAAGTAGGGTGAGCCTGGCTGGTTTAAAAAATATGTTTTTATAAGAATTTAGATGTAAACCCCCACAGCATGTCACAAAACAACGTACATATCGGCAACAAGCCTTCGTCAGCCAACACAATCGGAAATAAATCTAATAAATGTACAAAGAAAAAATTAAAAACGTAACTTGTGTATTATGACGGAAAATTCTACAAGAAGTTAGAGCACGATAGAGTTGCACAGAGGTGGTTATAAAGGCAATGGGGATAGTGTACCTGGCAAGGTGTCAACATGCCAGTGAGAAATGCGCATTCATTCCATGTGGTCAGTAGGTCCCATATTCGTGAATTAGTCTATTCTCAAGACTGACTCTTTCGGGCGTGTTAGTGAAGGACAGAATAGTGGGGGCAGACAGGTCATGTCCATTGAAATGTCTGGAGACAGGACACTGTTTGTCTTGCGGAATAGAATATTCCCCAGCTGGGAATCGATCCCGACATCGCTTGCACCGCAAGCCTACACACTTCTAGACGACCAGGAGAGCTTGACGGACATTGTGAATTAAAAAAAATATATAAACAATATTCTTTAATATTTTCTCATATTGAGCCTATCAAATCAGGTTTATCGATTCGGGTCCGAATAGCGATCAGTTTAATTGATAAGATTTTATTAATTTATTTAATTTATTATATTTTCAGGGATTCATGCAAACATTTGTTCACCTTTATTATAAAATATACCAAATTTTTGGGCCCCTAAATCATCGGGGGCCCCTGACTTTAGCTCGTTCAGCCCCCCCTCCCCATTAATCCGCCAAGGGGATGGTAGGTAAGAATAAGTATGCTCCTGTCACTTTTTTCAATGACCCATGATTCAAAGGTGTCGGCATGAGTGAACATTTTAACTCCTTGACGCCCAGTTTCCAGTATTGCCTTAAGAATGCCCTTTTGCGAAAAAAAATAAATAATTATAATAAAAAGTCAACCATTCCTAAAAAACGTCTTCATGAAAATTGCAAAATCTATTAAAGCAAAGACGTTGTGAGAAGGGGATAGAAACCTTACCAGATTTAGGATGTGAAAAAGAATATCCGTAAGTAAGTTTAAAGTAGGCAGAGGTCAGAATTCTGTCTTTCTTAAGTATGACAGTTATATCTAGGACGTTTTAATATAATTAAGAAATCTGAGAATCAATCTTAAGAGACAGTTGATAGGAGCCGACAAAATTATTAAACATGTCATGTTCGCTCCTTTTCATATAAGTGACCACAATGCCATCATCCATATATTACTTTTTAAACTTAGGTAGTTGTTCAGTGTACTGTGATATAACGTCGAGCATAAAAATTCCCCCTGCTACTAAATTAACTTCTAAGATATCTGAGTTATCTGTAAACTTTATCCCATAAGAATTATCTTTTCTTTTACATTTTATTTACTTTATCAATGACTTTTATGTTTGTGGTTTGTTCTTTGGTGTGTGTGTGTGTTGTTGTTGTAAAAGTTTGTGTGTGTATGAGTTATTTAATATTACCCAAAAGCGTGGAGGACATATTTCAAGTAATGCCATATATGGCCGGGTATATTAGCTAGTATAAATTATAAAATAAAATATAAACAACAGTTAGGTATTCCTTTGTTTTCCTTGGACAGTTCTGTAAAGGAAGCTGGGAGGCCGAGTCTAACGCTTCATCTCTGTCAACAGCCGAGGATATCTTCAGGGACATGTTTAACAAAATGGACAAGTAAGGATATGTCATTGATGTCACGTCAATAAGCTTTCATTTACTATCGGTCAAGTCATTAGTGGCTGACTTTCCTTATGTCTCAAGAGATGATGGAAGATTCTGTGCTCTTGTGGGATCCTCACGCATGGCCCTGCAGCTTCTGCTGTGGGTGTACAAGCCCACTCGCGAATGGCAGCCTTTGCCGCACTTCTGACACTGAAAGGCTGCACCTGTGGTTGGCTGATTAGCTCTCCTTTTCCTCTTTTGGCGGTGCGCGTCTGCGACCTGCCACAGGTCTCTTTCTCCTGCTTCTAGCCCGGCAGTCAACGCCTGTCTCCATCTGTGTCTGTCCCCAGCGAGTTCCTCCCAGCCATTTATGTCGATGCCAAAAGCTTTGAGGTCTCTTGCAGACATCTTTGAAACGGAGGTGAGGCCGGCCTGTAGTCCTCTTTCCTTTGGCTAGCTCAGAGTAGAGGATGTCATTTGGGATTCTGCCATCCTCCAATCTGCGAACATGTCCCAACCATCTGAGCCGATGCTGGCGGAGAAGAGATGTCCTACTTTGTATATTTGCCTGTTGTAGCACCTCATTGTTGGTGACATGGTCCTGCAAGGCGATTCCCAGGATGCGCCGGAGACAGCGCATGTGGAAAGCAATCAATCTCCTTTCTTGCCTGGAGTAAAGGGTCCAGGATTCACTGGCATAAAGGAGAGTGCTCAGCACACATGCTCGGTACACAAAAACTTTGGTTCTGATGGTCAGCTTTTTGTTGTTTTAGACTCTTTTTTAGAGCCTGGCCAGAGTTGTGGAGGCCTTGCCGATCCTTATGTCTAGGTCGGAATCAAGGGACAGGTTATTGGTGATTAGTAGCTTTCAATTATATTATGAAAAGTTAATAGTTTTATTTGGTTAAGGTCATTTAGGGCAGGGCTACTCAAAGTTGAGGTCCGCAACAGAAGCCGGTCAGTGGGCCATTCGTCACCGGTCCGCAGGAGTTATCAAGAAAGGACAGAACAATATAATTATTATCCTCCACTTGCAACAACAAATAACACTTTGTCACTTTTTCGGCTATAAGCTCATAAAGGGAGTAAATTTAAATAAAATAAAATACATTTCATTACCACGTCAGTACAGGTAAAATAGTGCACCGGTACCTGAAGAAATGGAAAAGCTTCCTACCGGTCCACCATATTAAAAAAGTTTAAGAAGCACTGATTTAGGCTCTATTATTTTCCTTTTCTATATTATAATTTCATACATTATTGTTTCTACTAGTATCATGTATGGATATGTATTGATTTTATTGGATGTCAATGTTTTAAATTCGATCTTTGCAATATGTGTATTTTGTTTCACTGAAACCAAAACTAACATTTAAAAACACGGTTATTTGTTATTGTTTAATTCTTGAAAGAATATTTATTTATTGACAGAAAAACTCGTGAGGATGTGAGTCACCAGCTTGATGACATGTTGATGAAATGTTCATTCGCTGGACGCAAGTGTAGTAATGAAAAGTGAGTAGAATCTATGACTTACAATTGTGCATCAATTATTTTATGATTATATATATTTTCTCCCGAGAAAATGAGTCCTATTGTAACGTAAACCCAACAAATCTTTGTTCAATGTAGGAGCTTTACCAGACGTCACTCGGCAAATTATGGAAACTGTTACACGCTTGAAAACGATAAATTCATCTCTCGTAAAAGTGGTCCTGCTGGAGGTATTTGATAGTTAACTATAGGTGGTCCTGCTGGAGGTATGTTATAGATAACTACAGGTGGGCCTGCGGGAGGTATGTGATAGTTAACTACAGGTGGGCCTGCGGGAGGTATGTGGTAGTTAAATACAGGTGGGCCTGCGGGAGGTATGTAATAGTTAACTACAGGTGGATCTGGTGGAGGACCGTGATAGTTTTCTATAGTTGGCTCTAATAAAGCAATTTAATAATTTACTATAAAAGAAATTACTGGAGGTATGTGATATTTAGCTTACAACAGGATGTTTGAGTGTATCTTGTCCACAGGGTCCTGTGATATTTACTAATGTTTAATTAATGAGAACAAAAATAAACCTTCCATTTATAAAATCGTTGTGCCTACAATCAATAACGCTAGTTCCCATTTTGATTAATGTTAACAAATCTCTAGCACTAGCAGGGTCATTTAATGTAATAAATCATTCATTGTCCCTTACCATCGATTAATTGTATTGAAAAAGTTGTTTAAACAGATGTCACAGTGTGTCAAGTCTCTTATGTGTCTCATTTTGTTGTATGTCTCATTTTGTTATGTATTATCTTATCTATTACAGAAACTTTTTCTATACAAAAGATTATTGCGTTCCACGCGTATCCATGGTTTATGTCTAGTTTGTAATGTCTGATATTTTTTCTCAGTTTGTCATGTCTGATATTTGTCTCAGTTTGTCATGTCTGATATTTGTCTCAGTATGTTATGTCTGATATGTGTCTCAGTTTATCATGTCTGATATTTGTCTCAGTTTGTCATATCTGATATTTGTCTCAGTATGTGATGTCTGATATTTGTCTCAGTTTGTCATGTCTGATATTTGTCTCAGTTTGTCATGTCTGATATTTGTCTCAGTGTGTGATGTCTGATATGTGTCTCAGTTTGTCATGTCTGATATTGTCTCAGTTTGTGATGTCTGATATGTGTCTCAGTTTGTCATGGCTGATATTTGTCTCAATGTGTGATGTCTGATATGTGTAATAGCTTATTGTGGCTGGTCAAATCTTTAACACACTGTGGTCTGGTAACAACTATGTTTAATTACTATATACAATCCACTGATCAACTGTACAATCAACTACCTAAACAGCTCGTATACAATCAACTACCATCCACCTTCCGGTTGCCTCTCGAACCGTCTATTTATAGCCCGCTATTCTCTCAGTCCTTGACCAGGCACGCTTACAGTTCACCTCTTAACCCACGTGTTTCATACCAGGTCAAGTCATTGCATTCTCATACAATGTCAACAAAACAACACATCTCTCACATCTCCCTTCTAACAAAAACAAATGAATGACCCAGATTATCAATAAGACAATAATATAATTAAAAACATCGAACAATTCAGTACATGAATTCTAACTAACACTGAATCTTCAAATGTCTTTCAATGCACAGCACATCTTCATGTCTCTTTGTCTGGGTATCTCTTTGGTGGTTTCACCTTTCTCCCGTATCTTGTTGTTGTTGCTGCTGACTTCGCCAGCTGAGTAGCGACCGTTGCTGATGACCCATTTCTCCCAACGCCGGGAGCGTGCTCTTCATGCTCTGTCTCTGGTGTGTCGAACTCACAATCACCCGTAATACCTCTCCTTTCACGAAATGTCTGTTTCAACATGTTGTTTCGTGGGTGTGTCACACCATCGTTTGTCATAACGATGCATGACCTTGGCGTCGTTGCTGCCGACACGACGACTCCTGGCTGCCACGAGCCATTCGATTTTTTCTGATTAGTTGCGTTGCTTACACGCTGAGAGTGTGTACGTCCGTTGATTATGTTTGATGCGTTGTAATATTTCTTCTGTTGTGACCTCTGATATTTGTTGCTTATCACGCCAACAATTTTCATCAGATTCAGCTTTTGACACGCTTGCAGACCAAGAATAGGCTTTAAGTGCGTCTTGACTATTTGAAACTCCAGCACTTCTGTTTTGTCTTTCACAGAGCATTTGATTGATGTTTTGCCTACAACAGGCATTGTTTTCCCACTGTATGTAGTGAGCCTTACTGTTGATTGCTGCATTCTTCCTATTCTTAGTTGACTAAACAATCTGAGTGGCAGAATGTTTACTTGTGCGCCTGTGTCCAGTGTGAACATCACTGGCCTCTGTTCAAGCGTAACGATTGCCCTCAATTCATGACTCGTTGCTTGTTGCGTGGACACACTTCCTATGTAGAATGCTTCTTGATTACAGTTCACGTGATCTTTCAGTTGACGGTTGTTATTTATTCATTTTTCAGATGTGCTTATTAACAGGCGGTTGCATTTTTTTATAATGTGGATAAATATTTATATATAATTTTTTTCAGAAACAAAATCTGGTGTGTGTGTATTGATTATAATTTACAAAATAAGACGCCTTATCAGAAATCGGAAAAAAATTTATCCTTTTTGAAATTATACACATTGCATAAAAACTGTAAATATAAATCGCAAAATTTAGAGACATAAAATTTGTAAAATATTATTTCCCTGTTTAAACAACTATGAATACGTCAAAAGGAATAGTTATTTTGGTCCAGTACATTTATTTTATAACAAGATTTTTTTATGCGGCCAGCTTTCTATAATCTTTTACTGTCTAAATATGGTGTGCACATTTTCTTGATATCATTTTAATACAACGTTTTTTTTAAAGAAAGTATTTTAGAAAGTACATTTATAATTTTGTTTATTGCCGCTATGAGTAATGTAGCCTTTGCCTTTTTAAGGGATAGTGCATATGTTCTTTATCTCATAGACGCGGTTACAAATATTGTATTACTTACAATTTTGTTACTATGCAGAGTCGTAATTATATATGAAATTTTTGAGTGAGGAGGGTGGTAGATCTCTTTCGGAAAACCTATCAGTTATGTTTATTTAGTACAAGTTGTAATAGCTTATTGTGGCTGGTCAAGTGACAAGTCTTTAACACACTGTGGTCTGGTAACAACTGTGTTTAATTACTATACAGTGGCGTAGCGAGGGGGGTGCAGGGGGGGGACATATGTCCCCGGGCGCCACGTTAGGGGGCGCCAAAATGAGTATTAAAAGTCATTATTTAATTTTCTTTTGATGTAAACTAATGTATCCCAAATACGTTTGCAAGATTGAATTTTGGAGCTCCGAAAATATCTTCATTACAATTCAGTTGGCAAGCATGATTTTGGCGCCCCCATTGAGCGTTAAGGGGCGCCATTCTACTCATAAATAAATCACACATCCACAATGTAGGATTGCTGATGACGATTTAAATTGAAAAAAACTGAGTTGCTGAGAGTGAAGGTAGGGGAGCAGTAAGAGACAAAGGTGATTCTATTAATAGAACAGAGACGACACTAAAAGCAACCAAAATGACCAAGACAAGAAAAGGGAGAGGCTTAAAGCAGCGGTTCTCAACCTGTTGTCCGTGTAGCACTATTGGTCCGCGAAGATGTGTCTGGTGGTCCGCGAGCAAAGCATTAAATTTACGCACTGTATGATTCATCGAGAAAAACTAACATTAAAAGAATTAACGCAGACTTAAAATATATTTTTGATCTGGCCTAAATAGCTTTTAAATTTTAATCAATGCTCGTCTTTTAAATTCTCGTTTCTTTGATTTTTTATTTTCGAATATGAATCTTGACCATTAACAGTTACTGATTTGTACTGAATTTCGCTGGTTATAAGACTGTTTCAATTACGTGATGACGTAAGAGAGTTTCTTGTAGAAAAAAATCAAAGCTTGTTGATCATTTGAACCATAGCTTATGGGTTGCTGTTCTGGCTTATTTGGCTGAAACTTTTGAAGAACTCAATAAACTTAATTCAACTCGGCAAGGAAAGCAGACACATTATATTACTCTCAGTGCAAAGTGTCTGCTTTTACGAAAAAGCGTGATCTTTTCAACAGAAGATTATTTCAAGGTAACTTTGACATGTTTGATCAATTATAAGAAATCACCGAGAAACCAGAAAATGGTGAAATAAATAAACAACTGTTGATAAATTTTATTTCTGGTCATATTCAATCAATGCAGGGCCAATTTTAATTCTACTTTGGTGATTTTTAACGTTCAGTGGTTTTTCGTGGGTTTCCAGTCTTAATCTCGCACACATTGCCTCATCAAATAAAATTAACAACATCGTAATTAAACCAATTCATTGAACTCACTAGCAATACCACTTTTAATATGTTGCATCAGAAAGTGGGCTTAATGAAATTTTGGAGTACTACGCATTGTCTCAGATAGCTTTTAAAATACGTTTACCCTTTGCAACTTTGTGAAAGTGTATTTTCTCCATTGCTTACAATAAAAACAAACATCGTTTGTACTAAATAAAATAATATAGCAGTCTTTTTAATACGAAATTACTGTTTATGACTTAAAGTTTTTTGTATAGTTAGCAAGTAGAATTAAATAAGAAGACTATGAGACTAATATAAATGACATTTGTTCTTTACAAAAGAAAGCCATTACAATATTGGTTTTGGAGCACGCAAAACGTAGCATATTAGTATAGTTTTACTAACATGTATACTACTTATAGCTAACAATAATCTTCTGTATAGAAGGAGCGTCTGCAACAGATAAGATATACACAGTATAATTATATTTAACTTTCCAGCTCGGCAGTAGCACAATTTTTAGTAGTGGTCCGTAGCTAAGACACACATTTTTCAAGTGGTCCTTGAATCTCAAAAGGTTGAGAACCACTGGCTTACAGTATGGGTTAATTCGCGTCCCTTTGCTGCATGCTGTGACTCTTTTTAAAAAGGAAAATCGTACTTCCCCCATCCCACTGTGGAGGGAGTAAAGTGGGGGAGGGAGGGAAGGTCTCTCCTCTCATGGGCTTGTGTCGGTGTGTCAAAGCAAGTTGGATTCTTTTTATATGAAACATCAGACATCGCCTCTCTTTCCTTTCTCTCTGTGATCAAACTTGATCAGTGTGATCCACTGTTAGAAAAACACTTACAACATGCCCGAGAAAATCCAGGTTCAGTATCTTATTTAGCACCGGAAATCCAGAATGAATGTATCCACATACTTTCATCGACTGTAAGGAATCAGCTGTTTAGTGAAATCACAAAAAACAAGTACTAAATTATCTTACTTAACTCAACACCACATCTAGGACAACGGGAACAACTTTCTCAAGTCATCATATTTGTGGATGTGGATTTTTAAACTAAAAAAAACAACACCAAATAATAAATTTTAGGTTTTATACAGATACATTCCAAAGACGCAGCAAGCCTTGAAAGAGTTATCGTAGATAAACTGGAATCTAATAACATACCTCCAGCCGACTATCGGTCACAATGTTATGACAATGCTGCTGTAATGACAGGGCATATATCCGGCCTTCAACAGCGAATATGTGCCAGATATCACAAAGCATTGTTCTTCAACTTTGATATCACAGCTTAAACTTAGCAGGAGTACACTCAGCTAAACAGGATCCAGTTGTGATCACGTTTTTGGAACAGTTGAAAGTATACATTTTTGTTTCTCTCGTTCAATAACTCTTTGGGAAAAATTAAATAGAGTTCTGCCAATCACATTGAAGAGGGAGTGAAACACGCTGGAGTGCACGATCAGAGGCTGTTAAAGCATTTTATGAAGGACTAGATGAACTGGTAGGGCTGTTGGAAAAATTATCAGAATATACAAATATGACGCCTGACACCAGAAGTGATGAAGAAACTTTGCTGGCAGGTATATTAAACTTAATATTCATAGTTTTGTTAAATTTCTGGAACATCATACTTGGGAAAATTGATCGTGTCCAGAAACGGTTACAGAATCCTACTGTGAATTTCAAGGAAGCAGCATCTAATCTTGAATCGCTTGAGCAAGAAATTGTCAACATTCGTGATAATTTGAGCCAGGTTGCGGTAGACAATGGAAAGGAAGATGCACAATTTGCGGAATCGAGGTTCACAGAAGGATTAAACGACATCGGAGGATGCCTGGAGAATTAACAAGAGATGCAGGACTTTCTGCAGAAGAAGAGATTGCACGTGATATGAGCAGCGTAATTGATAGACTCCAACTTGAGATATCAATACGGTTTTTTACGTCTAAAATATCTAAACAACAAATTTGGATTTTACTAGACGTCAAAACTCTTCTTGCTGAGACAAAAGTCGATACACTTCGTTAAAATTGCTTAGATTTTGCTAATTTATACGACACTGACGTCAATGGTCACGAATTGTGCACATAAATCAGAGACTAAAAAATGCTACTCAGTGCCCGGACTGAAGTTCTATCAGAAACTCCTTTGGATCTTCTTGGTTTAATTGTTTCATATGGATATGACGTATTTCCGAATCTGTGCATTTCACTTCAAATACTTATAACAATTGAAAGCTGTGAGCGGTCCTTCAGCAAACTGTAGCTTAATTTGTCTTATTTACGTGCTTCAATGGGATCAGATCGTCTAAGTGATCTTGCACTCCTTAGCATTGAAAGATAAACACTTGAGAATATTAATTTTAACAACGTGATTGACGAGTTTGCAACATTCAAATCAAGGAGAATAACATGTTGTAGACTATGTCTAATTGTACAATTAGTAGAGTATTTGTTTTTCAAATTATTTGTTTTTTTTCAATCATGTAGAGAATTATTAGTCTGTATTCTATTTCATTAAAATACCAGAAGCTTCGAAAATGAACCATATAAACCGTAAAATTTCAAATTTTTCTTGGGGGCTCAGTAACCCCCAGAATCGTTCGGTCCGACAAGGGGCGCAGATTTTGTGTCATTCCCCGGGCGCACATGACCCTAGCTACGCCACTGTTACTATATACAATTCACTGTGATCAACTGTACAATCAACTGCCTAAGCAGCTCGTATGCAATCAACTACAATCCACCAACCCGGTTGCCTCATGAACCGTCTATTTATAGCCCGCTATTCTCTCAGTCCTTGACCAGGCACGCTTACAGTTCACCTCTTAACCCACGTGTTTCATACCAGGTCAAGTCATTGCATTCTCATACAATGTCAACACAACAACTCGTCTCTCACATCTCCCTTCTAACAAAATTAATGAATGACCCAGATTATCAATAAGAGAATAATACAATTAAAAACATCGAACAATTCAGTACATGAATTCTAACTAACACTGAATCTTCAAATGTCTTTCAATGCACAGTACACCTTAATGTCTCTTTGTCTGGGTATCTCTTTGGTGGCTTCACCTGTTCCCGTGTCTTGTTGTTGTTGCTTCTGACTTCGCCAGCTGAGTAGCGACCTTTGCCGATGACCCATTTCTCCCAACGCCGGGAGCGTGTTCTTTTTGCTTTGTCTCTGGTGTGTCGAACTCACAATCACCCGTAACACCTCTCCTTTCACGAAATGTCTGTCTCAACATGTTGTTTCGTGGGTGTGTCACACCATCGTTTGTCATAACGATGCATAACCTTGGCGTCGTTGCTGCCGACACGACGACTCCTGGCTGCCACGAGCCATTCGATTTTTTCTGAATAGTTGCGTTGCTTACACGCTGAGAGTGTGTACGTCCGTTGATTCTGTTTGATGCGTTGCAATATTTCTTCTGTTGTGACCTCTGATATTTGTTGCTTATCACGCCAACAATGTTTATCAGATTCAGCTTTTGACACGCTTGCAGACCAAGAATAGGCTTTGAGTGCGTCTTGACTATTTGAAACTCCAGCACTTCTGTTTAGTCTTTCACAGAGCATTTGATTGATGTTTTGCCTACAATAGGCATTGTTTCCCCACTGTGTGTAGTGAGCCTTGCTGTTGATTGCTGCATTCTTCCTATGCTTAGTTGACTAAACAATCTGAGTGGCAGAATGTTCACTTGTGCGCCTGTGTCCAGTGTGAACATCACTGGACTCTGTTCAAACGTAACGTTTGCCCCCAATTCATGACTCGTTGCTTGTTGCGTGGACACATTCTTTTTTGGCAAACAATAATTCTCGAATTTCAGTAATAAGCACTTCACTGAATGAATATACTTGTCACAATCGTCACATTCCTGTTCATTCCATTGGAATGTGTTGTACACTTCTACCGCTTCCTGGCCTATAACATGCAGCAGTGTCATGCTCTGTACTTCTTTGCTTTTTGTGTCGAGTCGACTGGCTATCTTATATATCTGGAAAGACTGCTTAAACTCTTCCAGTTGGCAGCAATGTTTCCTTGTAGCTCAAGTGGTTGTGGCGGGTGGAGTCGGTCCATCTTTCATGTAATAGGTATGGTGTCTGTATTTCAAATGGTCTTGAGGTCCTTTACTTCTGACACCATGTAATAGATATGGCGTCAATTCTTCAAATAGTCTTGCGGTTCTTTACTTCTGACACCATGTAATAGCTTATTGTGGCTGGTCAAGCGACAAGTCTTTAACACACTGTGGTCTGGTAACAACTGTGTTTAATTACTATATACAATTCACTGTGATCAACTGTACAATCAACTGCCTAAACAGCTCGTATGCAATCAACTACAATCCACCACCCCGGTTGCCTCATGAACCGTCTATTTATAGCCCGCTATTCTCTCAGTCCTTGACCAGGCACGCTTACAGTTCACCTCTTAACCCACGTGTTTCATACCAGGTCAAGTCATTGCATTCTCATACAATGTCAACACAACAACACGTCTCTCACACAAGTGGGAATGAAATAGTAAATTTGGTTATTATGGTCGTCAAGATTAATTATTTAATGATAATTGAATCAATATTATCTTTTAAATAGTAAGGCTATGTTAAAAGGCACTGCATTAAGTGAAAACAACTCACGCGGTAAAATGGTAAAAATTAAATAATTGTCTGTTATTTTTTTCTCTGTCTTTTTTTCTTAAATATATTTAAATATACAATTATTTAATTTTTTCCTTAAAATGGAATATTTCTGTGTCCCATAAGATTTTAACTAATAGATGAATCTGAAATATAACTTGGCAAATAAAAATTGTAATAACCAGCAGCTAATACATGGAAAAAGGGTCAGCAAACTTCCGCTACAAAAAGCGGGTATATTTCTAGTGTCTGATATTTGTCTCAGTGTGTGATGTCTGATATGTGTCTCAGTTTGTCATGTCTGATATGTGTCTCAGTGTGTCATGTCTGATATGTGTCTCAGTTTGTCATGTCTGATATGTGTCTCAGTGTATCATGTCTGATATGTGTCTCAGTTTGTTATGTCTGATATTAGTCTCTGTGTTTGACGTCTGATATGTGTCTCAGTGTGTGATGTATGATGTGGAAAATTTACTGCAGGCATATATCTAACACTATATATACAAATGTAGTTTATTTCTGAATACTTATTGTCTATTTCTCTGGTGCTGAGTTTCGTGTGTTTTGTGACCAGGTCTTGAGATGATTCTGTACCTAGAAACTAACGAGTACCTGGAAGGTATAACCAGTGGGAAAGGTGCCCAGGTCGTGATTCATGAACAAGGAACTTTACCATTTCCTGATGAAGAAGGAATCGCAGTGACAGCAGGTGAACAGACGATGATAGGCCTTAGACAGGTCAGACTTGATTGATACTCTATATAGATATACAATATGTCATCACCTAGGATTTAGACAGGTGACTTGTTTGATACACTATATGATAACAAATGTATCCTCACCGAGGACTTAGACAGGTGAGCCTTGATTGATACTCTATATAGATAACTAATTGCTCCTCACAGAGGACTTAAACAGGTGAAATTTTCGTCTTGTTCGATACCAGAGAGATATTTACAGAGGACTAAGAAACGTGGTAATCTTCCAGGTTTTTTAAAAACTAATTAAAAGATTTAATAGGGGCTAGACTGATCGTCAGGCTATATTAAAGTTAGATTTCTTATTTGATCAAAATCTATTATGGAACTTCAGTGTGGATTACCGTTAGATTTCTTATTTGGTCAAAAACTATTATGGAACTTCAGTGTGGATTACCGTTAGATTTCTTGTTAGATTAAAGATTATGATGGAAATGAAGTGTATTTAACACCGTTAATTTCCTTGTCAACTACAATTAACCTGAAATGTAACCTCTACAAATCTAAGGAATTTCTCATTCAGTAACAATATCCATGCTAGACTTCCATAATCTTTGCGCGCTGGTGTAAAACTCAAATAAAAAAGGGTTCAATGATTTCTCCAATTTGTCTTTGTTGTCACACTCTTACAAAATCTTCGGCAGACTGTTTAATAATATCGTTGTCACTGATTCAGAGCGTACGCCAAGGAAATTCTCGTGTATCCATCCACTTCCGGAACTTTCAGAAGGGAATGTGTGGAGGTAGGCAACCCCTTTAGAGTTACTTGTTCCGATTTTAAATCCTTCCAATTAGGGCTGCGGAAATTAACGATTAATTCCTCGATTATTCGTTGAAAAATTTTAACGATTAAATTATTTTTAACGATTAATCTACTCATCACTTAATAATTATTGGAAGACAAAAAGTAAAACAGTAATAATAAAAAATAGCGGCCGATAAATAATAAATTTCCTGATGATCACACGAAAATTTTGGTTTTAAACTATTGACTGAAGGGAATGTTCAAAATGTTGATAAACTTTGCCTTCCATCGTTCTATCACTTATGACATGATAAATTTTAATTTTTAGCTTTCATTTTTCAAAAGTTAACGATTAAATTTAAATTGATCGTTAACAGTCCTACTTCCAATACATCAGTTCTGATCCATCGATACAGCCATAAGATGCTGACAGAATATTATGGTCTATTCGTTCGTCGAGAGGAAATCAGTGTTATTTCCCAAATGCCGGTTTCATGTTGTCTGAATTTCAATTCATCAACACAATTTGCGCTGTAGCGTCTTGTACTTTCTGGAGCCTCTTCAGTTGGTTTTGAGACAAACCCCTAGGGACTTCTTTTTTAATAGGCTAGTCTCGATTTTATTAATGAAACTGCTTTGGCATTTGCTTTGCACTTTTTAAAAGTTGATAATTCAACTGACCAAGGACACGGCGATGGAAAAAAACCGAAGCTTTAACTATAGAATTAATGCGGGAGCTCAACATGAGTTTACTATCCGCCGCATCCTGGACATAAAATGTCGAGAAAAAATGAGGTCTTGTCTCAATCAAACAAGTGAAGCACTCAAGTTTATTTAGGCTAAGACGCCTCCGCTCGATAGGGCACGTCAAGAGAATGCCACCTGGTCGTGTAACCATGGATGTGCTTTACAGCGAGCTGGTGACAGGGAAAAGGTCGGTTTGACGTCAACGTCTCAGATACACGGGCATATGCAGCAGAGACATGAAATCAGCCAACATGCAGCAGAGACATGAAATCAGCCAACATGCAGCAGAGACATGAAACATTGATAGAGGGAAAGTAGGAGCTCCTGGCAGAGGAACATCGTGAAGGAATTGTCAATACGAGGCAACAGCTGACAAAAAAGCGAAAAGGAAGCCATGCAATACAGCAGAATAAGAATATAAATCTATGGTCTTAGGCAGATGGTAGGATGCCATACATAGAAGCCGAGCTCTATGATGGTGTTGGACAAGGAGATGTGCAAAGTACCAACTTTTATCTATCATATGGGACTTGGACTTTCCTCCTGTCCATGGCCAAAAACTTTCATCGCGTTGTTGAATTAACGATCCACAGGACCCCTTTCGGTGTCCTTCAGTCCATGAGTGAACGTCACGACGGTGTCCTTCAGTCCTTGAGTGAATGTCACGACGGTGTCCTTCAGTCCTTGAGTGAACGTCACGACGGTGTCTTCAGTCCTTGAGTGAACGTCACGACTGTGTCCTTCAGTCCTTGAGTGAACGTCACGACGGTGTCCTTCAGTCCTTGAGTGAACGTCACGACAATCAAAAATAAAGTTTAAGAAAAATTTGAAGACATTTTTTTCTTTCAAATGGGTCACGTTTTCACCCTGGACTGAATGAGACCCCAGCACTATACAAGAAACCACTTCATAATAAATTTTAAATATGTTGATGAATTTCATCGGATTCGGATACAAATAAAAGGGTTGATTTCCTCTAATTATTTTTTTCAGATGCAAATTACCCGTCTTGACGGTAATTACGGCCCTTGTAAATCTGTGGATGACTTCATGCAAACTTACAAGATTAAATACACAAGAAATGTAAGTGTAATATAAGATTAAATACACAAGAAATGTAAGTGTAATAAAAGATTAAATACACAAGAAATTTAAGTGTAAGCCAAGATTAAATACACAATAAATGTAAGGGTAATACAAGATTAAATACACAAGAAATATAAATGTTACATAAAAGTATCATCAAAAAGTAAATTTTAAATATATACTCTAAATATCCACTCAAATATTAATAAGTATAATAATAATAATCGGCATCCTTCCGTCTCGCGAGACGATGGTGCATGACTGTTGAGTTGGGTTGCATTTCCTCGAGTGGCTGTGCAGTCCTATCCTTGAGTGACAGTCTTTACCACAGCTTTTACACACGAGTTCTGTGCTTCCAAATCTTTTGGCCTTTCTCCTAGCTCTTCTGTCTGTAGCCTCCTCCATCCTTCGCTCCTCGACTACTATGACGTCCTCTTGGACAACTGTGCGCCACGTAGTTTGGTCTTTTGCTTTACACTCCCAGTCGGTTGTGCGTATTCTGGCTGCTTTCATGTCCCTTTGGCAGACATCTTTAAATCGCAGACGTGAGCGACCTGTCTTCCTCTTTCCCGATGCCAGTTCTCCTATAGGAGGTCTTTGGGGATGCGGCTATTGCTCATTCTTTTAACATGTCCTAGCCATCTCAGGCGTCTTTCATGTCCTAGCCATCTCAGGCGTCTTTCACGTAGGATTGAGAACATGCTTTGGGTATTGGAGTATTGGGACGCATTAGAACCTCAGTATTAGGCACTTTGTCTTGCCATATATGCCTAGGAAGCGACACAGGCATCTTAAGTAGAAGCTATTAAGTTTGCGCTCTTGGGATGTATAAGTGGTCCATGTCTCACTCCCGTATAGCTGTGTACTAATGACGCAGGCTCTATAGACAAACAGTTTGGTTTTCTCTGTTAACTTGGTGTTTAGCCAGAACCGTTTGCTTAATTTAGCTATTGTGGCAGCTGCCTTGCCAATTCTACTGTTTATTTCCTCTTCAATGGACAATGTATTGGAGACCTTGGAACCCAAGACGGTGAAGCTGTCCACAATATTCAAGTTTTCATTGTCGATATTGATTGTAGGAGGAGGTTGTGTGTCTTGGGCCATGATGTTTGTCTTTTTCAGCTGATTATTAGACCAAATTCTTTGCTGGCTTTGGAGAAGCTTGACACGAGTTGTTGAAACCCAGTTTCTGTGTGTGCTGTTAATGCCGCATCATCCGCAAAGAGTAGCTAACGAATTGGGATATCTGTCGTTTTGGTCTTGGCTCGGAGGCGGGCAGTGTTGAAAAGTCCTCCATCAGGTCTGGTGAGATTCCATCTCTACTATTCTTGAATGTGTATCGAAGCAGAACAGAGAAGAATATTGCTAAAAGTGTTGGTGCAAGTACACAACCTAGTTTAACTCCGCAGCTGACTGGAAAGACTTCTAACACCATGTCTAGACCAACAAGCCCGGAAACCAGGATTCTTGGGGGATATAGCCCTGTTCCCAGCAGAGGGACAGAAGCTCGTGCAATGGAGCTTCTGGTGGTATGCCATCATTCCCAGGGGCTTTTGCACAAGCTAGGCTCTCAATTACTTTGCGCAGCTCTTCTTGTGTGGCCATGTCATCAAGTTCTTCCATGAGTTTTTTAACGAGCATCATCTACCCGTAGGGGTGCCCAGTGGGAGCTGAGTAAACTCGGGGCCCTTGCCAGCAGCAAGAATCGAACCCGTGACCGCGCACTATCACTTAGACCACCGACCCCCCCCCAATTTGTATTTATAGCATTGAAATACTAGCGCCTAGCAAGTCAACATATGAAAATATCACTTACTTAATCCTAGCATACGTCGACTAATCAAAAAACAAATTTGTCATGTTCCCAGACTTGTCTGAAGATCTGTCAACAAAATCTCATCATTCAAACGTGTCAGTGCTACGATGAGATAACCCAGGACATCAATGACGTCATGAAGCTATCAGACACAATCAGCCCCTGTCGAAATACAATCCGTAAGTTTTAAGGATTTGTTTATTGCGTGCTTCTTGTTTCTGTAATAGGAATGAGTTGATCTTATCTAACCATGGATGGCATTGAAATACTTCTTGTTTCTGTAATAGGAATGAGTTGATCTTATCTAACCATGGATGGCATTGAAATACTTCTTGTTTATGTAATAGGAATGAGTTGATCTTATCTTACCATGGATGGCATTGAAATAATTCTTGTTTATGTAATAGGAATGAGTTGATCTTATCTAACCATGGATGACATTGAAATAAATAATTGATAAATTTATTTAGAATGAGAATAGAAAAGCTTTGAATTCACTATAGACTGAAGCCAGGTGTTGAATTTTTAAAATAATGTAGCTTGCAGGTCTATTTAAAATAGATTAGCACTAAACATGGAAAAAATTCTGATCACAACTATTCAAGTTAAAAGTTAAAACGACGTTCAACAGCGGTGCTTTTTAGTTTATATAGGTATGAGCTTAAACGCGCTGGTAACAGAATTGTGTAGCACCATTTAGAATTGAATGAATAATGCGAAGCAGGTTCTAAAACTTTTCGCCTTCATTTAAAGACACACATAATCTCTACAGTTTCAAGTGTATAATAAACAAAAACCGTAAATAAAAACACGTTTTTTACTATACACCCTTTATGTACGTTATGTTCATTATAACACGCAGCGCAAGACCATCCAAAAATACAAAATTTCAGTTGTGTCGTAAAACATGTTTAATATAATGCGCACCGATCAGGAATATGTTTATAAAACGTGTTGTCAATAAAATACGCACCTTATTGCGCGACAGAAAGGTTGTTCAATATAATACGCACCGCGGCACTCAAAAAATAACATGATACATAGGAATAAATAAAATAATCTAACAAATCAATAATTTAATTACGGTTTATGCGATTGATCTGAAATTTTGATACATTGTTGCTATCATCGGTATAAAACAGCTTTCAAAATTTAAGCTCGCTAGCTTACGAGAAAGGGGGTTAAAAATCTATCCAAAGTTTTGGCGACAAGCAAGGGCGCAAGCAAGCAAGCAAGCAGACACCAAATTCCTTTCAAATGCATTAATTTACTATTTATAAGAATACATATATCAGTGAACTTCATATAAAAATGTCCCCAAAGTTTACTACCCGACTTATATTAATGCTCACCATCAAGTTTACACTTTATCTTGTCTTATTTATTACATGCACTTATTCTACAAAGAATATTATTGTGTCTTACGTTTTGTCTAGTCCTGCATTTTTATTCGAGTTTGAAATATAATTGTCTTGGTTTTTCTTGGCTTGTTCAGGCAACTCATTTCACACCGAATTCCAGTAGGGAAGAACGAGAATATTTATGTGTTCGCTCTTGCATACGGAGTAAGAAAGATTTTTCTTATCCTTATGTCTATCTGAGGGTTGTATTAGACTCAGTGGCATCACTAGAGTTGGTGTCACCCAGTGCGCTAGCTCATGACGTCACCCCCTCACTACCTACCCCATAGACGGTGACCAGACATATGCGCACAAACATTCGCGCACACGACAAACGCGCACAGACAATTCCGCAATGACACAAGTGCGCACAGGACAAACGCGAACACCGATATTTGCGCACACGGACAATGGCGAACACCGACAATTGCGCATAGTGATAAATGCGCACATTGAAAGTTGGTTATATTTTTATTACTTTAAAATAGATATAAACATAAAATTTAGTTTTATAGAAAATAATTATAAGCCTAGTAGGCGGTGGAGGAAAGAAAAATTAATTGATGATTATGTCTGAGACAACACAGATAATGTGTTTACATTTAAAAATAATTAAGAAAATTAAGGCTAGCGTTATTCACATAGCTGTGGTAATATTGTCCAACGTTATTCACACAGCTGTGGGAATATTGTCTATCGTTAATCACACAGCTGTGGGAATATTGTCCAGCGTTATTCACACAGCTGTCGGAATATTGTCTATCGTTATTCACACAGCTGTGGGAATATTGTCCAGCGGTATTCACATAGCTGTGGGAATTGTGAGAGACGTGTTGTTGTGTTTACATTGTGAGAGAATGCAATGACTTGACCAGGTATGAAACACGTGGTGTGTGAGGTGAACTGTCAGCGTGCCTGGTCAAGGACTGAGAGAATAGCTGGCTATAAATGTAGGATTCATGAGGCAACCGAGGTGGATCACGGTGCATTGTAATGGATTGCAGTGGATGGCATACGAGCTATTTAGGTAGTTAATTGTACAGTTGATCACAGTGAATTGTATATAGTAATTAAAGACAGTTGTTAACCAGACCACAGTGTGTTAAAGCCTTGTCACTTGACCAGCCACAAGTTCTATTACATGGTGTCAGAAGTAGAGCTGTCAATAATGTTGAAAAATGCTGCCCGTACCCGTCCAAATTTCGAAAGGGTACCCGGGTTACCCGTTCAAAACATTGCATAACTTTTCCCGTCATTACCACTATACAATGCTACCTAGCCACCTTCCGTGCACCTCATTTCACTCAGTAGCCACATATATTTCTCCGTATATGTATTTCACAGCATATATTTGAAACAAACATTTTCATTTGATAAATTGTTTTGCGAGCGCAAATTAAACCCACAAAAAAGCCGCATGTGAGCCGAAGATTGGTTAATATAGACATTGAAGCCACATTTTCACGGGTACCCGGGCGGAATTTTACTACCCGGGTAATCTTACGGCAACGGGTACCCGGGTCCCGGGTCCCGGGTACCCGTTGACAGGCCTAGTCAGAAGTAAAGAACATCAATAACATTTGAAGTACTGATGCCATATCTATTACATGGTGTCAGATGAACCGACTCCACCCGCCACAACCACTGGAGCTACATGGAAACATTGCTGCCAACTGGAAGAGATTTAAGCAGTCTTTCCTGATATATAAGATAGCTAGTGGACTCGACACAAAAGCAAAGAAGTGCAGAGCATGACACTGCTGCATATAATAGGCCAAGAAGCGGTAGAAGTGTATAATACATTCCAGTGGACTGGACAGGAATGTGACGATTGTGACACGGCTATTCATTCAGTGAAGTGCTTATTACGAAAATTCGAGAATTATTGTTTGCCAAGAAAGAATGTGACAGTCGAGAGACACGTGTTTTTCTCCAGAAAGCAAGGTGAGGGAGAAAGTGTTGATAATTTTATCATAGACCTTAAACTTAAAGCAAAGACTTGTGAATTTGAAAGTTTAAAAGAGTCGTTATCAAAGGACAGAATTGTGGCAGAAATAAATAATGAATATCTCAGGGCTAGACTACTGAGAGAAGTAGGGACCTGAATTTGAACAAGGCTGAAATTATATGCAAAGTGCGGAAACTTCAGAATGGCAACTCAAAGCTTTAAATGAAGAAAGGAATGTCCAAGCTGTGAACTCAAAGGCACATGAGAGACCAAGTACGCACAAGACAAGTCAACATGTCAAGCAAGCTGTAAGGTCAAGTACACACATAAAAGCAGGCAAATGCAAGTATTGGGGAAGAAAACATGATCCTAGAAAATGTCCTGCTTATGGCAAGTTCTGCAACAACTGTGGAAAATTGAATCAATTTTCTGCTGTATGCAAGTAGAAACGGGTAAAATTTGTCAACGGGTAAAATGTGTCAACCGTCAACTGAAAGATCACGTGAACTATAGTCAAGAAACATTCTTCATAGGAAGTGTGTCCACGCAACAAGCAACGAGTGATGAATTGAGGGCAATCGTTATGCTTGAACAGAGGCCAGTGATGTTCACACTGGACACAGGCGCACAAGTGAACATTCTGCCACACAGATTGTTTAGTCAAATAAGAATAGGAAGAATGCAGAAATCAACAGCAAGGCTCACTACATACAGTGAGGAAACACTGCCTGTTGTAGGCAAAACATCGATCAAATGCTCTGTGAAAGACAAGACAGAGGTGCTGGAGTTTCAAATAGTCAAGACGCACTCAAAGCCTATTCTTGGTCTGCAAGCTTGTCAAAAGCTGAATCTGATTAAAATCGTGGGCGTAATAAGCAAGAAGCATCAGTGGTCTCAACAGCAGAAGAAATATTACGTCAAATCAGACATAATCAACAGAGGTCCACACTCTCAGCGTGTAAGCAACGCAACTATTCAGAAATAATCAACATTAAAAACACTTTTTAAAAACTTGTCTGATTTTAAAAATGCACTAATTTTCTACTTTTTAGTCTACGCATTTTACAGTAGGTGCAAAGCCAGCTTACCTTTTGACTATAAATCCCTTATATATGAGACATAACTAAAAGTAGTGATTATGTTTAAACGCGACATTTACAGACTGAAACACAATTATCTCCCCTGGTTTTAAAACTGGGCGCAGGGACGGTTGGGGGTGTGAACAGTGACGGTCGGCGTCAACGCGTGAACTCGGCACGTGAAAATTTTTTAAACAAATAGTGGGACGGTTCCGATTAAACTTACAAAGCAAGTTAATATAAGACTAGTAAAAATCGAATGGCTCGTGGCAACCAGCAGTCGTCGTGTCAGCAGCAACGACGCAAAGGTCATGCATCGTTAAGACTTGCGATGGTGTGACACACCCACGAAACAACAACATGTTGAGACAGACATTTCGTGGAAGGAGTGGTGTTACGGATGATTGTGAGTTATACACACCAGAGACAAAGCAAGAAGTACACGCTCACAGCGTCGGTACGAATGGGTCATCCCCAAGCGTCGTACCTCAGAGAGTGAAAGGGTCCACTCTGTTAGCAACAGGTCAGAAAACTTCAGTCATCGTTGATGATGGAGATGGAACAAACAATCCTGGTAAAGGATTGGATAATTCTTTTAAAAGAACTTTGCAGGAGTTCCTTGACAACGCTCATGTTTGTAAACGACCAAAACATGATACTTAAGCGAAGTCAACAGCAACAAAAACAGATACGGGAAACAGGTGAAGCCACCAAAGAGATACCCAGACAAAGAGACATTAAGGTGCACTGTGCATTGAAAGACATTTGAAGATTCGGTGTTAGTTAGAATTCATGTACTGAATTGTTCGATATTTTTAATTGTATTATTCTCTTATTGATAATCTGGGTCATTCATTTAATTTTGTTAGAAGGGAGATGTGAGAGACGTGTTGTTGTGTTTACATTGTGTGAGAATGCAATGACTTGACCTGGTATGAAACACGTGGTGTGTGAGCTGAATTGTAAGCGTGCCTGGTCAAGGACTGAGAGAATAGCTGGCTATAAATGTAGGGTTCATAAGGCAACCGAGGTGGATCATGGTGGATTGTAGTGGATTGCAGTGGATGGCATACGAGCTGTTTAGGTAGTTAATTGTACAGTTGATCACAGTGAATTGTATATAGTAATTAAAGACAGTTGTTAACCAGACCACAGTGTGTTAAAGCCTTGTCACTTGACCAGCCACAAGTTCTATTACATGGTGTCAGAAGTAAAGAACCTCAAGAACATTTGAAATACTGACGCCATATCTATTACAGGAATATTGTCCAGCGGTATTCACACAGCCAAAAAATTGTTACGATTAAACTGACTTTAATTTAGAAATTAGAAGCATACTGATCTATAGAATATAGGCTATAGGTCGTTAGGCTAATAGTATTTATACTAAAAGCTAATAAATACTATTGTATTTAATTCGTAAATTTTAAATAGGCTCACGTTTACGTATAACGCGTGTTACGATATTAGAGTGCAGACTTGCACTAAAAACATACTTAAATGAAAGGAAATTAATTTGAAACATGCTTATTTTCAAAAAGAAAACATGGGTTTTAGGGTGGGGGGGGGTCAAAACTTTATGACGTCATATTGAAGAAGGGGTCTAAGTTTTTGTGACGACGTGTGACAAGTGCGGAGGGGGTGAAAAATCAGCCAAAATACCGTGACGTCATTTATGTACGGCAAATTAGTGGATTATATGATGATTTTTATAAATTAATAAACATTAATACAAAATTGTAATTGAAACGAAGTAAAGGAGGGAGACATGTTTACCATAGCATGCCATATTTATGTAAGCAGTAATTAAACAGGCCGCATATGATGATATACCTATAAATACACATTAAAAAAATACACTATACATTTTTTAAAGGCCACAAGAAAGTTACTGAGGTCGCAGCAATGAGACAAAACATATCAATTACTACTCTTTTATTTTATATTTATAAATAAATAATTAATTGTATACATTAGTATGTAATCATATTTATACATTTACTTTCCTAACTTTCATGATAGAAAAATCGTGCATTATGCTATCAAAATTTTAATTATTTGTAATAACTTGTTCTATGAACAATATTGCAAGACTTTGTTGTCTTAAATCGCTCATTATGGAACGAAGATAATTTTTATCAACTTCACTTTGGAGAAGCTCCTTTCACAACTAGCGACACTGTTAGGAATTGTTGAAAAAATTTATTGCAAAATTATGTTTGGTACAGAATTTTCCAATCTTACTGTTGAAAATTTTTTAATAGATCAATGGGGCCTTTCCCCTGCTTCTCTAACATAATGCATTTTCTTGTAGTATAGGTACAGCCATAAAAACCTGGATCATTTTTCTTTCGGTATTGAACTGTTCTTCATCAATGTCAATAAAGTAATTTATTTGATGTTCAAATGCTTTATTTAGTAGGTTACATGGTATTATATAAAAATATTTTCTTGCAATGACTTGCTACTCATCAAAGCGTTGTTTCATTTTCTGTTATAATTCCATCTATGGATAAAAACATTTCCCGTTGTACTTCTCGTTCTAAAGATTGAACCACGTCTTCTTAATTTTCCCTACTCATATTTTTTTCCCTTCAAACTCAGCGTTCAGTTGATATCTCCAACTCATCACAAATTGTTTGGTTGATATAACAGCGTTTTTTATTAGCAGATCTCTTTGTTCCATGCAATCGGTTTGCATTGATTTAAAAAATGACGGTTCCCATAAATTGAGATAAAATAGAAAAGAAAAAGATTGCTTTGAATTGAGAAAAATTTAAGCATCTTATTTCGTTTTACTAGTTACTTCTTCAGATGTCAACTAAAATGTATGTCTTTTTCGAAATTATTTATGCCTATTGTGGTGTTTATTAACGGTGAAAATTGAATATTTTCATGTTCTTGCCATAAATCTTAAAAATTTTCCATAAAATAGACGAATTCAAATTATGTACACATTACTTTAATTTTTAATGAATAACGCATTTTAATGAAAAACACAAATTATTTGTGCTTCTTTAATGAATAAAAACAAAATAAATTTATTTTTTAATAACGTACCTTACAATAATTGTCTGATAACTCAAACAGTAATTTAAATTTACGATAATTTATATAAGTTACTACTTGCAAGTTAAACACAAAATTTGAGCCACCATGAATTTCATGTACTTGTTCGAGCATCATTCTGTGATTGTCGAAATTCCACGCAAAAACCATCATGGCAATATTAATAGCACATTATTGGGCACAGCAGTGATGTGTTTTTGTGTAGTTTTCTTATAAAAGCGTCTTATCTGGTCGTAACGTATACCGCTTAATTTTCCAAACAAATCGATACCTTTTTTTGAGTGATTTTAAATTTTTGAACGGTTTTGCATTAATTATAACATCTACACATCCACTATGTAATCAAACTAATGTTGTGGGAATCCGTTAATTAGGACTAGAGAATACGAATATTTTTGTTTTACCTTGGTTTCCCCCTTCAAAAGAAAAAGGGTGGTTGTCGGAATAGGTTGCACTTTTCAAATGCCTAAAAATGCCGCCCCTAAATGTGTGCCACCCGGGGCGGACAGCCCCCATCGCCCCCCCCTCCCTCTAGCTACGCCACTGCCATTACTAGTATGTAGTTATTATGAAGTCTAATCTCAGTTTCGGTCATTTTGCTATTTGTTGAAGTCAGTCATAAAATGTGTGTGTGTGTGTGCGTGCGTTTTGCGTGCACGCGTGTACGCGTATGCGCATGTGTGCTTGTGCGCATGTCCTTTATAGCTGACTAAAACTTTCATTCGATCGTCATGAAACTTTTGAAAACTGTTGAGTACGCTCCCGGGATGGTAACTGGCAACTTTTTTTTCTAAATTTAACACTCATGGGGCGCCGGGGCCCATAATCTAACTTTTTGCGTAAATGAGCTAAATAAAAATTAGTTTAAGCGTTAGCTACTGTGTAAATAGATGGATCTTAACCAAACTTTGTATATTAAAAATTTACAGCCAATACATACTGAACTCCTACTGATCATTCCTTCGGGGCTGGGGGCCCAAAATGCCTTTTTTCTTAAACTTTTAAGCTTTCATTCCCCATTCAATTATTAATGATCTTGAAAAATAATGATAAATGTATCCATTATTATCCATATTGAAATGAACAGGTGTTTTGAACTTTATATCTTGCCCTGAATTGGCCCTGGGTCCCTTAATGTCGTTTTTTGCTTAGATGAGCTATATAAAAATTAGTTTATGCGTTAGCTACTGAGTAAATGAATGGATCTTAACTAAGTTTTATACAAAAACTTGGTAGCCCATATAAAAATACTAAAATCCTTTGGGGCCAGGGGCCCCAAATGTATTTTTTCGTATATATTTAAGATTTTTTTTCCCATTCACATTTTAACGATCTTGATAAATATATCCATGATGAAACTGAATTAAAATGAACAGGTTTTTGAAAATTAGATTGATATCTTGCACCGAATGTGACCGGGGGCCCCTTAATGTCATTTTTTCCTTATATTAGTTATATAATAATTAGTTTAAGCGTTAGATAATGAGAAAATAACTGGACTTTGACCTAACTTAGTATATAAAAACTAAAGAGCCTATATTAAATTACTATAGGGCACTGAACTCCTAATGTCCTTTCCCTCGGAGCTGGAGACCCCAAATTTGTTTTTTTTATTGAACGTTATTAATTGTATTCCCAATTCAATTTACACGATATTGAGAAATATAGCTTGAGTACATTTGAAATAAAAAAATTAAATTATCACTCATTTTGGGGCGAAGCCCTTAATATCGTTTCTTCTTTTGTAAGCTTTTTAATTATTTATTTATTTATCCGTTTGCTATGAAACTTGGACTTTCTTTTGCACACTTCCGCTAAGGTTTCTGGCAGAATTGTTTTTAAACATACCACTCATTGGATTCTTTAAATTTATTCATTTTTACTGAGATCGTTGCACCGCACGACGGGTCGGCGAGTATATACATAAATTAATCGTTAACGTGTGCTATTTTAGTTTGTGTACCTTAAATTATGTGTCTGTGTTTGTGTACTTGTGTTGCTTATATTTAGATATAATATTTAGAAGGTAAAGATAAACGTAGCACTATTCTATGTTGTTACAAACTGGCAATGGAAATTATTGTTTACGTTATCGAATCACCAGAAATAACTGGTGCAGTTGCAGTTAAAATGAAACGTAAATATGTTGTTTTTTTAACTTAACTTACTATATACGATTTATGAAGATAATTTTTTTGCTTTAGAAAAATGTAATTTAATATATAATTTATATTTCTATGACTCTTAATATTATAGACTTGTGTTAGTTAGATTTTTGTGTGAACGTATCATAAAAGTTTGTATAGAAACACACAATTCCAATGACAAATTAGATTTTAAAACTGTTGTTATTTCGAATTTCAAAGAACTGTAAGGTGTATTCATGTACCGTAACAAATATGTTTACTTGACTGTTTATGGAACAACCTCTGCCTGTATGTGGTGGCATCATTCTATTATGTGCAAGTGGTATGTCACTTAATCTCGATCCCTATAAATAGGGATACAATGTCAATGAATTGTTAGGATTCTGTTATCCCGGATAAACCTAGTAATACCGGTATATATAATTGTTTTATAAACAATTGTGACCGCATTGGGATTTGATCATCCGATACTTCTATAACAGCTGACCTCCCTTAACCACACCCCTATCTATGCTCGTGATAACTTGTTTTTTGTTGAAATTATAACTATAAATAACCAATAAAACACCAATGCGCATGCGTGACTGTGTGAATAACATTAGACAATATTCCCACAGCTGTGCGAATAATCATTCCGAAAAATTGATAGATCGCGAGAAAAAATTCCCTGAGAAACTCAAAGAAAGTTAATGAATTTAAATACTCCGACTCTAAATGCTTTGATTTTTATACTAATACTAATACTATTACTTTTAGCATTATTAACAATCTTTTGAATTATGAAATTACTATAACGTCTTATTTATTACCAGGACTAGGACGCATGACAAGGATTCATGAATTGTACTAGGACTAGGACTATTCTGACTAGCCTGAGCTTTGTTACTAATGCCTTGTTTGACTAGGACTAGGACTATTCCGACTAGTCTGAGCCTTGTAACTATTGCCTTGTTTGACTAGGACTAGGACTACTCCGATTAGCCTGAGCCTTGGAACTAATGCCTTGTTTGACTAGGACTAGGACTACTCCGACTAGCCTGAGCCTTGGAACTAATGCCTTGTTTGACTAGGACTAGGACTACTCCGACTAGCCTGAGCCTTGTAACTAATGCGGCCCGCCAGCGGATATTATGCGGCCCGTAGGCATGAACATGTTTCTAACTTATGTCGATGTTAATTTTCTTCTTTTTTTTACATTTTCTTTATATTTTAAAATTTTTATTCCGAGTATTTGATTATAATCTAGGGACATTAAATCGGTTTTATTATTCCAGTATTGATTAATGATCGTTAGTCATTAATTGTCAATATCATTATTCGAAACAGCATTTCAGCTCAACCGGAAGTGGGTTTTGTTTACGATTTACATATTGGCAGTTTTGTAAAAAATGTTAGTTAAAATTGAAAAGACATTATTTAACCATGAGGCTTAGACAATAATGATCAAATAGACACAATATTACTAGAATTCTTAAAAGCATTTGACAAAGTTCATCACCTTAGCTTACTTAAAAAACTTAACTACTTTGGAATCTCATGCCCCTTACATCACCGGATCCAAGACTTCCTTTTGGGCAGGGAGCAAACTGTAATAATTAATGGATCTAAATCTGCACCAATAAAGGTTAACTCAGGAGTTCCACAAGGAATTGTGCTAGGTCCCTTTCTCTTTTTAATTTATATAAATGATATACCCAAACAACATCTCAACAGGATCAAAAGTTAGGTTATTTGCTGATGATTGTATAATCTATAGAACAATTAAATCAGAACAAGACAGCAACATTTTACAAAAAGACTTATATGAATTGATAAAATGGGAAACTAACTGGAGTATGTCTTTCCATCCAGAAAAGTGTCAACTGTTAAGAGTAACAAAGAAAAAGAAACAAATAAATTCAAAATATTACATTCATGGAAAAGAACTAAACCAAACTAAAGATGCAAAATACTTAGGAGTCTTAATAAATGAGAAACTATCATGGAATCCCCATGTCAATGAAGTTATTAAAAAATCAAACAAAACCTTAGGCTTTATAAAAAGAAACTTTAACAAATGTAATAGAGATATAAAACTAAAATGCTACCTCACTTTGGTGAGACCTGTACTAGAATATGCATCTTCTGTATGGGACCCATCCACCAAAGAAAACATTGATAAACTAGAACAAATTCAAAAAAGAGCTGCCAGATTCATTACTGGAGAATATTTGAAACTGACAAGAATAACACCATTAGTTAAATCATTAAACCTTGAAACATTAGAGGATAGAAGCACCAACAGCAAAGTAGTAATCATACATAAAGCAATTAATTCTAATTTAGAAATACAACACAAAGATAACTTAATACAGCCCTCAGATAGACATAAGGATAAAAACAACTTTCTTATTCCGTATGCAAGAACAAACACATACAAATTTTCGTTCTTCCCAACCGGAATTCGGGATTGAAATGGGTTGCCTGAAGAAACCACGAAAGCCAACACTTTATCAAAATTTAAATCTCTAATAAAAATGCAGGACTAAACACAAACCATAACATTGTTATTGAAGAGTATAAAATAGACTTCATGTTTGCTAATGACATTATGGGACAGTTGAATGAACTGAATGTCAAACTTCAGGGCAATGGCTTGTTTGCACATGAAATGTATGTGCAAGTTAAATCATTTCAGGCAAATCTCTCCCTGATCTCAAGGCAAGCAGGTGAAAACAGGTTTTGCCATTTCCGTTTGCTGAAACAGAAAACTATTTCTGGCAAAAAGGCTGACAAGTACAAGGATGCATTGGCTGCGGAAATTTAAAGGAGGTAAAAGACTTCAAGAACCTGGAACTTGGAACCACATTTCAATATCCACAGTTCGCCATTTAGTGCAGAAGCTTATTCAGCCCCAGAGGATATACAGCTAGAGCTGCTTGACCTACAAGCAGATTATGACCTGAAGGAGAAGTTCAAGTCAGTTCTTCTGCTGGAGTTTTATGGATGTTTGACGGCAGCAGCATTTCACACTTTAAAAAACTTTGCTTCACACTTTTTTCACTATTTGGATCCACATACATCTGTGTGCAAGCTTTTTCTTGCATGAAAACAAACACGTCTAAGAACAGATCGATGTTGACTGATTGCAATTTGAAGGCAGTCATGAAAATCACAACCAGTAAACTGGTTCCACGGTTCATGAACATTATCCGAAATCGTGAACAGTTACATACTTCTTATTAATTATAATTGTGCTCTATGGTCAGCTTATATGTGCATATAATCCAATTTCTTCATAGTTATTACAGGTAACAATAGTATGGTTATCTTATCTTATCTGTTGCAGACACTTCTTCTCTGCAGAAGATTATTCGTCCGATGCTCACCTATGGTTTGTGTTTAGTCCTTCATTCTTATTAGAGTTATAAATGTTTTTTAAGTGTTGATTTTCCTGGTTTCTGCAGGCAACCCAATGCACGCCCGAATTCCGTCCGGGAAGATTGAGAATTTGTATGTGTCTTGTTCTTGCATACGGAATAAGAAAGGTGTTTTTAATCCTTATGTCTATCTGAGGGTTGTATTAAGTTATCTTTGTGTTGTATTTCTAAATTAGAATTAATTGTTTTATGTATAATTACAACTTTAGTCTTGTTGAAATAATAATGAATAGTAAAATCTTATTTTCAAATTAGAAACTGTTTCCGTTCGTATTTTAAAATGTAATGTATATGTGTAATGGAGTGTGAATTTGAAAATAATGACAAGTGCATGGTTATTATTCTTAATTTATATTTAGACTTTCTTAATTGAAGTAGACAAAATATATATGCGGCCTGCCTATAACAATACAGTTTTCAATGCGGCCCTCCGTAGAAAATGTTTGCACACCCCTTCACTAGAGGATAGAAGAACCAAGAATAAGGTAGCAATCATATTACGTATCAAAGTAATGAAATTTTCAAGAAGACAAAGTGACAAATTTAAACCTATTTGGGTTTTGAATATCTCTGCTTTTGCTATATTCCAAAAACTTGCTAATTTACCTAACAAAAAAAAACAACAAAACAATGGTGAATATTTTTTATTACCTATACTATAAGAAAAACTTGTAAAAAAAATAAAATTAAAATAAAATAGTATTGAAATGTTTTATCTTTTATAATAATTTTCCTTAGCTCTCTAAGGGCATCATTTAGGAGGTTACTTAGTATTATTAAACTAAAAATATATAAAATTTATAAAGACAAAGTTTCCATTCTTTTCTTCAAAAGAAAAAGTTGATAAGACCAAACGATGTTTTATATAATTTATATTTTAAAAAAGTACAGATTTCTCACATTATATTGTATATACTGTGTAATTGCTTTATATTTTACGCCAACCATAGTTATTTTACTTTTATGATATTCTCTAGTATAGCACTTAAAAATTATATCATGATGATGAGTGCATACCTTGGATAAATTTTCATTAGGGGACAGCCGAATATCCGGAATGCTGGATGCTGCGGGTGGGGTCTGTCTTCAGCCTAGTGACGTCACTCCACCTCCAGCTAATCAAACCTCCTTGGGGCCAGGCTATCCGGATCCGGCAAATAGTAAAAAAAACCTTATACGCCTGTTCCGTAATTTTTATTTTTCATATTTTCAAGAAATATTAAAAAGTTAAGATCTTATCTTATCTGTATACAGCCGCTCCTTCTAAACAGAAGATTATTGGGTCCTACGCTTATCTATGGTTTGTGTTTAGTCCTGCATTTTTATTAGAGATTTAAATGTTGATAAAGTGTTGGTCTTCCTGGTTTCTTCAGGCAACCTATTCCACGCCCGAATTCTGGACGGGAAGAATGAAAATTTGTATGTGTTTGTTCTTGCACACGGAATAAGAAAGGTGTTTTTATCCTTATGTCTATCTGAGGGTTGTATTAAGTTATCTTTGTGTTGTATTCCTAAATTAGAATTAATTGCTTTATGTATGATTACTACTTTACTCTTGGTTCTTCTATCCTCTAGTGTTTCAAGGTTTAATGATGTAACTAATGGTGTATTCTTGTCAGTTTTAAATATTCTCCAGTAATGAATCTGGCAGCTCTTTTTTGAATTTGTTCTTGTTTATCAATGCTTTCTTCGGTGGATGGGTCCCATACAGAAGATGCATATTCTAGTACAGGTCTCACCAAAGTGAGGTAGCCTTTTAGTTTTATGTCTCTATAACATTTGCAATGGAAGCACTGGTGCCTAATAAGTTACTAGATATGAATAAATACATTTTACAGAAGGAAATCAGATAATTTTTTGTAAACGATGATAAAGGTAATACTCTTACATTTTGCTTACGGTAGTTTAAAGCCTGACTGCCTTTACAATTGAAAAAGATTAGTATTTATCTAAAAAAATTGATAATCAGACCCTTAATAAGTTTATAAATAGTCTACTAGTGTTTCTATTACTATAAATAAAGTAAACTACTAATATTATGTACCCGATATATCTATCGGTGTTCGCGTTTGTCCTGTGCGCGTTTGTGTCATTGCGAAATTGTCTGTGCGCGTTTGTCGTGTGCGCGATTGTCTAGTCCGCGTTTGTCACGGAACCCCCATAGACGTTCTCCGAGTCTGTCCGCGCAAAATAACAGGAATATACATAACTTTACACTTTGATGTCCTCCCTTGTGATGGTGTCATCCGGTGCGGTCAGCACCACCCATGCCCTTCCAGTGAAATAACTGCCTATATATGATTAATTGCCGGAAATATGCTAATGTCAAATGTCAGGAAATCTTGTTTTTAAAAAAACAAGTTTATTGAAAAATGTTGAATAGTTTGAAAAGTTTGGCTAACAATCATAATGGCCTGCAACGGAAATAAATATTCAAAATCCATTTTAAAGGCAATAAGAAATAAAGTCTGTTAAAACATAATCGTTTATAGTCATCCTTTTATGAAGATATTTGAACCTCACAATCACGAATCTAAATGTGTTTATTTGCTAATGAAGGAGACAATAATTCTGATCTATAAAACCAGACCATTTTTTAAAATTTTTTAGTTGAAATATAATTCTATTTGATCCGCAAAGTAAATCAATTTGTTCGGCGAAGTAATTAGTTTTATCCGCGAAGCTTTTTCTATATGTTGTTCAAATAACACATCCTACTGACCACATACAGTGCAGGATTTAGACTTGATGAGGCCCTACAGAGGCGTCACTAGGGTTGGTTTCATTCATTGCGTTAGCTCATGATGTCACCCCCTCACGACTTACCCCATAGACCTCCTCCGAGTCTTCCAGGGCAAATAACGGGACCATAGAGAATTTTACGTTATTGCGTCAACCCTCATGATGGTGTCACCCGGTGCGGTCCGCAACCCCAATAACGCCCCTGATTAGATTATCCTTGTGTTGTGTTTGAAATCTAGAACTAATTACTGTTTGTATTATAACACAATTTCTATTTTTACTGCCATCTTCTAATGTTTCATTGTTTTATGATTTAACTAATGGTTATTCTCTTGTCAATATTAAAAGTCTCCAGTAGATACGCTGGCAACTTTTTTTTTCTTTTTTTTTAAAAATTTGTTCTAGTTTATCAATGTTTTCTTTGGTGGATGGGCCCCATACATAAGATGGATATTCTAGTACAGGTCTCACCAAAGCGAGGTAGCATTTTTGTTTTAAATTTATATTACATCTTTAAAATTTATCTTTCTTCATTGTTTATTTATTTCAGTGGCGTCACTAGGGGGGGCGAGGGGGGCGGGCCGCCCCGGGTGACACCCATCAGGGGGTGACACCCGAGCTGAAAATTTTGATGTCAGAAAAAAAAGAAGAAAAAATTTTTCATCTAGAAAGAAATTAAGAAATACAATGAAATACGTTAAACGCGAAAACTTTTATTAAAAAAATATCAGTTAACTTGCAATAATAAAACAGTCCCAACACATAAACAACATTAAAATTAATTAGGAAAAAATGAAAAGAAACAGTCGCAGCAGAGAGATCTTTAAAAAAAGGCTGGACATGAAAGAGGCAGTGTCAATTTTTCATGGATGTCTTTATATGCGCCTAAGAGACGTTGTAGGGTTCAAGAAAGTTTGTAAATGATTACCAGAAATACCTCAACCTTGAATTTTTGTCTGACGCTTTCTTTTTTAAAATTTTTTAATTATTTTTTTTATAGCATTGAAGATTGTTTATACTATTTTTTTAACCATGGACTTGTTCTTTCCTTTGTCTTCATAGTAATCAAATTAAGAATGCTGTCTTTTAACAAACTGAAATTTAAAGTAAAATAGCGACTTCCAGTTGTTCAAGTTACTTTAGAAATCCTTCTGCTTCAAGTCGACAGTCACGTGGCTGATTTTTAGTTTGTTGCTAATTCTTCCAGTGCTGCGATATTCTCATGGTATGAGTTATTAACAGACCTTACAGCATCATGTCAGGCTAACCATCTTGTGTCAGACAAGGCTTTGTTAACATGTATCAATTTCATGTCTTTTTGAAGTACCTGTCAACGATGAGTAGATGCAACAAGCCGGGTATAAAGATTTTGCAGAAGACAAAAAAATCTGACTGCAGCAGGACAACCTGCTGCACTTTTCCCAACCAAATTAATAGAATTAGCTGTGCACGGCACATAATGAGCAACACTGCACTTCGCATGAATAATAGCCTGGTTTCCGTTATACTTCCTACACATATTTGCCGCATTGCCGTATGACTGTCCAAGGCATTTTCATGGATTCATACAAACATTTGCCAGAATCTTTATTATACACTATAATTTATAATAAGTTTGGGGAACCTTAAATTATTGGGGGCCCTTAGCTTTAGCCGTTCAGCGCCCCCTCACCCCGTTTAATCCGCCATAGGGGGATGGGGTCACTCGTCTGTGACGATGTGTGACGACGGGGAGGGGTGTGTTTTTAAAAAAATTTGATGTTACATAAAAAACGCGCAACTTTAAATAAAAGTTCCACTTAAATATTTGATTGTTTACCATTTATTTCATTGCGTTTTCAATGACTTCACGCGTGTTACGATATTAGAGTGCAGACTTAAACTAAATACATATATAAATGACAAAAATAATTTGCAACATGCCAATTTTTATTTGAAAAAATACGGCTTGGGGGTTTGGGTTGTCAAGGCTTTGTGACGTCATATCGTAAAAGAATGGGTGGGGGTCTAAGTTTTTGTGACAAAGTAAAACGCTGGGGGAGGGTGTGGTAAAAATCGGCAACCTCACGTGACGTCATTTATGGACGACCCCTTCAGTCGTAAAGGGGTGACACCATGAGCTACCGCCCCGGGTGACACCAACCCTAGTGACGCCTCTGATTTATTTTATTAGTTTTAACTTTATTTCCTTGTGCAAAAAACATTAGAACTAATGTGTGCTACAAGGGTCAAGTGGATTTTTGATGACAGCGCCAGTAGCTGTAATTGTGACAGTCCCTGCAGGTATGTTACTACACTTACAGGTACGTTATTATTATATTACTATATCACATGAAACATATCACACAGAATACAAAAGTGACCCCAAACCTTACCCACCCAAATTTCCACTGTTCGGTAATTCGTTTAGAAATCCAAAGTTAAGTTTTAGAAATATTCTGAAATGTTCACTTGGCCACCAACATCCTATTGTATCACTCGTCGCATTGAAAACATTTTAAAAATTTGATGAGTTTGTTACAACATGCTGGCGTCGCTAACTAATACATTAGTTTATTAGCACATTTGCTCTGCGTAATCAAATCATCAGGAACTTCAGTGTTCCAGTGATGCAATCAAATCAGCAGAAAATTTTGTTTAATTAAATCCCAAAGGAGGCATCGGACTAGGCAGCATCACTCACCCGAAAAAAAAACAGATTTTAAAAAAAGTTATTGAGAATGAAGAAATTGCAAGAGTGACCGATAAAGATACTCATTAACTTTATATTATAAAATAGGAAGAAATTAAACTGTTAAAAAATTTAAACAACCCGTAAAAAACCAAGTTTTTGACTATAAATCCTTTACGTATGAGACGTAACTAAAAGAATGTTCATTATAACACGCAGCGCAAGACCATCCAAAAATACAAAATTGCAGTTGTGTCGTAAAACGTGTTTAATATAATGCGCACCGATCAGGAATAGGTTTATAAAAAGTGTTGTCAGTAAAATACGCACCTTATTGCGCGACAGAAAGGTTGTTCAATATAATACGCACCGCGACGCTCTATCTCAAAAAATAGCATGATACATAGGAATAAATAAAATAATCTAAAAAAATCAATAATTTAATTACGGTACATGCGATCGATCTGAAATTTTGATACATTGTTTTTATCATCGGTACGAAACTGCTTCCAAATTTCAGCTCGCTATCTTGCGAGCAAGTGGGTTAAAAATCGATCAAAAGTTTTGGCGACAAGCAAGCAAGCAAGGTCGGTCGGTCGGCCGCAGACACCACGAGTTAATATAAAGGATTTAAAAATAAGTCCAGTTAATTGAACAATCAACTTTTCTTACCGAAAATTTTTACTTTAAGCAATGTTTTCTTTATAACTATTAAAAATGTATGTGTTTATTAATTTTTTACACTATGTTTTAAATAAAAGTGAACAATTTGTAAATTAATAAACACTTAATGTATTTAAACATATTTTATAATTTCTTTTCATGTCAGTGAAAAATCCTACGGACGTAGTGTATCCTCTAGAAAGTGGCCAAGTTCTTCCATTGCAGTAAGTTAGTTTTTGTTATAGCTTACAATATCTATGTACATTGGCCTCATTAACATGTTATTATTGTATTCCTAATTGTTCTATGTTTACTAAGTATGTGGATAAATCTTGTATAAAAATGAATCCCTCCAGGGAAATACCAAAATATTTCGCGATTTTATGTCATAGGGAGTCATGGTAAAAAGCATGTGCAGTACCAAGGAGGCCCTATGTGATGAGCTGCTGTATAAATCTGATCTAGTGTAAGTATATTATGTACCCTGAATATCATCATAATTAATCGAAGTTAGTCACATTAAATTCAATCCTGTTTAGGAGGTGCCATCGAAATATTTCCACCATTCAGTAATTATGTTTTACTGAGCTGTATTTCACAAGTCGTCAATATTAAAGTTTTACTGAGCTGTATTTCACAAGTCATCAATATTAAAGTTTTACTGAGCTGTATTTCACAAGTCGCCAATATTAAAGTTTTACTGAGCTGTATTTCACAAGTCGTTAATATTAAAGTTTTAATGAGCTGTATTTCACAAGTCGCCAATATTAAAGTTTTACTGAGCTGTATTTCACAAGTCGTCAATATTAAAGTTTTACAGAGCTGTATTTCACAGGTCACCAATATTAAAGTTTTACTGAGCTGTATTTCACAGGTCGTCAATATTAAAGTTTTACTGAGCTGTATTTCACAAGTCGCCAATATTAAAGTTTTACTGAGCTGTATTTCACAGGTCATCAATATTAAAGTTTTACTGAGCTGTATTTCACAAGTCGTCAATATTAAAGTTTTACTGAGCTGTATTTCACAAGTCGCCAATATTAAAGTTTTACTGAACTGTATTTCACAAGTCGCCAATATTAAAGTTTTACTGAGCTGTATTTCACAAGTCGTCAATATTAAAGTTTTACTGAGCTGTATTTCACAAGTCGTCAATATTAAAGTTTTACTGAGCTGTATTTCACAGGTCGTCAATATTAAAGTTTTACTGAGCTGTATTTCACAAGTCGTCAATATTAAAGTTTTACTGAGCTGTATTTCACAAGTCGTCAATATTAAAGTTTTACTGAGCTGTATTTCACAAGTCACCAATATTAAAGTTTTACTGAGCTGTATTTCACAAGTCGCCAATATTAAAGTTTTACTGAGCTGTATTTCACAAGTCGCCAATATTAAAGTTTTACTGAGCTGTATTTTACAAGTCGTCAATATTAAAGTTTTACTGAGCTGTATTTCACAGGTCGTCAATATTAAAGTTTTACTGAGCTGTATTTCACAAGTCGCCAATATTAAAGTTTTACTGAGCTGTATTTCACAGGTCGCCAATATTAAAGTTTTATTGAGCTGTATTTCACAAGTCGTCAATATTAAAGTTTTACTGAGCTGTATTTCACAAGTCGTCAATATTAAAGTTTTACTGAGCTGTATTTCACAAGTCGCCAATATTAAAGTTTTACTGAGCTGTATTTCACAAGTCGCCAATATTAAAGTTTTACTGAGCTGTATTTCACAAGTCGTCAAAATTAAAGTTTTACTGAGCTGTATTTCACAGGTCGTCAATATTAAAGTTTTACTGAGCTGTATTTCACAGGTCGTCAATATTAAAGTTTTACTGAGCTGTATTTCACAAGTCGCCAATATTAAAGTTTTACTGAGCTGTATTTCACAAGTCGTCAATATTAAAGTTTTACTGAGCTGGATTTCACAAGTCGCCAATATTAAAGTTTTACTGAGCTGTATTTCACAAGTCGTCAATATTAAAGTTTTACTGAGCTGTATTTCACAAGTCGTCAATATTAAAGTTTTACTGAGCTGTATTTCACAAGTCGCCAATATTAAAGTTTTACTGAGCTGTATTTCACAAGTCGCCAATATTAAAGTTTTACTGAGCTGTATTTCACAAGTCGTCAATATTAAAGTTTTACTGAGCTGTATTTCACAAGTCGTCAATATTAAAGTTTTACTGAGCTGTATTTCACAAGTCGTCAATATTAAAGTTTTACTGAGCTGTATTTCACAAGTCGTCAATATTAAAGTTTTACTGAGCTGTATTTCACAAGTCGTCAATATTAAAGTTTTACTGAGCTGTATTTCACAAGTCGTCAATATTAAAGTTTTACTGAGCTGTATTTCACAAGTCGCCAATATTAAAGTTTTACTGAGCTGTATTTCACAAGTCATCAATATTAAAGTTTTACTGAGCTGTATTTCACAAGTCGTCAATATTAAAGTTTTACTGAGCTGTATTTCACAAGTCGTCAATATTAAAGTTTTACTGAGCTGTATTTCACAAGTCGTCAATATTAAAGTTTTACTGAGCTGTATTTCACAAGTCGTCAATATTAAAGTTTTACTGAGCTGTGTTTCACAAGTCGTCAATATTAAAGTTTTACTGAGCTGTATTTCACAAGTCGTCAATATTAAAGTTTTACTGAGCTGTATTTCACAAGTCGTCAATATTAAAGTTTTACTGAGCTGTATTTCACAAGTCGTCAATATTAAAGTTTTACTGAGCTGTATTTCACAAGTCGTCAATATTAAAGTTTTACTGAGCTGTATTTCACAAGTCGTCAATATTAAAGTTTTACTGAGCTGTATTTCACAAGTCGCCAATATTAAAGTTTTACTGAGCTGTATTTCACAAGTCGCCAATATTAAAGTTTTACTGAGCTGTATTTCACAAGTCGTCAATATTAAAGTTTTACTGAGCTGTATTTCACAAGTCACCAATATTAAAGTTTTACTGAGCTGTATTTCACAAGTCACCAATATTAAAGTTTTACTGAGCTGTATTTCACAAGTCGCCAATATTAAAGTTTTACTGAGCTGTATTTCACAAGTCGTCAATATTAAAGTTTTACTGAGCTGTATTTCACAAGTCGTCAATATTAAAGTTTTACTGAGCTGTATTTCACAAGTCGTCAATATTAAAGTTTTACTGAGCTGTATTTCACAAGTCATCAATATTAAAGTTTTACTGAGCTGTATTTCACAAGTCGTCAATATTAAAGTTTTACTGAGCTGTATTTCACAAGTCGTCAATATTAAAGTTTTACTGAGCTGTATTTCACAAGTCGTCAATATTAAAGTTTTACTGAGCTGTATTTCACAAGTCGTCAATATTAAAGTTTTACTGAGCTGTATTTCACAAGTCACCAATATTAAAGTTTTACTGAGCTGTATTTCACAAGTCACCAATATTAAAGTTTTACTGAGCTGTATTTCACAAGTCGCCAATATTAAAGTTTTACTGAGCTGTATTTCACAAGTCGTCAATATTAAAGTTTTACTGAGCTGTATTTCACAAGTCGTCAATATTAAAGTTTTACTGAGCTGTATTTCACAAGTCGTCAATATTAAAGTTTTACTGAGCTGTATTTCACAAGTCATCAATATTAAAGTTTTACTGAGCTGTATTTCACAAGTCGTCAATATTAAAGTTTTACTGAGCTGTATTTCACAAGTCGTCAATATTAAAGTTTTACTGAGCTGTATTTCACAAGTCACCAATATTAAAGTTTTACTGAGCCAAATTCTATACTGAATAAGAAAACGTTATTTAGTTATACTAGTCTCATATTCTGTAAGCCAGAGATTTCTCTCTTAAAGCTTTGGCTAACACCTGGGCGACCTGTTCCATCAGCTTAGCAGTGCCATACAACATTGTCTGAGAGTAGGACTCTCTTGCCACTCTGATCTCCCCGGCTATGTCCAGCGCGGGAAAGGAAGTCAATCAAGGATTTATCAATTATTTTGTGCTATATAATATAGCAGGCAATGAAAATGCTTATATTTAGTATTAAATTAAGTAGAAAAACTATTTCAAATTTATGGAGGGATATTGGCTAAGAAAAAGTTATTTAACAGGTTATGGTTAAGCCTGAAAAAACCACACACACACAAATACGAACATCTTGTCATAAAGCCTTCTGCAGTTTAAAAAAAAGACATTTGAACAAGAAAGAACAGCTGTGATAGATCCTTTACAACCACGTGGTCATGTCTATTGAAGTGTCTAGAGACAACTTATTTATCTTCTTTGTGTTCAGCCACACAGTCTGACGTGCGTATCTCGTCTTACCTATATAATGGATGGGGCATTGTGTGCAGGTTGTAGTGAAGATAGAATTGCGACTAGCACAAAGAAAGCCGACCCCACTCTTGAACGTCTTCCTAGGAAAGACAATCGGGTCAGATTGAGTGACCAAAGAGCAAGTCTTGCATAGACGGCGGCCTTATGGTTTAGTCCAAAAATGTAACTGGGGGGGGGGAGGTGAAGATAAGTAGCTGTGTACACACAGATTTTAAACTTCTGAACACAAGAAAGGGTGCAGTCGATACGATTATTTGCATCGTGGGGCCCCAAGAAGAAAGGCGCCGTTTTTTAAATATTCGTAATTGAGATTGTCCCTAACACGTGGATCAAAGGCGTTTGTGACAGTGACGTTTTTATCTCTTTTGTCTTAGTATCAGGGTTTGACTTTGTCGGAAAAACTTGACCATTTTAAGTGACTCATCCCAGAAATCCTTATCGGATTGGCAAATTCAAGGGAGATGGAAAAGTTGCGAGAAGGGGATATAATCCTTGCAAGATGTGGGTTGTTGAGAAGGATAGCGTAGATAACAATGACTGTTACTAGATTTAAAGTAGGCAGATGTAAGAGGATGTCTTTATGTATGACAGTTTTATCTAAAAAAGGTAACAACACATTAACCTTAGTAAAATTTTGACAGATGGTTGAAAGGAACCTATAAAAATAAAATAATAAATCGGAAAAAATAAAAAATAAATATTTAATCTTCATTACTTTCCACATGAATGATCCCCTTTAAGTTGAGGAGCGGTGTGTTCTGTTCTGCCGGGAAGATTACCCTGTATACTTTATATCTAACGTGAGATCCTTGGTATACTTTATATCTAACGTGTGTTCAAAATGGATGTTAATTGTATACCCTTAAAAGTTAAAAATAATGTTTCTGTTTGAATATATTTAACTTCCTCGAAAATATAGGTTCGTGTAAATACTCATAGTTGTCTACTCTTGCTTTCAGATTCTCAAATAGATTTCATTTCACAACCTACTGAGCAATGTTCCGTCTTAGGTTCGTTGGTCCATGTGCAAAGTAAAAAAAATTGTGTGCAAATTTGCATAGCATCCATTATTTTGGTGGAATATTTTTTTCAAAATTTGCTGCGCTGTAATTCTAAACTGCTGCGAGGTATCGAACAGATCCGCTCAGATTAAAGGGAAAATTGCTACTGAGACCATCTCAATCTGCCTATCAACATCTGTTCTCACTGTGCTGACTGAACTAACATTGCTACTGAGACCATCACAATCTGCCTATCAACATCTGTTCTCACTGTGCTGACTGAACTAACATTGCTACTGAGACCATCTCAATCTGCCTATCAACATCTGTTCTCACTGTGCTGACTGAACTAACATTGCTACTGAGACCATCACAATCTGCCTATCAACATCTGTTCTCACTGTGCTGACTGAACTAACATTGCTACTGAGACCATCTCAATCTGCCTATCAACATCTGTTCTCACTGTGCTGACTGAACTAACATTGCTACTGAGACCATCTCAATCTGCCTATCAACATCTGTTCTCACTGTGCTGACTAAACTAACATTGCTACTGAGACCATCTCAATCTGCCTATCAACATATGTTCTCACTGTGCTGACTGAACTAACATTGCTACTGAGACCATCTCAATCTGCCTATCAACATCTGTTCTCACTGTGCTGACTTAACTAACATTGCTACTGAGACCATCACAATCTGCCTATCAACATATGTTCTCACTGTGCTGACTGAACTAACATTGCTACTGAGACCATCTCAATCTGCCTATCAACATCTGTTCTCACTGTGCTGACTGAACTAACATCCAACTCAATCTGCCTATCAACATCTGTTCTCACTGTGCTGACTGAACTAACATCCAACTCAATCTGCCTATCAACATCTGTTCTCACTGTGCTGACTGAACTAACATTGCTACTGAGACCATCTCAATCTGCCTATCAACATCTGTTCTCACTGTGCTGACTGAACTAACATTGCTACTGAGACCATCTCAATCTGCTTATCAACATCTGTTCTCACTGTGCTGACTGAACTAACATTGCTACTGAGACCATCTCAATCTGCTTATCAACATCTGTTCTCACTGTGCTGACTGAACTAACATTGCTACTGAGACCATCTCAATCTGCTTATCAACATCTGTTCTCACTGTGCTGACTGAACTAACATCCAACTCCCCCAATAACGAGTGCCACCATTGATCTATTTGCTGTATATCCACAGAGAAGATTTCATTAAGCTGAATATCTATTATGAGGAACTCAACTTTGAAGAGTTGGAAGAACAGATCGATTATGAGGTCTGTTACAACATGAAAAGAATTTTCAAGCTACTCTTTAATTTTGATTAATTTTTTAATTTTTTATTCAAATATTTCCAGACTCTCTCATTTTTGTTCTCTAGCTGTCCCCCCCCCCTCGGTCTCTCTCTCTCTCTCTCTCTCTCTATCTCTCTCTCTCTCTCTCTCTCTCTCTCTCTCTGTCTCTCTCTCTCTCTCTCTCTGTCTCTCTCTCTCTCTCTCTCTCTCTCTCTCTCTCTCTCTCTCTCTCTCTCTCTCTCTCTTTCTCTCTCTAAAGCTCGTACATGAAAATAAGAATCGTCTTTTATCTTTATACGATACATTAAAAACGATGTTTTTCGAAATGTTTTGACTGTGTTTTTTTTCAGATTACACAACTTCTGTCTGATGTTGGTGGTACAATCGGTCTATGGATTGGTCTGTCTATTCTCAGCTTGTTTGAACTCTTCCATGTCTTGCTGCAGATTTGTCAATATATCGTCCGAGGAAATCGCTAGCCACTCTAGACGCAATTTTGGTTGTTTATATTGTTTATATTTACAATGTCAGTGATTGTCCAGTTTACATAAACCTAGATGGGTGTCTAGTGAACTACCAAGTAATACAGAAAAACTAGACAAGCAGAACAGAATATGTTTATATCATCGTAGGAGCAAGCAATAAAGATAATTCATAAAGGCAGTCATTTTATGTTACACAGTTTCCAAAGGTTCTAATTTTCTAATATTAAATTTTTCTTTCGTTACTGCTACTGTTAATAAGGGGTCGTCCATAAAGTACGTCACGCTATTTTTGACCATTTTAACTCCCCCCTCCCCCTGTCACAAACTGTCACAAATCTCGGACGCCCTAAAGTACGTCACACTTTCGAACAAAAATTTTGGTTTTTTTATTTACAAAATAATTAAAATTTAAAATAAAAACACCGTGACGTCACACATGACCCTCCCTCCTGTCACAAATTGTCACACTTTCTAACACCCCCTCCTCCCCCCCTCTGGAGCGTGACGTACTTTATGGACGGCCCCTAATAAAACATATACACACTACAGAAACACAGCTTTAGAGAGATTTAAAAACAAAAAAACAGAAACGAAAAGAATAAAGATGGGCACAATTAATTTAAAATATCTACTTAATTATTATTTTTCAATTGGTTGAATGTAATGTTTAATGTAAATGTTATTTAAAGACGTGTATTCATTTGTGCTGATGAAAGCAATAGCCGAAACGTTTAACATTTATTGGTTAATAAATACAGCTCTAATTTGTTATTTTCATCAAACAATTCGTTAGTGTAACTTGTGTTTTATTAAAAGTGATGTCGCATTCCAATTCTGTATCATTAAAGTAAAGTCGCATTTTACTTCTTATTTCATTTGAAAAGTATTTTTTTAAACCTTAATGTTTTGTTGTATTCTGTCATTACGTCATTAACATCTTTAGGTTGTATTTTTAAATCCTTTATATTAACTCGTGGTGTCTGCGGCCGCCCGCCCACCCGACCGCCCGCCCTTCCCTTGTCGCCAAAACTTTTGATCGATTTTTAACCCACTTGCTCGTAAGCTAGCGAGCTGAAATTTTGCAGGCAGTTTCGTACCGATAATAAAAACAATGTATCAAAATTTCAGATCGATCGCATGTACCGTAATTAAATTATTGATTTTTTAGATTATTTTATTTATTCCTATGTATCATGCTATTTTTTGAGATAGAGCGTCGCGGTGCGTATTATATTGAAGAACCTTTCTGTCGCGCAATAAGGTGCGTATTTTATTGACAACTCTTTTTATAAACATATTCCTGATCGGTGCGCATTATATTAAACATGTTTTACGACACAACTTCAATTTTGTATTTCTGGATGGTCTGGCGCTGCGTATTGTAATGAACATTCTTTTAGTTACTTCTCGTACATAAAGGATTTATAGTCAAAAACTTAGTTTTTTACGTTTTTTTAAATTTATTTTCCAGAAATTAATTTGTTTGCTTTTATTGGTTTCTTTTTCTTTGGTACCAATAAAAGAGTACACTTTTCTGAGTGGAACAGATACTCTAATTAGTTCCTTATTTTATTAATTCACGTAGATCTTATGATAAATTTTCACTGTCTTGTTCTGATTTAATTGTTCTACAGATTATCCTATATAATAAAAGGCAATTTCACTTGCGGTCATAGATAGCGATTGGTCCCTCAAACACATATGACTCCTACAGCCAATCATATTGAACACATTTACGCGGACGTTCAAAACGAGTTATTTTTGGTGCAGTATTTCTTCCAAGACATTATTTTGAGTTATGCGCGTAGGGATTTATAGTCAAAAGCTCTGTTTTTACGAGTTATTTATTTTAACTATAATGAATAGTATTTTTGACGTGATGCGCATGTATGCCGGTCGAGGCAGCTGTTGGAGGGGAGTTACAACATGCCACCGAACGGTGGCGGAACGTCCTTGGACGGGCTTTGTTGCTCGTCCTATATAATAAAAGGCAATGTTCTGTGCGGTCATCGAAAGCGATTGGTCCCTCAAACTCCTAGAGACTCCTACAGCCAAACACTTACGAAGAAAAAGTATGTCTCATTTACATACTGAACGACGTTCAAAACTAGTTATTTTTTATGCAGTTTTTTTACAAGAGTTTATTTTTAGCAGTGCACGTTGGGATTTGTAATCAAAAACTTTGTATTTACGGGTTATTTATTACAACTCTGGACACACAGTGGTGTGTGTGTGGGTGGGGGGGAGGTAGTGTCTCTAGAAAGACCACGTTGTCCACGTTGTTGGGGGAGGTAGGGTCACTTGACAGTCACGGCGTGGGGAGGTAGGGTCTCTGGACATATCGTCGGTGTTGAGCTAGGGTCTCTTGACAGACGGGTGTGGGTAATGTTGTTATAACTATAATGTATAGTATTTTTGACGTGATACACATGTATGGCCGGTCGAGAGTGCGGGTCTCTCGACAAACTGCGGTGGAGGGGATTTAGGGTCACGAGACAGGCCGCGGTGTGGGGGGATGCAGGTAGGGTCTCTTGAAAGATCACTGTGTGGGAGGGGGGGGGTAGGCCACTGGACAGACCGAGGTGTGGGAGGTAGGATCTCTTTACAGACCGCGATGTGGGGGGGGGCAGGCAGGGTCTCTGGACAGACGGGGTTGGGTAATATAGTTATGTCCTTCCATGAACTTCACAGGTCACCCTACACTTATTCCCGTCCTAGGACGGGCTTTGTTGCTAGTACAGTCATAAGCAAATAACCTTGATTTTATTCCTTTTTGAGAATCTATTGTGTTAATCATTTATGTAAAACTTTTGTATTACCCGTCAAAAATGACGGAAGTTTTCAAAATAAATAAATTTTAGATGAAATCTATTTTTTTAGTTGAAAAAAATATACATCAGAATAAAAAATAATGTAATACAGAAATTTCTTTTGTTTGTTTTTATTTTATTCATGTATTTCCATATTGAACAACTAGGGGTTGCAGGGCTCATACGGCGCCTATTTTTTTTAGTAAAATGCCCAAGTTACTTATCCTTGTTTGATAAATACAAAATATGAAACTTCCTAAAATGTACACAAAGTATTTTATAATTATAAATCCTTAAATCCTCTTTTTACATCGCTCTCTTTTCTAAAATTAAAATATAAGCAAAAACTATGACGTCATATAATATTTTTTTTTAGAATCTTTTAGAATGTTTAGAATTTTGCACACCTCCTGATGCGCGCCTTGTACTTGTACATATATTTCAGTATAAGCTCAAAAAAGGACGTCATAGCGTTACGGATCTTTCCAACCAACCTGTGACTTCATCTATTATATTGTTTACTAGAGATCAGTGGTGTAGCTAGAACTTTTGCCACCCGGCGCGGTCTCCAATTTGCCGCCCTTTTCAGGGGCCGTCCTGGGGGGAGGGAAGGGAGTCACACATTTGTGACGATATGTAACGAGGGGGGGGTGTTTAAAAAACGTGACGTCACGTCAAAACGCGCAACTTTAAATAAATTTCCACTTAAATATTTGATTACTGACACTTTATTTAATGACGTTTATGTAAATCGCGTGTTACGATATTAGAATGCAGCGTTATACTAAAAACACACTTAAATGGCAAAATTTTTATTTGAAACATGCTCATTTTGAAACGTAAAATACGGCTTTATGTCAAAGCTTTGTGACGTCTTATTGAAGAAGGGGTCTAAGTTTTTGTGACGAGTGGGGAGGGGGTGAAAAATCAGCCAAAATAGCGTTACGTCATTTATGGACGGCCACTTAGTCGATTATATTATGGTTTTTAAAACATTAATAAATAATTTTAATTGAAACGAAGTAAAGGTGCGTGCCATATTTATGTAAGGAGTAATAAAAGAGGCCGCATAAGATTATATACTTATAAATACACATTTATAAAAATACAAGATACTTTTTTTAAAGGCCACAAGAAAGTTACTGAGGTTGCAGGCCCCCCCAGCCCCCCCATGAGACAAAACATAGTCCAAATTTACACCCCTCAAAAAACATTTCCAATTACTATTCTTATATTTTGTATTTATAAATACATGATATTTTTTACAAAGAAATTGTATACATTAATATGTAAACATATTTATACATTTACTTTCCTAACTTTCATAATAATAATAATACCATCGTGTATTATGCTATCAAAATTAAAATTATTGCAAGATTTTGTTGTCTTTAATCGCTCATTGCGGAACGAAGATAATTTTTTTTATCAACTTCAGTTTGGAGAAGTTTGTGCATCATTCTGCGAATGTCGAAATTCCACGTAAAAAACTGTCGTGGCGTTATAAATAGCACATATTATTCGGCCCAGCGGTGATGTGATTTTGGGTAGTTTTCTTATAAAAGTTTCATTTGTGACGTATACCGCTTAGTTTTCCAAACAAATGGATACCTTTTTGATCGATTTAAATGTTTGAACGGTTTTGCGTTAGTTATAATATCCACTATGTAATCAAACAAATCTTGTGAGAATCCGTTAACTAATACTCGAAATTACGAATATTTTTGTTTCACCTTGGTTTTCCCCCTACAAAAGAAAAAGGGCGGTTGTAGGAAATGTTTGTACTTTTCAAATGCCCACAAATGCCGCCCTAAATGAGTGCCGCCCGGTGTGGACCACCCCCACAGCCCCCCACCTTGGCTACGCCACTGCTAGAGATAACCCGTCAAAACTGACGCAATCCTTTTTGGTTTGCGTTCAATATAAAATTACTGCTGACTACATTAAATTATTCAAGCAAATCATACTTTCAAACGTTACGGGTTTTTAAAATTTGAAATCAAGATGTGATAGAAAGAGAGAGACGATGTTGAAAAGAGATATAAAAACAAAATCGATCGCCGCGCCACCTAACAGCACTTACATCCATACAGACAACGGGAATCAATATACATAATTAACAGAAATAACGTATCCTTGTTTGATAAATACGTAATATTAAACTTGCTGAAATGTACACAAAGTATTTCATCAATATACATAATTCCAGTTGTCTGTATTTATGTATGGAATAATGAACACAAAGTATTTCATAATAATTATAAATCCTTAAATCCTATTTTTACATCGTTCCCTTTTCAAAAATTAAAATACAAGCCTAAAACAGTGACGTTATATAATATTTTTTATTCAAAATAGATATCTGCGCCACCCAACAGTATTATTCCATACGTACATACAAAATACTGGAATTATGTATATTGATTTTATGCGGACGTTCAAAAAGAGTTATTTTTGGTGCAGTAATTTGATGCGCTGCTTTCTAAAATTAGTAGCGTTACGGACGGGACAGACGGGACGGACATACATAGCAAATTTTGTATATTGATTGAGAAGAGTAAGGGGCCTAGGACAGTGGCTTGTGGAACTCCTGATTTAACTCTTATTGGTGCTGATTTAGATTCGTAATCATTACAGTCTTTTGTCTGCCTTTGAGGAAATGTCGATTTCCTGATTAAACTATAATTGGTTCTGACTTAGACTTGTTATTTATTAGTAATAATATTAGATTGTTGTATGCATATGATGTAATATTAATCTCCTGATTTAAGGGACCAGAACTGCAATTGTATTTCAGATTTTAAACTAAAATGGTGAGTTTTATGAAAAGCTTTTTATAAGTCTAGTAAAATTGTATCTATTTTTATTATTATAATGTAATCATTTTGACGACGAGTTGACAATTAGACGAATTAGTCGATAATTATACCAATTAATTGTTTTCATGAGATTTTAGCCGTTGGGATTTGATCGCGAGACATTACGTTTATCTAGGTGATTAACTATATACTACTATATATAATTTATGCTTGTAATTTACAATAAATGCTAGTAAAGTGACAGAAGGTCTTTTTATATCCTTTTCTAAAACAAATTTCTAAGCCTAGTGCACTATACCCTGGTTTAGAGAGGCTTGGAAAATTGTTTTAAAGTTTTGAGGACTTTTAATTTAGTTTTTGAATAATCTTGGTTACCATTCATACGGACCAGAAACTTTGTATTTAAGTTTGTTGTGAGTTTATTTATAAAACAAGACATTTAACAAATAAGTTTAATTTCTCAAATGTTGTTGTTGTTGAGCCTTCTCGTCCATGAGGGGCATCCACCGATCATCGTCGGTATCTGCGGTTCCTCCAAGGGCATAGGCCACCTACGAGAGACCTCCAGGCATCTCTATCCTGGGCCAGCTTCTCCAGGATCTTCCATTCATGGCCAATTCTCTTGATGTCTGCCTCCAATTCAAAAAACTTAAAAATAAACAAAGCTACTGGCCCAGATGATTTGCCTGCAAGATTATTAAAAGAACTAAGCAATGAACTGTCCCCCAATCCTTGTAGTTCTCTTTCAAGCCTCTCTAAACCAGGGTAAAGTGCCCTAGGATTGGAAATTAGGTAACGTAACTCCACTCTTTAAGAAAGGGGATAAATCAGACCCTGGTAATTACAGGCCTGTATCACTTACTAGTATCACCTGTAAATTACTAGAACACATAAAATATAGTAGAATAGTTAACCACCTTGACAAATATAATGCCCTATGCCCACATCAACACGGCTTTAGAAAAAACAGATCATGTGAAACACAATTAATGGGTTTAATAGATGAACTATCAAAAGGCTTAGACAAAAATGATTAAATAGATACAATGTTACTGGACTTTTCAAAAGCATTTGACAAAGTTCACCACCTTAGTTTACTTAAAAAACTTAACTACTTTGGAATCTCAGGTTCCTTACATCACTGGATCCAAGACTTCCTTTTGGGCAGGGAGCAAACTGTAATAATTAATGGATCTAAATATGAACCAATAAAAGTTAACTCAGGAGTTCCACAAGGAACTGTGCTAGGTCCCTTACTCTTTTTAATTTATATAAATGATTTACCCAACAACATCTCAACAGGTTAAAAAGTTAGGTTATTTGCTGATGATTGTATAATCTATAGAACAATTAAATCAGAACAAGATAGCAAAATTTTACAAAACGACTTAGATGAATTGATAAAATGGGAAACTAACTGGAGTATGTCTTTCCACCCAGAAAAGTGTCAACTGTTAAGAGTAACAAAAAAAAGAAACAAATAAATTCAAAATATTACATTCATGGAAAAGAACTGACCCAAACTAAAGATGCAAAATACTTAGGAGTCTTAATAAATGAGAAACTATCATGGAATCCCCATGTCAATGAAGTTATTAAAAAATCAAACAAAACCTTAGGCTTTATAAAAAGGAACTTTAACAAATGTAATAGAGATATAAAACTAAAATGCTACCTCACTTTGGTGAGACCTGTACTAGAATATGCATCTTCTGTATGGGACCCATCCACCAAAGAAAACATTGATAAACTAGAACAAATTCAAAAAAGAGCTGCCAGATTCATTACTGGAGAATATTCGAAACTGACTAGAATAACACCATTAGTTAAATCATTAAACCTTGAAACACTAGAGGATAGAAGAACCAAGAGCAAAGTAGTAATCATACATAAAGCAATTAATTCTAATTTAGAAATACAACACAAAGATAACTTAATACAACCCTCAGATAGACATAAGAATAAAAACACCTTTCTTATTCCGTATGCAAGAACAAACACACACAAGTTTTCCTTCTTCCCGTCCGGAATTCGGGCGTGGAATGGGTTGCCTGAAGAATCCAGGAAAACCAACACTTTATCAACATTCAAATCTCTAATAAAAATGCAGGACTAAACACAAACCATAGATAAGCGTAGGACGCAATAATCTTATGTATAGAAGGAGCGTCTGTAAACAGATAAGATCAGATAATTCTCGGCGCCACGTGTTTCTTACGGCCCCTTTTCCGCTTACCCTGTGGGTTCCATTTCAGGGCTTGCCTTGTTGTATTAGAAGCAGGGTTTTCTTAGTGTATGGCCAATCCACCTCCACCGCTTCTGGAGAATCTCTTCCTCAAATGGGCTTCTGTTTTGTCCGCTGCCACAGTTCCCGGTTGCTGATTTAGTCCGGACAGTGAATTCTGAGAATCCTTCTTAGACAATTGTTGATGAAGGACTGGATTCTGGTCAGGTTTACGGCAGTTTTTCTCTATGTCTCGGCTCCATATAGCAGCACAGGTTTCACCATAGCGTTAAAAAATCCTTTCTTTTAATTTTCTGCCTAAGTTGTTGGAGACCCAAACATTCTTGAGTTGCTGGAAGGCTGCGCTTGCTTTTCCGATCCTTATTTTTACGTCAACATCTGTACCACCTTGTTTATCTACCACGCTGCCAAGGTAAACAAAACTGTCCACCTCCTCAAGGGTTTCTCCTTCAAGCATAATGGGTGATGTACTGGTGGCATTAACCTTGAGGATTTTACTCTTCCCTTTGTGTATGTTGAGACCCATGCTAGCAGAACTGGCTGCGACAATGTTTGTTTTCTCCTGCATCTGTTGTTGGGTATGTGCAAGAAGGGCCAGATCATCGGCAAAGTCAAGATCATCAAGTTGATCCCACAAGGTCCATTGGATGCCATTCCTTTTCTGCTGTGTAGATGTTTTCATCAACCAGTCAATGGCTAACAGGAACAGGAATGGTGACAGCAAGCAACCTTGTCTCACACCAGTCTTCACCTGGAAAGCATCTATCACCTGCTGACCATGGACAACTCGGCAGTTTATCCCTTCGTACATGTTTCTGATTATATCAGTAATCTTCAAGATTAAAGTTGTCTTTAAGTTTGTTGTAAGTTTATTTATAAAACAAGACATTTAACAAATAATTTTAATTTCTCAAATGTAGAAAACTGAAAAAAATTGTCTTATTAAATGTGAGATAATTAAAAATTAATTATGAATTCTTTAATTATTACCTCTAAAGGTTTGCAATTAATATTAAGACAAAGTTTCAAAGTCTAATATAAACACTAAAGGTACAAAGTGAAAAGAATCCTTTAAAAAAGTCAAGAAAATTTGGAGGTGAAATCTACGTATATTCCAGTTAATTTTTGTATTTTAGGTTTCACAAGGAAGATATTAAAATGTGGTTTACATGAGTTCTATTTCCTAAAACCTTTAGATAATTTTAATTTTTTAAAATATTAATTTGCGTCTGTTAATTTGTGTCCATTAACTAAACTTCACATATGATTAGGGCTGTCAATTTGTCGAAAAAAGCTGCCCGGGTACCCGTGAAAATTTCGAACGGGTACCCGGGTTACCCGTTCTAAACGTCGATAATTTTCCCCGTCATGACCACTTTACAGTGCTGCGTGCAACCTAGCCACCCTCAATGCACCTCATTTCACACAGTAGTAGTAGCCAACTGCTTGCTTCCAGTAACACTATTACTAATGCACTACAATTAACTTTAATGCACTAAAAACTTTATTCAATTCCTGCTGTAAATGCTTTTGTCCTACTCATCAACTAAAACTACAGTAAACTGAACATGCAAACAAAATGACAACAGCAATGACGTAACGTTCAGTGTCATACCTTGAATGTTAATATCCACTTGGCGTCGGTAGTCAATGCTAAGGGCGATGACGGATGCAATACTGCGGTAAATCTCAAGTGATCGTGCTTTGGCGAGTGTTACTGCTTTTGTTATTAATGTTAACACCAAAATATTTCTGATATTGGGTAGGGTCTGTGGTTTGTTTATCAATATCAATTTTATGAATAGCGTTCAGATAGCATTTTATCGCGCTGGGTTGCCACCATTCGCAGACACAATTTCATTACAATGGTTGCATTTTGCCGTGTCGCTGTCAACTCACTTGACATGACATCGTACCCATCTTATTAACTTTGAAAACTGACAACTTTGGGTGTATATCAATTTTTGGGCTAGGCAAATACGTGTTAATGAACACAAGAAACACACGCGAATGCAAGGGGTGGGGGCTAGAGCAGTGCTTCTCAAAATGGTGGTCCGCTGAAGTTATCAAGAAATGAGAGAGAAATATAATTATAATCCTCCAATTGCTACCAATAATACTAACACAATAGAAATTGCCATTTTTGACAATAAGCTAATAAATGAAAGAAAAAAAAGGAAATAAAATACATTTCGATACCATGTAAGTACAGGGAAAATAGTGCACCGGTTCCTGGTGCAATGGAAAAAATTCAATTCCTATCGGTCCGCCATAACTAAAAAGTTTGAGAAGCACTGGGTTATAGAAGTGAAGAGAGATGGGTAAAAAACGACATTATATAGTATCAATCGGTGACCCACTGTCGGCTATTTCAAAGCAAAGACAAAGTCAAAGCAAAGGTGTTTTTATGAAGAAAAAAAACCCACAAAAAAAAACACGGCCTCTTTCATCTCTTTGCAGTCCATCCTCTCGGCGACGTCTGCCCATCCTACAATGTTAGTACATTAACTATTTAATTTATTAAATTTAAATACTGATAACCTTGTACGCATTATTAACATCATTTTTTCTAGGTCACCACGTGTTACTGAAGACAAGAAGTATGCAATAATGCAAGGAGTGAAGGAAGGAGAGAGGGGTAGATAAGCAACATTAGCTAGACTATTAGTCTCAATCGGCGTATTTCAAAAAGAACCAAAACCTTTTTGTGTTATGTGATTTCTGTTTCAAGTTGAGAGAAAAAAGATGTATCAAAATACGTTGCAATTTATTGGGACCGTATTTTATTTCCCATTGACAGATACTTCCCGTTGACAGAGTCTGTTATTTCTCCATAGATGTACTTCACAGATCATTTTAAAAAAAATAATTTTCATTTGATAAATTGTTTCGCGAGCCACAATGTAAACACAAAAAAGCCGCATGGGAGCCGAAGTTTGGCCTCCGTTAATATAGAATATAGCCATTGAAGCCACATTTTCACGGGTACCCGGGTGGAATTTTACTACCCGGGTAATCGCACGGCAACGGGTACCCGGGTCCCGGGTACCCGTTGACAGGCCTACATATGATGTCGTTTCTAGAGTAGGTTATGTTGTCAACTAAACTTCACATAGTATGTCATTTCTAGAGTAGGGTATGTTGTCAATGACATATTATAATTTCAAGTGTCATGATGATAATATTTTATTTGTGGCTCTATAACGTGGTTAGATTGAACCTTATTGTTGCTTTAGTTTCGATATCCTGGTTAATAACATGCACCTTATATCTCTCAAATATCTCATTAAAAATTATAACAGCAAGTGTGTATATCGTCCTATTTTAAAAAACGAAATTATACGTAATATTCAGATACTAAAAATAATAAATAATTGGGTGCGGTAAAAAAGAATTTTCAATGAACTACTTATCCAATCGACTTAACATTAAGGTTCATTCAGGCGTAGCAAAGAATTCAAGAGAGATCTAAGCGTCAACTAAGAATATCACTTTGCCGCGCTGTCACAAAAGACAGCTTTTATGTGCATACATTTCACACACAGACAGACAGACAGACACACACACACACATACACACACACAAAATGACAGGATTTAAAGCAACCCCAGATACATGAACTTCACACCCCACTATGAAAAGTATCATAGCGACAACAAACATGAACTTCACACCCCACTATGAAAAGTATCATAGCGACAACAAACATGAACTTCACACCCCACTATGAAAAGTATCATAGCGACAACAAACATGAACTTCACACCCCACTATGAAAAGTATCATAGCGACAACAAACATGAACTTCACACCCCACTATGAAAAGTATCATAGCGACAACAAACATGAACTTCACCTCACACCATGAAAAGTATCATAGCGACAACAAACATGAACTTCACCTCACACCATGACAAGAACTACAGAAATATTCACTTTGTCTAAAAACCAGCGGTCCTTGTGCCCCGTGGTCCACATGCCAAAGAACAACATGTTTACCATACTGACTTTAGGCCCATAATTCATGCCACACACCTTCATCAAAGTATGCTCCGAGTAAAATGTCCCTTTACGCACGTATGGGGCAAGTGAAGCAGTATTCACCAGTTTCTATCAACACGGCACTCGAGGGGTATGTGTGGCTAGCGCAAATCTTTTATACACAGAATTTAACCTTGTTATTGTTGGACCCAAACACTAAACCAAGCATTAAAAAAATTTATTTTAAAAACTTAAATCTCTTTCTCAAGCAACTTTTCACTCTCTCTTACTGACTAAACATGTGCACCATTCACTCTCTCTTACTGACTAAACATGTGCACCATTCACTCTCTCTTACTGACCAAACATGTGCACCATTCGCTCTCTCTTACTGACTAAACATGTGCACCATTCACTCTCTCTTACTGACCAAACATGTGCACCATTCACTCTCTCTTACTGACTAAACATGCGCACCATTCACTCTCTCTTACTGACTAAACAAGTGCACCATTCACTCTCTCTTACTGACTACCGTATTATCACGCATATTCCCCGCGGGTTATACCAGATTTTACAAACCCGCATCCCCCCTTCCCTGCTGGGTATCTTCGTGGGCTGTGTATCTGAATGGGTTTTTTTTACTGAATAATGAATCAATGACGCTATTACTTGCAAAACACGAATATAAAATTAGAATCTGTATAACTTCTGGTATTATACGTGTCTCCCCGGTTAACCTCGGAATCGAATAGTCCAGTTTTAACCGGTTTGGAAGCAATTCTCGTTCATGTCGTAAATCGAATGTTTTGTATAACGACTGCAGTTGTCTGATGGTACGATGTACCGGGCAAAATAGTGCACACTTGTTTACGTTTAGCCAATCGAATAAAATATCAAAATTATAATTTTATAATTGTTTATAATATTTTTATTAAAATAAAAAACTACTTTTAAAGTAATAAGAGATATTTTTGTATGCATGGTATTGATAGAGTTGTGAAAATATAGTACGGTAAGTACATCTCCTAGAGTGGTTCAGCGTGATATGATTTTGCGGGGTATAAGCGTGGGCGGGTTATACCACAATTTTTTTTTACAGGATCTTAAAATTCTGCGGGGTATATGCGTGGGCGGGTTATACCACAATTTTTTTTTACAGGATCTTAAAATTCTGCGGGGTATATGCGTGGGCGGGTTATCTGCGTGTGCGGGGAATATGCTTGAAAATACGGTAAACATGTGCACCATTCACTTCCGTTTATCACAAATAAATCAAATACTCTCCTTACCCACTTGATATACCAGACCACATCCATACCAAGTGATAATCAATAGAGACTATCACACGCACAAAGTAGACGAACACCCACCCTAACACACACACACACAAAAACACACATATGTATAATATATTTATATATTAGGGCTGCGGAACTTAAAGATTAATTATCGATTGATCGTTATAATTTTTAATCGATTAAAAATTTATTTGATCGATTAAAATTCTTTTAAAATTTAATAATATATTTTTATTTTTTCCCCCCAATGTATTAATAACTTATATTTTTGTTACTTACATACTTTTCCCTCGTATTATTATTATTTATTTAGACGTGCATACGTAAACAAAAGGTTTTTCTTCCTATTTCTTGCATAGCAAAACAAATTTGCTGTGTTACGTCACAAAATTTAGGAGCCATGGAATTACCGCGATGTAACCAATATCGCTAAATAATGAATCGCATTTAGACGGGATCTATTCATGCATTATAAAAATATATATAATCGAAATAAATGGATTAAATTTGTCCCGATTAATCGAACACAATTTTTTTATTCAGTACCAGCCAGAGCCGGACTAACACTCCGTCTTTCCGTGCAAATGCACGGAGTGAAAAAATCAAGTGCGTAAATTCATTTTATGAATATGTGTAGGAGCGATCCTAAAAATGAATCAATGAAGCAAGTCCTAAAAGTGAGGCCTTAAATCCTTTTTTAAAAACAGTATAAAGTATAAAATTATTCTTTAAATAATAGACAATTCATAACTATTATATTATAAAGCAAAGATTCAATTTTAACCCGGGCCGCAGTGCATTTTACTACCAGGTGTTATATCGTTCTTAATATGTCGTACAAAAGGGTTTAACTCTGATACGAGCAGACGTAGGTTCACATCAAACAATTATTTAGCACGCAATAATCTTTTGTATAGAAGGGGCGTCTGTAACAGATAAGATAAGGTAAGAGAGAAAATTACCAGAAAATCTTATCTTATCTATCTTATCGTATCTTATCTATACAGACGCTCCTTCTTTGCAAAAGATAATTGCGTCCACAGACCATGACGGATATCTGTTGGCAAGTGCTGCAGCGTTCACAGGCCACGGGTATAAGGGTTCCACGCATTACCCAGCCGCTTAACTAGTTTTAGGTACCCATTCGGAGCTGGGTGACTCAGGGGTGACCCTGGGCCCCGGGAACAAATCCTTTCCTTCACATGGATTCGAACCCGTGACCATCGGTAACGCCAGTCGAGCGCGCTGCCACTCGAAAACCGTTGGTTGGTGTATACTGTAGCTAAAGATGTTGTTTTTTGTTTTTTGCCTCTACTGCAAAATTTTGCAATGGGTAAATCATTTTTAGCAAACGATTGTTATGGAAATTGGCAGCATATAGAACAAATCCTATGAAATCATGAAACTAGCAAAAAACATTTGAAAGCCAAAAGTCCTGGCTTGAATTGAGTGTTCGTTTTAAACTTCACAAACAATTGATGCTACTTCTCAAAGATTTTTAAATGCATAAACACAACTTTAGACTCTGTTTTTCAACCGGTATTTACGATGGTCAAACCTATGAGATAATAGCTGCTTTTATGGAAATCAAAGAAAATTTACATGAACATGATCAGAGGCGAACTGGGGTTTTTGCCAACCAGTGCGGTAGCTCATTGTGCCACCCCCTCACGACCTACCCCATTGACCTCCAAATTCTTTGACATCGTCTACAATGACACTTATTTTTTCGTCATCGATTTCCAGAAGAACGCTCAAGAATTAACCTTAAAAACTCGCAGTGACAGCAGGTGGGGAAGTCGTTATGGTAAAAATAAATCGGTCAAATATATGATTTATTGATTAGCATTTACGAGAACAATAAGAGATGGAGCACGTGGACTACTTACGTCGCTACACTATTCAAATTTCGTAGTGTTCTGTCGTGATTTGGTATACGATATTAACTCATGTCAATCTCATTAGTAAACTCATCCTGGGAAAAATAATAATATTGCATAATATTGCATTGGAAATAACACTTTAGAGAAGTTCCAATATTATTTTTTAAGAATATGAGATCAGATAATTACTTCAATGCCATCCTTCTTGATACTGACAAATGTCAACTGAAATATATGCTGACAAATGTCAGCTGAAATAGATGCTGACAAATGTCAACTGAAATAGATGCTGACAAATGTCAACTGAAAGAGATGCTGATAAATGTCAACTGAAATAGATGCTGAAAAATGTCAACTGAAATAGATGCTGACAAATGTCAACTGAAATAGATGCAAATATAAAAATGTAGACTCAATACAAGGACATTGAGTTGGTCTAGAAAAAAAAGTCAATTTGATAAAAATCAGGTCGAGCCCACAGTGGATGCACAGCAAAGATACTCATTTGAATTATTTTACCAAATTGTTGACACTGTAACCAGGTCTTGTACCAGCTTGTTGACACGGTAACCAAGTCTTGTACCAGCTTGTTGACACTGTAACCAAGTCTTGTACCAGCTTGTTGACACTGTAACCAGGTCTTGTACCAGCTTGTTGACAATCTAAGCAAGTCTTGTACCAGCTTGTTGACACTGTAACCAGGTCTTGTACCAGCTTGTTGACACTGTAACCAAGTCTTGTACCAGCTTGTTGACACTGTAACCAGGTCTTGTACCAGCTTGTTGACACGGTAACCAAGTCTTGTACCAGCTTGTTGACACTGTAACCAAGTCTTGTACCAGCTTGTTGACACTGTAACCAAGTCTTGTACCAGCTTGTTGACACTGTAACCAGGTCTTGTACCATCTTGTTGACACTGTAACCAGGTCTTGTACCAGCTTTTTGACACTGTAACCAAGCCTTGTACCAGCTGTTGACACTGTAACCAGGTCTTGTACCAGCTTGTTGACACTGTAACCAGTCTTGTACCAGCTTGTCGACACTGTAACCAGGTCTTGTACCAGCTTTGTTTGACACTGTAACCAACTCTTGTACCAGCTTGTTGACACTGTAACCAAGTCTTGTACCAGCTTGTTGACACTGTAACCAGGTCTTGTACCAGCTTGTTGACACCGTAACCAGGTCTTGTACCAGCTTGTTGACAATGTAACCAACTCTTTTACCAGCTTGTTGACCCTGTAACCAGGTCTTGTACCAGCTTGTTGACACTGTAACCAAGTATTGTACCAGCTTGTTGACACTGTAACCAGGTCTTGTACCAGCTTTTTGACACTGTAACCAGGTCTTGTACCAGCTTGTTGACACTTTAACCAGGTCTTGTACCAGCTTTTTGACACTGTAACCAAGCCTTGTACCAGCTTGTTGACACTGTAACCAGGTCTTGTACCAGCTTGTTGACACTATAACCAGGTCTTGTACCAGCTTGTTGACACTGTAACCAAGTCTTGTACCAGCTTGTTGACACTGTAACCAGGTCTTGTACCAGCTTGTTGACACTGTAACCAGGTCTTGTACCAGCTTGTTGACACTGTAACCAGGTCTTGTACCAGCTTGTTGACACGGTAACCAAGTCTTGTACCAGCTGTTGACAATGTAACCAAGTCTTGTACCAGCTTGTTGACACTGTAACCAGGTCTTGTACCAGCTTGTTGACACTGTAACCAGGTCTTGTACCAGCTTGTTGACACTGTAACCAGGTCTTGTACCAGCTTGTTGACCCTGTAACCAAGTCTTGTACCAGCTTGTTGACACTGTAACCAGGTCTTGTACCAACTTATTGACACTGTAACCAGGTCTTGTACCAGCTTGTTGACACTGTAACCAGGTCTTGTACCAGCTTGTTGACACGGTAACCAAGTATTGTACCAGCTTGTTGACACTGTAACCAAGTCTTGTACCAGCTTGTTGACACTGTAACCAGGTCTTGTAGCAGCTTGTTGACAATCTAAGCAAGTCTTGTACCAGCTTGTTGACACTGTAACCAGGTCTTGTACCAGCTTGTTGACACTGTCACCAAGTCTTGTACCAGCTTGTTGACACTGTAACCAGGTCTTGTACCAGCTTGTTGACACGGTAACCAAGTCTTGTACCAGCTTGTTGACACTGTAACCAAGTCTTGTACCAGCTTGTTGACACTGTAGCCAAGTCTTGTACCAGCTTGTTGACACTGTAACCAGGTCTTGTACCATCTTGTTGACACTGTAACCAGGTCTTGTAAAAGCTTTTTGACACTGTAACCAAGCCTTGTACCAGCCTGTTGACACTGTAACCAGGTCTTGTACCAGCTTTTTGACACTGTAATCAGGTCTTGTACCAGCTTGTCGACACTGTAACCAGGTCTTGTACCAGCTTTTTGACACTGTAACCAACTCTTGTACCAGCTTGTTGACACTGTAACCAAGTCTTGTACCAGCTCGTTGACACTGTAACCAGGTCTTGTACCAGCTTGTTGACACCGTAACCAGGTCTTGTACCAGCTTGTTGACAATGTAACCAACTCTTTTACCAGCTTGTTGACCCTGTAACCAGGTCTTGTTCCAGCTTGTTGACACTGTAACCAAGTCTTGTACCAGCTTGTTGACACTGTAACCAGGTCTTGTACCAGCTTTGTTGACACTGTAACCAGGTCTTGTACCAGCTTGTTGACACTGTAACCAGGTCTTGTACCAGCTTTTGCCACTGTAACCAAGCCTTGTACCAGCTTGTTGACACTGTAACCAGGTCTTGTACCAGCTTGTTGACACTATAACCAGGTCTTGTACCAGCTTGTTGACACTGTAACCAGGTCTTGCACCAGCTCGTTGACACTGTAACCAAGTCTTGTACCAGCTTGTTGACACTGTAACCAGGTCTTGTACCAGCTTGTTGACACTGTAACCAGGTCTTGTACCAGCTTGTTGACACTGTAACCAGGTCTTGTACCAGCTTGTTGACACTGTAACCAGCCTTGTAACAGCTTGTAGACACTGTAACCAGGTCTTGTACCAGCTTGTTGACACTGTAACCAGGTCTTGTACTAGCTTGTTGACACTGTAACCAAGTCTTGTACCAGCTTGTTGACACTGTAACCAGGTCTTGTACCAGCTTGTTGACACTGTAACCAGGTCTTGTACCAGCTTGTTGACACTGTAACCAGGTCTTGTACCAGCTTGTTGACACTGTAACCAGGTCTTGTACCAGCTTGTTGACACTGTAACCAAGTCTTGTACCAGCTTGTTGACACTGTAACCAGGTCTTGTACCAGCTTGTTGACACTGTAACCATGTCTTGTACCAGCTTGTTGACACTGTAACCAGGTCTTGTACCAGCTTGTTGACACTGTAACCAGTTCTTGTACCAGCTTGTTGACACTGTAACCAGGTCTTGTACCAGCTTGTTGACACTGTAATCAAGTCTTGTACCAGCTTGTTGACACTGTAACCAGGTTTTATAACACATATTTTCTCAGCTGCAACATTACAATAGTTACTTTAAAAAATTTTAATATCATAAATATGAATTAAAATATGTTAGTTCTTCTGTTATTTTTGAAAATTGCAAAGATTTGGAAAGCATTTTCACAGATGGAGAATGTACAATTTGGATGTACAATTTGAATGTACAATTTGGATGTACAATTTGAATGTACAATTTGGATGTACAATTTGAATGTACAATTCGAATGTACAATTTGGATGTACAATTTGAAAGTACAATTTGGATGTACAATTTGAATGTACAATTTGGATATACAATTTGAATGTACAATATTTGGATATACAATTTGAATGTACAATATTTGGATATACAATTTGAATGTACAATATTTGGATATACAATTTGAATGTACAATTTGGATATACAATTTGGATATATAATTTCTAATGAAATATCAGGAGAGTATTCACTATTGAAAAAAATATGTAAAACTTTTGGAAGTTTTGAAATTCATACCAAAAAGAAAATATATTCCGAATTTGAGGTTGCTCTAGGAATTTCGATCCGGGGAAAGTAATTTTTCTTAACTGAAAATATTCAAGATATATTTTGGCAACAACATCTCCAACAGGATTGTCAAGCCTCGTTATATTAGCAGTTGTGTATGAACTTAGTAACAGCTTAAATATTTCTAAATTAATTAGAGAAATCTTTGAATTAAAAGTTTCTTTGAAAAATGTGTGAGTATAAGCTCATGTTAACTGTTTTTTTTTAAAGAAGCCTTTAGGTAAAATTTAATTAAAAGCAAGTATTTTGGTTAATTACTGATTTGTTTTTGGATGTTCACTAAAATAATATATAAAAGAGCCATATTCATAGAGGGGCCGTCCATAAATGACGTCGCGCGATTTTGGTCGATTTTAAACCGTCACACTTCATTACAAAAGCTTGACGTAATTTTATAGGGGGTCTCTGGAAGTTTGACAAGTTGTTGACAAGGGGGAGGGGGGAGGTAAACTTCGCACAAATTTGTTGACATCATTAATGGACAGCCCCAAATATATACATATATATATATATCTTAGGGCTGTTAAAGATTAATTTAAATTTAATCGTTAACTTTTGAAAAATTAACGATTAATTAATCGTTAATTTCGATTTTAGAAAAAAATTGACTGTTATGGTGTCTTAAGTAACATTTATTAAACGTACTTGTCGAAAATCGAAATAACACTGTAATGTCTTCTTTATATGTCTTCTTTTAACCATCTACGCAAAAAGACAAGTGTATTGACATTATTTGGTTCAAATGATGAGCGGGTCTAATTGACAATATAACCAGCCGAGCTGAACAATTGTTCATATTGCTTTAGTTTGTCTCAGCTGAAGTTTCTGATACTGTAGTAGATGTTTGGTTTGCAGGGGATATGTAAGTGTTAGATCCATGGTTACAATGTTCCCTGTAAGCAGCGCGGCTGCGCAGATATTTGACCGACGCCACGCAGGAGTTTAGAATCACCGCGCAGCAAACTTTGTAAAATATTGCACAAAAATGGACGTTGTGCAAATTCGCACACGAGTTTTTTTCAAAACTTTGCACACGGACCAACGAAGCTTAGACTTATAGGGAACATAGCATGGTAGGCAAACGATTTCTCTTAATGGACAACCTTTATCAAAATTTTGAACATTCACATCAGTCAATAGTTTAAAACCAAAAGGTTCCTGTAATCGTCCGGAAATTAGTTTATATTTACCGGCCAAAATATTTTACATTTTGACTTGCAGCATATTTATAAGTGGTTGGTCGATTAATCGTTAAACAATTTTTAATCGTTAAAAACTTTTAACGATTAATCGAGAAATTAATCGTTAATTTCCGCAGCCCTAATATATATATATATATATATATATATATATATATATATATACACATATACATATATATATATATATATATATTATATATATATATATAATTTCCACTTGCTGGCCTATTCCAATTTATTTGATATTAAATCTCAGTCCCTCCTCCTCCCAACTTTATCTTAACTTACATGGAATGAAGGGAGTAACAGTGCACGTTTTGGGACTGGAGCAGGGTGCCCCATTATGTTCGATCAGGGTTTGCTACTATAGACAACAGTGAAATCGATGACTCGAATCCCTTATGGAAGTTGATGGTTGAATTAAAACAGGTCCCGTCATGAAACATTCGCTCTCAGTGAAACCAGGAGATTATTTGTGATAATTTTATATTAAACAGGGAGATTATAATTTGTGATCAATTCCTCTTAAAAAGGTAGATTTTTGTAAGAAACAAATATTAACAAGGAAGATTATTTGTTATCATTAAACTAAGCAGGGAGATTACTTATGATCGTTTAAGTATGTCTCTGTGTGTGTGTGTGTGTGTGTGTGTGTGTGTGTGTGTGTGTGTGTGTGTATGTGTGTTTGTGTGTGTGTGTGCTTGTCCTTTATAACTGACTACACCATTCATCCGATCCTCATGAAATTTTTGTGTACCCACCTGGGATGGTAACTGGCAACTTTTTTTTCTAAATTTAACACTCGTGGGGCACTGGGGGCCCATAATGTCATTTGTTGCTTATAAGAGCTATATAAAAATTAGTTTAAGCACTAGCTACTGTGTTAATGGTTGGATCTGAACCAAACTTTGTATATAACAACTTGATAGCCAATATTAAAATACAATAGGGCACTGAACTCCTAATGGTCATTCCTTTAGGGCTAGGGGCCCAAAAAGTCCAATTTCTTAAACGTTTAAGATTTTATTCACCATTCAGTTATTAACAATCTTGACAAATAATGACACATATATCCATTATTATACAAATTGAAATGAACAGGTGTTTTGAACTTTATATCTTGCACTGAATGGGTCCTGGGGCCTTTAATGTCGTTTTTTTGTGCTAATTTAAGCTATATAAAAAATTAGTTTATGCGCTAGCTATTAAGTAAATGAATGGATCTTAACCAAAATATAAATACAAAAACTTGGTAGCCAATATTAAAATACTATAGGTCACAGAAATTCAACTGTCCATTCCTTCGGGGCCGGTGGCCCCAAATGTATTTTCTTTGTATATGTTTCAGATATTTTTCCACATTAAATTTTTCACGATCTTGAGGAATATATTTATGAGGAAACTGAATTAAAATGAACTGGTTTTTGAAATTAACGTCTTTCAACGAAAGGGCCCAGGGGCCCCTTAATATCGTTTTTTTATATTAGCTGTATAAAAATTATTATTAGCGTAAAATAATGAAAAAATTAATGTATCTTGACCCATTTTAGTATATAAAAACTCAAGGGTCTATATTTTATTACGGTAGGGCACTGAACTCCTAATTTTCATTCCCTTGGGGCATGGGGCCCAAAATGTCTTTTTTATTACATGTTTAATATGTTATCGTCCATCCATTATTTAACAATATTGAGAAATATAAATAAATGTATGTATTTTGAAATTTATTCAAATGAACATATGTTTCGCACTTTATTTCTTGCAATAATTGGGCACTGGGGCCCTTAATGTCTTTTTTTTCTTATATGAGCTTTATAAAAAATACTTTATGCGTTAGCTGTTGAGTAAATGATTGGATCTTTACCGAACATTGTAGTCAAAACCTTGGTATCCCATATTAAAATACTTAAGGACACTGAACTTCTAATGTTAATTTGTTCGGGGCCGTGGGCCCCGATTTTTTTTTCGCATATGTTTAAGATATTTTCCCATTCACGTTATAACGATCTTGAGAAATATATATTCATGATGAAACTAAATTAAAATGAACAGATTTTTTTAATTGACATCTTGCGCCGGGTTTATTTTGGATAATTAAGGGACTGTTTATTTTGGATAACTAAGGGACTGTTTATTTTGGATAATTAGGGGACTGTTTATTTTGGATAACTTAGGGACTATTTATTTTGGATAATTAAAGGACTGTTTATTTTGGATAATTAAGGGACTGTTTATTTTGGATAACTAAGGGACTGTTTATTTTGGATAATTAAGGGACTGTTTATTTTGGATAACTAAGGGACTGTTTATTTTGGATAACTAAGGGACTGTTTATTTTGGATAACTAAGGGACTGTTTATTTTGGATAACTAAGGGACTGTTTATTTTGGATAACTAAGGGACTGTTTATTTTGGATAACTAAGGGACTGTTTATTTTGGAAAGCTAAGGGACTGTTTATTTTGGATAACTAAGGGACTGTTTATTTTGGATAACTAAGGGACTGTTTATTTTGGATAACTAAGGGACTGTTTATTTTGGATAACTAAGGGACTGTTTATTTTGGATAACTAAGGGACTGTTTATTTTGGATAACTAAGGGACTGTTTATTTTGGATAACTAAGGGACTGTTTATTTTGGATAACTAAGGGACTGTTTCTTTTCTTTAAAAACGGGAGAAAATTACACTTAATGATAATTTCTTGATTTATAGTTTACCGCACACAGTCGGTAGTAAAATCAATTTAATTGTTTAAATGGAGTACTTTTGGACTAACAGGCAGTTATTTATTAAACGTATACATAACAAGATCATAGAACAGATTTCCATAGTTGCAGATCTTATTTTAAAGTTCAGAAGCTGATAAAAAAATAATAAATGATTATATCGTCATAAAAGTAGTTTTGAGTACGTTCTCGAAATCATGAGATGCTTAAAGATATAATTTATAACGTGATTCGTTTAAGTCTTGTATGAGTTTCATATAATTTTTTTTTAAATATTCCCAAAGTATCCAAAGTTTTTTGATAAAATAATTTCACTTTTTCATATAAAACAAAATAACGGATGAGTCATTAATTGTTGATATTTGAAAATATATTCATTTCCCGCACTTTCATAGAGGAGTCATTTACTTTAATTTAAATTAAGGGTTGTTTACCGCAACTCTTTTTTTTCTTTAATTCATTTATTGATATTTTAATTAGTCTAATTCCCACCATTTTTAGAAAGCGTGGCCAAGAAATCAATTTGATCCATTGTTCTTTTCCAGTCGAACTCATGAATAAACACAAGCCCTATATACACCTGCTGACATTATTCGTGACCTCAGAAGTCCAAGAAGGCACGTTTGGGCGTATCACATGTACAGCCAATAAAATGTAGTCTTTTTCTTATGTGGTCTAATTCTTATGGGGTTTATTTTATATGTGGCAGCTTATTAACTAATACATTTGATCTGGATCAAGGCTGAAGCGTCCCCAATGTATGGATAATATCCGCAACCACTACGTTATTAAAAAAAAATCTCCTGAAAAGAAACAAACGGGCTTTTCAAACAGCGAATAATTATTTGCTATTGAAATATGACATTTCGTGCAGCGCCCCCTATTGGCTTTATTCGGGATCTGTGAACCATGAACCAACAGGTTTTCAACCGCCCCTTTTCAACGCCAGTGTTGCGAAATGTCGTTGTTCTTAATGGCATGTTTAATATGTATGAGTTGGATAAAACTATTTATTCCCCTGCGACCACAGCTCCATTTGCTAAAGCTTAACACAGTGTTTTTAAATAATGAATATGTTAAACAATTCTTATTGTCTTCGCGCCGCATTGCTAAAAGGAATATTGGAAAAGTTGTGTTCTCCCAGCTGCAGCTGCGCGCTCCTTTTGATCTCCAAATATTTCAAGTATCCAGATGGTAATATTAGATTTAGGTGATCTATTTTTTTGGGTCGCACGATTTTTAAAAAAAAAGTGTTATTACGTCATACCTCGAGGCCATGACCGAACTTGTTCTGGTCGGAAAAGAATTCAGGACAAACATAAAGAATATAATCTACTTCTTTAAATTTTGATATATTTGAAATTTGGATAAATTATAGTTTGACTATCCAGGATTTTTGACAACTAGTTTTGTGTGTGTGTGTGTGTGTGCGTGCGTGTGTGCGTGCGTGCGTGCGTGCGCGTGCGTGCGTGCGTGTGTGTGTGTGCGTGCGTGCGTGCGTGCGTGCGTGTGTGTGTGTGTGTGTGTGTCATATCAAAGTTTGTCGTATAGTGTTTAGAGTGGTCTCTGAATGAAACATAAAGTGATGCCATTGCCCCCCTCCCCTCACAAGTTTGGAACAACGATCTATTTTTTAGCGCTTGAGTTACAGTGAAGATTCATGTTTTTAACGGATCAAGAGTTTCGCCTCCAGGAAACTGTGAATATTTCAAACACCATCTCCTGGCTGTGTTGTGAGACCATGAAAACTGTCAGCCAATCAAATGATCCGTGTTACACCCTGTCAGCCAATCAAATGATCCGTGCTGCACCCTGTCAGCCAATCAAATGAGCCGTGTTACACGCTGTCAGCCAATCAAATGATCCGTGTTGCACCCTGTCAGCCAATCAAATGATCCGTGTTACACCCTGTCAGCCAATCAAATGATCCGTGTTACACCCTGTCAGCCAATCAAATGATCCGTGTTACACCCTGTTAGCCAATCGAATGATCCGTGTTACACCCTATCTGCCAATCAAATGATCTATGCTGCACTCCTAAGGCATAGATCTATTTATAGCTACACCTCAGTGCACTATATAGATCCGACTCATGGTGTATATTAAGTAAAATGTAGTTCTCCCGGCTACAGCGAGGTTTTACGATGGCACACAGCTCTATTGAGGGGCGTGGCTATGCCTCAGTGAAGTCTGCACAAGTTTCGGTTTTTATTTTGGTTGTTGTTTTTTTTTCTTTTGCTATGCCATTGAAAAACAGGAAATGATTAAAATTTCATTCCTGACTTAAACTGCATGATGTAAGCATGACTTTGGTCAGATATAAATATCCATTCTAAGCACAGTTAAACTCGTTAACATTAAATAAAGCTTCATTAAGCTTCATCTTCACAAACTATTTTTTGTTTTTACATTTACTCAAAAATTAAAACCCTTGAGCAATTTAATATGTGATCCAACGTAAACTGTACTTTATTGTTGCAAACCCTTTTGTCATGCGGGTGTGTGAGATGTTTAAGTTACCAGTGTACGGATATTGAACTCTCTTGTATGTGCTGTACACCTAAGCAATTTAGACAACGGAGAGAGTGATGAAATGCTTAAATAAATTCATTGGTTCTTTCTTCTTTTTGACATACCAGTGAGTGTAATGTGAAATAAAACTACACTTTTTGTTGGGACAGACAAAGGTCTGTGATGTTATTGAAAACGGTTTATTTGTCTGACTTCGTTAAATCAGTTTTTTTCCCCTCTTTAATCTTTGCCGAGTATTTGATTTGAGTCGTGTTTAAACACGACCACGATGTTGGTTGACTCATTGATTTATTTCCTTTATTGGACACGCACCCCAGCTTAAATAAGTTCCCATTTCACCTCAATCTCATTACGCAATGAAACTCTAAGCAGTTCCAATAGACCGAGAGAAACGTAACAGGTTTCCTCCATTGACATGACTCGCTGTAATTAATCTCTTAATTGCTCTCCATTGTTCGATTGTGTTTTGAATTGATGAACAGATTTTTGTGAGTTAATTTTTGGTTTTCATTGGTCTAACTTGTGGAAATAAACGATTTTATCTGTGATTGCGGGAGTGCACGAGAACTCAAGGTTGTGATTTCAGGAGGACATTAGAGCTCAAAGATCATATTTTATATTTTATTTTACCAACAAAAGGTGTCCAAGAATTGCAGCAGTGTAAAGACACTGGTTGTATGCACAGGATCTAGTAGGTGTAAATAACATGACGGTGTAAAGTCCAGTAGACTTAAATAGCATCAAGGCGTAAGTACAAACAAGTGTACTTTAAGTACATGAATTCATCAAATCATTGTCCATCTTTACATCTCCCAAGAAGTCACGGTTCAATATATCCGCATAGATCATTTGATTGGCAGACAGAGTGTAACACTTGTCATTGTGTCATCTCTATAAATAATGTAATGCCACTTGAGAATAGTTCTAATGATGTCACGGGTGAATAGATCTACTATCAGATTATACGGGGGTATTTCTATGTCGTATAAGGAATAGAATTAGTGCATACATTTTAAGCATGCGACAAAATGTTTCCTCACCAACGCTCTCAAATAAAATGTGCGTCTTTCTAACTTGCAGAGATCGATGTTAGATAAATCGATAATAGCTAGTTGTGAAATGTACCTACAATGATTCAATACCTGCAACTTGAGTTGCTACAGCCTATAATAGTTTCTGTACAGCTCTAATTTGGGCCACTGTTATTTGTTTCAGCCCAGATCTTTAAGTCTGTAGACCAAGCAATTTGACTAGTGTTGTATCGATAAAAGATAAAATGACCAAACTTATTCCAGTCAACGAGGTAAGTTATTAGATAGTATCGAAAGTACTTTATAATTGAAAGCGTTTTGTTTTAACAACTTTGATTATCAAGTGAAGCTTTTGTAAAGGTTTTCTAAAAATATGTTTAATTGCCTGCTTTGAATCAAACAAAAATAATTATTAATGTGATTTTTTAAATTTTACTTAAGTAAATGAAAAATATTTACGGAAAACAAGGTAATGATGTTTTATAATGCTGGCTTAATCAGCTTTTAATTTTAATTCTAAATTTACCTTTCACCATGTCACACATCTCAGGGGCAGTACATAGTGGGGCAGTACATAGTGGGACAGTACATAGTGGGACAGTACATAGTGGGACAGTACATAGTGGGACAGTACATAGTGGGACAGAGAGTTGGACAGTACATGGTGGGGCAGAACATAGTGGAGCAGTACATAGTGAGGCAATGAGTGGGGCAGTACATAGTGGGGCATTACATAGTGGGACATTACATAGTGGGGCAGTACATAGTGGGGCAGTACATAGTGGGGCAGTACATAGTGGGGCAGAGAGTGGGACAGTACATAGTGGGACAGTACATAGTTGGGCAGTACATAGTGGGGCAGTACATAGTGGGACAGTACATAGTGGGGAAGTACATAGTGGGACAGTACATAGTGGGACAGTACATAGTGGGACAGTACATAGTTGGACAATACATAGTGGGGCAGTACATAGTGGGACAGTACATACTGGAACAGTACATAGTGGGGCAGTACATAGTGGGGCAGAGAGTGGGTCAGTAAATAGTGGGACAGTACATAGTGAGGCAGTACATAGTGGGATAGTACATAGTGGGGCAGTAACTAGTGGGGCAGAGAGTGGGGCAGTACATAGTGGGACAGTACATAGTGGGACAGTACATAGTGGGACAGTACATAGTGGGACAGTACATAGTGGGGCAGTACATAGTGGGACAGTACATAGTGGGACAATACAAAGTGGGCAGTACATAGTGGGACAGTACATAGTGGGACAGTACATAGTGGGACAGTACAAAGTGGGACAGTACATAGTGGGACAGTACATAGTGGGACAGTACATAGTGGGACAGTACATATTGGGGCAGTACATAGTGGGACAGTACATAGTGGGACAGTACATAGTTGGGCAGTACATAGTTTGACAGTACATAGTGGGGCAGTACATAGTGGGGCAGAGAGTGGGCAGTACCTAGTGGGACAGTACATATTGGGGCAGTACATAGTGGGGCAGTACATAGTGGGGCAGTACATAGTGGGGCAGTACATAGTGGGGCAGTACATAGTGGGACAGTACATAGTGGGACAGTACATAGTGGGACAGTACATAGTGGGACAGTACATAGTGGGGTAGTACATAGTGGGGCAGAGAGTGGGGCAGTACATAGTGGGGCAGTACATAGTGGGGTAGTACATAGTGGGGTAGTACATAGCGGGGCAGAGAGTGGGGCAATACATAGTGGGGCAGTACATAGTGGGGCAGTACATAGTGGGGTAGTACATAGTGGGGCAGAGAGTGAGGCAGGACATAGTGGGGCAGTACATAGTGGGGCAGTACATAGTGGGGCAGTACATAGTAGGGCAGAGAGTGGGGCAGTACATAGTGGGGCAGTACATAGTGGGGCAGAGAGTGGGGCAGTACATAGTGGGACAGTACATTGTGGGACAGTACATAGTGGGGCAGAGAGTGGGGCAGTACATAATGGGGCAGCATATAGTGGGGCAGAGAGTGGGGCAGTATATAGTGGGACAGTACATTGTGGGGCAGTATATAGTGGGACAATACATACTGGGACAGTACATAGTTGGACAGTACATACTGGGACAGTACATAGTAGGACAGTACATATTTGGCAGTACATAGTGGGGCAGTACATAGTGGGACAGTACATACTGGGACAGTACATAGTGGGGCAGTACATAGTGGGAGAGTACATAGTGGGACAGTACATAGTGGGACAGTACATACTGGGACAGTACATACTGGTACAGTACATACTGGGACAGTACAAAGTGGGGCATTACATAGTGGGACAGTACATATTGGGACAGTACATTTGTGGGATAGTACATAGTGGGGCAGTAAATAGTGGGGCAGAGAGTAGGGCAGTACATAGTGGGACGGTACATTGTGGGGCAGTATATAGTGGGACAATACATACTGGGACAGTACATAGTTGGACAGTACATACTGGGACAGTACAATGTAGGACAGTACATAGTGGGCAGTACATAGTGGGGCAGTACATAGTGGGACAGTACATAGTGGGGTAGTACATAGTGGGGCAGTACATTGTGGGGCAGTACATAGTGGGGCAGTACATAGTGGGGCAGAGAGTGGGACAGTACATAGTGGGGTAGTACATAGTGCGGCAGTACATAGTGGGGCAGTACATGGTTGGGCAGAGAGTGGGACAGTACATAGTGGGGCAGTACATAGTGGGGCAGTGCATAGTGGGGCAGAGAGTGGGACTGTACATGGTGGGGCAGAACATAGTGGGGCAATAAGCGGGGCAGTACATAGTGGGACAGTACATAGTGGGACACTACATAGTAGGGCAGTACATATTTGGGGCAGTACATAGTGGGACAGTACATAGTGGGACAGTACATAGTGGGGAAGTACATAGTGGGGCAGAGAGTGGGGCAGTACATAGTGGGACAGTGAGTGGGGCAGTACATAATAGGATAGAACATATTGGGACAATACATAGTTGGGCAGTGAGTGGGGCAGTACATAGTAGGACAGTACATAGTGGGGCAGTACATAGTGGGACAGTACATAGTGGGACAGTACATAGTGGGGCATTACATAGTGGCGCAGTACATAGTGGGGCAGTACATAGTGGGGCATTACATAGTGGGACAGTACAAAGTTGGTCATTACATAGTGGGGCATTACATAGTGGGGCAGTACATAGTGGGGCATTACATAGTGGGACATTACATATTGGGGCAGTACATAGTGGGGCAGAACATAGTGGGGCAGTACATAGTGGGGCAGAGTGTGGGACAGTACATAGTGGGACACTACATAGTTGGGCAGTACATAGTGGGACAGTACATAGTGGGGCAGTACATGGTGGGACAGTACATAGTGGGACAGTACATAGTGGGACATTACATAGTGGGACAATACATAGTGGGGCAGTACATAGTGGGACAGTACATACTGGGACAGTACATAGTTAGGCAGTACATAGTGGGGCAGAGAGTGGGTCAATAAATAGTGGGACAGTACATAGTGGGGCAGTACATAGTGGGACAGTACATTTGTGGGATAGTACACAGTGGGGCAGTAAATAGTGGGGCAGAGAGTGGGGCAGTACATAGTGGGACAGTACATATTGGAACAGTACATACTGGGACAGTACATAGTGGGACAGTACATAGTGGGACAGTACATAGTGGGGCAGTACATAGTGGGGCAGTACATAGTGGGACACACCATAGTGGGGCAGTACATAGTGGGACAGTACATAGTGGGACAGTACTTAGTGGGGCAGTACATAGTGGGACAGTACATAGTGGGACAGTACATAGTGGGACAGTACAAAGTGGGACAGTACATAGCGGGACAATACATAGTGGGACAGTACATATTGGGGCAGTACATAGTGGGACAGTACATAGTGGGACAGTACATAGTTGGGCAGTACATAGTTTGACAGTACATAGTGGGGCAGTACATAGTGGGACAGAGAGTGGGCAGAACATAGTGGGACAGTACATATTGGGGCAGTACATAGTGGGGCAGTACATAGTGGGTCAGTACATAGTGGAGCAGTACATAGTGGGACAGTACATAGTGGGACAGTACATAGTGGGACAGTACATAGTGGGACAGTACATAGTGGGACAGTACATAGTGGGGTAGTACATAGTGGGGCAGAGAGTGGGGCAGTACATAGTGGGGCAGTACATATTGGGGCAGTACATAGTGGGGTAGTACATAGTGGGGCAGTAACTAGTGGGGCAGAGAGTGGGGCAGTACATAGTGGGACAGTACATAGTGGGACAGTACATAGTGGGACAGTACATAGTGGGACAGTACATAGTGGGGCAGTACATAGTGGGACAGTACATAGTGGGACAATACAAAGTGGGCAGTACATAGTGGGACAGTACATAGTGGGACAGTACATAGTGGGACAGTACAAAGTGGGACAGTACATAGTGGGACAGTACATAGTGGGACAGTACATAGTGGGACAGTACATATTGGGGCAGTACATAGTGGGACAGTACATAGTGGGACAGTACATAGTTGGGCAGTACATAGTTTGACAGTACATAGTGGGGCAGTACATAGTGGGGCAGAGAGTGGGCAGTACCTAGTGGGACAGTACATATTGGGGCAGTACATAGTGGGGCAGTACATAGTGGGGCAGTACATAGTGGGGCAGTACATAGTGGGGCAGTACATAGTGGGACAGTACATAGTGGGACAGTACATAGTGGGACAGTACATAGTGGGACAGTACATAGTGGGGTAGTACATAGTGGGGCAGAGAGTGGGGCAGTACATAGTGGGGCAGTACATAGTGGGGTAGTACATAGTGGGGTAGTACATAGCGGGGCAGAGAGTGGGGCAATACATAGTGGGGCAGTACATAGTGGGGCAGTACATAGTGGGGTAGTACATAGTGGGGCAGAGAGTGAGGCAGGACATAGTGGGGCAGTACATAGTGGGGCAGTACATAGTGGGGCAGTACATAGTAGGGCAGAGAGTGGGGCAGTACATAGTGGGGCAGTACATAGTGGGGCAGAGAGTGGGGCAGTACATAGTGGGACAGTACATTGTGGGACAGTACATAGTGGGGCAGAGAGTGGGGCAGTACATAATGGGGCAGCATATAGTGGGGCAGAGAGTGGGGCAGTATATAGTGGGACAGTACATTGTGGGGCAGTATATAGTGGGACAATACATACTGGGACAGTACATAGTTGGACAGTACATACTGGGACAGTACATAGTAGGACAGTACATATTTGGCAGTACATAGTGGGGCAGTACATAGTGGGACAGTACATACTGGGACAGTACATAGTGGGGCAGTACATAGTGGGAGAGTACATAGTGGGACAGTACATAGTGGGACAGTACATACTGGGACAGTACATACTGGTACAGTACATACTGGGACAGTACAAAGTGGGGCATTACATAGTGGGACAGTACATATTGGGACAGTACATTTGTGGGATAGTACATAGTGGGGCAGTAAATAGTGGGGCAGAGAGTAGGGCAGTACATAGTGGGACGGTACATTGTGGGGCAGTATATAGTGGGACAATACATACTGGGACAGTACATAGTTGGACAGTACATACTGGGACAGTACAATGTAGGACAGTACATAGTGGGCAGTACATAGTGGGGCAGTACATAGTGGGACAGTACATAGTGGGGTAGTACATAGTGGGGCAGTACATTGTGGGGCAGTACATAGTGGGGCAGAGAGTGGGACAGTACATAGTGGGGCAGTACATAGTGGGGCAGTGCATAGTGGGGCAGAGAGTGGGACTGTACATGGTGGGGCAGAACATAGTGGGGCAATAAGCGGGGCAGTACATAGTGGGACAGTACATAGTGGGACACTACATAGTAGGGCAGTACATATTTGGGGCAGTACATAGTGGGACAGTACATAGTGGGACAGTACATAGTGGGGAAGTACATAGTGGGGCAGAGAGTGGGGCAGTACATAGTGGGACAGTGAGTGGGGCAGTACATAATAGGATAGAACATATTGGGACAATACATAGTTGGGCAGTGAGTGGGGCAGTACATAGTAGGACAGTACATAGTGGGGCAGTACATAGTGGGACAGTACATAGTGGGACAGTACATAGTGGGGCATTACATAGTGGCGCAGTACATAGTGGGGCAGTACATAGTGGGGCATTACATAGTGGGACAGTACAAAGTTGGTCATTACATAGTGGGGCATTACATAGTGGGGCAGTACATAGTGGGGCATTACATAGTGGGACATTACATATTGGGGCAGTACATAGTGGGGCAGAACATAGTGGGGCAGTACATAGTGGGGCAGAGTGTGGGACAGTACATAGTGGGACACTACATAGTTGGGCAGTACATAGTGGGACAGTACATAGTGGGGCAGTACATGGTGGGACAGTACATAGTGGGACAGTACATAGTGGGACATTACATAGTGGGACAATACATAGTGGGGCAGTACATAGTGGGACAGTACATACTGGGACAGTACATAGTTAGGCAGTACATAGTGGGGCAGAGAGTGGGTCAATAAATAGTGGGACAGTACATAGTGGGGCAGTACATAGTGGGACAGTACATTTGTGGGATAGTACACAGTGGGGCAGTAAATAGTGGGGCAGAGAGTGGGGCAGTACATAGTGGGACAGTACATATTGGAACAGTACATACTGGGACAGTACATAGTGGGACAGTACATAGTGGGACAGTACATAGTGGGGCAGTACATAGTGGGGCAGTACATAGTGGGACAGTACATAGTGGGGCAGTACATAGTGGGACAGTACATAGTGGGACAGTACTTAGTGGGGCAGTACATAGTGGGACAGTACATAGTGGGACAGTACATAGTGGGACAGTACAAAGTGGGACAGTACATAGCGGGACAATACATAGTGGGACAGTACATATTGGGGCAGTACATAGTGGGACAGTACATAGTGGGACAGTACATAGTTGGGCAGTACATAGTTTGACAGTACATAGTGGGGCAGTACATAGTGGGACAGAGAGTGGGCAGAACATAGTGGGACAGTACATATTGGGGCAGTACATAGTGGGGCAGTACATAGTGGGTCAGTACATAGTGGAGCAGTACATAGTGGGACAGTACATAGTGGGACAGTACATAGTGGGACAGTACATAGTGGGACAGTACATAGTGGGACAGTACATAGTGGGGTAGTACATAGTGGGGCAGAGAGTGGGGCAGTACATAGTGGGGCAGTACATATTGGGGCAGTACATAGTGGGGTAGTACATAGTGGGGCAGAGAGTGGGGCAGTACATAGTGGGGCAGTACATAGTGGCGCAGTACATAGTGTGGCATTACAAAGTGGGGTAGTACATAGTGGGGCAGTACATAGTGGGGTAGTACATAGTGGGGCAGAGAGTGAGGCAGGACATAGTGGGGCAGTACATAGTGGGTTAGTACATAGTTGGGCAATACATAGTGGGGCAGTACATAGTGGGGCAGAGAGTGGGGCAGTACATAGTGGGGCAGTACATAGTGGGGCAGAGAGTGGGGCAGTACATAGTGGGACAGTACATAGTGGGACAGTACATAGTGGGGCAGTACATAGTGGGGCAGTACATAGTGGGGCAGTAAATAGTGGGGCAGTACATAGTGGGGCAGTACATTTTGGGGCAGTACATAGTGGGGCAGTACATAATGGGGCAGTACATAGTAGGGCAGTTCATAGTGGGGCAGAGATTGGGACAGTACATAATGGGGCAGCACATAGTGGGGCAGAGAGTGGGGCAGTATATAGTGGGACAGTACATTGTAGGGCAGTATATAGTGGGACAATACATACTGGGACAGTACATAGTTGGACAGTACATACTGGGACAGTACATAGTAGGACAGTACATAAAGGGCAGTACATATTGGGGCAGTACATAGTGGGACAGTACATACTGGGACAGTACATAGTGGGGCAGTACATAGTGGGGCAGTACATAGTGTGGCAGAGAGTGGGGCAGTACATAGTGGGGCAGAGAGTGGGGCAGTACATAGTGGAGCAGTACATAGTGGGACAGTTCGTTCGTCCGTCGATACGACGAGGACCACTCTAGTCATCCGAGGGTTTTCTGTGTGTGCGCAGATGGCTGATTAGGCCGATCCTTGCACGGCAGGTTCGGGAACAGAAGGGACAGGGGACGAGAGCGACATCTCCTGGAGGGTTGACAGCATGGGCCTTTCGGGCTTGCCTCTTCTTTTCTGCGGCGGTAATCCGGTTTGCCTCGCATGACCTGGCACCTTCGTGGATGGAAGAGCGCCAGGTGGATCGGTCCATTGCAGCTCGTTCCCACGTGTCTGGATTGATGGCAAACGCTTTCATTGAGGCTTTCAGTGTGTCTTTGAAGCGTTTCTTTTGCCCACCGTGGGACCGCTGGCCATACTGGAGCTCACCATAGAAGATTCTCTTTGGCAGTCTCTCGTCTGGCATTCGGACAACGTGCCCTGCCCAGCGAAGCTGGGACTGCATCAGGAGGGTGAAGATGCTGGGGAGACCTGCCTTGGTCAGTACCACTGTGTCTGGAATTTTGTTCTGCCACTTAATGCCGAGAATCTTCCTGAGGCTTGTTATATGAAAGTGGTTCAGCTTTCTTGCATGACGCTGATAAACAGTCCAAGTTTCACAAGCATATAGCAGTGTGGGGCAGCACCACTGCCCTGTACACTTTCAGCTTGGTCTGGATGGTAATGCCTCTTCTGTTCCAGACATTAGGGTACAACCTGCCAAAAGTGGAGCTGGCTCTGGCAATTCTGACGTTCACTTCGTCATCGATGGTGACATTTTGAGACAGTGTGCTGCCTAGGTATGTGAACCGGTGCACTGTATTGAGTCTCTGGCCGTTGACAGTGATGTTGGGCTCTACGTAGGGCCTTCCAGGCGCAGGCTGATGGAGGACCTCAGTCTTCTTGGTGTTGATTGACAGACCAAAGTTTGTGCAGGCACTGGAGAACAGGTTTACACTGCGTTGCATATCGGCTTCTGAGACAGCGTTGAGGGCACAGTCATCAGCGAACAGCAGGTCTCTGATGATGTCTGTCATAACCTTGGATTTTGCCTGGAGCCTCCGAAGGTTGAACAGCTTGCCATCTGTGCGGTATTTCAGGTTGACACCAACATCCTCGTCTCTGAAGGCCTCTGTCAGCATGGCGGAAAACATGAGGCTAAACAGTGTTGGTGCCAGGACGCAGCCCTGCTTGACTCCGTTTGTGACTGGGAAAGGATCAGAAAACTCCCCGCTGTCCTGGACTCTGGCCTGCATGCCTTCATGGAATTGTTGCACCAAGACGATGAATTTCCTTGGGCAACCGTACTTGGCCATGATCTTCCACAGACCCTCTCTGCCAACAGTGTCAAAGGCCTTGGTCAGGTCGACATAGGTGGAGAACAGGTCAGAGTTCTGCTCCTGACATTTCTCCAGCAGCTGCCTGTCAGCGAACACCATGTCGATGGTTACTCGCTCTTTTCGGAATCCACACTGACTTTCAGGCAGGAGTCCTTGGTCAAGGTGCACTGTGGGGCAGTACATAGTGAGACAGTGAGTTGGGCAGTACATAATAGGACAGAACATAGTGGGACAGTACATAGTTGGGCAGTGAGTGGGACAGTACATAGTGGGACAGTACATAGTGGGGCAGTACATAGTGGGACAGTACATAGTGGGACAGTACATAGTGGGACAGTACATACTGGGACAGTACATACTGGGACAGACATAGTGGGGCATTACATAGTGGGACAGTACATATTCGGAGGTACATATGGGGTAGTACATAGTGGGGCAGTACATAGTGGGGCAGTACATAGTGGGGCAGTACATAGTGGGACAGTACATTTGTGGGATAGTACATAGTCGGACAGTACATAGTGGGGCAGTACATAGTGGGACAGTACATTTGTGGGATAGTACATAGTGGGGCAGTAAATAGTGGGGCAGAGAGTGGGGCAGTACATAGTGGGACAGTATATTGTGGGGCAGTATATAGTGGGACAATACATACTGGGACAGTACATAGTTGGACAGTACATACTGGGACAGTACATAGTAGGATAGTACATAGTGGGCAGTACATAGTGGGGCAGTACATAGTGGGACAGTACATAGTGGGGTAGTACATAGTGGGGCAGTACATAATGGGGCAGTACATAGTGTGGCAATACATTGTGGGGCAGTACATTGTGGGGCAGTACATAGTGGGGCAGATAGTGGGACAGTACATAGTGGGGTACTACATAGTGGGGCAGTACATAGTGGGGCAGTACGTGGTGGGGCAGATAGTGGGACAGTACATAGTGGGGCAGTACATAGTGGGGCAGTACATAGTGGGGCAGTACATAGTGGGGCAGAGAGTGGGACAGTACATGGTGGGGCAGAACATAGTGGGGCAGTACATAGTGGGGCAATGAGCGGGGCAGTACATAGTGGGACAGTACATAGTGGGACAGTACATAGTAGGGCAGTACATATTTGGACAGCAGTACATAGTGGGACAGTACATAGTGGATAAGTACATAGTGGGGCAGAGAGTGGGGCAGTAAATAGTGGGACAGTGAGTGGGGCAGTACATAATAGGACAGAACATAGTGGGACAGTACATAGTTGGGCAGTGAGTGGGGCAGTACATAGTAGGACAGTACATAGTGGGACAGTACATAGTGGGACAGTACATAGTGGGACAGTACATAGTGAGGCATTACATAGTGGGGCAGTACAGAGTGGGGCAGTACATAGTGGGGCATTACATAGTGGGACAGTACATAGTGGGGCAGTACATTGTGCGGCAGTACATAGTGGGGCAGTACATAGTGGGGCAGAGAGTGGGGCAGTACATAGTGAGACAGTGAGTTGGGCAGTACATAATAGGACAGAACATAGTGGGACAGTACATAGTTGGGCAATGAGTGTGGCAGTACATAGTAGGACAGTACATAGTGGGACAGTACATAGTGGGACAATACATAATGGGACAGTACATAGTGGGGCATTACATAGTGGGGCAGTACATAGTGGGGCAGTACATAGTGGGGCATTACATAGTGGGACAGTACATAGTGGGGCTTTTTATTGTGGGGCAGTACATAGAGGGGCAGTACATAGTGGGGCAGAGAGTGGGACAGTACATAGTGGGACAGTACATAGTTGGGCAGAACATAGTGGGACAGTACATAGTGGGGCAGTACATAGTGGGACAGTACATAGTGGGACAGTACATAGTGGGACAGTACATAGTGGGGCAGTACATAGTGGGACGGTACATACTGGGGCAGTAGATAGTGGGGCAGTACATAGTGGGGTAGAGAGTGGGTCAGTAAATAGTGGGACAGTACATAGTGGGGCAGTACATAGTGGGACATTACATTTGTGGGATAGTACATAGTGGGGCAGTAAATAGTGGGGCAGACAGTGGGGCAGTACATAGTGGGACAGTACATAGTGGGACAGTACATACTGGGACAGTACATAGTGGGACAGTACATAACGGGACAGTACATAGTGGGACAGTACATAGTGGGACAGTACATAGTGGGGCAGTACATAGTGGGACATTACATAGGTGGGATAGTACATAGTGGGGCAGTAAATAGTGGGGCAGACAGTGGGGCAGTACATAGTGGGACAGTACATAGTGGGGCAGTACATAGTGGGACAGTACATATTGGGACAGTACATAGTGGGGCAGTAAATAGTGGGACAGTACATAGTGGAACAGTACATAGTAGGACAGTACATAGTGGGACAGTACATAGTGGGACAGTACATAGTGGGACAGTACATAGTGGGACAGTACATAGTGGGACAGAGAGTGGGGCAGTACATAGTGGGATAGTTCATAGTGGGACAGTACATAGGTGGTCAGTACATAGTGGGACAGTACATAGTGGGACAGTACATAGTGGGGCAGAGAGTTGGCAGTACATAGTGGGACAGTACATATTGGGGCAGTACATAGTGGGGCAGTACATAGTGGGGCAGTACATAGTTGGGCAGTACATAGTGGGGCAGTACATATTGGGACAGTACATATTGGGGCAGTACATAGCGGGGTAGTACACAGTGGGGCAGAGAGTGGCGTAGTACATAGTGGCGTAGTACATAGTGGGGCAGTACATAGTGGGGTAGTACATAGAGGGGCAGAGAGTGGGGCAGTACATAGTGGGGCAGTACATAGTGGGGCATTACATAGTGGGGCAGTACATAGTGGGAAGTACATATTGGGACAGTACATATTGGGGCAGTACATTTTGGGGCAGTACATAATGGGACAGTACATAGTGGGGTATTACATAGCGGGGCAGTACATAGTGGGGCAGTACATTGTGGGGCAGTACATAGTGGGACAGTACATAGTGGGGTAGTACATAGTGGGGCAGTACATAGTGGGGCAGTACATTGTGGGGCAGTACATAGTGGGGCAGTACATAGTGGGGCAGTACATAGTGGGGCAGTACATTGTAGGGCAGTACATAGTGGGACAGTACATAGTGGGGTAGTACATAGTGGGGCAGAGAGTGGGACAATACATAGTGGGGTAGTACATAGTGGGGCAGTACATAGTGGGGCAGTACATTGTAGGGCAGTACATAGTGGGACAGTACATAGTGGGGTAGTACATAGTGGGGCAGAGAGTGGGACAATACATAGTGGGGTAGTACATAGTGGGGCAGTACATAGTAGTGCAGTACATAGTGGGACAGTACATAGTGGGGTAGTACATAGTGGGGCAGTACATAGTGGGGCAGTACATTGTGGGGCAGTACATAGTGGGGCAGTACATAATGGGGCAGTACATGGTGGGGCAGAGAGTGGGACAGTACATAGTGGGGCAGTACATAGTGGGGCTGTACATAGTGGGGCAGAGAGTGGGACAGTACATGGTGGGGCAGAACATAGTGGGGCATTACATAGTGGGACAGAGAGTGGGACAGTACATGGTGGGGCAGAACATAGTGGGGCAGTACATAGTGGGGCAATGAGCGGGGCAGTACATAGTGGGACAGTACATAGTGGGACAGTACATAGTAGGGCAGTACATATTTCGGGCAGTACATAGTGGGACAGTACATAGTGGGACAGTACATAGTGGGGAAGTACATGTGGGGCAGAGCGTGGGGCAGTACATAGTGGGACAGTGAGTGGGGCAGTACATAGTAGGACAGAACATAGTGGGACAGTACATAGTTGGGCAGTGAGTGGGGCAGTACATAGTAGGACAGTACATAGTGGGACAGTACATAGTGGGACAGTACATAGTGGGACAGTACATAGTGGGGCATTACATAGTGGGGCAGTACATAGTGGGGCAGTACATAGTGGGGCATTACATAGTGGGACAGTTCATAGTGGGGCAGAGAGTGGTGCTATAAGTTGTTTTTTTTTAAATACATGTATTTCCCACATACGAAATGGATGACTAACCCAAGTCCCAAAGTGATTCTTTGAAAAAAGTTTAAATGAAATGTATGTACGTGAGACAGGTCGTTGTTTGGGAATGTTTGTACGTGAGACAGGTCGTTGTTTGGGAATGTTTGTACGTGAGACAGGTCGTTGTTTGGGAATGTTTGTACGTGAGACAGGTCGTTGTTTGGGAATGCATGTACGTGAGACAGGTCGTTGTTTGGGAATGTTTGTACGTGAGACAGGTCGTTGTTTGGGAATGTTTGTACGTGAGACAGGTCGTTGTTTGGGAATGCATGTACGTGAGACAGGTCGTTGTTTGGGAATGTATGTACGTGAGACAGGTCGTTGTTTGGGAATGTTTGTACGTGAGACAGGTCGTTGTTTGGGAATGTATGTACGTGAGACAGGTCGTTGTTTGGGAATGTTTGTTCGTGAGACAGGTCGTTGTTTGGGAATGTTTGTACGTGAGACAGGTCGTTGTTTGGGAATGTTTGTACGTGAGACAGGTCGTTGTTTGGGAATGCATGTACGTGAGACAGGTCGTTGTTTGGGAATGTTTGTACGTGAGACAGGTCGTTGTTTGGGAATGTTTGTACGTGAGACAGGTCGTTGTTTGGGAATGCATGTACGTCAGACAGGTCGTTGTTTGGGAATGTATGTACGTGAGACAGGTCGTTGTTTGGGAATGTTTGTACGTGAGACAGGTCGTTGTTTGGGAATGTATGTACGTGAGACAGGTCGTTGTTTGGGAATGTTTGTACGTGAGACAGGTCGTTGTTTGGGAATGTTTGTACGTGAGACAGGTCGTTGTTTGGGAATGTTTGTACGTGAGACAGGTCGTTGTTTGGGAATGTATGTACGTGAGACAGGTCGTTGTTTGGGAATGTTTGTACGTGAGACAGGTCGTTGTTTGGGAATGTATGTACGTGAGACAGGTCGTTGTTTGGGAATGTTTGTACGTGAGACAGGTCGTTGTTTGGGAATGTTTGTACGTGAGACAGGTCGTTGTTTGGGAATGTTTGTACGTGAGACAGGTCGTTGTTTGGAAATGTTTGTACGTGAGACAGGTCGTTGTTTGGGAATGTTTGTACGTGAGACAGGTCGTTGTTTGGGAATGTTTGTACGTGAGACAGGTCGTTGTTTGGGAATGTTTGTACGTGAGACAGGTCGTTGTTTGGGAATGTTTGTACGTGAGACAGGTCGTTGTTTGGGAATGTTTGTACGTGAGACAGGTCGTTGTTTGGGAATGCATGTACGTGAGACAGGTCGTTGTTTGGGAATGTATGTACGTGAGACAGGTCGTTGTTTGGGAATGTTTGTACGTGAGACAGGTCGTTATTTGGGAATGTTTGTACGTGAGACAGGTCGTTGTTTGGGAATGTTTGTACGTGAGACAGGTCGTTGTTTGGGAATGTTTGTACGTGAGACAGGTCGTTGTTTGGGAATGTATGTACGTGAGACAGGTCGTTGTTTGGGAATGTTTGTACGTGAGACAGGTCGTTGTTTGGGAATGTATGTACGTGAGACAGGTCGTTGTTTGGGATTGTATGTACGTGAGACAGGTCGTTGTTTGGGAATGTTTGTACGTGAGACAGGTCGTTGTTTGGGAATGTATGTACGTGAGACAGGTCGTTGTTTGGGAATGTATGTACGTGAGACAGGTCGTTGTTTGGGAATGTATGTACGTGAGACAGGTCGTAGTTTGGGAATGTATGTACGTGAGACAGGTCGTTGTTTGGGAATGTATGTACGTGAGACAGGTCGTTGTTTGGGAATGTATGTACGTGAGACAGGTCGTTGTTTGGGAATGTATGTACGTGAGACAGGTCGTTGTTTGGGAATGTATGTACGTGAGACAGGTCGTTGTTTGGGAATGCATGTACGTGAGACAGGTCGTTGTTTGGGGGATCGGTTCAGAGAACACCCGTGACTGTACAATATAAATAATCAGCCCAAAATGACGTGTCTCTAAACACATCAAAATGATAATCATGACTGGATGTTAGATTCTGCAGTTACTAACATTTTATATGATAGCAATACCCCTGAGAGGATCAGTTTTGAAAATAGATTAATAAAACAATGTGGAATGAACCAAATTTAAAACTATTCACGAGTTACGTAACTGCAGAATGATTTTTGAGTTTTATTTTTTTTTGTTGTAACGTTTGTTACTTTAATTTGTAACGTTTGTTACTTTAATTTGTAACGTTTGTTACTTTAATTTGTTACGTTTGTTACTTTAATTTGTAACGTTTGTTACTTTAATTTGTAACGTTTGATAATTTAATTTGTTACGTTTGATACTTTAATTTGTAACGTTTGTTACTTTAATTTGTAACGTTTGTTACTTTAATTTGTAACGTTTGATAATTTAATTTGTAACGTTTGTTACTTTAATTTGTAACGTTTGATAATTTAATTTGTAACGTTTGTTACTTTAATTTGTAACGTTTGTTACTTTAATTTGCTCCCTTCACCTATCAGGCATTGTGCCAATATTTCTTTGTTGTTGTTTTTATCTCTGCTTAATTTTTAAAAATACATTTTGGGCAATGATATATTGTAATGTTAATTTCATTTTTATACGTGTGTTTATTTATCTGTACTACTGATAAAGTTTGTAACTAAACTTTTTTCTATAGCTGTGTACATTGATAATGCTTCAAATATTTGATTCACCCAATTTAAAAGTTTGTATCTTGTATGATATTTAAAGTAGTGATTTATAAAATATCAAACTATGTTAATGTGGAAAGTAGAAAATGGGAAAATATATTAAAATTGAATGTAGAAAATTTGAAACCTTTTAAATGTTGAAATTCTAAAATTGGAAACTATCTTTATGTGGAATGTAGAAAATAAAAAAATATATTTCATTTGAATGGAGGAATTAGGATTGGTAGAGTTGAGGCTTTAAGTTGAGGGAAAACACTTTGTATTGGTCAATTTCAAGTGTCCTGAAAAGACCTTGCACCAGAATAATAATTATTTGTGTTTCCATCATTTTGACAACAACAAAAATAATAATAACATGTGACCTAAACTGTCGTCTTATGTCAACCAATTGTCGCCTTATGTCAACCATCTGTCATCTTATGTCAACCATTTGTCACCTTATGTCAACCATCTGTCATCTTATGTCAACCATTTGTCGCCTTATGTCAACCATCTGTCATCTTATGTCAACCGTCTGTCGTCTTATGTCAACCATCTGTCATCTTATGTCAACCATCTGTCGTCTTATGTCAACCATTTGTCGCCTTATGTCAACCATCTGTCATCTATATATTTTTTATTTCACATAAAACATAAGACACCATGACAAGTCTCATTTTCAGGTAAAATCATTCATTCAAACAACTCTTCCACCAGGTGAGTCCTTTCTCAGCTCAGAGTAAACCAGTTCCAAACGACTCCCTTAAACCTGGATCAGATAAGAAGAATCCCGATGACGACGAATTGTCTGACTACAAAAAACATTCATACGGCCGTGGATTCCTTGCCATCTTGTCAGACTATGGTGACAAGGCGTCCCTCAATGGGGTCGTGTTTATCAAGACAGCCAGCAACCCCATCGTCAGGGCGATATGGGCGTTTCTCTTGCTAGCAGCTGTTGGAGCGATGACGTATCACTTGTACACGTAAGTACTGAGTACCGAGAAGTTATAAGTACTACAGTGTGTCTTTATAAATTATACACTTAAGTACTGACTACCGAGAAGTTATAAGCATTTCAGTGTGTCTTTATAAATCATACACGTAAGTACTGACTACCGAGAAGTTATAAGCACTTCAGTGTGTCTTTATAAATTATACACTTAAGTACTAAGTACCGAGACGTTATAAGTACTACATTGTGTCTTTATAAATTATACACTTAAGTACTGACTACCGAGAAGTTATAAGCACTTCAGTGTGTCTTTATAAATTATACACTTAAGTACTGACTACCGAGAAGTTATAAGCACTTCAGTGTGTCTTTATAAATTATACACTTAAGTACTAAGTACCGAGACGTTATAAGTACTACATTGTGTCTTTATAAATTACACACTAGAGTACTGAGTACCGATAAGTTACAAGTACTTCATTGTGTCATTATAAATTATACAGCTAAGTACGCGGTTACACATATTGTGCTCATATAAGTTTTATTCACTAGTACTGAATATAATTTTCTAATTCATTTGGTTTATATTGATGGATTATCTTTCAGTCTATTTGCCAAATATTTTGACTATAAAAAACACACCCAGATCAACATTGGATTCAGTACACTCAATTTTCCTGCAGTGACTGTGTGCAACGTCAACATCATGAGAAAAAGCCAGGTATGCATAAATTATTTTGCAAAACTTGGATTCTTGTTTATTGTTTTTGAGAACGTGCTTCTTTTTATTCTGATTCACCTTATTTAGACATTTGCTTTTTCACTCGTATTGGACAAATCAGATAACTACGCGTCGACATACAAGACTGTGCCGTTATTTCTCTGCTAGAACGTTTAAGTTTCACGTAAATGGATAAATAACATGTAAACAGTTTATGAGTTAGCCTGACAGGACGTAACAAAACACCGAATGTTTCGGCAAAGAGCCTTCCTCAACGAACCATTTACTAATCTATAAGCCTGATTGTAGTCACACCCCTTTATGTTCACTAAGTAACACATATTAGCTTTCGTCTCGATTAGTGGTAATAAGTTTCACATATTAGCTTTCGTCTCGATTAGTGGTAATAAGTTTCACATATTAGCTTTCGTCTCGATTAGTGGTAATAAGTTTCACATATTAGCTTTCGTCTCGATTAGTGGTAATAAGTTTCACATATTAGCTTTGGTCTCGATTAGTGGTAATAAGTTTCACATATTAGCTTTTGTCTCCATTAGTGATAGAGCCTATTCCTAAGCCGCTCAGTTTTTATTAACCACATCCCGAGACCAATAGGCTTTCCACATTTCTAACACTGTCAAGGTCTTTAACACTGTCCATGTCTTTAACACTGTCCATGTCTTTAACACTGTCCATGTCTTTAACACTGTCCATGTCTTTAACACTGTCCATGTCTTTAACACTGTCCATGTCTTTAACACTGTCCATGTCTTTAACACTGTCCATGTCTTTAACACTGCCCATGTCTTTAACACTGTCTACATCTAAACACTGTCCATGTCTTTAACACTGTCCATGTCTTTAACACTGTCCATGTCTTTAACACTGTCCATGTCTTTAACACTGACCATGTCTTTAACACTGCCTTAGACTCTATGATAATCCTTATCTTTTTTTTTCTCCATTAAATGATCTAATTGTGTGACTATCATCAACATACATAATTCCCGTAATGGATGAAATGCTTCTTTGATGTAATGCTGTTAGGTTCAATAGTGCGCACCAAAAATTACTGCACCAAATATAACTCTTTTCCAACATTCCGCATAAAATTGTTCAATATGATAATAAATTAATCAAATAAACATAAATGAAATAAATGAAAGATCTGTATTGGGGCCGTCCATAATGTACGTCACGCTCCGAGGGGGGGGGGTGTAAGAAATCTGACACTTTGTGACAGGGGGGAGGGGGTAAGGCCATGTGTGATGTCACACATTTATTTTTTTTAATTATTTTTTTTCTAATTTTTAAATATTTTTTAAAAATCTTTTATATTAACTCGTGGTGTCTGCTTGCTTGCTTGTCGCCAAAACTTTTGATCGATTTTTTACCCACTTCCTCGTAAGCTAGCGAGCTGAAATTTTGCAGGCAGTTTCGTGCCGATGATAAAAACGAAGTAACAAAATTTCAGATCGATCGCAGGTACCGTAATTAAATTATTGAATTTTTAGATTATTTTATTTATATCTATGTATCGTATTTTTTGAGATAGAGTGTCGCGGTACGTATTATATTGAACAACCTTTCCTGTCGCGCAATAAGGTGCGTATTTTATTGACAACACTTTTTATAAACATATTCCTGATCGGTGCGCATTATATTAAACATGTTTTACGACACAACTGCAATTTTGTATTCTTGGATGGTCTTGCGCTGCGTATTAAAATGAACATTCTTTTAGATACGTCTCGTACATAAAGGATTTTTTTTTATTTAGTAGAATTTAAATAGCTTTAAAAATAATTTTCAAAAGTTTTGTGAAACATTAGAATTAGTTTTATGTCAAAATAGCATGAAATGCGTATCTCCTGAATGTGTTGTTCATAAATCTGAATTGGATGCAGCAAGACTAATATTACAAATATAAGGATCAGGTTTGGTTTGACAATCATGTTCGCACCAGCCAATACTTCACTCAAATTGTTAAATTTCGGGACATAAAATTTAGCGACAAAGCACGAAGCTCATATTTCAACGTTTTACCTTAAAGATTCTTCCCCTCCTCCAATCCCAATCAACCGAACAGTTGATGGACTCAAAGCGTCAGAATGAGCAGATGCAGGTTCTCATAAATGTCCTTCCTTGATTATAGCACAAACTCTCAAATTTGATGACATTATGCCAAGATCAACATGAGTTTTTAAAGTACAACCATATGATGACCAGCTTATTTGATCGACTTTGCAAAGTATGTCACTTATAGTTTGCCTGACAAACAATGTTAAAGAAACATGCAGGACAACACAGAGCTCGGGCTCATGAGAATGTGCCCACCCCCCCCCCACCCACCCAAACTGTTCCAGAATCAACTCAGATAAAAATCATCCGTCCTTTGAGAATCACTTCTAGAAGTCTAAGAGAACCCATGGCAGTTATTGCCAGAAGAGAAAATGCACATACAGAGGCTGTTGAGTGGCTAGATGAGGACGAGTTGATCTGTCTGCAATTATCCTTCCAGGAAACGATGATGGTGAAAGATTGATGTCAGTCGTAACTATGGATGAAAACTTCATTTCACCGTTGTAAAGTGATGTCCGGTGAATATCTTTGAATAAAAGATAATTCATAGGACCATAATAAACAGATTCAATATAGTACAAGAGTTGGTCACATAATTTGTCAATCTAGTCTTTTTTTAGTCAAATTGATTTGTTTCCTTTTTATTATTTAATCACTGGGTGAGGTCAAGTTTCGCTAATCTACTTCTTATCCTGTGTCAATAGAATGCATAATCGGAAGATTTTCTAAATCTTGACCTCACCCATTGTAAATGAAAGGATAGCAGATAAATGATGTGTATTATATAGTTGTAAAGTCTAAATTTTTGCAATTTTTGTTTTCAAATTCAATCTAGATTGAGTTACTGTTTCATTTGAACAACTGTGACAACTGTTGACAATTAACTACTTTACTATTAAAGTCATTTTAATAATACGATAGTTCTTTTAAGTGGGGGTGTACGGGATTTCGGCTCCAGCTCCGGCAAATCCGGAATCCGCCTATTTTAAAAAAAAATCCGGCTCTGGCTTAGGCTACGGCAGGTTTCACTTCATAAATCCGACTGCCCGGTAGATTCCAAATTTATATATATATTCATAATGGCTCCGGCAAATCAGGAATCAGGCCATTTTAAGAAATCTGAAAATCGTCTCCTGCCGGATTTCACTTCATAAATCCGGCCAAATTCAGCTCCGACTGAATTTCAAAATGTTGAATCCGGTACATCCTTACTTTTAAGTGGAAATTTTATATTTTAATACAGTTTAATAGTGAAGTGTCATTTAAGTATTAAATTTTATATTTTAATTAGATGTTAATTTTTTAAAAAATTCGAAAGTGTGATGTACTTTATGGTGTCCCCGAGATTTGTGACAGTTTGTGACAAGTGGGTGGGGGGGGTAAAAAATAGCGTGACGTACTTTATGGACGGCCCCATTACGTTATTTTTTAATCTGATGTGTATTTATTTTGAAAACTTCCGTCATTTTTGACGGGTGATACGCTAGTAAACTTTGTAAATATCTACTTTAAACATGTAACGATGCATACGCATATTGAATATTTGTTTTTTTTTCAAATTGACCATAGTAAAATTTGTGACTGAATTAATCATAATGGTATTTGTCTTGTCTATCAGAGCAATAAGTCAAGTGAAGAAATTCAACAACTCCTTGACGAAGTCGATTTAGAAAGCCTCTTGGCTCAAGCTCAATTATTCGAACCAGATCCTGAATCCATAGATTACGAGGATTATGGGGATGGTTCTGCTAGCGATACAACCAGTTCCAACAGGTGACAACAGGCAGACTTAGACAATTAGATTGTGCTTCTGTGCTACCACTCTGTGAGATATTTCCCCAGATATTCATGTATTAAAGTAAGGGGAATGTACAACCATTTAAAACATTATGAGATTGTTTAGGTCGTTCTTATTTGGAGTCTATGCAAATGTTATGAAGGAATAATTTAATTTTATTACTGAAGGATTTTTTTAATACGCGATTGTACATCATTATTAACTTCTCTAGTTTCTGTCGGTTTAAAAAATAAAACAAAATTTAAAAAAATAAAAAATCTGAGATATAATTTTGTACAAATTTTTTTGGATTACAATGACATGTTATTTATCGCTAGTGTCAGCTAACGATTTTAGCTTGTGACGTCAGCTCGTTACGTCAGCTAGTGATGTCATTTCTTAACGTTATTTTGTAATGTCAACTTATAATGTCAGCTCATGAAATCAGCACATGACGTCAGCTCATGTTAGCCCGTGGCGTCAGCTTATGACGTCAGCTCACGACATCAGCCCGGGATGTTAGCCCTCCCAATGTCCTATTTCTGGAATTTAATCCATTGAAACGTATAGAATTTTTTTTAAAAACTTTTTTTCCGTATCCTATACACCTATCCATTTGTTTATTAAAAAAGAAAGAAATACTGTTACAATCTGTCTCTCCCAAGCTTGATGTTATTAAAATGTATATGTCTTACAATGTAACTAAATTAGACATTTGAATATAGTTTTTCTGGTCTCGTTTGGGTTGGGTGGTAATATCGCTTTTATAGAAATGTCAATTATTTAAGAGTAAACAGTTTATAATGTACTCTTCACATTGTAAATGTAATTCACAAAGCATAATTAGCACAGCATATATTGAAAGATACTTTTGGACAGGGTTGTTAATATTGCAATATTGTATTGGTATTGGTAGTATTGCCAATACTTTTTTAAGTATTGGGACGATATTGCAATACTTCTTGAAAATTGATATTGATATTGGTATTGCCAATAATTATTTTTGATATTGGTATTGATTTTTAACCAATACTAAAAGCAATATTCAATAAAATCTCTACATTGGTTGTGAATAAAGCTGAATATAATAAATTTTTCTTTGGTGTCGCCATCTTGCGAGTGACATTGCCAAACAATTTTTGAATGAGACTGATCAATGAAATGACGCGGTGGTCGAGTGGCAGCGCACTGGACTGTCGTACCGATGGTCACGGGTTCGAATCCGTGTGAAGGCAAGGGTTTGTTCCCGGGGCCTAGGGCGTCCCTGAGTCACCCCGCTCCGAATGGGTACCTAACACTACATGTAGTTAGGCGGCTGGGTAATGCGTGGAACCCACAAAGCCGTGGCCTGTGAATGCTGCATCACTTGCCAACAGATCATCTGTCATGGTCTGTGGACGCAACTATCTTCTGCATAGAAGGAGCGTCTGTATAGATAAGATAAGATAAGATAATGATAATAGAAATCAAATCATATATGATATCTTCGGCAATGAGCATTGACCAGTGACTTACCAAGGCTCGATTAAGGCTTAGGCACTTTAGGCACCGTGCCTAGCCCCTACAAAAAAAAATAAGGCCAAACAAAGAAAAAAAATTTAAATTTATTTATATAATATTAAATTTGTTGTAATTAGAATTATTTTTAGTAGCGTGAATCCATCCATTCATTCATTCACAATATGTGTACAGTATACATATTAAAAATCGTGTTGCTTAAGAACGTTAAGGTATGCCGACTTATTTAATATGTTGTCAAAGACTTTTGAATGCTTTGATGAAAACTGATGAAGCAAGTGTTAACTATTGAACAAAATTTGGTTAAAAATACATTGTCTAAATTCGCCAAAAATGTTGTTATTGTTTATCGATGTAAGTGATATAGAGCGATGAATTACTTATTTGCGTTTTATTCGTCGAATGACCCAAATATTGGTATTGGTAAGGCAATAATAAATAAATATTGGTATTGGTATTGCAATACTGGTTTTAAAATTGTATTGGTATTGGTATTGCCAATAGATTTTACAGGCAGTATTGGTATTGGTATTGCCAATAATTTTTTTTAGTATTGTTAACAACCCTGCTTTTGGACTAGTTTTGAAAATGTCACTCTTTATTTAAATTCACCACAATTCAAAGAGAAATATTCTATTAACGGTTTATGTACTTTGTTTTCTGCTGCATTTTTTATGGCACAGACAAAAGGCCTGATTGAATTGTATTAGACTAAAAAGACAGAAAACATGTTTGCCTTGTATTAGACTAAACAGACAAAAGACATGTTTGCCTTGTATTAGACTAAACAGACAGAAGACATGTTTGCCTTGTATTAGACTAAACAGACAGAAGACATGTTTGCCTTGTATTAGACTAAACAGACAGGAGACATGTTTGCCTTGTATTAGACTAAACAGACAGAAGACATGTTCGCCCTGTATTAGATTAAAAAAGACAAAAAACTTAATTGAACTGTGCTTGACTAAAACAGACAAAAGACCTGACTGCAAATACTAAAACAGACAAAAGACCTGATTGCACATACTCAAACAGACTGATTGCACTGTGTACGACTAAATGAGACAAAATAAACTAAGGGGGATTAACAACGGCGTAGCGTGGGTAAGTGCCGCCCTGGGCAGAAACCAAATTTGCTGCGTAAAATATATGAACGATATATAGTAAATAAAATAATAATTAGAAAGTAATAATAAGAACACTATATATTTTTATGTTAAAAAGAAAGGCTTCATTTCTTTAATGAAATTAAAGTTTTATGTTTTTCCTCATGGCTCAATCTTTCATGTATCAATGTTTTCAGCCATGGCATGCTCAATAGCCAAAATAGCAATAGATTAGACAATTTTGGTGTATTCGTAATTGATCGTCATTAATTTTTCATTAAAATAATTTATAGAGAAGCCTTTTTAACACCTTGCATTACTTAAGACAGTTGTAAGCAATGTTCGAATTAATTATATTATTTTAGGCAGGGTAACTTCGAGCCTAAATATCTTTATAAACTTAAATAAACCACCTAGTCTTGAATTCATTAATTTTTTTTTATCTATTCATGGGGTTAAAATATTCCTTGCCTGACTATGTCATGTGGGATATTTTGAATACTCTAATTTGAAGACAAAATTTCAAAGTCCAGTAGATTAGCTGGTGTACGAAAATCATGTCTGTTTTCTAAATTCTATATAACTGCCAAAGCCTCACACGAATTTATACACTAATCTCATCTTATGAAGAAACCAAATTTCTTCTTAACTGTTATTCTACATAGCATGGATACATACATATTTGCTTCGATCACCAAAAATTTGCTCTCTTGTTCTTTGATTGGAAGGTTCGATTAAAATGATGAGGTCTCCACATAAATTTTTATAAAATGTCAAAGCATCCCTTAAGTATTCCATTTCATTAGTTTCTCTGTGAGTAGCCACTGCTAAGAAATTTTGTTGTTGAGCACTATACGTTTGTAAAGAATTTCGGGCATTTTTAAAAATATAACTTTGAAAATAAAGAGTTTTCATTGTGACTGTTCATCGTGTTGAGATTTTTGTCTGCATCTTTCAGTGCTATAGCTTACAAAATATCTCAAAATGGCTCTCTGGTATATTCACTATTTTGTATCCTGAAGTCTGAATGCCTGTCTTGTAGAAGCAATTAGGTATTTCCAACAGTGTATGGGCATGGAAAATAACTCGTAACAACACTCAAGTGTTACTAAAATATTTGGAGAATTCTGTTCAGTTGGAGTATCATGTTAACAAATTAGGTTTAACTGTTTGAACGAGTTTGACATGAGATGTTATGTTTTTGCACCTTTCTTGAACTCGTGTATACTTTTCCAGCCCTTAAGAAGTATTAACACACGTTGGGCCTGTGCAGTCCATTATTTTAAGATCATTATTTATTCAAAATCATTTCAGAAATGTCGTATGCAGATTCACTTTTGCTTCAATGAAATATTTGAAAGATTCTACAACGTCTACTTTTTTATTTTCAATCTTTACATATCAACACTACTGGACTTGTTTGATCCTTATGTCAAATATATGAAGAGATATCAAATACAATGGAACAATATTTGCTATCTTGCTATTGAAGAAAGATGATTTTTCGTGAACTGTATCTCCTAAAATTGCTATGAGCTCAGTTTGAATTTTAGATGACAAGTTGTTTACCCCTTTTCGCGCTATGTTTTCGGAGTGCTCGAACGTACTTTGCAAGCTAATGCATTAGTTCCAGAATATTGCCTTTATTTGCAACAGTATTGCCCTCTCTATGACCTCAAAAAGTCGCATTCATTTCGCCAGGATTTAATAATGTCAAATATTCTAACAAGAACTTCTTGCCACTTTGTTTTCTCTTTTACAACAACTAATTGTCGGTCTTTATTAATAGTCTATTCTTTTTTTATCCAATTTCTGATTCCTTCCATTTGCAAAAACTTTGGTAATTTTGAGTACTGATTGAGTACTTATCTTGGCTTTTATTTTATTAAAATTTACTTTCACGTTTTAACAATTAGCTAATGAACAACGAGGAATTTGCCGCCCCGCCCCAAATTTGACAACAGGGGTGGGTGTCAAAGTTTAAGAATCAATGAATTTATCACCACATCAGTGTCTCGTTCTCATAATAATTTAGCCTCTGTTTTTTTATTACAGTAGTATTAGTATCAGAAGAATTTATATCCAATTTGGAGTTTGAAGTTTTGGCAATTAAAACGTTCACATGCTTTAGCATAGTTCCTTTATTTCTTTTATAAATTTATTATTTGGCTTTTCTTTAATTTCAATTTTAAAAAAAAATCCTTTCTTTAAAAAATTTCATTTTTAGAAACTAATTAACGACTAGGAATTTGCCGCCCCTTGCAAAGTGCCGCCCGGGGCATTTGCCCCCCTGCCCCCCTCGCTACGCCACTGGGGATTAATTTAAGATTCATGACAACGATGTCTCTATAGTTTATTCCATATATTTGATTTTTCGAACACACAGCACTGAAGTTCAAACGGTGACTTTCTTTGATGACTTTAACATCGGTGCTGCCCTGAATTACGTCAGGTACACAGTGGAGGACAATTTCTACAATGAGGTAAAGTCTCAGACTTCATGTGTCTAAAAATTGTGTTATATGGTCTGGTTTGGGGTTGAAGATCACGTCTTGACTTCATCGTTCATTTAATGATTCAATTTCTTTATACACATACATAATACATGTATCACCAATCCAGTGACTCTTATATAAACATCTTACTACCATCACTTATTGGTCTCTTACACTAACACAGTGATAGCTTCATCTAATGTCCAAGATTGCAATAGTATGTAATTACTAAATAGTCACTCAGTTCTGTGCTTTTAATTGAGGATAACTGATTAGGAAACTTAACTGCGGACACTGAAATAAGTTTCTTAATTAAGGAAATTCAAATTAGAACATTTAAATAGGAATAATCAAATCTGGACATAGATAGGGATAGTCCATTCAATAAACTTTCTCAAGGACAATTAAGTAAGTTTTTGTATCTTATGTAATATTTATGGGGAAAGGTAAGTGTTGCACATTAAACACAGCAACTGTTTACAGTTGAACGTTTCATTGGGATTTTTGGCATATAGTAATTAATTTAGTAACGTTCAAGCAGATAATAAAATAATTGATTTATTTCAGTCGAAAATTATTTACAACCAAAAAGGACGTGAATTTTACAAGAAATTATTGTAAACTAACAGCACATATCGATTGCCAGCTTATATAAAACATAACAATAACATAGAAAAAACTGCGAGCAGCAGATTTCCTTTGTTTTCAGAGTTCAGCTCAGTAAATCTGAGAAAACTATTGATTAAGATGTTTCCTATAATTTCCTTGTTCAGTTCTGAAAATATAAAAAAAACATTGAGTGAGATGTTTCCTATGTTTTCATTGTTCATTTATGTAAATCTGAGAAAACTATTGATTAAGATGTTTCCTATACTTTCCTTGTTCAGTTCTGAAAATATAAAAAAAACATTGAGTGAGATGTTTCCTATGTTTTCATTGTTCATTTATGTAAATCTGAGAAAACTATTGATTCATATTTTTCCTTTGTTTTCCCTGGACAGTTCGGTAAAGGAAGCTGGGAGGCCGAGTCAAACGCCTCATCGTCATCCGCAGCCGAGGATATCTTTAGGGACATGTTTAGTAAGATGCCAAAGTAAGAATGGAAGCGTATTTCAAGTAGTTAAGAGTTCGTCCTTAAAATAATGTTTAGTCTATAGTTGTCTTCATATACAGATGCTTATTCGAGTGAGCGTAAATTCTATTAGTGTTAACATAACTGTAGATGAGACAAGTATAAATAAACTCCAAAATAACCGTACAAATAAAGAAAGCTACTGGTTCAGATGAATTGTTTGCAAAGCTATTAGAACTTAGCAACCTTGAAGTACCTTTTTTTCACGCCTCTCTAAACAAGTGTAAGGGGCCCCAAAATTTGAAAACTATCTTATGTGACTAGTCTTTTTAAAAAAGGAGATAAAACAGACCCTGGTAATTATAGACCTGTTTCACTTACTAATAAGACTTGTCAATTACTAGAACACATATTATCTAGTAAAATAGTTAACCATCTAGATAAACATTATGTCCTATATCCAAAACAACACGGCTTTAGGAAAGACACTTACTCGAAACTAGGCCAGTCAACGGGTACCCGGGAATCCGGTTGTACCCGTTGCCGTGCGATTACACGGATAGTAAAATTCCGCCCGGGTAACCGTGAAGATTTGGCTGCAATGATTACACCAACGGTGGCCAAAGTGCGTCTCTTCTGTATTCACATTGTGGTTCGTTAACAATTTATCAAGAGAAAACTTTTTGTTTGAAAAATAAGCTGGTTGTTAGTTAAACACAAAAACCCTTAAGAGAAATACCCGTCAACAGGAAATAAAATACTGTCCCGATAAACTACAATGTATTTTGATACATCTTTTTTCTCTGAACATAAACAAACATCGCAAACAAAAAGTTTTTGGTTCTTTAAAGCAGTGATTCTCAAACTTGTTCGTATGACGGACCGGCATGAATTTTTACCATTGCTCCATTGATCGGTGCACCATTTTCCCGTACTGCGTGATTTTCCCTGTACTGGCGTGATAGCAAAATGAGCCCCTACATGGCCTAAAGCCCCACAAGATTAAGCACGAATTCGGTTCGTTTTATTTTACATGTCATCAAACAATTTTGAAAACGAATAAACTTAAACCTTGATTGCTTAATGCTCATTCACGATAGTCTTCATTTTTTATAGAAATGTGTTATTAATGGCAGCCATCGTTATTGTTTCACCTGTTTTTAAATTGATAGTACTTTAATGAATTTATATCACCACATAACTCTGCTTTTTGTTAAAGAGATCATAACATTTAATATAAAAAGCCATGTTTATTTATTTGAAACAATAATGTAGAAACTATAATAAGTTCATGTGTAAGTTTATGCTCAAAGTTTAACTAAAAATAATGGCTCAGCTGAGTCTGACTATTTGTTGCAAGTTTATCAAGTCTTGGTTCGATTGAGGGAACCGCTACACGCAGTGGAGAACTAACATCCATACTGTTCTTGTACATTGTCGTAATAATGCTCATTGTTGAAAAACAAGTCTCACTTAGGTAAGATGAAGGAAATAGAAGAGCCTTGAGAGTGAGAGCCATTTCGGCAATTCAGGATATTCTGCACTCTCATGAATCCAAAAGGATGCAGGAGAGGTCAGAGTTCCGAAATTAATTTTAAAACCTTCGTCCGCAGCTACTTCAAGCAATTTATCTTCAGCAGTTAAAGACAAGTCAACGCTCGAGTCAATCAAACGATTGCGTATCCACCCAGTACCTTTATGTGGGTCATCGTCTGTTGGAAAGTAGAACTCAAAACGGTCAATTAATTCCGTCAAGTGCTCAGTGATTACTTTCTGAAGTGTTGGCACATTAAGCTCTTCATCTGCACTATTGATAGTTGTTGCCAAATTGTGAAACAGAAAGAAACAATCTGCTGAAACTCGACTCGTCCTTGCTGCTACTTGCGTTTATGTCAATCAATCTTGTCTGCCATTGTAAATATTGAAGACATCCTTACTTGCATGGTGATTTTTAACTGATTTAAAATGGCAAAGATATCAGACAGGTAAGCCAACTTTGCTGTTCGATTCGAATTTCGAAATAGTTTAGACCAATCTGGCTTTTTCTCCTATAGATACTGGTCGAGCTCGCTGCACAATTCAAAATCTCTTGACAGTACTTTGCCTCAAGAAAGCCAAAGCAAATCAGCATGCAGTAAGAGCCGTTTGTGTTCCGCACAGAGTGCAGCAAATAATATTGAATTTAAAGCATTTGTCTTGACTTGACTTGACTTATCTATACAGACGCTCCTTCTATGCAGAAGATAGTTGCGTCCACAGACCATGACAGATGATCTGTTGGCAAGTGATGCAGCGTTCACAGGCCACGGCTTTGTGGGTTCCACGCATTACCCAGCCGCCTAACTACATGTAGTGTTAGGTACCCATTCGGAGCTGGGCGACTCAGGGACGCCCTAGCCCCGGATTCGAAACCGTGACCAACGGTACGACAGTCCAGTGCGCTGCCACTCGACTACCGCGTCTTGACATAGTTCACACTTTTTACAACTTCGCTAAACACGTTGTTTAGTTCTGTTGACATTTGCTTGGTGGAGAAAATTTTACGGTGAATAAAACAGTTTGTTAACTCTGGGGCTAATTCCTTAACCTTGTTTACAACTCCGGAATGACACCCAGTCATGGCCACAGCGCAATACGTACACACACCAACACAATATTTAAATTCTATCTGACCTTTGCCAACAATGTATCAATCGTGAATGGCGTTGTATATTTTAGAACTAGCTGTATTTGTTTTTAATGAAGTAGGTAAGAAATACTTTTCCTTCAAGTCATCCTTATTTTGTTATCGCGCATAGACCATCAGAATTGCCAAATTGACAGACAGGCATCCCACAAGAGAGCCGGCGGTGAGATCCCTGTCGCTTTCATGTCACCATCAAACGACGCGGGGTGACAATTTGATACATTTTCTTGTTGTTAATTTTTTTCTCAAACTTAAGGAAAACTTAAGGATTATAATTTGTCTTTTTCATTTCTTGATAACTTCAACGGACCGGCGGGTGATGGTCCACGGACCGGCACCGGTCCGCGGACCACCACTTTGAGAAGCACTGCTTTAAAGGAATCAAAAAAAGGAAAACACGATCTAGAATAAGGATGGACTGAATATAAATAAAAATGACAGTGTATTGTGTTATTAATAATAACACCCTTGCTTTTATTCTTTGACAGGACACTAGCTTTGCTTTGAAATACACAAACACATTGAGTTAGCGATTGATTAAAGACAATTCTAAGTATCTATACCCCCCCCCCACTTCTCCTTCCACACCTATTACCCGCGCCCTTTCCATTCGCTTGTGTTTCTTGTGTTGGTTAGTACAACTACAAAGTCTGCATTTAACTTTAATAATTTAGTTACTAACAGTGTAAGATTGGTAAGAAGTCGCTCGTGTGGAGACGCGCAAAGCGAGTTGACAGAGACACGCAAAATAAAATCTTTGTGATACAATTTTGTCGGTGAAGGGCGGCAACACAAGCTCGATCAAACGCCATCAGGCCGCTACGCATGAAGTTATGAACCAACTGCAGCTGTACCCAGGTCCGTGAACTTTTTGGAGCATTCAAGTTCACAATACACTATTCCCTCGCTATTCGCGGGGCAGGTGTGTTAAGTTCTTTACTTTACACCCCCCCCCCTTTACGAAAAGCAACAAACCGCAAAATTGGATGCAGTTTTTAAATCCCTTATATTAACTTCGAAATCTTGTCGTCATCTCTCTCTGTCTGTCGTCATCTTTTCGTACGTCGGGCAGAAAAAAAGTAAAACATTACCCACTTTCCATGATGCCATCGAGCTGAAATTTGGCACATAGACTCGTGTCACCAAACAATGTATCGTGTCACAATTTTAGATCGATCCAACGTACCCTAATTAAATTAATGCATTTTTAGTTTATATCTATATAAAATATGTAATTCAAATTCACGGTTTGTTATTGTTTTTCTTTCCCGTGCCAGTTGAGTTCACGCGTTGACGTCACCCATCGATGTCCACACCCCCTCCCGTCCCTTCCCCCGTTTTAAAGCCAGGGGATATCACTTGGTGTCAGTCTGTAAATGTTTGTCGCGTTTGAACATAATCAATACTTTTAGCTATATCTCATATATATAAGGGATTTATAGTAAAAAACTTTGTTTTACGGGGTTGTTTTGTTAAATCCCTTATATTAGCCTAACTTCGATTTCTTGTCTGTCGTCATCGCTCTGTTTGTCGTTCGCGGGCGGGCGGAAAAACAAAAGTAAAAAATGACACACTTCCCGTGAGGCTATCGAGCTAAACTTTTGCACATAGACTCGTGTCACCTAACAATGCATCGTCTCAAAAATTCAGATTGATCACATGAACCGTAATTAAATGAATGCATTTTTAGTTTATCTCTATACAACTCAATGTAGCGTCTGTTTTCGTTTGCAATCACGCGTCCTTTGCTTGAGTTCACGCCAGCCATCGATGACCTCACCTCCCCCTCCTTTGATTTTACATCAAGGGGAGATCAGTCGGTTTCAGTCTGTAAATGTTTGTCGCTTTTGAACATAGTCAATACTTTTAGTTATGTCTCATAAATAAGGGATTATAGTCAAAAACTTTGTTTTTACGGGGTTGTTTAATTAAAGGCCTATGTGTTATATTATATACGGTACTATATGCTTCCCAAATACTTTATAAAGACACACTTACTCATTAATACAGTAATAATGTAGTAATATTGCATCCAGTTGTGTATTTCACTAATGTAGTAATGATATTTTAATCTTGCACTGAATCAATTATTTTAAACAAAAAGAAACTTAAGTACAGGAGTACAGCAACAACGCATAGCAAAGTTACCCTTACAGTGTTATTGTACCGTAAAGTCAATTTCTATGCGTACAACATATGTATTAGAATTAACAGAAAATGGAACAAATTTAAAGGGAAACAGATAAAATAAATACAGTACTCACCGTTCAGGTAATAATTATATAGTACTGTACAGTACGATGCGATAGTGTTATGAACCTAACCCACGATTATGCGCGGTCGTGAATAGGGAACCGCAAAAAGGTGAGAGTATACTGTAGAATGTTACTGGACGCATAACGTAGGTTACTATGTGAAATGAGGAGCATGGATGGTGGCTAGGTTGCATTGTACGCAATAATCTTCTGTATAGAAGGAGCGTCTGTAAACAGATAAGATAAGATATTTCGGTCATGACGGCGAAAAGTATGCGCGTTTCGAACGGCTAACTCGGGTACAGGTTCGATATTTTGACGGGTACATGGGCAGCATTTTTCAACAATATTGACAGCCCCACTCGAAACACAACTATTTGGTCTAACAGTAAACAGATTTCTTGTCAAAAGGTTTGAATTATAATAATCAAATAGATACAATATTACTGGAATTCTCAAAAGCATTTGACTTAGTTCACCACTGTAGTTTAATAAAACAAACGTATTTAATTTGGCCCAAATCAATGGTCCCATACTGCAAGGGATCCAAGATTTCCTTTAAGATAGAGAGAAAACTGTAATAATTAATGGATGTAAATCAACAGAAATAACTGTTAACTCAGGAGTTTCACAAATGATTTACCCAATACCATCTCTTCAGGAAGTAAAATTAGGTTATTTACAGATCCTTGTATAATCTATAGAACAATTAAATCTGAGCAAGACAGCAAAATCTTACAAAAAGACCGATAAATTGCTAAAAGAGAAAAATAAATTGAGTTAGTCTTTCCAGTAAAAAATCAGTGGCGTAACAAGAAGGAGGCAGGATGGCACTGTTTTTAGGGGCGGCAAGTTCCTCGTCGTTAATTAGCTTCTAAAAATGAACATTTTAAAAACATTTTTAAAAATATATTAAAATAATTAAAAAACGAAATTAATAAATTGAGTTCAGTACTATAGGACCTATCCTAAAATATGTAAACGTTTCTACTGCCGAAACTTGAAACTCTAAACTGGATGTACATTAAACTTGAAACTCTAAACTGGATGTACATTAAACTTGAAACTCTAAACTGGATGTACATTAAACTTGAAACTCTAAACTGGATGTACATTAAACTTGAAACTCTAAACTGGATGTACATTAAACTTGAAACGTTAAACTGAATGTACATTAAACTTGAAACTCTAAACTGGATGTACATTAAACTTGAAACTCTAAACTGAATGTACATTAAACTTGAAACTCTAAACTGGATGTACATTAAACTTGAAACTCTAAACTGGATGTACATTAAACTTGAAACTCTAAACTGGATGTACATTAAACTTGAAACTCTAAACTGGATGTACATTAAACTTGAAACTCTGAACTGGATGTACATTATTATGATGCTACTGAATTGAAAACCCAAGAAACTTAATTAGTATAAGAACGTGAAACTGATCTGCTGAAAACTTTATTAATTCTTTAAATTTGACAACGACTGCTTTTTGTAAAGCAACAATTTCTGTACTCTGATCAATTTCAAACATGAGCCAACCAATTCTTCTGTGAAGCACTTTGTTGGGGTGGCTAATTCCTCATTGCTGGCAAACATTTATGAAAGTTAAAAATAATGGTGTAAAAAATTAAACAAAAGCAAAGGGAACACAATTAATGAAGGAACCGTATTGAAATATGCGAATGTTTCTACTGTTAAAACTTCAAACTCCATAATTACTCTAAAGTCTTCTGATACTGATGCTACTGATCCAAATAAACTTTTTTTAAAATCATAAAAACATGACGCTGTAGTAATTCTCGTTCTTCCTGTCAAGAATTCGGGCGTGGAATGGGTTGCCTAAGGCAGTGGTACCCAACCCCCGGGCTGGGGACCGGTACAATCGAATATTAAATTATTTATATTTTATTTAGAGTGGTGTATTTCTCTTTGGATTATGCGTCTTTCCATAAACAAGGGGCCCGAAATGGTAACTCTTTCTGGCGACACCCCGTCATACGAACATCAATGACACATTACCGCAGATCGGAACAACCGCCTACAGTCAACTTTTACGCTCTTATGTCGGCGCTCTCTAGATTCTGCTCTTTTGTCGTGCGCGCTTTTAATGGGTCACACGTGTTGGCCTGTCTTGTCTTATTTAGATTATTGCGTCCACAGACCATGCTGGTCTGTTGGCAAGCTGATATACTCCTGTTTCCGTATTTTTAAATATATTTTTTGTTTATTTGTTTTCCGAACTTTCATTGATACATCATCAATGACGTGATTTGAAAGCGTCTTCTGTTGACGCTAGTGTCAGCAAAACTGGCGTACCTGTGTGGCATATTCAGCCAGCTCAATAAACTCAGTCTGTCCCTTCAGGGGAAAATGAAAACTGTTTTCAAGTTGACTGACACATTAGCTATGCTTAAAAAAAGCCAAACTTGAGTTGTGGGGATGGCGCGTTAAGAGAGGCAATTGGAAAAGTTTCAAACTTTAGCGGGACTTCTAGGTGAGATTGAGCCTGAGCATTCATTTTCCCAGTTGGTGCACGATCATCTCTGAGCATTCATTGTCCCAGTTGGTGCACAATCATCTCTGAGCATTCATTGTCCCAGTTGGTGCACGATCAGCTCTGAGCATTCATTGTCCCAGTTGGTGCACGATCATCTCTGAGCATTCATTGTCCCAGTTGGTGCACGATCAGCTCTGAGCATTCATTGTCCCAGTTGGTGCACGATCATCTGTCTTTGCTTTAGAAAGAGCCAAAGCGCGACGACAACTTAACGAAAGACTCACGAACTGGTAAGGAATTGATCCGGGACCCATTTGTCGATAGATCAAACGAATCTAGCATGTCTGTACAAGAAGAAGTTCAGCGGTTCAAGATTGCAAATGACGGTGGCCTGAAAACTACGTTTGAGAAAACAACTCTTCCAGTCATCTAATTTAAAGTAATGGCGGAATATCCTGAGATTTCCAACATGGTGAATTCCTATTGCCATTTTCTATCTATGTGAAGCGAGTTTTTCTGCAGTGACAGCAACCGAAACGAAACAATGGAATAAACATGACATAAGCAACACACTTCGGGTGTCATTGTCTCATATTACCATCAGATTGAACCGCCTCGTTACAGAAAAACAAGTTAAGGGTATTTGTATTTTATTTTGAGTGCATGCTTAAGTAAAATTAAATTAAAACTATCAAATCAAAACAATCTAAAATAACTATACAAAATCAACGCCACCGCCACCGCACACCCCGGTCAGTGGGCCGCGGTAAAATTATCAAACTTTGACCATTTCGCTGCGATAAAAAGGTTGGGGACCACTGGCCTAAGGAAACCAGTAAAACTAACACACTAACAACATTTGAAAACTCCAATAAAAATGCAAGGAATGTCGGTAACAGATCAGATAAGATAAGATAAGATAACTTCATTCTATTGATGGTCAACTTTTGTGTTCTTTCGTTTGATTGGCTGAAAGAATTGTACATTTAAATCTTGTTTTCAATATTGTTATTATGACAACCCAGACCCCTATACACACACGTACACTCACATGTACACACACACACACACACGTACATTCACATGAAGATTGGATGAATTACTCACTAAATTTTTTAAAAAGAAATTATTATTTATTGACAGAAAAACTCGTGAGGATGTTGGTCACCAGCTGGATGACATGTTGTTGAAATGTTCATTCGCTGGTCGCAAGTGTATTTTAGGGTGAGTTGAAATGTTTACTGGAACCAATCAAATATATGTGAATTTCAGTATTTTCCCAGAAGGATTGAGTCCTAATGCCACGGTAACCCAAATAATCTTTCTTTGTTCAATGTAGGAACTTTACCAGACGTCACTCAGCAAATTACGGAAACTGTTACACGCTTGAAAACGATAAATTCATCTCCCGTAAAAGTGGTCCCGCAGGAGGTATGTGATAGTTAACTAGAGGTGGGCCTGCGGGAGGTATGTGATAGTTAACTAGAGGTGGGCCTGCGGGAGGTATGTGATAGTTAACTACAGGTGGGCCTGCTGGAGGTATGTGATAGTTTACAATAGGTGGGCCTGCGGGAGGTATGTGATAGTTAACTACAGGTGGGCCTGCGGGAGGTATGTGATAGTTAACTAGAGGTGGGCCTGCGGGAGGTATGTGATAGTTAACTAGAGGTGGGCCTGCGGGAGGTATGTTATAGTTAACTACATGTGGGCCTGCTGGAGGTATGTGATAGTTAACTACAGGTGGGCCTGCGGGAGGTATGTGATAGTTAACTACAGGTGGGCCTGCGGGAGGTATGTGATAGTTAACTACAGGTGGGCCTGCTGGAGGTATGTGATAGTTAACTACAGGTGGGCCTACGGGAGGTATGTGATAGTTAACTACAGGTGGGCCTGCGGGAAGTATGTGATAGTTAACTACAGGTGGGCCTGCGGGAGGTATGTGATAGTTAACTACAGGTGGGCCTGCGGGAGGTATGTGATAGTTAACTACAGGTGGGCCTGCTGGAGGTATGTGATAGTTAACTACAGGTGGGCCTGCGGTAGGTATGTGATAGTTAACTACAGGTGGGCCTGCTGGAGGTATGTGATAGTTTACAATAGGTGGGCCTGCTGGAGGTATGTAATAGTTTGCAATAGGTGGGCCTGCTGGAGGTATGTGATAGTTTACAATAGGTGGGCCTGCTGGAGGTATGTGATAGTTTACAATAGGTGGGCCTGCTGGAGGTATGTGATAGTTTACAATAGTTGGACCTACTAGTGGTATGAGATAGTTTACTATAGTTGGACCTACTAGTGGTATGTGATAGTTTACTATAGTTGGACCTACTAGAGGTATGTGATAGTTTACTATACTTGGACCTACTAGTTGTATGTGATAGTTTACTATAGTTGGACCTACTAGTGGTATGTGATAGTTTACTATACTTGGACCTACTAGTGGTATGTGATAGTTTACTATAGTTGGACCTACTAGTGGTATGTGATAGTTTACTATAGTTGGACCTACTAGTGGTATGTGATAGTTTACTATAGTTGGACCTACTATTGGTATGTGATAGTTTACTATAGTTGGACCTACTAGTGGTATGTGATAGTTTACTATACTTGGACCTACTAGTGGTATGTGATAGTTTACTATAGGTGGACCTACGAGAGGTATTTGATTGTTTATGTTACATAAGAAGAGCTTGCTAGAGTCGCCTAGAGGTATATGAAAATATTAAATGTACATTTCTTCTGGTTTTTTAAAGTTAATGAATATGTTCTTTAAGAAAAGTAAACTATTACTATCCACTGTATGTAATATGTAATATTTGTACTGAACACTTGTCTTGTTTCTAATGTGCTGTGTTTCTAATGTGCTGTGTTTCTAATGTGCTGTGTTTCTAATGTGCTGTGTTTCTAATGTGCTGTGTTTCTAACGTGCTGTGTTTCTAATGTGCTGTTTCTAATGTGCTGTTTCTAATGTGCTGTTTCTAATGTGCTGTGTTTCTAATGTGCTGTGTTTCTAATGTGCTGTGTTTGTAATGTGCTGTGTTTCTAATGTGCTGTGTTTCTAATGTGCTGTGTTTCTAATGTGCTGTGTTTCTAATGTGCTGCGTTTTTAATGTGTTGTGTTTCTAATGTGCTGCGTTTCTAACGTGCTGTGTTTCTAACGTACTGTGTTTCTAATGTGCTGCGTTTCTAACGTGCTGTGTTTCTAATGGCCTGAGTTTCTAATGTGCTGAGTTTCGTGTGGTTTATGACCAGGTCTTGAGATGATTCTGTACCTAGAAACTAACGAGTACCTGGAAGGTATAACCAGTGGGAAAGGTGCCCAGGTCGTGATTCATGAACAAGGAACTTTACCATTTCCTGATGAAGAAGGAATCGCAGTGACAGCAGGTGAACAGACGATGATAGGCCTTAGACAGGTCAGACTTGATTGATACTCTATATAGATATAAAATATATCCTCACCAAGTATTTAGACATGTGACTTGTTTGATACACTATATGATAACAAATGTATCCTCACCTAGGACTTGACAGGTGAGACTTGATTGATACTCTATATTCTATATAGATAAAAACAATATTTCCTCACCTAGGACTTAGACAGGTGAGACCTGATTGATACTCTATATAGATTAAAAAAAACAATATTTCCTCACCTAGGACTTAGACAGGTGAGACTTGATTGATACTCTATATAGATAAAAACAAGATTTCCTCACCTAGGACTTAGTTGGTGAGACTTGATTGATACTCTATATAGATCAAAACAATATTTCCACACCTAGGACTTAGACAGGTGAGACTTGATTGAAACTCTCTATAGTTATAAACAATATTTCCTTACCTAGGAGTTAGACAGGTGAGACTTGATTGATACTCTATATAGATAAAGACAATATTTCCTCACCTATGACTTAGACTGGTGAGACTTGATTGATACTGTGGCGTTAAGTTTTAGTTAAATTTACTAGATTAAATATTAATTCATTTTGTTTTACGCACATGTAAAATCCTGGTATGTTTTGTTTGAGATAAATAAAATGGCTTCCTAAATACATGCCTGCACTTCAGTACTTTTAAAATCATTATTATTAAATATTATCCAGATCTACACGCAATAAATTGGTGACCCTGACGTGATAATCATAATGAATGAAGATATAATAGATCGGTTAAGTCAGTTACTATCTGCACAAAACCAACAGCAACAAGGGGCCATAGGCCTGAATGCAGTCTCCCTGAAGTTACCTGACTTCTGGACAAAATCTCCTGAAGTTTGGTTTGCCAGAATTGAGGCGCAGTTTGGCATAAAAAACATAAACAAAGACCAAACAAAATACGATTATGTTCTTAGCAACCTCGATGTCAATACAGCGGAGGAAGTGCAGGCAGGTAAGCCTCAATTAATCCTCCAACTGAGAATAAATATGATCACTTAAAGGCTTCTCTGCTGAAAACCTATGGAAAGAGCCAGGCCCAGAAGGATGCAGAGCTGCTAAATTTATCTGGTCTGGGGATCGTAGGCCTACAGCCCTGCTCAGGAAAATAAATGCAATCAATGATGACCCCAAAACACTCAAACGAGCTCTGTTCTTAGCTAAAGTAATGGGGTGAGACTGCAATCAGGCTTTTAAATAAGTAAATTTATGATATAAAAAACAGGGTATTAGTAGGCCTGACAAAACGTAACACAACAGCGAACGTTTCGGCAAAGAGCCTTCCTCAACGGACAAATAGTACACACATGAAAAGAAAAACACGGAATAATAATAGAAAAAACACTTAGCTGCGGTGAAATCCAAGCAGTCCAGTAGGGATAAAGAAAGAAGAGAAAAGTAAGAGCTTATATAGGAAAGGATAGGGTGGGTGTGACCAATCAATCAGCTTGTCAGTGCGAACACAACATTGATCCCGTGTGGTGTAAGAGTCCCATACTCGTGGATGAGTCTATTCTCCAGACTGACCCGGCCGGGTGTGTTTGTACAGGAAACCAAGGCGGTGACAGACATGTCATCGACGCCCATGTGGTCACGTCCATTGAAGTGTCGGGAGACAGGACATTGTTTGTCTTGTTTAATGGCACGTACATGTTCAGCTAGGCGGCACGAGAGTAACCTCCCCGGACAGCCACTCTTACCTACTCTATCCCTCGTCTCATCCCAAATCCTGTAAGGATTCTATTCCCTTTTCACAACTTCTTCGCCTCCGTAGGCTGTGTCAATCTAATGAGGACTTTTTGGAAAAGGCGTTGGAAATGGTTGAGTTTTTTAGACAAAGGTCTTACCCTGAAGCTATACTTCAATCTGCACTTCAGGGGGTTAAAAACTTCACTCGTGCCGACGCCTTTGTATCACGCTCCAGTGATAGTAATGAAAGGAGCAAATTGGTACTCACATACCATCCCCACAACGTCAGAGCCAAGGAAATATTTTTGAAAAACCGCACCATCCTCCTTGCGGACCCTGAGACAAACAACATTTTTTCCACCCCACCCCTCATTGTATTCAGGAGGGACAAAAATCTGCGAGACCTATTGGTTCGTAGCCGTCTGCTTATTCCGTCCTCCCATCTGGGCACCAAGCCATGTGGTCGTAATCGCTGCAAGACTTGTCCCTTTGTTATCCAGACGGACCAGATTGTCTTCCCTAAGGGGGTATTCAAGATTAGGAATGGCTATCTTTGTACCAGCCGCAATGTGGTCTACACCATTGTGTGTAAGTGCTGTCCTTTGAAGTACATTGGTGAGACGGGGAGGTTACTCTCGTGCCGCCTAGCTGAACATGTACGTTCCAGTAAACAAGACAAACAATGTCCTGTCTCCCGACACTTCAATGGACGTGACCACATGGGCGTCGATGACATGTCTGTCACCGCCTTGGTTTCCTGTACAAACACACCCGGCCGGGTCAGTCTGGAGAATAGACTAATCCACGAGTATGGGACTCTTACACCACACGGGATCAATGTTGTGTTCGCACTGACAAGCTGATTGATTGGTCACACCCACCCTATCCTTTCCTATATAAGCTCTTACTTTTCTCTTCTTTCTTTATCCCTACTGGACTGCTTGGATTTCACCGCAGCTAAGTGTTTTTTCTATTATTATTCCGTGTTTTTCTGTTCATGTGTGTACTATTTTTCCGTTGAGGAAGGCTCTTTGCCGAAACGTTCACTGATGTGTTACGTCTTGTCAGGCCTACCAATACCCTGTTTTTTTATATCATAAATTTACTTACTCTGTTCTTAGCTAATCTCCCACATGAGATAAAGACGGTGCTTGCGGGCCACAACATAGAAGACACCGAAAAGTTGGCGGAGGCAGCAGATAGGATATGGGAGACTCGTTCAACGAACTACGCAGTGTCCAGTGTGGGCATGGAGAGATCACCGCCTGATCAACCTTGTTCCTCCGAAAGTTGTATAGGTGAAGTCAACGCATTCTACAAAAACAACAGACGGCTTGGTACCGGGCCACCCAAGCCTCGTTACCAATACCAGGCCAGTATATGTACATACCACAAGAAGTTTGGGCCCAAGACCGCTCGTTGCCAGCCAGGGTGCAAATTTGCAAGTCTCGTGACAAACAAAAAAACACCGGAAACGGCCCAGCCGATCACTAAGCGTGTCAGCGACCGGCTCACTCAACACTAAGAACACGCTATCAGTCTACGATCGCCACTCCCAACACAAAATATTTAGTCGACACTGGAGCAGAGATATTCGTCTATCCTACGTCACGACTAGACAAAACAAAAACCACAACAGGGTACCTCACCGCAGCCAATGGTACATCAATAACCATCAGAGGTAAAGTAGAAAAAAACTATAACAACAGTAGGCAAAAACAAGTCTTACAAACACCAATTTTTGCTTGCAGATGTCACCCGCCCTATTCTAGGTGCAGATTTTTTCACTTCCAATAGACTGATCATCGATCTTAGAGGCAAACGTCTTTTAACTAAAGACAATATAGAGATCGGCTTAAAAGACGCATCATTTCCCCTTTCCCTAGCAGGCCTTTCCCTAATGACATCTAACGACTTAAAAACTCTTCTCCAACAGTTCCCAGAACTTACAACCCCAAATTTCGATTTAAACAAACACGGGTAGAACATCACATAGTCACAACTGGCCGACGTGTACACGCTAAGCCACGGCGCCTTGATCCAGCAAAACTTGCAATGGCCAAATTTGAATTCTTGAAGATGGAAGAAATGGGCATTATTCAACGCTGACAATCCCCATGGTCTTCTCCGCTACACATGGTTCCAAAGTCGGATGGTCAATGGAGACCTTGCGGTGATTACAGACGTTTAAATGCAGCATCAGAAGATGACCGCTATCCATTGCCGCATATACAGGACTTTAATAGCCGCCTTAAGGGATGCACCATATTTTCAAAAGTCGATCTGGTGAGAGGTTATCATCAAATTCCAGTGGCAGCAGCCTCCATACCTAAAACGGCTGTCACAACCCCTTTCGGTTTATTGGAATTCAAACGTATGCAATTTGGCCTAAAAAATTCGGCTCAAGCGTTCCAGCGTCTCATGGATGGAATTCTAAGAGATGTGCCGTTTGCCTTCGTATACATTGACGACATCCTAATCGCGAGCCGTACAATCGAGGAACATCGTTCCCACCTTCACGAGCTCTTCCGCCTCCTCTCAGACAACGGAATGGTGCTGAACCAAGAAAAGTGCATCTTCGGAGCCTCACAACTAGATTTCCTTGGCCATTGAGTGGCAACTGAGGGTATACAACCTCTTCCTGACAGAGTAACCGCCTTGCTCAACTATGATGCTCCAACAGATCGCACTGGCCTCCAAAGATTTCTAGGTCTTGTAAATTATTACCATCGTTTTCTGCCACACATATCTGACACTTTAGCTCCGCTCCACGCTCAAGCTAGTGGTAAAGGGCAGAAAATTGAGTGGTCTACAGACTGTCAGTCAGCCTTCGAAAAGACCAAAGAATCTCTAAGTCAAATCGTCCTTCTCCACCATCATGATCCAGAAGCAAAAACAGTCCTTACCGTCGATGCCTCAAACACTGCCCTTGGCGCACAGTTAGAACAACACATAGGTATAGAGTTTTTGCCCATCGCCTTTTTCTCTCGGAAACTTTCAACAGCTGAAAAAAACTACAGTGCTTTTGATAGAGAACGCCTAGCAGCATATAGTGCTATAAAACATTTCCGACACTTCTTAGAAGGGAGAAATTTTACACTTCTCCCAGACCATAAACCACTGACCCAGTCACTCACAAGTCAAACAGAACGATCACCCCGACAGAGTCGACACCTTTCCTTCATTGCTGAGTTCACATCTGATATCCAGCACATCAGCGGAAAAAATAATGTTGTGGCGGACACACTGTCTCGGGCTGCCACATCACACAGACCTGGCATCAATGTCGAACAGACTATCAATGACGCTGTACACGCTGTTTCACAGGATAGACCAACATCAGATCTACTGAGTCCCTTGGCAGGAGATTTTCAACGTGTTTCTCTTGACCAAGAAAGATCAGGTGAAATGACACTTTACAGTACACCGGATACAGGACTTCAGCTAAAATACATACAAACCGAAGGCATAGCTGTGCTCTGCGACGTCTCCACAGGTCAGCCTAGACCAATTCTACCTCAATCATGGACTCGTAAAGTGTTTGACTGTATTCATTCGCTGTCCCATGCCGGAGTACGTCCAACTCAACAATCCATTAGTCAACGTTTCTTGTGGTGGGGCATGAAGAAAGATATCCGCAAATGGTGCAAAGAATGCAACGCATATCAAGTTTCCAAAGTACATTGCCATACTAAAGCACCTCTCATAAAACAACCAGCTCCCGCCGCAAGATTCCGAAGTCTACACGTGGACCTTGTAGGCCCATTACCTCGCATTCAAGGAATGACCTACCTTTTCACCATCATAGACCGATTTACCAGATTGCCAGAAGCCATTCCCCTCCCGGACGCTCAAGCTGCCACGTGCGCACAAGCCTTGGTTCAACATTGGATCTCTCGTTTTGGGGTACCCGAAGACATTACTTCTGACGGAGGCACCCAGTTCACATCCGTCTTGTGGGCAGAGTGTAACAAACTTTTAGGTATCAATCACAAAATGACCACTGCTTATCATCCACAGTGCAACGGTATGGTCGAACGTTTTCACTGGCAACTTAAGGCTTCGCTAAAGGCTCGTGCATCTGACACTGACTGGTTCACAGAACTGCCTATTGTACTGTTGGGCATTTGCTCCTCATGGAAAGTTGATCCTAATTGCTCGCCTGCAGAGTTAGTGTATGGTACCACTCTCCGCCTACCTGGAGAGTTCCTACGAGCTGTTGAGGGCCATACATTTGAACCCAACTCTCATATCTAAAACTTCTTCAACGAACAATGAGAAAAGTAGAGCCACATGTCCTTTCATTTCATAGCGAACTATATACATATGTCCCCACAAACTTGGCCTCGATAGGATATGTTTACGTTAGAAATAATAAACATCGACACCCACTCCAACGACCATACGACGGACAGTATAAAATAATTAAGACAGATGATGAATACTTTACTTTACAACTTGGTAAACGCATAGACAAAGTTTCGATTGATCGTTTGAAAGCTGCCTTCATCCAAGATGTCTCGACTTCGCATGTCCACCAACCATCACCTTGTCCGAAGAACACTATTCAAAAACCCCCACCCCCCACAACCGACAACAACCGAGAACAGGTTGCACCTACCATCACCACACGCAGTGGTCGAACTTCACGCACTCCAAAGTGGCTATATAACGATTAATTCTCATGGGTGCAATTTCGGTTTATTTGTTATTTGTTAATGTGAGAATGCAATGTTAGCCTGCTGCTTATTGTATACAACATTTTTTTTCTCTTTCTCTCTATTATCACTTATTTCCTCTATGACAGAATATCTTATCTACAAGAAATTTCTTCCTTTTTTTCGTATTAATCAATATATTCGCATTATACAATGCTGGGAGGGGGGTTATGTGGCGTTAAGTTTTAGTTAAATTTACTAGATTAAATATTAATTCATTTTGGCTTACGCACATGTAAAAACCTGGTATGTTTTGGTTGAGATAAATAAAATGGCTTCCTAAATACATGCCTGCACTTCAGTACTTTTCAAATCATTATTATTAGATATTATCCAGATCTACACGCACTCGTGAATGTTCATTCTCTTTTGGGTCGAGCCACTAGGCTCTTAGGACCCGGTTCATTTTATCGCAAGCGAGCCTCATCAAGCGGACATCGCCGTATAGGTAATCCTCTGCAGGTACCGTTACTTCACCTTCCAAATCCCCGCACAGCTCGGGGCACTCTTCGAGTACGTGGGCCACCGTCTCTTCCGGGAGGCCACACAGCCAACAGGCCAGTTCCCTTCTATTGTTAAACTTGTACAGGTAGCTTCGTATGGGACAATGCTCAGTTCTCATTCTAGTTATGAGCGTCTGATTGCTACGTCCAATTTTCCACCAGGAATCGCTTTTGCTCGGTCGCGGCATGTACTGGAATACTTTTCTGGCCGTGCTTCCAGATGCCCAGCCCTGGAGCCATTTCTTTTGGAAATGGTCCTTAAGCCACGATCTGAACCCCAGTTGGGTCATCGGGCGATCGGGTTGGGGCTGAGCTGAACCTTCTCTCGCCAACTTATCGACCCTGTCTGAATGAGGCTCGCCACTGTGCCCAGTTATGTACTGAAGGACTACTTTTCCGCCTCGTGCTAGGATTTCACCTACTGTTTCCAAAATGACACTGACCGTTTTCGTCTCCAGAGAGGATCGACCCACAGTCTCGAGCGAAAACCGTGAGTCGCTGAAGACTACGACGGTCGGGAAAACCTTTCTTCTTACTAGACGTCGGCGCACTTCCTTCAAACCCCTGCAGATCGCCTCCAGTTCGGCGTCGTGACTACTGTATGCGGATCCGATACTGTCAGGTCCAGGTTGAGGGTATTGAATTAGCACTCCGTATCCACTTCTGCCATCCTTGAAACGTGAGCCGTCCGTGAAGACCTTTACCACGCTGTCGCCATAAGCTTCGATTGTTGTCTTGTGAGTCTCGTCTCGCTGGAGCTCAACGGGACTGGCTTTCGTCACCGCTGTATTTGCCAGTGTCAAACGTAGTTCAGGCAAGTCAAAGCTTTCATGTGGTCCTCGAGCAGGGACCAGTCGCATTCGTTCCCCTGTGCTTGGGTATGGGGACTGAGTCTTCTAGTTCGTAGACCGTATCCATGAAGGATGGCCTTTTCAGTCGGGTCCTCTTTACCCATCGGTCTTGTAGTTGAAAGCAGGGTTCGTCATGCTCCAACCTACGGTATCGCTCTACCGTGGTCATGATTGCCTTTTCTCGCCTTATCGCCAGCGGTTCTACGTTTGACATAATTTCAACAGCGGCTGTGGGTGTCGTACGCAACGCCCCGCATACAAACCGTAGAGCTTGGTTCTGTATTCGGTCCAGTCCCTCTAGAGCCGTACGGCTCGCAAAGGCTGGGGCCGGGAGGCTGTAGTCAATGGCACCCCTAACACTACCGAGATAGAGAGCTCTCAGTAATCTTGCATCCGCACCCCAACTAGTGCTAGCCAGTTTCTTCACCAGGGACAGTTTAGCTGTGGCTTTGGAGCACAATTCACGCACATGGTTATGTAGTTGGACCTTCTGGTCCAACTTGATTCCCAAGTACGTTGGTGTCCGATCCCAATTCAATCTTTTCCAACATATCTGAAGCACCACTTCATGCTTCAGGGCATCCCGTCCATTTGTGAAAATGGAGTGGACCGTTTTATCCGTATTGCCTACTAGGCGCCAACGGTTGGCGTAGTCTTCGATTCGATTCAGATCTTCCTGCAGCCTGTTCTGCAGAGTTGCAACGTCCTTTCCGGAACTCCATATATCCAGATCAACAGCAAACATGGCATTCTGCGACCCCAGAATACCTTGTAGGTCGTGGACGTAGGCTAAGAACAATGTACAACTAAGGGAGGACCCCTGTGGGAGTCCGTCCTCCAGGCGCGCTTCGTTGGATAATGACTCCTCCACTCGGGTCTTGATCGTTCTGTCCGTAAGGAACGATTTTATCCAACTGTACATGTTCGCAGTGACACCTAACTGCTGCAACTTATAAATTAGCCCTCCACGCCACACCTTGTCGTATGCCTGCTTTAGATCGAAGAACACTGCAACGGTGTGATTCCTCGACTGGAGTTCATTTGTGACTGTCTGAATTAGTCGGAGAGCCTGGTCCACCGGTTGGCGTCCCTTTCGGAACCCACCTTACGTCTTTGGAATGCATTTGGTCCGTTCGAGGAACCAGTAGAGTCGTGCGTTCACTAACCGTTCAGCTACCTTCCCCACACACGACGTGAGGGAAATTGGCCGGTAACTGGACGGGTGTTCGCCTGGTTTCCCTCTTTGGGAATTGGGGTTATTGTGGCCTTTTTCCACAGCTTCGGCAGCGTGCCTGTTGTCCAAGTTCTACTTATGAAACTCAGCAGTTTCATGCGGCCTGTCTTGCCCAGATGTTTGAGCATTTCATTGTGAACTTTATCTGGTCCTGGTGCTTTGCCAGCTTGGCATTTGTTGAGTGCGGTTTGCAACTCCGTCATTGTGAAGGGGACCGCGAAGACCTCTAGTTAAGGGCCCTTGCTTTGTCTCCTTGAGCCCTCTTTGCGCATTCGGTCGATTGTTCGGCTAAAATCAGATCTGGCGCCTTTCTTGTTAACCTGGGCAAAGTGTTTGTTTAGCGCTCGTGCACGATTAACTTCTCTAGCCCTTTGGCCCTTTGGTGTCGTCAAAGGGTTTCAATTCTTTGTCTTCCCCGCGCCAGATAATGCATCTAAGAGCCGCCAAACTTTTCTTCCGTCTACGAGGTCGAGTTTTTCGCACGTATTTACCCATTTCGCCTTCTTCGCTTTGTCGACCGCGGCCCGGACTTCAGTCGTCAGTCCATTGTACGCCCTACGAGCTTCGGGTGTCTTCAGCCTGGCTGACTTTTTCCGTGCTTTTGCTCGTTGTTTCACCAAATCTGTCAAACTCATGTCCCAGTGAGGTCTGAACTTCTGTTTCCCGTTAATCCTTGGGATCGTTCGCCTCGCAACCCCAAGGATTGTGTCAATAAACTGCCCGTAGGTGGCATCCAAATCGGCCTTACGGAACTGCCAATGCCTTCTTTCAAATCGAGGTTTGCCTGCACCAAGCACAAATTCAATCAGGATTGGTAGATGATCGCTACCTCCTTCCTTTAAGACTTCCAGTCTATGCTTCGACTCTAGGTCAGCGGATATAAGTGTTAGATCTGGGCGGGACTCCGTGCTGTGCCCCGTGTGCAGTAGTGTCGGTTAACTATCTGCGTATTGCAGCCTGATGAGATTCGTATTAATACAGATATCCTCGGTGTAGCGGCCTGACGCATTCCGTTCGGCATAGCCCCAGTCAGGAGACTGTGCATTAAAGTCTCCTGCTATTATCGTTCTTCCAAAAATGACATCTTCCCTAACTGGAAGTGCGATTGGATTTCTGGGCGTATTATAGACGTTCGTGATTGTAAAGCCAACGTCGCCTTTGAAAACTCTCACGGTGAGAGTATCAGTGTTGCTGTTACAGCTGTAGCAGCTCCATCGTTAAATCATTCTGGACCGCTGTGGCAAGACCTCGACATCGCCTGTCACACTTGCAATGGTATAGCGAGTAACCAGTGATATGGAACGGCTTTCCCTTAAGGAGCGTTTCTTTGAAAGTGCTACATCCACTTTTCGTTCGTGGAGTATTTTGGTTACTTCGTGTGCCTTTTGCCTTATGCCACAGACTTTCAACTGTAAAACTACCCGGGCCTGTTCAGGATGGCCCTTCGCACCCATACAAGGACGGCCAGTCACCGATTGACCGCTTGGACATGGCCTGTCGTTCGTCACCATGCCTCTAAGAGGGGGGGTAGCCAACCGACCCGACGTACCACCATCCGCCGAGAAGGGGTTTAGAAGGTCCATTCCGGGACCTGCTTTTTAAATCCCTTATATTAACTTCGCGGCCGTCTCTCTCTCTCTGTCTTGGGCTCGGCGGGCGGGCGGAAAAACAGAAGTAAAAAATGACCCACTTCCCATGATCCGATCGAACTGAAATTTGGCACACGGACCCGTCTGACCTAACAATGCATCGTATCAAAATTTCAGATCGATCGAAGGTACCGTAATTAAATTAATGCATTTTTAGTTTATCCTAATATGAGGTATGTAATTCAAAATTCACTGTTTGTTTATTGTTTTTTTTCTTCCAGTTTCGCGTGAGTTTGAGTTGACGCCGACCGTCGTGTTGACGCCGACCGTCGTGCCGACACCCCCTCACATCCCACCCCCATTTATTAAAGACAAGGGACATCACTCGGTGTGAGTCTGTAAATGTTTGAAAATAATCAATACTGTTAGTTATGTCTCATATATAAGGGATTTATAGTCAAAAACTTTGTTTTTACGGGTTTGTTTTTTAAATCCCTTATATTAACTTCGCGGCCGTCTCTCTCTCTCTCTGTCTTGGGCTCGGCGGGCGGGCGGAACAACAGAAGTCAAAAATGACCCACTTCCCATGATCCGATCGAACTGAAATTTGGCACACGGACCCGTCTGACCTAACAATGCATCGTATCAAAATTTCAGATCGATCGAACGTACCGTAATTAAATTAATGCATTTTTAGTTTATCCTTATATGAGGTATGTAATTCAAAATTCACTGTTTGTTTATTGTTTTTTTCTTCCAGTTTCACGTGAGTTTGAGTTGACGCCGACCGTCGTGTTGACGCCGACCGTCGTGCCGACACCCCCTCACATCCCACCCCCATTTATTAAAGACAAGGGACATCACTCGGTGTGAGTCTGTAAATGTTTGAAAATAATCAATACTGTTAGTTATGTCTCATATATAAGGGATTTATAGTCAAAAACTTTGTTTTTACGGGTTTGTTTTTTAAATCCCTTATATTAACTTCGCGGCCGTCTCTCTCTCTCTCTGTCTTGGGCTCGGCGGGCGGGCGGAACAACAGAAGTCAAAAATGACCCACTTCCCATGATCCGATCGAACTGAAATTTGGCACACGGACCCGTCTGACCTAACAATGCATCGTATCAAAATTTCAGATCGATCGAACGTACCGTAATTAAATTAATGCATTTTAAGTTTATCCTTATATGAGGTATGTAATTCAAAATTCACTGTTTGTTATTGTTTTTTTTCTTCCAGTTTCACGTGAGTTTGAGTTGACGCCGACCGTCGTGTTGACGCCGACCGTCATGCCGACACCCCCTCACATCCCACCCCCATTTATTAAAGACAAGGGACATCACTCGGTGTCAGTCTGTAAATGTTTGAAAATAATCAATACTGTTAGTTATGTCTCATATATAAGGGATTTATAGTCAAAAACTTTGTTTTTACGGGTTTGTTTTATTCGATATATGAACCATAGAATAGAGAGGGGAGTAGGTAGAAATCTTCAACCCATTGAGGACGGTCCGTGTGCGTTCCGCCCCTTGCCCAGAGGGTCTTCCTGTCTTCGGCGTTCCTAGCCGGGCAATCTTGGGTATGTGCCTACTCCCACACCCAGCACCTGGCCTCTCGGTGAGGCCATGCCCCACCCTCCAGTTGTCCGGAGGGTTCCAGTGCATATGTTTTGGCGATTTCGCCGGGGTTAGTCAGTTTCAAGTCGCAGCCACTTCCGCAACCCTACTTATCTTCCGGGCCCCGTAAAAGCCAACCCCTACACGCACTAATACACTCTATATAGATAAAAACAATATTTCCTCACCTATGACTTAGACAGGTGAGACTTGATTGATACTCTATATAGATAAAAACAATATTTCCTCACCTAGGACTTGGACAGGTGAGACTTGCTTGATACTCTATATAGATAAAAACAATATTTCCTCACCTAGGACTTAGACAGGTGAGACTTGCTTGATACTCTATATAGATAAAAACAATATTTCCTCACCTAGGACTTAGACAGGTTTTTCTTGATTGATACTCTATATAGATAAAAACAATATTTCCTGACCTATGACTTAGACAGGTGAGACTTGATTTATACTCTATATAGATAAAAAACAATATTTCCTCACCTATGACTTAGACAGGTGAGACTTGATTGATACTCTATATCAGTTGTGCGAAACCTGGGGCTATTGCCGGCCGCATTTTTTCTTTTTACCTTAAGTTGATCGCCAGACTATTGATTTCATCATTAATTATCTTGGTCTTTTCTCAGATGCAAATTACCCGTCTTGACGGTGATTACGGCCCCTGTAAATCTGTGGATGACTTCAAGCAAACTTACAATATTAAATACACCAGAAATGTAAGTGTAATACAAGATAAAATAAACCAGAAATGTAAGTGTAATACAAGATTAAATACACAAGAAATGTAAGTGTAATACAAGATTAAATACATCAGAAATGTAAGTGTAATACAAGATTAAATACACAAGAAATGTAAGTGTAATACAAGATTAAATACAGCAGAAATGTAAGTGTAATGCAAGATTATATACACAAGAAATGTAAGTGTAATACAAGATTAAATACACCAGAATGTAAGTGTAATACAAGATTAAATACATCATAAATCTAAGTTTAATACAAGATTTTAAGACACCAGAAATGAAAGTGTAATACAAGATTAAATACATCAGAAATGTAAGTGTAATACAATATTAAATACACGAGAAATGTAAGTGTAAGAAAGATTAAATACAACCAGAAATGTAAGTGTAAGAAAGATTAAATACAACCAGAAATGTAAGTGTAAGAAAGATTAAATGCAACCAGAAATGTAAGTGTAATACAAGATTAAATACACAAATGTAATTGAAAAATAAAAGTTCCATACATATACAAGTATCTATTTATACCAAAGAAATCTTGCCAGGGCTTATTATTACAATGGTACCTCGGTATACGTCCTTAATATGTTCAATGGTACCTCGGTATACGTCCTTAATATGTTCAATGGTACCTCGGTATACGTTTTAATATGTTCAATGGTACCTTGGTATACGTCCTTAATATGTTCAATGGTACCTTGGTATTCGTCCTTAATATGTTCAATGGTACCTCGGTATACGTCCTTAATATGTTCAGGACGCTTGGACTTATACCAAATTGGACGTAAACCGAATGTATTTTCCCATAAGAAATAGAAGGAAAATTATTAAAAATTCCCATGAGAAAAAAAAATCTTATTGTTATTTACAGATTATATATTTATTGAATTGGTTGTAATATACCAAAATACATCAATAAAAAGAACTTAGACAAATTTTGTTTCTCTTTTCCTGTTATCCGGATCAAAAACAATTTTTCAAAATGTTCTAATGTTCTTGATCTTTGATTTGTAATCGATTTCAGCCTTTTGCAAAATTTGCCCATTTAATAAAGTCTTTGTTTTTAACAATCAAAGAAATCGTCGATCTCCGTGTTCGTTATGCTGCAACTAAGTCCCACAACTAAGTCCCACAGCTAAGTCCCACAACTAGGTCCCACAACGAAGTCCTACAACTAAATCCCACAACTAAGTCCCAGACGCGCAGGCAAATTTCATCCTTTAAAAACAATACTGTTTTTTCTTCAACTCCATGGTGATCCTAACCTTTTGTTCGTCTTCTGATCTCATTAACTTGCTTAGGACTCTTGTTAAGTGGATGCTACTCATAATTTACTAGAAAAACACAAAATCACGTGATAATTTATTCATTGCGCGAGTTGTTCACTGTATGGTTTCAACTGCCGTACTAACACACTTGAGTAACGCGCAGTGTGCTGTCAATTCTACTGCTGTACTAACACACTTGAGTAACGCGCAGTGTGCTGTCATTTCTACTGCCGCACTAACACACTTGAGTAACTCGCAGTGTGCTGTCATTTCTACTGCCGTACTAACACATTTGATTAACGTGCAGTGTGCTGTCATTTCTACTGCCGTACTAACACACTTGAGTAACGCGCAGTGTGCTGTCATTCCTACAAGTTACGCGCATGCTCGATGTGTCAATTTGACTCATAGGAGACGTCCATAAATAATGACGACACGCACTGGGTGGGGGAGAGAGAGGGGGTCACATAATTGGGACTATGTGTGACTAAGGGGAGGGGAGGTTTAAGAACTGTGACGTCACATGAAACAAAGCGAACATTTTTAAAAAAAATTCAGTTCAATATTTGATTTATTTAATAACATTTTAAATGACTTCACTCTTGTTATGATAATAACAGATTACAGACTAAGATAAAATACAAAGTAAAATTACAATAAAGTGATTTGTAACATGCCCATTTCTAAATAGGAAATTCGGGTTGTTTTTTGTTGTTGTTGTTTTTTTTTGGATGGGGGGCGCCGCTTCGTGGGTAGGAGGGGGGTCATGTTTCAGAGGGCGTAACTTTTTGTGATGACATGTGACGAGGGAGGAAGAGGGGAATTCGTCTAAAATTTGCTTGTAGCAATCTTGTCGTATTCCAAACAGAATGTCTCGCGTCCAAACAGGACGTATAACAGGTTGGACGTATTCCAAAGCAGATGTATACGGAGGCACCACTGTATTGATTTATATCAGGAAGAATTAAAGCCATAAACTTTTACATTTTATCCTCTAGGACTGTAAATATTAGTTAAAATGTATCACTTTGCTGATGTACATTTATATCATACAACAGCATAGAGCATACAATTGTTTTTTTTTATAACTTATTTTTGAAGTTTAAATAAAAACAACCCGTAAAAAACCAAGTTTTTGACTATAAATCCTTTACGTATGAGACGTAACTAAAAGAATGTTCATTATAACACGCAGCGCAAGACCATCCAAAAATACAAAATTGCAGTTGTGTCGTAAAACGTGTTTAATATAATGCGCACCGATCAGGAATAGGTTTATAAAAAGTGTTGTCAGTAAAATACGCACCTTATTGCGCGACAGAAAGGTTGTTCAATATAATACGCACCGCGACGCTCTATCTCAAAAAATAGCATGATACATAGGAATAAATAAAATAATCTAAAAAATCAATAATTTAATTACGGTACATGCGATCGATCTGAAATTTTGATACATTGTTTTTATCATCGGTACGAAACAGCCTGCAAAATTTCAGCTCGCTATCTTGCGAGCAAGTGGGTTAAAAATCGATCAAAAGTTTTGGCGACAAGCAAGCAAGCAAGCAAGGTCGGCCGCAGACACCACGAGTTAATATAAAGGATTTTAAAAAATAAGTATTAGCTCAATTCATTTAAAGCATTAAACGACTAGCACATATAAGTTCAACATATGAAAACTTTACATACTCAATCCAGCCATACGTCGACTGATCAAAGACCATATTTCTCATGTTCCCATACGTCGACTGATCAAAGACCATATTTCTCATGTTCCCATACGTCGACTGATCAAAGACCATATTTCTCATGTTCCCATACGTCGACTGATCAAAGACCATATTTCTCATGTTCCCATACGTCGACTGATCAAAGACCATATTTCTCATGTTCCCATACGTCGACTGATCAAAGACCATATTTCTCATGTTCCCATACGTCGACTGATCAAAGACCATATTTCTCATGTTCCCATACGTCGACTGACCAAAGACCATATTTCTCATGTTCCCATACGTCGACTGATTTGATCAAAGACCATATATCTCATGTTCCCATATGTCGACTGATCAAAGACCATATTTCTCATGTTCCCAGACTTGTCTGAAGATCTGTCAACAAAATCTCATCATCCAAACGTGTAACTGTTACGATGAGATAACCCAGGACATCAATGACGTCATGAAGATATCAATCAAAATCAGTACCTGTCGAGATGCAACCCGTAAGTTTGAAATAAATCATCAGTTTCCGTATTGTCTGTATACAGCTGTTAATAATTTTTGTAAATAGTCAGACAGGGTCAGAATTAATCAAAGATTGTATGTAAATAGATTGACAGTGTCTGAATTAATCAAAGATTGTTTGTAACTAGATTGACAGTGTCTGAATTAATCAAAGATTGTATGTAACTAGATTGACAGTGCCTGAATTAATCAAAGATTGTATGTAAATAGATTGACAGTGTCTGGATTAATCAAAGGTTGTATGTAAATAGATTGACAGTGTCTGAATTAATCAAATGTTGTATGTAAATAGATTGACAGTGTCTGAATTAATCAAAGGTTGTATGTAAATAGATCGACATTATCTGAATTAATCAAAGATTGTATGTAAATAGATTGACATTGAATTAATCAAAGGTTGTATTTAAATAGATCGACATTATCTCAATTAATCAAAGATTGTATGTAAATAGATTGACATTGTCTGAATTAATCAAAGATTGTATTTAAATAGATTAACATTGTCTGAATTAATCAAAGATTGTATGTAAATAGATTGACAGTGTCAAAGGTTGTATGTAAATAGATTGACAGTGTCAAAGGTTGTATGTAAATAGATTGACAGTGTCAAAGGTTGTATGTAAATAGATTGACAGTGTCAAAGGTTGTATGTAAATAGATTGACAGTGTCAAAGGTTGTATGTAAATATATTGACAGTGTCAAAGGTTGTATGTAAATAGATTGACAGTGTCAAAGGTTGTATGTAAATAGATTGACAGTGTCAAAGGTTGTATGTAAATAGATTGACAGTGTCAAAGGTTATATGTAAATAGATAGACAGTGTCAGAATTAATCATAAGTTGTATGTAAATAGATTGACAGTGTCTGAATTAATCAAAGGTTGTATGTAAATAGATTGAGAGTGTCTGAATTAATCAAAGGTTGTATGTAAATAGATCGACATTGTCTGAATTAATCAAAGATTGTATGTAAATAGATTGACAGTGTCTGAATTAATCAAAGGTTGTATGTAAATAGATTGACAGTGTCAAAATTTGTATGTAAATAGATTGACAGTGTCAAAGTTTGTATGTAAATAGATTGACAGTGTCAAAGGTTGTATGTAAATAGATTGACAGTGTCAAAGGTTGTATGTAAATAGATTGACAGTGTCAAAGGTTGTATGTAAATAGATTGACAGTGTCAAAGGTTGTATGTAAATAGATTGGCAGTGTCAAAGGTTGTGTGTAAATAGATTGACAGTGTCAAAGGTTGTATGTAAATAGATTGACAGTGTCAAAGGTTGTATATAAATAGATTGACAGTGTCAGAATTAATCAAAGGTTGTATGTAAATAGATTGACAGTGTCTGAATTAATCAAAGGTTGTATGTAAATAGATTGACAGTGTCAGAATTAATCAAAGGTTGTATGTAAATAGATCGACATTATCTGAATTAATCAAAGATTATATGTAAATAGATTGACAGTGTCTGGATTAATCAAAGGTTATATGTAAATAGAACAACAGTGTCTGAATTAATCAAAGATTGTATGTAAATAGATTGACAGTGTCTGAATTAATCAAAGGTTGTATGTACATAGATTGACAGTGTCAGAATTAATCAAAGGTTGTATGTAAATAGATTGACAGTGTCAGAATTAATCAAAGGTTGTATGTAATTAGATTGACAGTTTCTGAATTAATCAAAGGTTGTATGTAAATAGATTGACAGTGTCAGAATTAATCAAAGGTTGTATGTAAATAGATTGACAGTGTCTGAATTAATCAAAGATTGTATGTAAATAGATTGACATTGTCTGAATTAATCAAAGGTTGTATTTAAATAGATTAACATTGTCTGAATTAATCAAAGATTGTATGTAAATAGATTTACTGTGTCAAACGTTGTATGTAAATAGATTGACAGTGTCAAAGGTTGTATGTAAATAGATTAACATTGTCAAAGGTTGTATGTAAATAGATTGACAGTGTCAAAGGTTGTATGTAAATAGATTGACTGTTTCTGAATTAATCAAAGGTTGTATGTAAATAGATTGAGAGTGTCTGAATTAATCAAAGGTTGTATGTAAATAGATTGACAGTGTCAGAATTAATCAAAGGTTGTATGTAAATAGATCGACATTATCTGAATTAATCAAAGATTATATGTAAATAGATTGACAGTGTCTGGATTAATCAAAGGTTATATGTAAATAGAACAACAGTGTCTGAATTAATCAAAGATTGTATGTAAATAGATTGACAGTGTCTGAATTAATCAAAGGTTGTATGTACATAGATTGACAGTGTCAGAATTAATCAAAGGTTGTATGTAAATAGATTGACAGTGTCAGAATTAATCAAAGGTTGTATGTAATTAGATTGACAGTGTCTGAATTAATCAAAGGTTGTATGTAAATAGATTGACAGTGTCAGAATTAATCAAAGGTTGTATGTAAATAGATTGACAGTGTCTGAATTAATCAAAGATTGTATGTAAATAGATTGACATTGTCTGAATTAATCAAAGGTTGTATTTAAATAGATTAACATTGTCTGAATTAATCAAAGATTGTATGTAAATAGATTGACAGTGTCAAACGTTGTATGTAAATAGATTGACAGTGTCAAAGGTTGTATGTAAATAGATTGACATTGTCAAAGGTTGTATGTAAATAGATTGACAGTGTCAAAGGTTGTATGTAAATAGATTGACAGTGTCTGAATTAATCAAAGGTTGTATGTAAATAGATTGACATTGTCTGAATTAATCAAAGGTTGTATTTAGATAGATTAACATTGTCTGAATTAATCAAAGATTGTATGTAAATAGATTGACATTGTCTGAATAATCAAAGATTGTATGTAAATAGATTGACAGTGTCTGAATTAATAAAAGGTTGTATGTAAATAGATTGACAGTGTCAAAGTTTGTATGTAAATAGATTGACAGTGTCAAAGGTTATATGTAAATAGATTGACAGTGTCAAAGGTTGTATGTAAATAGATTGACAGTGTCAAAGGTTGTGTGTAAATAGATTGACAATGTCAAAGGTTGTATGTAAAAAGATTGACAGTGTCAAAGGTTGTATGTAAATAGATTGACATTGTCAAAGGTTGTATGTAAATAGATTGACAGTGTCTGAATTAATCAAAGGTTGTATGTCAATAGATCGACATTATCTGAATTAATCAAAGATTGTATGTAAATAGATTGACATTGTCTGAATTAAACAAAGGTTGTATTTAAATAGATTAACATTGTCTGAATTAATCAAAGATTGTATGTAAATAGATTGACATTGTCTGAATTAATCAAAGATTGTATGTAAATAGATTGACAGTGTCTGAATTAATCAAAGGTTGTATGTTAATAGATTGACAGTGTCAAAGTTTGTATGTAAATAGATTGACAGTGTCAAAGGTTGTATGTAAATAAATTGACAGTGTCAAAGGTTGTATGTAAATAGATTGACAGTCTCAAAGGTTGTATGTAAATAAATTGACAGTGTCAAAAGTTGTATGTAAATAGATTGACAGTGTCAAAGGTTATATGTAAATAGATTGACAGTGTCAAAGGTTGTATGTAAATAGATTGACAGTGTCAAAGGTTTTAAATAAATAGATTGACAGTGTTAAAGGTTGTATGTAAATAGATTGACAGTGTCAAAGGTTGTATGTAAATAGATTGACAGTGTCAAAGGTTGTATGTAAATAGATTGACAGTGTCAAAGGTTGTATGTAAATAGATTGACAGTGTCAAAGGTTGTATAGAAATCCTTTACAACACCAAAATGAACGGCTTTATTGATGATTTTTTAAAATCCCTTATATTAACTTCACCGCCGTCTCAATTGTCGTCGACCGCGACGTCCGTCGTCCCGTCCGTCATCCCGCGGAAAAACAAAAGTCAAAAATTACCCACTTCCAGTAAAGCCATCGAGCTGAAATTTGACACACGGTCCCGTCTCACCTAACAATGCATCGTATCAAAATTTCAGATCGATCGAACGTACCGTAATTAAATTAATGCATTTTTAGTTTATCTATATAAATCACTATTTAGAATGTTTAGTCGTCGTCTGCTAGAGTTTTGACCTAGTTTTAAAGCCAAGGGAGATAATTTCGGTTTCAGTCTGTAAATGTTTGTCACTTTTGAAGATAGCAATACTTTTAGTTATGTCTCATATATAAGGGATTTATAGTCAAAAACTTTGTTTTTACGGGGTTGTTTAATTTACTGTGTACCTAAAAAATAACGCTACCCAGCTTAAAGATAGCTGTCCAACAAAAGAGATTATTTTCCAACCCACAAGATTATACTCAATTCTACAGAAAAACCTCACTCCAAAACCTTTATATTCCAAACCATCTTACAATGTAACTCTCCACCGCTAAAGATAAAACTCAACAATAATGTTGTCACTCCAATGGTAAAGATTACTTTTCAATTCTAAAATTTACTCTCAAACTTATATTAACTTTAAACCTTAAATTTACATTATAACTTACGTTACTATTTACTCTAAATTTTACTCACCAAAATTTATTATATTGATTTTTAACAAAATTCTTATCAACTCATATAAATCTTTACCCTAAATTGTACTCACCAAAATTTATTATATTGATTTTTAACAAAATTCTTATCAACTCGTATTAATCTTTACCCTAAATTGTACTCACCAAAATTTATTATATTGATTTTTAACAAAATTCTTATCAACTCATATAAATCTTTACCCTAAATGTTTCTGTCCATCTAATATTAATGTTTACCTTTAAATCAAAGTTTAACGCATTTTCCTGATTCACGTGAACCTAGAACTTACCTGTGTTACAAAAGTCAAGTGGAGATTTGATGACAACGCTAGTAGCTGTAACTGTGACAGTCCCTGCAGGTAGGTGACAACAAATAGAGTTACATGTGTTACCATATCACATTAAATGTAAGTCTCGGCGCGTGGTAAACCACTTATGACGATGTACTGAAAGCGAATGTTTGAAAGCAAAGTTTATCAACAGCTCACTGGCTGACGAGTTTTGTCATGATCCCAGAATAACTAGGAAATGTTTGAAAGGTGGGGCAGAGATTTCTTGTTACTTTGATGACAATCTAGATACCAGAGTTTGTTGCGACAATTCGGCGTGTTTTTTTTTAATACAAAAAAGCAAGCAATTATTTGCCAGCCTTCCCGTGTAATTCCGACAGATACCTACTTGGTCATCCTTCCTGTGAAAACACAGAAAGCTCATTGACAAGCAATATGATTGGTGAGTTTTAAACGCTCTAAAACTAGGTTTCATTAAAATAAAACCATGTAAATTTTCAATGAGTTATAAATAAAGCGATTGACTGTATTATACGGAATATCCCCAGAGCGTAAAAAATCAAATTCATTCGTTCAAACGCCGGTCAGCATGACTTTAAAGTTTTCATATAAAATGCTACATCACTATATATATTATCGTGGGACCATGCGAGACACCACGCAAGTATGTGCAACCGAGCATGACGAATGACCCTCGCTGGAGTCGACCAATGTATCGAGACCAACAGTGGTCCTTGCGTTTCACTTGCATTGTTCTTTCACAGAAAACGTGAGATTCGTAGTGTACTGGTGACCACGTCCGCCTCATACGGGGAAGATCCTGTGTTCAAGCCCCGGCGAAAACATTGTGTTTTTTTTTAATTTTTAAAAATGTCTGTTTGTGCCCGTTATTTTACCCCTTTATTGCCAACACTAGCTGACCTGCGCCGTAGCATAGGCCGCTAATGATTTAGTGACGATTGAAGACTTCCCGAAAGACACAGTTGACAAAATGGGGTGGGTTTGGGCAAATGACTGTGACTGCATGAAAAGAAGGAAAACCGGAGAGACCCGCGGCGTAGCATACTCCGCAGACTTGCTCATAATAGACAATGCAAAGAACGGTTGGGGGTGAGAGTACAGACACAAAAAGCAGCACTATGTAAATAAAAAAATAGCTAGTAAACGTGAAGACATGCACACTGAGGTTGCTGTTACCCGCGTCCCATTTAATACTACCAGCCCTTAAACATAAACTGTGATTGGCCGACTCTAGCGAGGGCTAGACATATTTAAGGTTGTTAATTGCGTGTTGTTGTCTTTTTTTATTATTTTTTTGGAAAACTGATTATCGATTAGGTATTTCCAATTTTAAACCGATTATCGTTTTATAGCTAACTTCATAGATATTAGGGGTGTACCGAATTTTGCCTGCAAATGTCTCAAAACCAACAATGAGTTGGCAGTTCCCCCCCCCAACCGACGTTCACTCGCGTTGTTTTGATTTCTTCGTGCTGAAGTTTGTATACGCTCTTTCTCCACTTTCTTTGCACTCTCCATGAGCAAGTCTGCGGCGTATGCTAAGCCGGGGGCGTCTAGTAAAATATAATATCCCTAGTCACTCACTCACTGGATCATTGGATGTGTAATGCTATGACGTCATTGTTTTTTCTTATATTTTAATACAAGATGTGCATCAGGAAGTGCGCAAAATGATTATAAATTAAAGATTCTCGTCATAAAAAAAATATATGACGCCATTGATTTAGCTCATATTTTAATTTTGGAAAAGGGAACGACGTAAAAAGAGGATTTGAGGATTGTTTATTATAAAATACTTTGTGTACATTTCAGGAAGTTTAATATTTCATATTTATCAAATAAGGACAAGTTAGTTGGGCTTTTGAAAAAAAGTGGGCGCCGCAGGCGCCACGGCGCCCCAGCACATCCTAGTTTGTATTAATTAACTACGACTAAGCACAATTTGTGCTTCTCATTTATGATGCTCCATATCAGTGCTTCTCAAAGTGGTGGTCCGCGGACCGCTGACGGTCCGTGCGCCATCCCCACCGGTCCGCAGAAGTTATCAAGAAAGAACCTAAAAATCTAATTATAATCCTCTAGAACAGGGGAAATAGTCCTCCGGTCTCTGGAGCATTGAAAAAAATCCGGCCGGTCCACCAGACCAAAAAGGTTGAGAAGCACTGCTCCATATGATACAACTCTACTTTAAGAATAGCATTCTTTAAAGGACAGTAAACAGTTGTGTATTAATGGTGTTTCCCGTCTAACATTTTCAGCGAAAAAGCCTACGGCCGAAACGTGGCCTCTAGAAGTTGGCCCTCTGATGCTGCTGCCGTAAGTCGTTGTTCACCAATGATCTTTTTATTGCCCACGTGTTGTTCACCAATGATCTTTTGTTGTCCTCGTGTTGTTCACCAATGATCTTTTGTTGTCCTCGTGTTGTTCACCAATGATCTTTTGTTGTCCTCGTGTTGTTCACCAATGATCTTTTTATTGCCCACGTGTTGTTCACCAATGATCTTTTTATTGCCCATGTGTTGTTCACCAATGATCTTTTGTTGTCCTCGTGTTGTTCACCAATGATCTTTTGTTGTCCTCGTGTTGTTCACCAATGATCTTTTGTTGTCCTCGTGCTGTTCACCAATGATCTTTTGTTGTCCCTCGTGTTGTTCACCAATGATCTTTTGTTGTCCTCGTGTTGTTCACCAATGATCTTTTGTTGTCCTCGTGTTGTTCACCAATGATATTTTGTTGTCCTCGTGTTGTTCATCAAAGATCTTTTGTTGTCCTCGTGTTGTTCACCAATGATCTTTTGTTGTCCCTCGTGTTGTTCACCAATGATCTTTTGTTGTCCTCCTGTTGTTCACCAATGATCTTTTGTTGTCCTCGTGTTGTTCATCAATGATCTTTTGTTTTCCTCGTGTTGTTCACCAATGATCTTTTGTTGTCCCTTGTGTTGTTCACCAATGATCTTTTATTGCCCTCGTGTTGTTCACCAATGATCTTTTGTTGCCCTCGTGTTGTTCACCAATGATCTTTTGTTGCCCTCGTGTATTTCACCAATGATCTTTTATTGCCCTCGTGTAGTTCACCAATGATCTGTTGATGACCTCGTGTTGTGTCAAGTGTGGTAACTTTGTGGTTAGTTTTATTATCTAAACAATTCCCTCCAGCTCAAGAAAACCACATTTCTTCATGTTATGTTACAGAGGGTTATGGTGACAAGTATGGGCAGCACAAATAAGGCACTTAGCGAGGCGTTACTGAAGTTAATGGACAACAATGAGGACATACAGTAAGTAGATTTAACATACATCAAGTACTCATGACTATATTAAAAGTCTTTTAATTGGTTCCATTGTCACTTATGTACATTTGACTCGTATGACGTAGACTTGACATTGTGTAAAATGTCATCTTCGCCACACACAAGCATTAAGTATCCTCGTTTATGTTATGTATTATTTAATTCAACAAAACTGTTCAAATATTTTACAGCGCTACTGTAATTCATTACCTATAAACTATAAATTGAAAGTACTGTTCTTGTCAGAACAGTGTGTTCGTCTATCGCAGCACAACTGTCATGTTGTAGGTCACATTTCTTACACCGACAGCAACTCACTCAATATAATCAATGTACTCAACCCAACTAACACCCCACTCACCAACTTACACCCAACTCCCCAACTAACACCCTACTCCCCAACTAACACCCAACTCCCCAACTAACACCCTACTCCCCAACTAACACCCTACTCCCCAACTAACACCCAACTCCCCAACTAACACCCTACTCCCCAACTAACACCCAACTCCCCAACTAACACCCCACTCCCCAACTAACACCCTACTCCCCAACTAACACCGTACTCCCCAACTAACACCCTACTCCCCAACTAACACCCTACTCCCCAACTAACACCGTACTCCCCAACTAACACCCTACTCCCCAACTAACACCCTACTCCCCAACTAACACCCTACTCCCCAACTAACACCCTACTCCCCAACTAACACCCTACTCCCCAACTAACACCCAACTCCCCAACTAACACCCAACTCCCCAACTAACACCCTACTCACCAACTAACACCGTACTCCCCAACTAACACCGTACTCCCCAACTAACACCGTACTCACCAACTAACACCGTACTCACCAACTAACACCCTACTCACCAACTAACACCGTACTCACCAACTAACACCGTACTCACCAACTAACACCGTACTCACCAACTAACACCGTACTCACCAACTAACACCGTACTCACCAACTAACACCCTACTCACCAACTAACACCCTACTCACCAACTAACACCCTACTCACCAACTAACACCGTACTCCCCAACTAACACCGTACTCCCCAACTAACACCGTACTCACCAACTAACACCGTACTCACCAACTAACACCGTACTCACCAACTAACACCGTACTCACCAACTAACACCGTACTCACCAACTAACACCGTACTCCCCAACTAACACCGTACTCACCAACTAACACCCTACTCACCAACTAACACCGTACTCACCAACTAACACCGTACTCCCCAACTAACACCCCACTCCCCAACTAACACCGTACTCCCCAACTAACACCGTACTCCCCAACTAACACCGTACTCCCCAACTAACACCGTACTCCCCAACTAACATCCTACTCCCCAACTAACACCGTACTCCCCAACTAACACCGTACTCCCCAACTAACACCGTACTCCCCAACTAACACCCCACTCCCCAACTAACATCCTACTCCCCAACTAACACCGTACTCCCCAACTAACACCCCACTCCCCAACTAACACCCTACTCCCCAACTAACACCCCACTCCCCAACTAACACCCTACTCTCCAACTAACACCCTACTCCCCAACTAACACCCCACTCCCCAACTAACACCCTACTCCCCAACTAACACCCTACTCCCCAACTAACACCCCACTCCCCAACTAACACCCTACTCCCCAACTAACACCCTACTCCCCAACTAACACCCTACTCCCCAACTAACATCCTACTCCCCAACTAACACCGTACTCCCCAACTAACACCCCACTCCCCAACTAACACCCTACTCCCCAACTAACACCCTACTCCCCAACTAACACCGTACTCCCCAACTAACACCCCACTCCCCAACTAACACCGTACTCCCCAACTAACACCGTACTCCCCAACTAACACCCCACTCCCCAACTAACACCGTACTCCCCAACTAACACCGTACTCCCCAACTAACACCCCACTCCCCAACTAACACCCTACTCCCCAACTAACACCCTACTCCCCAACTAACACCCTACTCCCCAACTAACACCCTACTCCCCAACTAACACCCTACTCCCCAACTAACACAGGTGTTTGTACCAATTACACCATTGATCTATTTGCTGTACATCCACAGAGAAGACTTCATTAAGCTGAATATCTATTATGAGGAACTCAACTTTGAAGAGTTGGAAGAACAGATCGATTATGAGGTCTGTTGAAATGTTGAAAGTCTTTTAAATCAACTTAAATACTACTGGTCTCGTTCATCAATCCATTTAAAATATATTGTGCGTTGTGGTCTTTTAAACCTCCAATAGTTTATTTTGCATGCCTTCCCTGTAACACTACCAAGACAATTCAAATCTACGAAATGTATTATTAGAATATTTTTCAAATGAGGACAAAATTAAAGTTAATCAGGGACATGCAATTTCATTACACCAACAACAACTTAACCAAAGAAACATATCATGTCATGTCATGTCATGTCATATCATGTCATGTCATGTCATATCATGTCATATCATGTCATGTCATGTCATGTCATATCATGTCATTTCATGTCATATCATGTCATTTCATGTCATATCATGTCATTTCATGTCATATCATATCATGTCATGTCATATCATGTCATATCATGTCATTTCATGTCATATCATGTCATGTCATATCATGTCATATCATGTCATATCATGTCATATCATGTCATATCATGTCATATCATGTCATGTCATGTCATATCATGTCATGTCATATCATGTCATGTCATATCATGTCATGTCATGTTATGTCATATCATGTCATGTCATATCATGTCATATCATGTCATGTCATGTTATGTCATATCATGTCATATCATGTCATGTCATGTCATGTCATATCATGTCATATCATGTCATGTCATGTCATGTCATAGCATGTCATATCATGTCATGTCATGTCATATCATGTCATATCATGTCATTTCATGTCATGTCATGTCATGTCATGTCATATCATGTCATGTCATGTCATGTCATATCATGTCATGTCATATCATGTCATGTCATGTAATGTCATATCATGTCATGTCATGTCATATCATATCATGTCATGTCATGTCATATCAGATCATGTCATGTCATGTCATATCATGTCATGTCATGTCATGTCATATCATGTCATGTCATGTCATATCATGTCATGCACAATTTGTCGTTATAAAGATGCAGGCCACGATTCCCACTCATTGTTGGAATCGTCAGCTCCTATGGTCAGCGTTTGCTATAGTTGGAATTTCTAAAAGGTTTCGCCATCTAAAAGCTCATTCTAACATTTGTTTCAATAATCCAGTCAGGCAGTGCAACCTTTTTGTCGTGTCACAAAAAGCAAATCATTAATTTTCATGGCGTATTTCGGACAATGGACAGAACGCACTAATCATCTGTATAGAAGGAGTGTCTGTTACAGATAGATACGAGTGTCTGTAACTGATAGATACGAGTGTCTGTAACAGATAGATACGAGTGTCTGTAACAGATAGATACGAGCGTCTGTAACAGATAGTTACGCTGAAAATGTAAGAGCATACAGAGGATTTTTCATGTGCCTGATATATAATGTTATGATCTAGATGTTAGTGTCACTTGCACTCATTTGACTCTAGCTACTTGAGAAGGTTTAATGTAATTTAATTATTCCACATACAGATTTATTTATAAATAAGGATATTGTTAGAAGTTCACCGAAACAGTGAAACAGACATTGCGTTAGTTTAATGGGCAAATTCACCAAACAAGACACCGGTGCACAAATATGTCGTAAATAGTGATCGTTTTGAACGCACCAGAAACAGAAAACCTAGAATGATTTAAAACCTGATAAAACCGGAAAGAAACTCAGTTAAGAACTCAAGATGTAGTACACCAATATTCTGTACCAAAATAAAACCAGAATACATTAAAGTAATTCTGTGGCCTCCCAAATTGAAGAGCCTTTATATAACACATAAATATATGTGTTTCAAATAATAATATGTACAGGCCTTGCTTTTGATGTCGTAAATAGTGATCGTTTTGAACGCACCAGAAACAGAAAACCTAGAATGATTTAAAACCTGATAAAACCGGAAAGAAACTCAGTTAAGAACTCAAGATGTAGTAGATTTTTCTACACCAATATTCTGTACCAAAAAAAAACATCAGAATACATTAAAGTAATTCTGTGGTCTCCCAAATTGAAGAGCATTTATATAACACATAAATATATGTGTTTAAAACAATAATATGTACAGGCCTTGCTTTTTTGTTATAATTCTGGAGAATCACGCTGCATATGTAAATGTGTATGTCTCGTGTATGTTTTTTTATCTCTACACTATAAAGTTGTTAGAAATAGAATTCGCTCTAAATTGAGTTGTCTGTATGTTTTTCAGTTTACACAGCTCCTGTCTGATGTTGGTGGTACAATCGGTCTATGGATTGGTCTGTCTATTCTCAGCTTGTTTGAACTCTTCCATGTCCTGCTGCAGATCTGTCATTATATCGTCCGAGGGAATCGATAGCCACTCTAGACGTCATTTCGGTTGGACATTGTTTTTATTTAAAATCAAAGTGATTGGTCAATTTGCACGAACGTAGATAGGTGTTTTAATGAATTTGTTAAGTAAACAAAACACAACTATATAAACAGAACGAAATTAGTTTATATCATCCTAGGAGAAAGGCATTAAATTAATTGATGGATGCAATCACTTAAGTTAGAGTTTCCAATGGTTCTAAAATAACTTTCTCATTTCGTTATTAGTTTTTAAAAAACATTTTATTTTCATCTTGATAATATTTTTTTTCTGTTTAATCCATAAAATCTTTTGCTACACATTTGATATAACGAGAAGTCTAAAATTGTGTTAACACTGAAAACTTGAATGTAATGTCTAAATCTGTGTTAGAACAGACAACTTGAATGTAATGTCTAAATCTGTGTTAGCACAGACAACTTGAATGTAATGTCTAAATCTGTGTTAGCACAGAAAACTTGAATGTAATGTCTAAAATTGTGTTAGCACTCACAATTTGAATGCAATGTCTAAACTTTTGTTAGCACTGAAAACTTGAATACAATGTCTAAATTTGTGTTAGCACTGAAAACTTGAATGTATTTTTAAAAAAACATAATGCACGTGACACTATGTCCTTACCGGTGATATGAATGTGAAACATGAATTAGTATAATGTGATGTGTTAACATTGATATGTTCAATGTAGAAACTGTGTGTATCTGACGAGAATATTATGTTATATATAAAATATTAGCTGTGATATTTTATTTTATTTTTTTGGTTGAAGATCTTCATTTTGTTTTCTTATATCATCTTAAAAGAAAGCCTTATTGTGACTACGAATAATACAAAACATCTTTACTCTATTGATTCGTAAGACGTGTCAAATATCGTCATTATGACATGTTGAAATTCAGGAAAATTTTCTCAACTTTTAGAATTTTTGCGGGAATAAAATCTGATCAGATGGGTGATGACTACTTGCATCAGAGCCTGCAAGACGTGGCTTGCACATTACCACTGTATCATGGTGTAAATGGACGTGGCTTGCACATTACCACTGTATGATGGTGGAACTGGGCGTGGCTTGCACATTACCACTGTATGATGGGGGAACTGGACGTGGCTGGCACATGACAACTGTATGATGGTGGAAATGGACGTGGCTTACACATTACCACTGTGTCATGGTGGAATTGGACGTGGATTGGACATTACCACTGTGACATGGTGGAACTGGACTTGGCTTGCACATTACCACTGTGACATGGTGGAACTGGACGTGGCCCTGGACATTACCACTGTGTCATGGTGGAACTGGACGTGGCTTGCACATTACCACTGTGTCATGGTGGAACTGGCCGTGGCTTGCACATTACCACGGTGTCATGGTGGAACTGGACGTGGCTTGCACATTACCACTGAGTCATGGTGGAACTGGACGTGGCTTGCACATTACCACTGTGTCATGGTGGAACTGGACGTGGCTTGGACATTACCACTGTGTCATGGTGGAACTGGACGTGGCTTGGACATTACTACTGTGATATGGGGGAACTGGACTTGGCTTGCACATTACCACTGTATCATAGTGGAACTGGACGTGGCTTGCGTTGGAACTGGTCGATAGTATCACATTCCGAACCTTAACCTTATTTACAAAGTTTCTAAATATCTAATGTTTGTTTATTACGTCTACACGTGTGGTTGAAATTATTGAACACATAAAATAAGTTTTTGAGAAATATTTTCAGAAACACCTAAAGCTGTAATTTTCTTTTGCAAGAAAAATTAGGTTTATTGACACTGAGTATTATGATATGCTATGAGGTGAGCTGAAATAGTGGTATTGTAAACGATGGGACAATAAAAGTATCCTTCAACATAAGCATTCCACAGACATGGTCACGAGTTATACACGAGACACTCAACTCAAGCCAGACCTTACATGCACGTTGTTAGCCCGTGACCACTTCATCCAGTCGTTGATTGATCTATTCATTGGAATGTTTTCTTTTATTTCTGATATAATTACCTGATTTGACAATAATGTATGCATCAAATAAAATCATTAATTGATCCGTTGTATTTCAGTCTTATCGAATTATAATTTTTCTCCTCTCCTTTTTCTCTTGTTTATCCTGCGTATTTGTTTAGTCCTAAACACACCCAACCACCCCACCTCCCTAGTTCGGTTTATTGAATCACCCTCACACTGACCCTAAAGGTCACATCAGAGTTAATGACACAGTTTTACAACTCTAGCGACGTCACTGAGTTCACTAGTTGGAACAATTGACCCTTTTATTGCTGACATGTTTACATGACAGCATGCTTACTCCCGCTGATCCAATGACGCTAGATTTGCGAAAATAAATTAAGAACTCTTCAGTAATAGAAATGTTTAAGTGTATTTGAATATATGATTATTTGCACTATGATTTTTTTTTGGTCTAATGCCTACAAATTGAACAATTGATCAGAACCTGCGGATCAACGAAGCTGCAGTTTTCAAATATATCTGAAGAAAATAATTGGCTTTCAAAGATGTTTACAAATGTACTGAGTAACGTTTGAAGTAAGTTTAAAAATCTACTAGAGTTCTAGTTGCTAGAGTGAAACTTGAAGTAGTTTTAATTAGAAAAAAACCACATTTTTTAAATTATCTTTATTTGCATTACTTTAGTTTTTATTTCTTTGATGAAACAGATCATTGTGTTAGTATTTGAAGAGACCAGATGTCCACTGATGTTTTTGGAACTCTACGGGGCTGAGTAAACTCAGTTTATTTTTCATGGTAATAAAAATATTAACAATGGAAAACTCAATGGAAAGTAGGTCAGAGAGAACAATGATTATAGGGGCACAAGTGGGATCCAAATATTTTCAAGATAACCTTGACCTTTCCACGGTTTTTCTTGAATGTGTTATCAAATGATGCTAAGTTTTATCTTAACTACACAGACTCTCCTTCCATACAGAAGATTATTGCGTCCACAGACAATGCCGGTCTGTTGGCAAGTGATATAGCGTTCACTGGCCACGGCCATGAGGGTTCCACGTTATTCCCAGCCGTCTTTGTTTCCCCAACTAGTGTCAGGTACCCAATTCGGAGCTGAGTGGACTCAGGGACACCCTTGGCCCCAGGAACACATCCCTGCTTCACGAGGATTTGAACACGTGACCATCGGTACGCTAGTCGAATGCGCATACCACTCGACCACCATAAGTTACTGCGTTATTTTGTGAAGGGGCGTTCCAGAGGCGTCTATTCTATTGGTTATATGTCGATGGAATCAACTATTGCCAATCTCTTTTAGGCAGCTATAAAAAAATCTCCAGCTATATTTTACATTTCTCTAAGCTTTGAGTGAATTGGAGAATAGAAAGTGTAAAAATTAAAATTAGCAATTATTTAATCGCTGGGAATTTTTATGGTGATTGGTGTTGGCTTTAAATACTTTTGGGAAGGGAGATAAACTGTGCGAGTCTCCGTAGGTTCAACTCTAAATCGGTTTGCGATAATGCTAGCACTATTTCCTATTTTCCAGTGTATGGGAAGTCCAAACAGTTTGATTTTATTTATACTTTTTTTTTCTATGTAATTTATACAACTTATGTTAAACATTCTTTTAATAGAAAGCAAACCATATTATTAAGTATGACAATTTCGTTATCTTTATTTTATGAGCATAAATAAACTGATACAGGCGTAGTGTTTTGTCCGTATCTTAGTGTTGATTGATTACATAAATAAGTGCAGTATGGTAAGAACGTTCAGAGTCTATGATATTTAAAAGAGTCATGCGGTGGAATATGTGGCAAAGTTCAAAATAACAATATTTGAAATGAAAGATTGAGTAGAATTATCAATATTTATTTAAGTTCAATGTGAACTGGCGGAGTATGCGATACCATCAGACGGAAGGATTGGTTCGAATAGAAAGCTTTGGGTTCGAAATATAAAAAAATATGAAGTATCCACTCCATGTTTTTACTTTCAGGAAATGTACTGATATATGCATGTATGAGAAACGGTGAGTTGCGATCAAAATTGGGAGAAACGAAACAAATTAAACAGTCTGATTCCCGGCACGATCATGTATTCTGTACACAGAAAAAGTTAGGAACGAAACTGCCGTCATGTAATGTATTGCATTTCTGGTGTTGCTTACTAGACGATTTCTTACTCTTCTGAAGCTCCAAGCATGTGGGATATCTTTAAGTAAAACTTTCCAATTAATTTAAAGCCAGCGTCCGACAGAAGAATGAGTTTATAACAGTAATGTTAAGCATTTGTTGAGAATAACACTGAAATAATAGAGACAAACATTCCATAAACGCAGGAAGTCTCTTTCTTTGCAACACAACATGTACTTTTTTAGCATATTTACAGAAAGGGGACGTTATTAAGAATAATAATAATAACTGATAATTTATATATCGCTGTATCCTGGTAGGGAACCGGGCTCACAGCGCTTTACATGGAGATCATAACATACATATAATAATTAAATAACCATTCATACCATAATAACAACATAAAGGACAGTACATTACACATAAGCTACGCTATACATTAAAAAACAAATGTTGTTTCATTAATTTTGTAAATACATTTTGAAAAGATGCGTATTAAGTGCAGTCTTGAAGGACTTGGTAGTTGGAATACTACGGATGTGTAATGGTAGAGAATTCCATTGTTTGGCTTCACAAAAAGAGAATGACCTTTCACAAAAAGTTTTAGTTCGTGTCTTAGGAACACAGAGAATACGTGTGTCTGCAGAAGAGCGTAGCTGACGACTGAGTGAGTAGACCGACAGAAGTTCAGTAAGATAGGAAGGAGATGAGTCAGAAAAGAAGTTGTGACAGAGAACAGCCAGTTTGTAATCAATTCGAGCTTGTATAGGTAGCCAATGAAGTGAGTAAAGTAGCGGAGTAACATGGTCATGTTTTTTTTTCCCTAAAGAACTAGTCTGGCAGCTGAATTTTGAAATTTCTGTAGTTTTTCAATGCATTGTTTTGGAGCACCCGACAGAAGAGAATTGCAATAATCAATGCGAGCTAGAACAAGAGCACAGACTAGAGTTTTTGTTGCACTAACTGTTACCCTCTACTGCATGAGGTATAAAAATTTTGAGGAAAAAATTATTTAATGATTTATCATAGCTTCCTAGGACTCCAATAGATGACTTCTGTACTAAAAATATTGACATTATTTATTATAACCGTTGTATGGCATTGTTGCCTACAGGCAACATTATGCATACCGAGATATTCCTATCATAAGAACTAAAAAAATATCTCTCCATGTTTCATACAAATACTGGGTAATAATCCATGTGTATAAGGTTATTATTATTACAAGTAATATTAATTAAATTATATTGTTGATATTTGTTATTTAATGACAAAACACTAGAGTTTTTCTGAGTAAAATATACATTTTATTGAAAATAATAAGAAATTACTGGAAAATTATTCTGCAGCAGCTCAACACATGTAAACCGGTGGTCAAAATAAATGTAATGCCAAACTCTTCTAGGAATGGGCTGTAATAGATGCAAATTTATATTTCGAGAGTCAAGTGGTCTTCAGATCTGGCTTTCCCTCTATCACAGGGGTGGGCAAACTTTTTAGGGTGAGGGCCGCATTAGTTAGAAATGAAACATAAAGGGGCCGCACCTAACCAAACTTTAGCCTCGATTCAAGTACAAGCATCCATCTTTCACAAAAATCTATTGATTTTTTATATATTTCTGCAGGCTTTCGAGGGCCGCATAAAACTCTGCAGCGGGCCAAGTGCGGCTCGCGGGCCGTAGTTTACCCATCCCTGCTCTATTGGCTTTATTTATCAATTCGTGACAAAAGATACATTTTATAACCCCATTTATTCTTTGGGTTATATATTCTAAGGGGAGAGCGAATCTTGAAGGTAATGACCTACTCAGTCAGATTGAGAGGCCTGTTGAAATTTTGTTGAACGACATATAAATTGCTCAGTTCCAATATATTCCTAAACATTTCTTTACTCAGAATTTTCTAAAAATATTCTACTGGCTCTTGATGTAATTGCTGGTTGATCCCTTCCTGTAAATGTTGGTTATACAAAGGGAGCAGTGTGAGGAGCAGTCTCTTTCCAAATGGGCCGTTTGATTGTTATAGCAGTGGCATATGTCGAGGTTGAAGGGTCATATGTCGAGGTTGAAGGGGCATATGTCGAGGTTGAAGGGTCATATGTCGAGGTTGAAGGGTCATATGTCGAGGTTGAAGGGTCATATGTCGAGGTTGAAGGGGCATATGTCGAGGTTGAAGGGTCATATGTCGAGGTTGAAGGGTCATATGTCGAGGTTGAAGGGTCATATGTCGAGGTTGAAGGGTCATATGTCGAGGTTGAAGGGTCATATGTCGAGGTTGAAGGCTCATATGTCGAGGTTGAAGGGTCATATGTCGAGGTTGAAGGGTCATATGTCGAGGTTGAAGGGTCATGTGTCGAGGTTGAAGGGTCATATGTCGAGGTTGAAGGGTCATATGTCGAGGTTGAAGGGTCATATGTCGAGGTTGAAGGGCCATCTGGCTCTTCCTCCCAATCACTAGATTCAGTTTGAGACAGTCCTGAAAATATTGGTTTGAATAAATTAAATTCTGTAAATAAATAATTTATATTATATATTTCTTTTCAATTTGTTCTAATTCTAAGGGGAACTAGATATTACATTAGAAAGAAGAAGAAGTATAAATAACCAGCAAGAAGGGTGACGTCATTTTATGGAAAATAATCATCAGCAGACACTGTCATCATGAATATCTCTTATTTCCACTGCATTTTGTGGCTTGCCATAAAATCTTGCAGGGTCCATTCTCTATAAATGTAAACAAAAAATTAGCCTTTTATTTTTATTCTCACAATTACATTTTCATGAAAATTCATGTCAGTGGTCAGCCTATATTGTGTATGTTTATTATAATTATTATATGTAATTTTTGAAATAATAATAATAATAATGCATAATTGAAGAGCAATTTTACAGGAAATATTGTAACTAAATAAAAACATTAGTTAAATAGCTCATTATAAAAATAAATATTGCTGCTATATTATAAAAAAGGCAACAATATACAATATAAACCTATAAAAACAATGTCAAGTCACTGTACAAGATTTGATCATTATTCTCCTGGTGTTGCTTATAAGCAACAAAGGTTTAGAGCTTGATAAATCAAGCTACAGTATCATTTCCTTTCTGAAGGCTGTATGACTAAATAATTGAAACCATATGTCAAATAATAATATTTAAAACCATCATATACTTACATTTTATGAGTCTTGTATCGGATGATAAAATGTATCAAATTCGCGAAGCACAAAAAAATGGGACGACCGTTTGAAAACTCAGCTCTCTAAATGCGTATGCTACGTAAACAATGTCTAAGTAGGTCAAACTAAAGCGAAACTGCTATTAGACCAAGGGGAAATCATTCAATATTAAAAATATCCATGAAATCAAATAGTAGGACACTTTTTTTGGTATGTTGCCTGTAGGCGACATTATGCAGTAGAGGGTTGTTAAGTAATGACGGAATGAGCTGATCTGACGAATGGCGGTGTAGGCAGAGCGACTGATGTGATTGATGAAGTTTTTGGTAGACATGTTGTCAGAAATAATGTAGCCAAGATTCCTAGTCGATGTTTTGAACAGTATATTAGAACTAGCCACCTGAATAGAATTAGGAAGAGACAAAGTACTGCGTGATTTATTGTTACAAAATAGGAGTGCTTCTGTCTTATCGTCATTCAGCTTGAGCTTGCTAAAAGTCATCCAAGACTTTACATCACCAATGCACTCCTGCATCAATTGTACAGTGGAGTCAATATCAGAGGGATCAGTGTGAGTGTATAGCTGAGTATCATCTGCAAATGATTGGCTTTTAACTGAATGCTTTTCGAGCAGTAGAAGTAATGGCCTTGTATACATTACGAAAAGAACCGGACCCAAAACGGAGCCTTGAGGCACACCATAAACCAAGTCAGCTCTGTGAGAGATACATCCATTTACTGATATCACCTGTGATCTATTAGATAGGTATGATTGAAACCAAGCCAGAACTGAGCCAGAAATCCCAAAATAATTTTCCAGGGTTTTTAGCAACGTTTGATGGTCGACGGTGTCAAAGGCTGCACTAAGATCTAAAAGGACCAATATAGAGATTTTCCCACTGTCCAGTGCAAGTAGGAGGTCATTTGTTACCTTCAACAGGGTGGTCTCTGTGCTGTGAGAAGGTCTGTAGGCCGACTGATTAGGACTTAGAAGAGTGTTGTCGTTAAGATAAGCAAAACGTTGTTTTAAGTCAAGTTTTTCTATGACCTTCGATATAAATGAAATATTAGACACAGGTCGAAAGTTGTTTAAATTGTTTTGGTCTAACCCTTGTTTTTTTTAGCAATGGTTTTATTACAGCAGATTTACATAATGTGGAAAAGAACCAGATGTTAGACTCTCATTTACTATATTGGTTATTGTTGGGAGTTAGAGATCTAATGACTCAACCAATAGTGGAGTGGGGATGGGATCAAGAGAGCAGGACGTTGGCTTAGATTTTAGAATAACAGCTTTGACCTCATATTCAGGCAGTTTGCATTGGAAACAAATTTGAATGTGTCCATGGCCATAGCTTCCAAATGTAAGAGAAAAGAATCTTGGATCATTGTCTTCCTCCTACCTTCATTGATGAACTTCCTGTACCCAGTAGGGCAACGGTTTCAAAAACCCCAGGAATTGTTAATAATTTTTTTTTAATTTACGGCACTTCATGCATTGCACTGTATAATTTGAGTGCTGAAATACTGAGTGCTTTATTGACGCCGATAAATAACTATAATCATTGTGTAAGAGTTCAGCACTACACTTGGGTCTTGTGGAAGCCTAGAGGAAAGGCCTGCTATCTGTACGCAGGCCACAAGTTAGGGGTGAATGGTACTTACCTCGCCCCGGGCGAATCATGCTCACCACGCCCCGGGCGCTGGCAATCAACTTAACGCCATTGCTTGGACCAATACACGTGTACACTATTTGACCAAATTAATTCCTTCAGTTGAATTGTGACCAGTACATTATTTTTTAAATATATGTTTAATGATTGGACATTGTGGGAAATATAGGAAGGCCTGCAACATAAACACTTCAAAGGTATCTGATTACTTGTGTAGCGCATGTGTTCATACTGTTCAAAGATATCTGATTACTTGTATAGCGCATGTGTCCATGCTGTTCAAAGATATCTGATTACTTGTATAGCGCATGTGTTCATGCTGTTCAAAGATATCTGATTACTTGTATAGCGCATGTGTCCATGCTGTTCAAAGATATCTGATTACTTGTATAGCGCATGGTTCCATGCTGTTCATAGATATCTGATTACTTGTATAGCGCACGTGTCCATGCTGTTTTAGTTCTGTAAGTTTGGATGTTGTTGATCAGACCATAGCCATATGTGAAGATAAACTCAATACAAAACAAATTGTAATACACGAAATCAACTTGGAACATGATTCTATTATTAAGAAGGAGACAACTGCAGTTTCCAATATACAAAGTTAATTTCAAAGTTCTCTTCCTAGCTCAAGTGTTTTCATGCAGCATCATATTGGGCAAAATCACATCAAGTCGAAAAAACATTTTTTTTAAATGATTGTATACTGTTTTCTTTCAAAGTTGGGATTAAATAAAGTAAAAATACTTTGAATCTTAAAATACAAAACGACAATATAAAATGTCTGGCGACACGATTGAGATAAAGATATTTCCATGACGTTTGTTTGAATTTACGGAAAATGAGTCCTTGTTGAACACTCTTAAGATATTATTATTGTAGTTGATTTAATTAAATTTAATAATGCCATCATTATATTTTTCATTGTTTGACTTTAGTGAATACAATTTTTTAATGATAAGCCCTCTCTTAATCACCGATTGTTAACAACTTACAACAACCTTACAACATAACCCCCATTAACCCCTGACCCAACTTTTACAACCATTAAACGTCCTTCTAACCCCTTACCTGACCTTTACAAACTGAACCGCTTTCTAACCCCTTACCTGACCTTTACAAACTGAACCGCCTTCTAACCCCTTACCTGACCTTTACAAACTGAACCGCCTTCTAACCCCTGACCATACCCTAACAAATCTTAAATATACTTTCTAAAACTCTTAAACTCCGTCCTGTCACAGTAGAGCAAATACAGAAAGCAAACTTGGTCTAGTAGGGTTAGGGAAACTTTTTGTCTGAGAGAGCCATAAACACCACATATTTTAAAAAGTAATTCTGTGAGAGCCATACATTATGTTTAAAACTAAAAATTCGAGTAAATGTGTGCATTTTGTGTAATTTAAACACTAAAAGTACAATAGTTATGTCTCTGAATTCTTTTTAATAACATTGTTATGCTGTTCTGTTGCTAATCAACAATGCGTATTGGTGCTTCATGGGTTTGCTGATGGCTTTTTAGTCTGGTTGATACATTGTGAGGTTACGCTTCAAGCAGACGTTGTTTTTTTCTTTTCTTTTCGTTTTTTATATGCAATTAATATGTAAATTAAATAGATCTAACGGGGAAAAATTATAATCGAGGATTGATCTGCGAACCAGATTCAGCCAATAATAGAGCCACATCTGACTCGGGGGCCATGGTTTCCCGACCACTGGCTAGCGCTTACTTTGGAAACACCAAAATAAACTTCTAAAAAAGAGATATAAAAGAAATCATCGCTCTACACATTGTCTTTATTTTTGTGGTTTCATTTTCTATATGACAAACCATTTAATACCTAGCATTTTAACTATTAGATAATACCCCGTCATACACAACAGTTATGAGACAAAGAAATACCCCGAGGTCATAGGTCACCGATACGACCCTGTTCTCAATGTTAGTTCTTTACGTTTACAAACTTTTTTCAAAAATAAAGCCAACAAAGTTGCAGATGTCAAAAACTGTTTCTGTTACACCAACTCGGACTGTCACCTTTCAAGGCCAGTACCCCGTCACTTCCTCTCAACTTTTCTTATTTATAAAAGCCAACCCACAACCCCGTGCCACACTCCCACTTCATACCACACTCCCACTTCATACCACACTCCCACTCCATACCACACTCCCACTTCATGCCACACTCCCACTTCATACCACACTCCCACTTCATACCACACTCCCACTTCATACCACACTCCCACTTCATACCACACTCCCACTTCATACCACACTCCCACTTCATACCACACTCCCACTTCATACCACACTCCCACTTCATGCCACACTCCCACTTCATACCACACTCCCACTTCATACCACACTCTCACTTCATACCACACTCCCACTTCATGCCATATGCCACTCCATGCCACACTCCCACTCTATGCCACACTCTCACTCCGTGTCACACTCCTACCCCGTTCAACCCTCCACTAAGTACTGTACTCCACTACGTGACACACTCCTTCAGTAACATTCTGAGACAATCATATCAGTAAATACTAAGTAGTAATCAAAGTAAACAAGGGTAATAACCGAGACTAAAACAGACACATGGATTACTTAGTGTCATTTACCGATAAACTAATTAAATAGTTTTATAGAGTAAAACAGAATTCTGAAAACCCTCTTTTTGGAGACATTCTTTTTATTTGTAAGGTATTTTTCTATATTTTACACAGTTTGGAATACGCCAAGTTCTGCATCCACAATTAAAGTAACAATTATCTACACATCACTCAGTTGATATCAGAGGCCATTAAAAAAGTCAGTCCTCCTCCACAGTCGCAAAGGAGATCATAACAAGACATTCGGCTCCAGCCAAACACGTTATACATTACATACTTATATATAAAACATTATTTTGTGCTTAACAATGAAATATGGTTCACACACAAAATATTATTTGACAAACATTAAAATGTTTATAGTATGGAATACAATGGAATCGTATGAACATGTTCAAATGTTTGGTATACAATTAATAAAAAGGAAAAAAATGTAATATCTTTTAAAATGTTCCATCTGTCATTACCTCAAATCCTTTTTGCATACATATTTAGTCTGTTGTTTTAATTGTGTGTATGTTTCTCCGTCAATACTCTCAATAAACGTAAGAAAGTGTGATCTAAACATATAACATGGGAACATGTAAAACAACGTTCTCGAGGATCCAGCACTCTTTTAAGAATTCATTACGAGGTAACAAGACTCATACACATACAACATGCACATCAATACAATGCATCATCACCATCAGAAATGAGTTTTGGTCACATGAGTTGAGTAATTTTACTTAAACTGATCAGTCTACAATTCAAAATGTAACACAAAAATTCTCTCCCTTCATCACGAATGCTGCACATTCCATACACCGGTAATAGTACAATATTTTTATCACAAGCTTTTACTGAGTGCTATCCATTATTTTTTTTAAAATGTCAGTGTGACAATGCCATTGTTTCTGTGACACATTTCTATCATGCCATCATGTGCTTAAAGAGATAACATGTGGCAAGTTCCATGTGAGGAATGAGGATATTTCAGTATTCCGCCAATGAGTTTACATCTTATCAGCTCAGACCATGTTTGTGACAGACGACGATAATTGTTGACGCAAATATCAACATCATGACAATCTAGATTGATTGACAGCAAATAATGAACCTCTGTGTGCAGTTTTCCTGAAAGTCATTGCCTTCATTCTATTGTTGCGATTGAGATGAAATAAATCTACGTCTCCAAGTTCACGTCATTTTCATTAACTTCTGAAACTGGGCCAGATTTTCCCAAACTTGCCAGCCCATTAGCTTCTGAAACATTGCCAGAATGTTCCAATATTCCCAGTCCATTGGCTTTGGAAAGTTGTCCAGATGTAATAAAACTTCTCGGTGCACTATCTTCAGACACTTGAACTGATTTTTCACAGCTGCCTGGACCATGAGATTCTTTTTTCTCCCACCGTCGACACGTAAAGTATCGGATGATCTCTAGAAGCAGGTGCACGATCTCAAATAGACTGAGGACAGACAGACCGATCCACAGGCCAATAGAGCCACCAATGTCAGATAATAAGTTTGTGAACTGAAAGTGTTACAACACATTTTTTAATTAGAATCAAAAAATGCTGAAAAATGTAATACAAATGTGTAAATATATTAGTCAAGAAATTAAACAAATGTTTCTTGGAGTTGTTATTGACATCTGTCACTTCAATTCTATTGAAGCTGTTATCTAGATCTGTCACTTCAATACTATTGAAGCTGTTATCTAGATCTGTCACTTCAATACTATTGAAGCTGTTATCTAGATCTGTCACTTCAATACTATTGAAGCTGTTATCTAGATCTGTCACTTCAATACTATTGAAGCTGTTATCTAGATCTGTCACTTCAATACTATTGAAGCTGTTATCTAGATCTGTCACTTCAATACTATTGAAGCTGTTATCTAGATCTGTCACTTCAATACTATTGAAGCTGTTATCTAGATCTGTCACTTCAATACGATTGAAGCTGTTATCTAGATCTGTCACTTCAATACTATTGAAGCTGTTATCTAGATCTGTCACTTCAATACTATTGAAGCTGTTATCTAGATCTGTCACTTCAATACTATTGAAGCTGTTATCTAGATCTGTCACTTCAATACTATTGCAGCTGTTATCTAGATCTGTCACTTCAATACTATTGAAGCTGTTATCTAGATCTGTCACTTCAATACTCTTGAAGCTGTTATCTAGATCTGTCACTTCAATATTATTGAAGCTGTTATCTAGATCTGTCACTTCAATACTATTGAAGCTGTTATCTAGATCTGTCACTTCAATACTATTGAAGCTGTTATCTAGATCTGTCACTTCAATACTATTGAAGCTGTTATCTAGATCTGTCACTTCAATACTATTGAAGCTGTTATCTAGATCTGTCACTTCAATACTCTTGAAGCTGTTATCTAGATCTGTCACTTCAATACGATTGAAGCTGTTATCTAGATCTGTCACTTCAATACTATTGAAGCTGTTATCTAGATCTGTCACTTCAATACTATTGAAGCTGTTATCTAGATCTGTCACTTCAATACTATTGAAGCTGTTATCTAGATCTGTCACTTCAATACTATTGAAGCTGTTATCTAGATCTGTCACTTCAATACTATTGAAGCTGTTATCTAGATCTGTCACTTCAATACTATTGAAGCTGTTATCTAGATCTGTCACTTCAATACTATTGAAGCTGTTATCTAGATCTGTCACTTCAATACTATTGAAGCTGTTATCTAGATCTGTCACTTCAATACTATTGAAGCTGTTATCTAGATCTGTCACTTCAATACTATTGAAGCTGTTATCTAGATCTGTCACTTCAATACTATTGAAGCTGTTATCTAGATCTGTCACTTCAATACTATTGAAGCTGTTATCTAGATCTGTCACTTCAATACTATTGAAGCTGTTATCTAGATCTGTCACTTCAATACGATTGAAGCTGTTATCTAGATCTGTCACTTCAATACTATTGAAGCTGTTATCTAGATCTGTCACTTCAATACTATTGAAGCTGTTATCTAGATCTGTCACTTCAATACTACTGAAGCTGTTATCTAGATCTGTCACTTCAATACTACTGAAGCTGTTATCTAGATCTGTCACTTCAATACTATTGAAGCTGTTATCTAGATCTGTCACTTCAATACTATTGAAGCTGTTATCTAGATCTGTCACTTCAATACTATTGAAGCTGTTATCTAGATCTGTCACTTCAATACTATTGAAGCTGTTATCTAGATCTGTCACTTCAATACTATTGAAGCTGTTATCTAGATCTGTCACTTCAATACTATTGAAGCTGTTATCTAGATCTGTCACTTCAATACTATTGAAGCTGTTATCTAGATCTGTCACTTCAATACTATTGAAGCTGTTATCTAGATCTGTCACTTCAATACTATTGAAGCTGTTATCTAGATCTGTCACTTCAATACTATTGAAGCTGTTATCTAGATCTGTCACTTCAATACTATTGAAGCTGTTATCTAGATCTGTCACTTTAATGCTTTTAACGTTGTTAACTACATCTGTCACTTCAATACTATTGAAGCTGTTATCTAGATCTGTCACTTCAATACTATTGAAGCTGTTATCTAGATATGTCACTTTAATGCTTTTAACGCTGTTTACTACATCTGTCACTTCAATACTGTTGGGTTTCAAGGATGAATTTATTTATTTTACCAAAGTCTCATTTCCAATTGACAAGATGAAAACAATATTTTAATTTATATTTCATACTTCATAGTTTAGAGATGAGAAAATCCAGTTACTAAGTATTTTTAAAATAATTCTTAACTTCCTAAGAATTATCTTTTATTCAATGGCCTAAAACTAAAATAATGTTTTGGCTACCACTCCAAGAGTGTGGAAATTGGTTAGGGTTATCTGTAAGTTATCAGCAACAATATCAGCGTACCAAACTAATCAATGGGTGAGTGCATTTGATTTGTATTTTAAAAACTAAAAGGAGCATTGGTTACAACATTGCGCAATTAGAAAAATGAGGAACATAAGTTGTAACCAAATAATCACAGAAATGTTTAAGACCTTAGATTTTACTTAATGCTATGAAGTGTTGTCCTATTTAAGATTGCAAAATTTCAAAAAATTTGAAGAATGGGAAGTGGATGAAAATTCAACCGACAAATTTGAATGATCAGAAGGGAGAAGCTTTTTTAATGATTTAAACAAAGATTTTACCTCGTAATTTGGCTGGTCCACCAATTCTTCATAGTTTAAATCCTCAAAATAGATGCTTAGTTTAACGAGCTCATGTCTGAAAAACAAACCTATATATATGTTACAGGCAATGTGTGAAATCAGGCATTCCGTAGAATGTCTAGGCAATGTATAGAATGCCTGATGGTTTCAGGCAAAATATATAATTTGTAAAACTTTTGCATACTTTGCCTATAGAATGCCGGATTTCCTTTAGGCAAAGTGTAAAAAGAGCACAACAAAGGACTTCATTGATTATTACGTATTTTAAAGTGGAAGTAATACAAAATAAAACACATGATGTACGCTCTGTATTATTTTTTTTTGAGGTCTTCCTCTGTTGTCACATCTTGTAAATCATCGTCAGGTAAGGACCACTTTGTTAGGCCTACTTTAGCTCTACAGCTAAAGAGAGATTCATATGTTGATCTTATAATCCCAGAATGAAAATCTCTGTTCTTCTTGAGTTGGACGAACTGCAACCCCTCACTCCATTGGCCAGTTATTTCATCTTGCATCCAAGCACACGAAATATTTTCGATGCCATGGTTAACTCTTTCGACGCTCCCATGGCTTTGTATGTGGCGCGGCTTACCATGAACGATACTCAAGGTGGGCCAGTACTCCTTTAGGATGCTTACCACATTGTTTGCAAATTCCCTGCCGTTATCGGACTGTAGAATCATTGGAGCACCAAGCAACTTAAATATGTCTACGAGCTGGTATGCTAATTCTTTCGCCCTCTTTGTCTTCAGGGCCCTGAGAACTACGAACTTGATGATCATGATACACCATTATAAACGTGTATTCCCCATCAGGATGGGATTGAAAGTCGATGAGATCGACCTGACAACGAGAGTTGAATTCAGAAAAAGCCATTGGCTTGACCACAATGACTTTTTGGACGCCTTTTTGTTTTTTCTGGCAAGGTTCACTAAGGCTAATACGCAGTTCAATATCATGACGGGTAGCGTTCGTGTATTTGGGTGAAAGTTCTTTCAACATTTTGTCCCGTCCTCCATAACCAATGGTCTAATGGGTACGTGAAGTATGTCAAATATCTATGAGTCCGCGAAGTAAAACAGAAAGGCAGCCACGCCTTCTTTAACAGGGTATATCAACTTACTCTAATTTTCCATCATCATGACATAGTATTTCACCAGCCAATAGTCTCGTGGTTCTTGCTTAATGGTGGTCTTAGCCATTTTCACATTGTCCACAAATTTTTGGTAACAGTTTCGGTTTTTTAAAAACACTCTGTTTTAGCAGCATTGGCTCCTACTTTAGATAAATCATCGTAGAACCGTCATTGCAGGTCTCCATGGCATGATTCCTGTCCTAGCACTACATTCTCTTCCGACATGGTCACACAGCAATCCAAGGGGAAACGTTATGGGAGAACGTCTGTGGAATCTCAGCCGGATGATATTGACTGACGTCATGAGAAGAAGTTTGGCAATATAGTCTGCGATTTGGTACTGGAACCTCGTACCGGCTAAACGCTGTCTTACAATAACTTTCAAAACTCACAGGCTTCGATCGCCAACGTCAAACAACGACCAAAGCACCACCGCCAACATTAATGACTGGAAAAATGGCGGGGGTAGGCCATTTACATACTTTGCCGGACGACAACTCGGCATTCTAAAGAATGCCTAGCCAATGTATGAAATAACAATTATTTCATACTTTACCTGAAACCATCAGGCATTCTAAACATTGCCTAGGCATTTCACGCTTTGTCTTTAACGTATATAAAAGTCAAAGTATGTATGTATGTCCTTTATAGCTGACTAAACCATTCATCCGATCGCCATGAAACTTTTGGATACTTTTGAGTACGCTCCTGGGATGGTCACTGTCAAGGTTTTTTGCAAAATTTAACACTCATCGGGCGCTGGGGACCCATAATATGTTTTTTCCCTTATATTAGCTATATAAAAATTAGTTTAAGCGTTAGCTATTAGGTAAATGGGTGGATCTTAACCAACCAGTATCCACTACACATAAAAGCGTGCGGCGCCCATCACAACTCGTTTCTCTTTGCATCTATTTTTTTGCACATAGATAACTATTTTTAATTAATATGATAGTAGCATGTATATGATCAAAGTTGTGAAACGTTTGATATTTATTAATATTGATACAAATTTGTATTTACAGCCTTGTACATGAAAGCGAGTTGTGATGAGGGCCTCACGCTTTTATGTGCAGTGGATAGGTTCACTGATTTCACCTGTTATCATAGAACATTTTTATTTTCTTCTTTTTAGTGCACTGTTTATATGTAAATAAAAGCGTGTCTTTAAAAAAAAAGATTTTAAAAAGATTTTATTTTCTTCTTTTTAGTATCAATTTTTTAATCGATTTTTCGACCTTATCAATTCCATTTAATTAGTTAAAGGTCATGGTCAATAAGTTAAATGTGATATTGTTAATTAAACATCCTGTAAAGACAAAGTTTTTGACTATAAATACCTTATGTATGAGACAGAACTAGCAGTATTGTTAATGTTCATCGCGCGACAAACATTTACAGATTGTAACGCGCTGAACTCCCCTTGATGTAAAACACGGGAATTTTGTAATCGAAGGCTACAGTGAAACCAGTGAGCCGTGGAGGTCAACTCTAGCAGACGACTAAACATTCTAAATTGAGATAAACTAAGAATTGATTAATTTAATTACGGTACATTTGATCGATCTGAAATTTCGATACAATGCATTGTCATCCAAGATCTATCTGTGGTAAAATTTTGAGATCTCTAGGACCATCGGAGGTGGTTTAATTTTACGTTACTTGATTTGAAGGAAGGATGGATGGATGGTTGGATACAACATACAAACAGTGTGACTTAAATAAAAGCGTGTAAAAAGCGATTAAATTTTTTATAGTTATTTCCAGGTTACATAGAATTATACGCTGTTTTTCGGTTAATAATCTTTTTAATATATTTTAGAAATGTTTACTCCGACGATGTATATAGTGGTAGAGGTCTTCACACCCTTTTTTTTCCTGCATGTAACTGCAGAGTCGTTTGTACTGGTGTCAATGAATTGACGTACGTTGTCTGTATCTTTACACTTGATCTTTAAAGTTTTTGTTGTAGTTTCACTCTCTTCGGGCAGGACATGGCATACAGCAAAGTCTTACAATTTAAATGATCCTCATGGCTTACCATAGTCGGACATGGCATACGGCAAAGTCTTACAATTTAAATGATCCTCATGGCTTACCATAGTCGGACAGGGCATACAGCAAAGTCTTACAATTTAAATGACCCTCATGGCTTACCATAGTCGGATTTTATTGTTCCTATGATGTTCTTCTCCAAGCTAGGAAGCAGGCATTACGTAATGGCTTTAGAAACGAATACTTACCTAAGACCATCCATGGACACATTTTTGAGACTGCAAATCGAAGGTTGAAAAGTGTAATTACAGATCTCCGGGAAGATAGCGCTCTGTGGAGGTCAAAGCCAAAAATTTGTTCTTTAAAACAGAAATTCCTTAACTTGATTGTATATATGATATATGTCCATCCTTTTTTATTCATATTTGGATCAGTGCAGAAGCGTAACTAGGTTTTCCGCGCCCTTGGCTAATTCATTTTTGGCAACCTTGAGAAATAGATAAAATACTAAATTATACACGATAAATTGATTATTGAAGGATTAGCCCTCGGCGCACTTGGCAACTGCCCCGATGCTAAGTCGTTGCTACGCCTCTGCATCAGTGTCAGCGTTTCACTTTCACTGTATATAGAAACCAAGTACTGTAGACAGTAAACTTACAATAAAAGTATCTGTTGGCCATGGAATGGTGGCTATGGTCTTCTCATAAGTTGTCTCACTAAATGGCCAGGAATAAATTCATGCAAATAAATTATTAATCTATTTATAAAAAGAGCGATGTTTGTAATCTAAGATCAATGTTTGTATTATAAGTGTTAGTGTTTGTAATGTAAGTATCAATGTTTGTAACATAAATATTAGTGTTTGTAATGTAAGTATTAAAGTTTGTAATAAAAGATCAATGTTTGTAATATAAGTATCAATGTTTGTAATATAAGTATTAAAGTTTGTAATGTAAGTATTAGTGTTTGTAATATAAGTATTAGTGTTTGTAATATAAGTATTAGTGTTTGTAATATAAGTATCAATGTTTGTAATATAAGTATTAGTGTTTGTAATGTAAGTATTAGTGTTTGTAATATAAGTATCAATGTTTGTAATATAAGTATTAGTGTTTGTAATATAAGTATCAATGTGTGTAATATAAGTATCAATGTTTGTAATATAAGTATCAATGTTTGTAATATAAGTATTAGTGTTTGTAATGTAAGTATTAGTGTTTGTAATATAAGTATTAGTGTTTGTAATATAAGTATCAATGTTTGTAATATAAGTATTAGTGTTTGTAATGTAAGTATTAGTGTTTGTAATATAAGTATTAGTGTTTGTAATATAAGTATCAATGTTTGTAATATAAGTATTAGTGTTTGTAATATAAGTATCAATGTTTGTAATATAAGTATTAGTGTTTGTAATGTAAGTATTAGTGTTTGTAATATAGGTATTAGTGTTTGTAATATAAGTATCAATGTTTGTAATATAAGTATTAGTGTTTGTAATGTAAGTATTAGTGTTTGTAATATAAGTATTAGTGTTTGTAATATAAGTATCAATGTTTGTAATATAAGTATTAGTGTTTGTAATGTAAGTATTAGTGTTTGTAATATAAGTATTAGTGTTTGTAATATAAGTATTAGTGTTTGTAATATAAGTATTAGTGTTTGTAATATAAGTATTAGTGTTTGTAATATAAGTATTAGTGTTTGTAATATAAGTATTAGTGTTTGTAATGTAAGTATTAGTGTTTGTAATATAAGTATTAGTGTTTGTAATATAAGTATTAGTGTTTGTAAAATAAGTATTAGTGTTTGTAATGTAAGTATTAGTGTTTGTAATATAAGTATTAGTGTTTGTAATATAAGTATTAGTGTTTGTAATATAAATATCAATGTTTTAAAGGTAAGTATTAGTGCTTGTAATGTAGGTATTTGTACCCACAACTGAAATATGAATGTGTGTAATATGTACATTGCCATCTTTAAAATAAGTATAAATGCTTGGAATAGAAGTATCAATGTGTGTTATGGAAGTATCAATGTGTGTAATAGAAGTATCAATGTGTGTAATATTAGTATCAATGTTTGTAATATTAGTATCAATGTGTGTAATAGAAGTATCAATGTGTGTAATATTATTATAAATGTGTGTAATATTAATATTAATGTGTGTAATATTAGTATTAATGTGTGCAATATTAATATCAATGTGTGTAATATTAATATCAATATGTGTAATATTAATATCAATGTGTGTAATATTAATATCAATATGTGTAATATTAATATCAATGTGTGTAATATTAGTATCAATCTTTGTAAAAATAAATACGTACGAATTTTGGTAATATAAGTATCAATGTTTGAAATATGCGTATTAATGTTTGTAAAATAAATAGTTGCTATAAACAGGCCTAAAATTGACCAATAATTTAGGATACATCTATCTGAAACCAATGGTCCCTTACTCGCATGGGCTACTGCAGCGGCAGGCATTGTCATCTCCCTCTATCTCACAGCGTCCTTTATACAGGCATTGGCGCTCTAGATTAGATATAGGCAGAAGAAATTTTAAATTATACAGATTTGGCGTTCTAGATTAGATATACACGGTGGCCCAAAAAAGTGGGACTGCTTAGAACTTTTTTTATATATATATTTTTTTTGTAAGTTTCAAAACGAGTAAGTATACGAAGCATTTGGTTTACAGACGAAAAGATATTTACTCTCGCCACACCAGTAAATTCACAAAATGATCGTGTTTATTCGTGGGGGACGCGGTGGTCGAGTGGCAGCGCACTGGACTGTCGTACCGATGGTCACGGGTTCGAATCCGTGTGAAGGCTAGGGTTTGTTCCCGGGGCCTAGGGCGTCCCTGAGTCACCCCGCTCCGAATGGGTACCTAACACTACATGTAGTTAGGCGGCTGGGTAATGCGTGGAACCCACAAAGCCGTGGCCTGTGATTGCTGCATCACTTGCCAACAGATCATCTGTCATGGTCTGTGGACGCAACTATCTTCTGCATAGAAGGAGCGTCTGTATAGATAAGATAAGATTCTGAAGCAAGAAAGAAAAAAACAAGTTCCTTTAACGAGACTCATACGCGAACGTGAACATTTCAGTCGTGGCATCATGGTTTCGGTAGGTGTGTCTCGGATGGGAATAAAAAATATATAAAAAACACTTTTTAAAAACTAGTCTTATATTAGAAAATAAATTTAAAATGTGAAATTTACAGTCAGAAGAGACCTTTAGTTCCAAATTTATGAAAATGTAAAAGTTTAAAATGAGACAGGAACGTTAAATCGTAGGTGAAATCGATTATCTCGTTGTTCGCCATGACTATAAGACTAGGGTTAACTCTAGCAGACGTAAATCGAAATAAATAAATGTAAAAACAAAGTTTTTTTTACTATATATCCCTTATATATGAGACATAACTAAAAGTAGTGATTACGTTTAAACGCGACATTTACAGACTGAAACAGAATTATCTCCCCTGGTTTTAAAACCGGGCGCAGGGACGGTGTGTGATCATCGGCGTCAACGCGTGAACTGAACACGTGAAAGAATTATAAACAAATAGTGGGATGGGATGTCCGATTAAACTTACAAAGCAAGTTAATATAAGACTAGTAAAAACCAGTGTAGTATTTGTTGAACCTGGGGCGAAAGTGAACAGTGAGTATTATTGTGATCACGTCCTAAGACGAGGATTGCTTCCGGACGATAAACTATCTTCGTAGGGAGAATGTCACCTTCATTGAACCAGACATGTGGCCACCAAATAGCCCGGATCTAAACCCGGTAGATTATGCTATTTGGGGTGCTCTCCAACAAAAAGTCTACTTTCGTCGTAAATTTGCAACAATAGAACAACTGGAATTTGCCATTGTTGCAGAGTGGCAACATTTGTTTCAGCAGTTTATAAACAAGAGCATTGACCAGTGGCGTAGACGTTTAGAAAAAACTGTTGAGAACCGAGGAGGACACATTGAATTTGAATTCTGACTTTATATAACATAACATTTGGCAACAATTTACTTGATGTTTTGTAGAAAACAGTTACAAAAAAAATATTATTTGAAATTATACAAGACGGTCCCACTTTTTTTGAGCCACCCTGTAGACAAATTACTTTATACAGACATTGGCGCTCTAGAAAATAAATATTTAGACAATATACATTTTACTTTGTACAGACATTGGTAATCTACTTAAGATATAGACGGAAGAATTTTACTTTACACGGACGTTTTCACACTAGATTAGGTATAACAAGAAGATATTTGATTTCATAAGCACATTTCCGCTATAGATTAGATATGGACAGAAAATAGTATTCTTTATATATAAGATAACTCAAAAAGACAATAATTTTATTAGAATCAAATTAGTTTTCTTGACCTGTTGTGTTGGAACATTGAGTTGAGTTGTTGTTAATCCCATCCAGTGGCAGGTCAGAGTCATAACAGTGGCACTGCTGTACGATGTAGTTTTGCTCGCATTTTTGTTGACACGCCTTTAGACGAATAAAACACAGTTATCATACACACAACTAAAAGCAAAACTATATTTCAAGGTCTAATATTCTGAAGCAATATTCTCTCTCAGGATTAGCGAGCTTATTATCTTGGCATTGATTTATGTGTGAGATTGTGGGTGCGTGTCTGTGTGACTGTGTGGGCGCGTGTCTGTGTGGCTGTGTGGGCGCGTGTCTGTGTGGGAGCGTGTCTGTGTGGGTGCGTGTCTGTGTGGGTGCGTGTATTTGAGTTGTGTGGGTGCGTGTGTGTGTGGGTGCGTGTCTTTGTGGGTTTGTGTCTGTGTGGGTACGTGTCTGTGTGGGTGCGTGTATTTGTAGTTGCGTGTCTGTGTGGGTGCGTGTCTGTGTGGGTGCGTGTATTTGTAGTTGCGTGTCTGTGTGGGTGCGTGTCAGTGTGGGTGCATGTGTGTGTGGGTGCATGTGTGTGTGTGAGTGCATGTGTATGTGTGGTTGCATGTGTGTGGGGGTGCGTGTCTTTGTGGGTTTGTGTCTGTGTGGGTACGTGTCTGTGTGGGTGCGTGTATTTGTAGTTGCGTGTCTGTGTGGGTGCGTGTCTGTGTGGGTGCGTGTATTTGTAGTTGCGTGTCTGTGTGGGTGCGTGTCAGTGTGGGTGCGTGTGTTTGGGTGCATGTGTGTGTGTGGGTGCATGTGTATGTGTGGTTGCATGTGTGTGTGGGTGCGTGTCTTTGTGGGTTTGAGTCTGTGTGGGTACGTGTCTGTGTGGGTGCGTGTCTGTGCTGCTGCGTGTATGTGTGGTTGCGTGTCTGTGTGGCTGTGTGGTTGCGTGTCTGTGTGGGTGTGTGGGTATATGTCTGTGTGGGTGCGTGTCTGTGTGGGTGCATGTGTGTGTGGGTGCGTGTCTTTGTGGGTTTGTGTCTGTGTGGGTGCGTGTCTGTGTGGGTGCGTGTCTGTGCTGGTGCGTGTATGTGTGGCTGCGTGTCTGTGTGGCTGTGTGGTTGCGTGTCTGTGTGGGTGTGTGGGTATGTGTCTGTGTGGGTGCATGTGTGTGTGGGTTTGTGTCTGTGTGGGTGCATGTGTGTGTGGGTGCGTGTCTGTGTGGATGCGTGTCTGTGTTGGTGCGTGTGTGTGTTTGTGTCTTTGTGGGTGCGTGTCTGTGTGGCTGCGTTATAAACTAACCTACACCGTATACACCAATATAAACCAATCTAAGACAAGACTTACACTTGTGGTATAACGGTATCCGTCGGGCTGGGGTGCCGTCCTGTCTGGCTCGCAGGGAGAGTATGGCGCCCCCATTCTTCGAATCTGAACCTGAATTAGATTAGAACGATCGCTTCACATAAAAGAGAATGTTTAATAGACGCACACAAATTTTTGTTAGAAAACTAGTTCTCACTAACGCAGATTGAAACAAATGAATTACACACATAAAGTTTAGAACAAAAGAATGGCACAAATATAGTTTAGAGTTTAGAGCAATACTTTCACACAAAGTATTTTTCAAGCTAAATTGACGAGATTTTGTTTCATTACCTTTTCAACTTTTTTATTTTAAATTATCGGAATTATGTGTACCAGCTACGGCCACGCCCCCTTTTATCAGTTTCTTTAGTTCAAGATGACCGAAGGTAAGGTCTGTCTACGAATGATGAATATTCTTCTGATATTCAATGACAATGACAATCCGGCAACTCTAATGCAAAAAAATTATTTATATATTTTATTTTCTAAGTCATACACTTAGCCAATGTGTAAAAAAGTCTAAAATTGACATTGACTTTAAAATGTTTGTGGCCCTTTGGGCTCATACCTGGGATTAAACAAGTTTATTGCGAGGTTGTCCCTGGAACGGTTGCCTTCTTGGCAACAAACTGGCCAAGTAGAAACTATGAACACAATTATATGGGCGCACTGATCCTCTCAGGATATAACTCTGTACAGAAATGTGTGGGGTAACACGGGTAAAGGCACATGCCAATACACTTTCGACCAGTCCTACCTGTTTTAATGAGATCATTGTGTGGACGCCTGGGCTAACAGCCACGTCGTTCTGATCCTGGAAGGGTGGGGTTCCAATCTCGTGGATGATGACACGAGCTCCGACACTGGAGCTGATGATTGGCGCGTACTCGCCGCTTTCAATGGACAGAATCAACTCCAGACCTGGACATTTTGAGGAAAATCTATTGAACATTTATAGGACATTATATAAGACATTTGGCGGCTGGATAGCGAAGTCAATAGTGCGCTCACCTTACAAGCTGAGGTGCGTGGGATCTAGCCCACGTTAAGCTACAATAAAATGTTGATGAATGACTATTGCTAAAAAGTCCTCCGCTGACTTGGAGAGGAGATGGGCGCCTAATTTGTGTTCTCTATAGTGTAACAGTTTCCATAACGTGACAACATGTCACGTGACGTTGTACTTACCTCCCGTAGGTCCACTCTTGTGTGAGGTAAAGTTTGTGTTCTCTAGAGTGTAGCAGTTTCCATAACGTGACGACAGGCTACGACGAAATAAACTGCCAGACCAAATGACAGGATGAAATGAAAGACATTACTGTCATTACATCAATGACGTTATTGAATTACAATATATGAAGGTAATGTGACGATCAATATATGAAGGTAATGTGACGATCAATATATGAAGGTAATGTGACGATCAATATATGAAGGTAATGTGACGATCAATATATGAAGGTAATTTGACGATCAATATATGAAGGTAATGTGACGATCAATATATGAATGTAATGTGACGATCAATATATGAAGGTAATGTGACGATCAATATATGAAGGTAATGTGACGATCAATATATGAAGGTAATGTGACGATCAATATATGAAGGTAATGTGACGATCAATATATGAAGGTAATGTGACGATCAATATATGAAGGTAATGTGACTATCAATATATGAAGGTAATGTGACGATCAATATATGAAGGTAATGTGACGATCAATTTTATGAAGTTGTCTGTATAATCATCCTGGTATTAAGTCTAGATTTAGAGTACCAACGCAGATAGTCTAGTTTTAATGTAACCTCATAGCTATTGTAACATCTGAAAAGTCTAAATCTAGAATTACATAGTAGGTTATCTAGATGTAATTTTACATTGTATTAGTATGTTATCTTATCACATCGTGTGTAAAATTTATGTAGTTTAGATTTAATTGACTTTAGAGATCAGCGAATAGATATTTTAGAGTTTGTCTGTAAAATAGGTGTTAAAAATTGTAGGTGTTCAAAAAAAAATTAAGTGTTCAAATTTAAAATTCATTGCTACGTTTTTAGGTGTTTTTTTATAACTAGTACACATATTTTTTGAGGGTGCAAATATAAATAGAATGATAAGGAAATTTAGCACAAAGGAACATCTGTATCTAAAACTTCACCACCTTAACACTTTAAAAAGTGACAACAATGTTAGCCTAGGTGACCTACTTGTATCCACAAGGTCTTTCAGCAAACGAACACATTCTGAGCATTCCCTCGAGTTGGTGACCTAAGTTTTCACGTTGTTTGCTAGAGATATTTTATTAAAATTAATGTAACAAAAGATAACATTTGTAACGTTGGCACAACTAGAAATATCTTGTGTCAATTTGAATTCTGAATGTTTACGTGACAAAGATAAAAAGTTACATTTCAAACACCTTCAAAGTTAATTATAAATTATAACTCATACTGAACACATCCTTAACTTGTACAGCTTATAAATTATAACTCTTACTGAACACATCCTTAACTTGTACAGTTTACAAAAGTTTTACCAAAGCATGCGTCGTCTTTAACTTATTATGGGCTGTCACATATTTTGTGAATGTACAAACATGTGTACTCACGCCGACTGTTTGTTGTAGATGTACATGAAGTAGTCGTCCACCTCGTACAGTGAAGAGTTCTCAAACTCTCCTTGTGACCAGCAGTATTTACAGTGCTGAAACAAACAGTACAACAAAAACTTAGGTCAATACAAACACACCTTCTATTTTAAGACCAACTTTCCAATTCACAACAATCAGTGGAGCTAGACAAAATAATACAAACGCAGCTTCTTTATAATTAAAACAGCATAAGTTAGAACAATCACACGAGCTTATGAATAATCAAAGCGAACATATTTGCGGTACAATATTATCGAAACGTTAAAATTATACAAATTTAGTGTTTTTATAGGACTTGAAAATTATTACATATTTGTGCTTTGTTTTTATATCAAATTTAAAAGATATGAAAAGTTATTAGCCGTTTCTAAAACAAATTCAAATAACTCAAATTGAAAAGTGTTTTTTAAAAATTAAGATCTTCTACTTTGTTGTTTTCTTTAGTCAAAGAAGAAGCTCCAAAACGCTGTTAGATGATTGACCCTAACATTGTAATTTTACTATTCTCTGTTTCAGTTTTTAAAAAAAGTAATTTGGTGTGAAAGTGATTCAGCCACCTCACATGCCATTGGTGCATGGTCCATGTTTCGCTGAGAGCCCGCGGAGATACAAGAAAGAGCTACAAAGATTCGCTTCCGACCAGAATCCTGGCCCCTTATGACACGGAAAGGCGCAGCAGTCTGTGCGGCAAACAGACGAAAGTCTGCCAAGTCCAGAATACAGGTAAGGAACGGCGCAGCAGTCTGTGAGGCAAACAGACAAAAGGCTGCCAAGTCCAGAAGACAGGTAAGGAAGGAATCGGAAGGATCGTGCTCGAAACCCTCCTGATGACATCACAATCATCTCTTGTCCGACATGGTGGCATCACAACCATATCTTGTCCGACATGTTTGCATCACAACCATATCTTGTCCGACATGTTTGCATCACAACCATATCTTGTCCGACATGGTGGCATCACAACCATATCTTGTCCGACATGGTGGCATCACAACCATATCTTGTCCGACATGGTGGCATAACAACCATATCTTGTCCGACATGGTGGCATCACAATCATATCTTGTCCGACATGTTTGCATCACAACCATATCTTGTCCGACATGGTGGCATCACAACCATATCTTGCCCGACATGGTGGCATCACAACCACATTATCTTGTCCGACATGGTGGCATCACAACCATATCTTGTCCGACATGGTGGCATCACAACCACATTATCTTGTCCGACATGGTGGCATCACAACCACATTATCTTGTCCGACATGTTTGCATCACAACCATATCTTGTCCGACACGGTGGCATCACAACCACATTATCTTGTCCGACATGTTTGCATCACAACCATATCTTGTCCGACATGGTGGCATCACAACCATATCTTGTCCGACATGTTTGCATCACAACCATATCTTGTCCGACATGGTGGCATCACAACCATATCTTGTCCGACATGTTGGCATCACAACCATATCTTGTCCGACATGGTGGCATCACAACCACATTATCTTGTCCTACATGGTGGCATCACAACCACATTATCTTGTCCGACATGTTTGCATCACAACCATATCTTGTCCGACATGGTGGCATCACAACCATATCTTGTCCGACATGGTGGCATCACAACCACATTATCTTGTCCGACATGCGGACGCACTTTTAAGGCAAAAAAGGGCTAATAAGCCACCAAATAACACGGAAGTCTTCCAAACACATGGCTAATATTATGAGAAAGGGCCTCGGCAATAACGATTGTCAAGCAACAGCTAACTTAACACTGTATTTCAACAGCAAACATAACACTGTATTTCAACAGCAAACATTACTCTGTATTTCAACAGCAAACATAACACTGTATTTCAACAGCAAACATAACACTGTATTTCAACAGCAAACATAAAACTGTATTTCAATTGTTTCATCACTAGATATGTTAGAAGATGTTTGTCAACTCAGCTAAACATTAAATTGTTGAATTAACAATGCAAGACATTATAGACCAGACAAAGTCAGACATTCTCAATACACTCCATTACAAATTTAAACATTCTCATTACACACCATTAAAAAGTCAGACATTCTCATTACACATCATTACACAAAGTCTGACATTCTCATTACACATCATTACAAAGTCAGACATTCTCATTACACATCATTACAAAGTCTGACATTCTCATTACACATCATTACAAAGTCAGACATTCTCATTACACACGATTACAAAGTGATACATTCTCATTACACACCATTACAAAGTGATACATTCTCATTACACACCATTACAAAGTGAGACATTCTCATTACACATCATTACAAAGTGATACATTCTCATTACACACCATTACAAAGTGAGAAATTCTCGCTACAGTTACAAAGGAGACAATGTGGTTACCTCACAGAGAGCATTCTCCTTCTGCTGTACCCAGTCTAACAGTGTCGTGTCGTCTATATTGGGCTCACTCTGTGAGTCAGGATCTGACGTGTTGCTGAAAGAGTTTGGGGATAGAATCCAGATAAGATCAGAAAGTTGCCTTCTCCTTTTTTTCACATGTATTTATTCATGTTATTTTTTCAATCGTATGCAGTGGTAATTCTAATGTTCAAAGCTGGAAAAGCTAATCAAGTACCTCGCTATACGGAATCATTATTTCAAATTTATAAATTACAAATTGCATAAAAGCTAATCTGATTTTTAAATAGAGTTGTGTGCGACATTTGCAAGTTGAGTTGTGTTTGATGTAGACCTGGATCGTGTTTGGTGTTGGTATAGGTACACCTGTAATGTGCGATGGTACTAGTATAGCTGCATGGCTGTGGAACATCTACCTGAAAGATGTGTGAGATGGTACTAGTATAGCTGCATGGCTGTGGAACATCTACCTGAAAGATGTGTGAGATGGTACTAGTATAGCTGCATGGCTGTGGAACATCTACCTGAAAGATGTGTGAGATGGTACTAGTATAGCTGCATGGCTGTGGAACATCTACCTGAAAGATGTGTGAGATGGTACTAGTATAGCTGCATGGCTGTGGAACATCTACCTGAAAGATGTGTGATACATGGCTATATTTTGTGGAACATCTACCTGAAAGATGTGTGATACATGGCTATATTTTGCGGAACATCTACCTGAAAGATGTGTGATATTTCTTTATGGATGCCAGAAGCTGTTTTATAAATTGCATAGATTTACCTGGAAGTTGATGTATTTGTCGAATTCTTGGGTTCATTGGAGAAAAGTCTTTGAATTTCTTTGGAGGCGTTACCAAACTATAGATAAACAAAACAATGTAGTTATAGCAGGAGGAAATGTATCCATTCATTAAAACTAGGAGTGTACCGGATTTCGGCTCTGGCTCCGCCAAATCCTGAATCCAGCCATTTTTAGAAATCCGTCTCAAGGCTCAGGCCCCGGCAAGATTTCACTTCATAAATCCAGCCAAATCCGGCTGGCCGGTAGCGCCCTAATATATATAAATTTATAATAGCTCCGCAAATCTGGAATCCGGCCAGTTTTACAAGTCCAGCTCCGTCGGATTTCCAAATTTTGAATCCGGTACAGCACTAATTAGAATATACTCTACATGAAATAATCTTTCTTTCTCATTAAACAATCTCTGTTTACGGGGTTTGGCAGTCATATCGTCACTAGTAACATTGTCATCGAGCTCACTAGGACCCTAACTGTGAAATCAATATCCAATCAATAGAAACGTACATGTGTCAAAAGAATCCAAATAAGAGAAACTTACCTGTGACATTATAATCCTAACATTAGAAACCTACCTGTGACATAATACTAAAAATAGACACCTACCTGTAACATCATAATACTAAAAATAGAAACCTACCTGTAACATCATAATACTAAAAATAGAAACCTACTTGTGAAATCAAAATCCTAACAATGGAAACTTCCTGTGACATCATCATCCTAACAATAGAAACCTACCTATGACATCATAAACCTATCTGTGACATCATAAACCTACCTGTGACACCATAAACCTACTTGTGACATCATAAACCTACCTGTGACATCATAAACCTACCTGTGACATCATAAACCTACCTGTGACATCATAAACGTACCTGTGACATCATAAACCTACCTGTGACATCATAAACGTACTTGTGACATCATAAACCTACCTGTGACACCATAAACCTACCTGTGACATCATAAACCTACCTGTGACATCATAAACCTACCTGTGACATAAACCTACCTGTGACATCATAAACGTACCTGTGACATCATAAACCTACCTGTGACACCATAAACCTACCTGTGACACCATAAACCTACCTGTGACATCATAAACCTACCTGTGACATCATAAACCTACCTGTGACATCATAAACCTACCTGTGACATCCTCATCATGTTCATGTTACAGAAAGTGACTGCAGGAAACTGAAGACTGCTAAACTTCAAGTTGACTTTGGAATATTTCTGGTACTCGAAGAATATGGAAAAGAGACTGTAGGAGGAGAGGTAAGAAACAATCATTCAAACATGGTGAGACAAAGGATGTAAAACTTGGTGGGATAAAAGATGTCAAAGATGGTGAGATAGAAGCTGTTTTAAATTGTTTAAAATGACGTCAAAAATGTATGTTCCATTTTTTTCTCATTAGTCAATATTAACTCGTTTAATTCACAGGGAATTTCTTTCTTCTGTAGTTATGAGTTTGAAATCTAGCTTTGAGTTTTAGTTGGCTTTTTAAACAATAACTTTATCACAACTTTTATTGTACAGTTGAGTGCTGGCAGCATCTTGGATTCAGCCTGGATTGTCATGTCAATGGGTTTTTTAAAATCCTTATAGCAAATTAAATAAGATCTTATTTCTATTAGAGCACATGGGACAAACTCAAGGCCCGTGGTCCACGTTCGGCCTGGTCAATATATCTGGTCAACGAAGCTTTGTGGAGAAAATTTGATTCTAAAAGAACAGAGCTTTTCGAAACCGTTTGGGGAATGAATGGTTATACTGGAGTTAAATAGTGTGAATAATTTTAGAGATACGTTGCTGTGGTCAAGGAATATACTATGATACGGTACAATGAGACTAAGCATCAATTCCGAGCTGAAGCTACACAATGTAGACGCATAGAGGTTGCATTAAAAATCACATCATACTTTTTTTAATGAAGCAAAATGAAGCTGGTGTGAAAGCTAGACTTTTTATGACTGACGATATCGCAAATTTAGACTGAACATTTACATCTCATGTATATCAAAGCAGGAATATGTGTGCTAACAGGTATATGATAGAGCATCTTATGTAAGAGCTGATCGAAAAAGACCCAACTAAATGCTTCCATTTCTTGATATCAATGACGCGGCTAACACTACATGGCTCGCTTGTTCGTTCGTGAAGAATAATAAATGCTGGACCAAAATTCAATGCATGGAATAACGTCATAAAATGACCCGTTTAGCTACGTATGTCTACGTTTGGTCAACACGGACTTGTCTTGGAACAAACTTAATGAAGGAACAGCGATGGACACATTCGAATGGTTGGAAGGATGCGCGGTTCATGATTCAATGAGTGGTCAAGTCATATGACTGCATCATACACCGAGATTCACTATGTAGTCAAGTCATATGACTGCATCATACACCGAGATTTACTACGTGGTCAAGTCATATGACTACATCATACATCAATATTTGCTGTGTGGTCAAGTCATATCACTACATCATACATCAATGTTTGCTGTGTGTTCAACTCATATCACCACATCATACATCAATATTTACTGTGTGGTCAAGTCATATCACTACATCATACATCAATATTTACTGTGTGGTCAAGTCATATCACTACATCATACATCAATATTTGCTGTGTGGTCAAGTCATATCACCACATCATACATCAATATTTGCTGTGTGGTCAAGTCATATCACTACATCATACATCAATATTTGCTGTGTGGTCAAGTCATATCACTACATCATACATCAATATTTGCTGTGTGGTCAAGTCATATCACTACATCATACATCAATATTTGCTGTGTGGTCAAGTCATATCACTACATCATACATCAATATTTGCTGTGTGGTCAAGTCATATCACTACATCATACATCAATATTTGCTGTGTGGTCAAGTCATATCACTACATCATACATCAATATTTGCTGTGTGGTCAAGTCATATCACTACATCATACATCAATATTTGCTGTGTGGTCAAGTCATATCACTACATCATACATCAATATTTGCTGTGTGGTCAAGTCATATCACTACATCATACATCAATATTTGCTGTGTGGTCATGTCATATCACTACATCATACATCAATATTTGCTGTGTGGTCAAGTCATATCACTACATCATACATCAATATTTGCTGTGTGGTAAAGTTATATCACTACATCATACATCAATATTTGCTGTGTGGTCAAGACGACAATGTCAAATTTGTATTGGGCTCTGTAACATAACCATCAGACCCATGGGTTTACATACCGCCAATATTAGACTTTTTGCCGCCAGATTAGATTAGTAGATGGGCATGTAAGTTGGAGTTCGTTAGACTTAACGAATTGTATCTGCAGTTCGAGGGCGGACATTTTGATCAATAACATCCATGATGCAGTGAAGGCATTTCAAGTGAAGCTGGGGTAATGTAAGACAGGAATGCGTCATTTCAACTTGTCTCGTTTTTCTGATTGCCATACAATGTTGAACCAGATAAAAACAAATATCTTTTGCCAATGCACACATAGCAGCGGGGCCTTTATAGTCCACTGTTTTATTTCGAAAAGATGCCCCAGCTTCATATACACGCGGCACAAACAACAAGCATGTTTGACAGCACATATTACTGTCAGCAGCTGTTTTCTCTTATTAAGACAACAAAACTTGACTTGGTAATAGCGCCATTGATTAAAACATGCAGCCAATCTTCAGATTCTAAGTGTCACATAACATTACTCTAAAATCATAGTCAAGAAATCTTGTAATATCCTGCTTTGACAAATGGGAACAAGAGCGAAATAGAATGCAACAAATTTTTTATCATTAAAACTTATTTATACTTTAATTTTTTTAATGTGTTTTTTCAATTAAAACTTGAAGTTCCTCTTATTGAATCATTTTGTGCTCCTTGAACGATTGATTTTTAGAGTTTATCTCAACTTGGTTTTAAAAACCTTACGTTGTCTCCAGATGCCGTAATGGTGAAGGATATAAAACATCCCTGATGTCAGGCATTTATCTAATCACAGAATTAAATCACTAATTCCTCAATGTTTTATTGAATCACCTATTTACACTAATGATTGCATGGCAGTAAATGCACAGATGTTGTGCTATTAAACTTTCGAAATTTAAAATTTAAAAAGGTTAAAACATAAACCGCACACTCTTATCACTAACACAATACTTCCGACACTCGTAGCACTCGCACAATTATTACTACACTCGTAGCACTTGCACAATTATAACTACACTCGTAGCACTCACACAATTATTACTACACTCGTAGCACTCACACAATTATTACTACACTCGTAGCACTCACACAATTATTACTACACTCGTAGCACTCACACAATTATTACTACACTCGTAGCACTCACACAATTATTACTACACTCGTAGCACTCACACAATTATTACTACACTCGTAGCACTCACACAATTATTACTACACTCGTACATTACTTACTACACTCGTAGCACTCACACAATTATTACTACACCCGTTGCACTCGCACTACACTTACTAATAGAGATGAAATAGAGTGGCTCCTATAGCCGCCAACAATAGCACCACCCAGGCGACCTTGACGATTGGTTTCTTGGAATGCAATATAAATATGACCCCATTCAAGGAGGCTCTGGACGCGTACTTGTAAAAAATACGTAAGAAGCCCTTGGGCGGACGCATGCAAGGGGTGTTTGGGTCATCGCTAAACTGTGTCTGGACAGACGCTTCGTCCGACAGGGGGTAATCCTTGACGAAGTTCAGCTGAGATTCCTGAAAATATTCAATATAGATGGAATCATGGGTAACATTTGTGAAATCATGGGTAAAGATGGTGGATTCATGAGTAGAGGTGCTGGAATCATGAACCATAATAATGTAATCATCTGGAACAATCATGTGTCTGTATCACTTTTTGAGATTAAAATAATTTCCTTCGTGTCTATTATTTATATAGCCAATTTATCTTATCTTATCATTTACAGAAGCTCCTTTTATATAGAAGATTATTGCGTCCTACTCTTATCTATGTTTTGTGTCAAGTCTTGTGTTTTTAAAAAATATTTTAAATGTTGATAAAATGTTTGTTTTCCTGGTTTCCTGGGACAGCCTATTCCACTCTCGAATTCTGGAAGGGAAGAACGAGAATTTGTGTGTGTTTGTTCTTGTATACGTAATAAGGAAAAAATGTGTATCTTATGTCTATTTGAGGGTTTTATTGGATTATCTTTGTGTTGTATTTCAAAGTTAGAATTAATTGCCTTATGTTCTGTTACTACTTTGCTCATTCTTTTCATAGCCTTAGTGTTTCAAGGTTTAATGATTTAACTAATGGTGTTAATCGTGACAGTTTTTAATATTCTCCAGTAATGAATCTGGCAGCTTTTTTAAAAAATTTGTTCTAGTTTATCATTTTTTTCTTTAGTGGATGAGTCACATACAGAAGATGCATATTCTAGTACAGGTCTCACCAAAGTGAGGTAACTTTTCAGTTTTATATGTTTATTATACAGTGGTACCTCGGTATACGTCTGCTTTTGTATAAGTCCAAAATTGGTATACGTCCTGTTTTGACGAGGAAAAATTTTGCTTGGTATACGACCCATGTTTGGAATACGACCTTTTTTGTGAATACGCCCCGTGCTAGTACTTGTATGGGGTCGTCTATAAATGACGTCACGTGATTTTGGTCGATTCCACTTCCCTCCTCATCAACGGTCGTTACAGAAATTTACCCCCTCAAATATGACACCACAAAGTCCAATAAAACCCGTAATTCCGATTTTAAAATGAGCCGGTTTCAAAATACTTTATTGTAAACTAGGGGGCAAGTACCCGGCTTCTCCCGGGTTTAACAACAACAGCAACAACAACAGCAACAACGACAAAAACAACAACAGAAACAGCAAAAACAACAAAAACAAAACAACAACAAAAACAACAAAATCAACAACAAAACAACTACAACAACAACAGCAACAACAACAAAGCAACAACAACAAAACAACAAATACAACAGCAACAACAACAAAGCAACAACAACATGAAGGACATTGTCAACAACCACAACAGCAAAAACAACACAAAAGCAACAACAGCAACAACAACAGCAACAACAACAAAAACAACAACAGCAACAACAACAAAAACAAAACAACAACAAAAACATCAACAACAAAACAACAACAAAACAAAAACTACAACAACAACAGCAACAACAACAAAGCAAAAACAACAAAACAACAAAAGCAACAACAACAAAGCAACAACAACAAAACAACAACAAAAGCAACAACAAAAGCAACAACAACAAAGCAACAACAACAAAAAAAATTATTTTATGGTGATAATCGCCTTCTTGTTAATCTCGACACCAAAATGTTTATTATTTTGCGTCATTATTTTACGTCTTAATTTTCAATAATTTTTATTTTATATAGCTCATATAAGGAAAAATTACATTTTTGGCCCCCGGCCCCCAGTATCTTATATATATGGAACGAAACCTGTTTAATAACCTTTCCGGTATAATTTTGTTTGCGTGCACCAAATTTCACGTTATTTGGTTGTCTGGATCTTGAGTTATTAGGGAACAGACAGACAACCAGACAGACAACAAATGCGTCTTATATGTATAAAGATTAAGTATGTATTTAATTAAGTGTTAGACTGCACTCCAATATCGTAACACGCGTGAATCCATTTAAAACATCATTAAATAAATTGTAAGCAATCAAATATTTAAGTGGAACTTTTATTTTAAGTTTCGCGTTTTTAATGTGACGTCACATTTCTTAAACATCCCCCCTCCGCCTCGTCACATATCGTCACAAAAGTGTGACACCCTCCCCCATAGATGCGTGACGTCATTTTATACGCGATACTTAAGTGTTTTTAAGTATGGAGTTGAAAAAAAAAGATTGTTATATAAGATGGAATGGGCGTGCCTGTCCGGGACTTCATTGAAGCATGCCAAGAATCAGTGACGTAGCGAGGGGGGTAGGAGGGGGGAATGCCCCTGTGGCACTTTGCCAGGGGTGGCAAATTCCTAGTGGTTTTAATATAGTGTCTAACAATGGTAATTTTATAAGAAGGTGAAGTTTTTTTCGAAATAAAAGAAAAGCCACACAAGAAATGAATAATAGGAATAACGGACCTATCATAAAGCATGTAAACTTGTCAACTGCCAAAACGTTATAAATTCTGCTGATACTACTGCTACTGTTCTGAAGAACCAGAGCCGTATGTGGTATTTACTTAATTGATTCTCTCTTAAAATTTGACAGCCACTTCTGTTTTAAAAGCAAATCTTATTGTACACTCAATTTGAAACATGAGCCAATCGAATTTTCCGAGCGGCAAATTCCTCGTTGTTATTTAGCTTCTAAACATAAATAAAGATGTGTGCAAGAGAGACCTCAAAGCTATTGGCATTGACATAAATAGCTGGGAGGAACTCGCTGGGGACAGGTGCAGTTAGAGGCAGGCATTGACTGCTGGGCTAGAAGCAGGAGAAAGAAACCTGCAACAGTTCGCAGACGAAACTCGCCTAAAGAGGAAAAGCAGAGCAATTCAGCCAACCACTAGCACTACCTTTAAGTGTCAGAAGTGCAGCAAAGGCTGCTATTTGCGAGTGGGATTATACAGCCACAGCAGAAGCTGCAAGATCATGTGCGTAAATCCCACAGGAGCACAGAAAATTCCGTCGTCTCACGAGACTTAAGGAAGCCCAACAAAACATAAATAAAGTTTAATAAAATAAAAGATAAGCAAAGATATTTTTAATGAAGAAACTATATTAAAATACGTGAACATTTCTTATTCCAAAATTTTAACTCATATTCTCCTATTAATCTAAAGACTTCTGATACTAATGCAATTGAGCTGAAAAACATAGGAGCTGAAGTAGTGTACGCGCATGACAATTATGTTCTGGTACATATAATTGATTTGAACTTTGGTAAACTACTTGAAAAAAAATGTTGGTGTACTTAAATGGTTTATTATTTCAAACCATGATTATTTTAATGTCTTTATTTTGTGGAATAAATAAAAATAATAAATAAAACTACTTACCTAATGGAATTAAAAATTTGCACACATAAATACAAAAGTAGCTATTCATGAAAATGTGCTCAACATTACAAATTATTTTGCAAATGGAAAGAATAAGAAATTGAATAAGAAGAATAGTCTATTAATAGAGAACAACAACAAGTTGTAAAAAAAAACACAGTGTGGCTTTTCGGTCTCAGAGAAGAAGATACTATTGCAAATAAAGTCAATATTCAGAAAACGAAGCATTTGCTTGCAAAGTACGACCAAACACTTCAAGAACATCGTTTGAAAAATGTTAAAAAACTTTTCATCTCAAATTCAAACTGAGTTCATGGCAATTTTGTGAAATACAGTTCGTGAAAAATAATCTTTTTTCAGAAACAAGATACCAAATATTGTTCCATTGTATTCGATACCTCTTCATATATTTCACCTAAGTATCAAACAAGTTCAGTTGTGTGATATGTAAAGACTGAACATGAAAAAGTAGCCATTGTAGAATCTTCAAATATTTCATAGAAAAAAAATTGAATCAGCTTTTGACATTTCTGAAATGATTTTAAATAAATAATGATCTTAAAATAATGGTCAGCAGAGGCCTAACGTGTGTTAATACTTCTTCATGGCTGGAAAGTAAACAGGAGTTCAAGAAAGACGCAATAAATTAAATGTCAATGTAAGAAAATCATGCTTTAAAAGTTCTATAAAACCTAATTTGTTTACTTGCTACTCCAACTGAATCGGAATCTCTAACTATTTTAGTACACTATAACATTGCTATGCATTCTTATTCATGTCCATACAACTTTTGGAAAATGTAATTGCTTCTACAAGCAAGACATTAAACAGACTTCAGGATACAAAATAGTGAATATACGATGGAGCCATTTTGAGGTTATTTTAAAGCTATAGACTATAGAAGAACTGATAGATGCAGACTAAAAGATCAACACACGAACAGACGCAGGAACTTTGCTAGTCACAATGAACACTTTTTATTTTCTAATTTATGTCAAAGATGCACGAAATTATTAAACGTAAAGTGTTAAAAATGCTTAGAAGAGGCTTCTCACAGAGAAACTAATGGAATACTTAAAGGATGCTTTGACATTTAATAAAAGATTTATGTGGATACCTCATTCTTTTAATCGAATCTTCAAATCAAAGAACGCGAGAGCAAATGTTTGGTGATCGAAGCGAATATGAATCGAAGAATTGGAGTTGAGAAGAAAGTTTTATTCTTCATAACATGAGATTACTGTAGAAATTCGTGTACGTTTTTGGCAATTATGTCCAATTTAGAGAACGGATATGATTTTCGTACACCAGTTAATATACTGGACTTTGAAATTTGCCTTCAAATTAAAGTATTCAAAATATCTCACATGTCATTGTCAAGCAAGGAATATTTTAAACCCAGGGGTTAAAAAAAAATTAAGGAATTACCAGTTAATTTATTCTAGTTTATTGAGATATAGAGGCTAGAAGTTATCTTATCTAAAATATTATCATTATTTCGAAAATTGCTTACAACTGTCTTAAATAATGCAAAGTGTTAAAATAGCTTCTATAAAATTAAGTTAATAACAAAATTAATTACGACCAATAACAAATACATCAAGATTATCTATTCTATAGCTATTTTGACTATTGAGCATTGTATGGCTGAAAGCATTGATACCTGAAAGATTGTTCAATGAGGATTCTTACATTGCTCAAGTCCATGTAACAGTAGTAACACAGCTCCTTACGTTACATAGCTCAAGTCCATGTAACAGTAGTAACACAACTCCTTATCTTACATAGCTCGAGTCCATGTAACAGTAGTAACACAGCTCCTTAACTTACATTGCTCAAGTCCATGTAACAGTAGTAACACAACTCCTTATCTTACATAGCTCGAGTCCATGTAACAGTAGTAACACAGCTCCTTATCTTACATTGCTCAAGTCCATGTAACAGTATTAACACAACTCCTTTCTTACACTGAGAGAGGGGCCACAACTCATTATCTTACACTGAGAGAGGGGCCACAACTCCTTATCTTACACTGAGAGAGGGGACACGACTCCTTATCTTACACTGAGAGAGGGGCCACAACTCCTTATCTTACACTGAGAGAGGGGACACAACTCCTTATCTTACACTGATAGAGGGGTCACAACTCCTTATCTTACACTGAGAGAGGGGACACAACTCCTTATCTTACACTGAGAGCGGTGCCTTACGTGTTTAAAGAATCCAACCATCTTGACGGGCAAAGTTGAGTCTACGATATCTTGGTGACTGTCCTTTCCAGAAATAACTACACTGCTTCTTCTATGCATCGTCTGTCCCACCGCTACGCTACAACCTTATCTGTCAGGGTTTATGATTTATCTGTCACGTCTCGCGGTGAGAGATCGACACTAGACGCCGATGGAGGTAGTGGAGAAACATCGAGACATTTCTGACTGGGGGACACACCTCGAATATGCCAACCTGCTATCCAAGACTTATTGTGAAATCAGACACCACGGGCGGAGAAATGCATCTTGTTATCCAGAGTTCTAAAGAAGCCACTTTGAGGACGTATGAATGAGCTGTTTATTCTGGTGTTCGAGTACATGCTTGCCAGGTTCGTGAAGATAAGAGCCGTGAATCCATGAAAGACCGGTAGTGAAATGCACTTTTGTTAAATTAAAGTAACGACACACACAGCGCAAAATTCATTATAGATTTAAAGACATGCAGTAGGTACGGTCTTGTGTCGGCAAGCAGTGCAGGAATACGGGCTTGGATTAACAGCACGACCAGCACACCGTATGACAGCCGACTGCAGAGCTCTTCTCTTTTCTATGATCTATAAGCGTGGCTGTCCTCGTTCATACGACAGTTTGGCAACAAATAACATGACAAACGTGCGTTAAAAAATATTCTAAACTAGGGGATATACCAGCATAGAGCACAAACATTTATAAAAAATTAGAAACACAAACAAACACCAGATGTGAAAAATGGGTTTTGAAAGAAAAATATTTTTAAAATTTCTATCAATCCTTAGTTATCCTTGTGTTGTTTGTTTTGGTGTGTGTGTGGGGGGGGGGCTAAATTTATTTCATTTTCAGTAAGTCCATGTGTGTGTATGTCAGTGGTTTAATCACTAATTACCGCCCGTTGCCTCCACGCCATAGTTAAGTGTCGCGGTTGGTTAAGTTTTCTGTCCAATCAAAAAATGCATCATCTCATTACGTCATTAATTGCTATCACCATGACAACTGGTTTGCCTGAACGTCTGCTATACAAAAAATTCACTGATACTGGTGTCTATCTTACGCCAGAATTCAGAACGAATAAAGAAAACACAAATTTTGAAGTTTAATAACACTGGCTTCTATACAAACAATTAATTTTATTTAAACGTTTGGACAGAATATTTCCGTATCTAACCGATGCACAGGGAATCGCGCTTAGAAACTGTAATAAAAAATAAAGTCCCTATTAATAACCTTATTGTTGTCTAACAGTGGTGCAAGTGAGACGGTTACTGTATAATATTGGATTCAATTTGCAGATGAGAATGAATTAAATGATCACAATGTCAAGTCTTTCATTTTTATTATAATTTTAAATGTTGATAAAATGTTGATTTTCCAAGTTTCTTCAGGTAACCCAATCCACGCCCGAATTCCGGACGAAGAGAACGAGAATTGTTATGTGTTTGTTCTTGCATGCTGAATTTTTAAAAAGTGTTTTATCCCTTTCTCTATCAGAGGGTTGTATTAGGTTATATTTGTGTTGTATTTCCAAGCCAGAATTCAATACCTTTGTATTATCACTACTGTGCTCTTTGTTCTTCTATCCTCTAGTGTTTCAAGGTTTAATTATTTGACTACTGGTGTTACTCTTGTCAGTTTGATAACTCAATGTCGTGTTAACGCTATTATATCACATTCAAATATTGACCAGCTACTTGATTCTGATTTTCCAAATTTCTTGCGCCATTCTCTGTCCTTATAATCACATTTACTTGGGCTCTCTCAACTGTACTTATAATCACTTTTATTGCATTCTCTCAAATGCAAAATTACATTGGAATCAAACTGTCAAAACTTTTAGTCTGTTTCTCACAGGATTTGGAATTGTATATCCTACTCAAGAATTTCAACAACAACAAAAACGCACTCTTGAATTTTCTCTATCTACTCTTTTTAGCTTTTTCTTCTTTCTCTTTCTGTGTAGGGTATTCTTCCAACTTTCCATATATTCAATACCCCATTATATCAAGTATCTCTGTCTCTCTCATTTTATTCAATCCTTCTCTTTTTTTATCTTTCCATTTATCACTCTATCAAATAATGCATATAGTGTTATAGCCCAGAGGTCAGAGGTAAGGTTCATTTAAATAAACACTGTCACTGGTTGAAGTTTAATATTTGAACTTTTCAACACAAATATATAACATACGAGTCCATACATAATTAAGAAGTAAACATGATGCAGGATGTGAGTCCATCTCACCACAACTCTTGGCAATATAACAGCTTTCAACAACAGCCATAGAAAGCACCACATAGAGAATCTTCTGAACTTGACACCAATTTCGTGAATGACTAAAAAAATGTGAAGTTAAAAACAATTTCACAAACAAAGAATAAAAATAACCTCTACACCAAAGAGGGTATAATAAAAGCAAAGTCATCTCATCTGTCAGTTGTTAAGAAACTTAATATGTGACATATCAATATACATAATTCCCGTTGTCTATATGTATTGATGTAATAATAATGCTGTTAGGTGGCGCCGCGAAATTTTTAATGCTGTTAGGTGGCGCTGCGATCGATTTTGTTATATAGTGCTGCACCAAAAATAACACTCTTCGAACGTTGCGCATAAAATTGTTCAATATGATAACAAATTAATCAAATAAAAATAAATAAAATAAATGAAAGTTCTGTATTACGTTATTTTTTAATCTGATGTGTATATATTTTGAAAACTCCCGTCATTTTTGACGGGTGATACATTAGTATAATCATATTTACTTTCTCTACCAAGTCAATATATATTTATTTCCATGTCTATCATATCTATCACCGTTTAACTAAGTTCATTTGATTCTCATAGAGTAATGTTTTAATATCTATTTTAAATCGAATAGTTTGTATAGCGCAAGGGTGGCCAGACTTGTAGTAACTGAGAGCCAGTTTAAAAATAATACAAAATATTGAGTACTACGTTAAAGCAAAATGGCATGGTTGACGACCCCACTAACCATGAAACTTCTTTTGTGTAGTGGGGTAACAACGGTTTGGCATTGAGGCAGTTGCCAAGGGCGCCGCTAAATCTCTAATTTTTAAATTGTTCTTAAAATAAATTTTTCATTTTTATCCTTGATAACAAAAAAAGTTAATAATTAATTATATTTAATTTTTTTTAAATCATTTATTAAACCATTATAAAATGTTTTAATATGTTTGTGGCCTTTGCGGGGCTTCTTATCAAATCGATCCGTCAGTGCTCAACTGACCAAAGTCATCTAACACTGACGTGCATTCTATTCTCCGCGCAAGGTGGAGCTGGCTGTACAAAAATTGAAGAAGGGGAAATCAGCTGGAGCGGACAACATTCCTGGTGAACTGATTCAAGCAGGAGGTGACCCCGTAATAAACATCCTAACTAACATGTGCAACAAGATCTGGTAGACAGGAAAATGGCCAACCCCCTGCACGCAATCGCTGGTTATCACGCTCCCAAAAAAGGGTAATCTACAGATGTGTCAGAACTACCGTACAATCAGCCTGATTAGTCACCCCAGCAAAGTCATGCTTATGATCATATTGAACAGACTGAAATCACAAGCAGAGAAAATCATTTCAGAAGAGCAGGCGGGCTTCAGAGCAGGAAGAAGCACAACGGAGCAAATCTTTAACCTGCGAGTTCTCTGTGAAAAACATCTCCAACACCAGAGTGACCTCTATCATGTCTTTATAGACTTTAAAAAAGCGTTCGACAGAGTGTGGCATGCGGCACTGTGGGCAACTATGCACAAATTCAACATAAATGCAAACCTCATTGAGGTGATCAAGAACCTTTACAACAGAGCAGCCAGCGCAGTACTCTTCAACAGCAAGCTTGGAGATTGGTTCAAGACCACTGTTGGTGTCAGACAAGGATGTCTACTTTCCCCCATCCTCTTCAACCTCTTCCTTGAAATGATCATGACAGATGTGCTAGAAGACGATGCCGGAACAGTCAGCATCGGAGGGAGAAGTATAACCAACCTAAGCTTCGCCGATGACATTGACAGCCAAGCTGGTAGCGAGGACGAACTAAAAGAATTCCTCGCAAAGCTAGAGAAAACAACAAAGGCGTGCGGCATGGAAATCAATGCAGAAAAGACCAAGGTCATTGCAAATAGTACATTCACAAGTGAGATTCGGATAAACGGGCAAAAACTCGAAGAAGTCTCCACCTTTAAATATCTAGGGGCCATAATATCCGACGAAGGCTCAAAGTCAGAAATTCTTGCCAGAGTAGCCCAAACAATGGCAGCATTGAGTAAATTAAAGCACATCTGGCAAAGTAAGAAGCTCTCCCTGAGAACAAAGATCCGGCTAATGTGCTCTCTGGCGATGTCGGTCTTTTTGTATGGTTGTGAGGCTTGGACGCTCACTGCAGACCTCCAAAGAAGAGTCAATGCGCTGGAGATTAGATGTTTCAGAAATATATTGAACATCCCCTACACAGCGCACATCACAAACGAAGCGGTCCGCAACACAATAAGTACTGTCATTGGCCCCTACGAGGACCTACTCACATCAATTAAAAAGAGGAAATTACGATGGTACGGACACGTGACAAGAAATGGAGGTCTCGCAAAAACTATATTGCAAGGGGCAGACAAAAGAAAAGATGGGAGGACGATATCAAAGAGTGGACCGGCCTGTCATTCAGCGACTTTCAAAGGGCAGCACAGGACCGGGACAAATGGCGTGTGTTAGTGAGCAGTTCACGATGGTGCCCCAACGACCCAACAACGGGTTAAGGGATAGTTTAAGTTCAAAATCATTTATTAAACCATTATAATATGTTTTATTATGTTTGTGGCCTTTGCTGGGCTTCTTATCATACAAATGCGCATAATATTAATTTGGTAGTTGTGCACGCGGCCAGCATTGGTGCAGATGCTGTCACACTTTTCGAAACTATACAGGCATTGTACACGTTTTTTCTCCTCGTAGTAGATGGAAAACATTTCCTCAGTCATTGAAATCATCATATAGAAGCATAGGGACACAAGATGGTGTTCCAAAGCAAATGCTGGAATTGCTGTGTATGAGCAACTGGAGCAAATTATTTTAGTTTTAATTGAAATGAAGGATACTCACTTATTTGGTGTCGCATTATATGTTGGTTAATCATTGCACCGTAAAATCAATAGTTACAAGTTATTTGCTTTTATAACTATTTGGAATTTGATATTGGAAAAAATTAACAAAGTGAATTTAGAACTACAAAAAAAAAGACCAGGATATTTATCGATCATAGTTGTTAAAAAAAAAGACTTTTAAATGACTTTGAAGATCTAAGAAGTAACGAAATTTATAACATTTTTGCCAAAATTGAAGAAACGTGTATTAAAATGAAAAATAGAGCCAGTTCAAAAAATAAAAGCAAAACGAAAACTAATTCCAGGAGAGCATGCTGAAGATGAAGGACGAAACTTGGATTAATTTATTTATTTTTTGTGCAATCGTTGATTCAATAAACATGCACTTAAAAGACCGATTTATTTCTCTGAACAATTTAGCAGAAGACTTCAGCTTTCTGACTGTCAAAGCGTTTCAATCTTTTGCAATGGAAGATTTAGAATCTAAAGCTGTTCTATTATCAGGCAAATATCCTGAAATAAATAAAGAGCAATTTATAATTGAAATAAAATGCGTTAAACACCAAATGATTGAACTATTGCAAAACAAAAAACCCGATGACATGTTTCATTTAGATCTTCTAAATGTACTCGCTACATGGAAATTGCAAGAATCGTACCCGAATATCGAACGAGCTCTGAAAACATTGCTTAAAATGCCAACCACAGTAGCCACTGCTTAAAGGAGTTTCACAAAATTAAAAATTATCAAAAATTACTGAAGATCGACTTCAGGTCAACAACGCACATCATCTCTACCTCTTCTTTTCATCGAAAGTGTACCAGTCAAATAAGCTTCGATGAAATGATTACTAATTTTGCAAACATTAAAACAAGAAAAGTTAATTTTTGAGCCTTTGATATAGGACATAGAAGTGGATCGGTAGAGTGTTACTTAAATTAACTTTTAACTTTGAGTTTCTATCGTTATGCATGAAATGGTGAGTAGGAAACACATTGACACTATTGTTTTTATTTATAATACATGATAATTCAAGTATTGCTGTAGTCTGTAGAAACGCAACCATATCCAGATTTATCCACCAATTTATTTGCTATTATTTAGTCAATAAAAAACTGTAAAATAGTATTGTTTCTGTCTTTTGCATTTTTATATTCATACTGTATGACTCTCACTGTCAGACTACGTAATTATTGTCATAAATAAAATAAGAAAAATTCAATTATTTTTTTCTAGCATTGAAAAAGACGCAAAGCTAAAACTTTTCAACTTATCAAGGGCACCAAAAAAATATGCCAAGAGTGTCAAAAACCCAGTTACGCCTCTGCTTTTGTGATTTATTTTTTTTAATTATTTTTTTATCAGAATTCAATTATCTAAACCTTTTAATTGCCTTAACACTAGTCGTATAAGAATATGTGCGTTAATTTGACTCAATTAACAAATATTTAAGGGGAGGTGTGGGTCAAAATTTTAAAATTTGTAAAAAAAAACGTCCTGAGTGATTCTAAATAAAATATTCTTACATATTCTTATCTATATAACAATAGATTTAAATTGAATTTTTTGTAAATTCAAAAATCTCTTTGCTTTCCATGGAAACTCAAATAAACATAAGCCAGGGCCGGCTTTAGGGAATTGGAGGCCCTAGGCAAAGTAAATTTGGTGGCCCTAAAGGTAATAGAAAAATAAAATAATAAATACGGAAAGAATAAAATTACACAATTAATTAAAAACTACCTGTATTTATTTCTAAATCAACAAATAACTGAAATTTATACAAACATATTCGTGTAGATGCCATAAACCTTCAACAAAAATCAGCCTTTCGTGCTTTGATGGCAGCAAATTCCGCAATAAATTGTGAATAATCCAGAGACTGGACTATATCTCGTTCGATAGATATCATTGCCAGACTGTTCAGGCGTTCTTGCTTCAAAGTCGTTCTCAAATAAAATTTTATTAATTTCAACTTGGAAAAACTTCTTTACCCCGATGCAACAGTAATCAGAATTGTATCTTATCTTATCTTATCTGTTTACAGACGCTCCTTCTATACAGAAGATTATTGCGTCCTACGCTTATCTATGGTTTGTGTTTAGTCCTGCATTTTTATCAGAGATTTAAATGTTGATAAAGTGTTGGTTTTCCTGGATTCTTCAGGCAACCCATTCCACGCCCGAATTCCGGACGGGAAGAAGGAAAACTTGTATGTGTTTGTTCTTGCATACGGAATAAGAAAGGTGTTTTTATCCTTATGTCTATCTGAGGGTTGTATTAAGTTATCTTTGTGTTGTATTTCTAAATTAGAATTAATTGCTTTATGTATGATTACTACTTTGCTCTTGGTTCTTCTATCCTCTAGTGTTTCAAGGTTTAATGATTTAACTAATGGTGTTACTCTTGTCAGTTTCGAATATTCTCCAGTAATGAATCTGGCAGCTCTTTTTTGAATTTGTTCTAGTTTATCAATGTTTTCTTTGGTGGATGGGTCCCATACAGAAGATGCATATTCTAGTGCAGGTCTCACCAAAGTGAGGTAGCATTTTAGTTTTATATCTCTATTACATTTGTTAAAGTTCCTTTTTATAAAGCCTAAGGTTTTGTTTGATTTTTTAATAACTTCATTGACATGGGGATTCCATGATAGTTTCTCATTTATTAAGACTCCTAAGTATTTTGCATCTTTAGTTTGGGTCAGTTCTTTTCCATGAATGTAATATTTTGAATTTATTTGTTTCTTTTTCTTTGTTACTCTTAACAGTTGACACTTTTCTGGATGGAAAGACATACTCCAGTTAGTTTCCCATTTTATCAATTCATCTAAGTCTTTTTGTAAAATTTTGCTATCTTGTTCTGATTTAATTGTTCTATAGATTATACAATCATCAGCAAATAGCCTAACTTTTGTACCTGTTGAGATGTTGTTGGGTAAATCATTTATATAAATTAAAAAGAGTAAGGGACCTAGCACAGTTCCTTGTGGAACTCCTGAGTTAACCTTTATTGGTGCAGATTTAGATCCATTAATTATTACAGTTTGCTCCCTGCCCAAAAGGAAGTCTTGGATCCAGTGATGTAAGGAACCTGAGATTCCAAAGTAGTTAAGTTTTTTAAGTAAACTAAAAAATTGTAATTGCTATACGAGGGGCTAAAGCGACATTTGGAACAGCAATATTCAAACCATGATCATAATTAAAACGTAAAGCATCAAGAGAAGACGAAACAGTATCTGAAAAAACGTTGGAAAATATTTGCAATTCCCTGCATAAATCCTGCTGATCAATATCTGCAACCAGATGCATCAGTGAGCGCAATATTTCAAATCCATGCACCATTTCATCAAATCGTTTTGCTAGAATTCTCCAATTTTTTTTGAGTTGTGCGGAAAACCAAAAAGACCAAAATAACATTCCAATTGCTCAAAACGTGCAAGCAATGACATAACTGCTTGATCTAACAAAACATAAAAAATTCCACTCGATATTTTTCCTTTGAATCTGTCAATGTTTCATCTATGCTTTCATAGTAATCATTGTCAAACTGTTTGTGCACTTTCTGTCTTCTCAAGCTTGCTTCCGCGAGACCTAAACCAGAGCTGTCGTCGACAGCCATGAATCCCACAAAATATTCATTGATTTCTACTGGCGTACTCACAATGCTGCATATTCCCAAAATCATAGTTATTTGTTCTTGGTGACCAGCATCAGATATGCAGTCCAAAATGATGGCATAATATTTCGAATTTTGAACATTATTTATAATTTTTTCAAGGCGGCATCACCGATCAGATTAACTACCTCATTTTGAATTATTTTGCCCAAGTAATGATCATGAATTTCTTTGTTTTTTATACGTCTTAAAAGATCTTCTAGGCATGAATCGTACATTCCAAACAATTCAACCAATCCCAAAAAAATTCCATTGTCTGGTTGAAACAATGGATCCACAGTGCCGCGAAGTGGTAAATTCCGTTCTGCAAGAAACTGCACAATTGAAATGATTCTTTGTAAAACATTGTTCTAGTGCTGATTCTCTTTTTGCATAAGTTTTTGTGTTTCCTTGTCAATTGTCTTTCCTTCCTTCAACCGATTTTCCAGTTCAATCCAAGCTCCGATAGCACGAATGTGCTTTATGGACAATTCATAGACGCGAATTAACCTTTTTCCAGTCACTCCTTTATTCTTGTCTTGTTCATTTTTGGTACTTTCAAGATTCACTTAATCCCGTGTGGAATGTACCATGGAAAGAATGTATGTCCGTTTTCGTAGCTGTTCTGAAATGTCACCACAGAATAATAACCCAAACGCTTTGGAAAATGTTACTGAGGGAGGTTGGAAGTAAAAAATCTTAGATTTAAAGAGATCTAAAATACAATTAGTCTTATTAAATTTGACCGAGTCCTAACAATTAATTCGATAAAGGGAGGTTTTCGTCTTAGAGAAGTTCAACTTAGCGAGGCCCCGTTGTATTTTCCAAATTAATTATAATTACTGGGTTTTTAACCTAAAGGTTTCTCATTCTGTCCCATCGAAGTATGTTGTGCAGAATGAAAATGCTTAAAAGCATCGATTAATTGCATTTTTAAATGAACTTTTCAATGCAATAGGCTCAAGGTCTAAGTCGATGTTAAACGACTTATTTAATAAATTTTCAGTATTGGAGAGATGATAAAAACCGAACATATCAAAATAAAATTTAAAAAATTAGCCATGCCAGACTGCTAAAATAATGTTTTATTATATTTTTGTTTAGCTATTGTCGTTGCTAATCTCTGAAAACGAAAAAATTTAATACTTTGAGAAATCAGTGAAGTTTCAGCTTAATGTCGTCAAATAATTTTATTGACACCAAATTTCTACATCCAAACCCATGCTTAGAGACGTTTTTATATTTTGCTACTTACAACAGCATTTAACTTTAAAAATTGAATGTTTACTACTTAAAACATTTCATATTCAACAGCAGTTGTATATTTAGCGTAGATTTAGGTTACACGTTTGTCAATCTTCTGAAAATGTGTCTTGACAGATGAATTTAAATTTTAAAATATTACAATTCAAACATGCACTATTTAAAAATAATCAGCGGGTAAATGTTGTCGTAGACTCGTAGTTCAATCTTTAAATATATATTTTTTTCATATGAGTCCTTTGCGAGGCCCTCACTAATCGGAGGCCCTAGGCGGCCGCCTAGTTTGCCTATGCCTAAAGCCGGCCCTGCATAAGCCATTTAGTTTTTTTAGGGTGAATTTTAAAAAAAATATGGCTTTTGATTAACTAGTTATAACGTTCAAATTTAAAATATAGATAATTTATCATGTATTAAATCTTTGAATAACAAACAGGACTTTTCTATGTATGCACTAGTTTAAAAAATAAACTTCTAAAATCTAGTTTATAAAAAAATGGCTTTGGAAACCAAATATATCGAAAACTAGAAATACTTAAAAATGTAATTTTTGCCAAATTCTGACCCAGACCTCCTCTTAAATATGCACAATTTATGAATAGCAACAAATTGCATATAGAGACTCATGATTATATATAGTACACATTAATTTTTATGATTCTGCTGAGAAGCCTTTGAGCTATCAAGTTTCTTTAAATCTTTTTGGTAGCTAGTAGTTGTGGTGTGAAGTTCTGTCGGAATGAAGTCGTTTAGCACGAGCAGTGTTCCAAACGATAGCATCACTTGTCTTCTTTAAATGACACCTTTTTAGCTGGAAGCAGAAAGTAGAGTCTGCTGCTGAAACATTCCAGAATTTAACCCATCAAGCTTTCGTTCTTAATTCAGATCAAGACCAAATTATTTTTAACCCTTTGTTTTGGTACATATTTTTTTTCATTTATTTTAATATTATAGTTTTAATTTCATAAATTGTTAGCGAGCTGCAAAACAGAAGAGCCGCATACGGTTTGCGAGCCGCAATTTTGGCCACTGTTGGAATAGCGTAAAACAACAAAGTTATAGGTTAAGAAAAAAGTTATTTTTGAGATGACTAGATGGTCCATGTTAAGAGATGATGTGCTTATAATGGCCAAATAATAATTGTTAAGTGATAACTAGAAAGGGTTGGCGATGCCTATTTTAAGAGTTTTAACTATTTCTTTCAAGTTTCTTTATCTCTAAATGCGAGTTGAAACATTTAAAAATATTAATGTAATGTATTTTTTTAAAGAGCACACAAATACTTCAATAATGCTCGTCTAGTTCTTGTTAGCCATGATTGCTGTGGTGCTTACGTTTAAGGCAAGCCATGAATACTGTGGTGCTTTCGTTGAGGGCAAGCCATGATTGCTGTGGTGCTTACGTTTAAGGCAAGCCATGAATACTGTGGTGCTTTCATTGAGGGCAAGCCATGATTGCTGTGGTGCTTACGTTTAAGGCAAGCCATGAATACTGTGGTGCTTTCGTTGAGGGCAAGCCATGAATACTGTGGTGCTTTCGTTGAGGGCAAGCCATGAATACTGTGGTGCTTTCGTTGAGGGCAAGCCATGATTGCTGTGGTGCTTACGTTGAGGGCAAGCCATGATTGCTGTGGTGCTTACGTTGAGGGCAAGCCATGATTGCTGTGGTGCTTACGTTGAGGGCAAGCCATGATTGCTGTGGTGCTTACGTTGAGGGCAAGCCATGATTGCTGTGGTGCTTACGTTGAGGGCAAGCCATGATTGCTGTGGTGCTTACGTTGAGGGCAAGCCATGATTGCTGTGGTGCTTACGTTGAGGGCAAGCCATGATTGCTGTGGTGCTTACGTTGAGGGCAATCTCAAAGTTGTCCAATTTAGAATGTTTCTAACTTGTGCGGACAATTATATCACTTTGTAGCGTCCATCGGTTAAGATATTCAGCGTCAAATCGATGCGAACCCATTAACCGAAGGCTAAATTAACGGTCTATGACACATTTCTTCATGATTACTTTTCCTCTGCTACGCAATATCTGAGTGTGCGACACGTCCTCTGCAGAGGTTGAAGTCAGTCATGTGGAACAGGTGCAGATTAGATAGCGTGACCTGGGAATAATATAAAGTGAAGAAAGTCGAATCTGCAGTCAGTATCAGGTTTTTAATTTCATGATCATATTCTTTAACTCATTTTGTGATCACGGTCGTTTTGAATGAATAAATGAGTTAAGATGGAATTTTAAAGTACACTTTTATGGCATGATGTTGAGATTTCAACATTTTACACCATCTTTAAATAGAGGCTAATTTTTCTAAAGCAATGCCTCATATACTTGCAACTAACATTATTTTTTTTCGGTGAATAAATCATTTCAAATTTTATTGTCATTTTTTTTAAAAATGTACTTTCCTATAAAAATTGTTACAGTGTTCATACTCATTTTACAAGACAATATTACAGAAATTAATGAATACTAAATACACACTAACATTCGTTCGATATCAATGAGTCAAAAAAATAATATTCATATGTACTTAAATCATTCATGTGAGTGTGTGCTTGGGCCTGCATGTGTGTGTGTGTGTTTGGGTGTGTTTGTTTTTGTTCAGAATGTTGTTGTTAAGACTGGAGGGGCTCGCTACAACACCGGTTTTTTTTAGCTATCGACACCGAGCACAGCTATGTGCTTTAGTCAAACTTAGAGAGAAGTTATTGGTGCTGAGACCAACAGTCAAGAGAAATTATTGGTGCTGAGACCAACAGCTGAGAGAAGTTATTGGTGCTGAAACCAACAGCCAAGAGAAGTTATTAGTGCTGAGACCAACAGCTGAGAGAAGTAATTGGTGCTGAGACCAACAGTCGAGAGAAGTTATTAGTGCTGAGACCAACAGCTGAGAGAAGTAATTGGTGCTGAGACCAACAGTCGAGAGACGTTATTAGTGCTGAGACCAACAGCTGAGAGAAGTAATTGGTGCTGAGACCAACAGTCGAGAGAAGTTATTAGTGCTGAGACCAACAGCTGAGAGAAGTAATTGGTGCTGAGACCAACAGTCGAGAGAAGTTAATGGTGCTGAGACCAACAGCTGAGAGAAGTTAATGGTGCTGAGACCAACAGCTGAGAGAAGTTATTGGTGCTGAGACCAACAGCCGGCAGAAGTTATTGGTGCTGAGACCAACAGCCGACAGAAGTTATTGGTGCTGAGACCAACAGCCGACAGAAGTTATTGGTGCTGAGACCAACAGTCGAGAGAAGTAATTGGTGCTGAGACCAACAGCCGAGAGAAGTTATTGGTGCTGAGACCAACAGCCGACAGAAGTTATTGGTGCTGAGACCAACAGCCGACAGAAGTTATTGGTGCTGAGACCAACAGCCGACAGAAGTTATTGGTGCCGAGAGCAACAGCCGACAGAAGTTATTGGTGCTGAGACCAACAGCTGAGAGAAGTTATTGGTGCTGAGACCAACATCCGACAGAAGTTATTAGTGCTGAGACCAACAGCCGAGAGAAGTTATTAGTGCTGAGACCAACAGCTGAGAGAAGTTATTGGTGCTGAGACCAACATCCGACAGAAGTTATTGGTGCTGAGACCAACAGCCGAGAGAAGTTATTAGTGCTTAGACCAACAGCCGAGAGAAGTTATTGGTGCTGAGACCAACAGCCGAGAGAAGTTATTGGTGCTGAGACCAACAGCCGAGAGAAGTTATTGGTGCTGAGACCAACAGCCGACAGATTTTCTTGGTGCTGAGACCAACAGCCGACAGAAGTTATTGGTGCTGAGACCAACAGCCGACAGAAGTTATTGGTGCTGAGACCAACAGCCGACAGAAGTTATTGGTGCTGAGACCAACAGCCGACAGAAGTTATTGGTGCTGAGACCAACAGCCGACAGAAGTTATTGGTGCTGACACCAACAGCCGTCAGAAGTTATTGGTGCTGAGATGAAAAGCCGACAGAAGTTATTGGTGCTGAGACCAACAGGTGAGAGAAGTTATTGGTGCTGAAACCAACAGCCAAGAGAAGTTATTGGTGCTGAGACCAACAGCTGAGAGAAGTTATTGGTGCTGAGACCAACAGTCGAGAGAAGTTATTGGTGCTGAAACCAACAGCCAAGAGAAGTTATTGGTGCTGAGACCAACAGCCGAGAGAAGTTAATGGTGCTGAGACCAACAGTCGAGAGAAGTTATTAGTGCTGAGACCAACAGCCCAGAGACGTTATAGATGCTGAGACCAACAGCCGAGAGAAGTTATTAGTGCTAACACCAACAGTCTAGAGAAGTTATTGGTGCTGAGACCAACAGCCGAGAGAAGTTATTGGTGCTGAAACCAACAGCCAAGAGAAGTTATTGGTGCTGAGACCAACAGCTGAGAGAAGTTATTGGTGCTGAGACCAACAGTCGAGAGAAGTTATTGGTGCTGAAACCAACAGCCAAGAGAAGTTATTGGTGCTGAGACCAACAGCCGAGAGAAGTTAATGGTGCTGAGACCAACAGTCGAGAGAAGTTATTAGTGCTGAGACCAACAGCCCAGAGACGTTATAGATGCTGAGACCAACAGCCGAGAGAAGTTATTAGTGCTAACACCAACAGTCTAGAGAAGTTATTGGTGCTGAGACCAACAGTCGAGAGAAGTTATTAGTGCTGAGACCAACAGTCTAGAGAAGTTATTGGTGCTGAGACCAACAGTCGAGAGAAGTTATTAGTGCTGAGACCAACAGCCGAGAGAAGTTATTAGTGCTGAGACCAACAGCCGAGAGAAGTTATTGGTGCTGAGACCAACAGCCGAGAGAAGTTATTGGTGCTGAGACCAACAGTCGAGAGAAGTTATTGGTGCTGAGACCAACAGCCGAGAGAAGTTATTGGTGCTGAGACCAACAGTCGAGAGAAGTTATTAGTGCTGAGACCAACAGTCAAGAGAAGTTATTAGTGCTGAGACCAACAGCCGAGAGAAGTTATTAGTGCTGAGACCAACAGTTAAGAGAAGTTATTGGTGCTGAGACCAACAGTCGAGAGAAGTTATTTGTGCTGAGACCAACAGCCGACAGAAGTTATTGGTGCTGAGACCAACAGCCGAGAGAGTACTGCGTGATTTATTGTTACAGAATAGGAGTGCTTCTGTCTTGTCATCATTCAGTTTGAGCTTGCTGAAAGTCATCCAAGACTTTACCTCACCAATGCACTCTTGCGTCAATTTGACACTGAAGCTGTATTTTTTTAAAAGACTGTAAACTACTACCACATTGACGACAACAGTGTTGGTATTTGGATAGATTTTCAAGGTGAAAATGTTTTTCACGTATTAGCGATAAAAAACTTTGACGCGACATGAAAGATGCCCTAACTCACTGATTAAATGTATGTCACCTTCTCCCGGTAAGAAGTATAAATGGCAATGCCAAGCTGATGACCTATCACATAGTGCCATATAAAAAATTGGTGTGATAAATCAAACACATGTCATCAAACGAACAAGTTATTTTTTTACAAAGTGTATGTTAGTGAAAGAAAGTTGAATGCTATGAGTTACCGGAAGATCTGCCAATGAAGATTGCACTACACGACAACCGCAAACAAATCGTAGGCAGAAAAATTGTGTGCGTCAAATTCAAAGAATGAGTGGGTCAAATGAGCAGAAACCCAAAAGGTCATCTAAAAATGGCGCCCAACCCCGAGAATAAGTGTACTGCTGGGGCAGTTCCAAAAAGAAAGAACTCTTCTATTTTGTAGTTATATGCAAAACTTACATTTTAAAAAATCTAATAAAACAAACCCGTAAAAACAAAGTTTTTGACTATAAATCCTTTATATATGAGACATAACTAACAGTATTGATTATGTTCAAACGCGACAAACATTTACAGACTGAATCTGTCTTAACTCCCCTTTACTTTATAACCGGAAAGGGGGGTGGGAGAGGGGAAAGGTCTGGTCACCGATCGCTGGACTGAGCTCAGCGTGACACATAAAATGTAAACAAAAGCACGCCGGTACTTCGATGGGTCGCGTCAACTCGTGACTGAACTGTCACGTGAAAAAAAACAATAATAAACAGTGAAATTGAATTACATACGTTTTATAGAGATAAACTAAAAATGCATTAATTTAATTTTGATACGATGCATTGTTAGGTAACACGAGTCTATGTACCAAATTTCAGCTCGATGGCATCACGGGAAGTGGGTCATTTTTTACTTTTGTTTTTCCGCCCGACTGACGTACGAAGAGATGACGACAGACAGAGAAAGAGAGACAAGATTTCGAAGTTAATATAAAGGATTTTAAAAAAAACTATCAACTTCTCGCTACATTTTTCTACAATATGTAATGTAAGGTGTATATACCATGTCAAGGGAAATAACCAGTCAAATTTTGGACGTTTGAGAAACATCGATAACTCCCCTTTAAAGTATAGCCTCCTCCTCCCACCTCCCAAGTGTAATAATCTATCTATCTATCTATCTATCTATCTATCTATCCATCTATCTATCTATCTATCTATATATCTATCTATCTATCTATCTATCTATCTATTTATCTATCTATCTATCTATATATCTATCTATTTATCTATCTATCTATCTATCTATCTATCTATCTATATATCTATATTATTATATATAATTCACCAGAACAAGATTGAGTAGTGCGCAAATAAGCATGAAGAATGACCCTCGCTGGGGTCGACCAATCAAGCGAAGTGGGTTCCAAAAAAAAGGGTCGGCATGTCTCGAGACCAACAACGCTTCTTGCGTTCAGTTGCGTTGTTCCTTCACAGTATAACATGTGGTTTGTAGTATAGTGGTTATCACGTCCGCCTTACACGCGGAAGGTACTTGGTTCAAGCCTCAGCGGAAACATTATTTTTAAATTTTTTAATATGTTTGTTTGTGCTCGTTCTTTTCCCCCTTTTTTGCGAACATAGCTGACCCTCGCTAGGGTCGGCCAATGACAGTTTATGGTTGGCATCCTAGGTCGGTGCAGGGTTGTGGCAGGTACTTAACGGCAGTGCGCATGTCTCGAGACCATTAATATGTCAGCGATGTCCCGTCCCGTCCCCCCCCCCATGTTATTTCGCGTTGCTCTGATTTCTTCGTGCTGTAGTTTGTGTCCGTTCTTCCCCCCCCTTTCTTTGCTCTATCTATTAGCATGTCTGCAGCGTATGCTACGCCACGGGTCGTATCTAGTATTCTATATTATCATAAAACGACAACATTTTTCATAATATCATGTGTGTAGTTTACGCTTGTGAGTCCTGAATTTAGCTTCCTTTAATTTCAACAAAATCTGAGCAATCACACAGTTTAATTGCAAATAGTTATCACTAGACGCCCCGCGACGTAGCATAGGCCGCAGACTTGCTCATAGATAGTGCAAAGGAAAAAAGGGTAAGGGCAGAACGGACATAAACAGTAGCACGAACAAATGGAAACAACGCGAGTGAACGTTGGGGGACCACCGAAGCATTTTTGGGAAGTATTTCGGACATCGCCACAATTTCTGCTTTGTCACCATATACTCCTGAAGTATTCATGTACTGAGCGTATTTTTGAGAGTGTATGAATACGTTTCCGTCACTGCGAACAACGGAGAGCTTATCGCCGAAGTTATACCAATGTTGAGAAACAAATATTACAGCCATGAAGCCAAGTTGGAGAGCAACAACTTCATCCATAAACGAAATATGCGACCAATAGAAACAGTTACCTAGTGAAGGAATTAGTAATTGGTATAACATTGATCGAAGCTTTTAACCGTGACATGGGAAGCGGTGTTTATGTTCGCTAAGAAAGGGTGGAAAAGAGCAGACATAGGCATTTTTAAAATTTTTTAAAAAACAATGCTGCCGCTTGGGCTTGAACCTAAGACCTGCGCATGTCAGGCGGATGTAATAACCAATACACTACGAAATGCATGCACACTGTGAAGGAAGAACGAAGTGAATGTAAAAAACAGTGCAGGTCTCAAGACATGTCCCGTCCCACCACTACCTTCGCTTGCCAACCGTTAACTGTGATTAGTTGACCCCAGCGAGGGTCATTCGTCATGCTGGGTTGCACATACTTGCATCTTGTTTCGCATGGTCCCATGAAGAGAATTATATATATAGAAGATGCTTAATTATACCAACCGAGTGCAGGGCTTTTTATTACACTGTCCGGGTGTCTATGGTGATTGGATTTCATGGTGGCACCAACTGGTGAAATGCACTTCATGGTGGCACCAACTGTTGCAATGCACTTCATGGTGGCACCAACTGTTGCAATGCACTTCATGGTGGCACCAACTGTTGCAATGCACTTCATGGTGGCTCCAACTGTTGCAATGCACTTTTCGGTGGCACCAACTGTTGCAATGCACTTTTTTGGTGGCACCAACTGGTGAAATGCACTTTATAGTGGCACCAACTGTTGCAATGCACTTTTTGGTGGCACCAACTGGTGAAATGCACTTCATGGTGGCTCCAACTGGTGAAATGAACTTCATGTTGTCAATACCAAGACAACTTTCACAAGTACATTAGTTAAACACAAACATTTGACATTTTACTTCAGTGTAAAAATCAGCCATTAGAACACAACTCCATTGTTCACATTTGAGATCCGCTCGTCGAGCAACTGATCAAGTCTTGAAACTGTTTGAACGGTTCTCATTTTATGAGAGACTAGCATGTCTTACTTGAGGTTCTCATTTCATGAGAGACTAGCAGGACTTACTTGAGGTTCTCATTTTATGAGAGACTAGCAGGACTTACTTGAGGTTCTCATTTTATGAGAGACTAGCAGGACTTACTTGAGGTTCTCATTTTATGAGAGACTAGCAGGACTTACTTGAGGTTCTCATTTTATGAGAGACTAGCAGGACTTACTTGAGGTTCTCATTTTATGAGAGACTAGCAGGACTTACTTGAGGTTCTCATTTTATGAGAGACTAGCAGGACTTATTTGAGGTTCTCATTTTATGATAGACTAGAAGGACTTACTTGAGGTTCTCATTTTATGAGAGACTAGCAGGACTTACTTGAGGTTCTCATTTCATGAGAGACTAGCAGGACTTACTTGAGGTTCTCATTTCATGAGAGACTAGCAGGACTTAGTTGAGGTTCTCATTTCATGAGAGACTACCAGGACTTATTTGAGGTTCTCATTTCAGGAGAGACTAGCAGGACTTACTTGAGGTTCTCATTTTATGAGAGACTAGCAGGACTTACTTGAGGTTCTCATTTCATGAGAGACTAGCAGGACTTACTTGAGGTTCTAATTTCATGAGAGACTAGCAGGACTTACTTGAGGTTCTAATTTCATGAGAGACTAGCAGGACTAACATGAGGTTCTCATTTTATGAGAGACTAGCAGGACTTACTTGAGGTTCTCATTTTATGAGAGACTAGCAGGACTTACTTGAGGTTCTCATTTTATAAGAGACTAGCAAGACTTACTTGAGGTTCTCATTTTATGATAGACTAGAAGGACTTACTTGAGGTTCTCATTTCATGAGAGACAAGCACGACTTACTTGAGGTTCTCATTTATGAGAGACTAGCAGGACTTACTTGAGGTTCTCATTTCATGAGAGACTAGCAGGACTGACTTGAAGTTCTATTTTATGAGAGAATAACAGGACTTACTTGAGGTTCTCATTTCATGAGAGCCTAGCAGGACTTACTTGAGGTTCTCATTTCATGAGAGACTAGCAGGACATACTTGAGGTTCTCATTTTATGAGAGACTAGCAGGACTTACTTGAGGCACCAGAAAGCACTAGATGGCAACAGAATGCAACAGAATGCATCAGAATGCATCAGAATGTATCAGAATGCACCAGAATGCACTTGATGGCACCAGAATGCATCAGAATGCACCTGATGCACAAAATGCCATGGTTAAGCCAAGGCAAAGCCATGGCCAAACCCTGGTCAAACCATGACCAAGCCAAGGCAAAGCCATGGCAAATCCATGGCCAAGCCATGACCAAGCCTAGGCAAAGCCATGGCGAATCCAAGGCAAAGCCATGGCCAAGCCAAGGAAAAGCCATGGCCAAACTATGGCCAGGCAATGGCCAAGCCAAGGCAAAGCTATGGCCAATTAGATACACTTAACGTACACTTTAGGTACCCAATTAGATACACTTAACGTACACTTTAGGTACCCAATTAGATACACTTAAGATACACTTTAGGTACCCAATTAGATACACTTTAGGTACCCAATTAGATACACTTAAGATACACTTTAGGTACCCAATTAGATACACTTAAGATACACTTTAGGTACCCAATTAGATACACTTAAGATACACTTTAGGTACCAAATTAGATACACTTTAGGTACCCAAATAGATACACTTAAGATACACTTTAGGTACCCAATTAGATACACTTTAGGTACCCAAATAGATACACTTAAGATACACTTTAGGTACCCAAATAGATACACTTAAGATACACTTTAAGTACCCAATTAGATACACTTAAGATACACTTTAGGTACCCAATTAGATACACTTAAGATACACTTTAGGTACCCAATTAGATACACTTAAGATACACTTTAGGTACCCAATTAGATACACTTAAGATACACTTTATGTTCCCAATTAGATACACTTTAGGTACCCAATTAGATACACTTAAGATACACTTTAGGTACCCAATTAGATACACTTAAGATACACTTTAGGTACCCAATAAGATACACTTAAGATACACTTTAGGTACCCAATTAGATACACTTAAGATACACTTTAGGTACCCAATTAGATACACTTAAGATACACTTTAGGTACCCAATTAGATACACTTAAGATACACTTTAGGTACCCAATTAGATACACTTAAGATACACTTTAGGTACCCAATTAGATACACTTAAGATACACTTTATGTTCCCAATTAGATACACTTTAGGTACCCAATAAGATACACTTTAGGTACCCAATTAGATACACTTAAGATACACTTTAGGTACCCAATTAGATACACTTAAGATACACTTTATGTTCCCAATTAGATACACTTTAGGTACCCAATAAGATACACTTTAGGTACCCAATTAGATACACTTAAGATACACTTTAGGTACCCAATTAGATACACTTAAGATACACTTTATGTTCCCAATTAGATACACTTTAGGTACCCAATTAGATACACTTTAGGTAACCAATTAGATACACTTTAGGTACCCAATTAGATACACTTAAGATACACTTTAGGTACCCAATTAGATACACTTAAGATACACTTTAGGTACCCAATTAGGTACACTTAAGATACACTTTAGGTACCCAATTAGATACACTTAAGATACACTTTAGGTACCCAATTAGATACACTTAAGATACACTTTAGGTACCCAATTAGATACACTTAAGATACACTTTAGGTACCCAATTAGATACACTTTAGGTACCCAATTAGATACACTTAAGATACACTTTATGTTCCCAATTAGATACACTTTAGGTAACCAATTAGATACACTTTAGGTACCCAATTAGATACACTTAAGATACACTTTATGTTCCCAATTAGATACACTTTAGGTAACCAATTAGATACACTTTAGGTACCCAATTAGATACACTTAAGATACACTTTATGTTCCCAATTAGATACACTTTAGGTAACCAATTAGATACACTTTAGGTACCCAATTAGATACACTTAAGATACACTTTATGTTCCCAATTAGATACACTTTAGGTAACCAATTAGATACACTTTAGGTACCCAATTAGATACACTTAAGATACACTTTATGTTCCCAATTAGATACACTTTAGGTACCCAATTAGATACACTTAAGATACACTTTATGTTCCCAATTAGATACACTTTAGGTAACCAATTAGATACACTTTAGGTACCCAATTAGATACACTTAAGATACACTTTATGTTCCCAATTAGATACACTTTAGGTAACCAATTAGATACACTTTAGGTACCCAATTAGATACACTTAAGATACACTTTAGGTACCCAATTAGATACACTTAAGATACACTTTAGGTACCCAATTAGATACACTTAAGATACACTTTAGGTACCCAATTAGATACACTTAAGATACACTTTAGGTACCCAATTAGATACACTTAAGATACACTTTAGGTACCCAATTAGATACACTTAAGATACACTTTAGGTACCCAATTAGATACACTTAAGATACACTTTAGTACCCAATTAGATACACTTTAGGTACCCAATTAGATACACTTAAGATACACTTTAGGTACCCAATTAGATACACTTAAGATACACTTTAGTACCCAATTAGATACACTTTAGGTACCCAATTAGATACACTTAAGATACACTTTAGGTACCCAATTAGATACACTTAAGATACACTTTAAGTACCCAATTAGATACACTTAGGTACCATTAGATACACTTAAGGTACCCAATTAGATACACTTAAGATACACTTTAGGTACCCAATTAGATACACTTAAGATACACTTTAGGTACCCAATTAGATACACTTAAGATACACTTTAGGTACCCAATTAGATACACTTAAGATACACTTTAGGTACCCAATTAGATACACTTAAGATACACTTTAGGTACCCAATTAGATACACTTAAGATACACTTTAGGTACCCAATTAGATACACTTAAGATACACTTTAGTACCCAATTAGATACACTTTAGGTACCCAATTAGATACACTTAAGATACACTTTAGGTACCCAATTAGATACACTTAAGATACACTTTAGGTACCCAATTAGATACACTTAAGATACACTTTAGGTACCCAATTAGATACACTTTAGGTACCCAATTAGATACACTTAAGATACACTTTAAGTACCCAATTAGATACACTTGAGATACACTTTAAGTACCCAATTAGATACACTTGAGATACACTTTAGGTACCCAATTAGATACACTTGAGATACACTTTAAGTACCCAATTAGATACACTTGAGTACACTTTAGTACCCAATTAGATACACTTTAGTACCCAATTAGATACACTTTAGGTACCCAATTAGATACACTTAAGATACACTTTAAGTACACTTTAGTACCCAATTAGATACACTTAGATACACTTTAGTACCCAATTAGATACACTTGAGATACACTTTAAGTACCCAATTAGATACACTTGAGATACACTTTAAGTACCCAATTAGATACACTTAGATACACTTTAAGTACCCAATTAGATACACTTGAGATACACTTTAAGTACCCAATTAGATACACTTGAGATACACTTTAAGTACCCAATTAGATACACTTGAGATACACTTTAAGTACCCAATTAGATACACTTGAGATACACTTTAAGTACCCAATTAGATACACTTAGATACACTTTAGTACCCAATTAGATACACTTGAGATACACTTTAAGTACCCAATTAGATACACTTGAGATACACTTTAAGTACCCAATTAGATACACTTGAGATACACTTTAAGTACCCAATTAGATACACTTTAGTACATTAGATACACTTTAGGTACCCAATTAGATACACTTGAGATACACTTTAAGTACCCAATTAGATACACTTGAGATACACTTTAAGTACCCAATTAGATACACTTGAGATACACTTTAAGTACCCAATTAGATACACTTAAGATACACTTTAAGTACCCAATTAGATACACTTAGATACACTTAAGATACACTTTAGGTACCCAATTAGATACACTTAGATACACTTAAGATACACTTTAGGTACCCAATTAGATACACTTAAGATACACATTAAGATACACTTTAGGTACCCAATTAGATACACTTAAGGTACCCAATTAGATACACTTTAGGTACCCAATTAGATACACTTTAAGTACCCAATTAGATACACTTTAGTACCCAATTAGATACACTTTAGGTACCCAATTAGATACACTTTAGTACAATTAGATACACTTTAGGTACCCAATTAGATACACTTAAGATACACTTTAGGTACCCAATTAGATACACTTGAGATACACTTTAGTACCCAATTAGATACACTTTAGGTACCCAATTAGATACACTTAGATACACTTAAGATACACTTTAGAGTACCCAATTAGATACACTTTAGGTACCCAATTAGATACACTTAGATACACTTTAGGTACCCAATTAGATACACTTTAGAGTACCCAATTAGATACACTTAAGATACACTTTAGGTACCCAATTAGATACACTTAAGATACACTTTAGGTACCCAATTAGATACACTTAAGATACACTTTAGTACCCAATTAGATACACTTTAGGTACCCAATTAGATACACTTAAGATACACTTTAGGTACCCAATTAGATACACTTAAGATACACTTTAGGTACCCAATTAGATACACTTAGATACACTTTAGGTACCCAATTAGATACACTTAAGATACACTTTAGGTACCCAATTAGATACACTTAAGATACACTTAGATACACTTTAGGTACCCAATTAGATACACTTAAGATACACTTAGATACACTTTAGGTACCCAATTAGATACACTTTAGTACCCAATTAGATACACTTAAGATACACTTTAGGTACCCAATTAGATACACTTAAGATACACTTTAGGTACCCAATTAGATACACTTAAGATACACTTTAGGTACCCAATTAGATACACTTAAGATACACTTTAGGTACCCAATTAGATACACTTAGATACACTTAAGATACACTTTAGGTACCCAATTAGATACACTTAGAGATACACTTTAGGTACCCAATTAGATACACTTAGATACACTTAGATACACTTTAGGTACCCAATTAGATACACTTGAGATACACTTTAGGTACCCAATTAGATACACTTAAGATACACTTTAGGTACCCAATTAGATACACTTAGATACACTTAGACTAGATACACTTTAGGTACCCAATTAGATACACTTAAGATACACTTTAGGTACCCAATTAGATACACTTAAGATACACTTTAGGTACCCAATTAGATACACTTAGAGATACACTTTAGGTACCCAATTAGATACACTTAAGATACACTTTAGGTACCCAATTAGATACACTTAGAGATACACTTTAGGTACCCAATTAGATACACTTAAGATACACTTTAGGTACCCAATTAGATACACTTAAGATACACTTTAGGTACCCAATTAGATACACTTAAGATACACTTTAGTACCCAATTAGATACACTTTAGGTACCCAATTAGATACACTT